>CM061267.1:100030000-101230000 GCA_030848825.1 Tadarida brasiliensis | reverse complement strand
ATTGTTTTCCGAGTGCCGATTGCCCAACTTTCCGCCGCAGGTGGGTAGGCAGCGAGCTGTGCGGAGGCCGAGCTGGAAACTGTGACGAAGGTCCCGCGAGGTTTCATCACCCCGAGCCTGGCCTGGGTTAGGACGGCCAGGCGGCTCAGCACGCCGGGGCTGCCTGCAGGGCTGCGCTCTTCCCATTACGCAGGCGAGGAAACTGAGGCCAGCGAAGTTAAATAATGTGCCAGGGTGTGGAAATCCCGGTGCCAGCACAGGCGGTCCTGCTGGGGCGCGGTGCCACTGGGTTGGCGCTGCTCCTGGACCACCCCCCTCGGGGCTCACAGGACCTGGGAGCTCAGCCCCCGAGCGGCCGCGGGAGACACCCCACCCCGCAGGTCCCTCCGCCAAAGGCCGCTGCGCTGTGAAGTGGGGGAACTGATTGGCAAACCCTGAGCGGAGCCCATGGGTGCCGTGCCCCTGGGGTGGCACAGGGGTGCCTGGGTGATGTGCCCTGCTCTGCTTTGCTGAGGCCAGCGGGGGTTTCGCACTCTGTGGGCGGAGACTTCGCAGGCGGAGGGGCACTGCGCGCCGCAGCTCCCGAGTGGGGAAGTTGATGCCACACCGAGTCCCTATGTGCGCTCACCAAAACTTCCCCGGGGGCGCCCAGCTGCCTCCCAACCCTGCCCCCAGTGCACCCCGACTTCCCTGAACTCACAGGCACTTTGGCCCCCGCCTCAGATGCCTGCAGGCTCGGACTCAGGGAAGGGCTGGTGTGCTCAGCCTGCCTCCTGAGAGGGGACCTGGGGAGGGCGGTCCACAGCGTGGCCCCTCGCCCCCCACCACCCCTGCTCTGGGCACCTGGGTCCAGGGCACCCAGCTCCTGGATTCCAGTGGTTGGTCACATGGCAGGGTGCCCAGCGGTGTCCTGGGCATGGTGCTGGGCAGGGGCACCTGTGAGCCCACCCGGCCCGACGGGAGACACAGACACACATAGGGTGATGTAGCTGTTCAGTGTGGCTCTGACAGGAACGCAGAGGGGACACTCCAGTCTGCCTGGGAGCCACCAGGAGGTGTCTCAGAGGAGAGGATGTCTGGTGGGCCCTGAGGGATAAGAGGGGCAGAGGGAGCTCCCAGTGTCCCCAGGGCGTGAGGACCGCAGGCTGGGACTGTGTGTGTGTGTGTGTGGGGGGGGGGGGGCTCGTGTTCCTGGGTCCTCCATGGGTCTGAGACCTCCTCTGAGACCCTCCACCACCCTCTGTCTCCATTCCAGCTCTGCTGACCTCCCACCGACCTCTGCTGGTCCTGGCTGCAGGGGGACCCTCCCACCTGCATCCCTCGGCTGTCCTTCCCTTCCTCACGTCGTCTCTCACGCCGCCGTCACTGGTTCAAGTGTCTGTTGATTGTTTTCTCCCCGTAGATCTTGGAGGGTGCGGTGGGCCCTCGGCTCTGTGCCCTGTCTGGTGTCTGGGCGGCGGTCAGCGCCTGGCCTGAGGGATGCTGGGATTCGGGGTCTCCTAACTGGTCTTTGCCTCCAGGCCTGTTGCCTGGTCATCTTTCTCGGGCTCCCTCCTGACCGCTGACCCTCAGCCCAGCCTGCGCCGCTCTGGTGGTGACTGGCTGCCTACATGATGGGCCCAAACCCCTCTGCCCACACCTGGGCCCTTCCTCCAGCCTCCAGGCAGGAAACTTCTGGTCATTCCCTGAACACACCACCCTCTTCCTAATCCCCTGCTTTCCCTGTGGCTGTCTGCCCCCCACTGCACCCCCCTGCTGCTGTCTGCCCCCCCCTGCACCCCCCTGCTGCTGTCTGCCCTCCCCCTGCACCCCCCTGCTGCTGTCTGCCCTCCACTGCACCCCCCTACTGCTGTCTGCCCTCCCCCTGCACCCCCCTGCTGCTGTCTGCCCTCTTCCTAATCCCCTGCTTTCCCTGTGGCTGTCTGCCCCCCACTGCACCCCCCTGCTGCTGTCTGCCCCCCACTGCACCCCCCTACTGCTGTCTGCCCTCCCACTGCACCCCCCTACTGCTGTCTGCCCTCCACTGCACCCCCCTACTGCTGTCTGCCCTCCCCCTGCACCCCCCTGCTGCTGTCTGCCCCCACTGCACCCCCCTACTGCTGTCTGCCCCCCACTGCACCCCTTGCTGCCGTCTGCCCTCCCACACTGCACCCCCTGCTGCTGTCTGCCCCCCACTGTACCCCCCTGCTGCTGTCTGCCCCCACTGCACCCCCCTACTGCTGTCTGCCCTCCCCCTGCACCCCCCTACTGCACCCCCCTACTGCTGTCTGCCCTCCCCCTGCACCCCCCTGCTGCTGTCTGCCCCCCACTGCACCCCCTGCTGCTGTCTGCCCTCCCACACGGCACCCCTTGCTGCTGTCTGCCCCCCACTGCACCCCCCTGCTGCTGTCTACCCCCCACTGCACCCCCTGCTGCTGTCTGCCCCCCCACACGGCACCCCATCCCAGACCTGCCTTGGCTGCACCTTCTCTGGCACGTGCCGGGCATGCTGGGTGCTGGAGTCCTGCTGTCCCCACCATGCCCTGGACCCTCCACTAAAGCACTTTCCATAAGGACCAGCTTATAACTAGCCCCGGACAGAACGTGTTCCGCGAGACTGCGCAGTGACCAGTCGGGGCATTGGTGGACACCCGCACCCCACACCTCGCTCTGTGCCCGCACCACACGGAGGGACACTCGGCCACTCGCCGTCCTGTTGCGGGAGGAAGAGTGCAGACAGATCCCAGGCAGCGCGGTGCTGGGGCCCTTCGCTCCGAGGGTGGACGTGGGAGGGGACCGTCCCGAGCCTTAGGAGAGAGATGGACATATGACAGACAGACCTGGTGACAGATGTAGGTGGTAGGGTGATGTAGGTAACGGGGTGATGAGCATTCGAGCTGGGGACAGTACGAAGGAAGTTGTGGAGAAATGACACTTTTTTTTCTGGGATGGAGAGGGGACCTTCAGGCTGGAGGCTGAGCAGGAGTCCACAGGGCTGGGACCGGGGGTGGGGGGAGGCTCCAGGACACTGCACTGCACCTCTGCGCCCCGCAGGGAGTACCCCTCCCCCACCCAGGCGGCCCTGGGGGGCGGTTCAGGAGGCTCCCGGAAATGACCACAAGCCCAGCCACCTCACTGTGACTGGGCCTGCCCTGGGGAGGCCACTTACCCCACAGACAGTGGCTCACAGGCCCCAGGAAGGGTCCCTCCGTCTGCATGTGGGGTCAGAGAGGGAGCAGCAGGGCTGGGTTTGGGGGCCCTTTGTTTTGCTGTGTGTGATGCAAGCGATGGAAACATTGGGAAATCACCGGGACAGAGGCTTCCCCTGCGTGAGGGGACAGGCAGGCTCGGGGAGGGAGGGAGGGAGCCCCGGGTACATCCTGAGGACCCTCTCTCGTTGCAGGGGAGACAGTCCTGGGCAGTGTTTCCAGTGCAGGAAGTCCCGGGGGGGGGGGCGGCAGTTCAGAGCACATGCTCTTCGGGACATGCCATGAGGTAGGTTTCATCGAAACGCCATCAAGACTCCTGCTGACCCGGTCAAAGCATTGGTTTGCTCTTCAGCCCACACTGAACTTGGTTCTGGAAAAATAATGAGGAACATGACCTTGAACTCCTGCCACACTTTTCATGACCTTATTTTGATTGTTGCTGGGGAGAGGCTGTGACCTGCCGTGGACGTGTCCAGGCCCAGCGTGCAGTGGCCGGAGAAGGAGTCAGTGCATCGATGTTAACAGTGTTGTTCTTGCGACAGCTGTGTGAGCCCCGACCGTAGGAAACGTATTTACTGGCCAATGCGAACCCCGGAGGACCCCACAAGCAGGGCACACCCGCCTCCCTCAGCACCTGCACCTCATGTCTCCCTCCCCGACCCCGATGCACCGCACCTGTTCCTTTCCCATTCATCTCGGGGGTTCGACCCCCTCGGCGACACCGCCGCTCATGCATGTTCCGTGCTGCCCACAAGCTCGGGCGTCTTCTGCACCTCCTCATTTTCACTTCCCTCGGGCATTTTACGTAATGCGCACTTGACTCCTCTGGAAGATGTCTTTCTATCAGTGATCAGCAAATGCTGCCTCGTGTCAGGGACTGGCCTCCGGCAAAAACACCCACCGCTCCTGGGGACGGTGGGGCCGTTCCTCACCGTCTTTGACAGCACAGTGACGTTTTTTCTTGCAACCCAGGAGGACATCCAAGAAATAGGAATTTTAACTAAAGAGAAGGACTTGGTATTTGATTCCTGATAAACATTTGGTCTGAGCCAGAAAGTCAGAGGCAGCCTGGGGTCTGGGCTCCATCCTGCAGCCGTGGCCCGATCTGTCCCCGGGCCCTGGGCTCTCTCCTCTGTGGAGGTGCAGTTGACGAGGCTGGTCTCTGGGCTGCGGGGAGACGGGGTCTCCTTCTCGGAAGGACTGTCTCTCCCTTCCTGTCTCTCTCCTGGGAAAGACTGAGAAATGAGTTCAGTAGCCTGGGACCTCCTTCCTGCAGAAGGCAAGCACTTCTGGGCTTGCCTCCTGAGAACCAACCAGGCCAGCAGACACCTGGGTCCTAAGCCGTCCTCCCCTCTCCCTGAGCCTCGGTTTCCCCATTTGAAATCGGTGGGTGGGCTGGCCTTGCCCAGCCCCTCTCTCCCGGGCTTTGCTGGGCTCCGCTGGGCTTCTCTTGAACAAACCAGCAGCTCCCCCTCCACCTGGCCGCCTGCTCCGGGTTGGGCCTGCGCTTTGGCTCCAGGTGGGAGCTCCATAACAACAGGACAAACAGGCCCGGAACCGGGACGTTCACGCTCCTTCCGCCCACGCTTGGCACAGCGCCTGGAGCGCACGAGCAAAACAAACTTATTTTGAACGCGGCCTGCCAGGCGCAGCTGCCAATCATTAACCTCTGAGGACAGGTGACCTGGCCCCGCGCCCTTCAAAAGGCGCTCTCGGCACCCATCGAGCATCCGCAGCCAGCGAGCGCCAGTCCTTGCCGCCACCGCCCTGCGAGCACCGGTCCTTGCTGCCACCGCCCAGAGAGCGCCAATCCTTTCCGACACCGTCCTGCGAGCGCCGGTCCTTGCCGACACAGCCCAGCGAGCACCGAGCACCGGCCCCTGTCTGCCACCCGCCCGACGATGCCCGCGGTCCCCGCTGTCCTCACCTGGCCGCTCCTCCTGTTGGCCCCCCTGCTCGGCGCAGCCGCTGGCACTCCCCAGCCGTGGCAATGCGCACCCTGCTCCGCCGAGAGGCTTGCGCTCTGCCCGCCGGTGCCCGCCTCGTGCCCGGAGTCCGCCCGGCCCGCCGGCTGCGGCTGCTGTCCGATGTGCACCCTGCCGCTGGGTGCCGCCTGCGGAATGACCACAGCACGCTGCGCCAGTGGACTCCGCTGCCGCGCCCGGCCCGGGGAGCCGCGGCCCCTGCAGGCCCTCACCCGCGGCCGGGGTGCCTGCCAGCCCCAGTCCGAGGCCACCACCCCCAGCACCGCGGCCACAGGTACCGCTGTTCCTCCACCTGGGCTCCTCCCCTGGGACGCAGGAGCGAGCCTGGGCAGGCAGGGCAGGGGCAGGGGCTCCACCAAAGCCCATGGTCAGTGAGGTGCAAATCTACCCAGGCCCAGAGCTGGGGGCCAAAGCCTGTGAGGGGCCCCATCATTGTGTGGCCCTTTGGGAGGTGCCCAGGGGCAGGGAGGAGAGATGGAGGGAGAGCCCAGAACCTCCATAGCCCACCCCAGGCCCCTGGCCCTCCTCTCAGTGGGGCGCAGGCAGCCAGGGAGAGGACCCCGCCCCCACCCCCAGTGTTTGGAATGCCCTTTGTGATGTGCTCACTGGAGGGTTACAGACCATAATACGAGCGTTTGGGCTGAAGACTTCACTGTGGTCAAGGCGCAGGGGGCAGTGTTTGATGTGCCTGTGGCCTCCTCAGAACCCGACAGTCGGCTCTTTCCTGAATTTAGCGGTGATTTATTTGTAGCGGGAAACAGAAAAAATGCCTCCTCCTCCCCGCTCCCGCCTCCTGACCCGCTGGTCCCACAGGAATCGCTGAGCTCCTGGCTCTCCTCGGAGGGTGGAGGGCTCTCCTGCTGGTTCTGCGCCCAGAGTCCATGAAATGGGGTCCTCTCCATGGTCCTTAAAGGCGAGGGCTTCCCTGGGCTCCCTGAGGGGGGCCGGTTCTGGGGAAGTCTGTTCGGCATCCATTCTGAACCCTCAGACCATCTGCAAGATATCTGCTGACCCCCCTCATCTGGGGGGGCGCCCCTGGAGTAGAGGGGACAGCTGCAACGTAGACCCACTCAACCCAGCACTGGATCCCTGTATGGGTGGGGTAGCAGGGGGTGGGGTGGGTGTCGGATTGAATCGTAATCTGTGGCTCCTTCGGGGCTCTTCCCAGCCTGAGGGCGGGCGTGTGTGCCCCTCTCCCACTCCTGTGGAGGCAGAGACACAGGGTACCCTTGCCAGACCCGGGCTCAGCATCTTCCCAGAAGCTGTCAGGGGACGGGAAGCCACTTCAGGGGCAGGTGCAGACGCCTCGGGAAGGCTCACTCATCTGTGGCGGTCCATTTTCAGGTGCCAACGGGTCCCCCGAGAGCACGGAGATGACCCAGGACCCGCCCATCCTGTGGAACACCGTCAGTAACTACGACAGCATCAGGGCCCTCGGGATCACCGACACCAATAACTGGAAGGTGAGGCCCGGGCAGCGCCGCCGGCTGGAGCCCGCTGGGCTGCACGGTGTCTCGGGCACCCCCTGCCACCGAGCCCCGGACACAAACGTGCTCCTTCCCAAAGCCCGACAGGCGTTCCTCTGCTGAGCTTTGCGGAGCTTCTGAGACAGGACTTTCCTGTGGGTGGAGAGAAAAGTCCGTTCCCGCTCTGCAGCTGGGACACCTCCTGCATGTCTCTGAGCTCCTCTCTGAGGGCGTCATGCCGGACGCTGTCTGCAGGGCACTGAGTTTGCTATTCCAAAGCTGGGCACGGGACTCACCAACCCTCCCTCCCATCGCCTCCCCTCCCCTTCAGAAATCGCAGCAAATATACATCACGTAAATGCGAGCATGTTTGCCATTTAGAAGCATGAAGGGCTGTAGCATCAGGACAGTCGCCGTGTTCTGCGGCCACCACTGTCCACTTGCAGATCTCCCCGAGCAAGCTGCCCGCCTGCGGCCCCTCAGCCTGCCAGTGCTGTCCCTTCTTAATTCTGCCACTTGAGGGCGACAAAGAACCAAAGGTGGCGGCACAGTTAACGGCTGGAAGCCTCTGGCTCCGTTCTCCATTCAGAGGAAGCTGTCCTCGCTGGGGGCTGGGGCCAGAGTTCCCACGGGAGGCAGGAGGAAGGGAGGAAGCAGGGAGACCCTCCCATGGGTGTTTAGGGGTTCAGTGCGTGAGGGCATGGGGCCCCACTTTCTTCGTCACGACCCGTACAGAGCCAAGGCGCCCTCCTGCGACCGGTGAGAGCTGGAGGTGCAGAGAGGGGGCCCCACACCTCTTCCATCGTCTGGGCAGGGAATTCACTTCTTCTCGTCATTTGTCTGTTCTAGGAGCCCTGCCGGCGAGAACTCCACAGTGTGCTGGACAGATTAGCCCAGGAGCAGGAGAGGGCGGGCGGCGGCCTCTACAAGTTCTACCTGCCCAACTGTGACAAGGACGGATCGTATCACAGCAAGCAGGTGTGGGCCGAGGTCCCGGGGCCCAGCGCCTGAGCGGGCGGGGCTTCCACAGGCCCCGCCTTTCTGGACCGAGTCTGTCACCTATCACAGGACAGGAGGAGAGACCTCTACTTAGGGAATTTAGTATTTATTGGAACATCTCTTACTTTTTTCCTCCCCACAAAGGGGAAGGAACTCTGTAATGAAACACAATGGCATCTTCTCGACTTGCCAGGTTATAAATGAGATCAAACAAACCGAGACGCAGTCCGAGGAGCCCTTTAGCAGCCAGTGAGGCTCAGGCTCTGTGGCTGCCATGGGGGAGACTGAGTCTGGGGCCGCGCTGGGTGGAGGAATGGGAGAGGCTGGGGGTGTTGGGCTTGCCCACGGTCGTGGAGGGGGAGTGGGTGCTGCCCGTGGTCCGAGCTCCCAAGCGTGCACTCTGCGTGGTGCTGGGTGGCTGGGCGCTCGTCCTCCCAGCTTCTGCCGCTGCTCTGACCTTGCTTCTCATCTCTGCAGTGCGAGACGTCTCTGGATGGAGAGCTGGGGCTCTGCTGGTGTGTGTACCCCCAGAGCGGGAAGAAGATCCCGGGGTCTGAGGAGGTCAGAGGAGACCCCAACTGCCAACAGTATTTGCAGTGAGAGCAGAAGCAGCGTGGCCTGGTCCTTCAGTGAAATATTTACGTCCATAGTGTATTCATACTCCAGCACACACCTACCTATGACGTGTGCGTATGTAGGAACCACCTGTATACTCCACTTGCTACTTGCTATATGAAGCTGCTGTTTATTTATTCACTGTAAGTTTATTTTTTCTACACAGTAACTTGTGCTGTACTAATTTATATATCACGAAACACTTCTCACCACGTTGTATGTTAATACTTGTATTTAAGCTCTGTTTTTAAATTGCTTAGTAAAATCCTGCCTAGAAAATGCAAAATCAAACGTGTAGCCATGATTTCTTCAAGCCACTCAGTGACTTGCTCCGTATGTTCCACGGGTCTGAGTCCGTGTCAGTTTACAGGAAAAGTTAGAGGTTAACTATGTAATCACAGTGAGACCTGGTGGTGTTGCTACATGTGACCACGTGCGTTGGATACATTGTCAACATGCATGCACGGTGTAAACAAATGAACGTGCTATTGGGAACATTGTTACTGCTCAGGACGTTTGTGCACTGCCCTTCTGCACTCAGGTCTCCCCCTGCTGCCAGAGGCTGCCCCATTGAGGGCCCTGACCAACAGCTCCCGCCACGCCTGTCACTCAGGGCTGGGGCCCCTCCCACCTCCTGCTGCCCTGACTTCTCCTTGCGCCCCATTCCTTCTTCCACTTGCCAAGAGGCTGGTTTCTCCCATCTGACACACAAGACAGAGATACTTCTTAATTCTCTCCCTCACCCTCTCCTCTTGGTCTCCCCTAGCCTCCGTCCCCTGCAGCGTTCCCGTGGCCCCTCCAGTTGGGGCAGGTGGGAGGGCGGGAGAGCCCCGGGGGCCTCAGCTCACAGCTCCCACCCGGGAGTTTCACACTGGCGGCCACCCAGGCCCCGACCCGGACACCCCGTGGCCTCTTGGCTCCTGCCCCCCCCCCCCCGGTGGCCTTCTCCCTCCTCCCAGCCTCATGACTTTGCAGGCACCCCACCTTTCTGGTTCCCATGTCACCTCCCAAGGATGCCCCACCCAGGTCTCCGAACACGCAGTGCTCACTGCTCAGCACACACCGCTGGGACAGGACCGGACTCAGATGCTTTCTTAAGGGTTCGGGGATGACCCTCCACACGTGATTCCTTGAAACAAAGCTTGTCCTTTGATGCCACAGTCACAGGGTCAGACTCCCACCCAGCGTCTCCTGGGGTCTCCCTCCTCCTCCTGTCTCGTCCCTTCTCCAAGCAGAGATGGCGGGGAAAGGACGCCAGGCTGCACCGTGCTTTGTGTCCCTGGTGCCTGTGTGGGTGGTGACGGACAGGACACTGGGGACAAAACCTAACTCGATGAGGGCTTCGGAGACGCACCTGCTGGTCTGCCCGGCCTGTCCACCTGGGCCGGATTGAGGCCAACGACTGCCCTCCGGGAACGAGCCTGGCGGAGGTGCTGGCCCGAGCTCCCTGCGAAGCGCCAACCAGACCCTCCAAACCTGAGCCAGTCAGTGACACGGGACAGGGTTTCTTCACGGTAGAAACTTTATTAACCAACTATAAATACATGGCGAGACAAATTTTTCAAAAATACCTTTTTCTAAAAACTTGATTAAAAAAATAAAGGAAAGCTAATAGGTAGGCAGAATGTCTGGAGACCCCGCTTGTGGAGGAGGCTGGCGTGTGCCACGGGTCTTCCTCCCGCGGTGGCCCCGCGGCCACGCGCTCTGGCGCTTCCTCAGCCGTGGCCGAGGCCGTGGCGTGTTCTCTAACGTGGCTGACGTTTCATCTAAGATTATCTAGCACAGGTCCTAGCATGTCTGGACTACGATGCATACAATGGTGACAATTCACGAAGACGTTTCTCTGCAAATATGTGTGACTCAGGAGGGAGAGCGGGCGAGTCTGAGCCCCCAGGCCTCCTCTGTCTCTGCTTGGATACAATTACTGTTTGTTACATTGCGCTACCGCAGACAGAAATGAGGGGTAAACACAACCCCCTTTGCTTCTAAGGAACTTATCCTCAAAAGTAACCTTGGTCTTGAATTTTTTTGGGGAAACACCATTTTCTGTCATCACCGGAAGCATCGTGCTACTCTTGGGGATGCCTCTGAAACCAAGGTGTGGTGCTGGTCCCCCATCCCTGCCCGGGGGCCACCAGCAAAGGCCGTGTCCTCAGGAATCTGCCCAGGGTCCCTGAGCGCATTCCTGGTCATCTTATAAACATAAGTAAGACTCCACGTCATCGTCTCCACTCCTCCCCCGCAGAGCAGGTCACCTGAAGACAGGAACTCCCTTCTGGGTGGAGGGACGCAGGCCTCGCCCCGGTGGGTGCGTCTGGGGCCGCAGTTCTCAGAGCCCCGTGCTCCAGTCACAAGGGGACCACTCAGCAGCAGGGGCGCGAGGTGTGAAGTCAGGGTCAGCCACGTCCGCCCACGCGGGTCCCGACCGCAGGAGGCCATGGTGTGTGGGTGGGTTTACAAGCAAGTTCAGAAGCAACAAGAAAAATCACACAGTTTCCCTGGCACTGGAAAGTGGAAAGCCCCTCAAGTCCCCGTTTAGAATCCCAGGCATTTCAAAATCTCTTTCTAAACTTTGATTGAAAAAAGAAATTGATTCACCACGCAAAGAAATATAAAGAGGCTGCAGCCGGGTGCTGAGCGTGTCCTTGGCCGTCGTCTGTGCAAAACCGGCGTGTTGGAGCCCACGGAACTGAAACAGACAGAGAGGAGCATTGGGGTAACCCCCGACGTCAGAGGGCCCGCTCGGCCCCAGGGTCCTCAGACTGACACCGGGCCCACACTTGTCACAAAGGAAGGAGCCTGCAAGATGCTGGCCCCAACCTTGCCATAGTCACCCTAGAATCAGAATTACTGTTTCCACTTCCAGGAAAGAAAACATAACTAAAAATGAAATTTTCTTCTGTTTCCTCAAATTTGGTTTGAGGAAATGAAAGGAAATGTACTTATCCCCCCCCCCCCACCAAAACCTTCTCATTTATTAAAAGAGAATATTGAATAGGAGAGCATTCTTCAAAACGATGGTTTAAAATTTCATTGTTTGTATTGGATTTAAATACACTTTATTAAGATTCTCTTAACCACAGATTATCTGAGTATCCATAGTGTATTTTACAGGAAAGAAACTTGGACATGTCTTTAAATTAAAAACAGGTCCTCTGGATTTAAAGGGTTTGCCTGTGAAGGGACAAGCTTGACTCTGAACCCTACACTCAGGGTGTGAACAGCCGTCCACGTGCTCTCGGGTCTTTGCAGCGAAGAGAAGCGGCGGTGAGAGCGGCGGGCTGGAGACCCTCTGCTCCCTCTTGTCAGTTAGGTTGGGGCCTCCCTCCCTCCTCAGAGGTCTGGCCTGTCCGTCCTCTCTGCAGCCCCGCCCTCCAGCCCCGCCCCTTCCGGGAGAGCCGCCGCCCCAGGCTCACCTGGCCCCAGGCTCACCTGGCCACGTCACTTGCTCTCCTCCTGGCTGTCACACTGCACGTACCCTTTGCCCTTCGGGTAGTAGCTTGGGAGGGGCTGCCCGTACTTATCCACGCACCAGCAGAAGCCGCGATTCCTGCCTTTGGACAGACGGCACTGTGGACGGAGCAGAGAAGGCAGGCGTGAACCCCGGGAGGCTCCCACCGTGGGGCGCAGAGCAGGTGAAGGCGCCAGGGCCCAGGAGGGTTCCCCGTGCAGCCGCTCGGGAAAGCGCGGCCCTGAGGCTGCCAAGCCCCTGCGTGCACAGTGCAGCCTGTCTGTGCGGGGCGGGCGGTGCTGTGTCTCCCGTCCTGGGTACACTGGACACGCTGGCCCTGCAGGCCTGTTGCTGCACGAGGGGATGACAACGTCCCTGTGCCCTGTGCTCCTCACGTCTGCCTTTCAGAGCGCATCCCAGGTCAGACAGGCTGGGCTCTCAGTGTGACTGCTGAACAGTGACAGACAGCAGGTGTGATAAGGGGGCCAGGACCAACGGCCACTGGAGAGGACGGGCCTCTGATGGAGGCCACGGTGACAACAAGCTGCTCCGTGTCTAATTCTGTCGTGGTCTGTGGAAGCCACTTACGGTGGCTTAGAGGACCCTCCTCTCCAATGTGTGGCCCTTGCAGCTGGTCACTCTAGGGAGGGCCGGGATGGGGACCGTGGGCAGCTCTCTGCCAGGTGCCCGCAGTCACTCCGTGGTGTCTCTCTGCACAGTTAGCATCCCTCCAGGATGGGTGCTCAGGAAGGTGCTAGCCCGTGTCCTTCATGGTTGGTGAAGGGGAACATGGCACCGCTGGGGGCAGGAGGGAGAGCCAGGGCTGCAGCCAGGACTGGGGGGGGGTTCCCCTCCACATGAGGGGCTGGGAGGGAGGGGCTCCCAAAGACACACTCACCTGCCTCTTCTTGTAGAAGCCCCTCTTGTCGCAGTTGGGGATGTGAATGGCCCTGGGGCTCACCGTGTTCAGGGACTTGAGGTGGTTCAGGGTCTCCTCTATCTCCCGGCGGCAGGGCCCCTGTGGGGGGGGGGGGCGGTTACTGGAGCTCAGCTGCCTCACAAAGTCCCGTCTGCCCCCAGCTCTCCTGGGGGACCTGCGAGGTGCCCTCAAGTATCTGCATCCTGACTCAGTCGTCACTGCCCCCAGGAAGACATCCACCACAGTCCCTCTCTCGTGGGTCCCTAGACAAGGCTCAGAGGCTGGGCAGGGTCACCGGAACCCAGGACACTCAGGGGCCAGGTGAACAGAATGAAGCCGGTTTCCATAACATTTCTCTTGAGCGCAGGGGCCGGTGAGCACACACACACTTTACCAATGGCATTTACCCCAGACCCTGGAGATCTGCCCTGGGGAAAGGTCACTGGCCTGTGCGTTGGGAGGGCTGGCAGCTGCCCCTGCAAGCAGGGCGGGTGTACCCACGGGCTCTGAGTGAAGGACCTGGCACCCCGGCCCACCCGCCCGAGGAGAACAGAAGCAGTGCTCACGTATTCAGTGTCCTGCAGGGACTCGGAGGAGAAGTTCTGTGTGACCGTGCTCTGGGTCTCGTAGTCCACCTTGTAGCGCTGGCTGTCTCTGGTGAGCCCTTTCTTGATTACGTCCGTCTTGGTGTGGCCGGGGTGGAAGTCGGGGGCCCGGTGTGTGACGGACAGCACCAGGCTCCCCGAGGCCCCCACACTGTGGTCCTCCTCAGACTCACTGCCGTTTCCTGGAAGACACGGGGGCACAACCAATGACGGAGCCGAATCACATCTCAGTGGGAACGTCATCCAACAATCCCAAGTACGTTCAAGAGAACACCTCGGAAAGTGTCACCCTCACAGCAGGGGCCATGGCAGTTACGGCTTTGCCTGAGATGCATCTCTTAAAGTGAAATCTCAGCTGAGATTGGACCAAGGAGGGGTCCATGAAGCTCTCAGGCGTCCCCGCCTCCACCAGGAGGGGGCAGAGCTGAGCCGGGGTGAGCGCATTCTCCCGCTGCTGAGTCAGAGGAGCCGGTGAGGCAGCCCCGCAGGAATTCTGACTCCAGCGGGGCCAGAGTGCCGCCCGGCAGGGCTCCGTTCAATCCGCTCCTCTCTGCAGAGTGCTCTGCCGCACGTCTGGGCTCAGGAGGCGTGCTGGCCAAGTGTTCAAGGTCGCGCTGTCCTGTCTCTAACTCAGGGTCATGCAGGGCCTGGACACCCAGCGGCGCTGCTCAGACCCTGCACCCCGGGGCACCCTCCTGGGCGAGTCCTTCCTCCCCGGGGGTGCGTGGGTGCTGGGACAGCTCCATCAGAGCTCACATTCCGAGTGCCGCCTCCTGCAGGTCCCGCTCTGTAGTCAACACGGTAAAGGAGGAAAACCTGATATGACAGAGGTCTTGGCTCGTCCTGGGGGTGGGGTTTCAACTATACTGAGCGTGTGTGTGTGTGTGTGTGTGTGTGTGTGGCTGATGTGGAGCCAGGACCCTCGCCTTCCTTTCCCAGGATGAAGTGGGGGCAGCTGTGGGGCAGGGGCCAGTGGGTGGGCCTCGTCTTTGCCTGGCCTGCCCACTCAGGAAGCAGCCATATGGTCACTTCACTCCACGCAGTGCCCCCACGCCTCCCAGGCCTTGGGGTCTTGAGTCTGCTCTGCCTGGGGTGGCCAGAGCCCTGCCCCAGCTGAACTGTTCTCCGTCCTCCCAGGAACACGCCCATCGCGGTGGCAGTCCGCCAGTGCCAGGAAGCCTGCCAAGGCCTCAGGCGCTGGGCTCCCAGGAGCAGCGGGCACAGGGAGAGTTTCTCCAGGGCTGAGCAGGGCAGGAAGACAATGTGTTCCAGCTGCAGAGCGCCAGGGTCCTCTGGCAGCGCAGGGTGCGCTCACGGGGGACCCGGGGACCCAGGAGGTCCCTGCTGTCTGGGTCTGTGTGTCCCCACCCATAAACGGCCCCAAGAGGGAGAGGATTTGCATGGTCCCCAGGGGCCGGGGAGGCACATTTGCCCCGCCCAGCGCCATGGAGTAGGCTCTTCACTGGTGGGATTTGGTTTCATTTCCTTTCATCTTCTCTTTCTTCTTCAGGGACGTACTGGGGCAGAGGAGCCAAGATGACGTAAATATGCACATTTGCATGTCTTTTCCTAGAACTCTGAGTAATTTCTCAAACTTCCTCGCTTTCTTTCTAAGGCCTGAAGACTTCGGCGTGATGAGGACACTGGTCCTTTTAAGCAACAGATAATTTTAACCGTCACTTAAATGCACGCCCCCCCCCCCCACATGGGTTTTAGAAGTCACTTATATCTCTCTATACTTTTGTAGTAAAATTCACACGAGTAATTACTATGCCCAATGAAGTCACTAAAGAAGACACTCTTTATAAGGACTTCTCAGATCGCTGTTTGAGAGTCAAGGCCCTGCGGGGCAATGCGGTGCACACAGCAAATGGCACGACTTTGCCCTGGGGGACAAACCCTTCCAGGGATTTTAACAGTCTCCCTGGTATGAAACGGTGATGTCTCAGGCAACTGGAATTTTGTCTTTTGACCAACCCTGGAAGAGCGGTTTCTCTGGGAGAAACAGAGCCAGCCCTGCCTAGCAAGGACACGCCTCACCCCGTGGGAACCGCAGCCACACGAACGGTGAAGGGACTCCCCTCCCCCGCCCCAGCTGCGGCCAGCCCTCGGCGCTCCGCCCAGCCCTCCCAGCGACCTGAGGGGACTCCACTCGCCTCGCTAAGTGAGGCTGGCTGAGCCTGCTGGAGACCTGGAGGATCAGATGTCAGCTCCATTTACCTTCTAATCTCAGGGCGCGGTCAGAGCGCTTCACCCAGCGGCGGGCAGACTCCTCCTCTGGCCCCCTTAAAGGGACGCATTCCTTCCATTTCAGACTAAGGCAGCAAGTAGCCTTGGGGCTTAACCCACCCCCTTTCTGTCACCGAAGTCCGCGGGTCCACACTGCCCGCAGCCCCAGCCCCTGGCGTTTGTCTGAGGGCCACACAGGCGGGGGGCGGGGGTACCAGGGGGAGAATGCGGATGGTGGCATTCGGAGTCCAGCACCCGCCACCCCCCCGCCCTCCCTGCCTCTGGGGGACCTTGGAAAGTTGCTTCTTTCCGAAGGTCAGGTTGTCCAACCGCAAAAGACACGAATGCCCGATTCCCTTGTCTGGTTCTGGGACACCCCGGGGCAAACCGCTTTGCAAACCGTACGTCAGTGCAAACGCTATTAGGAAACACAGGTACCACTTCCTACAACGCGCCTGCCCACCCTCCGCGTCCAAATCTGCCCCGCGGTCTCCCTGCGCCCCTGCCCCTAGCCCCCGCGGCGTGGACACGCTCCGAGTCCACGGGGACCGAAGCCACTTCCCAGAGCCTGCAGCACGGCCCACGCCCATGTCCCCGCGCAGCCGCGGGCTCACAGGGCCCGGAGCCTTCTCTGTCCAGGATCTTCCCATGGACAGCCAAGCTCGGTATCTGCTCCCTCCCTCCCCACAAAATCTCTGACCCATTTTTCGCCAAAAGCGCTTTGCAATTTACAAGCACTCTGCACTCAGAAAACCGAGCGGCTGTGGAGTGTCCCTCCCGCGAGCGCCTGTCTCTCCACGTACAACTCTGGGGGCAGAGAGAGCACGACGTCTGCGCAGCTGCACCCCCATTCCGCGACCCTAGGCCGAGGGCGCCGCCCCCCGGGCGCTGCGGCGACGCACCTGGCGCGGGCAGCTCACCTGGAGTGGGTGGCGTACCTGCGGCGGACGCCGCGGGCAGCAGGTGGGTGCGCAGGCGGCCTGCGGTGCTGACGTTGGAGCAGAGCCCGCGGCCCTCCAGCAGTGCTTGCAGCGGGCGCGGCTCGCCGGGCTGCGGATGGCAGCGGAGACCCGCGCCGCAGCGCTCGGTGTAGACGCCGCATGGCTGGCCTTCGCCCAGAGCGCACGTCAGGCAGCAGCCACAGCCCGGCTCGCGCACCACCTCGGCGCACGTGGTAGGCGGGGGCTCGCACTGGGCCAGAGAGCGCGCGTCGCAAGGTTCGCAGCGCACCACCGGGCCAGCGCCCGCCGAGCCAGCACCGGCTTGTGCCGCGGGCGGCCCTTGGAGCAGCGCCAGCGCGATCAGCGTCGCTGCCAAGAGCAAGGGGCACGTCCGCTGCATGGCGCCCACTGCGGTGTCCTCTGCTCAGCCGGAGGGGCGCACGGGGACGGGGTGATAGCGTTCGGCGTGAGGCTGCGGGAGCGAAGCAGGCAGCGGTCAGACTTCAGCGCAGCACTGCCAGGCTTGCATCTGGGCTGCCGGGGCGCGCCGGCCGCTATATAGAAGCCGAGGTGGCCGAGGACACGCCCCGGAACGGCGCGCCGGGGGTGGGGGGAGACGGGGGCAGGCAGGCGCAGACAAGGCTCCGGGGTCCCGTATATCGCCCCGGGTAGCACGGCGGAGCACCGGGGTGCCCAGCGCGCGGTCGCCGGAGCACCTGCTCCCCACGTGTGCGCCCGGCGCCCCGCCACCATGCGGTCCCCAGAAACCCGGCTCTCCCATCACCCATCGAACCTGGTGCCTCCGGCCACCCCAGCGTCCCTCCCGCCCCCGGCCAACTCCACCGCCCTTCTCGGTCTGCATCCCCGGGTGAGGTCGACCGCGGCGAACCTGTGTCGGGGAAACCGGCGTGCGCCGCTCCACATCCTCGTGTACTTTGCAATGCTTTCCAAAACTCAAGTCCTAGGGTCGGGGCGTTCGTGGGACACAGCTGAATGAGCGTACCCGACCCTCGTTGGGTCTCGGGGAGCCGAAGACTTGGGGTCTTATTTGCACCCGCTGGGCCACTCGTACCTCCCATATCTGGCCCCACAGCTGCGCATCTGCAGGTGGCCTTCGCCCTTTCCAGGGTCACTTCTCAAAGCGGCGAAGGCTCACATTTGCTCTCTCCCCGCGAGTCCCTAATGGGCAAAGTGAGCCCGCGAGGGACGGGTCCTAAGCCGTGCTTGTCAAGAATGTGACCTGTTTCAGGTGTTTTCCCTGATGATAGTTTTACGGAGCTTCCATTCACAACAAGAGAAGAATGAGATAGTAACGCGGGCACTACTGAAATGTAATTCATAACCTAGTAGTGCTTAAAATGGTGATTTTCACTAGCATTTCCCCAGGCCACTTGGTGTCCCTGCACTAAGTTCTCTCTGGTGCATTGAAGTGGAGACTTTCGGGTTCTCCTATTCCGTGCTGTCTACGCTGAGCTAGGGTGCAAGTCCGGGGCGCCCATCGCCCCTGAGATGGGGTGAGTCGCATCCGCCTGCTTCGTGCGGGTCTTTCGGTGCTGTCTGCACGCCCTTCTCTAGGTGATCGACAGAGGACGCTCGTGGTCCAGGATCAAATGGGAAGTTAGACTTTCCAAGGCTCTTCCGAGAGCTTGTGGATCAGCCCTGGGAACCCGCGAGACCACAGGGGAACCGACTTCCTTGCGCGCTGCTGAAACCGGACACTGCCCAGGGCGGTGCGTGGGTGTCTCGGAGCAACCTTTTGCTGTTTGCGGCGGAAACCGCAAACCAGGACGCCCTTGCTTTCCCCGGTCCACTCCGCGAGCCCACGAGCAGCCGCGGTGCTGACGTTCATCCTCGGTACCCTCTGTCCTCTGTGAGGACGTATGCATACCCTTTTTAGAATGTGAAGACCAGCGTTCTCACAGCAAACAAATACACAATGATAGAACAATAGTGATAATGGAGGCTCCACAAAGGAGCAGAGAGCGAAGGCAGAGGGGCCTGAGCCCTGGCCCACAGAGCTCAGCGCCCCCCCTCCCCGGGAGCCCCCAGGGCTGGGCCAGACGCCCCTGTTCACTGCGGCCGTGCCATAGCCGTCCTGGCTGCCCCTCTGCCTGCACCCTCCTCCTAGCTGGGTGTTATCTGCTTTGACAGCCAAGAACAGGGTCCGATTTCATTGGGAAATTAAAGGAAACAAGAAACCCCCCAGGGCCACATTTACTCCTGAAATAACTGCGGAGACTGGAAATCAGAGACCGGATCCCTCTCGAAAGATTCCCGAGGCCACAGGTCCGCTTCTGTTCAGTACAGGGCGAGACACGGGCGTCTGGTCACTGGTAGTGTAGCCCCTTTTCCCGGAGCGGTCATCTGAGCAGTGAACAGGGGAGCTAGGGAGAATGTCTAAGTCCTTCCCCTGGGTCCTTCTTAGTTCCCACCCTGGACTTCGCGGTGGGAGAAAAGGAAGGTGTTGCGCTCAGTCCCTAGGGGGCGCCCGTGCGCCAGGATGTCCCCGAACGCGCGAAGACCAGGGAAAACTGATGGTTACATTGTAACCTTCAAAAACATTCCATAACAACGTGTGTGTGTGTGTGTGTGTGTGTGTGTGTGTGTGTGTGTGAAATCTTACCACAGCGAAGCAGCTCTGCGGCAATGATGTGGGGGAGAATTTGTTTCAATATTTAGTCATTTTTATTTGACGAAACTGTCAGGAAAGAACCCCAGAATGTTAATTATTGCAGGAAGGACTTGGATGGGATAAAACTTAATTTTGTGACATGCTAGTTAACTCTATCAGACTTTTGATTAATCTGGAGTTCGTTCATTAACAGAACTAGAGTGGGTAGTGGGTAGGCTGTGTTTCCCCCGTCGAAGGTACTTGGTAGACAACCACTTAGTAGTTGTAAAGTGACATACAGGAATAACCACCTCCCACAAAGTGCAGACGGCGGGCATTGGCATCTGCCCGCCAGAGACTGCTGGCGTCCTTTCCCGGACTCACGTCCACAGTCCCACCTGACTCCGCGGTGCTAGGGGAACATGAAGGAAGCCGGCCCTGCCTTTCCCGCGGGGAACTCAAGCTTTTTCTGAAATGTATGTCACTGTCTTCCCAAGCTTTCCCCCTGCAAGAAACTCTCTCTTCAGAATGCTTGCTGGAAAGTTGGTGTCTCATAAAATAAAAAATGAGTCAAATGCCAAGGAACGTTGAAAGTCCAGTGTGCTGAGAAATATCATAGCCCAGTAAGAAGATCTTAAACAATATTTTTCTTAGCTTCTTGAGTAATGGAATTTAGTCGGGATATTAAACAGCCAAAATTAAAATCTGTTGTTACTTAGTATTATTCAACAACAACAAAAAACTGCCCTCCTTATTAAGCAATGATTTAAATATTTGTGTTTTTCCCCCCCTCAAAGAGCTTTCTGCTTTCAGGAGAAATAACAGTCAAACCAGCTTGATTAGGTGATTATTTTGCTTCAAATCTGAATCCTGGGCCCACCTGCACCCTCCCTCAGCACTCCCTGCCCTGGGAGGGGCTGCTCCAACGTGGGAACCTGGTGACCTCTCAGATGCCCACATAAGCCACAGGGCAGAGCTGGAGCTGTGGCTGAATGCATGTTTGCAGAATTCCTTGTGGTCCTCCCAGACCCCAGGATCCATCAAGGGCCTGTGAGAAGCTGCCATGTCTCAGCCACGTCCCTGGGTCCAGGAGGCTGTTCCAGGTTCTGAGGAGGTGTGAGGCCTCCTGCCCACCTCCTTTCAGGTGACAGCTGCTTCCTTGCAGCGTGACAAGTGTCCCATCACTCCACAGGCACCTGGGAGCTGGCAGTGTTGACAGCTCTCCCTCCCCTATCATTGCTCGGAATAACCTGTCCGACCCCCAGGGCACTGCACTGTTTCTCCATCTGCTGAGTCATCTGTGTCAGACCTGCCCTGTGCTCACCCCCCTTCCCTTCCCACCCCCTCCTCCCTCAGAAAATGAGGGGCTGCCTTCAAGGTGTCAGTGGTACAGACCTCAGGAGGCGACAGCCCAGGAGAGGGCGGGTCCTAAAAATTAAGTCAGTGAACCGGCCTACTTTTCCTTATTCTGCTGAGACCACCCTCATTTTGGTTTGGGGAATCCTCTCTCCCAGGTCTCAGCAAGCACAGGATCCAAGTCTGCGTGAACAGCAGCCCTGGACGTGGAGAGGGTCCCCTGGTGCCTGGAAGGAATTCAGAATAGAAGTCAGCAAAACAAAGTTTGGAGAGAGACAGAGACCAAAGCCTGGTCCCCTGGATCCAGCTGTTCCTGAAGTCCATGCCTGAGCATGAAGCACAACTTTAATTTGTCTTTTTTTTTTTTTTTTTGCCAGTTTGAGTGGGATTGGTGCTCTGGTGGAGTCCCGACGAGTCCAGCTGCTCCTGAGAAAGATCCCAGAGTGGCGCGCGCCCACTGCAGAGCCCAGGCAGGGTGACCATGGAAGGGAGCGGAGGTGAAGTCCAGTCAAGAACAAGGTGTGTCCTTAGGAAAGGACAGAATGCCACGGTGAGCCAGCCCTTGACGCCCAGAGTGCCAGCCTTTCCCTGTGGCTCTGCAGCGCGCCCAGCATGGAGGTCAGCTCCCCAGCTGTGTCACTTGGTGATCTTGGGACATGGAGCGCCCTTCCCAGACCTTGCTGCTCCAGCTCCACTCACGTTGCTCCCAGCGGCGCGTTGACAAAGGGCTTCCTGGTGAGAATGGACTTTGGAGGGCAGGGCTGAGCCCAGCGAGAGCAGCGAGGGGCTGCCACAGCCTGCAGGCTCGGGAGAGGGTAGAGGTGACCGTGATGCATTGCAGTGAGGGTTTGCTGATGGGTTCGAGTGGGCTGTGTGAGAGACCGACTCCCAGAAGCACTGCAGTGTCCCTGGCCCGAGCCCCTGAGTGACGGCGTCATAGTCAGCCGAGGCGGGCACACTGCTCACGTGGTTTGGAGGAGTGACCAGGTGTGGGGTGTGGACACGTCTGAGGTGTGGACTAGTCACACCGCGTCTGAGCTCTGCGTGAAGCCGTCCCTCTCCGGTCTCCGCCCTGCAGAGGACCACCTGTCACCTCTCCGGTGGCCCAGCAGGCTCTGGGCAGACAGATCCAAGCACTGTGCTTTCACTGGGACGTCACCCACATACCCACGTGCCCTCCGGGTCACCACTGAAATGAGCCATTCAAGGGTTTTCAGTATATTCACAGAGTTGTGCAATTATCTTCATAATCTAATTTGAGGACATTGTCATCACTGCCCTTGCCCCGTGCCGCTGGTACACACTCCCCATTCCCTCGTGTGGTCTTTAAATCCGGGTCACCCCTGTTGCCACCGCCTGTCCGCGAGCCTTCTAGTGATGAGAACCCCTCGTCCCTGGTTTCTCGTGGCCTATGGCTTCTGTAAGAACGGCCACACTTTTCAACACAAAGGATGTAATAGAAACGAGCTGAGGATCTTGCGTCTTTAAGACAGGACGGCCCTCCCGCGGTCACGTGGCCTCTGTGTATTTTCCATCCACTTGAGGAACTGATGGGAGACTCTGCCGATAAGTGATCCCGGCTTTTTCCTTGGCTCTGTCTCTCCAGCATCTGCTGTAAACAAAACAGAGAAAAGGGCCTTTCTAACCCCGCAGCGAATATCTCAGAGGCGAGGAAGCCAACGGCGAAAATGTGAAATCAAAGTTCAGATGACTGTAAACGCAGGACACAAATCCCATCTGCTCGTTAGACTTGGTTCCAGGAACAAAAGCAAAGCGATGTCAGCAGGTCTCTTGGGAGAAATAAAGTGGTTGATAAATTCTTGGTTTTCACTGTTTTAGGTCATGAGGATGCCCTGCCTCCTTTCGGCCAAGTGTTTATGGACTCGGACGGCGCTGTCTTGGTGCTGGAGGAGGTCACGGCGGACACGCTGAGAGCGAGATTAGTGGCAGGTCTCCCCCAAACCAGGGGCCGGGATGCATCCATGCACACCAGTGGGGGTTCTATATTGGGCCTGTGGGGTCGACCAGTTGTTCTCGACATTATTTTGCAGCTCAGGAATGTTGTCAGATGAAGTCTTCTGTGGACCAACGTAAGACAGGATCCGGGTGGACTCGCTTGATGCCTGGCTGCCCTGCTGTGGAAGTCCTGGGGGTCCCTCCCCTGTGCTGGTCGAAACCTGGGGCCCATCCTCCGAATACCATCACGGCTCTGCTGGTTTCCTTCCTTCCCAGCCTTGGAATCTCTGCACCCGTGACCTCAGGAAAGATGAACCTAACTCTCCCGCCTGCAGGTACCGAGCAAGGAGCTGGAGACGCAGACTGGAGGCTAACAGTCTCCTCATGCTCACGGTGCGAAGGTCCTGAGGGGCGAGAGTGTGCAGACGATTGACAATCAGTAGACAGACAGCTATGGGACACAGGTCGTGGGCGTGAGGCCGTGGAGAAAACATGGGCGGGGGCAGGATGCACCAGGGCAGCTGGAGTGGTTGAACTCGCTGTTTACATGAGGCAAGCAGAGAAGGCACCTCTGATCAGGTGATAGTTACATAGATCATAAAGAAGTGAGGTGGGAGCCACGCCTGTCAGGGAACACAAGTGCAAAGGCCCTGAGGCAGAAGCCTGGGTGGTGAGTCAGAGGAACAGCAATAGGCCAGCATGGAACAGAGCTGGCTCGGTGTGAGTGGGTTAGGAGATGTGGGCAGAAAGGTCTCCATGAGCCAGAGAATTAAAGTCTGGTCTCCTACCAAGGTACGCTCCAAAATCCAGACTGTTTCTCATCGCCACCAGTGCTCCTGGTCCCCAGCACCACGTCTGATCACACTGTTGAAATTGCTTTTGTCTTCATGAGAGCCCCCTCTTGACGCAGCGGCCAGCGGGTATTCTGAGATGTGAGTTAGGGGACTTATCTCACTGAAAACCGCAGAGCAGGGAACTCTAAAACTCTGTCCCTCCATGAAAGCCACGAGCAAGGTGGGAAGAACATCAGAACAAACATTCCCAAATGCTGGGGCCCCATCCGAAATTTACTACCATGGGGGGTGTCTCATGAACGTTGGTGTAAGCGCACACGGCATTTTAACCCACCCACCTGAACCCCCACGTCCCAGCTCCGTAGTCATTGTGGGGACGTTGGCCAGTGCTCCCAGTGTGACTTGGTGGTGCCAGAGGGGACAATGCTCTTGAGTAATTATGATCTATGTCTGTTTGGTGGCTCCCCCATGGATTGGTCTGGGGCTTTGCTTCATTCGCCCTGGACATCCTTCAGGGCTGCAGCAGCCTCCTGGGTGGTATTTGTCAAAAGCGTTTGGAGGCAAATGTCCCGGCTGCAGCTTCCAGGACAAAGGGATGACAGATGGGACAAGCAGCAGACAGACCCGAAGGCTTAGGAAGAGGCTGGGGATATAAGCCTTGAAAGCTTTCGTGTACACTGGGAATCTAGGAGGCCACACACATGTCCAGGGATGGACATGCACTCAGAAAAGACTGGTGCAGACCTTGAGCGTCCATCTCTAGCTGGACTCTAGGCTCTGCTCAAGCGGGAGTGAGTGCTAAGGCAGAGTTACAAATGGCCCAGCTGAGCAGGAAGGAGTGCCCAACACGTGGCCACGGCAGAGACTGGAACATGTGTTATGTGGCTTCAGGCATTTAAGGAAATCTCTGTTAAATCACCAAGTGACCATTAGGCGAACAGAACTGAGACTTTGGTGACCACATGACAAAGAAAAGCCTTTACAAAAAAGAGTTTAGAAAAGTCACAAACCAACCAACTACAACCCACAAAAAGCAGCAACAAGAGACCTCAGGTGAGAGGGAGGCTGTGATTTCCAGAGTTACCTCAGTATGTCTGTTTTCGACAAAAGATTACAACACATGCACAGGAATGAGAAAGTGTGGTCCACTCACAGGAAAAAGGAACGAACAGAAATCGTTCCTGAGAAAGCTCAGACATTGGATTCACTACTAAAATATTTAAAATATACCATCCTAAATGTGCTCGGAGCTGAAGGGAAACCATAGACAAAGC
This sequence comes from Tadarida brasiliensis, assembly GCA_030848825.1. Lineage (NCBI taxonomy): Eukaryota > Metazoa > Chordata > Mammalia > Chiroptera > Molossidae > Tadarida > Tadarida brasiliensis. The sequence continues at coordinate 101,205,611 of CM061267.1, read as the reverse complement.
ATTAAAGGAAACCCAGAAAATAATGATTAAATGCACAGAGCCTGTGTGGCTCGGCTGGTTGGGTGTCGTCCCCTGCACCGAAGAGTTAGTGGTTTGATTCCCGATCAGGGCACGTACCGGGTTTCAGGCTCGATCCCATCCCCGGTTGAGGCACTTGCAGGAGGCAGCCAATGGATGCTTCGCTCTTGCATCAATATTTCTCTCTCTCTCCCTCTCCCTTCTTTTTTCTCTAAAAATCAATAAAAATATATAACAATAAACAAATACAGAATATCAGATATAAAATATAAGGAGAAGCCAAATAGTAATTCTGGAGCTAAAAAGCACAATACCTGAAATGAGAAACTTATTAGAGGGATTCAACAACAGATCTGAGCAGGAAGAAGGAAGAATCAACAAGCTTGAAAATTGCTCATTTTAGGTTATCCTTTCTAAACAGCACAAATGAAAAAGAATGAAGAAAAATAAACAGAGCCTAAGAGACCTGTAGGACACTATCAAATGTATCAACATAGGCATAATGGGAGTCCCAGAAGAAGATGAAGGGGAAAAAGAGGGCAGAAAAATATTTAAAGAAATTATGGCCATAATCCTTGAGTCAATTCCTTCTAGTAAATCTCGTTTACGTAACTTGTATAAACAAGTATTCATAGATGTAATCAATAGATTAGTTAAGAATATGGCCCACATACCTGTATTTTTGATAAACTCTATAGGTGACTCTAATACAGAAACATGGGTCTAGAATACATGCTTTTCCCGAGACAGGAAACTTGGGATGAGGTCAGGTTGGGAATGGCCACGACTAGCAAGGTGTCCAAGGATTCTAGTTATAAGTCTCTTCCACTAGGCTTTCCTTGTAATTATCCCATAATGTATTTTTTGTATGCTTGATGGTATCCCAGAGGTCTCTGAGGCTCTGTTCATTTTCTCTATTTTTTCCCTCTTTTTGCTCCACGGACTAAATAATCTCAACTGTCCTGTCTTCAAGTTCACTGATTTCCTCTTCTGTTGCTCAAATCTGCTAATGGACCTCTGTAATGATTTTTTTAAAATCTCAGATTTTGTACTTTTCATCTTCAAGATTTCTATTTTGATCTTTTTCACATCCCTTATCTCATTATTGGTATTCTCCATTTGTTGAGACATTGTTCTGATTTACTTTAGTTATTCGTCCACTGTTAACTTCAGCTCTCTGGGCAGATTTAAGATGCTTGATTTAAAGTCTTTGTCTAGTAAGTCCAAAGCCTGGGCTTCCTCATGGACAGTTTCTATTAATTTCTTTTCTCTCGTGAATGAACAACACTTTCTTCCTTTTTTGCATATCTCATAATTTTTTGTTGTTGAAAAGTGGACATTATGACTATTAAGATGTTTCCACTCTGGAAATCAGTCTCCCCCTCCCTGGGATTTGTTGTTGCTGCTCATTGTGGGTTGTGGTTGTTGTTTGTTCCTTGACTTTTCTGAACTCTTCTGTAAATCTATATTCTTTGTCATGGTCACTGAGGTCTGAGTCCTATTCGCTTAGTGGTCAGTGAGGTTGTCATAGAGTGTTCTTTGTGCCCACAGCCTATCTATATTCTTGCAGTCTTTGCAGGTTGGCTCATGTCGGGGCATCCTTCAATGCAGAGCTAGAGTGTGTGACTCTGCCTTAGCCGTCACTTCTTATTTGCACAGCCCCTGGAGGTCAGCCAGGAGTGAAAGCTGGGGTCTTCTCGGTCCTTTGATGAGCATGCATCCAGTCCTGGGCACACGTGGGGCCTCTCTACATGTGGGTCCTTTAAGATCCCTTATTCCCCTTCACATCTCATTTCTTAACCCCTGTCTTGTCAGGGCTGTCTATTGCTTGTCCACACTCTTGTCCTTTGCTCCAGGCTGCTGTAGCCGATATTTTTGCCTTTACATGCTCTGGCAAATGCACTCAGGAAGTGGTCCCAGCACTGGGATGGCTCTGAGTCGGGTGATCTTTCAGGGAGTCACCAGCAGGTTGAAACACAATCACACCGCTGAGGACAAGGTTCACATTCTCTCTCTCTGGCACGAACAACCAGCCCCAGGGGAGTGGGCTGCCATGCTTGTGACGGCCGCTGACCTGGGGTGGGGCAGAGGAGGGGCACAGGGGGAGATGCCGCGGTATTCTCCGCACAGAGCACCACGCCTTCCTTTGCTAGTGTGTGCCTGTTTTCCCGAGCTCTGCAAACCCGGTCTGCCCCTCTTGTCAGCTCATTCATTGCTTTTGTGGAGGAAGAAAGATCTGGAGTTTCCTACATTGCTATTTTCAATGATATCTATGTATTTTTTACCTCAGTTATACACAGTTTAGTTTAATACGTCCTTTATTTTATGGCTGTGATCACCACTGGAATATTTAGCAATTCTTAGTTTTTGAATCTTTTCCCTTTATTCTTCACTCCCAGGACCCTACGCTTTACTCATATATTGATCTCACGCTAAAATACTCACCATCCACCCTTCAAGCCCTTAGGTATATGTTTATCTACAAATACAGGAATCCCTGGGGACTCATTGTCCTCTGGGGTGGGACTAACAAAACCAGCACAGAAGTTTCTTTCCCTCTGAGTGGCTGGAGCCCTCCGTTCCTCAGGGGCCTCGGACCCCGACTGCTCCGGCATCGCTCTGGACCCTGGGAAACGACACGGTCTCACACCATATTTCTGTCGCTAGCACATTCTTTTCTGGTTCTCAGCAGGGACCACAGCCCCAGTGATGTTTTTTATGTCTCAGGACCTTCTTGGGAATCCAGGGCCTCTTAACCTTCATCTACAGAGCTGACGCCCAGTGTGAGGAAGCTCACTCAACTAACGTGCACACAGGCACATGCACACACACACACACACACATGCACGCACACGCACACACACGCATGCACACACATGCACGCATAGACACACACATGCACACACGCACATGCACACGCACGCATAGACACACACATGCACACACACGCACAGACACACACATGCACACACGCACATGCACACGCACGCATAGACACACACACACCGTCTTTGTCCTGTATCCCATTAACCTCTCATTCTGGCGAGGGAATGGTTCCCGGATTCCAGGACACGCGGGCACGCCTCCTTCTCACCGCAGGAGCAGACATGCGTCCGTGTGCAAAACCCCGCGCTGGGTCACACTGTCATTGTGCCAAGTTCCCTGGACAAGCTGGGAAGGAGCAGAGCTTCCTGAGAGGAGGTGACGTCTGAAATGCACCCCACACAGAGCCTGGTTTTCTCAGTGGAGGAAGGAAGCGGCTGAGGACGAGCCAAGAGAGGGAGGCCGGCCGGAAGCCACACAGGCTGCTGAGAAAGCGAGGGGCTCGGGGGCGGCCGGCGAGTCTGGCAGTGCCACCTGGTACCGGCTAGGAGTTACGCAGGCCGTGCGGAGGGCGTTGGGCTGGGCAGTTGCTCTGTGGAGGGTGGGGTCCCCGGGGAGCTCCAGGCTGAGCCTGAAGGTGGGTCAGCGTCCCTGTGGAGCGAGGGCGCTGGAGGGCGGCTGCAGACTCAGGGGGAGCGGGGTGGGCTCAGGAGGCCCCAGCAGTTGGAGATTTTCTCTGAATTCTAAACACAGACACAACTGTGAGTTAGGTGTCCGTTTCCACCACAGCTGGGAATCTCCAAAACGTGACCCAGCTCTCGGGGGGCGTCGACAACCTCCAGGACCACGGTGGACAACGTTGCAGGTGTGAGAGGGTCAGCGCTGGTGGGATTCCGTCTCAGCGGGCTCACTGACTCGATCCCGCCGAGCGGCGGCGCTCAGCTGAGCCTGAGGACAGATGACCAGAGGACTCACCTGCTGCCCCACACCCGGGGCACGTCCGGTGGTCAGAGCACAGCCTCCACACTGGCAACTTGTGTCTTCTGTCCCTGGTCAGACCACACAACAACACGCAAACTTAATTTCCGCAGCGAATTACGTGCACACATTTTCTCCATATACTTCGTATGACTTTCCAGGGTGTCTGAAACGGCTCGGGACAACTAGACCGTGAAATCCACGGCCGGGATTTGGAGCGCGTGGTTTTCCTTTGGGACGCTAGAAAGAGCCACCATCAGATAAAAATGTCCTTTTGCAGTTTAATCTCTGCTGGCATCACTGATTATTATATCTTATTTTCTGTGGCTTTGTCTTCAGTTGTAGGAAAAAAAGAGACACTGTGGTTTGGCTCCAGGAAGAAAAGCACGAGAAGAAAGTTCAGGCCCAGCTGTTCTGAATTTGGGACGAACAAAACGCCATCACGGAAGGGTCAGCTCCCTACCCATTACAGGGGGCGGGGGTGAGCGCCAGGCAACCACAGGTCACCCCAAACATTTGTCACGTTGGTGCCGCCCCGTTCCCAGAGCCCGACAGCACCTTCTTCCATGACCTCTCTCAGATGGACTTTAATTGACTTAAATTTCCTGAAAAGAAGCAATGTTTTTATAATTGATTTTTTTTTAGAGAGAGAGGAAGGGAGAGAGAGAAACATCTATGTGAGAGAGAAACACCCATCAGCTGCCTCCTGCTCGCCCCCTACTGGGGATCAAGCCCACAACCTGGGCATGTGCCCTGACCGGGAATCGAACCGGGACCTCTCGGTCCATGGGACCACGCTCAGTGCACCTGCCAGCCCAGAGGCAATGCTTTTAAAGCTAAGACAGGAACATGGTAGTTGAAAAAGTGTGGGATGAATAGGAGAGTTCAAGATGGAAAAACAAGCTGAAGTTAAACCTCATGATGTCATCACAGCATGAACGTTCCAACGCGTCCATACAGCCCACGGAGCACCCGTATGCGGGCCAGGTCCCACCACGCGGCATCTCGAGGAACACTCCTCCAGCGCCCTTCTGTGTGCGCGAAGGTCAAAGTGCACCATTTACCAGACTGAAGTGCTTGTCGGGCAGAGACTCCAGGGGGCCACTCAAGTGAGGGCCGCTGCTTCCTGGGGTGTTCAGCACAGTGCGTGGTCAGGTTCAGTGTCCACGAGCCGGACTCGACAGCACCACGGAGGGAAGGAATCGTGGGAACCTGTGTCCACTGCTGGGCACATGGCAGGGACCTAACAAGTGTCCACTGTCATCGTCATTGTTAATATTTTTAGGATTCTTTTTTTTTTTTTTATCCTCACTCGAGGACATTTTTTGCATTTATCTTCAGACAGAGTGGGAGGGAGAGAAGGAGAGAGAAACATCAATGTGAGAGAGACACACCGAGTGGCTGCCACCCACACGACCCCAACCAGGGCCGGGGACAAACTGCAACCGAGATACATGCCCTTAGCGGGAACCGAACCCGGTTCTCTCTGATCTGCAGGCCGACGCTCTAACCGCTGAGCCAAACCGGCCAGGGCGTAGGATTCTTCTTGATCAATGGTCAAGGACGGTGGCCCACCAGCTTCCTCAGCTCCACAGTGTTTTATTTGGCCCACAGTGGGCTACTTGTTTTTCTTTTGATGGGTCTGTGTTAAAAATCAGGGAAATTTCATAATAAAATTAGAACTCCTCAATGCTCTTGAACATTGGAAAATTTGTCCAAAATGGGCTCATCTCTCCACATAGCACAGTCAGCAAGAGCTGAGAAGCACCTGCCCACCGAGGAGGGCGCAGCACCCCCCACCATCCCCATCTGCTGCGTCAGCCACACCGCTGGGCGCCGTGGGCGACGGGCCGCCCTGTGCAGGCCGGTGGCGCGGGGCTGCCGTATGCCGGGCCTGTCTGGCTGCCGGGCCTGTCTGGCTGCCGGCCACAGAAATCCCTTCGAAGCTGGCACAGCCGCAAGGTCATATTGGCTCGTAGGAAAGAGCAAAGTTCGGATGGGCTTCACGTGTGTGGGGAGTGGCACAGTGATGTTCCTAAAACACGAGTGAGTGATCAGTCTTCTGCTCAAGTCCCGACAGTGACGAGGTCCCCACTACCGATACCATCATGCTCGGAACTCCGCCGGGATGCCAACGAGGCCCGTGAGACCTGACTACCTCCTGATCCCTCCGCGGACGCACAGCCTCTGGGGGTCCCCAGGGTGCCGGGGATGGCACTGCTCCCCTGCGCTGACCTTCCTTTCACCTGGACGCCTTGCAGGGGGCGTGTCCCTCTCCCCCGGCCTCCCGGTCCCGGCCTCCCGGGTCCCAGCCTCCCGGGTCCCGGCCTCCCGGGTCCCCGCCTCTGCCGCTCTTCTGCTGTCTAAGCCCAGAGCAGCCCGCAGCCTCGTCTAATTTGTTTGTTTACGACACTTATTTTTATTGTCTCTCTTTTATTGTGGTAACAATATATAGAACATATGTGGCCTTGGTGACGTTGGACCGGTTTTCTTCTCTTCTCGGTTTGGGTGTTTCTGTGTGAAGGGAATTGAATCTTGTCAGAGGCTGTCTCTGCATCGGCGAGATGGTCATGTGGTTCCCTTTGTCCTGTGCATGTGGTGGTGAGACGGTGGTGTTCAGACGTTGAACTATTATCCTTGCGTTCCAGGAGTAAATCCCACTTGGTCACGGTGCATAACCCTCTGACATGCTGTTGAGTTCGGTTTGCTCGTACTTTGTTGAGAGTTTTGCATCCATGTTCATAAGGGATATTGGTCTGTAGTGTCTTTTCTCGCCCGGCTTTGGTGTCAGGTGGCGCTGGCCTCACAGAGCTAGGTCAGGAGTGTCCCCGCTTTCCAATGGTTTTGCAGGAGTTTCAGGAGGATTGGTGTTAATTCTTTAAATGTCTGGCGGAACTCACAGGGGGAGCCATCCGGCCCTGGGGTTTTCTTCGTTGGGAGGGTTTGATCACGGATTCAATCTCTTTGCATCCGTGTTCTCGCCTGCACACGGGCTCAGGCCGGCTCGGGGCTCCTGTTCTGCCCACCCTGTGCCCTGTGCGCCGGGGCCGGTGTCCAGGACAGAGTGGGCACTTGGCAAGCAGCTGTCGAGTTGGTCTTTTCAGACAAGATTCTTTCCAACTCTGCTCTGCTCGTCACCGCGTGGACTTCCCACTAAGGCTGAGCAGCCCCCTGCTGAGTGTCGTTGGGACTCAGAGGACTCTCCGTATTTCAGAGGTGGGGTGCCCACTGGCTTGGCACACACAACAGCCCGCCCAGAGCTGAGTGGAGCGGGTGTCGGTCGCTGTGCAAGGCCCAGCACGCCGCTGCTTCTGGGTGGTGCGGGTGGCATCTCCTTGGAGGGGAGCCTGGACCCTAAGCGCCGTCCAGGGCAGGGAGCGCGGCAGGAGGTCTGTCACCAGTGGTGTGGTTTGGGGTGAGACAGTGGAGAGCTGCCTGTGAGCCTGAGCTGAGGTCAGCCAGGCGGGGCCTCCAACAAGGCCCTCGGAGGCGGGGCCACCTGCCCTGGCAGCAGGAGCCTGGGGGACAGGCCGGCCAGGACAGGTGCAGAAGGATGGGCGCCCGGAGCCTGCACTGCAGGGGTCCAGGGTATGTGGGGTGTGCTCCCGGGGGTGTGGCTGGGAGACTCTCCACCCGGGACCCTGCCCTCCTTGGCTGCCACGCGAGCCTCAGCAGGCAGGGAGCTTTCTCCTTGTGACGGCGACTTCGTGGCCTAGATACTCGCTCACGACAAGTCTGCACTGGGCCTCCTGTCCTGAGGCCCAGACTCACCGCGTCTGATGTCTCCTGTGCCCAGACTCCCCGGGTGCTCACCAAGAGGACAGGTCGCCTGGGAAACCCCAACTCGAGCAGGGGCACCCCTCTGGGCCTGCTGGCTCCACTTGGGCTGGGCTGGTGCGCTTCCTGTTGGAATGGACACCGAAGTGGGACTTACGGTTGTCCCTGTGTCCCCTGTGTCAGCCGGGGAGCACGTACTGTGTCTGCGTCTCTGAAGAACAAGCACACACAGATGTGTATAACGGGATCCGCGCACAGTCGGTTATGGGGGCTGGGCAGCCCACGACCTTCCCTCGAGGCCTGGACACCCGGGGAGGCTGCTGGTGTGGTGTGAGGTGTGAGAGCTGGAGGGCTGAGAGCAGACTCTGGCCCGGGCTGAGGGCAGGGGATCTATTTTTTGAAAAAATCCTCACCTGAGGATATTTTTCCATTGATTTTCAGATAGAGTGGTGGTGATGGAGAGAGAGAGAGAAACATCGATGTGAGAGAGACGCATTGACTGGTTGCCTCCTGCACGACCCTGACCGGGGCCGGGGACTGAACCGAAACCGAGGCACATGCCCTGGACTGGAATTGAACCCACAACACGTTGGTCTTCAGGCCAACGCTCTACCCGCTGACCCAAACCGGCCAGGGAGGTCTATTTCCCAGCTCAAACAGGCAGAGTGAGTTCAGCCTTCCGGCCTTTGGGTGCCATGCGGGCCCTCACGGATTGGATGACGCCCGCCCTCTCTGGGGAGGGCCGCTGCGTTGCTCAGTGCACCAGCTCAAACACCAGTCTCTTCCAGAAACCATCCCAGACACCCCAGAATAACGTGCCAGCAGCTGTCTGGGCACCCCTAGCCCAGCGAGGTAGACTTATAAAGTCCATCGGCATGTTAACTGGTAGATCATCGCGTCTTAAGAAAAGATGCTGAAGCAACTTTGGACTTGGATGGCACTTTATGATCACAGACTGCAAAGTGAGCAGAACCTTCAGGGTGGTTTAGTCCGACACCCTCAGTCCCAGGTGAAGAAACGGCACAGTGGGTGTCAAGGTCAGGCAGCCATAGGGCAGGCCTGGACAAGGACACACCACGCAGGGACACCGTCAGGCATGTCCTTAAACGCTGTCTGTGTGGTCCTGCCCGCGGGCAGTGGGCTGGAGGAGCTGAGCATGCGCCCAGACCCTCAGGTAACAAGCCCAGCACGGGCTCCTGGGCCCGTCCCTCACCACGTTATTCTTTTAAACTATACACGTGTCCCTTAAATACAATTTAAAAGTAATTTCACCTCGTTTTTAATGTCACAATGTACAGATGCCACTTGAGTTTCTGTTCCAGATTCCCTCCTCCTGCCACGACTGTTTGAAATGATCTCATGGAATCGGCGTGTGAGACAAAATGTGGTTCCACTGATTTGAAAACGAAAACACGTCCTTCAGTTTGAGCCCTTACGCGGAGCGGGAGACGCCCTTCCTTTCACGTCCTCAGCCGGCTCTCCTGGGATTCTCTTTCGAGGAATGCTCAGCTCTCGTCAGACACGGATGCCTTCTCAGTAGACTTTTTAGAAGTTTTTTTTTTCCTTTATTGATTTTAGAGAGAGAGGAAGTAAAAGGGGGAGAGAGATAGAAACATCGATGAGAGAGAACATCGATTGGCCGCCTCCTGCATGCCCCCCACTGGGGATTGGGCCCACAACCTGGGCATGTGTTCTGACCGGGAATCGAACTGACGACCTCTTGGTGCATGGGTCGACGCTCAACCACTGAGACACACCGGTTGGATGACTTTTTAGAAGTTTAATGGGAGCTGACATTTTATTTATTTATTTATTTATTATTATTTTTTTATCCTCACCGGAGGACATTTTTGCATTTATCTTCAGATAGAGCGGGAGGGAGAGAGTGAGGAAGAGAGAGAGAAACATCGATGTGAGAGAGACACATCGACTGGTCGCCACCCACACGACCCCAACCGGGGGTCTCGTCATCAAGCTCATTGTAAGTTGACATTTGGGCCTCACTACATATTTTCCAAAGTCTTTGAAGCCTTGAGTTCATTCATTTAAAATGTCAGCTCCTGCCCTGGCCGGTTTGGCTCAGCGGTTAGAGCGTTGGCCTGCAGACCAGAGAGACCTGGGTTCGGTTCCCGCTAAGGGCATGTACTTTGGTTGCAGTTTGTCTCTGGCCCCGGTTGGGGTTGTATGGGTGGCGACCAGTCAATGTGTCTCTCTCAAAATGCATTCTGTTATAATCGTACAATTTGGTAATTTTTAAGGGACACTTTCTCTCAACTTTGCTGAGTTAATATTTGTTGTCACAAAACCGTGGCCTGTGGTTATCTGAGCTCCCTTATTCGGCCACGTGATGTGGGCTTGGTGCAGGTGCAGCCTTTGCTGGATAACTTCTATTTCAAAAATTTTTAAGAAATATGTTTTTAATTGATTTTAGAGAGAGAGAGAGGAAGGGAGAGAGAGAGAGAAACATCCACGTGAGAGAGAAACATTAATTGGCTGCCTCCTGCACACCCCCTACTGGGGATCAAGCCCACAACCTGGGCATGTGCCCTGACCCAGAATCGAACCCGGACCTCTCAGTCCATGGGATGACATTCCATCCACTGAGCCACACCAGCCGGGCAATCTTAAAATTTTTTTACGTTCATATCCAGTAATTTTACTAACATCCGTTAAGCAGAGTGGAGTCTACAAATCTGATAGAAACACGCAGTCCTTACCTTCAAGAGGCAAAAACCTGACCTTAAAAAATGTATTAAGTAAAAGTTGCAGAAAGATTAGGAAATTCTTGACTGATATCACTTTGATGCTTCCGTGGAGCACGTTGGAGCCCTGGGGTGATTCTGTGAGGGTGGGAACTCTCTCCTTCGCTAGAAGTAAAAATACACCTTCTGCACCGATCCCCAGAGCGTCCCGAATGCCAGCGCCCAGGGCACCGCGCGTGCTCGCTCGCGTGTGCTCGGAGACTCGAGCTGTACGCCTGCCTCGACTTGCTCCCCGCCCTGAACCTGCCGCAAGCCACGCTGTCTCCCCGGAAGGCCTTTCAGCTGAGCTGACGTGTCCGTGTCCACGTATGCCTCGGTACTGCTGACATACGACGTATCTCTGCCGAGAGGAGGCACAGCTGCCCGGCCCCACGTTCCGCTGTAAAGACACGGAATGTTCTGGCTGGAACGTGGGAACCACGTGGAGTGGAAGGAACACACTCAACACCGCCTCCCCGTACGGCGAGTGACAGACAGCACAGCTGTTCTCCACAGACAGGCGCTCGGGGGTGGGAGCCGCTGTGGGCTCCCCGGCCAGGAGCTCTGTCTCAGCCGAGCAGCAGCCCAGGCCCGTGGGCCCCCGAGCCCCAGTGTCCCTGGTGATCAGCGAGGGCCTCAGAGAGTGCGGTGTTGTGGATTCTGTCTGCTGATGGTGCCCATTGTGGAAAACAAACCTGAAATCTGTCCTTATCAACTGAAAGTTACCACAAACCCATACCATCTACGTACCTCACATATTCTTAATGCAAAACACATTTCCTGAAAGGTGATGCCAGAGTCTTCGATTTCTGTCTCCACAGACCCTTCCACGCCCGGCTCAGTAGCGGGCAGATACCCACGTCGGTTCGTTCCCACGTCCGCGCTGTTGTGAGGTCAAAGGTCACGTGGCCTGTGGAACGCTCCCCTGAGAGAGCAGACGGAGCTGGAAGTCACGTCTCACGGTTACCGGGGTCCCCTGTGAGTGCACAGGGGTTCCTGCAGCGCACCGCGGGGGACCCCGTCCACCGTGCGTCCAGGAGGGGGATGCTGGAGTCTGGGAGCCGGGGTCCTGGTGTCTGCCTTCATCCCTCGGTGCCCGTGCATCAGGGACAAGGGGTGATCATACTTACTGCGCCGACGTCAGCCCCATCGGGAACCTGAGCTGTTTCTCACCCTAGCAGCTGGCAGGCGGCTCTGCCTGTTCCTCTAAGTCCTGTGTAAAGGGTGAGAACCGTGCTCACATTCACGGCTGTCTGCCGGGTAAGCTCGCACAGGTTGTCGGCTGAGATTCAGATGACTGCTCCTGGGATAAACGCTACTTTACGCGTTGAATGACCGTCCCTGGGCTCCCCGTCACTGGAAGGTCCTTCACGGCCCATCCCCACTGTCCCGAGGCCGCAGTCCCGCCCTGAGCTGAGCCTGCCCTGACGCATTTCCTACCCACTTTCTGGACGTTTCTGAGAGGATCAGCACTAACGATGGAGCTAGTTCATGGAATGAATCGGACTTTAAGAGTCAGTTACGTTAGAGAGTACTTTTGGCCCCATTAGTGACCCTGAACCACAGACAGAGCTCAGCGTGGTGGGAGCCCCTGTGGGCGCTCGTCACACAGGACTGGCCAATCGCTCTCCCTCCTGGAGCTGCTACGCGGTGACCGCTGCCGGGGGCACAGCCCACACTCCCCTCCAAGCCACTGATCCCTCCCCAGTGGGCACCGGGTGAGACCCAGATAGAGCAGGTGTGAATGGTGTTTGGGAAGAGCTCTGTCTCAGGCCCAAGGACACTTCCTCTTTGGCCACGGCCTGTCCTGTCCCCTACCCTCCAGCTAACCTGTAACTCTGCCCCCTGAGTTAAATCTGGGAGTAGTTTCCAAATTGCATCCTGTCTTTGGGCGAGGGCTCACTTTGAGCTGCTTAGGAGACACTGGTGTGATCTGCCCTCACCCTCCCTCCCAGGTGCCAGAACAGGCCGTTCGTTGGGGAAGTCACTCACAGAAACATGCATCTCCCTGTTTCCCACCAACATTTCTAAGTTCTTACAGCGCTGCTCTGTGCAGCTGGCCAAGGCAGAGATACGGAGGGCGAGGGTGACGGAATAACGGACACAACACACACCTCCGCGACAGTAGCACCGCTTTGTCTCAGCTTCCCTTCCCAGGACACAGAGGTGAGGAAACCCAAAGTTAAAGCAAAGGAAACGAACAAAGTCAGACGGAGGCAAAAACCAGGCGTGTCGGATCTGAGAGAAAGGCTCGCCGAAACCTCACCCACAGCACTGCTTGTCGGTTTCTTCTGCTTCCTGAGCCCAGCCAGCGGCCACACTCGGAGCCTCTTCTGCCCGCGGTCCCGGGGCTGCCTGTGACCCCGTGGTCCTCGGCGTGGGTGCTCACTGCGCGGGGGCTGTGTTGACAGCAATCTCAGGCATGATCTCCTCTGTGCGTGTGCCTGGATGTATCTCTAACAGGTAAGAGCGCGTATGTGTACTTGGCTGATAGTCCCTGTGTATCAGTTTTCAGGGTTACCTCTCTTCCTTCTTCTTCCCCTCCCCTCCCCTGCCTCCTCCTCTCCTTCTTCCTCTTTCTTCTTAATCCTTTTTTGAAAATTACTTGATAAATAAACTAGACCATTCTATAGAATTCCCACATTGGATTTTAAAAAAGATCCTCACCCAAGAATATGTTTATATTGATCTTAGAGAGAGAGGAAAGTAGAGAGAGACAGAGAGAGAGAGAGGGAGAGGGAAACGTCGATGTGAGAGAGAAACATTGATTGGTTGCCTCCCATATGCGCCCCGACCTGGGATCAAAGCTCCAACTAGGTACGTGCCCTGACTGGGAATCGAACCCCCACCTTTTGGTGTACGGGATAATGCTCCAACAGACAGTGCCACCTGGCTGGGGCCCCCCACTGGATGTGCTGAGGGTATCTCCTGGGAAATCTAACACGTGCCTCTGCCTTTGCCTCGCAGCGATGGGTACACACAGGCTCCGTCAGACTCAGATTCGAGTTTGGGGGGATCCGGCCACATCTCCGGCGGTGCCTCTTCCTGGGCGGCAACGGCTGGAGGACCCGCTGGGTGGCTCATTTCGGAGGAACACACACCAGTGGCTTTCTCTCCCTGCTGTTCCTTATTCCTTTGAGCTGAAATAGTCTTCCCTTCACCAAGGCAAGTTTCTTTGGGAAAAGCAAGATAGATTGTTGACTTTTCCCCTTTATATTTTAATTTTCAAAATAATGAGTTGGTTTCCTAGCATGAGTGTTATGCACGGAAGCTGCACCATTTGGGGCCATCGGGGTGGCGCCTTTTTATTCCTCAGTTCATGCAAAGTGCACCTGTAGCAGCACTGACACACCCATGAGGGGACGGGCCCGTCAGCAGCATGCGGCTCTGCTGACTCGACGGGGGTCAGGCACGGGGGCTGTGAACGAGCGGAGAGTGGATACACGTGATCACAGCACAACCTGCAAAAACTCTCTCGTGTACGGAAAGGAACCAGTTAGAAAACGTATCAAAGAATCTATTTCACTGATAATAGCAAAACCCACATTTACAGAGCTGGACGAAAATATTAAAAGTACGTTGGCAATGTCGGTGTGAAGCGGCCTCGAAAACAACACGGAGTTTCCGTGTCCCAATGACATGACGTCTTTCCACACTGACTTACAAATTTAGCACAGTCACAATAAAATACTTACTGCACACTTGAAAAACAACTTGACAAGTCGGTTCTCAACCTCGTGATTTGGAGTAAGAATATTCACAAATATTTTGAAAAGTGGACAATGAAAAAGGGCCCCTGGCCCGGCTGGTGTGGCTCAGTGGACTGAGTGTCGTCCGTGGACTGAGAGGTCCTGGTTCGATTCCCGGTCAGGGCACATGCCCGGGTTGTGGGCCAGATTCCCGGTAGGGGGCGTGCAGGAGGCAACCAGTAGATGTTTCTCTCTCACATCTATGTTTCTATCTCTCTCTCCCTTCTTCTCTCTCCAAAAAAAATCAATAAAATATATTTAAAAAAAAAAAGGGCCCTGGCCTTGGCAGGTGTGACGACACCGTGCAGAGCTTCCACGGAGCAGCAGCGGTGCTGGGTAAACCTCGTAAACAATGGGACGGAATAAAGTCCAAAAATAAACAGCACAAACGGAAACATGTGTGCTGGACAACGAGCTGGGAAGTGATGGATTTTCCAGGAAAGACACTGAGACATGTTGGAAAAAGAACTCAACACCGAGTTCGTTTGTTGTAACAAAATACATTTCAGATGGATACATTGTTTCAATGGAAAAGTTATGGCCTATCAGCCTACAAGTCACTTGAGGAAAGTTTTAGAAATTTTACCACATCACAATAAAAATCGTATCCACGGTAGAGAAGCCCGAAGTCACAGGTCAGCGTGGGAAATCCGTGTGCGTTCCGTCACAGACGAGGAGCGAAGGTCCTGGACGTGAAACTGCTCCTAGGGAAGGACAGACGGAGCCTCCTGGACACACGTCCAACGGCAGCAGAGACACACACCTTGACGCACTCGGCCACAGGCTCAACCTCAGAGCAACGGAGATTTTGTTTTTTAAATGTAAGAGATTGGTAAAAATGGAATATTTAGAAAAGACTCATAACTTAGGTCCTCTCAGATTTGTAGCTCACGTATAAATTGATAAAACATCATGGACAGTAACTGGGTGATATCTAGCAAAGCCGAAATGCACGATTTTTACCAAGCAATTCTACTTCTGAGGGTTTGTCCTGGAAAATGAGACTGGGGTGCCAGGGGATAACCTGGTGGCTGCTGGACGTCAGTCTCTACTTGCAATGTCACCCTCACGACGTATGAAAAAGGGGGGTGGCACAGGGTGCCCTGTGTCACTGGGTAGGGGTTAGGCTGGGGTGTGGGTCACCCAGATTCAAATTCGTTGTCAGGCTGTTTTCAGTGTGGACCAAGCCGGGAAGGCGATGAAAACAGGCTTCTCGTCGGATTTCTGGCTCTGCTGCTCTGAGTTAGAGCCACTCCGATTTTCTGGGGTTCCTCTCTGGGCCAGAGACCAGGTTTTATTTAATTATAAAAAGTAATTAAAGTTTCTGCAAAATTAAAAACAAAAGGTATAATTAACTTTGTTTCTTGACATGGGTACATGCTGGAGAGTTCTTTGAGGTGTAGTCAGTTATTTCATTTTCAATAGAGCAGCACAAAGAGAACCAGTGCTGTGAAAATGCACAGGTTCCCTTCCCAGGAAACAGACTGGAGCGATTGGAGGGTCATTGTCCACAAATAATGTATTCTTCAGTTGTGACCCTAAAGCAGTTCTGAAAGTGGGGGGAGGAGAGACGCAGAGGTCAAGGGCTCAGTTATGTGAAGTGGATGCTGGGTGGCCCCGTGGGTGCCCCGTGGTCCTGACGCACCTTCCCGGGCAGCAGAAGGACCCGGAGCCTGGCATCACGGTGTGAGTATCTCCCCAGGTCCGCCACACGACAACGCCCAGAACCACTGGACCGGAGTTTCCTTTGCACAGCCCAGGCCCACCTCACCCACTTGCGCTGACACAGGTCTCCCTGGGACCCCACCCTCACTCCCTCCCGGGGTGTAAATAAGTCCTTCAGCACATTTTTATCGTGTGCCCAGTGTGCAGAGGACTTCGTGGGGGCACCTAAGACACACCGTTGAACAAGGAGACTCCCACGTTTACAGAGTTTAGATGCTAACCAGGAAGGAAAACCTGGACCCGCAGCCCGAGAGGTAAGCAATCCCAGAGGAGGCAGCTGGAGATGCGCTGGGCAGGAAGGAAACAGGGACCTGGGTCAGGAGGCTGAGTGTGGGAGGCTGGGCGCGACGGCTGGGCGGTGGTCCGATGGGTTCTCCTGGGAGCTGACATTGGAGCGGACACCTGGCAGGAGGCGGGAGAGGGCCCAGCCCCGTGGAAAACACCGTGAGACCAGAAGGAGCCTCAGAAGAGCGTAAGGAGCAGCCAGGAGGCGCGGAGTAAGCGGGGCCCGCGGAGGGGCTGAGGCCACTGCTGAGCGCTGGGCGGTGCATTGCAGGGGGAGGCTGCCTGGCTCCCAGTGAAACAGATGTGGCTGCTGTGTGGGGAGCAGACCCGGCGCTCCTGCTCTGGGCACCATGAGGAGCCGGGGAGGTGGCAGGGCTGGGGCAGGGTGACTAGTACAGATTCTCAGATGGGGTGGGGGCTGAGTCTGGGCCCTTCGCAGAGACGTGAGCCCCAAGATCCCATATGGGTCCCCTCCTACCCCCAACAGAGGGGAGAAGCCCGCCCTGGGTGTGTGGAGCTCCCGGTCCTATGCCGGCCCTGATCTTGGGTGAGGATGCAGGGCTGAGGGCAGCTGGCGTGGGTCCCCTTCTATCTGAAAACAGGGCAGGATGTCTGGCAACTGGTCCAGTCCCAGGGCTGTGGCTTCCTCCGTGAGCGGAGCTGTGGGGCGTGCTGACCCACATACGAGGACACGACCTCCCCGCTCAGGAGCCTGGAGAGAGCCAGCATCTTTACGCCAACACCCGCCAAGTGTGTGTTTGTATCATCTCCACCCAAAGCAGTACAGTTAAAAAAAAATTAAATTCTAACTCAGTAAGAGATTTTCTGCAGAAATTCACCATTGTTAGGCAGGTGTCCTCTGCAGCGATTTCACTCAGAGCAGCTTAGAGGCCACGCGGTGTCAGGAGAAAAAGCCCCGCACAGGCTAAGGGAATGCTCTGCCTTGTGGAGTCTTGCATCTTGGGCTGTGCTCTAAAAAGTGGAGGCATGGGGTCCTTGATCACCGAGGCCCGGGGCGTCCCCACACCCCATCCACCTGCCCTGGAGCCCAGGAGCCTTGCTGTGCCACGAAATTGTTACCACTTATCTAGGAAGAGGCAAATGGGATCACGGTTGCTAAATGCAGCCCGGGCAGCCGAGCCGTTTTCTCAGCAGCCGTCCGACAGGGCCGGTGCACAGTCTCCGCGCTGCCTCCCAGGACAGCGGAGGTAAGCCCTGCACACGCCCGAGAATGAGCACCTGGGAGACCGTGGGATAGAGAGAGGGAGGCGAAGAGGGGGAGAAAGAGAAAGACAGACAGGGAGAGAGAGCCCGTTCAGGATGGTGCTGGAACTGTTCTGTTGGGTGCTGACCCTGTCGCCGCCCTTCCCAGTTCCTCTCCCCAACCCCAGACGCTCCCTCCTCTGTCCTCCTGCCTCGAAGTCGCTCTGCTCCCGACCTTGTCCCTGGTCCCCTGGTTTCCTGTCCTCATCAGGGGGGATTCCCAGACCCTGAACGCCTCTCTCCCGCCTCCTGGCTCTGTGCAGCCTGCCTGCTCTGGTTTCGTGCTCCCCGGGCTCCCCGGGCACCGTGCAGGTGGCCGCCCACACGTGGCCTCCCCGGGCACACAGCGAGCCTGTCACCACCCATGGGCACCTCCGAGGTGCTTCCAGAATGAGGAACACAGGGTGCAATGGGAGGGCCCCCGCAGAAGGTGTGGGGCGGCCCGCGGGTACCGGCAGGAGGGTCCGGGAGCGCTGGGGGACGAGGTGGTGAGAGGCAGGTGATTTCTGGTTGTGTGGAAAGTGGGAAACCGGCTACAGTGAAACAGTTTTCTCAGCCGCCGGCCGGGAACAGTCAGGCAGGAGCCCAGCGCTTACTTGACGTTAATACCAAGTTTCCAGAGTCCGAGCCGGAAGGAATGGGATCGGCTCCTGTCCCACCAGCTCACTGGACAGAGGAGGAAACTGAGGCTCATCACAGCCTGGGGTGGGGTGCTCGTCAGGGCCTCACACAGGATCGGGGGGGTGTGTGTGAGATGAGCCAGGCTGCAGGACAAGGGTCTCATCAGGAGAGGCAGGACGTTGTGACAACACGGTCCCAGCGGCCCTGCCCCGCCGCAGGCCCAGGGCTGATGGTGCCGACCTTCCTGTGAAGTCTGGGCACACCTGAGCCAACAGGTTATGTAAGCGGATTTCAGAAAGACGGCTTCAGAAAGAAAGTTGTGGGGCAGGTAATGAGGGCTGATCCTGGGGGATGGACGGCCAGGCCCCCAGGGAACAAAGTCCGTTCCCAGCCTGTCTCCAGGACTCCGTGTAACCAGGACTCTGACCCTCAGGACCTCGAGTAGCCATCGCCCTCCCACCCCCCGACACGGAGCCCACGCCCACCGGGAGCCCACCCAGGACGACAGAGGGAAGCAGGGTGGGCCTTTACTGGGAAATTCGTCTTACAGACTGTCCCTCACCTCTGAATGGCTGCACGTGTCGGTCAGGCGCAGGCCCAGCATGCCCGGGCTCGGGAACCGTCCACACCATCCCCAGGTGCACCCAGCGTGCCCGGGCTCGGGAACCGTCCACACCATCACCAGGTGCACCCAGCGTGCCCGGGCTCGGGAAACGTCCACACCATCCCCAGGTGCACCCAGCGTGCCCGGGCTCGGGAACCGTCCACACCATCACCAGGTACATACCCAGCAGCAGGGCAGGGGCTGGGAGAGCAAAGGCTGGTTCTGGCCTCTCACCCCTGCGCCTTTCCCCGGCCTGGGGCTCCCGGCCTGCGTCTGCTCTCTGTTCCCCTGACAGTCCCCAGGCGCCCTCGCCACTCGGGGCCAGCGATGCCAACAGCTCGTTCAGCACCGATGGGGCTCAGCACCGATGCCCGATGCAGAATTTTCTGCAGAAGTCAAGTATACATAAAAGAAGTGATGTTATGGTGGGTGCCCTGCTTAATGTGTGGTGGGGTGACCTCTCCGGCAGAACAAGCAATGTTTTAGGGAAGATTGAACCCGATTTCCCTCCAACTTCCCTCCACGGGGCAGGGCGACGGATCACAGCGGCCCCTACACGCTGCCCTCTAGGGACCCGAGACAGAGCGCCGGCAGGAGCCTGGGGTCATTCTCAGCACCACGGAATGTCCTAGGTGGGCTTCAGTCGTTTTCCCAAAGCGCGTTTTGCAGAGATGGAGACGGTTCTTGGGAGGCGACCAGAATTAGAAATCGTTCTGTTTCTGGCACGGCAGAGCCTTTTCCATTGAGAAGTCCTTCCAATGCCTCATTATTCCCAAAATAAATGTTTACGGAAACACATTGTTAAAGGGAGACAGAGTTGAGCAATTACTCCTATTCCGATGCTTTCTTCGCAACTCTGCAGGAGCTGAGGTTGGACCCAGCCACATGTGTTCTGTGTGGATCAGCATCTGTTATCGGCCACTCACATTCCTGCAGAAAACTGGCTTCACGAATATCTGTGTTACGTGTGTGAGGATCTCCGGGAAAGAACAGAATTAACTCCTGGTTTTTCTTCCTCCCTTCGGGGTGCCGTGTGACCACCTGCGGCAGGAACGGTGCGGTGTTGGGGATTCAAAGACGACGCCGGCGTCCGCGCTGCCCTTCAGGGTCCCACGGCCCAGCGTGGGGACAGCGACGGGAAGAGGCTGACCGAGTCTGCCCAGGCTCCCGCTCAGCATGGCCCATGGATTGTGCCCCCGTCAAATGCGCTTACTAGGCTTATCCTTATATCTTCAGATGAGGAAACTGAGGCTCAGAGGGGTTGAGTGACATGTCCAGGCTGTCGCACAGCTGGTGAGTGACAGATGTGTGGGCCACCAGAGGCCACACTCAGCAGAATGACCCAGAGAGCCCAGTGGAGGGACTGAGCCCCCATCTGGGTTCCATACTCCCCGATACAATCAAGGACACAGAAGTTGTTACTTTTTCCTTTGTCGTTTCTTTACCTTTGAAAGCTGCTCTCCATTCTTAAACCGCAGATGATCCACCAGCTGGGCATATCCCCAGCACGGTGCTGAGTTCGCTCAGTGCCAGCTGTGACGGCAGAAGGGACGCCTGGGGGACCTGCAGCAGCGTCACGACGGGAAGACTCACGGGTGGGCCAGTCTGGACTCCCGTCCTCCGTGGGGCTGGGAGCTCCTCGGAGGGACAGGGACACGTTTCTTCACGTCTGAACCCTCAGAGCCCATGTGGTGCTCGGAGCACGAGGGCGTTCCAGACGGCGAGACTGTGCCGACCTGCACCCGAGCCCCTGTTCCCAGAGGGCTGCCGCCTGCCCCTCCCGTGATGATTTCAGTCCTTGTCCGCTGGCCGGGCACTGCCCAGACACTTCTCTTCCTGAGACGGCCCTCACGTTCTCCTTGTTGCCGTCACCTACATAAAATCATCTCCTTCACTCGTTAAGGGTCGTGCTCTCCCCTTTCACAGGACGGGGGGGGAGACGACCACATGTGAGGGGCTGTTCTCACCGTCTCCTGAACAGATGACGTCTGGGCACGTGGGGGACAACTGAGGAATCTGAATGAAGTCTGTACTTTAGTTAATAGCATTGTATCAAAGTTAACCGTGATGATGTAACGCGTTGGCCTTAGGGGAAGTCTGTGCTACGGTCATAAGTGTTTGGTGTGACCAAAATGACTTGAAAACACAACTTTTAAGTTCCTATTAAATGGAGCTGAGCCCTGGCCAGTTTGGCTCAGCGGTTAGAGCGTTGGCCTGCGGTCCAGAGAGACTCAGGCTCGGTTCCTGCTAAGGGCATGTACCTCGGTTGCAGTTTGTCCCTGGTCCTGGTTGGGGTCGTGCGGGAGGCAGCTACTGGATGTATCCCTTTCACATCGATGTTTCTGTCTCTCTCTCTCTCTCTCTCCCCCTCCCGCTCTATCTGAACAAAAGAAATGGAAAAATGTCCTCAGGTGAGGATTATATATATATATATATATATATATATATATATATATATATATATATAAAACTTAAAAAGTATGGAGCACTACTTTATTTATTTATTTATTTATTTATTATTTTTTTTTAATAATTTATTTTATTATTAATTTGTTTTTGTTACAGATGTTTTTCCTTTTTTTCCCCCATTGACACCCTCCTTCCCCTCCCCTTCTCCTCCTCCCCATCCCTGTTGTCCATGTCCATTGGCCATGCACCCATGCACATAGGCTCTGTGATTCATCTCCCTCCCCCGCCTCCCCCCCTCCTCTGAGGCCCGTCATCCCGTACTCCACCCTCCATGTCTCTGGGTCAACTTCGTTGTTCAGTTTGCTCAGTTCTCCTGTGTGTTGCCGGCTTCCTCCGTTGGTGGGGGGGTCGCTGGGCTCCCCCGCTCTGCCTGGGTTCCCCCACTCCGCCTGGGCTCCCCCGCGGTGGGGGCGTCTCCTGGCTCCCCCGCTCCGACTGGGCTCCCCCGTGGTGGCGGGGTCGCGGGAGCACTACTTTAATAGTTGTTTTAAATTTTGTTTTTTCAAATGTGACTAAGTTTTTCTTAGTTTGACACGTGTTGGAAGGTCTTGGCGGGCCGGACTCCGGACCAGCGTCAACGCCACTCACGTCCCAGGGCTACGGCTTCCTCTGCTTTCCGTAGGTCAGACGGTTGGCTCTGAAACCCCTCACCCTTCTTTCTTGCCTGTAAACTACACTGGTGTCCACTGCACCTCCCCCAATATGTTATGTCATCACTCAGACTCATCAAGGATGGAGACTCGTTTTAATAACGAATTGACGCCCTGAGCAATGATTTAATCAGAGGCCTCTGCAGTCTCTTCCTGAAATTTGCGGCAGACTAACAGCTAAGAAGGCCCTCGATGACCCCAGGAGCCAGGAGAACAGTTCTGTCGGATTCGTTTAGAAGACAGCCGTTGTCCGAGGACAGTGCTGGTGGACAACTTGCCGCCTTGCCACCAGGACCGGGCCCCTGTGCCTCCACTGAAGCTCACAGACCACCCGTGGACGACGACCCCTTCCTTTCTCACAGCTCCCGCGTTTGTCCCGGTCTTGTAAAGGAGGAGGGTGGAGACACATTACCGGGGATGGAGCAAATCAGGGTTGCAAAACCCGGCTTATCAGCTTGTATCAGGGATGGTGCACCCAGCAGGTGCCAAGCAGCTGTTCAGGGAAAGCACCTTCCTTCGCTGCACTCAGCCCTCATTTCCCTTTGTGTGGAACCAAAACCACAGACTCCAATTCTTGTTTAAAACCAGATTTCTTATTTTTCTTGGAACTGGGTGTCAAAGAGCCAGTTGGAGTCCCCGCAGAGACGGAGGCTCCCAGGGAGCTCACACGACGAAGCCTGGGCTCGGGTCTCGTCGTCCCAACCAGGGAGAGCCGTCCCGGCCTCGTTCACTGGGGGCAGTTTCAGGGTCTGACGGGCGCTCACAGTCACTCCCTTGGAAGTGCACGGGATGGAGGCGCAGAATGGAGGAACCGGGCACAGAGGGGAAGCCGTGGGCTTTGGGGTTCGTGGGCTTGATTGTACCCCTTTATGGGGTATAAATCTGGTCTGGTTCTCACTGTCCAAACTAAGAAGGAGAAATAGTAATGACCCCCTAAAAGTGTTGTGTTAATGCTCTGTGGGTCAGTCCTGGAAGGGTCGCCGAACTCAGAACTACCAGTTCAGCTTCCTGCCCACTCCCTGCAGTTTATCACCAGCACGCGGCCGGTCACACCCTGCGTCCGCTCAAGAGGAAAGGGGTCTCCTGAGAGCGTCGCCCACTCTCGGGACCAGCCCTCTCCTTCTGAAGTGGAATTGTGCTCCGTTGGAAATGGACTACCTTCAGAGACACCGGCGGTGCCTTAGACTGGGTTTTGTGGGGTTTTACGCGGAGGATTTCTCCCCTGTCCACCAGCCAGGCACCAGCATGTGTGGCCATCTCCTCTGAGCGTGGGGCTTAGCAGGTTTTAGCCTGGTCTCTGCTGCCCAGAAATGTTAGTTCCGTCCCCGAGCCCCCTCCTCACTGTCACCCCTGTCCTCAGTCATCCTTGCTCCCGCTGCCCAGGCCTGTCTCTGAGCTCCCAGGCGCACGGCCTCCCCGGAGCCTCACCATGTCCCGCGAGCCTCCGGCAGCATGCACAGAGCCGTGGGCGTCGGCTGCTCTGACTGCTTGCCTCGGGGGTTCGCTGGCTCCCCTCCCCAGGGACTAACCCAGCTGCGCCGCAGGGAACCAGCCTGGACGCCGCTCTTCCTCTGGCCTCCGGATCTTCCAATCCCGTCCTCTCCTCTCAGCCACGCCCACAGTCCTATCAAACTGCTCTGTCTTGCCAAGATATTGCAAAAGTGGCCTAATTTTTCCTTTTTTGCTTCTAGAAAGTCATCGTCCGACCCACCCTTTGTACTTCCATGAGAGGTGATTTTTCCAGGATGGAAGGAAAGTGACTTAGGGCTTCCGTTCCTGCTGAGGACACGGTGGTGGGCTCTGCTCAGACCGAGATGGACGACCAAGGGCTCGTGAGCCCCTCCATCTGGAAAAAATAAAAAAACTAGATAAAATACAAAACCAAATTGAACAAAAGACACTCCAGCCATTGGAACAAGACAGTGGGTTACGACGGTGGAAAGAGGCAGGAAGCATCCCTGAGAGTGTTGGAGGGCAGGGCACGCGAGGGGCCTCGGCGGCAGACTGGCCGCGTCTGAGCTGAAGGCACGCAGCCCAGAGTCCTCACTCAGGACACAGCTCCAGTCAGGGAGCCTCTGGGCGAGGACGGCTGAGATCAGCAGAGGTCCACCTCCAGCACTCGGCTGAGGATGGTCACATGTGTGCGAGGCAAAAGTGTGGAGCTAGGGTGAGAACCCCCCGAAAGGCAGAGGAGAACACCGGACATGTCACGAGGCTCAGAGCAATGTCTGCTCTCAGCGGGGACCCAGTGAAACGGTCCTGGTCATGCAAAGATGTGACCCACTACAACGAGAAGATAAAAACCAGCCCAGAAATGACAGACATGATGACGTTATTATCAAAGACATGAAGAAAATGATGACACCTGTGTTCTGCATGTTCAAGGAGGCAGAGGAAGGATAGACTGTGTCAAGTGGAAGCATGGACAATATATTAAAAAATTTTTCCAGACATGAAGACCGTAGCTGAGATGATAAACAGACTGGATGGGATGAATGGCTGATTAGACAGAACAAATGTGAGATTAGTGGATTTGGATATAAAACAATAGAGTCTTGCAGTGGGTGGGACCGTGTCCTCCAGAAAGATATGTATAAGTGTGGCAAACAGGGTGTGTGTGCGTGTGTGTGCAGCTGCCCTAAAGGTAAGGTGTGGTCTTACTGGGCTCCATCCAAATGACTGGTGTCTTGGTAAGAAAAGGGCTGTTTGGACACAGGGAGAATGTGGGAGGATGGCGGAGCGGGAGCAATGTGGCTGCAGGGGCACAGAGGACCGTGGCGGCACCTGAAGCCGGAGGAGGCAGGACAGATGGTTCCCGGAGCCTCTGGAGGGAGCCCGGCTCTGTCCGCAGGTTGGCGTCAGCCTCCTGGCCTCCAGATCTGTGGACAACACACTCCTGTTATTCTAAGCCACCCACTTTGTCATAACTTGTCACAACAGCCTTAAGAAAGTAATATAAAACTATTTAATAGAAAACAGATAAAAAGGATTGAAATACATTAAGTGACTAGCAAATATCAGTGAGCTATGGAACAACTTGCCCCTCCCCTGGGCTGTGTCAGAGGAGGCCTGATGGGATCAGGGCTCTCACCTCTGCTCAGCAGTGATGGGGACACCCCACCCTCCATGGAGGCTGCAGGAGGAGCTGAGGTGATACCAGCCCACCAGCCAGTAAGGAACCAGTGACCCACAGAGACCTTCTGGGGGGCCAGACGCTCACTCTCACCTGGAAGTAAGGAGAAGCACCCAACCTTGAGTATCAATAGAGAAAAAAAGGGGAACAGGGATGTGTCCCCCCACGGGGCAATAGAAAAGCAGTAACCACCCCTCCCCTTGCCAGTGATGTTAGTAGACCCAGAAATTCAAGATGTAACACCCACAGCATCGATCAGAAGCCATGCGTTATAACCAGAGCCAGGGGATGGTCAGCGGAAAACAGCACCCGATGAAGAGACCACAGCGTTATCGCCAAGGACTGTAAAGCAGCCACCACGAAAAGCCTTAACACACTGGAAACACACGAGCAGACAGACAGCCTCAGCAAACGCACAGGAAACGTAGACCTGGACTGTGAAACGGAATCGGTAAAGTGGAAGCTGGAACGACAGAACCTGCCCGATCTTAACCACAGAGAAACCAGTGAGGAAAGATGACAGGCCCAGGAACTGCAGGCCTGTGACAAAGGACCCAACACGCATGTCTCTGGGGCAGCGGAATAAGACACGTCAGAAGAAGAGGCCGAGAAGTATGTGAAATAATGGCCAAAACCTTCCCAGTTTTGACAAGAGACAAACCCACAGAATCAAGAGACTGGAGGACCTCCAAGCAGGATAAACTCAAGCAAACCCACACCAGGACCTGGTCACATTTCTAAACCCCAACCACAGAGAAAATGTCTTAACACCTGTGAGAGGAAACGACCCCCATCATCGCGGAACTACGTTAGCAGAGCCAGAGGGACGTTCCAGAACGGTGAAGGGTCGGCGGACGAGAAGACAGCGCGTGAGTATAACCGTAAAGCATGGAGCAGTGAGGTGCGCAGGGGAACGTGGCGGAATCGACCAGCGAGGTGGGCCCTCAGCACCCGGCTCAGCAATGACGGGACAGCCAGGCGGAAACCCCCCAGGGCACGTGAGCACCACCCGGCCAACCAAAAGGAAGTAACTGGTACGGACGGTGTCCTCTACCCCAAAGAGCAGGACTCAGGGAGAATGGGCCAGCAATCCGATTTCAGAAACGTTAGCAACACTGCAATCCCACACGATGGGCTCTCCAGCTGCAGCGGGACCAGACGGAGATCTGAACGCGATAACAGGTATCTGCAAACACTTGAAAATGAACACACACGACTAAATAATCCATGGGTGGTTCAAAAAGGAGGTTCAAAGGAAGCCAATGGAAAAAAACAAAACGGAACTGAGTGAACATGAAAATGTAATAAATAGAATTGTGCAGGACACCACTCAGTGCAGGAAAGTATATTTATATCGCTAAACAAATACACTTACAAACAGGAAAACCTTCCACTTAATCGTGTAGCCTTCAAATTAATCTGGAGACTTCAAAAGAAGATAAAAATAAACCCAAAGCAAGCAGAGGAAAGGAGTAATGGAGAGAATAGCAGAAATTAGTGAAATTGAAAGCAGAGACGCAGAGGATTAGGGCAGGAAGGAGGTGGCTCTTTAGAAACATCAGCAACATTGGCAGACATCTGGTAAGGCCGACGGAGATCGAAACAGCTAGGACACATATCGGGGATTAATCAGGGGGTGTCACTCCTGGACTTGCAGACACCAAAAGGATACTCTGGGGATATTCTAAACAACTCTCCACATGTAAACTCGGCACCTTAGAAGCGCTGAACCCCTCTCTCCAGAAGCACAACCGCTCAGCGGACTCGATGACTGGAGTAGCCCTGTAACTCAGAGAGTTGAATTCGCATCACCCCGTCCGGGTGGCTTCATTGGCACATTCTACCGACCGTTTAAATGAGAGCCCCCTAATCCTTACTATGAAGCCAACATACTTTGCTATCAAAACCAGACAAAGACGGGACAGTACACACACACACACACACACACACACACACACACACACACACACACACACAAGAAAACTACAGACTGACATCTCAGATGAAGAGAAATGCAAAAATCCTTAATTAAATACTAGCAGTTAGAAGTCCGCGATATATGAAAGGGCTCCTACACTCTGACCTGTGGGGTGTACCACAGGTATGAAAGGCTGGCTCGGCATTCACGCACAGATGACTGCAACGCACCCTGCAGTTCTGGTAAGAAATCTCATGATCCTGTCGGTCGATGCAGGAGAAGCATCAGCAAACTCCAACACGCATGACGGCAGTAACGCGACAGTTCCAGCCGTCAGCGGTGAGGCACGCAGGAGGTGAGGCCGCCGTTAGGTAAGAAGGGAACTCCCTCAACTCGATCAAGAACGTGTGCGAAAAACCCGCAGCTAACATCACTCGACGTGGGGGAAAGGCGGAATGCCTTCCACCTGTTTTGCATGTTTAGGCCTCCCCCAAATCCATATGTTGAAATCCTGAGCCCCCAAGGGATAGTGTTTGGAGGTGGGGCCTTTGGGAGGTGCATAGTCATGAGGGTGGGACTCCAGGAATACGACCAGTGCCCTTACAAGACGCCAGCCAGCTGTCTCACTCCCACCACCTTGGGAAGATAGAACGGGAAAACAGCCATCTCCACCCTGGAGACAGCTCTCCCCAGTCCCAACCACGGCACCTTGATCTGGGACTTCAGCCTCCAGGGCCGAGAGAGAGACGTCCCTGCTGCAGATGAGCCCCGCCTCTGCGGTTCTGCTCTAACAGCCGCACTCACCAGGGTACCCCGAGATGAAGAGCAAAGCGAGGCTGCAAAAGGCGTACAGACCAGAAAGGGAGAGGTACAACTGTCCTGTTTGCAAATGCCACGATTATCCACACAGAACACCCCAAGGAATCTGCAATGATACCCGTAGAATGAATAAGCAAGTCCAGCAGCGTCACACAACGGGACATAACCCTACAAAAATCAGCTATATTTTTATAGACTTTCGATGAACATGTGGGTAATAGCATTTTAATGAGATCCGCGGTGCCTAAGCCTTTGGGAGCGTGTGGGCCGAGATGGGGGTCTGTGTCTATTTCTCATTATGGGACTAAAAAGCAGCTTTGGCATTTTTTCTCAAAAAGGCTTTCATTTCCCCCATTAATCCCTTTGTCAACATGTCCACATCTACGACCATGTATGTTTTCATGTACTTCTGAACCCTTTATTTTATTCCATTTACCTATTTCCATCCATCCTGGGCCAGTCTCATACTGACGTAAATTCTCCAAACGTTTTCACTTTGGTTGATGTTAAAGCACACTGATCTTCATTTTTTATTTTTTATTTTATTTTTTATCCTCACCTGAGGACATTTTTTGCATTTATCTTCAGATAGAGCGGGAGGGAGAGAGGGAGGAAGAGAGAGAGAGTGAGAAACATTGATGTGAGAGAGACACATCGACTGGTTGCCACCCACACAGCCCCAGGGCTGGGGACAAACCGCAACCAAAGTACATGCCCTTAGCGGGAACCAAACCCGGGACTCTCTGGTCTGCAAGCCAACGCTCTAACCACTGAGCAACACCAGCCAGGGCAAAGCCCACTGATCTTTAAAAAATGTAGTATATGCCCTGGCTGGTGTGGCTCAGCGGTTAGAGCGTCAGTCCGAGGACCAAAGGGTCGTGGGTTCGATGCCGGTCAAAGGCACGTACCTCGGTTGCAATTCGTCCCCAGCCCTGGTCGGGGTCGTGAGAGAGGCAACCAGTTGATGTGTCTCTCTCACATTGATGTTTCTCTCTCCCTCCCTCCTTCCTTCCCACTCTATTCGAAGGTAAACAGAAAAATATACTCGGGTGAGGATTAAAAAAATAAAAAAGGATATTATGGCTTACAAAAACCTAAACATAATTATTGCATCTTTCTGGTACTATGAACTAAAGCTCCAGTTTATTTAGAATTCCCCAGCTTTTCCCTAGCTGCCTTCCTGTCCCAGGCTCCCACCCTGGTCACCATGACAGTCCATCCTCAGGTCTCCTGAGGCTCCTCTGGGCTGTGACAGCTGTGTCCTTGGTGCGCCGGGCAGTGTGGGGGACGGGCCAGGCGTTCTGCAGAACCCTCCTGTCTGACGTTTCTCTCCCGACTACGCCGGCTGAGGCCTGCTGGGGGAGGAAGACCACAGAGGTGGGGTGACCTTCTCAGGACACCATGTCAAGGACACGTACTGTCACCACGACTCATCACTGCTGATGCTGACCTCGATCTCCTGGCTGAGGTTATGCTTGTCAGGTTTCTCCGTCTTTTAAAAAAACGATTGTTTTAAACACCGAGGAGTTTCTTAGTGACTTCATTGGTTTCAAACAATGTTTTAATCAATATAAGTGCCTTTAAGAGAACACTATGTTGCTACAGTGACAGTGGTGGGCAGTTGTCTTTGAAATTCCCCAGGCACTGCTTTTTTTCTGTTTCCGTGGCTGGTCTCACTGTTTCCGTGGCTGGTCTCACTGTTTTGGGGGCAGTTCAGTCCCAATGGTCCCTTCCCAATCTCCTCTGTGCAGACGGATTCTAGACGTATGCCCTGGCAAGGAGTCTATTTGGAGTTTCAAAACCACATTTTTTTTGAACGCCATGAATTTCTCATTAACGCCTCAAATTTATCATATGCAAAAAATTACACTTCTTATTACTACCTTCCCCAACACACATACGCGTTTTCTCTCTCCATTACTTAATGTTATGGTCTTATTACCTACTTGGTTATTCTCTCCGGATACTTTAAATCTTAAAAGCTTTTCCAAACATAGATTCAAATACCTATATTGACTCATCTTTTAATTCTTTTAGAGAAAAGAAAATTTTTGACTGATTAAAGATACGACAAAATGTGTTTTGCCTTTGTAATTGTACTCACCCAATTTACACTAAAAAGCAGGAAAGTCTCGATTCAACTTTACCTACTGTCGTTTTATAAAGAATTAAATATATTAATTTTAAAACTAAATATATTCTGGCCCTGGCCAGTTTGGCTCAGTGGTTAGAGCGTCGGCCCGTGGACCAGAGAGACCCGGGTTCGGTTCCTGCTAAGGGCACGTACCTCGGTTGCGGTTTGTCCCCGGCCCTGGTTGGGGTCGTGTGGGTGGCAACCACTCGATGTGTCTCTCTTGCATCGATGTTTCTCTCTCTCTCTCTCCTTCCCTCTCTCCCTCCCGCTCTATCTGAACATAAATGCAAAAAAAAAAAAAAAAAAAAAAAATGTCCTCGGGTGAGAATAAAAAAGTAAAAAAATAAAACTAAATATTTCTGAAACGACCCCCCTATCATTGCCTTTGAAATTCAAGACATTTGCTCTTTTTAATACTCCTTAAACGCAATGCCAAAGCTGGAAGAAACCAAGGTGTTACTTTAATTTTTTTCTCCCAAGCAAAGCACCCTTTTAACAGATAAATGTAAGAGCTAATTTCTCTCATCGTTAGAAAATTAAGAATTTTTTTCTTCTGAGTTACACTTTTAGAAACATGGAAAGACCTTAGCGTCACTGCAGGCTGAGTGTCGACGTGGACAAATTCTTCCCCCAAATATCACAGGTGTGGTCCCTCGCCCCACCCTGGCACTCCCCTGTGGCCGGTTCCTCGTTGCTAAGATACAGGGTGTCAACATCCCCTTGTTGCCACGGACCTCTGCAAAGAACCTGGCCGCCCTGCCCCCACTGCACCCTCCGCAGGCTGCCTACTCATTCTTTGGGTTCCTACTTAAAAGAAAAGCTCCCCTCTCCGGACAGGCCAGGCCCTCTGTGGAATGTTCCCAGGCCCGATGTCCCCTGTCCCTGTGGAACTCCCACTGCTGGGGGTGTATTGCTGCCTGGCTGGTGAGCTGGTCTAGGCCTGTTGTGTGCAGAGATAGCTGCTTGCGGTCTTGATTCCAATCTCCATTACAATGTGCAGGCACCCCGTCCCACACGTGTCTGTGGGTTCCGTGGGTGTCAGGCGCTCTGTCGGGTGCTGAGGATGAAACGTGAGCAGGAGACCCTTTGGGTACCGGGTACCAGGTGGGTCCTCCTGGGTTCGGAGCCTGGCAGAGGCAGGGGGTGGGTGTCACTGGAGCCCCGGGTTGGAGGAAGGCTCCTTTCCCGGGGAAGTCATCTCTACAGGAAGGCGGGAGGTTAGATAGCCGGGCACAATCAATTCACGCCTCCTCAGAGGCCCTCAGTTGTATACTCCCTCGTAAAGAGGGGCCATCCAGTGACCCTGAGGCTGGAGTGGGGTCTCTGACCCACCAGGAGAAGAGGCAGGAGGAAGCCCTCACCTGGGACAGGCAGGAGCCCAGGACGCAGGGACAGGTCTGGGCCCTTCGGAGGAAGCAGGTGCTCCGGGCCGCCCCCGGGCACGCTGGGTCCTAAGGGCACAGTGGGGCACACTTTTTAATGAATGAACCAGAGACGGGCTGAGTGAGAAAATGCCTGAATGGTGAGTTTTTAAAGCTCAGGTTTCTTTGGTGGCCCCGAGGTGCACGGGTGCGGCCCCGACGGCCGGAGCAGGACCCTGGTGTAGGGGCGTCCTCCCCAGAGCCCCGCCCGGGCTGTCCCCGAGGGTCGTCCCCAGGAGCCCGGGCAGCCCATGCCCAAGCATGCTAGGGGACAGCAGTTCTGTCATAGCAAAGCTGTCCAGGTTACAGGTCATTTCTCTCCGGTGACCTCCATTGTAAGTCAGAATAGTTATATTTATACAGAAAACTTCCTGTCTGTTTTAAACGAAAATAGTTCTATCTACCTACTTGCAATGCAGTTGGAGTGCGTATTTCAGGCCTGAAAGTTTGACTCTCTCGACATTGAAGAGGCCTGGTGTCCCCGAGCCCCTGGAGAGAGCGCCCCCTACGTGGCGATGCAGTGGCCCCGGAGCTGAGGACCCGGGGCAGGGGTGCCCGCCCGGCCCAGCTCCGTGCTGCCCGGCGCTGCCCGCGGGCACCGGCTGTGAGTGTTACGGAAAGGCTGGCTGCCGGGAAGACTTGGCAGCCGACCTGCTTCCCGGGGCCCCACCGCCTCCGCTGCTCTGATGTGGGTTTTGGCGTCCACGTGGTGAGACCAGAAGCCAGCGGAAGAAT
The DNA here is from genome assembly GCA_030848825.1 of Tadarida brasiliensis. Taxonomy (NCBI): domain Eukaryota; kingdom Metazoa; phylum Chordata; class Mammalia; order Chiroptera; family Molossidae; genus Tadarida; species Tadarida brasiliensis. The sequence goes on along the minus strand of CM061267.1, from coordinate 101,173,748 downwards.
GTGCTCTCTGGGTTGATGTTAGATAAATGGACTTCGCATTTAGAAAAACATTCTGGAGGTGTTTTTATTTATTCTTCCTAAAATGCTTGAAGCAATTACAGCACGCTTTGGATGGCAGTCGAATTTCCATGTTGGAGCGTGAGAGCCTCGCTGATTCCCGTGTGGGTGAGTGTCCTGTCTGCAGTGGCCTCCAAGCAAAGGGCCTGTGCGGTGAAGCGGTGCGTGAGGACGGCTCTGCCGAGGACGGTGTCCGCCGGGGCCGCGTGTCAGGACCCTGGATCCCCATGACCCCCGAGGCTGCTGGCCTTGCTGGCTCCCAGACTGGGGGACTTCTTCCCCACGATTCCACCCACGTTCACTTCTGCCAAAGCAGTGACCTAACCGTGGGTGTACCACCCCGTCCGCCCACACGTGCGGGTCTCGCCCTCTCCCTTGGCTGGGAGGCTCTCCAGGGCTCTGGATCCGCCGGGCTCAGGAGGCCTGGTTCCCGGGAGGCGTCTCGGGGCCCATGGACCGCGGAACATGCTGCCTGGCTCCGTGCACGATGTGCCCGCTTGGGCGGGTCTGCCGTGTTTCCACGATGTGGATCTGCAGATGAAGACTGGCAGGTGCCCCTCCCATCACATGATGCCGGGGTCCGGGACACGAACCTGACTTGAACACTGTGATGTAATTAGCTAGTTTCTTACTATTAAGAACAGGAAGGGAGCAAAGGGGAGGCCAGACACCGTAAGCAGGGTCATCAGGGCGGCCTCACCAGGAAGCTACAGCTTCACGCTCCCCAGGGAACCCCCGGTCGGGTCCCTGCAGATCACGGGGGGAAGGGGTCCAACAAAGGGGGAGGTGGGCACACACAGGAAGTCAGGGTGACGTAGGGAGGTGCTTGCCTGTCAGTCTAGCCTGGGGAACAGCGGATAGGCTGGGGTGGACCTCATCAGAAGCACGAAAAACCTTGGGCAGTTAAAACCCCAAACAAAGAGATCCCTCTCTGTTCTTGCTGGTTCTTCCCTCCGGCTCCGTGGCCACGTGGCCTTAAGCAGCCGCGTGGCCCATGGCTGTGTGGACTCCACACACAGGGTGCTGGACTGGACTGGACTGTAATATGGGGCGAAACTCGGGGCAGCAGCCTCAATTCTGGCCCTGCTGAAGTCAAGGTTGGACTCTTCCTTGACAAGATGGACAGGATGGGAACTTGGCGGGGAACCCCCTTCATTTTAATCATCAATAAAGCTTTCCATGAACCCCATCCTCCCATGGGGGCCTCAGGAAATTTTTTTCCTTGCGACACCTCAAGAGCCCACTCCCCCCAATAGCAGCAGCATCTCGTGGTTTTTATCCTGCGTTTCCGCCGAGCACCTGTCTCAGGTCCGCCGTCTGGACGTCTTGGTTGATAAAGTGTCTGTTCACACATTCTGGCCACTTTCGTTTTTTAAATTTTTTTATCCTCCCCTGAGGACATTTTTGCATTTATCTTCAGATAGAGTGGGAGGGAGGGAGAGAGAGAGAAACATGGTGTGAGAGAGACACATCGACTGGCTGCCACCCACACGACCCCAACCAGGGCCGGGGACAAACTGCAACCGAGGTATGTGCCCTTAGCGGGAACCGAACCTGGGACTCTCCGCAGGCCGACGCTCTAACTGCTGAGCCACACCGGCCAGGGCCTGGCCACTTTTAAAGCTGAGTTGTTTGTCTTTTTGTTATGGTGTACTGAGATTTCTCTACCCACCCTGGGCTTAGTGCTGTTCTCAGACACACTGTTTACAAATATTGTCTCGCAGTCTGTGTTTTTATTCGGTCTTTAAACTCATTGTTCAGCTATTTTATCTTTTCATTTTTTAGCTCGTTCCAAAGAAGAACTGATTTTTTAAATGTTGATAACGTGGAGCGTATCATTTATTTTATGAAGTGTGCTTTTGGGGCGGTCTCTAGACACTCTCGGCTTCACCCACTATCAGAAAGTTTCCTCCTGGGTTTTCTTCTAGGAGTTTTACAGCTTTGGGTTTTACACTGAGGCCCGTTTCCCAGCGTGGCTGCGGACACGTCACACACGGAGCTGGACCTGCTGACCCCGAGGTCCGAGGGGGGTGGCAGGGGGCCGCGGAGGGGCCGTGCCGGGCGCCCGGCAGGAACGTGAGGACAGGCCCCGCGCTGTCCGCGCTGCTGGGGGACAAGAGGTTTTCAGGGTCCTATAAATGACTGTTAAAACAGCAGCATTCTCGAAACTACTTTCAGAGAAGTGCAACTTCAGAAAAAGACAACTTTAAAAATAATCACAATGTGCCTTTTAGTGCGGATCCTCTGGGTGTGTTGCCTTCCCGGGCAGGTGCCCGGCGCCTCCCTGCCCCCAGCCCCAGCGTTCCACCAGGAGCATCCGACCCAAAGACGGGCACCGCCTCCGCAGTGGGACCCAGGTCCCCAGCCTCCTGCGCAGACAGAGGCCGCAGCGCCCACTCGGGCCCTGGCCGCTCGGGTCGTCCCTGCAGGCCCGGGTGCGTGCGAGGCCTCGCGGATCAGACATTTGGAAGCTGTTAGCGCAGCTAAATAAAACTCCAATTATTTCTGCAGTGACATTCTGGCTTGTATGGACACGATAGCAAAAGCCATCGCGTATGTTTCTCAACTGGGACGTGAGAATGATTTATATTCACTCATTTCTGTTTGCCAAAGGAAGCAGCAGCCTCGCCTCCCGTCTGAAGGCTGGAGCTGGGACGTGGGCACGCGGAGCAGGACCTCCTGGGCTCCTCCTCTCTGTCCCCGGCCTCCATTGCTTCAGGTGACCCAGGTGGGTGGGGCAGAGGTGACCTCGCTGCCACCTGGGGGAGTGTCGTCTCCGGTGTCACCTGGTGTGGAATTCAGAACACCGAGGCTCCGAGGTCCACTCGGCTCTCTGCGCCGGGCACGGCAGCGGCAGAGCTAGGACTCTGACTCCAAGGCCAGCGAAGGAACACAGGGATAGCAGAGCCGTCCAGTTCCTCGTCGGCGCCCTTTTCGTTTTTCAGGACTTACTTCTGGGTGGAGACACAACCCTTCTTGTGGGATCCAAGCACCACGATTGGACCCTCCTATCTGACCGCCTGTGTGGCCTGTGCCTTGAGTCACTATAATGACCTTAAAACACACCCCAGCCGTGTGGCCACGGACACCCCATCTTCCCGAGACAAAGCAGGCTAGTTTAACAGTCCCCTCCACGTATGACCAAGTGGCTTTCAGGAGTAGTCATGGGATCCTTCTTTTCTAGGTTCATCCTGTAATGATAAACCAATGAGCGATTTCACGAAGAATAAATTCCACTGTAAAATCCCTTCATCCAGTCCAGGGGAACATTTCATCTGTGAGCCAAGATGAGCTTTTGCCATCAAAGCACCCACTCCAGCTCTGGTGCCTGGCTTCACCCTCCTGTTACGTTTCAGACGCACTTCAGAATCAGGGGACCAGGCGGGCGACAGCCTCCCATGGGGCGTGTGGTTCTCTGCCATGGCAGGCACCCTGCGTGCTCCCAGCTGTGACCTGCCAGGACTCCTAAGCCCACGAACCTGCTCCACAGGAGAGAGCTTGTGGGAGCGACCCCCGGGGGAGCAGCATTTGATGACGTGTAGAAGTGCCCACGGATGGGCATAATGGCCAGACCGACCTTATTCAGCTTCCACGTTGTTTTAACTTTCCCGCAGACAGCGCCCTCCCGTTGCAGCCCTGGGGCCCTGGTGGGACGTTGCACGTGGCCTGTCCCCTGTGCACGGCTCTGCTCTGCCGGAGACCTGCAGCTCGGCTCTGTGCTCCTCGGTGCTGGGCGAGCGGTCACCTTTGCTCTGGACGAGGGTGATTCCCGAGGAAAGCTCACCTCCCACCTGACGAGCAGAGGAGGACGTCTGCTCTGGCCTTTCTTCTGGCTGTGGCTCGGACGCAACAGGGGGACTGAACAGTGACTGTGTGAGCTTTGCCGTCAGTCGCCAAGGCTGATAACCTCCCCAGAGGGCGGGCTTAGGCGTTTACTGAACACCCAGCATGAGGCACAGGGACCTGCCACGAGGCACGGGGACCCGCCATGAGGTACGGGGACCCGCCATGAGGCACGGGGACCTGCCATGAGGTACGGGGACCCGCCATGAGGTACGGGGACCCGCCATGAGGCACGGGGACCTGCCATGAGGTACGGGGACCCGCCATGAGGCACGGGGACCCGCCATGAGGCACGGGGACCTGCCATGAGGTATGGGGACCCGCCATGAGGCACGGGGACCTGCCATGAGGTACGGGGACCCGCCATGAGGTATGGGGACCTGCCATGAGGCACGGGGGCCTGCCATGAGGTATGGGGACCTGCCATGAGGTATAGGCACCCGCCATGAGGTATGGGGACCCGCCATGAGGTACGGGGACCTGCCACGAGGCACGGGGGCTGTCACTCCCATTCTGTGACAGGAAGTGGAGGGTCAGGTTCTCAAGGACACCTGCGGAGAACAGAAGAGGCCCTGCAGACACCAGACTGGGCTGCCCGATGCCAGTGGTGCAGTCACAGCCTTGGCGGGCTGGGGCGCAGGGCACAGCCAGCACGTTTCAGCCCCAGGCGGCCCCGGACTAGCCCTGCTGCTCCCGGGTGTGGTGCAAGGTGTTAGTTCAACCTACAAAGCTGCCTCCCGCTCGAAACCAGAGGAGCCACCGCGCCCCATGGGACGGGCGCCAGGCCATTACTCAGCCTCTCCTCCCTGCCAGGCGGAGTGGCAGCGTCACCGGGCCCAGGCCCAGGCCCTGGGCATCACCCCTGACACACCCAGCAAACGTGCATGTCTCCTGTGTGTCAGGAGACTGCAGGAGGGGCGGGTGGGGCGGGGAGGCAGCCCCGGCCCGCTGACTACGGCGCGTCCGGTCCCTGCGCGTCCCTCTGATGCACTGCGGGTTCTGCCAGCCGCGCACGTCATGTGCCTCCGGGCCTGGGTTTACGGGGCCTGGCTCAGGCTGCCACGGCCTGTTTCCCCAATAAATACGAAGACTGCCAAGTTCAGTGAATTAATTGATCAGTAACTGTTTTCTGAGCTGTGTCCTTGGGGGACCCTGTGCCCAGGGATCAGCAGCCCCGCCGTCCAGGCCCTGAACAAGCTCAGTGGGTCCTGGGCTGCGTCCTGGGCCGTGTGTACTGAAACCCGTTCGGCTCTGATCTGCTGGCAGGTTTAGGGACACTGAGTCAGCCTGCGAAGCCCGAGGGAGCAAGATCTAAAAATAGCAAGCTTGCTTTTGGAGTGAATTCCTTGACCCGGAGCTGGAGCGGCGTCTGGCTTCAGCATCCGGGGTGGCCCACCTTTTTCTGTAAAGGAACATTCCAGCTCTGAATCCCAGGGACTCCCCTCTGTCGGCAGGCTCACCCGGGGCCCCAGGGGTGCCCACAATCAGGCCCAGGTCCCCACCGCACCTGGCTCACGGATCCCGCACGGGCTGCGGCTCTGGAGCTCGGGCCCCGGTCCCGCCCGTCTGCCTCGCCTGCCCGCTTGTTAACGTTCTGGTGTTCATTCAGAGCGGCACCTGTGTCACTCCTGAAACTGGGCTTTCAAATTTGGGCTGAAATTTGAAAAATAAAAATCCTTAAAAGTGCATGGATAAAAGATGCATTTTGTATTAATTTTCACAGCTCAATTGTATTTTATTTTTATTCCCACAACTAAAACAAACCTTAAAAGAAGTAAAAACACCTTCATTATGCTCAAAAATTGTCTCATTATTACTATTTTTATTATTTTTTAATCCTCACCCGAGAATATTTTTCCATTGATCTTTAGATACAGTGGAAGGGAGGGAGGGAGGGAGGGAGAGAGACATCGATTGTTGCCTCTCGAACAACCCTAATGGGGGCTGGGGATTGAACCTGCAACCCAGGTATGTGTCCTTGGCCGGGAATCAAACCCGAGACCCTTTGGTCCAAGGGCTGACGCTCAAACCGCTGAGCCAAACTGAGGTCTGTCTTGTTATTATTTTTTAAGAATCATGTAAGTAGAAGGCTAGCACCAGATACCTTTACTTACAGATTGTTTATTCTGAAGTAGCAGTCACAAAATAATCCTGACAAACGCCGGGGCCTGGGGACTTCTCCAACAGAAGTGGGAGGACTCGTTTAAGGTAAATACACTTGGAAAACGATCTGTTCTCTGGGTGTGTGTGTGTCTGCTTCTCACCTCGTTTTTCTCATTTTATCTGATGACGTTTCATAGTCTACCTGCAAAGGTCCATTTTAAAACATGATTTTTCTTAAAAATGTTTATTTAAAGCAGAACACTGAAGTGCCATATAGTCAGATACTGGGGCAAGTATGTCTCTTCTCCCTCCCCGCACTGGGTTCTCTGGGTCGGTCAGTCTGGACACAACTATTGTGGACCCTGAGAAAGAAGGTACCTACTAAGAAGGCACCTGGCAAGTAATTGGGATCAAATTTATAAAACAAAGAAAACAAAACCCCCCCGCAAACTAGCAGCCATTTCTTCACAGGGGCCTCTCATGCAAACTCTACCCAGGGACAAGCCTGCACTGGCTGCCCACCTGTCCCCTGCTCCTGCCCTGTGAGCCAGCCCTTATAAAGGAGTTCCTGGAATTGCATTTCAGCCAATAGGACTGAGGCTTTCCCTGTCCAATTGGAGCTGCAGCTATAGCCTCATGAGCAACTTCACTGACCAATCAGGGCAGTGCCTTTTGGACCAATCAAACTGTGAGAATTTGGAGTCCTCATTTGCATGAGGACAGGCCAATCAGTACCAGGGTGGGGACTTCTCTCTATACGTCAGCTCCCCTCTGGCTTAGAGAGTGCCCTTTTCTTTCCACTCAGGAGACGAGACTGTTTCCCTGGCTGTGGAGCAGACCGGAGCGGGGCTATCTATCCAGAGAGGGGCCTCGCCCCAGGCTGGCCTCACAGCCCCCGGGGAACCTCGTTGGCCTTTAGTTGGACCGTCGGTTGGATCCTGTGTGAGTGCGTTAAGTCTGTGGTTGCATAAGGGTTACAGCTTCTCCCCTTTAGCTTCTTTCATGGAGTATCTCTGGGGGGCTTCTGTTTCATCACTTGAGAATATTTTAATGACATAGCATGTCTCATTGTTTCAATGGACTCTCATTCATGGACCCACTATTCATAACCTACTGCTAAATATTTAGGATTTTCGGTCATTTCCTGCCACAGAGAACTCTACCATGAAAGTTGTCTCCCCACACATGGTGTGTGTGTACGCTCCGTCGTTCAAAGTGGAATATCTCAGACCAGGGACACGTGTGTTTCCCACGTGGCAGGAGTTTGGTGTCCGATCGAGCTGCCAACACTGTCAAACTGAAGATGAAGCGTGCGGGTCTCTCGCCACCGAGCATTTACGTGGGAGGGTCCCGTGTTCTGTAACTGCCACGCCTGCTGGTGTCTGCAGCCCAGGACAGAGCACACTGTCCCCTCTCTGCTCAAGCCCTCCAGCGAGCCTCCGTGGCCGCAGACCTGTGAGCAGTTTCGGGTTTCCTTCCTGTGAGTCGCCTATGGTCTCCTGTCCCTCACCCTTGGGTATTGGTTACAGCACCGCCACACAGACATCCACTCCTCTCTTCCCCTTTCCGCCACATCGGGTGGGAAAATGACAACATGCATTTCATTTTATGGAACTGTGCATTTAAAAAACAAATCCTCGCCAGGCCGGTGTGGCTCAGTGGTTGAGCATCGACCCATGCACCAAGAGGCTGCCGGTTTGATTCCCAGTCAGGACACATGCCCAGGCTGTGGGCCCGATCCCCAGTGGGGGGCATGCAGGAGGCGGCCCATCCATGTTCTCTCTCATCGATGTTTCTATCTCTCTCTCCCTCTCTCTCTAAAGTCAATAAAGAAAAACCAAACAAACACAAACCCTGGCAGAGTGTGAGGAGGCATGGGGTCAGTGCACCTGAGGGCCGCACTCGGTCCTTCACCTCTGCTCAGTGGAAATGTTTCGACTTTGTTAAGTTTATTTAAAAAAAATGGCTGGACCTGTGGTCCTGTGAGCACACATAAACCAAAGGAAGCTGCCAGCTGGCAGGAGGTGGTGAGCTGGACGGGGACCTCGGGACGGAAGGCCTGCGGCAGGACGCCTGGTGCCCTCTGAGCTGGCAGAAGGAGGCCACTCGGGCGGCCTTTGACTGCCTCACCCTCGTAACAGCAGGTGGTCCGGGTGGGCACATCCCTTGCCCGGACTGATGGGAGACCCTCAGAGCGCATCTGGCAATCCTGACAGCACCCGAGGGGCCCTGAAGCCAGGGGAGATGCCCTCCTCCCCTCCCCTCCCGAAGACCCCTTTCAGGTAGCTATGTCCCAACTAAACAGCAACATTTCCTTGCTTCCTTCCCGCTGAGTGTCACCAAAGTAATGTGAGGTGAGGTCCTCGGGTCATTTTCTAAGGGTCCTGACTCAGCCGGGACAGGTGTTTTTGCCTTCACTCCTTCTTCCTACCTGGAATGTCCATGGAAAGGCTGGGGCTCCAGCAGCCACTTTGGGTTATGAGGCAAATTAGAAGAGAGCCACTTTCCACGGACAAGGTGCCACCTTGCAAATGAAGTTGTGGAGTCTGCCCGCCAGCCTGGACTTCCACCCCCAGACTTCTCTTAGGAGAGAGAAAGTAATCTCTACACTGTTGAGACTATTTATTGGAGTGTTTTTGTTTCTTGAAGCCAAACCGAAGTGTATCGAATACTTCAGCGTAGAAAAACGTCCAGCCGAGGGGTCAACAAGAAGTGCTGCGCTTTCTCCGTTTCCCTTCACTTCCAGCTCCTCCCGAGATGGGGAAACATTTGCCCGTGTGGCCCACCGCGAGGGAACCCCCTCAGCTCCCACACACATCGCTGTCATCAGTCACTTTATGTTACAACGAGCCTCTGTCATCCCGAGCCCAGCTTCCTTTCCTGGCAGGTGCAGACACGCGTGACTCGCGGGAGTCTTAATGGAAAAAAATACACATAGGCATCTGAAAAGATAGGACGCTTCTGATATCTATGTTATGAATGTTATCTCCATTTGACCATTGAAAACGGCCGCAAGGCCAGAATTGTCCTGCCTGCACAACCAGGATGTGTTACGACTGGAATCTAGTCCGGCCCAGACCCGCTGTCCCTCTCAGTCCTCCACAAACCTGGGCTCTTCTACGGAGTCCCAGATTGGGGTTTCAGGAACATCTCCCAGACGCCGCCTGGGTCGCTGGGTGCAGGACACAGAACTCCCAGAAACACCAGGACCTCTCACATTGTGTGATTCAGCACCAAAGAATGTTCCCGAGTCTGCCCTCAGGGCACACGACTTCCTTCCCGTGGCTTCCTGAACAGCGACGGGCCTTCGCCCTCTCCCGGGATGCCGCTCATGCCTCTTCGTGGCGACGTGCAGTGTTGAGGTCAGACTTCCTTTTAGCAGTTGCGTCCGAGGCCAAGTCAGACCTTCCGTTTCATGAACAGCGGGATCTGGGGGCAGGGAAACGTGGACAGAATGTCTCTTTCCGTGAGGCAGATAATTTGATTTGAGGAACTGGATTTGGTCGTGATCTTAATTGTCTAGATGACACACATCTGGCTCATAGATCGCTGCTGAGTTTCTCTTGGCACCTGCCAGGCCCTGTCATCGTTTCCAGGAGGGTCCTTGATCATCTGTGACCTCCAGTTCGGCACGGAAGGGGGTTAGCGGTGATGCTGCCGCAAGGAGTGAGTCTCAGAACCTGCCTGTCGCCCAGCCAGTGTGGCTCAGTGGACTGAGTGTCGTCCCGTGGACTGAGGTCCCGGTGATTCCCGCTCAGGGCACGTGCCGGGGTTGTGGACTTGATCCCCAGTAGGGGGCGTGCAGGAGGCAGCCGATGATGTTTCTTTCTCTCCTTTCCTCTCTCTCAAAAAATCAATACAGCTCTGGCTGGTTTGGCTCAATGGTTAGAGCGTTGGCCCATGGACCAAAGAGTCACGGGTTCGATTCTGGTCAGGGGCACGTACCTCGGTTTCGGTTCGGTCCCCGGCCCTGGTCAGAGTCTTGTGGGAGGCAGCCAGTCAATGTGTCTCTCTCACATTGATGTTTCTCTCTCTCTCTCCTCACATTCTATCTGAAAATAGAAGGAAAAATATCCTGGGGTGGGAATTAAAAAAAAAAAATCAATAAAAATATATTAAAAAAAAAGAACCTGCCTGTCTCACGGCAACACTCTGGCCGCCAAGGCAGGGTGAGGGTTGGGACCACGGTGGCTTCGCTCTGCGGGGACGTCAGCACGAAGGCGTCGAGTCGGGTCCCCGGGGGCTCGGGAGTCCCTCCTCCCCGTGTCCCCGCCAGTCGGCCCCTCTGCGGATTCTGCTCCTTTGCTTCCTAGCGGGCCTGGGATGAAGGGCGCTGTTGGCCATTGAGCAGCGAGTCCGGAGAGGGCTCCGGCGCTCACCAACGATCAGCTTCGCGCGTCCCCCTGCTGTGGGTCCGCAGCCAACTCCCACGCGCGGTGGCACTTTGTACCTGGTGACTGTTGGTTGTCGCACCTCGTTTGACATTTTTCTTTTTTCTTTATTGATTTTAGAGAGAGAGGAAGGGAGAGAGAGATAGAAACATTGATGAGAGAGAACATCGATTGGCTGCCTCCTGCATGCCCCCCACTGGGGATCGGGCCCACAACCTGGGCATGTGCCCTGACTGGGACTTGAACCGGTGACCTCTTGATGCAGGGGTCGACGCTCAACCACTGGGCCACACCGGCCGGGCTCGCTTGACATTTCTTACGCTGACATGGGCCCTGAAGGCTGAACTCAGAGTCGTGGTGACTTGTGTTGTGAGATCCATACCCCCTCTCCGTCTGTTCCCTCACGAGGCCACTGGTCAGCTGTGCCCGGGGCTGCGATGCCCTCCCTGTGACAGGGCAGGACACAGCCCGGCCTCCAGCTGTGTGTCAACACCGTCCGTCACAGCAGAGGAGCGCTGGACGGAGAGGAAATGGGTGATCTAGAAAGAGAAGCAGGACTGTGGGTCTGATCCACCGGTTTCCAAACCCACCCTGCTCCCCCATGTGCGTGCAACTGCTGAGGGCGCCCGGCTCCAGACCCGCCGCTCTCAGTGCATTAAATGTCCCACGCGCCTTTGCGGCCAGGACTGCGGGGCCTTGTTTCAGGTGAGGGAACGGGATTCAGAAAGGCAGGTGCATACTGAAGGCCGTTGCTTTGAACAGGAGTGAAGCCCCTTCCTTCTCCTCTGGGGACACGTCATCGGCCGTGAGTGGGCACGGCGCATCCCCTTCTCCTCCAGACGTGTCCACGCCTGTCGCCAAGAGCTTCCGATGGACCCCGAGCCCTGCCGTCCGCCTTCCAGGTGCGATGCTCAGATTTCTGAGTACACCTCTTGCCTGTTGCCTTTTTCATGGTTAGTGTGGCTTCCAGGAATTTTGACTAGAAACAGGAATAGAAAAAAACTTCGGCTTTGGACTCAGAGTTTGGTTCTGGGCACAGATCCGCCCTCGGCAGCTGTGAGATTTCAGGTGCGTCAGGCTGGTGGCCGCTCCGCACCCTCATCTGCGGAAGGAAACGGATGTTACCGTTAGCAGGACAGTCGGGACCCGAGGGCGGGCGGCAAGGAGGGCCTGGGTGGGCCCTGAGCGCAGTGGTCTCCGACCCGCTTGTGGGGACCGAGAACGCGTGTCCTGAAGCGTCCCTTAGACGTCCCCATGGCCGTGTTCCCCAGGTGACGGGAAGAACGGGGCACAGCTGACCTGAACGCAGGGCGTCAGTGAATGTCTGGTTCCCCCGTTCCCCGCATTCGGACTCGCTGTGATGGTCGCAGGGACGCCGATGACACAGAGTTTCCAGATGTGTCATGAGGCAGAAAATGGAGAGTGAAAACAGAAGATCTCTAGGTTTTTAAATTTCTGCTAAAATCGAATGAGAGATTTCTTAGTTTCCTCTCCTGGGCCATATGCCGTAGCAGCCGCCCTCCCCACCCTCTTGTCCTGTCATAGCCAAGATTACAGGTCAATGTTCTACATGGATTGTTCTCCCTCCCTGCATTTCGTTATGCCTCAGCCCCGTGCGTTCTGACCTCGTCCCCAACGCACCACTGAAAGGCCCCTGTTCTGGGGCTTGTCTGAGAGAGACCCTCCTTCCCACGTGTCCTGGCTGTGCAGCGGTCTGCTGAGATCTCGGCTGCCGTTCCCTCTTCGGCTCTGAGGGACCCTGCCTGGCCTCACGGACACCGCCAGCCTGGGCCCGCGTGTCCCTGCTCCTGGGACGCCCTCCTCCACCCCAGAACCGTGGAATGCAGGTCGCCTTGTCTGGAAATATTTAGATTTGGACACTTCCTTCCTGGAGGTGGGCGGGAGGAGGTTAGTGTCCTGGCCGGGGGCCGGAGCAGGACCCGTGGGAAGAAGCGCAGGTCGGCCTGGAGAGGCAGCAGGAGCTCCCGAGCTCTGGAGTAAGTTCAGGGCTCGGTATGGGTGCCAGGAGGTTCCCGCAGACACAGAGAAGGAGCCCGTGTGAGGAGAGGTCGGGGGAGAGCAGACCGGGGAGGGGCCCACCGAGGAAGCAGCGGGCCGAGCAGGGCGCTCTCGTCTGCGGGGAGGGTGTGCGTGCTGGACCCCAAAAGCTAAAACGTACAGCGTGAGCATCTCACGAGACAACGGACGCATCAATTTCCTAAGTGTTGGAGAATCTGGGGCAACGTCCAACTATTTCATCTACCCGAGTCCTAGCACTAAAATGTGTATGATGTGATTGAAAACATCTGAGCCATAACATTTCAGTGTAGAATAACAGGCGTATGAAACGAAGGCATAATTGTCTTCTTGTGTAACCAAGGAAACAAAAGTTTACCACGCATTTTCACTATTTTAAAAGTAGAAGCGAAAGGTCACCGTCTTCTACCTGAAGCATCCCGGAGAAGAACAATCCCTCGCGTCTGGAGACGTCTGTGCCTCGCACTGGGCTTTGGTGTTGACTGAGACACCGGGCAGACACCTGGGATCGGGTTTCCCTGCCCCACAGGGCGGTGACCAGCCGCCGGCCAGCTCAAGTGGGTTTTGTTACCATAAAATGAGATAATGAGCATGAAAGATCATTTCAATCTGTAAGACACTCTTCCAGGAAATCTTTTTTTTTTAAAAAAAATATGTTTTTATTGATTTTTAGAGAGAGAGAGGAAGGGAGAGAGAGAGAGGAACACTGATGTGAGAGAAACATCGATTGGCCGCCTCCTGCACGCCCCCTACAGGGGATCGAGCCCATAACCCGGGCCTGTGCCCTCACTGGGAATCGAACTGGTGACCTCTTGGTGCATGAGATGATGCTCAACCCACTGAGCCACACCAGTTGAGCTCTCTCAGGAAAGTCTGGACTTTCCTAGTGAAGGATTTTTTGAGATTGTGGGCAAAGGTATTTAGCACGTGTGAGTGAAGAGAACTCTCTCTCCTCAGATCACACCACGAATCCTTTGCAACGCTGAGGTTTTGCACGAATACCAGTAGACAGGAGCGGGGGGCTGGGGCACTGTTCACGGCGGAGCCCCCAGTAGGAGCGAGCGGACGAGGCTGCTGCCATCGGGGTGCCAGCTGTGGCTCTGGTGACAAGGAAAGCTCAGAAATAGAGACGCATCAGAAACACCCAGAGCAACGGAACACGGCACGCTACTGACACATTGGTCCACTTCCCACTTGGAAAGTAATATAAAGAAGCAAACCTAGCCCTGCATCCTAGAGAATTTGGGAAACATTCGTGCTAACACAAGAGAACCATACATGATATTTATATTAAAATCCACCAGAAAACATATGTGCAGGGAAATACCTTCTCAACACTGAAACAATACAAATCATACATACTTTTAAAAAAAATATGTTTTTATTGAGTTTTTAGAGAGAAAGGAAGGGAGAGAGAGATAGAAACATCTATCAGCTGCCTCCTGCGTGCCCCCCACTGGGGATCGGGCCCACAACCTGGGCATGTGCCCTGACTGGGAATTGAACCGGTGACCTCTTGGTGCATGGGTCGACGCTCAACCGCTGAGCCACACCCGCCGGGCTAAGCTTTCCTTTTAAAAAGTCATGTTAACATGGGCATTTCTGCATTCTATAGTCGTAGATTACAGTACCAAACATGCCACGGTGAATCTCATTTCCTCCGAACGTGAAGACACCCACACACGGTGTATTCGTTGTCCTAAATGAATGCCATGGGACTGTGGTTTGAGAACGGAATTTTGCATGCGAGAGTCCTCAGGTGTTACTAACTTTTAATTCAAACAAATTAATCACGGTGGTAATAGAAGACCCGAGAAACGCATAGAGCACTCATTTTGAAGGACTGCATTTCCCTCTGTCATCCGCTATTCCTTTCTCCAGCAAGAAAGCCGGCTGCCGGTCTACCTCGAAGTCACTCCACCCTGCACTCCACAGCCTCTGGCCAGGCAGCTGCCCCTGGCCCTTTGCACGTCCTGCTTGTTTAGCAAGAGGGGTATATCACTGGAGTCGTCTGAGTGTGTGTCTGCCTCCTCCACCCGGTGACACCCCAGTAGCATGACTGTGTCGTTTCTGAGGTGTCTCTTTCGTTTCATCGCTCCCTCCCTCCTTTCTTTCCTCTTTGTTCTTTTAATTCCCGTTCACTATGTCAAATAGTAGATGGTCCCTTAAAATGCTTTCAACAAATGTTCCCACACGCATAGAGGACGTACACAAAGCTCTTCCAGTTTATCGGGACTGTCACGGTAACACAGACACCGTATCACCAAACAGGACCATCACGCCCAATAAAAGATTCCCCCTGAACTGCTGAAGTTACGCCTGGGCTACAGAGTGTGAGCCATTTCTACTTGGTTGGTTCATCTGTGCTTCTGACGTTTCTGAAGCGAAGGTGTACTGTTTCCGGGTGAAGAAAACACTGACTCTGAGTCGTTTCCACACGCTGGCTGCCGCTTCACGGCTGACTCTCCTGAGACGCACAGGGACAGACTCTGGGCACAGACACGGCAGGTGCCGCCTGGAACCCACGTGTGCGGACACAAACTCAGGTGACATCGTAACGAGCTGCTCTCGCCTAGAATGCCACGGAGCAGCTGATCAGGGACGAGACCCTTGAGCTCTAAGGTCACATGGAGCTGATCTCGTCGTCCCCGAGGGAAGGAGATGCTGCCGCTGTCGCAGGCCAGCCCGTGTCGCTCAGGGCCGCAGGGGCCGGACGAGGGCGGAGCGGCCAGGGAGGCTCGGGCCGACTCTCTGGCTCGGGGCCGCGTCTTACCTCATCGGAACATTCGGAGCAACAATAAACCAAACGCACGCTTCATCCCTCGGGGACCCTGAGGATTTTTGAAATTTCATTAGCGCAGCAAATTACCTTCATTCGGCTCCAAATCGTCATGGAAATTTTGTTTCTTATTTTTATATTTGAAAACCATTCATGGGCTATTTTTTCCATGGACTACAAATTGAGTTAGAAACTAATTTGTCCCCAGTTGCAACCACAATGAAGAAATGTGCTGTTGCCATAAATTCCGGGAAGGTGAGGGCCGCTCGGAGACAGTGACTCAGGCTGGATTGGCGAGGCTCAAAGCGTCCCCCCGGCGACCCTGACTCAGGCCCGGGGCTGGGAGGACAGGTCTGGACCCTGACTCAGGCCGGGGGCTGGGAGGACAGGTCTGGTTCCCTGGGGGCCATTTCGGTGCTGGATGGTCCTGAGTGGCCTGTGGCCTCTCTGACCTCGTTTCTCCATGAAGTGGACGTGGGGAGCCTCGCCCTGTCCTGTCCTCACCACCGCACAGCAGCGGCCCTGAGTGGGTGACAGCGTCCACATGCCCTGCACTGTCCCCACGATGCAGGGCGGTCACTGTGACCTCGCAGAGGACACGGTCCAGACCAAAGGATTAGAGCAAAAGACCCCACGTCACAAACCTCGGTGACAACAGACACACTTGAAAAACTGTGTTGGGGCCCTGGCCGGTTTGGCTCAGCGGTTAGAGCGTCGGCCTGCGGTCCAGAGAGACCCAGGTTCGGTTCCCGCTAGGGGCATGTACCTCGGTTGCAGTTTGTCCCCGCCCCTGGTTGGTCGTGCGGGTGGCAGCCACTCGATGTGTCCCTTTCACGTCGATGTTTCTCTCTCTCTCTCTCTCTCTTCCTCTCTCTCCCTCCCACTCTATCTGAACAAAAAATGAAAGAATGTCCTCGGGTGAGGATAAAAAAAAAAAGAAAAACTGTCTTGGGGGGGTAGGAGTGGGAGGGGGGACAATAGGGAAAAAAGGGGGGACATCTGTAATACTTGCAGCAATAAAGATGAAAAGGAAAAGAAACACTGTCTCTTCCTTCAGAGTGCTGTGCTGCTTCTGTCCCAGGATGGTGGCCGTGACCTCCCCCTGTGGTTCCCTCACGGACACAGGGACGAAACAGATGAGCGGTTGCCAGGGTTTGGGGGCCGAGAGGAAGGTTGATCAAGGGAAGACTCTCCAAGTCACATTTCGGAGGGAAATGTCGTCTGAGATCTTGTGGCGGCGAATCCAGGATTCTGTCTGCCCACTCCCCAGAGCCGCACCCACAGATTCCAGCCTCGCCAAGGGGGCCTCTAAGCTACTTTGTGAAACAATGTATCTACTGGGGGCTGCCATAGGCTGTCCTGTTTCCTCTTTCCCCCCTCACGGGTGTGTGGGTAACAATTCTAAGGTGGCTTCACACGTATAACAGGGTTGAACACGTAACTACAGAGTCGGTGACAGGATTCGGACTCGCGCTGTCCGAGAACGAAGTTCCCGTGGGGCAGTGGAAGGACCGTGGGAGTGGACACGTGGTTTGGGTCAGCCAGAAATGCCGGCGTCCGCCACGCTTTCGTATCCATTAACACCACGCGTTTAACTGTGCTTGCGTTCCACCGTGCAGCCATGCACACGGGTGTTTCACGGTCGTGACAATCACGCAGAGGCGGGGGGAAGCACGCACGCAGGTCGGAACCCGACCCCGGGTCCTGTCGGGTGCCCCTCGTCGTGACTGACAGCGTTGAACTTCGACTAATCTGACAGGTATGAAAAGATACGTTATTTTATTCATGTACAGTCAATTTCCCTGAAGGGCTGCAGTCCTCCCCATCTCTGAAGCAGAGGATACGAACTGCCGAGAGCACACTTCTACAAGTCACGGATCCGGTCACCTCTCGGGCTCCCTGCAGCTCGCGGAGGCTATGAGCTGTGTGCATGGGGGCTACCTCCAACACCGGCATCCTCTTGTTAAGGACTTACACTTATATGTGTTGAGAAAAAGTGCTCTCAGTCTCCCGGTCTCCACGAGTCGTGTGCAGGTCCCAACAAAGCCACAGTAACGATCGTGTTGACTGATAGATGCGCTCTCGGGGCCAGCCCAGCATCCCCGCCCTGGGGGCCTTGACTGGGCATGGCGAGAAATGACTCAGAACACACCAGTGGGTTTAAGTTCTGGGGAGTTTTGTTTTCCACAGAAACACGGAGAGCAGGTGGACTAGCTGGGCGTGAGCACTGAATCACCGCCGCCGAGGTGGTTCCTCGGACCGCTGGGGAGCTCGGCTGGGGAGACACACCTGCTCCTGGTCCGTCTGTCAGGACGTCTCCGTGGGGTTGATGGCAAGGAGGAGCCTACGTTTCGATATTTGGGGGGATTATTTATGGAATTGCTCCGTAGCTGTGTGTAGACTAAAAAGGTCTTTCCTTAAGGACGTGAGGGAAATCGAGATGGAAAGATGCTTACACCATTAACTGCCATGTACAACAAACACTAAGTTATACTCACAATGCTGTAAACAAGAAAGGTGGACTAATCAGTTATTCCCCGGGGAATTTTCCATCAAAATGAGAACATTGTACGACACAGCAATTCCAGGGCCTCCAACGTGCCCCCAGGTTTCACACACAGGGGTGCAGACGGCAATGTTTTCTTTGGAACAGCAAAGAATTGCTCACGACACGAACATCATTGACAGGGCATGGGGGACGAGCCCCGAAATCACGTGGGTCTCAGGAGACCACGGTGTGTTGACGTGTGCTGACGTGGACACAGCTTCAGGAAATATTCATTTCATTGCCTTTCTATTAAAATATATTTGACATAATATTGTGTGAATTAAAGATGTACACATTTTAATCTAATACCTTTACATGCAGTAGTCTGTCTGACTGTCATGATGGTAATATGGTAGCATGATTGCTGTTACAGCGATCATTAAAACCTCTGCCAAGTTATAAAATTATCAATTTTTCAAATTGAATTTTTTAGAGAGAGGAAGGGGGAGGGAAGAGAGAGAGAAACATCGAGAGAGAAACATCCATCGGCCGCCTCCTGCACGCCCCCACTGGGGATCGAGCCCACAACCCAGGCAGGTGCCCTGACCAGGAATCAAACCAGGACCTCTCAGTCCATGGGACGACGCTCCATCCACTGAGCCACACTGGCCGGGCTTAAAATGATGTTTTAAAAGCGAAGACAAATGAAGAATAAAATGAGAAAAGTAGTTTCATATACGTCTTATTCGATTCGGAGAAGAGACCGAAGGAATCGGTAGAGACGATATTTGGAGGTAAGAAAGAGTTTCCCTGAATTGACGACATTTTCAAATCCAGGCACCTGCCTCTCCCCTGGAGGAAGTTCTCCTGGCGCTGAAGTTTCCCCCTCCTAGGGCTGGGCTCCGTGGAAGGGCGGAGAGAGACGCCAAGCGCACGGCCGTGGCTGCGGTCCCAGCAGGCAGAGATTCTGGACGTTCTCTTCTGTCGGTTTTTCTGAGAGGGGCCTGAAACCTCGGGCAGGATGCTACCTCGAAAGCAACTGTTTCCACATCCCGATGACATGGGCCGTGTCCTGAAACGGACATTAATAAAAGAGTAGAGTGTCCTTCTGTGATGTCACAGGTGCTAGTGACGAACACTTCGGCCTCTGATGTTCAGCTGTCAGTCTCATGGTCCTTCAGAAAATCCACGTGTTTACGTGGCGGTGTGGACGGAACGCACCGTGGCCAAGAGGAGTTCCGTGTCCAACACAAGCCGTCCCTCTGGTCGGCGTGTCTTCCTTCCTCCTGGCGCAGGACCCCTTCTCCGTCTCTCCTGCAGGTGGCGCTGCCTCGCGTGTGAGTCGTGCACCCCTGTGACTCACAGGGTCCCGGCGCCGGGTGACGCACGGCCACATGGCCCTCTGCACAAACCGTGACACGGGAGAACGCCGGGCTGGGGACGGCGGGAAACATGAGCGGGCTTGGCACCGGCCTCCCTCGGGAGGATTATTTTTAGACAGAGTGTTTGTAACATAGTTATTCTGGTGCAGGATTTGTTGAGACAAGTGGCTGGCATTCTAAGCTGCTCTCCACGGAAAAATTTATTGGCCAGCGCCGAGGGGAATTTACATGAGTGAGAGGTAATGGCCCCTTGCGAAACAGCGACACAAACCAGACGCTGGCTTTCGGCTCGCTTGTGTCTGCTCAGTGGGCGAGCACCAGCGTTGCGTGAAGTCAGGACTATCTCAGCGGCCCTCACGTCCTCCCTTCTGCTCCGGGCTGACTCAGGGCTGCCCAGCAGGTCTTGCTCTTCGTCCGATGTCTGACGTGACCACGTGCAAATACGTCGCCGCGGTGCGTTCTCCGGCTGGGGGCTGGCCCTGCACAGGACCTCCTTGGTGAGACCACAGAGCGTGTCCAAGTGGGGGACCACCTGTCCTTTGGGAGGCCCATTTTCGTAGAACAACCCTGGCACCTAGTGGCTAGAGGTACAGCAGGAAAAGTGTCCCCGAAGAAACCCACGGGGCACGGCAGACCCCTGCGCTCACGTGGCCCTCGCGCTCGGCTTTCTGGTCCTGTGACGCCAGCGTTTGGTATCTGGCCTCCTGTACCGAGCATCCCGGGTGAGCTCTGTCCGTGTGGAGTGTGGCTGTGGCTCACACATTCTCAGGCCTGTCGGGCTCCTCGGGCGGGTTCCTGCTGGGACGCGGGCTCAAAACGAAGACTGGGGATGGAAGTGAGCCGCCTGAGGGTGCAGCACGCTCGGAGGAGGGCATGGTCCGAGCAGGTGGCACGCTCAGAGGAGGGCATGGTCCGAGCAGGCAGCATGAGCAGAGGAGGGCATGGTCCGAGCAGGCGGCACGCTCAGAGGAGGGCATGGTCCGAGCAGGCGGCACGCTCAGAGGAGGGCATGGTCCGAGCAGGCAGCATGAGCAGAGGAGGGCATGGTCCGAGCAGGCAGCATGAGCAGAGGAGGGCATGGTCCGAGCAGGCAGCACGCTGACCTGGCCTGCGGGCCTCTGTGGTCCTAGTTCCCTGGACCGGGGTCGCCGTGGAGAAGGGATGGCTGTCCCAGGCCAGGGCACCGTCCCTGGCTCATGAACCCGTTTCTCTCCTGTGCTGTTGGCGTTTAGACCTGTGTTCTCATCAACACGCCCCGGGGGCTGTGAGAACCTGGGGTGCGCTCCGGACCAGGGTCACCGGCTGCCTGACCCAGGAGCGGGGAGGTCGGCATCCAGAGCCGCTGCAGGTGCGGAGCTGAGCCGCCAATCCGGTGCCCACGCGCGCCCTCACACACGGACGCGCTTCACACGCTCACAGCGGCCCGTGACGGCCTTCCTCACGAACACAGCCAGCATTCTTCTTCTTCCTGATCCCATTTCCTGATCCTGGGAACTTGGACTTTCTCATGAAGCTGCTGTGGAAATCTAAGTGTCAGCAGAACGACAGCCGCGGAAGGAAGAAAGCAACAGGAAGCCGAAGCGCCCGGCGCTGCCTGAGCCCCTGAGTCACGCGCTCCGAGCCGGTGACGCCGTGGGCTCTGGCCAGCGGGCGGCCGGTCGCAGGGAGCTGATGATTTCTTTGGCATTTTTCTGAGACTTTTAACAGCAATTACTTTCAACCCCCATAAGGGTCTGGAGAGGCCTTGGGCACTGTCACTGGTGGAGCTGAGTCGTTTTAAGAGGAGAACTGGGCTGTGTTGTGGGAGTTTTTGAAGGTGGAGCCCAGGTGCTCAGCAGTGGCTGAGCTCAAAGCTGAGCTGCCAATGTGGGGAAAGCAAGGTCCCGGCGATGCCACGCCGCCCCACCCCACGTGGCACCAGAGTGTAGCCGACGAGGAAGCCGAGTGGGACACGGGCCCAGCTCATTGCCAGGACAGACGGGCGCGATTTTTCACTGGTGGTTCCTTAGCAGCAAACTCAGTCTGGTGACCTTGTCTGCAGTCAAACAGTAGTCTTGTCGTTTGTGTTGTTATGGACGTGAACATCCTCAGCAGCACAGTCCACACGTGGCCCGTGGCCCGTGGCCCGCCCCGGGGCTGAAGGAGGGAGCTGCGGTGGGAGGCGGGCACCGACTGTCGGGACTCTCTTTCCACTTTCTGGAGCTCTCGTAATTACATTTGTTTCCCTTGAAGTTTGAAAGTGTTCCAACCTCTCGACAGAGCACTGAGCGAGATGCTTCGTGTGCGTATGTGCGTGTAAGTGTGTGATTTTAACTCCTGTTTCTGGAATGTTGCAATTGCCCGGATGGTAAAGCATGACAAACACTAAGTTTACAAAGAGCAAGAAGTCGTGCTGAGAAGCTGGCTATCGAAGACGCTTTTCTCGAGGTTCCCGGGGCCAGGGTGACGGACAGGTTTGTCCAAGTCACAGGCTTGAGTGGTGGAACAGGCTGACACCCGCCCTCTGCGGTTAGGTCCCCTGGTGTGTCCACTGTGCCCCGTGACAGGCTCTGTGCGAGGCGCTCAAACTGATGGTGGTGGCCCCGTTCTGAGTGAGTCACTCTGAGCAGGGCCTGGCTTTGCTTCGGAGGGGGTGTTGCTGCCCCAAACTCGAGACGAGATGCAGAGTTGGTGCTTTCTGACCCAGGCCACCAGATCCCGCAGCACGCATCAGGCAGGCCTGACCTCAGGGTCTGGACGGGGCCGTCGCCTGCAGCTGTCCACGTGACAGCGGAGAAACCGGACGCTCTTGCCTCGTTTCCTGGCTCCGAGAAAGTCCAGGCAACACCAATATCTCCGTCCAAGCAAACCCTTCAGCTAAAGACACCCATTTAGAAAATGTGCTTTTAATAGTGTGTATGTGACCTTGCGGAACATGCCCTCTTCAAAACCAGAGACCAAAGACAGATGCAGAAATAAAGACTCTTTTCAGCTCTCTGGAGACCGTGGTCATGGAAAGGCTTTAAGGAGAATGGGTATTGAGAGCAGGGCTAGTGGCTTATTTCATTTTTAGAAAATTATGTTATTTTTAAGTGATCATGACAGTCAACGATTCATTCATTATTCGAGCAGATGGAACCAGTTATGACTGTTATTCTCTACGTGGCTATTTTAGGGTCAGCGGTAACCCCCAGGCGGCAGAGCGCCCCTGCTTTATCGGAGCATTGCTGACGTCGGATGCTGATTTCCCCCACGAGAGGAAGTGAGGGGGCGTCACGGTGACCGGCTGCTGCAGGGAGAGGGCGCACCGTGCCCTTGTCCAAAGTCACACAGCCAACGCACGCTCTTCCTGGGACCCCTTTCCCCTGCACCCCAGGCCGCAGGGCGCCCTCCCCCACTTTGGGACCTGGGCCTGGGAGCCAGCCTCACGGGATGGTCTGTGGTGCAGCGTGGTCCGCGGGGGGGATGGGGCAGTTTCTTTCTTCGTTCTCATTCTTTCCTTTTGCTTGTATTTCTCATGTTATTTTATACTTATTATGACTTTATTTATAAAGTGTCTTGGTGTGAATAAACTCTGTCCTGAAGGTGTTGAATTTAGGCCGAGCTCAGCAGTTATTCTAGGTCCCTGTGAGCGAAGGACGGATCCCGACCAGCCTGTAGACACCGCGTTTCTGAGGTTTTGATGTCGGGGCCTTGTCAGCCCTGGAGAGCACCCCTCCCAGGGTTTAGCCTAGTTCTAGAGACACTACACACCCCGCCTGGGGCACCTCTCAGAGGCAGAGCCCACCCTCCTCCTCTGTGGGCGCTCGCACTTGGGGCCACCGTCCACCTGCCCCCCCACCAGGACAGGGGCCAGACAACAGAGGCACACCTGTGCCCAGGGCGGCTGACGGCTCCAAACCCAGGCCTGCTCGCCCCGCCGGCCCGGCCCCTCCGCGGAAACAACGAAGACTCGTGTATGCTGTTCCCCCTCGTTCCCTCGGCCTCCCGGTCGACCCTGGTGCCCCCCGGTGGCTCTGCGAGGAGGGTGGTGCCTCCTGCTCCCAGGGACCCGTGAGTGCAAAGTGCTTCCGTCCCTGTCTGTGCCCCGATTGGAACCTGTCCCCGGTACAGTGAGACATCGACTGTCAGCTGCTCCTGCACCCTCTGACAGACCGTGTGGCAGGCCCGGTACAGCAGGTGGGTGGTGAGATCTGAGCGGCCACGTCTGGGCCTCGGCTGATCTGCCCACCAGGTCCTCACAGGCAGCGACAGCGTCTTACTCACCCAGAGGCCCTGTTCGCGACCTGGGGTCGCTCACATGGACGTTAAGAACTGTTTTCCGAATGAAAGGAGACACTGGTGGAGGGGCTCGGGAGGGCAGAGAGGATGTGACCCACCTCCCTCCCTGGTGCCCCCGGGGCTCGTCGCATTCCTGGGGCACCTACTGCATGAAACGTTTCACCGTGAAGAAAGAAAGTCCGACTTCCCTCCACGGGAAGCCCTCGGGCCCGGCCCCCGGAGCAGGAAGAAAGCCCCCTGCCTTCCCGTCTGGACGTTCACCCTGACCCCTGGACGCAGTTGGCGGCCCTTCTTGGCAGAAGATGGAAGAAGAATGTAGGACGGGATCTTCGATTTGTTTCATATGTCACATCTGAAAAATGTATTTTTCCTCTGAAAACAATGCCCAGCGGCAGAAGGCGCTTGGAAGCACATGTGTGCTCGGTTTTTCTTGACAAGAGAAGAAGCCACAAGAGCTAATTGGAGGGAAACAAAATGTTCTTTTGGACGACCCAGCAGCCAGCTCTTCTGAGGTGCCCATTATTATTACTGTTGTTGTTTCCGTCACCTTTCCCAGGCCAGCCCACTGGTTGGGGAAAACGCTCCTGTTTCGACCCCCGAATCCAGTGTTTGTGTCAATTATATTCACAGATTAACGTGTATCATTCCCGATTTCCTTTTAAATAGTCGTTTTGCGCTTGAAGTTGTAGAAGCTGTCAGTTAACAGCCCAGTTTGCGTCCACTGCGTCACCTGACCCAGCCCTCGTCCCCGGGCTGGCACCGCCTTCCCGGTCTCTGGAAGACAGGTGGGTCCCACACGGTGATGTGTGGGCCAGTCGCAAGCACCAGAGGGTGGGCTTCACTCAGGGCTCTGCAGCAATGCCCTGTGCTCCTCTCCACGGGTTCATTGCACGTTGTTTATCTCACCCCACACGGGAATTCTGCGTGGGCATCACCGTCAGGAGAACCACGACCGGGAAATAAACCTCTCTGGTCCCTGGTGACCTCAGCTTCAGTCCTCTACTTACTCTTGTACACTTTTTACCTTCATTTAAACATGAGTTCCTCACTTGTTTACTTGTTTTCATGCCTTTATTTTCCCTACATTTGAGTGCCTGGGCTTCACAGATACATGTATCCATTTCATTCAATAACAGTAATGGAGCATCTGTGGCTTGGCCAAGCACTGGGTCACCTGAGGGGGGCAGCCAGTGAATGTCTTCCCTAGTGGGACTTTGCATCCAGCAAGGGGAGCAGAGTGTAAGGGAGGTGCTGGACACAGGCCACCAGCTTGTCACCACACAAGTGCAGCCAGGAGTCACACTGCTCTCAACCTGGCAGCTTCAATTTGGCCACCAGAAAAGTATTTCTAAGGCTGCTTCCCTGGCTAAGGTCCCTCAGTGATTCTCCATCACTTGCTGGGGCTGTCGACCTTTTAATCCATTGGGAATCTGATACAACCTATGAACCTTCGAACCAAAGAAATGCACCCAGGCACATACAACCAGCACTTTGCAAACACTGTTCAGGAGTTTCATGATCCCACAGACAACCACTGCACCCTCACTGGGCATCCCAGCCTGCGGAGGAAGGTTCACACCTGAAATGAGCATGTCACTCTGTCAAGACCTGTATGTTCAACCCACACACCCTCCTGTCCCCCAGACGGGTCCCTCTGCTCCCTGGGTCGCAATGTGATCCCCTGCTCTGCCCAGCATGCTTTTCTCTTCCTCCACCTGCCAACCTCGCAGCTGTGCCGGCGTGTCTGGGTCCGTGTCTTCATCTGTAAAACAGAGTAAAAAGAGAACCCTCTGCGTAGCGTTCTTGTCAGGCCCGGTGAGTGTGTAGATCTGTAGAGCCCCTGGCCCACCGCGAGGGCTGCCAGACTTCTGTCCTGATTCACCCCGGGGGACTCGGCGGGGCAGCCTCCTTCTCCACGGAGCCTTCTGCCTCTGTCCCTTAGGTGTCCAGAGCACCAGCTTAGCCCTCACTCGATAGATGGATAGCTGGTATTGAAGGAGGGAGCCGCGGAGAGGACGAGCGTGGTCTTCGCCAGCATCATGGATATGAGCCAGGTGGGCTCAGGCCAGGGGACCTGCCAACCTGTGAGAGCTCTCTGGCAGTGGGTGGTTCTCCCTGCCCCTCTCGTCCGGTCACCTGTACTCCAGCAACGGGGGTGGTGAGTGCAGGGGCTTTGGACAACATCTGCAAGTTGATTTTGTGTGAATGATCCTGTTTGGTTACAAATAGGAAAATGTCAACATAAACACCCACAGAGCCGTGGACAGGAGGCACATCGCAGACGGAATGCCCAGGGTTGCGATGGGCTTTACGGCTCAAGGACAGCACTCACATCGGTGGGGAGGCAGAGAGTGGAGGGAAACACGGGCAAGAAGCTTTGCTGTGGTTTCTGCGGAAGGAACGAGTGAGGAGCACGAGCAGGGTGTGGGGGCTGCCCCTGGGTGGTCAGGGCAGGGGGACAACGGCGTGAGAACCCACAGAGGACGAGGCTGGGGCATGGGCTCTGCATTGATTGCTTTGCACATGGAAAGCATGCACCCAGCAGAATCTTCGACTATCTCAAGGAAGCGGCTCGTCCTGGGAGGGGTTATCCCTCCAGGGTTAGCGAGGCCCCAAGATGTCAAAGCCTCAGAAACATAGACAGTAAAAGGCCTGGTTTATCTGGCATCTGGGCTGACCCATGGCCCTGGGGGCAAGCCCTTTCTCAACTGTCACTGTACTGGCACTGGTTCAGAAAACACACACTCGTGTCCCTTGTTCAGTGGGTGCACGAGAGTGCAGCCTTTGCCCCACCAGCTTCTGCTGAAGGGCCATCTCGCCACTTCTTGGCTGCCTAGCATCTAAATCTTGTCTAACCAAGAACTCTGGAGTTTGATAGCTACGTGTTTCAGCCAAATGTTCCATTTTAACATCTGGTTACAAGAAATTTATTCTGCATTTGACTTCATTGCTGGAAGCCCCAAATCCGTGCCTGGGTGGGACATGCATCTCTGGTTCACGTGGACACTATCAGCCAAAACATGAACACAAAGCGTTGGACAGCGAGCAGCTGCCCCATCAGTGGGAGTGCTGTGAGCATCCTATTAGGACCGCATCCACAGGAGATAAAACCTGAAATCAGTAAATATTTACTGGTTCATACTCTTTTCCTCTGTAATTACCATAGTGACCTCTTGCCTGATAAAAACATCAACAGTGGAGAGAGAAGATGGGCCTCAGCTGTGCTCTCAACGGATCCAACACGCAAAAAAAGGAGTTTTCAGGGTCACTACATTTTGACCTATTTATATGCACTTACTGAATTAAATAACCAGGATTTAGGGCTGCTGGACAGAGAAAAAGGAAACTTCAATGCTTTGCCAGAGAAATCTCTCTTTAGGTTCTTCAAAAATTTTCTGGCATTTTGAACAGCTTCCCATTAATATTTGATATTACAAACACTTTTCATTTTTATTCTCAGGAGTCTATCTGGATGTGTTTTTAAGTTCCTAAGACTTTAAACCCCTCATGGGCTGCATGACCTTAGCAGGTGACTCAACCTTCTCGGCTGTCACCCGAACTCTGTGCTTCATGAAGTCTTAACCATCAAATGAGACCCCATTCTTCCTTTCCAGGCACACTGACCTCTGCCACTCATTCTTCCTTATCCCTGTACAGGGCACGTCTGGATGTCTGTCTTGCTATTTGCGTCACTAGGACGAGGGTGGTTCCTGGACTTGAGTGGGCATATAATGACCTGGATGGCTGCCGGGCCCATGCCCCGCGGTGCTGACTCCCTAGCTGGGTGGAACGGTAACCAGAACCAAGGTTTGGCTGCCTGCCACCACAAACGTCAGACTCACAAGACAGGTGCTGGTGAAAAAGGAAAGAGGTTTATTCAGGTGCCAGTCACCTGATGAGATGGGGGACTCTTGTCGAAAAGCCCATCTCCCCACCTCAGTGGCAGGCAGAGGTTTTTATAAGGAGGGAGAGGGAAAGGAGAACAAAGAGATTAAGGGGAGGGGGTTGAAAAGTTCTCTATGTGCAGGCCAGCACAGTCCATTCTGATAAGGACCTCAACACTGGTCAAGTGATGGTCTGGTATGGGTCATCCTCGTCTTCATCATCCTGGTTCTATGGTTGACAGCTAGAAAATGTTCCGGAACTGGGATGACTGGAGGTCAGAGTCTATCTTCTGAAGTTAGTTCCTAGTATTCTTATACAAACATGCTGTTTATCTACAAGCTACATATTAGTCAGAGCAAGCGTTTACAGAAACAATGTCAAAAGAAGAGTGGGGCAGGTTACAATCCCCACTGTTACAGGGCCTGGAGGTGTGCATCCCTAACCAGTGCCCAGGGGATGCTGCTGGGCGGTTACCACATACAGAACCCTCCATACTACGGCAACTCTGCCAAGGGAGCAGGATTGGAGCATGAAGACATTCGGAGCCCAGTTCTCCATCTTTTCACCTCTGACCTGCTTTCCAGAATCCCTGATGTGGGTGGCGAGGACACAGCTGTGCAGAATGTTTAAACTGCAAAGATCAGTTGATCTACGGGGGGGGGGGGGGGGGGGAGGGGAGGGGAGAATGGGACTTCCTGCCCGGTGTCCAGCTTTTTACCACCGAGAGCAATCCAGGTGGTGTCCTCACTCTTGTGTCCTTTCCTCCACGGCGCCATCTTCGGCTGAGCGTGGTGTGAGGGGACAGCATCGACCACAGCTCTTAGCATCAGGCTCGCCTGCTGTTGGGGTGTATTCTGTTCCTACTTCCAGGCCACACACACTCCCCCTTCCCTGAGCCGTGGACACAGCTCACGGTCTGCTCCCAAGGAGGTCTGTCTCGAGTCGCATGCCCACTCTATGCCGCAGGCCCACAGGGGCTCGTTTAGGTAAGAATGCACACGATTTTATTTTTCACTACAGATTATAGTTGAGTAAATTCTTCTTTCACGTGTGCAGTTCTTCCGTCCTTCTGCTCGCTCGTTCGTGTGCTGGTGATTGACCCACTGAGAACTACGGATCGGCGACTTGCTCACTGCAGCCTGGCCACATGCTCTGCTTGTTCGTGTTAATGCCAAGCCTTGCTTTGTCTCTAGTGGGCCTGTTGTATTTTTATTCTTTCTCTAACCTCTTGATTTTAGTGATACTGATCTTCGAAGCTCAGTCATCTCGTCAGGTCTCTCCATTCGGTCACCTAAACTCAGCAATGTGGCCTTTCCTCTCCTGTGCTCCCTCCGGGGACGAGACGCCAGGCAGCACCTGAGCAGCGTGGAGACCTGTGTCCGCAGAGCCCTGCCCCCTTCCTGTCCCCTCCCATCAGCATCGTCGTTGTGTGGTGCCACGTCTCAACACACATGAAGACCACTGAGTGACATCCTGCCGGCTGTGCTCCCATGGGGCGTGGCAGCCACCACAGTCTGCCCCTGGAGGGACCACGCAGAGTTCCAGGTCTCACAAACAGCCACGCACGTTGCTTGTGATCAGTATATCTATATTTTTGTCCTAAGACACGCTGCATGTTGATCTCATTCTCAGTTTCCACCCATCCACAAAGCTTCCCAGCCCGCAGACTCCAGCACCCGGGTTCCCTTTTTGGAAAATGCAACACGATCCCCGAGGATGCCCTGTCCCGGCGTCGTGGTGCGGTGCTGGACAGGAAAGCGGGTCACACGGCGAGAGTGACAGGCGTCAACGCGCACCGGCAGTTCTGGGTGCCGACGGTGGGACTGCAGCTACCATTCTTCACAGGCAGGGCGCTGGGCTTCTTTTCGTTTTTCTTCCTCAGGGAAGAAACTTAGTGGAAATACTCAGAATAAGAGCAGCCAAGTCACGAACGGGTTCTCCACCCAGATTTTCACTGGCCAGCTGCGAGCAGCGGTGCGTGCCGTGAACTCAGGCTACGCGGAGGGGAACACGGGTCGGCTCGTTTTTATTTTTGTTTTTATTTTTTGCTCACAGATGTTTATTATTTATTTCACTACTTTTCCAAACTAAGCCAAGATTCCCTTAAAACCAAGATATATTTCCTTTATCTAAAGTGAATAAAAATAATACTATCATTTTATGTAAATGATGGATTTGGAACTCTGGGGATTGGAATTTCTGCCAGAATCATAAATTGTTGATAGAAAACAATGTCCCTTATTTATTGCCTTAAAAATTAAACTGACATCTAGGCCATTTAACTATGAATAAAAATAAAAATGGGTTGGAAGGGCTGGAGTTTATTTCAGATAAACATCTACTTTTTAAGTGCCGATCCCAAACTGCTCTCTCCAGGAGGAGGCGGCCGCCGCAGGGCGCTGGGCTCCCAGGAGCGCGTCTTCCTGTTCACGCTCGGAGCGAGCTGCACCCGGCGACGGTCCGAGCCGCCTGCCCCGCGCTGGCCGCTGCTCGTTGGGAGGGAAGGAAAACGGCCCAGGTCAGTCCAGTCCCAAACCTCTCAAACCCAACCTGGGTTATGTACACAGAGCAGCGATTTTATAAAACCCTTTGCATAAGAATGTATAAAAAACACAAGCTCAGAATTTCTTTTCTGTAAACGGTGCCTATAATGCTTTCAATTTTGTAGATTTCTGAGCAGGAATGGAATGTCCGTGGCCAGGTTGCTGCTCTATTTTTAGTGTAAATGGTGACCTTCACTCAGACCCTCTCAGCTCCTCGCCCTTGCTGTGAACACGCCTCCGGGTCCACGCGCCACGAGAGCCACGGTCGATGCCGAGCAGCCTCCACGTCTGTGGACGTTGTCTGCCGACAGGGAAGTCCTTCCCAATCAGGGCAGAGAGAAGACGTCTCGGTTCCTGAAGACCTTTCGTGCACCAGCGACCCGACTCTTCTGTTTGCATTAACACCTGGATTCTCCGCACCACACATGCGATTCCTGAACGAATCTGTGTCTTAGTTCCCTTACAACAAACACGAATTATGGAAAATCAGCAAACACTAACGTTCCATGGCCAATTTCGATGCAAGAAGAACATCGTTATCAGAATGCAAACAAAGGCTGTAAACCTCACTTCACAGATTCCGGAGACGAGGTCACAATCACGTGGAGCGTTGTGGAAAGGGCAGCACTGGGATGTCACTACGCAATAAAACTTGGGAAAATAAACTGTTTATGTTACTATTTAAAATACACATAATTCAGCCTGGCTGGTGTGGCTCAGTGGTTGAGTGTCGACCCAAGCACCAAGAGGTCGCTGGTTTGATTCCCGGTCAGGGCACATGCCCAGGTTGTGGGCCCGAGCCCCAGTGGGGGCATGCAGGAGTCGGCCAGTCGATGTTCTCTCTCATCGATGTTTCCATCTCTCTCTCTCTCTCTCACTTCCTCTCTCTCTAAAATCAATAAAGAAAAAAAAAGTTTTCAAAAAAAGCAGTTTATGTTCCTACATAGAGAAAGTCTATGTATCACGAGTTGGAACTATTTTCAAAACTTGGACAATTTTACATTTGCTAAGTCATACCAGGTACAATGTGAGTAATTTAAATTATTTACCGCATGTCTATTCAAAAGTTCAACTGTGATCATCAGAAACGCCTGGAGGTGATGGACGGGAAAGTTCTGCACTCCATCAACACATCTCATTGAGCTCAAGGTTGAAGTGCTTACATTATTTTCCAGAAGTTTCTTTTTGCTAGAATAGCAGCCACAGCCCTGCAGAGGCCCCCGCGGACGCCCCCGCGGACGCCCCCACCCCCGCCCCGCGGCTGTGCCGCCCTGGCGCTCAGCACTCAGCACATTCGTGTTCCTGTGGAATGAAACACACAGCTCTCTGCAGCCCCTGTTCACGTCTAAGTGCTATTGCTTGTGCCCAATGAGTAACTTGTATCTTCCTTTAAGAGCAGGCTGAATTTAACTTCTTGAATTATTTTAAATTCTGTTGCTTAGATATTGCGGAGGAAAAAATGTTACGAATTGTCACAGTGCCTTTACGAGGGGAGAAACATGCACCTGCTTTAAAAATACTCACAGTCGATGAACCTGCCGGAGAGATGGAGAGAATACTGTTGGAGGCCACACGGACACCCGAGGGGCAGGGCTGAGTGAAGCCAGAGGAACTGGGACCGTGGCAGAGGCTAAAAGTCAGCAGCGCTTGTGAGCGGAAGTCAACGTCCCACATTTGGTGGAGAAAGAAAAGGCTTGTTTATCTGAGCTCGGTCAACGAAATAAGGATGATCCCATGTGGGTCCCCGGTGAACACCTGTCTCCTGACCAGGATCTCACCTGACTTCAAAGGCTCCTCCCCTCCCCTCACTGCACCCAGCTGCCTCCTCCTCAGACCCGGGGTGGCCCCGTTGGTTTCCCCTGTCATCCCACCCTCCTCACGGGGGTTCTCTGGGCTCTGCCAGGCGTTGGGAGTTGAAGGAAAAGACAGACTGTACTTTAGGAGTGTTTCCTCCGGAATGTCAGGGTCGCACGGAGGTCAGCCCTGTCGCATGCCCGGGATTTCCCGCTGCTGTTTCACACGAGTCAGTTCATTTAGGCTCACACACGCACCTCCTCCCCGCCCTGCCGTGGTGCTGCCGTCTGGGCCCGTCTCCCCCGGTGTAGAAAGCCCTACACGCCTCTCTGCAGGCCCTCTGGTGACCGAGGCTCTGGTCTTTGTTTGTGTGAGATGTCGTCACGCCACATTCGTTCTCGGGGAGCGCCTTCGACGGGCACAAAACTCCCGCTGGAGGAGGCCCCGCCAGCACAGAGGCCGTGACAGCGTGTTCTGGGGAGAGGTCACTGCGGGGGTCATCCCTTCGCTGAGGGCACAGCCTCCTTGCGACATGGCATCTGGTGACTTGCTTGTGACATTGGCACGTTTACTCTTCAGCTTTTCTTGATATGTTCCGTCGGTGTTGATATTCTTGCTGCCTGTTTCTTCTGTATATTTTATTTTAGTCTGTTACTTCTCTAATTATCACATGGGCTCTGCCTAATCTATGACTAGGCCTTCCATTTTGTTTCTAATTTTAGTCATTTAATTTTTTTTTCTTTTTTTTTTTTTATCCTCACCCGAGGACATTTTTGCATTTATCTTCAGATAGAGTGGAAGGGAGAGAGGGAGGAAGAGAGAGAGAAAAATCGATGTGAGAGAGACACATCGACTGGTTGCCAGCCACACGACCCCAACTGGGGCCGGGGACAAACTGCAACCGAAGTTCGTGCCCTTAGTGGGAATTGAACCCAGGACTCTCTGGTCCGTGGGCCAATTCTCTAACCACTGAGCAAAACTGGCCAGGGCATAGTCATTGAATTTTAAACGTATGTCATTTGTACTAGTTTCTTTTCTGAATGTGCTATGTACATTTTAACGGCTCTACCTTACAAAGTTGTAGATATTGTTATTTTTCTCCTTGACCATAATAAATGGATTTTGTAACATTGTATCTGATTCTCCATTAGCCTTTGCTGATCTGTGTTTATTACCTGTTGTTCCTCTTGATTGTCCTTTGTGCTCTCTTGTCTCACTGTGGTTAAGGTGATTTGGTATTTTATTTCGAAAGTTTCATTAAAAAAAATATATTTAAATGGGAGTCCTAGAAACATGTAATATTCCTCTAGCAAATATTTTTCCCCCCCAAATATTTGGAAATGTTTAGGGTTATCTAAATTCAGTTGCAGGACTTGGGATCATTTAAAATATTTAAGGCTCGTTCAGTCCCCACGTGGACATCTCCTTCCTGTCACGTGTTGAGTGTTGACAGGAAGCTTGAGGGGTGTCTCCACTCCCTTTGAAGAGGTGGGACCCCCACCTGTCAGGGTGTTAACAGCACAGCTCAACACCTCTTCAGGGATCGGCAAACTTCAGCAGCGTACGCGCTTTTGCATTTCTGGTGTTTTTGTGTGTTTGGCCAGACTTTAGCCTTAAAATGCTTTATCTTTAGTTAGCTCCAGCATAATTGTGCTTTTGCTACTTTATCAGCGTTCTCATTGGCATGAGACGGAGGGTTTATAATAGCACGTCCCTCACACCGGTGTGCAGTTCCTGGGGGCAGGATTTCTCCTCTCCACTGACCTCTGGCTCCTTCTCTTTCGTGGAACATGAAG
This sequence comes from Tadarida brasiliensis, assembly GCA_030848825.1. Lineage (NCBI taxonomy): Eukaryota > Metazoa > Chordata > Mammalia > Chiroptera > Molossidae > Tadarida > Tadarida brasiliensis. The sequence continues at coordinate 101,140,390 of CM061267.1, read as the reverse complement.
GCCCCTTGTCCCCACCCCTAGGACGGACACGGCCGCATAACTGATCTCCATCAACACACTGTCAGTGGAGGTGACGAGCTGCACTTTTCAGGGAAGATTCAGCAGCAGGTGTCCCCCCTGCCCCCTCGCCGCAGGACCCACAGGCTCTCACCCGTCCAGTCCTCAGGCTGAGCAGACGGACTCCCTCTTCCTGCTTCTCTCACACCCAGCAGGTAACTGGCTTATACTTAAACCGTGTCTAGACTCTGATCTCTTCTTAGCATCGACTTTAATCTTTTACTACGACTTTGATCTTAGCTGCCGTCACCAGAAATCCCCGTCTGTCACCCACTTATGTGCTGGCCTCCTGTTGTAGGTTCACAGAGCAGAAGCCAGAATGAGCCGTTTACAACAAAACCCAGCCGTGCCGTTCTTTTTCTGGTTGTTCATCCTCACCTGAGGATGTTCTTTCCACTAGATTTTAGAGAGAGTAGAAGGGAGGGAGGGGGATGAGAGAGACACATGGATTGGCTGCCTCCAGCACCAGGGGTGGGGATCCATCTTGCAGCCCACGTACGTGCCCTTGACTGGGAATCGAACCCGCCACCCTTCGGTGCGTGGGCCGACGCTCTAACTGCTGAGCCACACCTGCCAGGGCTCACGCCATTCTTCTGTTCAAAGTCCTACAAGGACCCTTTTGTCTCTGGGAACCACAGCCGAAACTCTCTCACTTCTAGCGGTTCTAAGAAATCCCTCCCTTCCTTCTCTGCCATCTCCGGTTCGCTCTCACAGGACTCCAGCCTCACCGGCTTTCCTTCCGCTCCTCAGCTCACACGTTCATGGCAGGTCCGTACCTGCAGCCCCCCTCCCAGTGGGCCCCCCACAGCAATGCCTCCTCTTGACATGTCATCTGGTGACTTGCTTATAACATCGACACATTTGTTTTCCACTCTGCTCGCCCTGCTCTGCACCCACCAGACTGTCAACCAGGAAAAGTAAAGACTGTGTGTGTTCTGGTCAAAGAGTTATCTGAGTGGCAACTACAGTGCCCGCGGGGGCGCGCGACGTTCTCAGTCTGGGCGCTGGGCCGATGGACCTCTTCGGTCACCTTCAGTGATGGCATCTGGGGTCCTCAGACGTCGGATTCATGCCAAAGTTTCCTGTTACACAGCCACACACAGGAAGACTCCTGGCAGCCAGGGCTGAATTTGGGTATTCGTTTAACTTCTTAACACTGGCCGTACCGTGGTGTCTCAACTTGTTCTTTTCATTAATCAAACAAATGAGTCACCAGAAAGGTTGCTGGGTGATTCACCTGGACGCAAGCACCTACACCATTTATGGAAAGAAAAGACCTGATTAGCGGGGAACATCCAGGATCTGAGGCCCTGACATTCACCAAGGCAACACTTTTCTGAGTCTGCAGAGTAAATAGTCCCCCGTTTTCTGAGAGGTTAGTTATACGGCAGAGGAGCCCGTACCTGGGCAGGACAACTGAGTGATCACCTAGTGGTTTTGTGCGCTGTGTCTCTATTCTGTCGTGACTGTGAGCCCTGCTGCAGGAGCGAAGGCAGTCCGTGCAGCCCTTGCTTGAACGGACAAGCTGCGGCTGCCCGTGCATGATGTCACATCTCTTGCTGGCCTCGTGGGTGTCCACACCAAAGCTGTGGCTCTCCCTCAAACCGCCGCATCCTCCCAGGCACCCAGACCTTCACTTTCATTGATATGCTGTTTGGTTAACAACGAAAATTGGTTTTGCAATTACGTATATTTAAAAATATCAAACAACGTATTAAGATGCAAATAAAAAGGTCAGAATCACCTTAAATTGCGCTGCCTTGAGGGAACTGCATAGATATGGGGTGATCATTTATTCATGCACGCCCTGTGAGTTACACAACCACCTTCACCTAAGGACTCCTGATTCTATCTCGGGCATGCTTGGCGTTCTTCCTGGCCCTGGCCTCTCTCTGCTCATCTCCGTTGTATCTCCAAATCCCCGGGTAGACCATGGTAATGCCCTGTTAGCAAAGTGTGCCGTGCCCTCGTATTCTTCATGAAGTGGGTACAGCTATGTACAGCTTTCACATTTTTTTGTTTACTTAAATAAATACAGAATATAACAAAAATTCTCAATGCTCAATAAAAAGATGACAAAACAACCCATTTAAAAAAATGGGCAGAAGATAAGAGCGAACATTGACCGAAGACGGTATTCGGGTGATAAATAAGCACGGGATAGAAAGATGCTCGGCATCGTGAGTCACCACGGGAACAGAAAGAGAAGCCACACTCTGCCTTTCCTGGAACAGCTGCCGGGCAAAGAATGGCTGCAGGCGGGCTGGGACCGCAGGGCCTGGGCCGCGGACGCTCGGCTGGGGGACGGAGCTCGGCAGCCTCTCTGGATCACACCGCGGTCCTCTACACAGCTGAACACACACCTACTGTACGAATGAAGCTCCCCACTTGTGGGCATCTACCCCCCGAAATGAAAGCAGACTTCCGCACAAGACGTGTCTGTGAATACTCCTAACAGCTCTATTTGTAACGGGAAGCAAATGTCCATCAATGGCGAGAGGGTGAGCGTACGGGCTGGGTCCACACAGCGCAACACCCAGCAGCAGGTGGACGCTGATGCCCGGCGAGTCTCAAAATCATTACGATGGGTAAAAGAAGCAAGACAGAAAGAATAAACACTGGTGACTCCATTCACAGAGAATTCTGGGAATTCTGCGTGATCTGTAGGGAAGAGAGAGCAGACTCCCGGATGCCCGGGGTGGACGTGGGGACAGAGGAATCACGAGGGGCCACTGGGAGGTGTTCAGGGCGAGGGCTGTGTTCATGTTCTTCACTGTGCTGTTGGTTTCGCTGGCGTAAATTGTCACTTTAACTCTGTGCAGTTTGTTTTCAATCTGTTGCATGACCAAATTCGCATGCTAAAGTCAATTGGTATAGATACATTCTTTTGTCAACAACATTCAAATGCATGCACGTTTCATAGTTTATTTAAATGCGTCTCAGCGGTGGGTATTCGTGTATTCCCAGTGATAATGGGCACAGGGTGGGCAGACGTAGCCCTCCAGTGTGAGTGCGCGAAGCACAGAGTTTACTCTGGTATTATTACTTATTAATTATCGTATTATTTTCCATATGGACGACTGTAACCCTATTTTTGCCCCACCCTGTGTGTATATATGTGAATAATGGCTTGATGGATGCTACATGTTCATACAACATATGTAACTGCCATTGAGTCAATAGGGCTTTGCCGTGTGAGGCGTGGACGGCCCAGGTGAATACGTCACCTGTGTTTTCTTTTGAAATTTCAGCGACATGCTGGCTCACGTTTCCAGGAGGTAATCTGAGAGAGCATACTTTCAATCTATACCCTGGGAAGATTCCACTCCAAAAATACCTCGCCATCCAGGAAGGTGTAAAGTAACATCCCATTACGACCCTAATTTGCATTTAATTGACAATCAGTAAATAGGATCACACTTTTGTATACCTTGGACATAGGGGTCTGCTACCATATTATTCTTCTCACTTTATATTGTGTTCATAATTATATTTAGTTATTTGTCTTCTTAATAATCAATTGGTATGTGTTTTTCATATATGCTACATAGTCATCTTTTATTAATTTATATATTAAAAATATTTTTTAAAAATTCTATGATGGGTTGATTTTCTGTGGCAGAATTTTCCATACTATTTTAAATGTTACATAGTGAAGTATGTGTATATTTTTTAAAGAATGTTTTGAGTTTCTTCTCTTGATTTGAATGATTTCCACAGACACCGTGGTGGAAATGCGGGGTCTCCCCGGCACAGGTGGCCCAGGTGTGGCGGGGGAGGGGCAAACTGCCTGTCGCGGGCAGGTGACTACAGGAGTTTTGATTCTCTTATGGCTTAATTCTTTTACCTTTTATTAGAATTATTCAGTTCAATATCCAGAGATAAAAGTGGAAATTCCCTTTTGTTATCTGAATAGCCTATAAAACTTTAAAAAGCCGTAAAATCTTTAGGCATAACTTATTTCAGAAATAATCTATTTAAAAAAAGAAAAAATTGATATAATCATTTTAGAGGAAAAAAATAAGAAAAGTGAGTACTGAAAAGGTATTAAAAATACTGAAAAGGTGTAATATTTTTTCATAATAAAGATTTACTAAATGTAATTTAGTAAAGTGATATATAAAGTAAATTTTACCCAAATAAAAAGATTCCCTGTTTTAATGACATCATTTTAAACGGGAAGAAATGATCTCACCCAGCTCAGACAGCGTCCACACGAAGGAAACGGAAGTGCGGAGGGCCTGGCCGTCAGCTGTTAAACACCGTAGAGTGCAGGGTGACCAGAGTGACCAGAGCATGTGCTCGTGACGAGCCTATGGACATAGGAAGTAGAACAGCCTAGAATGCCTAGAAATGGGGAAGAATATGTATGATCATATGTTATGTGACAAAGTGTTATGTAAATGTTTAAAATCCTGTAGGACGCAGCTGGTATCCATTGAGGAGGAAAATGAAGCTGCATCTCCTACCTCGCACCGTGTACATAACTAGCAGGTCTCTGTCTTCCCAACCTGCCTCCTCCTTGCTGCCCGCAGCCGTGTCCTCAGGGGCATGGACCTAACACCCGCAGCAGAAACAGCAGACGCAGCAGACAGGCTTGGCTGCCAGGGAAACCGGGCTCAGGTTGAACTGTGGACGTGTATGAACGGGATGAGTGGTTCAGGCTCCAAACCAGAGTCCTGAACGCTCCACAGGGATGACAAGCCGCTTCACACGTGTTTGGGGAGATTAAGTAATCATGTTTGAACAATCTGTGTCACAGGTGGCACAGGGTTCGAGACCGCCATAGGTCGTTTCACGGCTCGCTGGGGACAGCTGCACCTGTCACAGGTTACCCTGCAGATCTGCCCTTTCCTTTCCAAACGTACTGTTAGAATTCACGAGGAGTTCTCCTAATCCTAGATCTTGTCTGGTGTCGTGGTGACCATCACCCGAGACAGCAACCCACCGCCGACACACACGGACCATCCCTGAGTCCCTGGATGAATCGTCGTATTTCTCCTAGGTCTTTCCGGTGCCCCAGAGCCTCAGTACCACCGATAACTTGGAACAGATCCTGAGATCTCCTGCGTTCCAAGAAGAGTAACAGAAGAAGCCAAACGATTTTCCCTTTGACTTAAGATTGTGCTGACTCAGGAAGACGGGCCATCCCCGGAGGCTGCAGAGATCAAGCGCCATGAGTCAGGCTCGTACCCACCTGTGGCTCACACAGCCTCCAGAAGGACAGTTCATCTCCCTTCGGGTTCCAAAATGCACTCGAACACGTAGCCGAAGGAGTCGGGACAAGTTGGAGCGTCTCACGTTAGGCAATGTTGGAGCACACCCTTTACAGCTCAGCGAGTACCTTCTGCCCAGGAGAGAGCTCTCCACGGATCCAAACGCCCGCGTGGACGCAGCGTTCTCACCACGATAGTCGCATGTTCCAACGAGGTACAAGGCTCAGGAGCGCAGCAACCACATTTTCACCTTTGCACAATACATTTACATTTCTGGGCATGGGGACATTACTTATGTACTATGTTATTTCTTAAGATTGGTAAAAGTCAGGGAGCATTTCGGATGAAATTGTCCGGACTACTTTAAGGCCCCAGCTGGTTATTATGCCAACAGTGGACCATGGGTCTGGCCTGGCTGCTGGCTTTTAGGAATGCTTTGTCAAACTGTGACAGGGTTTCTGACCATCACTGACGGGTTTCTGATGCAGAAAGAGGGGTCACCGGCGGTGACAGGCTGGGTTTCTAAGCCTGCTCGGACACCACAAACGCAAAGTGTTCATAGCAACACGATCGGTGAAGCAGATGAAGCGGCTTTCTGCGAAACACCAACATCCACGGCCCGACTGCGTGGTTTACAGAGAACCACGTGCTCACGGCCACCTGCTGGCTGAGGTTGGGGGTCTGTTGCATGATTTGGTGTATGTTCATTTTCCTGCAAGTTCGTGGAGGCACAGAGAGGGCTTTCCTCCGCCCGAGCCCTGAGTGTGTGCTGTGGGGAGGGAAACGGCTCACTCACCGTGGGCACGCAGCCAGACAGAAGCACAGCTGTGGTCCCCCCGAGAGCACGTGGCTAGCCCACCTGCCTGTCGTTCCCCCTGGAGTCGGCGGTGCCTTGGGCATTCTCACAGCCAGTGTCTTAACTGATCAGGTTGAATCCTATAAACTGCAGGTTTTAGGTCAAACACAGTCAAAGAGGAGCAGACACGTCTTTATTTCCCCAGAGTAATTGTGTATCCACTGCTTTGGACTGATTTCCTCCCATTAATATCTTTATGTAAATATTCCTCGTGTTGCTGGGAAGCTCCCAGTAGGCTTGAGTGACTCTGTGTATTCTTGAGAGGCCACGGACCCAGCCGAGTGCGACCTGTAGCGCTGTGTCTGTCTTATCTTTTGCTACAGTTTGTTGTATAACGGCCGTCTTTGGGAACACAGCCTCGCTACTGTTTGGGAGTATGTATTAGAACTTATTTGAGAAACACAGAGGAAAAATGATGTAAGTTCTTAGAAGACATAGGATGCACATGGACAAATTAAGTTCTAGGAAACGTTAATAACGAAAACTCCTTGTGGCCGCGTTTTCCTGACCCATGTCATCTGGCTGTGACCTTCCACTCTCTCCTGGCTCCCGGAGTCAGAACACGATGGCTGAGGAGGGCCGGTCCACTCAGCTTCCCTTCGTGTGAGCAGGGCCCAGTACCCAGCCGAGTCTCAGCCCCCACCCAGACTCAACAGGGCAGACAAGGTGGGGAGGTGGGCCCACTGGCTCTCCCCCAGATGTCAGCCGAGCCCAGTGGAGGTGAGCGTGCATCCTTCCTCAGGAGGCAAGGTGGTGTGGTCTGTGCCCACCTTCAGAGGAAGGACCAGCAGAACCCGGGTGCAGCTGGACGTCTGCCCTCACTGCCAATGAAGAGATACAAGGAATACTAACAGTTACTGAAGAAATGTAAGGAGGGCAGGAAAAGAGCAGAGCAGAAGACAAGTAATAGACAAATAGCACAAACACAAGCACAAACCCAACTGTATAATCCATTAAACGTAAATGTCACAATCACTCTAATTAAAATACAAAGATTGAATAAACACTCAGTGACGGAGACGGGATTGAAATCAAAGATATGGAAAAAGATTTACCATGCAAACTCTATCCACACAAAACCTGGAGTTCATTAATAGCAATGTAAACACGAGAAAATGCAATATGACCTGTGATAAATTATTACATCATGTAATTTCATAAGGAATGAAGGGGTCAATTCAGCAAGAAGACACAATCCTGAATATATATCGGATAAATAAATCTTTTGTTTGTTTGTTTTGTTTTTATCCTCACCTGATGACATTTTTGCATTTATCTTCAGATAGAGTGGGAGGGAGAGAGGGAGGAAGAGAGAGAGAAACATCGACGTCAGAGAGACACATCAATCGGTTGCCACCCGCACAACCCCAACCAGGGCCGGGGACGAACTGCAACCGAGGTACGTGCCCTGAGCGGGAATCGAACCTGGGACTCTGTGGTCCGTGGGCCGATGCTCTAACCGCTGAGCCAAACCAGCCAGGCGGATAAATAAATCTTATAAAGAAGCTTTACCATACATAAAATATAAACCAATGGAAATAAGAGGCATAGGCAGAGCTGAAGTCATAGCCAGAGACTTGAAAACTGCCCTCAGCTGAGAGATTGGACAAGCCCGCACGGTACTGTGCCGGGACACCTAACGTTTCAAGCGCTGCCTCGGTAGCCCTGCGCCCCTAACCCTGACTCCCCGGCTTCCCCGGATGTGCCCCCTCCTAGCAGGAAAGTCCTCCCAGCAGCCAGAGTCCCCTATAAACTGGACAGCTGCACCCCACCTGGTCTTCAACCCACTGGGTGTACCTCCCTGCCAGCCTGCAAAATGGTTCAAACGAGTCCATCCCATCCCCCCAGGAATCGAACCCCCCCCTCCCGGCAGTGAAGGCCTGCCTCCCACGGCCGTGTTCACCCTCTGCCCAGTGCCCCCGGGTGGTGTGCCCTGTGCCCCCGGGTGGTGTGCCCAGTGCCCCCGGGTGGTGTGCCCTGTGCCCCCGGGTGGTGTGCCCTGTGCCCCCGGGTGGTGTGCCCAGTGCCCCTGGGTGGTGTGCCCAGTGCCCCCGGGTGGTGTGCCCAGTGCCCCCGGGTGGTGTGCCCAGTGCCCCCGGGTGGTGTGCCCTGTGCCCTCGGGTGGTGTGCCCTGTGCCCCCGGGTGGTGTGCCCAGTGCCCCTGGGTGGTGTGCCCAGTGCCCCCGGGTGGTGTGCCCAGTGCCCCCGGGTGGTGTGCCCAGTGCCCCCGGGTGGTGTGCCCAGTGCCCCCGGGTGGTGTGCCCTGTGCCCCCGGGTGGTGTGCCCAGTGCCCCCGGGTGGTGTGCCCTGTGCCCCCGGGTGGTGTGCCCAGTGCCCCCGGGTGGTGTGCCCTGTGCCCCCGGGTTGTGTGCCCAGTGCCCCCGGGTGGTGTGCCCTGTGCCCCCGGGTGGTGTGCCCTGTGCCCCCGGCTGATGTGCCCAGTGCCCCCGGGTTGTGTGCCCAGTGCCCCCGGGTTGTGTGCCCAGTGCCCCCGGGTGGTGTGCCCTGTGCCCCCAGGTGGTGTGCCCAGTGCCCCCGGGTTGTGTGCCCAGTGCCCCCGGGTGGTGTGCCCTGTGCCCCCGGCTGATGTGCCCAGTGCCCCCGGGTGGTGTGCCCTGTGGAGAAGGGACCTGCGTCACCACACACGGAGGCTCGTTTGTCTGGGGTTGGGCGTCACACGCTCAGAGGCTGTACACCATCCAGGGCAGAGTGTCCCGCCTTCACCAGTGGTGAACGGGGGGTGATCAGACAGAGAGGGGTCACTTGAACCACATCGTCGATGAAGCTAGCACATTCTTTTCAAGTGCCCGAGGAACATTCACCAAAACCCACAACGCTCTGGTCCTTAAAACAAATCACAATACATTTAAAAGGATTCCAGCCATATAGAGTATATTTGTTTATCACAACAAAATTAATTAGAAATAAATAAGAGAAAGAGACTGGAAAATCCTCAAATAATGAGACATTAAGTAAATAATGTTGGTCAAAGGAGGAAATCACAATCAAAATTAGAATATATATATATATTTTTAATCCTCACCCAAGGATATTTTTCTATTTATCTTCAGATAAAGTGTGAGAAAAGGAGAGAGAGAGAGAGAGAGAGAGAGAGAGAGAGAGAGAGAGAGAGAGAGAGACATTGATGTGAGAGAGACACATCGACTGGTTGCCTCCCACATGACCCTGTCGGGGTCGGGGCCAAACCACAACCGAGTTACATGCCCTTGACCAGAATCGATCCTGAGACTCATTGGTCCGAGGGGCGACGCTCTAACTGCTAAGCCAAACTGGCCAGGGCATATTTTTTAAATGAATAAAAATAAAAAGTAAAAAGACTGTGGGATGCATCTTAGACAGTTCTCAGAGCTTAGAAGGTTACCGTACAAACGCAGGAGAGTCTGAAATGAAGGGTCTCACTCCCACCAGGACAGTCACAGTGTATCCCCTCTGAAAAATATCCTGGCTTCAAAGTTAGAAATCAGCAGTACGGTAAGAGCAAAATCAATATTTTTTTTGTTCACTGTATTCTGTTTTGAAATAACATCATAAAAACATCAAAGATTGGAAAGTGTTGTAAGCTCAGAGACTGAAGGAACTATAAGACAGGATATTCCGTATTTGTTAATATTGTCAGGTATTAACGGGTATTTTAAGTGAAGAGAGCACAATTTTTTTTATATGTTTCTTTTTTATTGGTTTCAGAGAGAAGGGAGAGGGAGAGAGAGAAACATCTATGGGCTGCCTCCTGCACAACCTCTACTGGGGATCGAGCCTGAACCCCGGCATGTGCCCTGACCGGAAATCGAACCTACGACCTTTTGGTGTGTGAGAGGACGCTCCATCCTGGCCACACCGGCCAGGGGAGAGTATAATTCATATTTGCACATCCTACTGCTCTGCCTCCATACTAGCAAATGTGTTGCCTATCGAACACGGGTGTGTGTATCCCCAAACTGATCAGCTGGGCACAGACTGTCTCTGTCGGTGTCTGTCCACTTGCACGAGTGTCTTTATTTACTCAGACACACAGAAATTAATTTTTAACATGATTTCCAGCTCAACAAGACTTGATTAGGCTAGAGACAGAGATGAACATTTATTTATGGGCTATTTATCCCCTTCTCATGGAAGCCTGTGAGTCAAAAACAAGACCATAAAAGCGAGCTTGAGGTCACTCCTAAGAGCAGATCACTCGCTCAGATAAGACAGATGTCCTGGGCCCTCACTTTCCGCTCACGGTGAACTGAGCCTGAACTTGGGGGGGCTGGACTCTCCCGGCCCTGCCTCCGTCCTCCGAGCGGGGCTCCTGCTTGGGGCCAGGTGTCGGGGGCCAGGAGCTCCACCTGGCAGTGTCCTCTGCCTCTCTGAGGCTGCCAACAGCCCTTGGCTACAGCTGGCGTCTATGACAGTTTTATGGGCTTCACCTGACACAACACTGGAGGACTAAAATGTTGTTCACACAGATCTCCAGGGCTTACGGAGGAAGTGCTCACTCTCGGCGATGCCAGCTCTCTCTTCAACCTTCCTGAAGACGATGTATGTGCCCGAGCAGGGCGCCCAGGCTCCGAGTGGCACGTCTGGGGCAGCCCCTCCACCTGCTGTCCAGGCCGCACAGAGGGCGTGGCCCTGTCCCGGCAACGTGCCCAGAGAGCGTTCACCTACAGGTCACTGAACCACCTTTTTCCTGGGCTGAAAGTGTTCCCCCCAGGTTTCTGCCCAGCGGGGGTCCTCGGCCCAGCTGCTTCAGATCCCTCTCCGGCGGGACGTCCGAGCGGGTGTCCCTGTGGACGGGCAGGATCGCTTCCCGTCTCCCCGCTGGCCAGGGACATGAAGATGACGCAGGGCAAGCTGGGGACTGCTGAGGTTCTGCTGGGACAGCAGCCTAGGAAGGGAGAGCAGTGAGTTCATGAGATGGTGTAGGTCCAGAAACGATACGACTGCTTACACGTGGCCGATGAGGAGATGGCCCGTCCGCTGACCTAACGTGATGGCTTGTGGGATGGGGCAGATGGAAAGGCCAGTCCCCGAAGCAGATGGACCCAACTTCCTTTCGTCAGTGGTGTCTGTGTGGCTACGGAACCAGCCCAGCTCCCGAGCTTTGTCCGCTGACAGGGGAGGCTGGCCAGTGAGAGGTGGAGCACGCTCAGCGGGGTCACGGTGGAGAGGAAGGAGTGGGAGTGAGGAACACGCCAGTGTCGGGCGTCCCTGCGACCCAAGGTCTGGCCAGCAGTCGTGACTCCTCTCGAGCGCCTCAGGGTCTGCTGTGCAGGAGCGTCCTCCTGTCCTCCGTGTCTTCTGGAGGGACCGCTAGCCGTGATTTCAGCTGACAGTTACGCACGACGCTCTGTTCCAGATGGCGTTTCAACTCATTTCATCCACATGCGATTCTGTGAGCGAGGCACTTTTTAAAAGAGATTATGCCCCTTTTATAAAAACTGTTTTTTAGATTCCACCTATAAGTGAAATATTTCACTTTCTCCGTATTTGTTTTTCTCTGTCTGACTTATTTCACTGAGCATGGTACCCTCCAGGTCCATCCACGCTGCGCGAATGGCCGATCTCATTCTTTTTTACGGCCGAATAATATTCCCGTGTCTGTGTACCACACCTTCATCCACGCACCTGTCGATAGCTACTTCGGTGCTTCCGTAGACTGGCTGTTGTAAACCATGCTCCCACGAGCGCAGTCACTGAGTTTTCAAGAATGAGGTTCCGCGTGGACCTCCTACGCCCCAGATGTCAGTGTTGTGTCGGAACAGGCCGCCCGGACTCCACAGGCTCCAGGAACGTGGGAGGAGAGAGAGGGCATTTGCTTGTATTCGAGGGAGGTCACTGCCCCGCCAGCCACGTCCGAGGACAGCGGAGAGGCTGTTCCGTTTCAGAGCCGTTGTCACCCCACGTCAGAAATCTTTAGGGCGCCACCCCTGGCCGGCCCACAGGGAGTCTTTCACGGGGTGGATCCTAGCGCGGGGTGCTCCGTATGGCGGTTATGAATCCAAGAAGTTCCCGGCAGAGTTTGGGGCATAAAGGGTTAAAGGTCAATGAAGGGAAGTCATGACCACACCCCGGGCATCTGTGAGCACTGGGGGCGATGACTAGGGGCGGTGGGGAGGCCGTTGACACGCAGCAGGCGAGGGCTTCACGTTTTATTTGGAGACAAGGCATCATGAGTCAGGTTCATCTGCGCTCTCCATGCCTACAGGTGGGTGAGGTGTGAACAGGTGGGTGAGGTGTGAGCGGGTGGGTGAGGTGTGAATGGGTGGGTGAGGTGTGAGCGGGTGGGTGAGGTGTGAACGGTGGGTGAGGTGTGAACGGGTGGGTGAGGTGTGAGCGGGTGGGTGAGGTGTGAGCGGGTGGGTGAGGTGTGAATGGGTGGGTGAGGGGTGAGCAGGTGGGTGAGGTGTGAGGAGCCTAGGCCGGGAGAGATTCAGGATTGGAACGCAGCTACTGGTCTGGGGTGAGTCGGCCCAGATCCCGGGAGTCTGTCCCCACACCTGTCTCTGTCAGGTCGGTGATGCAGCAGGAACACGAAACGTGGCCCTGGGGCAGGTGTACGCCTCTTCCCGCTCCCAGAGCATTTGCTTATCGGCACTTAATGATTTACACTCAGCCGCGATTGCCTCCATCAAGACCGGACACGTCTGCCTGGCGCCTAGCATGCGACCCAGGAGCTGGCACACGTGTGTGATGACCACGTCCCGCCTCGCTGCAGTTTCTCGACAGGCGAACGATGAGATCACTGACACCTCGTCTGATCAGATGCACTTTCTCTGTCGACGTGAAAAATATCTGAATCTGTTCCATTATTAGAATTTGAAGGACACCCCTCGGAAGGTTAAACGCTTGCCGATGATGAAACACTGCTCCGCGAGGGGAAACAGGTGGGTTTCAGATCCTGGTCTGTCCTCGCCGTGGGCAGGTCGAGTGGGCAGGAGGGAGCAAAGGCCCAGGGTCGGGGCAGGAGGTGTGAGTCGCTGCCGAGGCTGACCCCGTCACCCAGCCCGCGGAGCCGAGCAGCCGCTGCCGCCGAAGCGAAGAGAAAGTACTGAGTCCGAATCTGAACACGTGCTCTCAAAAGACATTTTATTTACTTATTTAAAAAAAATTTTATTTTTCTTTATTGATTTTAGAGAGAGGAAGGGAGAGGGAGAGAGATAGAAACATCGATGAGAGAGAATGTCGATAGGCCGCCTCCTGCATGCCCCTCACTGGGCATCAGGCCCACACCCTGGGCAGGTGCCCTGACCGGGAATCGAACTGGGACCTCTTGGCGCAGGGGCGGCAGGTGGGCAGAGACAAAGGAAGGCACCCTGCCCTGCGCCACGGTCACCCAGAGACAGACCAGGTGAGGCTGCAGCTGACCAGGGCGCTGCAGGACCGAGGGTGTCGTGTGGGCACAGGGCTGCTGGCCTCTGTCTCCTGCTCCCCGGCCCCTCTCTGGCTGCCGGGCCCATCGAGCCAGCTTCCTGCAGGTGCCTGGGCCTTCTCGGCACCCGGGCGGGAGCAGCCCTGGCCACGCCCAGGCCGGCTGGCAGAGGGCGGTTCCAGTGGCAGCCGGTGGGCAGGGCCCGGGTCACCCAGCCTGGGAGCCCGGAGCACCCGCCTCAGCCCTGAGTGGAAAACGGGGCCAGACTGCGAGACCCAGGGTCACCCTGGACAGGAAGTCAGCTCACCTGACCTGTGTCCTGTACCCACACTTCCTGTTCCCTGTACCCACACTTCCTGTTCCCTGTATCCACACTTCCTATTTCCTGGATCCATACTTCCTGTTCCCTGTATCCATGCTTCCTATTTCCTGTACCCACGCTTCCTGTTCCCTGTATCCATGCTTCCTATTTCCTGTATCCACACTTCCTGTTTCCTGTATCCATGTTTCCTGTTCCCTGTACTCACACTTCCTGTTCCCTGTACCCACACTTCCTGTTCCCTGTATCCACACTTCCTATTTCCTGGATCCATACTTCCTGTTCCCTGTACCCACGCTTCCTGTTTCCTGTACCCACGCTTCCTGTTCCCTGTACCCACACTTCCTGTTCCCTGTCCCCACACTTCCTGTTCCCTGTCCCCACACTTCCTGTTCCCTGTCCCCACACTTCCTGTTTCCTGTACCCACACTTCCTGTTCCCTGTCCCCACACTTCCTGTTTCCTGTACCCACACTTCCTGTTCCCTGTCCCCACACTTCCTGTTTCCTGTAGCCACACCTCCTGTCTCCCTTACCTACTTCCTGTTTCTCTGGCTGCTGTTCGATGCTCCTTCCTCCCGCGACTCGAGCGGTGGGACTGCTCGGTGCCTTGCCAGTTCTCATCAGGGCTTGTGCTTCGGGTTTGCTGAGCTGCTGGGATCTGTGGTTTACAGATGTCATCAAATTTGGAGAATTTTAGGTCATTGTTTCTGCAACTATTTCTCTGCCTCTCTGCATTCTTGGGGGCCCCGATTATGCGTGTTTTTGGGCTGTCTGGTGTCCCACAGCTCACTGGAGCTCAATTCCTTTTTTTGGGTCTTTCTTCTCATTGTGTTTCTTTGGCACCGTTTCCATCGCTGGTCTTCACAGCGCAGGCTCTTCCGCTCCTCCTGTGGGGCGCCGTGTGGCCTCCGTCTGGGGCCCTGTCATTTCCTCTCCGAGATCTGACTGGACTCGGCCAGGTCTCCCGGGTGCCTCGGTCCGCCCTGTCCTCCGGAACGTGGGGACGCAGGCGTGACACCGTTTCCGTGGCCTTCCCGAGATTCTCACGGCCGTGTTGCCCTGGGCAGTTTCAGCGAGTGGTTCTTCCCTTTCTCTGGATGACAGGTGTGAGAATGTTACCTTACCACGTGCGGACACTTCTGCATTTCTATGCAGCTTCTCGAGCCGTTCAGGTCTCGCTTTGTTCGGTGGGACCAGGGCTGATGATGGTTTTCCCGACTGTGCCCGGTGCCCTGAGAATCAGGTCATCTCCACACTGGCTGGTGGGGGTGGGACATTCCTTCCCACTGTGACCCCAAGGACAGGCCTCTCTCATCCTCCCAGCGGGTCCCTTGCTGGCCTCGGGCAGTTCCCTCGAAGGCGGAGGCTGACCGTTGCTGAGCCGAGGCCGTGGGAGCCCTGTGCCATCCGGACGTCTCCCTCTCAGTGCGCCTCTCTCCTCTGGGACGTGCTCTGAACACCCCACCTGAGCCCCCAGTGAGCTCGTCTCCCTGTCAGAGCGCCTCCGAGGGCCCCCAGGCTGTTCTTCCTGCACCGTGGCCTGGACATCGTCTGGGTATTTGGAGGGACCACCTTCCTCTCTCTCAGGGGGTCAGTGTCTTTGTCTCATGTGCACAGTCTTGAGAACCACTCCTGCACACATTCTATGCGTCGTTTGTTTTCATCAGCGGCAGGTGGAAGCTGACCTGTCCCTCACCCCGGGGGTCCTGAGCCTTCCTCTCTCAGTGCACGTACAAGTCTGCCTCCTCCACCCTGAGTCCGCGTCCCGGCGCCAATGTCAGCGCCGGGTGTGCCTGAACTGCCGTGATGTGCTCTGTATCTGCTTGGAGCCAGTCCCCGAGCAGTGGCGTCCATGAGTCCTTTTATTTATTCAGCTCATCCCCACTGATGCGTCCTGGAGCAATCCGCAGTAATGCGAACGGTCCCGGTGCCCGTCGTCCTGGGGCTGGACGCACTGTCCACGTGTGACTTTGATGACTCACCAGCAAACACAAGGCCGGCTGGAGCACATTTGCACACCAGACACTTTCGGTTCAGAGCAAGGACTGAGACCTGAGATGAGACGGATGCTCGGAGCTCCTGGAGGAGGCGCAGACGGGCACTGAGGCTTCGACAAGGCAGAGGGCTGGGTGCGGGGCGCTGTGTGGCGTGCAGAGGTGACAGGGCTGCAAGGACGGGACGAGGCCTGAGCGGTGGAGAGGGAGCAAGAGGAAGTGGTGGGGAGACCAGAGGCGGGGTTCACAGTCGGGCGTGTCGACTTCATTCTGGGTGAGAGGTGAGGGAGAGGGTCGACGGGTTTAAATCTAGGGTACGATGGTGGGGGTCTATATTCCAAACCCTGACCCTGGATGTACTGCTGAGCAAGTTGTAAATGAGCAGCCGTGAGGGGTCCAGGTCAGGAGGCCATGGTGGCCACTTCCGCTGCGGCAGTGACCTTGGGGGTGGGCATGGAGGCAGGAGACACTCCGGCTCTCCAGAGATCTCATTTTCCCACATGCAGGACTTCCAGTAATCACACAACAGGGTAAGTTCATAGAAGAGTTTGAAGGAGGGGTGTGGGACACACAGGGGCGGGCTCCGCTGGGGCTGGGCGAGAGCAGAGACAGCGTGCTCTCCCGAGGAGGGGTGCTAGCGCCCAGCGCACATCTGCACAGAGGTCCGTGTGCGCCTGGACAGCTGGAGGCCAGTGGGCGCACTCAGGTGAGCCGGAATTCAGGGTGAAGGGCCGGGGTGGCCAGGCACCTCGGATGGCGATGCTCTCGGGGTGTCTCTCTGTTTTGAAGCAGGCTGCGTTTAAGGAATGGGCTGCGTTTAAGGGATGAGCAAGATTTCCCAGAGTTTTTAACGAGTCCAAACAGAAACGCCATGTGTCTCAGCCACAGGCCACTGAACACCAGCTGTGAAGAGGAGCTGGGGTGACATTGCTGTCAGCAGAGGGCTTCGCAGCTGTTCCTGAGCGTACACACACTCAGGACTCCGTGTGGCCCCATCAGTCCAAATAAGCCCTTTCTCAGGGCCAGCTGTCCCGTTCGCCAGCGAGGAGAGAAAGGCTGTGACCACCTGCCCATGTCAGCCAGGCCGGCGGCAGGACTGGGAGACCCGGTGCAAATCGGAAATGTGCATCCGTGTGCTTAAATTATTTAGGGTTTTAATAGGATGATGACAGCGGAGCGTTGACCCGAGCGCAGGGCCCTCCGGGCGAACAGGGCTGCGAGCCGGCAAAGCCCCTGCTTCCTGAGGCCGGACATCGGTGTGGAAGGGCTGGGTCAGTGACGGAGGAAAGCAAGTGGATGTGGGTGTCCTGGGACCGAAGCCGGCAGCGTCCCCAAGGCCAGCCCTCCCTGGCGCAGACACCGGACGCTCTGTCGGCAGAAGCAGCCCCGCAGGCACGAGCCGCCACGCTGTCACAGCTACCCAGGAGATGCAGTCGGGGCTCCCTGTGGTCACCCCATTACTTTCTGAAGCAGGCAGAGCCATGGCCAAGGTGCGCCCCTTCCGTCCCCCCTCCCGCACCCTTATGAAGTCTGCTTCAGCTTTCCACCCGTATTTGTGAAGTCAGGGATTTACAAAGCACGGTCTCAAGGTCAAGCATGTTCTTATCGCGCTCCGAATAAATTATGTTTCGGGGACGGCTGAGTTTACCCAACATCCTGAGGCTCCCTGGCCGAGGTTAGGAGGCCAGCATTCCTTCCAGATTTCAGGAAATGAGCCATCTCCGTTCAGAGAGGAGGAGGAGCTCAGGGCCAGCCTCCTCCGGCTCTGAGCATTTTGGCAGAGGGTTGACTGAGCCCTGGTTCCAGAGCCGCGTCTTCCCTGCGACGCAGCCCGTGGCACGTAGGCTGTTTCCACATCGTGTTTTTATGAATAATGCAGCGTGAGCCTGAAAGTGTCTCTCCGGGGTCCCGATCTCAGTTATTCTGGATCTGCACGTGGACGTGGGCACAGACAGACGCGCAGACAGCAGAAGGACAGCGGCAGACCCCGCGCAGAGCTGGGCTGGCGCCTGAGTGGGGAACGTCTCACGAGCCCACACGTTTCGTGGTGATTTGGGGAGAGGTGTCTAACGAGTAGTAAATGAATCCGTTTAGAGATTTATCATCTCTCACGTCACAACCAGTTAATACAAACACACAAAAGAACAGCAACAGCAGAAACACAGGTCCAGAAGGAGAGACGGTTGCATGTGTCTGTGTTTGAGTGGATTAACGTTTTAATACTGTCGAACCATAAAAAGATCTAACATGCGTAAGATCACAAATCCTTCCCCAGAATGAGGTGCAAAAGAGTAGAGACAATTGGCCAATAAAATGCCACCAAGTTCAAAGTCGTTAGAAATGAAAAGTGACGTTCACTAGAAATCCAGCGCCAACGTCACGGGAAGTAACTCGTTACAGACCCCACTGATTACAACTCAGAAGCGTAGACGGAGAGGGAGCGGTTCCCGAGCGCGTCAGGAAGGACGGACGTCGAACAGGCCGGTGTAACCCTGAGAAACCCGCTGCGGGGGAGCCAAACACCTCCGCGCTGACGGTCTGCGCCCGGAGCTCCCACTTCCCCGTCCCACCTGCGTGGACGGAAAGGACTCTAGCCGCTTACAGAAGCATATCGCAGAGTGGGAGACCCCTGCCATCCACACCCTGGTTTCCCGTTCTGGGAGGCGGCGGAGAGTCTTCACGGAGGAGACACACGCCGACTGGTTTGCCCCTTAGTGTCACGTGACCCTGTTTTCCTTCGCTTTCGTTTGTTTTTTGGGGAATCACCCAAATTTAGGAACTGTACGAAAACTTTTCTTTTGAATTAAAAAATAGAGAGAAACATTTACTTACATAATATTTTCTCACGCGCCGAGTTAAAAAACATTGTAACTCAGCAGAATAAACAGTTTCCTCCTTTGACAGTGTTGACAGTATCGGGCAGGGACCTAGGAGCTTGTTCAGGCCAGGGAGACACACCACATTCCAGGCGGCGTCCCGTTAGCGCGGCTCACCTCCGTCACCGGCAGCTGAAACACATCTCCACACCGGTAACTCTGGAAGTGACGTCGTGGTCAAAGTTCTCCCGTGGAAACACTACCACGAAACTTCGTAAAAACGGCGGTGCCGTTTTGGGTTGGCTTCATCTACTTTATTTACCGCAGCAGTTCCTGGTTCTGCCCTCCTGTTCGAGGTGGGTTTCGCTCCCTCACAACGGCGGACTCTCCGGGTGCCGAGCGGGTGGGCTCGGGTTCAGGGAGGAGGTGCTCCGGGGGTGAATCCTGGCTCTGCTGTTCATCGTTCTCTCGCCATCTCAGTCTCCTCTTCAAGAGGAGAACAACCTTTGCATCACTTCCTGAGCGCTGAGTGGGTCGATGTCAGTAGAGAGATCCAGAGTCCGGCGCAGGGCGCAGGGCGCAGGGCCCGGGCCGCCCCCACCCGGGAGGAGGGCGCCCACTGTCCCTCCCCGCGCAGGCACAGGGCCGGCACAGAGCCCAGAGGAAGACAGGACAGGCCTCCACGTGGAAGAAACCCACTCCCTAACCTACAAGGAGTCACAGAGTGAACGCACCATCTACCCCGTCACGGGGACAGCTGAGCCGGGCGGGAAGCTTCACGGGTGTGGACGGGGGGAAGAACCGGGCGACAAGGACGGTGATGAGGTCTCAAAGCATCTCTCCCACAGGGCTCGCCCAGCGCCGTGGTGGGCCGTCCCCGTGGGGAAGTTTGGCGACCGCATCCCAGCGGGGTGGCCGGGGGAACATGCCCCCCGCAGGGCGCGCTGCCCGATGCTCCCAGCGTGGGGCTCCGAGGACACGGCCCCACCCCCGTGACACCCCCCAGAGCACAGGAGGCATCGGAGCAGACGGCAGGCATCCCGTGAAAACCCCGCTGCCCCTGAAGGTGTGATGTCCCAAGGTGACGGGCCGGCGGAAGCGTCCAGACGGAGGGACGCAGGGCCGTGGGGCAGGGGGTCTGTGATGCTGGTGAGACCAGGGTCCAAGGGAACAGCTCCAAGGGAGCGGAGGGTGACAGCGTCCAGGCTCAGTGAGGCCTGTCACTTGGACCGTCCCCCACCGCATCACATTTCCTGGCCGGGTCTCGGGGCTGCGGTTCTCCGAGGGAACGGCCTTGTGGGAAACAAGTTCTCACGACCGTGTCGGGGAGCACAGCGTGATGACCCCGACTGCTCTGGGGTCACGCAGACCGAACCACACGGGCGAGCGTGGGCGGGGGCGAGCATGGGCGGGGGGGAGCGTGGGCGGCGGGAGCGTGGGCGGCGGGGAGCGTGGGCGGGGGGGGGCGAGCGTGGGCGGGGGGAGCGTGGGCGGGGGGCGAGCGTGGGCGGGGCGGGGGGAGCGTGGGCGGGGGGGCGAGCGTGGGCGGGGGGAGCGTGGGCGGGGGGGCGAGCGTGGGCGGGGCGGGGGGAGCGTGGGCGGGGGGGCGAGCGTGGGCGGGGGCGAGCGTGGGCGGGGGGAGCGTGGGCGGGGGGCGGGAAGGGGCTCGTGTGAGCGGCCGCGGAGTCTGCAGAGGGGCCCCCACAGTTCTGGACGTTTCCGCATAAGTTTGCGATTAGATTGAAATGGAAAGTGGAGACAGAGGTCCGCTGATGTGTGGAGAATAAATTAGTAATGAAACAAAAGTGGGCAGTTATCCACGAAGACACGTCGATATCCTTTGAACTACTTGTGTAACTGTTGAAAATCTGAAATTATTTCAAAATGACAAAATAAATAAATAAAAATACGGTACATTTAAAATGAGAAAAAGGCCGGGATTGATTTTAAGGCCCCTTTGTCCTAATTTTCTAACTAGCACAGACGTTTCTTTCGTAGGAAATTTTGTGTCTGATTGAAATTCCGACGTCTGCCAGAAATTTTAGAAAAACTGCACACTGAAAAAGAGCATGTTTTAATAGAAAGATGTATTTTTAAGTAAACAAAATGTGAGCACAAGAGTAGAATTTCTTTCAGGACCACGGTGACAGAAAATATTTCAGGCGAAATACCTTTGTTCTGGGTTAATCCCGCGCCCTTACCGTGTTTGCCCCAGAGCTGAGCCGCGGGCTCCTCCTGTGGGGACAGACTCACTGCAGAGACAGCTCCCCGGTTATGCGCAGCCCCTGACCTCGCGGCTGGGACACTGGGCGAGGGGACGTGGCTTCCTGGTTCCAACTGTGAAGCTCTGGGGGCCCTGGAGGTGAGGCAGCCCTACGCCTGGGAGCCGCCAGCTACAGTCACTAACTGGGAAATCAGAGGACAGGGGGCCTCAAGGGGGTGGCTTTGTAAACACAGCTTTATTGAAACACAGCCAGGACCATCCTCACGCACGTCGATGGCTGTTGTGAGGCTAGGAGCCCGGGGCTGCCCAGTGCCCTCGGGGCTGACGGTACCTGCCGCCCCCTCGCAGGAAGCCTGCTCAGCCTGTGGGCTGGCCTCCGGGGCTCTTCCCTTGATGGGGTGTTTAGGTTTTGTTCTCATTCCGAGATAAGCCCACGGGGCCTGGTGTTTGCTTCAGAAATATGTCCATTGTAGTAGTAACTGCAGAGAAAGCAAAACAAACCATCCCCTTCTCGGCTCCCATCAGATGAAGATAATCGCCGGGTGTGCCAGAAAACCCATTAGTCGGGCGATTCCAGCGCGTCCTCAGACCAGTGTGTGAGAGAAGAAGCCAAACACATGTTTACTTACTTTTCCAACGAAACCTTTTTGCTCCGGCCCTGCTGAGGGCCTTGGTGAGACAGGGCCCACTGCTCCGGTGGGAAGGGTTAGTGAGCGGCTCTGTGGCGTGACCTGCGGGCAGAGAGTCTAAAGCCGAGGAACTTAAGGATCTCTCAGCAACACCCAGCACATCCAAGTCGGCCTCAAAGCCTGGCCACTCTATCAGAGGTCAACTTCATTTTTTAAAAAATGTTTTTATTGATTTTTTAGAGAGAGAGGAAGGGAGAGAGAGAGAAACATCGATGGGCTGCTTCCTGCATGTTCCCTACTGGGGATCGAGCCCGAAACCCGGGCATGTGTCCTGACTGGGAATCGAACTGGGACCTCTCAGTCTACAGGATGCTCCATCCACTGAGCCACACTGCCTGGGCTCAAATTTTTTTCTTTTTAATTAATTATTTAAAAAAGTTTTTTTCTTTATTGATTTCAGAAAGAGAGGAAGAAAGAGGGAAAGAGAGAAACATTGATGAGAGAGAACATCGATTGGCTGCCTCCTGCATGCCCCCTCTGGGGATCGGGCCCACAACCTGGGCATGTGCTCTGACCAGGAATTGAACCGGTGACCTCTTGGTGCATGGGTCGATGCTCAACCACTGAGCCACACTGGCCGGACATTTTAAATTAAAAAATATGGTTACTACTCAGCAACTTCTGGACCGCGGGGTTCAAATAGGGAAGAGTCAGGAGCCCGAGAGCGTGGCAGAGGTCACAGGGAAACCTCATGGCGGGCTGAGCGGCGAGAACCCTGAAGTGGGTTGACGCGTCCCCGTGCACGCACTCCAGGGTCGTGACCCCGCGTGAGACCGTCCCCAGCCCCCCCCCCCGGCCCGCGGGGCCTGCAGGTTGGGAACCTGTCCTGGTGCATACGGGTGAGAGACTATGGTTGTCGCTTCTCAGGGTCATTTAAAAAGCTTTGTCGTGAAAGGCTTCAGAAAAATGAGTGGGACAAAAGTCACGGGGCCTCACAGGATGGCTGGGGTGGACAGCGAGCGCATGTGTGTCCAGGTTAAGGGAGCTTGAGGGGCCTCAACCCTTCTGGAAAGTTCCTGCCAGGCCGTTCCTTCTTCCCAGACGTCACTGTTCCTCCGGGGTCTGCCCATCCTGTCCCGCAGGGTGCTGGTCTCCAAACCACAACAGGAGGAAACGGAGGCGTGGCCGCCTGGGAAGCCTTCCGGTTCTCACACGGCCTCCCTCCCCGAGTGGCACTCAGAGGACGCACCGTCCTTGAACCTCAAACGAGCGTTTCTCCGTGTCCGCCGCCGGGGAAACCCCAGACAGAGGTGAGTGGGCCTGTTTCCCACGGTCACGTGGCTTCCTCTGGGTCTGCCCCGGATTTACTCGTGGCTCCCAGAGGCCTACGTCTCACTCGTGTGGGGAGATGTTCATTTTCCTCCCATCCCCTCACCTAAAACAGCCCGGCTTGTTCCGTTCACAGCATCAAATCATAGGTTCTGATAACTGGGCACTTTCTGAGAAATCCCTCTGTGTTGAAACTGCTGACCTAGCCCTGGACGGTCTGGCTCAGCGGTTAGAGCGCTGGCCCACGGACCAATGAGTCACTGGTTCAATTCCGGCCAAGGGCATGTACCTGGGTTGCGGTGTCCCCGGGTCATGAGGGAGGCAGCCTAGAGTCCCAGTCATGGGAGGACAAGATGCTGATGTGCACACGTCTGATCACATAGTTTATTGTTGAAAATGCATGAAGTAGCCCGGCCGGTGTGGCTCAGTGCTTGAGCGTCGACTCTGCACCAGGAGGTCACCAGTTCGATTCCTAGTCAGGCCACATACCCAAGTTGTGGGCCCGATCCCCCATGGGGGGCATGCAGGAGGCTGCCAGTCGATGTTCTCTCTCATCGATGTTTCTATCTCTCTCTCCCTCTCCCTTCCTCTGTCTCTAAAAATCAATAAAACATATTAAAGAAAAGAAGACGCAGGAAGCGGTGAGCACATGGACGAGGGCCGCAGCATGACCGTCGGTGGGCCCACCACAACGAACGGTGAGGGCAGGTGTCCACCGCAGAAAACACACGATGGTGCAAACAGAGGACTAAACAGCCCACTCTTGGAGGTGACACAAATGAACTAGAGAGGGTTTTTTTCCTCTCCAATTTCTATTAAGTTATTTTTGTTACAGATGTTTCTCCTCCCCCCCCAGACACCCTCCTCCCTGTCCTGCCCCTCCCCACCCCCCAGCATTGTTGTCTGTGTCCATTGGTTATGCATACATGCACATAAGTTCTGTGGTTCATCTCATCCATCCCCCAACTAGAGAGTTTTTTAAGCCCGAAAATAATTTACTCAAAATTCAAGCAAGCGGCTCACTGTTGGGGTCAGAGACCCCGAGGCCTTCAGTGGTGCCGGGGGGATGAGGGTGTCGCTGGTATTCTAACTGCGGAGCGGTACTGACGCTCACCGACACGAAGAAAAACACGAGGGAAGCGGAGCGGGGAGCCCAGTGCCCTGTGCCGCCCACAGCTCAGGGTGGGGACCATGCCCGCCTCTCGTCCTCTCTGCGCAGCCTGTGGGAACAGGCGCTGGACACGAGAGCAGCACTCGCCCCACGAAGAAAGACATCTCGGCGTGTGCCTGCAGGCTGGGCTGCGGCCCTCCGCCTCCTGCCATCGGGCCTTTCCCGCCAGGCCGTGTCCCGGGGGAGACCTCATCCGTCCTGCAGGTGGGAGTCTCCCGAGGAGGAGGACGGAGCCGGCAGGTCTGACTTGGCAGGAGAGACGGGCACTGGAGGGCATCTCGGCCGGTGTGGCGACTTCCCGTCCAGGGGCTCCCCTGACCTCGGTCCCTCCTGTCCCATCACTGGGAGTGACATTGCTGAGAGCAGGGGGTGATGGGGGGGAGGGAGGCAGGAGGGCAGGGGCGCTCCCAGCCACTGCAGCCTGGTGAGGACTGAGCTCAGCTGTAAAAACGAACCATGACAACGTGAGGTGGGGGGCAGGGCAGGGTGGGCACCCCGTCATGGCTGCAGCCTCTCCTTCACCGTTCCTGGTGCCCGCCTGGCCCTCCATTCCTGGCCGTGCCCTGACCCTTGGCACTGACAGTGGGTGGTCCTTGCAAGTGGGCACAGAGCACACCTTTGGGGACAGACAGGAGCCATGCCCACCCACAGACTCGGGCACGCTGCCTGCTGCTGCCCTGAGCAGCCCCCACTGAGGCCCGGCTCCCGCCCTG
This sequence comes from Tadarida brasiliensis, assembly GCA_030848825.1. NCBI lineage: Eukaryota > Metazoa > Chordata > Mammalia > Chiroptera > Molossidae > Tadarida > Tadarida brasiliensis. Next base: position 101,115,696 of record CM061267.1, on the reverse strand, counting down.
GGCTGTGAGCTCTCAGGTACCTGGAGGAGGACAGTGAACGGTCAGGCCCTCAAAGCCCACGCAGGTCCACGCAGACTCCTCCATTAACAGCCCAGGTTGCCCTGGGTGAGTTTTCAGTTGCCCCTCAGGGAATGGCCTCCTGTCCAGTTAGGGAAGCGCCCGCAGTGGGAGGAGAGCGATCCGGGAAGTGAGACAGGGCAGAGAGACATGTGCCACCCAGCACGACCTGGAGACGCAAGAGCCTGGCCCCGGGGAGTCCTCGGAGGCTGACTCACGGGTTTCCAGCCTCAGGCCCCGCAGCCTTCCTGCTCATAGACCGTGGTTTCTGTTGAGCCCAGCACTCCGTTCCGGGAACCCAGCCCGTCATCACGGTCTGGACGCCAGCTGCCTTCTCCGGGGAGTCACACCTGAGGCACCGGACGGCCCACTGTCTGTCTGCCGGGCGGTCCCCACTCCCACCCCCGGGGATGGGCAGCCCACTTGAAGCGATGGGTGCTCACCCAACATGGGCCACCCGGGAGGACCGTCCCCACGACGAAGCCGGTTTCTTTGGACCTCGCCGTGCTGAGTCGTCACATGGGGCCCCGGGCTCAGCATCTCCTCACACTGGGCCTCTCGTCCAGAATCATCAGACACTCCTTCAGATTGTTCGCTCTGGTTGATTTGGAGGGCGTGTGCGTGTGCGTGTGCGTGTGCGTGGGGGGTGTTCAGTTCAGAAACAAGCCATGTGTCGCGTGTCACAGACCCAGCCACGTGACTTCACGTGGCCATTGCCCTGTCCAAGCCCAGGGGGAGCAGCGTGACGTTCCCACGCACAGATCAGCCCCGAAGTCCCTGCTGCCGGCACGGCCCCGCAGACCCCTCACCTGCTGGGTCCTGTCGCCCCCGGGGAGACGCTCCCCGTTGTCTGTGGGTCTGGGCGGAGCACCCAGCGCCCCGCTGTGCTCACACCGCAGGGAGGAGGGCGAGCGCGGGTAGGTTGTCTCTGTGGTCACCGTTAGAATTCCAGAACAGAACAGGGCATTCTGCTTCCTTCCCTCCTCCTCCTCCTCCTTCTTTTTTTAACTTCTGGCCAGCAGGTTGGGAGCGCAGGGCTGCGGACGGTTGTCAACACTGTGCCCAGCTGGGGGCAATCAGATAATTCTGCCCGTGGATTGTTCCTCCAGCTTGTTATGGGAAAAAACATCACAACAGACTTTGTGTTGTATTTTTTTGAAATTCAAAAATAAATTGTTTCTTTTTTCCTTTCATGGAAGCCATGCCTGGTTCCACATGTGTGGGGAATGTGTTGTTTGCAATTTCCCGGCCACATGAAGGAAGGGAACATGGGATTCTGTGAAGGCAGGATGGAGGCTGGCCCGTGGGCCCAGGGGTCCTGTGAGGACCGGCTCAGACGGGCTCACTTCCCGCAACCAGGCCGCTTGGGGATGGAGGGTCGGTCGGGTCAGACCCTCTCTCTCTCTCTGTTTCTTCTTTGTTAATCCTCACCCAAAGATATTTTTTCCATTGATTTTAGAGAGAGTGGAAGGAATTGGGGGGGGGGGGGCATCGATGTGAGACAGACACATCAGTTGGTTGCCTCTAAACGAGCCCCGATCGGGCCAGGGACTGAACTCGAAACCCGGGTGCGTGCCCTGGACCAGGAATTGAACCCGGCACCCTTTGGTGCGTGGGCCAGTGCGCCAACCTCTGCGCCACGGTGGCCAGGGCAGGTTGGACCCTCTCTTTATTAATTATTTTTTATTTTATTTTTTTAATCCTCACCCGAGGATACTTGTTCCATTTATATTCAGATAGAATGGGAGGGAGAGACAGAGAGGGAGGGAGGGAGGGGGAGAGAAAGAGAGAGAGAGACACATTGGCTGCCTCCTGCACGACCCAGACCAGGGCCAGGGACGAACCACAACCGAGGTACATGCCCTTGACCAGAATCGAACCCGAGACTCTTTGGTTCGAGGGCAGACGCTCTAACCGCTGAACCAGACTGGCCTGGGCTGGACCCTCTCTCTAAGTAAGGAGTTGTCTATAACAAATGCACCATCGATCGGCGTGATTTAGGAACAGAGATTAGGGTTCCAAACAGCACTGGGAGGCTGGAGAGGGAAGAGCGTGGGAGGGTCTCAGGAGCGCCCCGGGCCCCTGTGGGCTCTGAGAGTGTGGGCGCTCCCACCCCTCCCCCGGCTACCGCAGCAAGGCCGAGGCCTCCCAGCCTGCCCTGGCCCCTGGGGGGCACCTGGGCACAGCGTGGGAGGGCCTCTCGCTATGCTCACAGGAGGGCCACGGGGCAGCGCTGCCCCCAGCTCTCTTTGGGAAGCAGAAGGAGGGGCGTGAGACCCAGAGTACAGCCCACAACTCCGACATCACCTTGGGTGGGAAGCCGTGTCCCGCTGACGGCGAGCATCTGTTCGTGGGCCCTGTCTCTCGCGGGGGCTTCTTCTCCGTGACACGGCCGCGTCTCAGCGCGGGAACCCGGCGAAGGCACAGCGTTGCTTTGAGACCTTGATTTTTGTCGCCACAGACAACACAGGAGCCGCCCATCCCGGCTAAAGCGCAGAAACGGAAGAGATTTTCTCCCGCGGTGACGTTATGCCATTTTGAAAAACCAAGAGGGACAGCTTACTGATTCTGACGGCCTCTGTTGCACCTTCATTTCGGGGTTACACACACACACACACGCACACACACACATTCTGTTCCCCCGGGGAGTCTCGCTGACGCAGGGACACAGGGCAGGGGGGCTGATGGGAGCTCCGCCCAACTGTTCTGCAAACCTGAACCTACTGTAAAATAAAGTCTGTGAGTATTTTTAGTGTTCTATACTTTTTTTTTAAAAATAAAGAAGAAAGAACAAGTGCAGGATAAATTATGATAGCCTTACTGTCCACTGCTTAGAAAGTATTTCTCAGTCAAGCACAGAAAGTGCTGCCTTTGAAGATGACACGAGGGAGAGGCGTGTGCTGTCTGAGGGTTTGGGGCACGTGCTGGGCTAAGCGAATGAGGTTGGGTCTCTCTCACTAAAGCACAGAAAAGTGTTCCTGAATTAGGATGGAAATTAATTCAGTGCTGAGATTGAAAGAAAGAAGAGGACACCCTCAGGTGTGAGCGGTGGGGAGACGAGGGATCAGACAGGTGTCTGCGGAAGCACCGCCCACACGCAGGCCCTGGGCTCAGTCCTCGTGGGGAGCCTGAGCCTGCTTCCCGCCAATAAACGTGGGACAGAACTCGGACCGAAAGACCACAGCAGCCACAGGAAGCCCCGTGCTCGTGGGAAGTGGAAATGAAGAGTAATCCACGAGAAATTGAAATTTACGAATTTAAGGGCTATGTCACCAACGGGACAGAAACCCACATCCACTCAGACTCCCTGTGAGCGCCGAGGAGCTGGGCTCTCACCGCACTCAGGACGGCGACCACCACTCGGCCCACGGAGAAGGATGTGCGAGTCTGCCCACGGACGTCCCAACAAACCACGTCTCCAGCAGTGAGCTCGTGACCCAAAGCACGAAACACAGGACGACACAGAGCACAGGGAAGACGACCGGGCCTCAGCAAATGGGTGAGAACTTCAGGAACAGAACAGTGTCAGAGAAATCCATAAAAGAGTGTGTGTGTAGAAATATAACCTGTAACTAAAGAATAAAATAGTCCTGGCAGGTTTGGCTCAGCAGTTAGAGCGTTGGCCTGCAGACCAAAGAATCTCAGGTTCGATTCTGGTCAAGGGCACGTACCTCGGGTGTGGTTCGTCCCCGGCCCTGGTCGGGGTCGTGTGGGAGGCAGCCAGTCGATGTGTCTCTCACACATCGATGTTTCTCTCTCTCTCTCCTTCCCACTCTATCTGAAGATCAATGGAAAAATATCCTTGGGTGAGGATTAAAAAAGAAAAAGGATTTCCTTGTGTGTGTAAAATTATCGTCGGGAGTGGGTTTGTAGGCAAACAGAGCACCTTCCCACCACGAACGAGCCTGCCTTCCTGGCTGGTCCCAGAGCCCACAGTCTCATTGAAATTCTGCTGCCGTCAAGGTTCCCGGGAACTGACCTCATGGCCCAGCCCCCAAGGGAAGGAGCAGAGACTGTCCGTCCTGACAACTGACCTCAAGTGATCGATCAAGCAAGCAACCTCGGGTATGTGCTGTTGCGATGTTGCTAAAGGGCAGCCAGCGCTGAGAGCGGCCCTTCACGCGGGACTTGTCTGAGAACGACCGTTTGGGGCCACCAAGCACGGGGGTGAGTCCCCGGGGATTCTGAGACTCAGCTTGTAACCAGCCGTGTATCAGCGGCCGGGAATGCAGAGAGAGCGAGAGAAAAACAAACCCAATATCCACTTCCTAGTGACATGACCGTATTTCCGTCTCCTTGACACGTGTTAGGAGGAAAGTACACACTCAAGGTCACGGTGGCTGTAATCAAACGCTCGTTTGAACTCTGCTCTCACAGCCGTTTGCCTTGGGCCACTCCTGACCCGAAGCTGCTGCCGCCATCATGGGCAGGAACCCCCCGCAGCCTGGAAACGGAAGCGACACTCCAGAGGGAGTAGCCGGCAGCAGGCCCGTTAGCCGGCAGCATCGCACACACGGCTGGAGCTGCGTCCCCGATCCCGTGCTCCGGCCATTCTCGCTGTGACCCTGTCGGTCCCGCAGGAGAAGCAGGGGCCCTCAGCGCCAGGTGAATGACGGTGACCCTGGCCGTGGGGAAGGCTCATGGAGCTGGCGCCTGAGGAAGGAAGTCAGAGTCACATTCATTAAATCACTTCCGGCAGTCACAGGAAGGGGGTCCGAGGGCCCGAGGCTGAGGATGGGGAGCCCAGGACGGCTGTCTGGGAAACGGCCTCGTTGCTGCGGGGGGAGCGGGGGGGGGGGCTGCAGGTGGGGCGGTGGACGATGTGAGGCTAGGCTGTGGCAGGGGATGTTCCCAGGACAAAACTTGACTTTGCTCCAACTCAGGAGACCATGCAGGACATCTGTCTCCATCCTGGGCCCTGGCCATGGGTCTGAGGTCACCCCACACGTCCAAGGGCCCGTGTTGGTATGGGTGTGAGTTACCACTGGCCAGCAGTACCAGGAAAGATCGCCCCCCCCCCCCCAAAGCCTAAGACCATTTACAAACAATTCAGAATTTGATCAAACTTGGACCTAACTCTAGAACAAAAATTACTTGTGTGCCCATAGATTTTTCTGTTTAGCTGTTCACAACTAAAATTTGCATGAATCTGTTATCACCGAGAAAGACCTTGAAAATGTTGTTGCTACAGGGGTTCCATCTGGTCCAACCCCCACCCCCACTTTGTGAATGGCAGTCAGGGGAGGGGAGACAATGGCCTCCCTTTCAAGGAAGGAAGCTCATTGTGCAATTCGGAGACTATTCCAAGGACCGTGAATTTATAGTTGAGTAACTGAGCGGAAACAGGAACCAAGATTGTGTTTCTAAATGAAAAGATCTGTGTGAAAAAACTAAGGTTTGGTCCTGACCCCTCCTTTGTGGTTCGAAAACCATTCCTAAGCATTCAAGATGCAGCATTTTTCCAGCTGCAGTTGAACATCAAAGAAAAGAATCCCCTCTGCTACGCTTGCGGAGACCTTATTTTGAGAGGATTTGGACACCGTGGGTTGTACATCAATGCTTGGCCCCCACCAGATTAGCAGTTTGTTATAAATGCTGGGAATTCGTGGAGAGCAGTTGAACAATATGAAACTCCGTGAACTTTATCTTGTTTACTGATCTCTCAGGCGAGTCCTCCAACTTTGTTCTTTTTCTTCAGTAAGGTATTGGACATGCTGGGTCTTGTGCCTTTTCATACAAAGTTTAAAATCAATTTGTTTATGTCTGTAAAATGGGTTTATGGGTATTAACTGGGATAACATTGAATCTGTAGTTCAGTAGGAGAAATTGGCATCTTAACAATATCGATTCTTCCGACCATGGACATAGACGAACCCTCCATGTATTCGGGTCTTCTCTGATTTTTTAAATCAGTGTTTTAGCTTGCTGCACATAGTTCTTGCAACTGTTTTGTTAGATTTAAGTATTTTACTTAAGTATTTTATTGTTTGGTGTTATTGTAAATGGTGTTCTGCTTTTTAGTTTCAAATCCTAATTATTCAATTCTGATATGTAGATAAGCAGTTGTATTTAGCGCATTGACATTGTTCTCTGCATATATGCTGTAACTGCTTATTAACTCCAGAACAGTTTTGTTATTTCTTTTGTATATCATATAGACCAGCGGTTCTCAACCTGTGGGTCACGACCCCTTTGGGGGTCGAACGACCCTTTCACATGTTTCTGATGGTCTTAGGAACCGAGACACTGCTCCTCTATCTGTCTCCAGGTGGGTCTGCTCACATGCAGATACTCCCACATACAACATGAGGAACTGTATTAAAGGGTCGCGACATTAGGAAGGTTGAGAACCACTGATATAGACAATCATGTCATCTGCAAAAAATGACGGTTTTTTTCTTCGTCCCAATCTGTGCACGTTTTATTTCCTTTTCTTATGTTATTACACTATCTAGTATCTCCAGTAGAATATTAAAAAAGAGTATTGAGATAGGACTCCCTTGTCTTCCTCTCCACCTTAAGGGGCAAGTGTCCAGTTTCTCACAAAAAAGTAATATTTTTGTAGATTAAAAAAAATCAAATTGGGGAAACCCTCTTTTATTTCTAGTTTGCTGAGAGTTGCTATAGTGGTATCACGAGTGGGTGCTGAATTTTTTCAAATGGTTTTTATCCATCAATTAATATAATCATATGTTTTTATTTTTATTTTTTATCTTGCTGATATAGTAGATTTCATTAATTAACTTTTGAGTATTAAATCAGCTTTGCAAATCTGGAATAAATCTCATTTGGCCATGATATATACTTTTTTATACTTTTCTAGGTTCAATTTGCTAACATTCTTTCCTTTTCTATGTCTTTATCTGGTTTTATTTCTAGGTAATGATGTTTTGGCAGCATGAGTTAGGGAGTGTTTTCTCAGTTTATATTTTCTGGAAGAGGATGTAAAATATTGGTATCATTTCTTTCTTAAGTGTTTGATAGACTTCACCAATGAAAACATCTGGGTTGCTGTTTTTTTAAAGGTATTAATTATGAATTCAACTTATTTCATGGATTTGTCCTATTCAGATTATCTATATTTCTTTGTTTGAATTTTGGTGCTTGTGACTTAAAGAAATTGGTCCATATCATCCAAGTTATCAGCTTTGCAGGCATGGAGTTCTCACGATACCTTTTCTATTATAATTTAATGTCTGTGTATCAGGAAGTACGGCCCCAGTGACAGTTACTTCACCGCTCCCCGGCCAGACACAGTGGGTACGTTTCTGAGAGCCTGGGGTGGCTCCTGACGGAACTCACGACAGCCTGAGGGGCTCCCAGCGCCCGGGGCTTCTCTCTCACCGCGGCGCATTCAGCCCTCAGTCGTCAACGTTACCGTTTACAGGCAGCGGTGCGTCCACCGTCTTTCGAGTCAGCAGATCTCAGGTGTGGCTCCCTGGAGTCACCTGTCTCTCAGATTGCAAGGTGGTGCTTACCCTGTCATCTAGATTCTTTGACTGGTCCAAAAGTCGTTGGTTTTTAGTTTGTTCAGCTTTTTCTTATGTGAGGATGAGAGTGACGACCTCCAAGCTCTTTGCAAGTCGGAGCGGAAACCCCATGGATACCTTTGCAACACTCTTTTTCCCGTTATTACGGGACTTGGAGCTCCTAACCGTGGTGGGTTTTCTTTCTTTCAGTAGCCTCCCCTCCGTTCATTGTCCAGTGACTGCTGACTCCACTCGCTCCTCTTTATAAGCCCTTCAGTGTTTCCTACACTTAGGAAGACATCCGGTCTTTTCGTGGTCACCAGGCCACATAGGCTGGACTTGGACCACCTGTGACTTCATTGTGCCCCTGCTCAGCCTGCTCCTGGCTGGTGCTCACTAGACTTCCACATCGAGTTTTCTCCCCTTTGAATGTCCCCCAGGATCAGGTAAAATATTGTTTATTCCTCTGCTCAAATTCATCTCTTCAAAGAGGTCTCCTGACTGTCTATTCTAACGAGTTCTCCTTTCTCGTCTTTTAGCCGAATTTCACTTTATTTACAGCAGAAGCAGAACTAGATGTCATATTACACATTATTCTGTTGCATGTATTTTCTGTCCCTTTCTCATAAAATGTCACCTCCTCGTGGGCCAAAGCTTTGCTTTCTAACACCTGCACCGCCGGCAATCAGACTGCACCCCGTCAAGTACGGCGTCAAAAGGTGCTTCCCCTCCTGGGAGGCGGTCGGACTCTTCTGTTGCCAGATGACGAGGGATGGTCCAGCTAATGTTACAGAGTGTGTGTCCTGGCTGTGCCGCTGCAGGTGTGCAGTGAGTCTCGGTCCGAGAAACACCTGGCTGATGCTGGTTCTGATGACGACAGACAGGTTTTTGCCTACCTTCCCAGCGTTTCCCATGAGAGGGTTTGCGTAAAACAGCCCAGCCTTTATTCCTAATGTGACCAGGAAAAAAGAGCAAAAACACAATAAAAACACATGATGAATGAACGAATGGATAAGGGAATGAGGTTCCAGGAAGCATGTCCTTATCTGTTACACGTCGATCTATAATTATTTTCCCACTGTCACCATTGACCTTGCATCCCTGTTGAGTGTGAGGCGTGTGCTGGAATCTTCCGCCGTGAGGGGCTCTGCCCGCGGCCGGGAGCGTGGTCGTGCCAACCGCGCTCCTGCAAGGCTCTCACGGCGGCCTAAGCGTGGCCCTAACACTGGCAGGTAACAGTGTGGAGGAAGGCATGGCATTTACGTGTCCTTCCAAATTGCGGACAAGAAGCCTAGTGGTGGGCGGGAACCACAGTCCGTGGAGGTCGTGGAAAGCCCTGAGATTCCTACTGTCGCTTCATGACTGTGACAGACGGGGCCGTGAGAGCGGCCGGACTGACTCCACGGGATTTCTGAAGAGTGACGTGAGCAGTCGCAGACACAGGTGCCGTGTGTGGATCCCAGTGAACAAGATAAACTAACAAACACAACAGAGACAGACGCACAGATAGAAAACAGACTGACCGCTGTCAGAGGGGGGTTTGGGGGGCTGGGTGAAAAGGGGAAAGGAATAAGTAAAAAAAACTCATGGACACAGACAACAGCGTGGTGATGGCCAGAGGGAAGGGGCGGGAGGTAGAAGAGGGTGAAGGGGGTGCATGGTGACGGAAGGAGAGGTGACTTGGGGTGGTGAGCACACAACACAATGTACAGACGATGTGTTACAGAACTGTACCCCTGAAACCTGTATAATTTTATTAACCAATGTCACCCCAATAAATTCAATTTTTTAAAAAAGCAGCGAGGCCACCTCAGTCCGTGCCCTGTATCAGGTCACGAGAGGTCGTGAGACCCAAATGTGCCAAAGTAAAGCCCCACACACACCGAATGCCCAACAACTCTCTGTGGCGTGCACTGTCACACCTGCTGTGTGTTTTGTGAATCCATGGAAGAGCCTATTTGTCGAGATCAAGTATTGGCGGAATTACTAAAACGTGCTTTAACGAATACCAAGGTCGACTGGGCGGGGAGAGGGAGACTGGGATGCAGCGGATCGGCTGGCGTCAATGACAGAGGAAAAGGGATCCAGAGTCAGGGGCTCCGCTTTGGAGAATATTTAACGAGCCCTCAACTTAAGGACGATGAAATGTCTTCATGTGTGTTTATATTCTTCGGAAGGGCACACAGAACCTTCCCCGGGCAGGCCGGGTTAGGCTACAAAACAAGTCTTAGCCGATTCAAGAAGATGGAAATGACCCAAGTCTCTTTTCAAACATGCTGGTGTGAAACGATAAATCAATAACAGTGAGGGGGAACTGGAGAAGTCAACCTTTTTCAGCTTTAGCCATTAGCTAATAGGCTCGGTACTCCACGCATGTCGAAGGCTATTGCTCCAGGGACTGGAATGCCTGACTGGACCCGCCCTGACTTCAGGACACCCGCAAGCAGATGACCTCTGTGCCCCAGGGTGACTGCCAGCCAGGACGGTGGCTCAGCCGCTGTGCTCCAGGGAGGGAGAGCCCACGCCCAGGGCGCAGATAAGAGTCGCGGTCAGCAGATGGAGGGATGCTCGGGAAATCGGGAAATCGCCGGACTGCAGCTTCTATCTGATGAACCTCTCCCCCTGAATTCCAAACCCCTTAGCTACTTTCTCCTGCAGTCTACACCCTTCTCACACTTTCCTTCTCCTGGGGAAAAGGTCGGCTGGAGATGAGATGCGAGACGGTCTTAGGGCACATAGCCCGCCGTGTTGTCAGATCGCCGCTGTCTGAACCCCGGGGTCACAGAGCTCCGACCCTGGTCTCTGCTCCTGTTCGGTGGTGACGGCCGCAGGACACCGGTTCTTCTGGTTTCAATGGAGGAAAACACAAGAATTCACAAACGTGGAAATCAAACAACGATGCCTGAACGTGGGTCAGAAATGGGTCAAAGAAGAAGTCACAGGAGACACACAGCCCGTTCCACGGAGCGCAGCCCAGCAGTTCGCAAGTTCACAGCAACCAGCACCTACGTTAAGAAAAAAGGAAACCTCAAATAAACAGCCTGACTTTACACGTCAAGTGACTAGGGAAAAAGCCAACAGACTAAGTCCAAAGTTAGCAGAAGAAAGGAAATAGCAAAGACCAGAAAAGAAATGAATGAAATAGAGACCAAAAAAACAGAAAAGATAAACAAAACTAAGAGCAGTTTTTTTTTGGAAAAAACACCCAACAAATTAGCAAATCTTTAACTAGACTAAGAAGAAAACAGAGGAGACTCAAACAAATACAATCATAAAGGGAAGGAGACGATGGAACGGCTGCCACAGAAATACCAGGGGCTCAGACACCGCTGTGAACAGGACAGGCAACGGGCCGGACAACCTGGAAGAGATGGCTCGTTCCTGGAAACATGCAACTTACCGAGACCGGAACCTGAAGAAACGGAAACCGAGCAAACTTCCCCATCTCAGAGAAGCCCAGGGCCAGCCGGTTTCACTGGCGAACTCCACCGACGCGTAAGAAAGCAGTGAAGTCAGCGCTCCGCACACGCCCCCAGTGCATGCGCTCCAGGCCGCCCGAACACACGCGCACTCTGAATAAGCAGACTCCGGGGCTCAAATCGGAAGAGACACAAACATCGGTGGAGCTGTCAGCTGTTAAACAGGGTAGACATTTGGGGGGACACCCTGTATATGCTTGAAAGTTACTAAGAGAGCAGACCCTAAATACTCTCACCATGAAAAGGAAGTGGTAAACATGACGTGAGGGGCCCTGGCCGGTGTGGCTCAGCGGTTAGTGTTGGCCCGAGGACCAAAGACTCACGGGTTTGATTCCGGCCAAAGTTCGGTCCCCGGCCCTGGTGGGGGTTGTGCAGGAGGCAACCAATCAATGTGTCTCTCTCACATTGATGTTTCTCTCTCTCTCTCTCTCTCTCTCTCTCTCTCTCTCCCCCTCCCTGCCTCCCACTCTACCCGAAGATGAGTGGGAAAGTGTCCTCAGGTGAGTATTAAAAAAAAAAAAAAAAAGGACGTGAGGTGATGGGGTGTGAACTGACCTGGTGAGTATCACACCTTCTTCTTGCACATGTTAAACTACACGATGTTATGCCAATCACAGCCCGTAGGCTTGGCAACAGTCACACGTATCCGTCTTGCTGGCCTCGTCTCCTCAGTGACACTCTGAGCTGAGTCTTCACACTGGCAGTAAGACTGTTTCTCTCGAAAGCACACGGGGCAGTGTTGGAAGGCCCAGTTGATGGGAGGATGTCTCTCCGGTTTCTTCTGCTGCATCTTTTCTCATCACAAAGGTTTGCCAGAACTTTCCCACAAAGGAGAGGGTGAGAAAATGATACGGCAGATATAACGATACTTCATTTACTGAGTGCTTAAATGCTGCGTCCTGTTCATGGCTCTTTAGCCACAGAAACTGATTTAATCGCCACCAAACCCACACGTTTGGCGTTACCGTTCTTGCTTTCTGTACAGGAGGCAGGTGTGGAGATGTCACGTAGACAGCACAGAACTGTGACCCTGTGAGCAGCCTTGTCCCCGGAGCCCGCCCGGAGCTGGGGCAGCAGGTGCCGCTGTCTGGCCCCGGTCTGGGGTGTTCTGCCGGCCTGGGCTCAAACAGGGACCTCCTGTGGGGAGTCATGGCAGCCACACGCAGGAAAGGGATTCCGGGTGACGACTCACTTCACGTCATCTGCCTTTGGGAAACCCTGTCAGAGCATTCTTAAAAATCACTTTCTTGGGTGTAATTAGCATACAGGGAAATGGGTTCATTCTGGCAAGTGGGCTCCACTGCGGTCCAGACACCTTCCCACCCCACCCCCCAGCTCTCCCCTGACTGCCCACCCAGGCCCGGGACGCCTCCGCTGCTTTCCGCTGTAACAGGTTTGTTTGGCCTTTTCTCTAATGTCACGTGGATGGACTTACAGTTTAGAACATTGTGAGTGGGTGCTGTAGGACTCGCAGTGCACACACCCACTCACCCAGACCTAGCCCTGTTCCTGTGCGTGGAACCTGAGCCGCTGCCCTAACCCCTCTCGTTCTGTGGCAACCGTTAGGCTCAGCCTGCTCAGACGTCACAAGTCCAACAACACATTATGATTTCCACTGGATGTGATTTGTGTCTGTTACGGAAACTGTGAGACGAACAGGGAGGAAGCGAGTATCGAGGAGTCTGTCCCAGTTGCCTCCGTCCTAGTCTGTGGTCGCAGAGGGTGTCAAATCTTTGCTCCCACACGGCTTTGCCTGCCCACCCTCTGCGTGCACTATATGCACTTAAAATACATCCCACTTCCGGAAACGGAGCCGTTTTTACCCACACGATAGGATGAATATTTTTAAGTGTTCCCTTCGCGCCGCAGCTTGGACTGAGTCGAACGGGATCAGGCGTCTACCTCTGTTCTGGTAACCGAGTGGCGACGCCGCAGACGCCAGCCCTCACGGTAAAGTAAGAGCGCGTTCCCGGCGCCTCCGAGTTTCAGTGAAATGAAGAACTTCGACTCCGCTCCCCACTTGTCCCTGTCGCTTTAGTAATCACATCAATAGCTACCACGCAACAGGCGTGGGTGTGAGACACTAGACCAGCCCACTGTCACGGAGATGGCTCCAGGGGCCCAGCCGGCTCAGAGATGTGGAGACTGGTGAGCTGAACCTCGGGAGCCGGGGCTGCGCTTCCACAGCCCCTGTCCCCTCGCTGCTCTGGCCTGGGGATGGCGCTCTCTGAGGCTGTGTCCCTGGAGAGTCCCCGGGCCGACGCCATGGCCCTTGTTCTGTGCGGAGCCCTCAGGACCAAGGGCCCAGGTCAGCTCATTCTCTTCTCCAGTCCTGTGTTTCTTTGCGTCTGTGTCCCGGGCACCCTGGTGACCGGTGCCTGACTGTGCAGTTCTGTCTCTGGGTGTCCCCAGGAACACTCCCTCCATTATCTCTTTCTGGGGGACACTGGGGGTCGTTTCAAGTGCTGCTCACATGGTCCTCGCTGCTGTCTGCCTTCCTAGGCCAGGGCTTTCCTTGTCTGTCTGTTTTATTTGTGTATTTCCCACGGCTCATTCCCATCTCACGCCCCTCAGGTGACTCCCCTGCCCAGAGCATCCACCTGTTCTCCCCGAGACCCCGGGCTGTCCTGCAGGGTGCTCCTTGGTGTGGTTCCTCCTCTTTCCACATGCTCCGCTGTGTCTCCCAACGCACAGCTGCCTGCTAGCCCTCCGTCCCCACCGTCCTTACCCGACACCAAACCCGCCGGGGTGCTGCGTGCCCACCCCAGGCACCTGGCGCTCGGTCCGGGGCGAGTCGGAGCTCAGGCCAGTGGACGGTCCCCTTTGTTCGATGAAGCATGAAGGACAGCGAGCGGACCACTGGTCCCCTCACCCCCTCCATTCCCTCCGTCTCTTAGCAGGAGTTGTTTGGTCTGAGGTGGGCCTGAGCTTTTCTGCAGATCTTTCAGTCAGGCAAACCTAGGAAGGAATCCCCTGCCCGGAGGTGAGACGGGACCAAGCAGATGTCAGCGCCGTCGGAGCTGAGGGGCAGCGGGGCCAGCTTCTGCGGTGGCAGGTCTGAGCTCAGGGAGGAAGACACCCATTTCCCAAGGACACAGGGCCCCCGTCGGATGGGCCGGGCCTTTAGTCACATCCTGGCTCGGTCCCCAGCGGACGCGTCCCGGGGCGATGCTGGGGACCTCCACTCCCGTCCGCCCCCCTCGCCCTGCCCCCCTCCGGGGTGTCAGGGGCCATTAGCACACATCACCTCTGTAAACAAATTGTTTAAATGGATGGCTTGAAGGCTGGGTTGGTGGGATGGGTCTAAAAATAACCGAGCATCGCAAGTTGGATTGTTTTTAAAAGTTTCTTTTTGTAAACCATAATAAACTCTGGTTTTCTGTTTGTCTAGTTAATATGTTTTCTGTTGGAACTGCCTGGATGGTTCTGTCTTAAATATTTAAAACATATGATTTGTATTGGCAATACGTCTGCACTTAAACCGGTGAGGAGTGATGGGTGCCTCCTGCTTCCTGTGGGGAGACAGCTGGGCTTGATCTCAGGGCTCTGGTGGCTTCTTCGTCCCTGGAACGGGGTTGTCTGCTGAGCCGGGCCGGCAGGGAGACAGGACAGGCTGGCGGGAGGCCCCTCTGCAAGTCCTGCTGGAAGCTCCCCGGGACCCCATGCCGGGAGCACGGCTGTGACCGTCCCCAGCCACTCGTGGAGACTGGCCAGCTTGGCTCTCCGTAGTGGAAAACGTAACCCTGGGTGCAGCTGAGCCCTGAACCCATGGGGTTAGGGGTGCTGACCCCGTGCAGTCAAAAATTCACACCTTTGACTCCCCCAACACTTGGCTGCCACTAGCCGACCGATAGCAGCAGTGAGCACACGTCTGTGTGTTGTGTGTGCTGCACACTGTGTTCTCACAGCGGAGAAGCCAGAGAGGAGGAAACGTCATTAGGAAAGTTTCGAGGAAATACGTTTACTGGACTGCGGGCATTGATGCCGTAAGGTGACAGCATCGGCTGACCAGGTTGAAACTGGAGAGTCAGCGTCCTGCGGCCGTCACCACAGGACAGGAGCAGAGACCAGGGTCGGAGCTCTGTGACCCCGGGGTTCAGACAGCGGCGATCTGACAACACGGCGGGCTATGTGCCCTAAGACCGTCTCGCATCTCATCTCCAGCCGACCTTTCCCCCAGGAGAAGGAAAGTGTGAGAAGGGTGTAGACTGCAGGAGAAAGTAGCTAAGGGGTTTGGAATTCAGGGGGAGAGGTTCATCAGATAGAAGCTGCAGTCTGGCGATTTCCCGATTTCCCGAGCATCCCTCCATCTGCTGACCGCGACTCTTATCTGCGCCCTGGGCGTGGGCTCTCCCTCCCTGGAGCACAGCGGCTGAGACACCATCCTGGCTGGCAGTCGCCCTGGGGCACAGAGGTCATCTGCTTGCGGGTGTCCTGAAGTCAGGGTGGGTCCAGTCAGGCATTCCAGTCCCTGGAACAATAGCCTTCGACATGCGTGGAGTACCGAGCCTATTAGCTAATGGCTAAAGCTGAATGCTGAACTTCTCAAGCTCTCCCTCAAGCTGAGTCATCTGTCAGTACCTGCACCAGCATCGCCTTAGACGACACAAAACCGCAGATGTTATAATATTTCTCGCGCTATATGTTAAAAGTGAAAAGATGATTAGGAAAACGGCATTCCCATCTATGTGTAGGAGTGATGATTCGTCAAACAGCAGCGTGATTGATCTATGGTATTGCAGTACAGTCTTACAGCTGCTTTACAGTGGTAAGAAAATCTCCCAAAATGTTCCCAATGTGTTTATTGAAAAGAATCTGCATGTTGAAAGGGTTAGTAATGTTTTAAAGGGTAAAGGTAAAAGCTTGCAAAAGGCGGAAACAGTGAAAAGTGTGTTGCTTGCATGGCCTTTGCTCAGCCTTCTGTTGAGTGTGGATAAAGATTATCTGGATTGTCTGCAAGACAAGGACTCACCCAGCAGATGCCGGACGAGATGCCAGCCCAGTCCAACTGCAAAGTGGACACTGGGCCAGGCAGAGCACGTCAGCAGGAAGCTAGAAGCAGAGTGTATAACCTACACCCCAACTGTTGTTCGGGCTGACTCCTTTTTTGGGTTCAGCCCGCTTGCACCCAGGTGCATGCAATAAAGCCGTTTTGCTCTACACTGGCCTTGCGCTGTGGATGTGATCTCCGCCGGCTCAGACCTTTTACATATGAGTGGACCCACACAGCACAAATCCACGTTATTCAAGGGTGAACTGTATATCATATATCAAATCGTCCCGGGTATGTGCTGCTTTACGGAGAATAAAAGACTTTGTGGATAAAGAGAGACGGAAGTAGGTCTGCCCCCGTTAAAGGCTGAAAAATCTACCCATCATTGCTAATCCATTAACTACCCCAAAAAGTCAGGTTGGTGGGTGATTTTTCTAGACCAGTTTGGGTGAGGTCTTAGAGGATTAACTCAAATAAGACAGCTTTCAGCTGAGATCTTCTCGCCCACCGGTGCTTAGGTGGCCTCCTGCGAGGGCGGGCGAGGAGTTGCGCTCGCTGAGACTGTTTGGCGTCCTCTGAATTATGCGCCGAGCTAAACATCATTAAGAACATGTGCTCCTGAGTGTGGCACCGCGTGCTTGTAATTAGCGGGATCCTTAATTGAATTAAAAACTAAAAAAACTTGAGAAAGGAAATGTCGATGCCAATGACTAAATAAATCCTAAAAAAATGTTAATATTAAATATGCTCCCCCTCCATCTAAACACTTTCCGAGAGTTTAATGACAGAGTTGCAGTACCTCCTTCAATGTCATCTTTCTCTTGTTGTGGAAGAGGGTTGTCAAACCTGTAATTCTGTCAAACTTTCGAACTTGGGAGAGAAACAGAATGAAATAAAAGGACGTCCCTTAGCTCCTTCTCCAGAGATGCGTTTCCCCACTCCCTTCCTCTGCGCAGTTGGTGTGCGTGGAACCCTCGCCTGCTCCATGGGGTTTAGACCTCCCAAACTATTTTCTATCATTCCTCACCTTTCTTGTCACAGGAGAAAGCTCTCCAGGGACGAGGCCTGGCACAGGCCTGCGGGGAGACACTCTTGGACCAGTCTAACCGGAAACGTAAGCGCCTTCAGCTGCCCGGGTCTGCCTGGTTCCCCTGGACGGATTCGTCACCGTTTCAGTGGGAAAATGAACAGAGACCGGAGAGCCGAGAACAATACCCTGTTCTTTAACCTCTTTCCTGACTTCATGCTTGTTTTTCCTCTTGATTGGTTTAAGAGAACAAACACAACAGAATTCACGAGGCCCTGAGCCCGTGCGTTGGTCTGAGAGACCGAGAAGATGCCCGTCTGGAGGATCAGATCTATGGGGTGTGGGCTGTGCAGACATGGCCGGGCTCCCCGACTGCCCAGCTCTGGCCAAACGCCACTGCGAGCTGCTTGGCCGCCGGCTGGCGTCCTTCAGCAGGCTGGCTGAGCCCAGGGCTGTCCCCAGCGGGCAGCTGGAGATGTCCGTCTGCCTGGGGCTGCTGACGAGGACAGTGGGGTGGGGTGGGGGCTGCAGGAGCCTCTGGGTGGGGATGCTGTCCTGGCGGGCGGGGCTGGGGGCTGCACAGGTGTAGAGAAGGGACTCGGGCCTGGGGAGAAGAAAGCTGACTCCCCGGAACCCTAACTGTGCCCCTTTCTGTTCTCCCTCCCGAGCCACCCCCCAGGTCCCTACTTCAGCAGAGGGGACAGGCTGACTCCCTGCTGTGCCAGCTTCCGTGGCATCCCGCGTGGATTCCGTTCTCACCTTCTCCGAGTGCTGCGCTGGGGCACCCTAGGGATCCACCAAAGCCGGTGTCTCTGTTTTAGGTGGGGGTCTGGTGTCGTTAATCAGTCCTTTTACGCTCTACTCTGATTTGAAATATCTTCAAATTAAGGTTTCTATAAACAGTTATTCGCTATTTTCCCGTGAACTGACAGGTAAGAGCAAGTCTCCTGTGATTTCCGTTTCTACCCATTTCCCCTTGTTTTGGAGACCTTGCTGATGCAGCTGTGGTATTTGCTGCCTTAGAAAAACGTCGTGAAGCAAAAATAAAATAAATAAATAAAAATGAAAAGTTCGTCGACATACTTATACTTCTCAATACCCACAAGTTATTCAAACACATGGATCACACTTGCCGACCGGTGAATCCGGGGGTTCGGACTTTAAGGGTCGAGCGCTGGTGGAGAAAAGGTCCGGGCACCCTGCTGGGCGGGGCTCTGCCACCCGCGGGGGCCGTGGAGTCCACACTCAACGGACACCGAGAAGCACGGACTAATCCGTGAGAGGGAAGCATTCTTAAACATCAAAATTAAAACCCATTTATTCTCAGAAGATTTTATCTTATTTATTTTTAAATCCTCACCCAAGGATATTTTTCCATTTATTTTCAAATTGAATGGGAGGTGGGGAGGGAGAGAGAGAGAAACATCGATGTGAGAGAGACACTTCAATTGGTTGCCTCCCACACGACCCCAACCAGGGCCGGAGATTGAACCCGCAACCCAGGTACGTGCCCTTGACTGGAAATCAAACCTGAAAATATTTGGTCTGCGGCCCGAAGCTCGACCACTGAGCCACACCGGCTGGACGGGCATCAGAATATTTTAAAAAGTGCCCTTTGTATCAGTACGTTACTCATTCTATGTGGATTTTTCTAAAAGTACAATACCCCCCATGGCAGTTTTCTTCGTGGAATCACAGTGGGCCAGCAGGCGGCACGCGTGACCCCAGTGACGGAGTTCAGAAAATGGGGTGTTTCTGAATGCCGTGATACGAGCCATCATAAAATACGAATTTTTAAATAAACAATCAAGTGATTCAATATGCTTTCATGTCAGGGGTCAGAAAAATAGTTCTTGTACTTTAAAAAGTTATGGTGTACCTTCTGAAGTAGTACAAAATAATTATAACTATACTTTTCGTAATGTGCTCAACCTTATTTTTAGTTTTGCGATAAAAACATATTTTAGCTGTATCGTAAATAGATGAGGAGTAAATGTTAACCAAGTAAGATAAAATAAATTACACACTGGACGAACACTTCATATTCTACTGATGAGTATTTGCATATCACAGACACTGGGTCTGAGTGTTACATAGTATCGTTTGGACTATTCGAGTCCAAAGCCCTGAACCTGCAGATTTGAGGGGACAATAAACCCCATGGAGCAGAAACTGACCTCTGAGGACTGAGGACCCAGGATCCTAGACCTTCCACTGGCCGGTACCCCAGTGTTTTAGTGTTTCTAACTGCTGCCCAGCCCCTCAGATGCCCTGACCCTCGCCCTCCGCGGAGCGAGGTGGGTCGGGGAAACAGAGCTGGTCCGTAGGACCCACAGAGCCGCCCAGGGCTCCCGGGCAGGACACACACACTTCGCAGGGTGCAGCCCCAGCTCCATCTCGCTCTGTGATCTCTGCAGACATTCTGATGCATCTCGGGTGTTGAGGGCAGAACCCAACTCAGTGGCACCAGCTTAGTCCCTGTGCAGAGCTCAGGTGCCAGGACCCGGCCACCGCCCAGGCTCCAGCTCTGACTGGCGGGGACTCCTGAGCCGCTCTACCCGACACTGTCTCTGGAAGGCGAGGAAGGCAGGAGCCTCAGCGAGCAGGCACGGAGACCTGGCAAGCTCTTCAACGTGTCAAGTCGGGGGGCAAAATCCATCACAGATCAGCATCTGTACAAGGTCAGAGAGGCCACAGGTGACACCAGCCAGCGCTCTGAGCCGGACGCTCCTGGACTGGCTGCAGGATAACCGTGAGGCTCTGCGCCCCGCCCCCCAGGTTCAGAGAGGACGGGGCTGAAGCCAGCCCACGTCCAGCTCCAAGTCCTGGCTGGAGCAGGGGACACCATGGGTGCCCCTGAGAGCTGGCTCCGGCCGCTGAGGAGACTCTCCCACCAGGAGTCACGGGGCTGGGCCGCAGCCATCTTGAGTCCCCAGCATCCTCCGTCCCCCCGTCTGTGCTGACCCCGGGTGTCCACCACCCAGCTCTCAGGGGAGCCTGCTGCGGGAGCACCGTGGGCGGGTGGCGGGCCGGGCAAGCACCTGGATCTGCTGAGCGCTCCTGCTGGGTCCCCACACCCCAGGGCCGCTCCAGCCAGTGCCTGAGCACAGTGGGGCCGTTTCTGTCCCATGGGGGGCTCCTCTCACAGCTCCGTTTGGGTGGGGACTCCCAGCCTGACCACGACTGCCCAGTGAGTGCGTTTCCATCCCGGCACCTCTCCTGCCCTCTCTGCTGTTTCGGCCGTCAGACAGTCGTGGTAGGAAGAGCCCCTTCACCTGGTCCCGGTCCCCCCTCCTTTACCGTCACAGATATTGCCCCCCAAGTCTCCTGCATGTCTTCCCAACCTGGTGTCCGCTTCTTAAAGCGCCCAGAGGGACACGACGCCCTCCGAAATGCCCTCGCAGACACCAGCCAACGTCTGAGTTGGCTCATGAAACCATTTCACGAGTTCCGCCCATTCATTTATTCGTCCATTCAACAATATTTATGAAGAATCGACCGACAGTTACAGACTCAATGAGCACACTCTGTGCTCTCACTGGAGTTGATGGACAGTAAAAAGCAGTGTGAACATCACTGGACGCCACGGGCTCCGTGCCCCGGGGACACACGGGGAAGAGACGCTCGGAACGGGCAGTGAAGGCAGCCGTGCACCCAGGGAGGAGGGCACACGGCTGCTCACGGGAAGACACGCTCAGGGAGAATGAGAGGAAATGGAGGCGCCTCCGGCGCGTCTGCACTGTGCCCCAAAGACCCGGGTCAGATGCGGGCAGGAGGGCGGTCCACTTTGGGTCAGAACCGAGTAACAAGGATTGGGTTTACCTTCTGCCTGAAACAACCGAAAAATAAAGGAAGGACAAACCAAAGAGAGGAGGGAAGGGAGGAAGGAAGGACAGACACATTTGAAACCACAGCTTTCAAGACATGGAGTATCAGACAGTGACCCTGGGATCAGGAAACACAAGAGGTCAGCCCCACAGCTGCCCGACCCACAGCCTGGAACCTACCACATCTCCAGGTCGTGTCTCAGGCAGTGAGCTTGGGCAGGTCCCTGAGCTGAGATGACTCTCCAGCCAGAGCTGTCCGGGGAGGTACCGAGGTGAGCGTTCTGCACAGATGGAGCCCTGGAGGCCGGAGGGGCTCTCTTTGAGGTCCTATCCCCTGATCTTGGCTCACGGGGACCCTGATGAGGGTGGAGAGCCTGACAGAGCCAGAGAACGGGTGGACAGCACCCAAGGTCAGTGACAGGACGCAGCGCTGGTGCACACAGGCCGAGAGCAGCGCCCGTCCACCGAGGGGAGGGCAGCTTCGCGGGTCACAGCGGCTCGGGGCCTCCGGAGTGTCCCGCCTCGGTGTCGGGGAGCAATCGGCACCAGAACGAACACTTCGGCTGTAGCAGGAAGTCCCGACTCACACTGTCTCCAGGTAATCTGATGGACCCAGACGACGGGTCAAGAACAACAAAGAAACACATAAATACCCCGTACCAGAAGGTAAAGTCGCAGTGCTGGCATCCACCAACTATCTCCAGAAAATAAACAGGAAAAAAAAAAAACTACAACCAGGAAAATGTAACCCGTTTTGACAAGAAAAGTCGATCAATGTAAACCAAGGTAGGACCGTCACCGTTGTGAAGAATTATCAGACAAGAACACAAAAAAATGGTTATAACTGTGTCCACAGGAGCAAAACTGCAGGACTTATATAACAAGTAGAAAAATGGAAGACATTTTAAAAATCAATTGTCTAAAGATAAACATTGGAATGTCTAAGACAAAAAAACACAGCTGTGAAATGAATGATAGACAAGGTATTGCCGGGGGAACAACTGGTCAACTACTACAAGACGCAGCAAAAAACGTCGGAACCGAAGCAGGAGGAGACGACTTTAGAACAAGGGACCTGGTGCTGGTGGGCTGGTGAACAGCTCGCTGTCCTAACCTACGTATTGTTGGGTCTTCACGGGAGAGGGTTAGAAAAATATTTTAAGTAAATAATGCCCAAATACTTCTAAAGTCGATGAAAACTACAAACCCATTCACCCACAAACTCAATGAACCTCAAGCAAAAGACGTATGAAGAACCACTTCAAGGACATTGTAAACACACTGTTCAAAATGAGCGATAAAGAGAAAACGAAGGTCGGGCTGATAAAAAATGCACCTTATGTACAGAAGAACAACAGCAAAAACGACAGCAGATTTATTTATTTTTAAAAAAAATATGGTTTTTAAAATTGATTTTAGAAAGAGGAAGGGAAGGATAGAAACATTGACGAGAGAGAGACATCAACATCAGTCGGTTGCCTACACGCCCCCCGCTGGGGGTCCAGCCTGCAGCCTGGGCATGTGCCCTGACCGGGAATCAAACTAGGAACCTCTTGGTGCACCGGACAGTGCTCAGCCACTGAGCCACACCGGCCAGGCGACAGCAGATTTATCATCAGAAAAAGAAGACAGTGGCGTGCTGGCCGGTGTGGTTCAGTGGTTAAAGCGCACACTTCCTGGTCAGGGGCACGTACCGAGGTTGCAGGTTTGATCCCTGTCCCTGGTCGAGGCTCATGTGGGAGGCAACTAATCAATGTGTCTCTCTCACATCAATGTCTCTCTCCCCCCGCTTCCTCCCTCCCTTCCACTCTCTCTAAAAATCTATGGAAAAAATACCCTCAGATGAGGATTAACAAAGGAACAAGCAAAAAGAAGACCGTAGAGTAACCTCTTTAAAGTACTGAAAGAAAAACAGTCAACCAAAAGTTTTATAGCCAACAAAAATACCCTGAAAAACAAATGCAAGAGAGTCTTTTCCGATATACAAGAGCAGAAAGAGTCATCCATGACTTTCCATGAAGAGCTTCTTCCTGTCTGTAGGTGGGTGGTCTGGGTCCTGCTAGCATGTGGGCTCTGGCTGCTGGCCCAGTCCTCGCGGTGCGGGAGGAGTTGGAGACCCTTGGGCCCCTGCTGCCTCTGCGCGGCTCCCGGGGACCCTTCCTGAAGGAGAAAACACAGTCGAGCCCAGAGCCCGCTGCCTGAATCGGGACATCCGTCAGCCACACCTCAAGCACTGTCCCCCTTCCCAGCCGCCAGTGAGGGGCAGTCAGAGGTTCTCAGGACTGCGTGGCCCCCAGCTCCAGGATGCTGCGGCCCGGCCACGACGTGAAGGAAGCGTTTGGGGACAGAAAGGCCAGTGAGCTGCCTGGCGGGAGCAGAGGCGATTGGCGTAGGACACAGTGAAAACCAGAATAGATTCCATTCTGAGCAAAAAAAGGGAAACTCTGGAAAGTCTTAGGCAGAGGGCTGGTCGGATCTGACTCCCAGTTTCAGGAGCCCAGTGGGCTGCAGGGGATCGTCAGTGAGTCAGGGCAGGGTCCCGTAGACGGTGGGAGGAGTGTGAGAAATGAGGGGGGGTGTCAACAGCACCCACAGATGGCTGGAACGTGATGGAACGGGAAGAGTCATCAGGAATGACACCCAGAGTTTGGCTGCGGGCACAGGGAGGAGGGGTGCCCTGACGGAGCTGGGCACCTGCAGGTAGCTCAGAGCTGCTGAAACGTCTCACGTGGGGCCACCCTGGGGAGTCAGAGGAACTGACAATGCAGAGCAAGGCCTCGTGACGGAAGGCCTTCTTCTGGGGGGTCCTCACAGAGTAAATGAATGCCCCACCCCCTGTTACAGAAACGGCGGTGGTGTGTGACGCTCTCCCTGGTGACGGAGCTCCCTACGGGGAACCTGAGGGAGGAGGCTGGAGGGAGGAGCCGGTGACTAACTCAGCCAGCTCTCCTCTGAAAGAGAATCACCCACGACCTGACATCAGCTTGCTTTCTGCCAAATCTCTTCATTTCAAATGCAAATTCCAAGATGCTCTCATCGAGGGATAATTATGTAATTATCTGTTATCCCGAGTGCGTGGCCGCTCTCCTCTCCTCCCTCCTTCTGTGGCGTGTGCGGCTGTGGGCGCTGGGGATCCAGGTGACTCAGCGACTGTCAGCCCAGCCCCGCGGGGAGCAGGGTCCTGGCTCACTACCCCCTGTGGGAGCAGGGTCCTGGCTCACTACCCCCTGTGGGAGCGGGGTCCTGGCTCACTACCCCCTGCGGGATCAGGGTCCTGGCTCACTACCCCCTGCGGGATCAGGGTCCTGGCTCACTACCCCCTGCGGGAGCGGGGTCCCGGCTCACTACCCCCTGCAGGAGCGGGGTCCTGGCTCACTACCCCCTGTGGGAGCGGGGTCCTGGCTCACTACCCCCTGTGGGAGCAGGGTCCTGGCTCACTACCCCCTGCAGGAGCGGGGTCCTGGCTCACTAAGGACTGAGCCATGACTCAAGGAGAAAGCACATGCCCACCTTCCAGGCTCCAGGGACTGACCACATTAAGCTCTCAATAAGTATATTTTACATTTACAAAGGTCCCAAAAGTATGTTGTGTGACTATTTAATTTTTCTAAAGATCACGGGAGGTAGATCACTCTGTTCACGTGTTGACGAGACGTCACCAGCCACATTACGGAGGCAAAGGGACCAGGAACACGATTTCTTTTGTCTTTATGCTCCCGATGCTTCCTCGCACCCTTGAAGGCCGACGAGGGTTCATAACTGTGGAAATAAGCTTGAGATTGCTGGACTAAGGTTCCGGAGCTTCTTAAATCACGACACACATGGAATTTATTCTACTGACGTTCACCCAGTGCCTGTTACACAGAGTTTTAAGCACTTAGAAATATTGAGCCCTCAGAAATACGAGCCGCCATCAGCGTGATGACATTTCTGTTTTGCGGGGGCTGGAAGTTTTCAGGTGGAAATGGAGGGGTGCGTTTCACCAGGGAGCAGAGCTCCCAGTTCAGCGTCAGGAGGATTTCCTGTTCAGTGCAGTCTTCTGGTTTAAACTCAGATTTCGTAGAAGGGTGGGGTCCGCAGCACTGGAGACGCCCTCAGCGGCAGGACCCCAGCCCGCGGCCTCTGACCCCGGATCTCTCGGGCTGCAATGAATGCCTCGTCGCTTTAAAACTCAGTCAGCCCCGGGACGCGGCTCTGCTGGCTGAAAACATCAATAATCTGCTCCTGCTAGGTTTTTTCCAACCTTTGGCCGCTGTATAAACTTTTATTAGGCCATTTATTGTTTCTTTTGCAGTTTGTTTTCAGCACAAAAGGGTGAAGGATTCCACTGTGTTTTAAACTTGAGGACCGTATGGTCTTAAATCACCGGTTCCTGATGTGGCTGGGCGAGTTCGCCTCCCCGAGCAGCCTGACCCGGGAAAGCAGCGCCCCAAATGTCTCCTTTGCAGAACCACGCTGAGGCTCCCTCTGCACCCTAACCTTCGATACTCGCTGCCGGACATTAAGGAAAGTCACGTCCCTAATCTTATGATCTGTTTTCCTTCGTGCGCGCCACAAACGCCAAAGGATAATTCTTCCTAGAAAAGTCCATCGTTTGTGATAACACGCAATGCGCCTTTAATTAACGAGGCTGCCTGGTGCTGGCAAGGGGGCAGCCTCTTAGGGCCACACGGCGGGGGATCGTGCCGCGTCCTGTCTGTGCACGCCAAGCCCTGGAGCCAGAAAAAAAATCTCCTGTCATCCGCGTCTCTGCGGAACGAGGCTACTTGTCGAGAGCCCAGCCCGTCCTGCCCGGCAGGATCGAAGGAGGCGCCAGGAGCTCGCGGAGTGCTTTGGCGGGAGCAGTGACCAGAGTCGTTATAGTAACGTGTGGTTCATCTCCAGTGTGGAGGGGGAAAGCCATTTGAGGTTGCTCAATATTCTCGGGCAGATGTAACTGTCCTCTGAATCCAGAGGTAGGAAAGAGGATCTGTGTTTATTTGTTTCTGGTTTGCCTTGTTTTGAAGCTGAAAATGGCCTCTGGGCTGCGGGCAGCGGGAGCCGGGCTCAGTGCCGGCCTTTCCGAGGGCTCTGGAACCTGGTGCAGGTCCCCCGCCCCCGGGGAGGACGAGCGGTGACTGAGCACAGCGACACTGCTGTTCTCTTACCCTGACGATGATGTATCCACCCCACAGGAAACCCCACCGTTTCAGCGCTGGAGATACACTCTCCTACACATTTATGAAAGATTATCGAACGTGTCTCGGTTTCTGACTGCCAGATTTCAGGTTGCATGTGTAAACTTATCCACAAACTCCTTTCTTTGCCCCTCGAATGGAGCCAGAGGAAGTGGAGGGGATATTTGCTAGAAGCACAGAGCCACTGCGGGTTCAGAAGGCACTTCCTGCGGCCCGACAACCAAGGAGCCCGAAGTGATGGGCGCGGGGGGAGCGTCCCGGAGGGAACCAGACCCTCACGGCGCAGGCGAAACCCTCACTGGCGCCCTTCCCCCTGCCCTTCAGCCTGACTTTCGCCTCGATAGAAAGAGTCCGAATGAGAGCTCCCGGTGCTTACACAGCACCCAGCAACTGACCAATTCGAGGAAAGAGAACGTAATGAATTGTTTTTCATCGTAGGAACATAGCCGGGGTTGACGCATCTCCAAAAGAGGATAATTCCATCGGCAGTGAACACTTTCTGAATTAAGATCTGGTGGACTGACTATGACTTCAGTGTGAGCCCTTGAACAATGGAAATCAGTAAAATTATATCACTAAGGTAAGGGTGTTGCTATTGTCATACAATAATAACGATATGTACAGATCAAGGCACTTATCGAGATAATTGAGACAAACTAAATGATACACTTGGGAAAACACCAATGGAAAACCCACTGTTTTCTCTTATTTTGGGGGTGCGGCATAGAAGTGATGACTTCTGTGTAATTCCCGGCTTGTTTTCCAGGGGAAGCTGGTGAATGACGCCCCCCTCCTGCAGCTTTTTCAGAATCTGTTCCTTTTTCAGGAAGTGTTGCGTCCCCTGTCCACGTGACCGTATCTATCCATCTCCCAAAGCCCAGGCGAAACCAGCGTCACCCTCATAAGTGATTACAAAAACGAGGGGTGTTCTTGGACTCTGACCAACCCACCCGCTGCACCCCGGCCTGATGTGAGTGGACTGAGGGGTCCCTGGCTCTGAACATGGGTTTGCGAGCGAAGGCCCGTTGGTGCGGCCGGTGGCTGAGCAGATACGAGAACCTCCTCAGGCCCGAGTTCATTCATGCCTCAGATGAGCCGCAGGGCTGACCTGTTCACCCCAGAAAGGTCACATTCGCTTTCCCAGGGGAAGGTCAAACTTCACGCAGTGTCCCTTGGCCCTTTCAGCCAGGGAGAGACTTTGCTGTTGTCCAAGGCCCAGTGAAGCTCCAAGGAGACGAGGGGTCCGAGGCATTTCACCTAAGCGTGTTACAGATGGGCCGTGAGTGCGGGAGGGTTCGAGTGGGTAAGAAATGGTGGGGGACAGAAGGAAGGGCGTCCTCAGCTCCGGGTTGTCTGGAAGCGAAGTTTGAATTCGGTGCTTCATTTCGTTGACCTCGTTTCCTTCAGGATGATTAGATAGTCGTTCTCCGTTGTCCTTAACCCAGCACAGAGCTCAGCCCACCTCCATGTACCGCGCGCCGAGACAGCTGTCCAAGGGGTGGGAACGCCGGCCTCTTCCCCTCGGTCACCACTTCAAACCCGCTGATATTTAAGGCCTGTCCTAGACTTTGGGCGGGGGTGTGAGATGAAGCTACAGATCGAATTACTGCTGTTTTGTTTGCTGGCTTTTAAGAAGCAAATAGAGCCCGGCCGGTGTGGCTCAGTGGAAGGAGTGCTGTCCCATGGACTGAGGTCCCGGTTCTATTCCCAGTCAGGGCACATGCCCTAGTTTTGGGCTCGATCCCCAGTAGGGGGCGTGCAGGAGGCAGCTGATTGATGTATCTCTCTCATCGATGTTTCTCTCTCTCATTGCCTCTCTCTCTAAAAAATCAATAAAAACTTAAAAAAAAAAAACAAATAGAGAAACGAATTTTAATCTCAAGGGGACAAGGGACCTGATGGTCATGATTCGGTCCTCATTCTCTTTGACGTTGCCTTTGATAGTCAAGAAGTCCCCTTTTCCAGCATCATTTCTGGTGCCTTACTCACTGTTTCCTGGGGCCAAACTTGGTGCGTGCAGACGAAGGTTACAGAAGGACTCTGTTCCGGACCAGGTTCCAGCACTTTCATAAGGTGCCACATCCGTTCCCATCGGCTGCTTCGGCTCATACTCACCAGAAGCTCCTGGGATCCAACCTGGTGTCGCCTCACATAGTAATCCTTGCCAATCAAATCAGTGTAAATGGCGTCTCGTAACAGTTTGACTTACGTGCTCATGATCTGAATGACAGGAGGAACTCCTCATGTTTTTATTGGCTGTTCATGTTTTTCTCAGCGATGGATTGCTAGCTGAGTCTTTTGTCCATTTTTCTATTGGTGGTTTGTCTTTTCCTCATTTACTTGTACATGACAGATGGATGGACAGACAGACAGACGGACGGACGGATGGATAGATAAGTAGAGATGGCAGGCGATAGGCAGGGATTGCGTTTCAACTACGTGCATGACAAGTATCTTCTTCCCCATTTTTATAAGATACTTTGTGAGAGCAGATGTTTTTAATTTCAAAGGGGTGGACTCATCAATCACTTCTTTAGTGATTAGTGTATTTTGTGTCTTGCTTAAGAAATCCCTCTGAACCCCAAGGTCAGAATGATTTCCATCTACCAGTTTTAAAGCCTTGCTTTTGAATCTGAGTCCTTCATCCATCTGGACTTAATTTTTCCACTGTGGGAGGTAGATATCTGCTTCATAAACTCCACACAGAAATACATTTTCTTAGCTCCGTATATTATAGGGTCCCTTCTCTGAACAATGACCTCCTGTGACGCCATCACCACGGATCATGATTCCGTATGGTCTTGGGTCTGTTCCTATAGCCTTTATGCCCTGTCCCATTAATTCATTCACTCTCCCTGTTGCGAAATCACAACACTGAGTGCTGCAGGGTCATGCTTGGGTGAACCTGGGTGGCATCTGCCTTTGTTTCTTTACAGATGGGCCTCCTTCGGAGACAGAGAATGTCACCGTCTCCCCAAGAAGGGTCCGTTGTCTGACACAAAATGTTTTTTTTTTTTCTGGCAATTCTAATATGTGATATTCTTCCCATCAAGGTAGAGTCTCTGTCCTCGCTCCCTGAACCTGGGAGAGTGTGGCTATTTGACTTTTGGGGTACAATGGGACTTGTGACTTCTGAGGCTGGTCGTTGACGTTCTTGCCTCATTCACTGAAAACCTTGCCCTGGGGGCCCCGAGCCTTGGCATAAGGGGCGTGTTCACCCAAGATGGCCACACCTGAAGCCGAAGCCCGTGGAGAAGCCACGTGGAAGCCTTGCGTTTCCCCAGCTGAGAGAAGAATTCTCCAGATACGTGTAGGCCCTGGCTCTCGAGTTCCCCAGCTGAGGCCCCAGACGCCGTGGGTAAGGGTGAGCCCACCACGCTGTGCCACATCTAAGTGTCTGCCCCAGACTCTGTGAGCCTACAGAAGGGGTGTTGCTTCTCAGCACTGGGATTTGGAGGAGTTTACTCTGCTGCAGTGGAGACCCAGGACACCTCTTCCACAGAGCTGAGGAAGCCCCAGGGTGGACAGAAGACGTTTGGGCGACATCAAGGCTCTGGGACGGACGAGGTGGGGATCTGGCGGCACATCGTCTCACTTTTCTGGTCTCAGTTTCCCCTCCGAAAGCCACTGTATTCAAGCAGTGATTTAAAAGTCCCCTTCTAGCTCTACTGTGTTTAGTCGTGAACCCATCCAGTGTGACCATCTTGTCATTTAAAGCTGGAACACCCTTATACACTCACCTCAGGACCTCCATTTCCAGGACTGGAGAGTCGCTGGGTGCTAATGGTGAGTATTAGTGTATTTTGTTTTCCCAGGCACATCACAGTCGCAGTTTCTGAACAGAGATGATCTGTCATTCACAATGTCTGTTCTTACCACACTCAAGAGGATTAAAGACTGTGTACACAGCTATTAGACAGGAATTTAAAAGAAAATGGTGACACACAGCCAATTTCCACAGCACAGTTACCACGTGGCAACAAACAGACTGCTCAGCCAGTGCTGAATAATCTGGAAGCAAAGGCAAACCGCCGGGGGCTGTGGAGCCTCATGGTCTGACAAAATCCAGCAGGTAAACTCCCAGGCAATGCACACAGATGTGTTGATAATGGGCTGTAAGGACCGCGTAGTGATAAAAAGCAATAGCGCTTTCACCATCGAGATGCGATCTCATTCCCCAGCCAGCGCTGTCCCTGGAGACCTCAGGGCTGCCATTTCGCAGAAGGAAACACCGAGGCTCCGTGAAGCTCCCAACAGTCGCTCCTAACGACACGCCTCCCCAGTGCCGGGCGAGGACTCAGACAGAGTCATGGTCTTAAAATCAACCTCTTCCCATTTTCCTTACAACAGATTCGTGATTCAGGTCAATGTGGGGACCCCATCCCAGCACCCAGCCAGCCGTGAGCAATGCCACTGAGAGCGGCTGTGCAAGGGATGAGTTTTTCCTGCGTGAACGTCCCCACAGCCGAGGTTACAGACATCCGGAAACACTCACGGAAAACCATGCGCGTGTGTTGTTTGTATCAGGAGAATGGGGCTCATAAGCAGATGAAACTCAAAGGCTGTAAACACGCCCCCCCGCCCAGGAGGAAGAGATGGCCAGGCGAGCACTTATCTCTCTGCAATATCACTCCCCTCCACCGGGCGTCTGATAAGAACTGGAAAGGAAACAGCTCGAAACTTGTCTTTCTTGGCAGGTTGCGGGAATAAACACCATGAAACAAATTTATGGTGAGTCACGGCCGCCTGCTGGAACCTGCGGGGCCGCAGGAAGCGCTGTGTGGTCCGGCTGCTGCTGGCGTCCACGGCACAGCGCGGCCTGAGGGCCCGGGCGGCGCCCAGCTCGGCCAGCTCTGCCTGCAGCCAGCGCTATCGGAGCGCGAGACTGTCCACCTACAGCTCGAGGACCGTTCTGGGGGCCCGGCAACGCGCACCAAGGCAGAGCGTCAGTCTTGTCCTCATCGTCCCCCTCGCACGGCTCTGACCTCACTTCCGTCCCCGGCTGGGGTCCCTGGACAGACGGAGCAGCTGTTTTAACCTCAGACGCACACAGGCCTTTCTATGTCACATGCCTTCCCAGTGATTGTCGCACTTTTAATTCACGTGACTTTCAGTAAATGCTCGGAGGGGCCTCAACGCTCTTGCAAATGAAAATTATCCACAAATCACAAAACAAAACAGCAACAATTCCCTCTTAAAGTGGAGGAACGAACACGCTCAGAGTGATGTTGAAATAGACCCAGATTCAGACTTGGAAGGGGTTAGCCTCTTCAGAGTTCGCCTTGATTTTGAATTTTATTTTCATTCAGTCAGTAACCCACAGAATTGTCGGGAACAGCCAACTCCCAGCACTTGGGGACTAGGGGACCCAGGGAAATGACAGTTCCCCATCACAGGAAGTAGAAAGACCCTGGTTGCAGGGAAATAAAGCTTTTGCCGCTCTCCGGAGAGGCCCGGCCTGCCCAGAGCTGCCCCCGCGGCTGCCCAGAGCTGCCCTGCCGGCCGGGACCCAGAAGGCGGGCCCACCGACCTCCTCCAAACAGCTCTGCCCATCCCTGTGAGAAGCAGCTGGGGTTCTGCGAGACCTCACTTCACACCTCACGACAACACGGGAAGACAGACTTTAATACGGACTCTGTGGTGTCGACCCAGGAGCACCTGCTTTTCCAGGACCAAGCAGCTCCGCTCCAGGGAACGACCCCGTCCTGCCACGTCCCGCTGCCATCCAGGATCTACCGAGGGAGTGGATTCCCCTGAATATCCAGACGGGAGACTCCCAGCTTCAACAGGCAGGCAGGGGAATCGCGACCGTCATCCGTGGAGACAGAAGGACTAGCAACTTCCAGGAAAGTACCAGACGTCGTCCGTGAGAGCAGCCCAGGGCTGGCACAGGCGAGGGTGAACCCCTCCAGGGCGGAGGAGGGGTGTTCATCTGTGTGGTCTTGGAAGCTGACCGCTTCTAATGAATTAACCAATCCATTCATTGCACAATTACTCAGTTTCACCCACCAGCTCGGAGCTGGTGACATCTGGATGCTGCTTTGGTTCCTGGGACTCAGGATCTCGTAAACACACGGCGTAGATCGTGAAAGGGGACGCCACGGGGCAGACGGGTGCTGCGGGAAAGACACAGGGTGTGGAATCGGGTGACTGGTGTCCTGTTGGGTTCGAACCCCGGACAGGGAGGCCCAGCAGCTCGTGAAGGGATCCGAGATGGAATGACCCTGAGAACCACCCAAACCGGATTGTCCAGGTGGCTAGTGACCAAGGCCAAAAGCAACGCTAGGCCCCAAAACCGGGGTGCGCGATGCTAGGCCAGCAGGTCCTCATTCTAGCAGTGCAGTCCTGTGCCAGCACCCCAGGAACCCGACTTCAGTGCCGGGCTGACGCTGGACACTTCCTGTTGCGAACCGTCCTGGGCCCCGTTTTAAATCAGGGAGATGACGGGTGACCTTTGAGGCACGTGACCTAGGGTGTGTCATCCCGTGTGCCAGACGGAGGAGCCAGGAGCTGCCTTGATGCCGGGTTGGAAGGATTCAATATCAGATACGTTGGGATGGACACAGGTGAGGACCCCTTGACGGGGAGCGGGTGGCAGGGAGCCCTGGAGCCCGGGGTGGCCGGCCGCATTCCACTGCCCGGCGGGACGCGTCGCTCGTTTGTTCATTGGGAGGTTTTTCAGTTGGCGTTCTCCTTCATTCCCAAATCCCATATTTTGTGATTATGAGGTATTTCTGTGTTTACCACTTCGTCAATTACTGCGAGGACGCCGCCGCCGTTACGGTGATGAAACGGCACCGGAGGGTTACGCATTCAGCCTGCTCGATCCTCTCCAGGCGCGGATCTCGTCCTCAGGCTGGAAGGCACTCGCACTCTGAGGTTCCCCGTGCTGCCTGGGAGCTCCGAGGCCACGGTGATGTGGCCCGGTCACTCACGATCGCTGAGGAAAGAGGGAGGCCTGGCAGCACACCAGGGACGAAGACCAGGACTTCACACTCGGCTCCAAGGCGGGGCGGCGTCCCTGGCTCTCCCCACCAGAGACGTCCCTCTGTTGGTTCGAGAAGGTACTTTATCGTCTCACAGCCTCCGGGAAGAGCCACGGCCTTGGCGGGCTGCGCTCACCCACCGTGGCCCCTTTTCCACCAACAGGACCTGCATTTTGTTCATCCGTGGACCCAGATCACCGGGAGAGGCATCTACATTTCCCAAACTGCGGAGGTCCGAGTATCATCGTGAGAGAGAGCTGGCTGTTCATTCAACACTTACTCCCAAACCTGTCCTCTGTGCCAGGCGCTGCCTGGTGCTGAGGAGAAGCCGGCAAGAGGACACTGCCGGGCTCACGGCGTCTCCTTGCGGCTTCCCGCCTTTTGGTGTCGCCTCCTCCGTCTGGTCTGAAAGGTGGACGTTATGGCTGGAGCTGCAGCGGCCACGGTGCCAACACGAGGAAACGCTGACGGACTTGCAGGAACTGGCCTGCGATTCAGCCCTGGCCGGGCCGCCTCCTGCACGCCCCCTACTGGGGATCGAGCCCACAACCCAGGCCTGTGCCCTGGCCAGGAATCGAACCGGGACCCCTCAGTCCAGGGGACAATGCTCAGTCCACTGAGCCCCACCGGCCGGGCCAGAGAACTTACTTTAACTGACCCTATTTGCTGGCTGCAGAATAAAATTGTAATTCAGTTTCTCTGACACTTATTTCAATATCATTCTCAAAAAACCCCCACAACAATCTGCATCACAAAGAAAACAACAAAAAAGGAATTAAATGTGTAAGTCCATGCCCTGAGAATAAGCCTCAAGGAACCGGTGTCCGTGGGACGTGGCAGCAGTGGTGCTCCTGCCCCCGTTCCGTGGGACAGACTGCGGGAGCCGGTAACCCAGCCGGCGGGGCGGTCTCCCAGGCCCCTCAGCGCCTCAAGGGCAGCAGGTGAGGGACGCTCCTGAGCAGACAGAAATCGTGCAGAATTTTCTCAGTTTACGTAGACTAGGAAAACTTCGTCTGTTCAAGATACAAATAGAAAACAAAGCTGAGAGGTTTCGTGCCACAGTTCAACGGGCTGGATTTTTAAAGACTTCTTCCTGACAGGCAATAACACGAGGACTCAGACATTTTTAAAAACCTAAACATTTCAAGTACAAAGTAACGCTGGACAAACACGTGAAAGACCGTGGTGCCAACCTGACATCCCCAAAGGGAGAAAGCCGAGTGTTTCATTTTATGCTACTATTCATTATCAGGTAACTGGATCCCAGGGTCAAATACATAAAAACACTCAGTCCACAGTTTACCATCAAATGGTTCCGTCCTCTGGCATTGTGTCAATTAGTAAAATATAAAAACAGTTCAGTTAAAAGTCGCTCAGCTTCTCCCTAATAAAGGAAAACACGTAATAGCCTGTGTTAAGAGCACAGGGAGGTGCTCACAGGAGACACGGACGCGCTGGTTCTGTGTCCCTCCTCGCGCGTGGCGGTGCTCGCGTGGCGGTGTTCGCGTGGCGGTGCTCGCGTGACGGTGCTCGCTGCGTGGTCGGTCTGCCAGCGCGTATCCCCTGCTTCTCGGGACGTTAGGAGTCTCAGAAGCGCGGGAACACGGGCCAGGCCCTTCATGACTTTGCCGCCATCCTGTGGCTGTCAGGTGAGCACAGGTGCAGCGCCGGCCGGCCGGCCACCATGCTGTGTCCCCTCCCCTGTGTGCGGAGGGTCCCGGAGCCGAGCAGGCTGAGGAGGGATGGGAGCCTGGGCCGGTCCTGCTCACCCCCGTCACGGCTGGGGACCTGGTGTCTGCTCCGCCGGGACTCTCCGTACTTCCCCTTTGAGCCTTTGCTTCGGTTTTACATACAGTTTATATCTTTGTTTTGTATACTGTATGGGTTCGTTTACTTGAGGTTGTAATTGCATGTGATAAAAATGTGTTTCTCTTGCCCTGGCCGGTTTGGCTCAGGGGTTAGAGCGTCGGCCCGCGGACCAGAGAGTCCCGGGTTCGGTTCCTGCTAAGGGCACGTACCTCGGTTGCAGTTTGTCCCCGGCCCCGGTTGAGGTCGTGTAGGTGGCAACCACTCGATGTGTCTCTCTCACATCAATGTTTCTCTCTCTCTCTCCCTCCCTCTCTCCCTCCTGCTCTATCTGAAGATAGATGCAAAAAAAATGTCCTCAGGTGAGGATAAAAAAAAATGTGTTTCTGTTTTAAATGGAGTAGTTCGTGAGCATCATGCACACCCACGGGGCTGGGCCCGGCCCTGCGCCTCGTCCCCGGGTTCCCGTCTGCCCGCCTCCCGCACAGAGGGACTCCTAACTTGTGTTGTTTCCATCCGCACTTGCATCTCCGTTACATCCGATGGATTAAAGACGCTATGAAGGAAGAAGCCCTTTCAGCACACCGGTGCGCTTCTCCGAGGCCGGGCCTCCGCGTGTGACCGGGGACAGAGCTGGCGCTTCCTGTGCCCTGAACGAAGCCAAGAGGGGCGCCGTCCTCACTGCCCAGGCCAGAGGAGCTGTCCTCCCGCGTGCAGAAACTCTCAAAAGCCAGTGTTTAGAAAGGGACGAGGGGCAAACACGCACTTCCAGCGGGAGGCAGTGCCCACGCCAGCACCCGTCGGAGATGCCCGACCCGCACGGACACACCCGCTGCAAACACGGCGGAGGGCACAGTCCCCATCAGACTGAGGCTTCTGGAGAGAAGGGGAAAGACCCTCCCCTGGGAGGACGGGACGCAGGGCCCAGCCAAGTGCCCCAGCTGCACCCTTCCCTGGGAGGTGCTCGTCCCGGAGGTCACCCCACAGACGTTCTTGCACAATTTTTCAAAGATGTATTTTCAAGACTAGCGGTTCTCAACCTGTGGGTCCCGACCCCTTTGGCAGTCAAACGACCCTTTCACAGGGGTTGCCTAAGACCATTGGAAAACACATATTTCTGGTGGTCTTAGGAACCGAGACAACGCTCCTCTGTCCATCTCCAGGCCGGTCCGCCCACATGCAGATACGCCCACACACAACACGAGGAACTGTATTAAAGGGTCTCGGCATTAGGAAGGTTGAGAACCACTGTTGAAGACTATGCATCAGAGCACTGGTGAAATTGCCAGGAACAGGAGGGAAAAAACATGTCCACGGAGAGGGGTTGGGCCATCGACCCTGGCCACGTGGAGAGGGGTTGGACCATTGACCTGGCCACATGGAGAGGGGTTGGGCCATCGACCCTGGTCCACGTGGAGAGGGGTTGGGCCATCGACCCTGGTCCACGTGGAGAGGGGTTGGGCCATCGACCCTGCCCCACGTGGAGAGGGGTTGGGCCATCGACCCTGCCCCACGTGGAGAGGGGTTGGACCATCGACCCTGCCCCACGTGGAGAGGGGTTGGGCCATCGACCCTGGTCCACGTGGAGAGGGGTTGGGCCATCGACCCTGCCCCACGTGGAGAGGGGTTGGACCATCAATCCTGGCCACGTGGAGAGGGGTTGGGCCATCGACCCTGGTCCACGTGGAGAGGGGTTGGGCCATCGACACTGGCCACGTGGAGAGGGGTTGGACCATCGACCCTGGTCCACGGGGAGAGGGGTTGGACCATCGACCCTGCCCCACGTGGAGAGGGGTTGGGCCATCGACCCTGCCCCACGTGGAGAGGGGAACCTGAGCAGTTGCTGAAGTGGGTGCTGGGGTCTCCGCCTGCCCACAGACAAACCTCGGGGTCCTCTCGGTGAACCACGTGGACCAGCGGTCTGCATCCAGGATCCCAGTTGTTAGACCGCACACCTGTGATTTCAACTGGCCGACAGCCTATGTATAAATGAGTCTTCGTGGGACCCAGACAGAGACAGAATGAGAGGTGGAACCTGAGACACCCCCAAACCAGTCCTGATGGTCACCTCTGGGGCGGGACTTGCAAATCTCCTCTCCTTTAGGTGGTGGTGAGCTTTTTATACGGTACATCACTTTTGCAACGGTAAAAAGATACAAGTCGTATGTTAATGTTATCCATTCATCACCCTCCCTGGAGAAGACATTCTTCACGTTTCATCTCTAAAGGTGTTTATGACAGGACAGTAGGGTCCGTCGTAGTGAAGTGGCGAGTTCTAAAGGAATCGAGAAATAAACAACCGAGTCCTGTCCCTCAGGAGGAGTGCCCTCCCAGGAGGACCCGGCTCCCGGGCCTGACCACGGCGCAGACCCGCCACGGCACCCACGCGCCACAGCCGCGCACCCAACACACCAACAGGAATGCTGCATCCAGGCTGTGGCTGTGGCACGAACACCCCCAAACAGAAGGGCGTTTATTGCATCCAGTTTTAATGAAGAAAAATGGTGGTTTTCATTATGTTAGTTATTAAAGAAGGAAATAAATATTTAACTCCTGAAACTTCTCTGCAACGCCCTGGGGACTCGGGGTGGGGGGTGCCAGTTACTTTTGGAAATCTGCATTTCACAACATGGGCCTGAGGGGCTAGAAATGAGCAAAACCACCCAGGGCTTCATGTGGTTTGCGCTCTGACATTTTGTCCTTGGCGTTCTGCTGGGTCTAGGTGCTGTGACCGGCGCAGGCGGGGGCCCGATGTAATTGCCGTTGTGAAACAGTTTCCACTATAAGCTTTAATTTCAGGACACTTGGGTTTTGTGAATAATTCCCCTTCGGTTGCAATTTTCCGTCTTCAGCTTTTCCCCTAGGGCGGCTTCTTCGTTTGTTTTGGAAAATGGAAGAATATCTAACTGTTTGAGAGTCAGGACACAAAAACAGTCATTTTCTGATCGATTTTGTTGAATACGTTTACAGAACTACTTCACATGCTTTACATTGCCTGCATTTAAAAAGAAAACAAAGCGAACGAACGAAGACCAAGCACAAACAGATCGGTGGAGACACAGACCAGAGGGTGGCTGCCGGGGTGGGGGGGGGGGGCGGGGGGGCGTGAAAAATGAAGGGAATATGGTCAATAGCATTGTCATCAGTTTGTAGGTCACAGGCGACTACAAGACTTGGTGGGGGACCACACTGTAAGGTATAAAAGCGTCAAATCGTGCCCGGCCGTGTGGCTCAGTGGACGGAGCGTCGTCCATGGGCTGAGAGGTCCTGGTTCGATTCCTGGTCAGGGCACATGCCCCAGGTTGTGGGCTCGATCCCCAGTGGGGGGCGTGCAGGAGGCGGCCGATCGATGTTTCTCTCTCACATCGATGTTTCTCTCTCTCTCCCTTCCTCTCACTCTAAAAAATCAATAAAAACATATTTAGAAAAATAAAAAGCATCAAATCGCTATATTATACACCTGAAACTAACATACGACTATAAGACTATACCAACTATACTTAAGTAAAAAAATAATAATCACCCTGGAAAAACAAACAGGCATTCCCCACAAAGCAGAAGGACAAACAGCTCCCGCAGCCAGGCTTCCGGGCACTTAGATTCAGCCGCCCCCAAACGGTGGAGGCTCCCTGAGTCTGTGCGCCCCAGGAAAGGGGTGGGAACCCAGCAGACAGGTCGCCGGCCTGAATCCGACCCACAGCACGGACACGGCTGAATTGCGTTGGTTGATGTGTTAATTCCAGGGCGCCGTCCTTGCGGCCCTTTCTCAGGCATTCAAGGTGCACGACTCCCTCTTCTCCTGCAAGGTCCTCTAACTCTGGCCCCCATGGACGCCGGCTCCAGCAGGGTCTACAGATCGTCCTGCCACTCTCGTGATCTGAGCACCCGACCGATAATTTAGGGGGACCAGGCCCCTCCGGTGACTAGAATTTTCAGTCTTATCCAAACACGAAAGAACCGAAGTCTGTGAAGAAGCCACTGACGGCCTTTGTGTGATTCGGGTGGAGGAGTTCCAACTCCCTTCTTTTAGTTACTTCATACCCGTCTGCAGGCCGTTTTCCTCCCCTCACTTCACTGGATACGCTCAGGTCTCTGCGCCCTATTTATGGAAGAAGCGTGTGCGCCCCCAAGGGCTGATCCCCCCGTGTCCTCCCGGAGCCTCTCTTGAGGAGATCCAGGGACCATCTTTATATTTGGGAACAGCTCTGAGACCTGCTGTGACGGGATGTGCCGGGGCCTCCGGGAACACCGAGACTTCTGACTCCCTGGGGTTGGCTGGCGGTGCCCACTTTTATCCCTCGTGTTTGACGCAATATCACCCGAAAACGGAGAACCCACACCACCTTTGCTAACTGAGGCCGTGTCTGGTGGGGGACGCCCTGGGCCCAGGGAAGAGGATGGCACGTGGCCGGCTCCTGGCACTGAAGTGGAACGTAAGAATATCATTGCCCAACAACAACCCTTCACCAGGCAGTTTAAGCTCTTTCTCCTGCAGGTTCGATCCCCGGCCCGGTCGGGCACGGTCGTGCGGGAGGAAACCAATCGATGTCTCTCTCTCCCTCCCCCTCCCTCCCTTCCACTCTATCGAAAAACCAATGGAAAAATATCCTCGGGTGAGGATTAACAACAACAACAAAAAAGCTTTTTCCTGGTCATTTCCCTTGAACTTTGTAAGCAAACACTACCAGAAATCCCACAGTGTATCTAAGAATTCGAGTTTATATACACATTGAATCACCGCCGGGGCCGAAGGGCGGCTGGCTCCAGCCTGGAGCGTTCCCCATGCCCGGAGTGACGTGACTAATCCGTGTCTGACTCCGACAGTCTCCGAATGCAGGGACAGGACCAGGACAGCGAGCCTCCCGAGAGCCCGGTTCACCCCCAGCGCGGGTCACATGCAGGGGGCGGGGGAGGGGCTGCTGCCCTCGGGGGGAGCCTCCAACAGGAATTTAAATTTTATACAATGACCATTCAAGGTGAACACTCCGATGAGCCAGTGAAGGTAATTAGAAGACATGAACTTGAGAACCCCAGGGGTTAATTTTAGACCATCCTTCGGAGGTGTTCACAGGAAAGGGAAGGTGTTCCAGCCACAGGGGGGCGCTCCTGTGATGCACGGCCCAGCAGGGCACCTGGGCGTCTCTCGGGTCCCAGCCTGTGGGGGCCGGGGTGGGGTGGGGCGCAGAACCAGTACTCTGGGTAACACAAACCAGCTCTTCGGGCTTCAGGTCTTAGCCTTGCCACTTAGTAGCTAGAATTTCGTGTCTTTTTTTTTTAACCTATGAGAAGACATTTAACTATTATGTTTCTATAAAACAGTAGCAACCACACCAGGTGGCATTTTCTCAGATGGCAAACGAAGCGTGGGGTACCGTTCTCCCTGCGTCAGGCGGACATCCATACTCTGCCGTAGGGACCATGCGGTCCCTTCCACCGGCCGCGAGCTGGCCCAGAGCCCGGGTTGGCAGGACAGCGGCTGGTCGGTCTGCTGGGCTCCTGCCGGGTGCCCACCTTCTCCTCTGACCCCCTTCCCCTGCCCTCCGTCAGGTGTTTCCTCGTGCTCAGCGTCCTGTCCAGGGACAGGTCTCGAGAGTGCAGGTGACGCGCCCAAGGTGAGGCAACGGCTCAGCCTCGCCCTCCCTCGATGTCCCGGCACCGACCGTCGTCAGGGAGGGAAGAATAGTGCAGATTCATGAAGAACACAGCACGCAGCCCGTCACAAGCTATCCATGCCCCTCCTGGCCGGCCTTCAGGTCTTCTCCCCTTTTCCACGATTACAAACGCGCCCTTTGGACATCTGACCAGCTGCGGACATCACGGTGGCCCAGCTGCTCAGCAGGGCGTCTGCAAACAGGCATGTTGAAGAGAAATGGCTTTAATTTTACTTTATTTATTTATTCAACTATTTTAAAGTTGATCTTGAGAGAGAAAGAGGTAGGGAGGGAGGGAGAGATATTGATTCATCGCTCCACTGATTTATTCGTCCATTGGTTGACTCTGGTCTGTGCCCTGACCGGAGATTGAACCCTCAGCCTTGGCACACGGGGAGGGCGCTCTGACCACCGAGCTCCCGGGCCCGGGTGAGAAGTGGCTTTTAAACCCAGGCACCGATGTTCGCTCCTGGGCAGTTCCTGGCGCCAGCCCAGGACTTCGTCTCTGGAATTGTATCTCAACTTCAGCTCACAATCCGTGGAAAATGGAGAATTCAGTGCAAAAAGCCCTGCAAAAGCAGACAGCATCTTGTGGAAGAACCAAGAAGAGGCACCTCCATCTGCTTCTGAAGACAGGCAGTGCCAGGAAGGGTGTGGGAGGGCCCTCCCAGGTGGCCGGCGCTGCGCTTGGACCCGGTCAGTCACCCAGACCGCATGGGGTGGGGGGTGGCGGAGAAGGACAGTCAGGGGCTTCGAGCTTCCCTTCCTCCCGGGACAGCGAGAGGACTCAGCATTGCCAGTACCAACTGTGCGTCCCGCCTCCCTGAGCTCTGATCACTGTGCCCAGAGCTTTAGGCCGCGTCAAACCCTTTAATCCTGGACCACGGACACGCCCATGGTCACCAGCCTGTGCCTCGTGGGTGTCAACCCGCAGTCCTTGCAAAGCCCGTCCAGTAGATGCCTTTGTGACGCCCACTGCATGCGTGTGGAAAGGGAGGCACAGCGTGTTCCCCGAGCTGGCTGCAGCAGTGTGGAGGGAGGACCGCGGCCTCTGGCCAGGGCCAGGCTCCGGGCAATGGCACCTGCTGGCCCGGGTGGACGGCAGGGTCCAGGTGTAGTCCGGGGGAGAACGGCACACACGAGAGCTCCTGTGTGTCCTCGGGATTGGAGGGGAACTTGAGCCCAGAGGGTGGGTAAGGAGCACCGGCCCTCGGGGAGAATGCAGGCGGTCACCCAGGCCTCGTGTCAGCCCCCCCGTTTGGGAGCACGGGCTCCTCTGAGTGGGGACACCTGGTATTAGAACAAGTCCTGTTTCCTGTAGGACATCCGAATTTTACGTGTGTCAAACAATTCTCAAACGGAGCGACATCACTCCGCCACGTGGCGTTTCCTCGGGATCGTGAGGAGGGAGTGTGGACTGACTGGAGTGTCCGGCTGGACCCGAGCGACCCTGAGTCCCGCCCCAGCCATCGCTAAGCAGGCGGCACTGGTGGGGCTCCGAGTCCTCGTCTGCGGCGGAGCACGTCCTGCGTGAGGCCGGCCGGCAGCCCACCCGGGAGGGGTGCCGAAGCCCACACTCCTCCAGCGCTGTCCCACGCCGGCAGCCCACCCGGGAGGGGTGCCGAGGCCCACACTCCTCCAGCGCTGTCCCACGCCGGCAGCCGGGTGAGGCTGGACCTGATCTCCGCACCACGGCCGTGTTGTGACAAGGACTCGGGGCAAGGAAAGCGACTTTATTCAAACAGCCAGCGAGCAGAGAAGATGGCGAAATAGTGTCCTAAAGAAACATCTTTTTTCCCTTTATTGATTTTTAGAGAGAGGAAGGGAGAGGGAGAGAGAAATAGAAACATCGATGAGAGAGAAATATCGACTGGCCGCCTCCTGCATGCCCCCCACTGGGGATCGGCCCACAACCTGGGCATGTGTCCTGACCAGGAATCGAACCAGCGACCTCTTGGTGCAGGGTCGATGCCAACCACTGAGCCACACCAGCTGGGCAAGAACCATCTTGAGAAAGGACAGAATTCAGTCTTTTTTCATGTTGGGGGAGGGAGGGTCAGGAGGTGATTGATGACCACGGACAGCAAGGGTCCGAGGGGGTGGTAAACTTTTCCGCTTTTTGCCAACAACCTGCAGGTGCCGTGGTCTCAGTCACGAGGTCCCCATACACCTTTTGATAAACAATCACTATTTCCTCGGGGAGGTAGTTCTGTTCTATTACACGGCCATTGGGACGACTGTCCATCTTACTATGATCTGTAACTGGCGTTGAAAAACCATCTGTGTTGCCAAGTTCTGCACCTGGAGGTCAATGAAACCCAGGCTGGGCGAGGCAGGGGCCTGCCGTCTGGAGTTGGCCCCTTGCAGATGCTCCCTGGAGCCTGAGACGCTGCATGTGGCCTGAGGTTAGCGGAGAGGCGCCAGAGTGGACGCCGGGGAGCAGACCCACGCACAGGGGGCCTCCTGGACAGCTGCTGTCTGCAAAGGGCTGGTAGCCCCGTCCCTCTACCTGTGGCTTCTCGGTTCCCCACATGCATGAGACCCGGGGTCCTGGAGGGCTGGTGCGCGCACAGGGCATTTGGTGCCGCCCTCGGTCCGGGGAAGGGCAGACCCGCCCCGGTTCCTCGGCGGGTGGGTGCAGGCCCGTCCGCTCCTTGAGGATCCGAGCGCCGGCCAGCTCCTCTTGGCTGG
The DNA here is from genome assembly GCA_030848825.1 of Tadarida brasiliensis. Classification (NCBI taxonomy): domain Eukaryota; kingdom Metazoa; phylum Chordata; class Mammalia; order Chiroptera; family Molossidae; genus Tadarida; species Tadarida brasiliensis. The sequence goes on along the minus strand of CM061267.1, from coordinate 101,072,533 downwards.
GCCGGTGGAAAATGCATTTATACTTGGCAAACGCTGATATGATTGGGCTTTTTAAAATTCCAGAAGACTTTAATTGCAGAAAATCACTTAAGTTTAAATCCTTTATTGTCTTTTTTTTTTTGCTCTCGGAGCCGAGCAATGAAATGAGACCAGACTGGAGTTTAATGGAAATGAATTCCCACTGGAAAGTGCACCCATCTCCCAGCCGCCTTAAACCTGCTGTTGGTGAAACGGTGCCCGGAGAGCGGCAGGGGTCAGCGCTGTTTCCAGTTTACACCTTTTACTCCTTCAGAGATGGAAGGAGAAGACCCAGAAAACAAGGTCTGCACAGCCCCGGTCCCCGGGTCCTGCGGGCGCCCGACTGCCGGTGTCGGTCTGAGGCAGAGGCCGGAGGGGGACAGGAGAGGACACGGGGCCCCCTGCAGGCAGGAGTGGGCGGTGCGGCCCCCCGTCTGCGCAGGGCCCTGTGACCCAAGGGGCATCTGTGTCAGCGCTCAGAGCGGCAGGCCACCACATAATCATGTGCAAACCCAGCGTGGGGTGTGTTTCCGACCGGCCCACATCCCTCCCTGCCGGACTAAGCTAAGGGCACTCGGGTAAATTGGCACTTTGGGGAACCAGGTGTTTCCAGGAGCCCCGTCACCCGGGCACTGTTTTCGTGTGTGTCCCAAATTGTGCCTGGGACGCAGCCACGCTGAGAAACGGCCCCGTCACCTGACGTTTCCGTCATCCTGCCATGCCGTCCATTAAGCCCGGGGACACAGACACGAGGAGGTTCTCCCGACGATGCCGACGGTCTGTTCGCTGAAGCAGCGCAGACCGACCTGTTTCCCCAAATAATGCCGTGTGCGGGGCAGGCGTGTGGGACGGCACTTCTCCACGTCATGGTTCTGGGTGCTGAGAAGGAAAGGAAAAAGGAGGCGGGCGGGGGGAAGGAGAGTGGAGGGGAGGGGAACAGACCTCAGAACAGTTCCCGTGGAACAGACGTGTCCCCATCAGGACCCGACTGTGGAGGAGGATCCAGCTCACAGCTGAGCCGAGGGACAGTAACTCTCGTCGCAGGCCAGCGCGTGGGGGCACAGCCTGCAGTGTCACGTGGGAACATGTCCCCTGAAAAGTGCATGTGTTTTATTAAGTAGATAGAACTGTTTGTTGTTTCCTTTATTGATTTTGAAGAGAGAGGAAGGGAGAGGGAGAGAGGTGGAAACATCCATGAGAGAGAACATCGATTGGCCGCCTCCCGCATGCCCCCCACTGGGGATGGAGCCCACAGCCTGGGCATGTGCCCTGACCAGGAATCAAACCGGCGACCTCTTGGTGCATGGGTCGACGCTCAACCACGGAGCCACACCGGCCGGGCATAGATATAACTGCTAATGTCATGTTTCTCAAATATTGTTGTGACCAAACAGACCCACAATAATGAGCTGACAGTCAGCCAACCGAATCCCAAGCAGATAAACTCACGTTTCATCCCTCGGAACACATCCCACGAGTCCCCACACGTCTGGAGGTCTGGAGCCACTGGAACGCTGCGTTTCCACAGGCAGAACCACTCACCGCTCCCACCGCCGCGTTTCGGCAGGGGTCCCCTCTGCCCGCACGCAGCCCCGCTTCCGTTCACTCGCGCCGTCCTCGACCTCTCCAGGCGGCCTTGCCTGTGGTCGCCGTGTAATGAGACCTGGGCCTCGGGTTCCCACGGCTCTTCTCACCCTAATATTTAATGGTTCTGAGTCAGCCCTCGGACGGGCAGCAGCAAGGAGGAGATGCACACACTGCGTTTCTCTGTGGAGAGGTGGTTGGAGGCCAGAAACGCACACTTACTCCATTCTGGTTTCAGCTTCCAGGAGCAGAAGCCGTGGTGTTTGTTCCCTGAATGCGGACCCCAAGCAAACACAAGGTGGAAGCTTGCAGCTGGTGTGCGCCATCTCTCTCGGCCTGCGGGGGTCAGCGCAACACGATGAACTACAAGCACACGCTGGTAGGAGTGAGGGGGAGCATCGCAAGGGAGCAAATGCTCCGGGTCTCTTGGTGCAGCCCAGTGTATCTGCAGAGTGGTTCCCCAGGTTACATGTGGATTTAGGTAAATTATTTCCTTGAGATGGCGCCTCTGCAAACCATACAGCCAAGCCTCGTCTCTCGCTTTTTACAGGAAAGAGACTTCCAAGATAAAAAATAACAAACCCATCCACGCCTGGGCATCCATGGCCCATTATCCTCACGGGGTGGTCTTCCAACCCTTTGTCATGCAAACCTCATCTATTCACATCTCTGCAAACAAAGCCTTCAGAACCAAGAAATACTTCATTCTTCCTGCCTCCAGGCAAACCTGTCTGTCCACACACACTTTGATCCTAGGCTGGCCAGGTTGTGAGAATGCATATCACAAGGTTACAAATTGTTCATCCACCAAACCCCCATCCTTACAGTGTGGGGGTGAGGAACATTGAAGTCAGCCCACAGTCTTCACTGACAGGCTCATTGTGTTTATGGGAAATACCAGGATATACTCTGATGGGAACAGAGACCCAGGGAAGTTATACTTCCTCGGCCTTCATGACAGAATCCCGTCCTTGTCACCCTCCAGCGCTCGGTCTGGGAGCCCCTGAGGTGCAGAGGGATGGCTGTGTGACCCCCACATAGGGACATTCTCTGGCTCCTGGGGCCACGTGCACGAAAGACGTGGTTCTGCCTTCAGTAAGCCACCAAGCTCCTCTTCTGGGGATCCGAGTCCCACACGGCTTTGGCATCAGACACGTGTGTCTCGTCAGGTGCCCACAGGTGCATGTATGTCACACGTAAGGGGGGAAACGCTGCCTTTCCTCCCTGGTGTCCTTTCCTCCACGGCTTCTCCCCAGTGGACTCCCCGACTATGACCCTTCTCCAGAACCGTCCTCCATGAGAACTATTCTCCCTTACACCAGGGGGCAGGGGGCGGGGAGAGAAGTGTCACCGATTGTCCAGTTATCCTCAGGGCTTAGCGTGGAGCGTAGATCTTGGTGACAAACAACAACAGGAACTTAATATTTCTTTGTTCAAAATTTGGGCTTTCTGCAAAATTAAGATCACCTTCAGGCGTGATTCCAAACCCGGGGAGCTGTGTCAGAACCGAGGGCCAGCAGCTGCAGGTGGACACACAGCCTGCTGCTGCTACCTGTGGGGCCGAGCCCCCGAGTGGAGCGGCCCCGCCCTTGCCTCGGGCTCCGGTGAGGGGTCCCGAGGCCACCCCGGGAAGCGGCAGCCGTCCCCAGAGGGCTCTCGGATGAGTGGCGGGCCCCGTTGCAAGAAGAGCACAGCTGGGGCAGGGCCATGCCTCGGCCAGGCCCCGCAGGGTGCTGTCCCCACTGTCCCCGAGGGTCTCCCAGCCCAAGGAGGTGACCCCAGCACTCGCCTGGCACTGGGGTGAGAAAACAGGCCCCAAGGGGCTCAGCCACTTAAGCCCTCCTGCTGCCGCGTCTCAGCAGGCAAAGAGACGAGATTTGTCCTTATCACTGGGCACAGTTCCGAGGGCTTTGCCACGCTGCATTCTCCCTCCGGACACGGTCATCGGAGAAGGGGCCACGAAAACCAGCAGATGAGCAGGTGGAACACTTTAAAACTGAGGATGGACACCCAGAAGCAACACATTTGACTTCTGTCCACTCTCAGTACAGAATCGACGAGTCTAGAAAACAACGGATATGGAAACATTTGCACCCACAGCAACTCTCAAACACGGCGTGTTACATGTGTCATTTTTCCTGGGTTGTCTGTGAAACAAGGAAGCTCACTTAGACGAGATTCCTCTTTGCAGACACCCCCAAAGCTTCCTCGCCCCAGCGGGCCAGCAGGGGGAGGGCGCCCTGGCGACCTGCGCACTCGGGTCCCGCGTGTGCCGGGTCCACGCTCCGCGGGCGAGCGGTATCCAGGACACAACCAGCACAACAGCCAGAAGTGAGCCGTCAGGTCCTCGGACGTTGAAGAATCACAGGAACTTCCTAGGGAAGAACCAACAATGTTATGCTTTGGAAACATCACTGAAAGCCGTGCTGTGCTTTTGTCTGGTGAGTCTTTAAAGGGTCATTTTTTGCCTCTCGGATCCCGGAGCCCGAGTCCCGCGTGAGTGAGGGGGGGCTGTGGGTGCTGCTAGTCTGGCCTGGTCTGCAGTGGGGACGGCTGGGGGGGTCCGGCCTCCATGGGGGGCTGCAGGGACCATCCAGAGGGCCTCCTCAAGGTCAAGTGTTAATGTCGGTCTGAAGGAGGAGGCAGAGTAAGGTCTGAGGAGCGACACCCCCAAAAGCGCTCTGTCCTACTCGTCCTTCTTCCCCGGGGGGCCTTCCTGCACAGAGGGTGACGTAGCACCCGGGGGCTCCAGACCGTGTCACATGACCCACCAGCGCCGGGACAAAGGCTTTCCGCATCACCCAGCACCATGACGGCCTCTGGGTGTGGCACACGGCGCTCTGTGGACCAGCTGTGGCTCAGAGGCCTCGTAGGCCCCCACAGTCACAGCGCCGCAGCCACGGAGGACCGGTCCCCAGGTCACGTGACTTCACGCCTGGCCCTGAGGGTCCAGCAACCCAACTCCCGGTGTTTACCCCACAGAACCGGCAGTGGGTGTGGAAGGGAGGCCCACGCTCCGTGTCCATCGCAGTGATTCACAGCAGCCACGGTCTGGAACTGACGGACGGAGGAGGAGCTGGTGGTGCCCACACACAGCGGCCGGTCACTGTGCCACGTGTGACCACGCGCATGGGCCTGGAGGACGTCGTGCTCTGTGACATGAGCCAGACTCAGAAGGATAGAACTGCTTGACCCCCTTTATATAAAAAGTCCAGAACAGTCAGACCCACGAAGCAGGCTGCTCAGAGGTGGGGCGGGGGTGGGGGCGTCAGCAGGTGTGACGTTTCAGCTGGCCGGCTGGGGACGGCCTAGCCACCCGCCGTGAACATGGTGAGTGTCCTTATCGCAGAACTCTCACGGAGGCGGCAACCACGCTCTGTGCTTTGTGGTGACGGCCTCACGGTGTACGTGCCTGTCCAAACACATCAAGAGGTGTACATTGAAAACGGGCAGCTTTGAGTATGCTAAGAATACCTCAGTGAAGCTGAAAAAACAAGGAAATGTCAAGTAGCATCCATTTTTCATAAGTGAAGGGGGGCTAGAATTCACTTCCCGGGATAGTTGGACAGGTTGCCGGAGAAGATGTGAGACAGTTGTCCCTGAGACAGGTCCTGTTTCAATGCACGGGGTCCCCAAGGTGCTGGGATTGGACAGCATGGCAGTGGGGTTGGGGAGAGACCCCTGGTAGGCACCCCGTGGGGCCTCGGCAGTCGGCCTGGGCACCGTCCACCAACCACGCCCCAGGGTCCCCTTGCCTTCCCACTTACCCTTGGTCCCGTTAAGTCCCGACTGCCACCGTGGGAAGGGCTTTGGAAGCTGTGTGACCACAATGGTTTTCTGTGACAAGTAAAAACTAGAATCATGTAAAAAATGCCAGTGAGGAGAACTCCAGAAAAAGCCACAGACAGAGCCTCCAACTTTGGGGGGAAATATCAGGACTTGCCAACAGCACATCCGGAAAATGGGCCACCGGTTCTGAGGCCCCAGACACAACAAACGCTGGGGGAGAGGGATTGCTGAGCCCAGCCCACCTCAGCCAGAAGCGGTGTTCACAGGGTAACCTTGGCCCGGCCTCGAGCCGACTGCCTGGGGGATGGCAGGTCACTCTGCAGGGCCCAGGGACGGCTGCCTGGGGGATGGCGGGTCACTCTGCAGGGCCCAGGGATGGCCGGCTGCCTGGGGGATGGCGGGTCACTCTGCAGGGCCCAGGGACTACCGGCTGCCTGGGGGATGGCGGGTCATTCTGCAGGGCCCCGGGGCCAGCTGCCTGGGGGATGGCGGGTCACTCTGCAGGGCCCTGGGGCCGATTGCCTGGGGGATGGCAGGTCACTCTGCAGGGCCCAGGGATGGCCGGCTGCCTGGGGGATGGCGGGTCACTTTGCAGGGCCCAGGGATGGCCGGCTGCCTGGGGGATGGTGGGTCACTCTGCAGGGCCCCAGGGCCGGCTGCCTGGGGGATGGCGGGTCATTCTGCAGGCCCAGGGACAGCCGGCTGCCTGGTGGATGGTGGGTCACACTGCAGGCCCAGGGACGGCTGGCTGCCTGGGGGATGGCGGGTCACTCGGCAGTCCCAGGGCCGCCCGGAGGAAACTTCTCCAGGGTCAGGAATGTGCTGTTCTTTGAGCTGTTTGCTTTCACAACCGGGGAGACAGGGTAAGGAACATAAACAAGTCACCAGACAGGGCTTGAAGCAGGACAAACAAGAGCACCGGGCCTGCAGGCTCCAGCTCGGGCCTGGGCTCTTTGCTCTGCTGTCCGGAACGGGGCCAGGCCAGCGACCTCGGCGCCCGCGTCCCCTGAGCGGGCACTGCCTTGAGGCTGAGAAGCACGCGCCCTGAGGTGTGAGCAACGCCTGTGAGCCCTCATCACTTTTAGAGTCCTTTCATCTACAGCTAGGAGACCCCCAAACCGTGCGGAGAAATAACAACCCAACCTACGGGATTCCCAAACGAAATGTCCAGTTTCCAAAACGATAGCAGCCGCAGAGAGCTCGAGATACTGGACTCATTCCCATTTTTAAAAACACATTAAAACTTTTCCAGAATATGTAAAAAGGATGAAAAAAGACCGCATTGATTTTACCATAAGCTTTGGAAACGTAGCTTCAGACACAGGCAAAGACTCACAATTTTTCTGCTCTTTAATTGGTCAGTTGAAACGTCAGATAATTCTCTTCAGTTCCATGACCAAAGGTGGCCTCATGTCCTGAGACCATGAGCGCCCCTCGATGCCAGGAGACCCACGGCTGACAAGACTGTCCCTCCCGTCCCCGGAGAGCGGTCACCCAGGCAGCACGGGGCGTTGGCCAGAGAGTGGGTTGGAGATATACCTGCAGCGTGGGCAGGGCCAGGCCCGACTCCCTAACGCCATGCTCCGTGACCAGGAGGCCGCCTGCCTGGCTCTCATGGACCTCACAGGGGAGCCGGGCTGAAGGGAGAGACTGGTCAGACGGTCCCCTGGAGGCTGCGGCTCCACTCTCCAGAAAAGAGGAAAAGGGGCTTTTGAGGAAGCCAGCTCTTTATTAGGAACTTAAATAAAATAAATACAGTCTGCATGAGTGCATCTGAATGGAAACGGGCAGGTTCCATCCTAGGTGTGGTTCTCAACCTTCCTGAGGCCGAGACCCCTCAATACAGTTCCTCATGCTGTGGCGACCCCCAACCATAAAATTATTTTCGTTGCTAGTTCATAACTGTAATTTTGCTACTGTTATGTCTTAGGCGGCCCCTGTGAAAGGGTCGTTCGATCCCCAAAGGGGTCGCGACCCACAGGTTGAGAACCGCTGCCCTAGAGTGATCACTGGCCCCGTGCTGTCGGAAGGTTAGAAGGCAGATTCTTGCTCTGGTCGGTGTGGCTCAGAGGTTAGAGCATCAGCCTTCGGACCAAGGGGTTTCGGGTTCAACTCCCAGTCAAGGGCACGTGCCTGGGTTGCAGGTTCGATCCCTGGTCCTGGTCGGGGTCATGTGGGAGACCACCCACCGATGTGTCTCTCTCTCATTGATGTTTCTCTCTCTCTCTCTCTCCCCTCCCTTCTACTCTATCTTAAAAAATCAGTGGAAAAATAACCTCGGGTGAGGATTCACAACAACAACAAAAAAGGCAGGATTTTCCTTCATTCTTCACGTGAACACCCAGTTACTTTGTCTAGGACACCACCCTTCACTACTGAGAAGGAGAGGCAGACAGGCGCTCAGGCCTTCTGTGGTCATGTCATGGTAATTAAAAACGGAATCTGACAGGGCGGAGTGACTTTCCTCTGACGTTTTGCCACTGGGTGAGGGCTTCCACACCTGGGTGGACCTGGCTGATTCGGACCCACGCCCTGCGTGGACCTCTCTCCTCCTCCGTAAAACCGGCTCCTGGACCTCCTTCCCAACACCGTCTGAGAATGCAGTCAAAAATCGTGTGATGGGCGCTCATCCCACGCGTGGCCCTCGCCCTGTGGGCTGTCGCTGAATTTCGGTCCCATGTGGTCCCTCCTCCTCCCGGCCCGGACAGTCCCTGCTGGGAACCACACCCACAGCGGGCCAGGGGCTCGGGCAGGGCCACCTTCCCCTCTGTGGTCAGGCCTCCTGCAATGACCCTGCAGCCTGGCTTTCAGAGGAGACCCTAACCTTTGCTCAGCTGGAAATCCCAGCAGGCCGCGGGGTTGCGATAAACTCTCTCGAAAGGCATCTGAAGGAAAAGCAAATATTTTGACCATTCAGAGAACCTCTAAACAACACATGTCAAAGGCCCGGCTGTGTTAGGCAACTGCACTTATCCCCTGGCCCACGGCCACTGTCCCTCAGTGCCTGACCTCTGGGGCCGGGACGGGCGTGCTCTGCCCAGGGTGATGCTCACGCGGGCAGGCATTCCCCACGCGGGGGGCTTTCGGCACATTGTCAACGTGTCTTCTCTGGGAACCTGGTGTGGAGCCGATGGGGAGGGGCCGTTCTGAGGACAACAGTTTGCAGGTCATTTGAAACTATCTGAGAATTCCTTCCTTCTCTGTCCCCCAGGACTGCGTTTTCCGAGGGTTTTGCCTGGCTCATCTGAACAGATTGGGGAATTTTATTTTCTTCTTCTTATTTTTTAAAATATTTTTTCTTTATTGATTTTTAGAGAGAGAGGAAGGGAGAGGGAGAGAGGGACAGAAACATCGATGAGAGAGAACATCGACTGGCCGCCTCCTGCATGCCCCCACTGGGGGTCGGGCCCACAACCTGGGCATGTGCCCTGACCGGGAATCGAACTGGCAACCTCTTGGTGCATGGGTCGACGCTCACCCACTGAGCCACACCAGCCTGGCAGGATTGGGGACTTTTAAAAGAATGTTTATGAGTGTTCAGCTTCACTGATGCTTAGAAGGGCAGGGTTTGGTCATTCAGCAGGAACTCGAGGACCGGGGCGTGGCAGGAACCACCACGGTAATACGTGGATCCGTGGTCTGCAGACTCGCTGCCGCTGCGGGGCGGAGGCTCCCCTGTGACCGCGTGGACCGCAGACTCTGGGCGTTCAGAGACGTGACACACATTCACCGTGGGGACTGACGTTCGCATCCAGACCCCGGGACGTGCAGGCGCGCACACGGCGGCTTGTGTGTACTGCTCGCGCCCGCGTTCCCCAGGACCTCTGAAAAGCGCACGCGACCTCACGACCCTCCGCGTGACCTCCCTCCAGTGAGAGGAGATGATTCCACTTTATTCTGGCTCCAACGTGCTTTGTGTTTGTTTTGTTGTTTGGTCAGACAGCGCCGCTCCCCTTGCAGTGAGTTGGAAAGAGTGGGTGCGTGGGAGGACCGGGGAGCCTTCCCATCCCTCGCCTGCCCCCCGCCGCGGCCGCCGCTGTTGTCAAACTAAATAAACAGGAGCAGACGGCTGTCTGTCGAGGCTGACCTTTCCCGACCTTCAGCGGCACATCCTTCAGCCTTGCTTACATCCTCCTCATCTGTTTGGTCTGGAGCTGGGCTCACGGCTCCTACAGCCGAGGGCTCTCCCGGGCCCGGGCCCAGAGCCGTCCTGGCGGGCATCCTGCCGTGCTCACAGGGCACAGGGCACAGCCTCCTCCCCGGGTGCTGCTCGGGGGGACAGTGCCGGGGAAGATGGTCCTGACACCACGCAGCCTGAGGTCAGCATGTGGCCGGGGCAGGCCAGGCGCCTCAGTGCAGCTCACCCCCAGGGGGCCAAGGCGTGGACCCTGTCAGTGAGGGGGCCATCTGAGGGCTACAGGACAAGGGGGTTATTATTATTGTTGCTGTTATTTTATCATCACCTGAGGATATTTTTGAGTAGAAGGGAGGGAGGGAGAGAGAGAGAGAGAAACGTTGAAATGAGAGAGACATCAATTGGTTGCTTCCTGCAGGACCCCAACCGGGGCCGGGAATCAAACCTGCAACCCAAGCACATGCCCTTGACTGGAATCAAACCCGAGACCCTTTGGTCCACGGGCCGATGCTCCAACCACTGAGCCAAACCGGCCAGGGCCAGTGGGGTTATTTTTAAAATTGCGTGTGGACAGCACGCCCGAGCTGGGTGCGCCCGCTCCCGGATCCACTCAGACCCCAGGTGTGGGACCCTGCCGTGCGTCCAAGGGTCGGGGCTTCAGGACGAGGCCCCCAAACCCTTGTCCTTAGTGAGCGGCTTCCCTGTTTTCTGCTCTGTCTGTCCAATGCTTCTGGTGGTTTTGCTAGACTTGTCCGATAGGTGTGTATTCCCCGTGTCCCCTCTTTCTTCACGGTGAACCGTGTACGCTACGCATCCTTCCGCACTTCCCCGTGTCAGTCACAGACCGGCTCAGAGGTCTCCCCAAAGGCGCCCACGGTTCACTCCATCCTTACTCTCCACACGAGAGTAAAAGCATGTTTTCTTTAAAACCACTCTGCTCTCCTTGGACATTTTGGTAATTTCCAGTATTTTGCAATTACGAACAATGCTCCAGTGAGCCATCTCATGCACATGTGTTTCTGTGTCGTTAGAGGTGTGTTTTTAGGGTGATTTTCCAGGCGCGGGGTTGCCGGGTCAGAGGGTGGAGATGTGCGTATTGGGGGTCTTGCCAAGCTTGCCTCCGGGCTGGTGCCACTCGAACTCCCTGGAGGACTCGGGGCCTGACGGTTTCTCACAAACCGTCCGGTTTTCCTGTGGAGACGAGTCTGCTAAAGAATCCTATCACCACAGGGATCGATTTTGGTAAACTGCACTTCCCGATAACTTACCCATTTTGCCAAGGTGCCAAGTGAGTTTGCATAGACCCAGGCAAAGTAGTCTCTTGTGGGTTTTAAGATTCTTCCAGGAACTCTGCACACCTCTGCCTTCCTCCTGCTCCCTCTTCCGTGGTGTCTCCGCAGCTTTCTCACACCCACACCTCCAGTTCTCTTCTCCTTTCTTACCCGCTTTTGTTCTAACTGTATCCGATTTGTTGCTAAAGCCATCCTGTGAGTTCTTATTTTTGACGCGTTTGTTACATTATACCAGGTCCACTTGACCAGTCTCTGTTTTCTTGGACATATTGGCACAGTTGTTTTTGAGTCAGTACAGGAGAACCCCATGACCTCGGGTCCCGGCTTGACTCTCCCCTTTCTGCTGTGTCTTCTGTCTTCAGATCACGCTGCTGTCGCCTGCAGGCGCCTGGTTGGTGCTGAGGGGCCGGCATCGTGCGTGGAAATTTATACAATCGAGCTCGTTCTCCGGGGACTGTGCACCGGTGACCTCCTGACACTGAACAATCCCAGGGCCGTCTAAAGATGGGCTGCGGTCCCTGGACATGGCTACGTGGGGTGTAGAAGTGTATGCGCAACGTAAGGAAGCCTAGTTTCCTTACACTCCCAGGTCTGTCTCTCAGTGTTTACTAAATGAATTTTAAGAGGGATAAAAAGAGCAGGTGCCATGTGGCTGGCCCCGATGTGGCTTCAGCCTTGGAAAACCCCTGAAAGTCCCTAAAGAAAACCAAATTGCATTTTAACCCAAAATCCAAAGGGACAAAACTATTAGTATTTATATACACTGAGCCCCGCAAGGAGATTAAACTACGAATTGCCAGTAAATTCGGTTTCTGTTTTGTGCATCTGAGGAGAATGTAAACTGTGAGATGTCTGTGCTTCTCCGTCTGCATGAAAAGTCCTCCCTCTACCCACCCTCACCCCCGCCTCGCCCGTATCCAAACCAGACTCCGTGCTGGGTGAAGGCTGGGGACCCCCACCCAGCTCCTGCCCACCGCCGAGGGGCTTCCATGTCCCTGAGGGGCACACAGCGGCACCTAGGCCACCCGCGGGGACCTGTCACCTACGTGACCTCACACCCTCCTTTCAGACACTCGCAGGTCCTGGGCCCAGGCGGCCGGTGAATCTCCGGGGGGCAGAGCGAGGCTGAGGGCACGCGGTGCGGGGGGACGGCCTCGCTCGATCCAGCCGCCCGCTGTCCGGGGGATGAACCCCAGTGCTGGTCTGACTTTCTAAGAAAGGCCGTGTGTGTGTGTGGAATCCGCTGCTCACTCGATCGGCTCCAATAAACACACACGAAAACCAAAACAACAGCAAAGACCTGGTGTGGACCCGACTGCACTCCTGGCCGAGTCCGTCCCCAGCCTCTGGCTCAGCCTCCTCTCAGCTCAGGCCCTGTGCCGTGGAAACCGGGCCCGCCGTCCTCCTGAGACGGCCCTGCCCCCCTCGGCTGCTGTCTGGCCTGGGTCTCACCCGCATGCGGGATGCAGGCTCCCCAGGGCCCAGGGCTCAGCTGGCCACCCCACCTGGACGTATCGCTGCAGGGGCCCTGCCTCCCTCTCTTCTGGGTCCCCCTCCCTCTGCACCTGTCCTGCCTGGAGCCACCTCTCAGGGGTCTGCAGGGCCCCCGGCCGGGGTCTTGCGAGGACAGGCGTGTCTGTCTTGGCGTCTGCGGCCCAGGACTGCCAGTGGGAGGCAAGTACGAGCTCACGCACGACGGCACTTTCCAATGGTTTTAAAAGCATAGGCTTCTAGGTCGGGCCAATCACTCGGTAACCTTTTAACCTATGGCAGGTGACGTCATCTCTGCGCCCAGTGAAATGGAGCTGTGTCACACACCCCAGGCTGCGGGAGCGGGTGGATGGCCCGGTGCCCGCCGCTGGACAGCACCTGGTGCCCAGAGCAGGCGCTCATTTCTATCCGTCGCTGCTCCTCTGCCCAGAAGCTCAGACGTCCCACGCAGCGCTGCCCCCGAGGGTTCCGTCTGTGACCCTCTCCTGGGCGGCGGTGACTCCGGCGGGAAGCAGTGGCGCAGGCTGAGCCCTGAGAAGCTCCACACAACCCTGTCTGCTGCGCGGCCCCCACGGGAGCGCCGCCCGCGCCACAGCCGTGTCCAAGGGGGGCAGCCTTGCAGCCAAGGCCAGAGCCAGAAGGGCAGTCCTGTGAAGGACCACCCACCCGTGCCTACTGGCAGGGGAACCTTCAAACCAAGGGTCTGGCGGAGGAGAACAGGGCTGCCATTGCTAGGCTGACCCCGAGCCATCGCCCAGGGGCCGGGCACAGTGTCGCGTGGTGACGAAGTGGCCCTTTGCCCTCAGGCACACCCCCTGCGGAAAGGTGTCCCACAGTGTCTTCCAGTTCAAACACATCACGGGTGTTTTAGCTAAGCAGTTCCAGGTGTCCCTCGCCTTGCGGCCACACTGAGCTTCCTCGGCCTCAGAGGGGAGTCTTGCCGCGGATCTAAGAGATCTCATTTGACAGCCTCGAGTTCGTGGCCACCCCTCCCCCGAAGACCCTGAGCACTTTCCGCGGCGGTGAGCTCATTTCGAAGGCGTCTTCCTTCCGAAGCGCCTCCACCCCTCACGGGGCCACCGGTCCAGGAGTGGGCGTCACGCCCGATGCACAGCCTCAGGTTGAGCACACTGTGCTCTCACCTGGTTGTCACGTCTCTCGGCTGGCGAGCTGGTCGGCGGACCTGACTGCTGCACCTTTGGTTCCTCACTTCACGAACGCTTCTCCCTCAGGTCGCCTGGTGCAGAGGGGGACACGCACCCGCAGCGGCTGTGATTGTTAATGAAAGAAACGTCCACTCCAGGTCTGGGTCCACCCAGAACACAGCATGGCCTCTCGTCCGTGGCCTCTCGTCCGTGGCCTCACATCTGTGGCCTCTCGTCCGTGGCCTCTCATCCGTAGCCTCTCATCCGAGGCCTCACATCTGTGGCCTCTCCTCCGTGGTCTCTCATTGTACATCCTAACATTTGTAATAGTTGTTTCAGAACATATTCAAATTAGATGCTTCTCTTCAATATGTATAATTTATCCCCAATGGGAGGCAAAAAGGCTAATAATACAGAATGATATTAACAGAAAAAATTATCAAGAAGCATTTGAAAAATGGAATCTTAATGTGTTCTTGAAACCCTCAGTGTTAAAAAAAACACACTGTTAGTAAAAGGTAGTGGTCAAAAGCACCTACTGATTTCCATGGAAACACGCAAAGACAAACGAGATAAACACACACGTTTTCAGTCTCCAGGGTGTTGAAAACTTCCTCCCTTTTCCCAAATCAACCCTGTCTGTCCCCTTAATAACAAGTCAGACACATGGTGCTGGGACGAGGACAAAGAATTCCGTGTTTCCTCCACCTTGCATGTGAGTCCTTACTGGTGGCCAATTGTTTCTTTGCATGAAATGTCCATAAAAAATTCGGAAAATTAAGTTCTTATGAGGTTTCAATGATTAATTACAGCAAGGCAGTTTTTCCTCTCTTTCTGCTTCGTCATTAACTGCATCGTATCCGACTTAGTCACTATCAGTTCTGGGCAACAGAGCAGATGAGGGGTCCTTTCTGCCTCCCCACAGGAAGGTCAAGCTCGGGACAGGGTGAGTATGTCGCTCCTGGTGCTATCGCAGAAGCTGAATCTAAAGTTCATAGCTGCAGGGGTACAGTTCTCACCCACACCCTACAGACGAAGGAGCTGGGGGTCTTGAGTCCGGGCGGGGTCCCACGGCACGGGGCTAATGTGTGGAGAGCTGGGGTCTGCATCCAGGTGGGATTCATGGACCAGCCTCACTACTCACAGGGTGGGCACTCCCTTTACTATGAACAAGTGTGACTGTGTTTCCTGTTATACCGGGTGTCAAAGGTTGAACTGTGTCGCCCCTAAAATTCACATGTTGAAGTCCTAACCCCAGCACCTCAGCATGTGACCTTACTTGGGTTAGGGTCTTTAAAGAGGCGGTCAAGTCAAACAGGGTCTAACGTGACTTGTGTCCTTATGAAAAGAGGAGAGGACACAGAAGGATGACCGTGTGAGGACACAGGGAGCAGACGGCGTCTGCACGCCCGGGAGAGAGGCCTCAGGGGGAGCAACTCTGCCAACTCCTTGACCTGGGACGTTCAGCCTCCAGAGCCCTGAGGTGACTAGTTTCTGTAGCTCAGGCCCCAGTCTGTGGCTGTTGGTTACGGCAGCCCCACGACTGAGTAACAGCTTCACTCACTTACCGTCCCTTCGGCATCCAGCCATGACGCCCTTATTAAAGTCAGTGATTAAAATTATACATGGTGTGCCCGGCCGGTGTGGCTCAGTGGGTGAGCGTCGACCCATGCACCTAGAGGTCGCCGGTTCGATTCCCGGTCAGGGCACATGTCTGGGTTGTGGGCCCGATCCCCAGTGGGGGGCATGCAGGAGGCGGCCAATCGATGTTCTCTCTCATCGATGTTTTCATCTCTCCTTCTCCCTTCCTCTGTCTCTAAAATCAATAAAGAAAAAACAATGTTGTTTAATTATACATGGTGCGTGCTGCAGGGCTCTGGAGAGAGAGCAGAGCCTCCCGGGACACAGCCCTGGGCCCGCGGACAGGCGCTCTGGGAATGGGTCCCTGCTGCCCGGTCTGCACACCTCAGCGGGCTGCTCCTGGTTTCTGCGTCCGGAACACAGCCAACCAGTCTCCCCTCCGTGAGAGACAGAACATGCACGAGCACTGTCCCCCGCTGGAGGCCAACTGCCCGACAGGTGACCATTTGTCCCGACGTCTCAGGCAGACGCCTGGGAGCAATGCGAGGGACCCGCTGCACTGAGGCAGGTTGATTTCCGTGGTGTCCCAGAGCCGGAAGAGCTCCTGATACCTGTTTTTCCGACACAAAGCTGGGCCCCGAGCGAGGAGCAGCGTGTGTCTTCAGCTCCTGGCAGGGAGCAGCCCAGTGCGCGGAGCGGGGCCTCGAGCCTGAAGGTCTGCCTCGCGCTCGGATCGGCAGACTGCCTGCCTCGGGTTCCTTGACTGTTCCGAGGAAAGCTGACTGTTCCGAGGAATTCGCTGCAGTTTACATTTGTTTCGGATGATAAGCTTCCTTTCATCCCTTTGCCTGACTCTGAGTTATTTTTAAACCTGGATTGCAGTCACGGAAACTCTGGGGAAAACTGGCGCAGTGACTTCGGTGTGGAATCCAACGGGCAGCAGCACCCCGTGACTGCGCTCACACGCGCATCGCCAAGCACCCGTGCCCGCGGTCGTGCCGGGGCACACGGGCGCCTCGGGCCGCGGCCCCCGCATCTCTCCTGCGGACTCCACACTGTTCGGCGGTGCTTCCTGCTCCCCCCCAAGAGCAGCTGAGAAGCGTCACAGAAGAGTTCCCCTTAAGAAAGCAATTCCAGGAATTTCCCAGCATCCTGAACCAACTTAGGAAACGGACTCGGACCCCGGTCCCCGAGCCCCAGGGCTTCTTGGGTCCTTAGCTGACGGTGTGAGGTCGGAGAGGGTGACTAGAGTGAGCAGGAGGAGGACGTGGGAAGTGCCACTTGGGTCCGGGAGGGACATGGTGGTGGGAAGGGGAGGCTGGGCTGCCCGGCCTGCAGGTGGCAGCTCAGGGGAAGGAGGGTAACTCGGAGCAGCCGGAGGAAGGGCCTGTTCGATGCGCCCGCTGCCCGTGTCCACCACAGATGACCTGCAGCGGAGTCAGAGCCACATGACCTGGGCTTTGTGAGCGACACGGGCCGCTGAGCTACCGTCTGAGGAGGGTGTGTCAGACGCAGGAAGACGAGGCCTAAGCTGTGGGAGTAAGGCAGAGGAAAAGGACGAGGGTCAGAAAGAGGGGGTGGCGTCCAGCCGCTGTGGCTCAGGGGTTGAGAATCGACCCATGCACCAAGAGGTCCCGGTTCAATTCCCGGTCAGGGCACATGCCCAGGCTGTGGGCCCGATACCCAGTGGGGGGCGTGCAGGAGGCGGCCAATCGATGTTCTCGCTCATCGATGTTTCTATCTCTCTCTCCCTCTCCCTTTCTCTCTCTCCAAAATCAATAGAGAAAAAAAATTTTTAATAAAAGAAAGAGGGGGCGGTCATGAGCAAAGAAGTTGATGAAACGGGAGGCGTGTCAGAGTTGGTGACAAGATGGGGGGTCGGAGGGAAGGCTGTGCTGGGTGGGAGGGACATTTTCAGCAGGATGGACCCCTCAGGACAGGGACACCCTGGACGAGACGCGGCAAAGCCATGTGGAGCTGTGGCGGGACCCCTGAGCCCGCCCTGAGGGCCGGTGAAGTTCCCACTGCTCCCGGTGTGTGGGCTACGGACGTGCATTTGTTCATCGTGGAGACAGGGGCCGAGAGAACGCAGTCCGCTCGGGAGGCTGTACGAGAGGCGGGGGGGTGGGGGGGGCGTCATAGACACAGGCATCTTCCTCACTTGCGGAGGCTGGAGGCTGACACCGGGGTGCCGGCTGTTTCATCGGCGGCGCCTTCTCCGTGTCCTCGCGTGGTGGAAGGGGCAGGGAGCTCTCTGGCGTCTCTTTATAAGGACATTGACCCCATCACAGGGGCTCCCCCCTCCTGACCTACTCACCTCCCAGACGCCTCACCTCCGAACACCATCACTTGGAGGCTAAGATTTCAACCTATGTTTTTTGGGGGGACACAGTCATTCAGACCATAGCAAAAACCTAGAGAGAACACACAACGTGGGAAGAGAAGAAGCCCAAAGCTCAGTATCTGAGGACAGCGTCACCTACGGGGTCAGCGGAGGGAAGGGGGGAGGGGTGAAGCCAAAGCCAGCGGGAAGGAGGGTGCAGAGAGGAAGGGGGCACGCAGAGAAGCTGGAAGTGATGAAGGAGGAGACGGGTGAGCATCAAGCCCGGGGTCACTTAGCCGGAGCACCCCCCCCCCGGAGCGTGGCTGTGGGTCGGGCCGCGGAGGCCCCACCCAGGGTGGCAAGGACCGGGGAGCAGGTCAGCAGAGAGGCGGCAGGGGGTTGGGGGAGCTGGAGCCGGGACAGAGCCTTAGGAAACACCTGTGCTCAGGTCAGGAGGCTGCAGCACCCAGGTGGCCCCAGACAGCGAGGAGCACGACCGGGCCGCGGCCTGCCCTGTCAGCCCGGCGAGAACGCTCCTGCCCTTCCTCCGGGCGTGTGCCTCCAAAGCAAGAGCCTTCCGAGTTTATCGTCCTCCCCAAGCGTATTGCAGTCTCTGGGGATTCTTCAGCTGATCAATGGCGTTTTCAATGGTCGTGACAGATATTTTAGAAAACTCACGATTCGTACACACAAATAATGCTCTTCGTGTGGGGAAATTATTCTAGTTTTCCTTTCTTGGCCCCAAAAACATCATAGGAAGAGTCACTTTTTGCGTTAATTGGAGCTCCCGAGAGGTTCAGAGATTTGTCCACAGAAGTGGTTGGGTGCATCTGAGACCCTCTGACTTTTCCTTAGCTGAGCCCAGGTCTAAGCAGGAACCCCACCTCGGGTGTGTGGAGGAGGCCCTGGGGGCGAGCGGGGGCCGGACTGACGCGCTCTAACCCTGGCCAGCCCACCGTACCCCCGAGCAGCCCTGGGCCAAGTCCCACCCAGGCAATGAGTGTTTCAGAGCCGAAGTCCGGCTCCATGTAACCCGGAGCGGAGACCACAGACCAGCTGGTGCGACGGGTCAGTAATAATCACCTGATGCCCAGCGCCAGTACTTCTCCCAAAGCCTGTCCTTGAAAAGGGCCAGGATATTTTGCACGTGGAGCTCAAGGGCCTCCCTGCTGGGCTGCGTGCGGAGTGAGCACACGGACAGCTGAGCTAAGCCCGCTGGCCTCGGCCTGGACGGACGCCTGTCTCGCCTCCGTTTAGCTGCAGAGAACAGCCGCTCTCTCTTACTTAGCAAGTGCAGGGTCGAAAAGCAGTTTAATGCCTGTTTGAGACTTTTCTTAACGAACCATTATTAAGGGTAATTATGTCCATATATTTAGTGGTACTTGTGTGTTTACTTATGTTTCTTTAGTTTTGAAATTATAGAACACATTATCTGTAACATAATAAATTCATTAAAATTACCCAAGATCTGCCCTGGATGGTGTGCTCCGTGGTTAGAGAATCAGACCATACACGGAAGGGTTGCAGGTTTGATGCTGGTTGAGGGCACGTGCCTGGGTTGCGGGTTCGATCCCCGGCCCCAGTCAGGGCCGTGCAGGAGGCCGCCAATCCATGTGTCTCTCTCACATCGATGTTTCCCTCTCTTTCCCAATCCCTCCCTTCCACTCTCTCTAAAAAAATCAATGGAAAAAATATCCTCGGGTGAGGATTAACAAAAAACAAAAACAAAACAAAACAACAACAAAAACTACTCAAGACCCCCACAGCCGGGAAGCGCACACTTCACACAGTGTGGGTGACTGCGGGTGTGGTTGATGCAGAAGGGAAACTCGGGTGAAGATATAAAGAACGAGCGAGATTTCTGTCAAAATGACTTGCAGCTGTGTGGTCTGCGCGCTGGGCCACGCTGCTCGTGCTGGAGACTGAGGTTGTCGTTGGATACTATTCTGGGCAGCACTGGCAACAATGTTGCACATTCGCCTTCGCACGTTCGAACCGCATGTCCTCAGCAAACCTCCTATAAATGCCTTTGCACGAGGAGACCGGCGCAGCTGAGGCTGGTAGTTGTAAGCACTCGACAGATGAAATGCGGTTCCTAGATTGTATTGTCAGCGTCTAAACGGAGACGCTGTTCACGACCTACTGTCTGTAGAAGGGACAGAGGGCAGGCCGTCAGCAGGCAGGTGTCTGTCAGTCAGGCTCTCCCAGGAGGGCTCCTCTCTCCAACGCAGTTATTTCTGTTTCCGTCCCTACGCGGCAAGTTCTGTGTGCAAGTCACGAGGATTCAGCAGAAACTTTTGTGGAAGAAAACCTCTCCGGTGGCAGGTCCTGGTTCCATTCTCTACCAGGATGGGCCGTCTCCACAGACTCTTACCCGTAGGAAGACCCTCCTTCCATACTAAACCACAGCAGCGTGGGGCGGCCAGAGGAAGGAAAACTCCCCTCACCGGGAGGGACGCGCCGTCTCCATCCCTCACCGGGAGGCAGAGCCCGGAGCGGAGTCAGCTTGGTGCCCTGGTGGGAACTACTGACTCTGGCTGACGAATCACTTCCTTTGGTCATTGAAATATTGGGAAAAACAGACCCCATTTTCCCATAGGAATGGCGTGGGGGTCAGTCTCAGATGGGACAGGACACATTTCCTGTGGGAAGGCACGGAGGACTCCGTGGGGCTGGCAAGGAGAGACGTGGCCGAGAACCAGCCAACAGCGGCTTACGGACGCCAGGAAGGCCAGCGGGCCAAGGCGAAGGCGGCAGGCCAGGACCCAGGGAAGGTGCTTGGAGGGTCAAGGCGCCGTGGTTCCGGGGCGCCCAGGTGTGAGGACACGGGGGGCCCAGGGGTCGGGGTCTGTGAGGTCGTAGCCTTGGCCTTCCTCTCAACCGGAAGCCCGTGTCTGGGGCTCATTCCAGGCCCCACGTGGAGACCCAGCACGGAGGGCAGGGCAGGCTCGGGGCACCTGGACCGAGCAGAGGCAGCTTCCTCTCATTCCTTGTCCCCCTCCGACCTTTCCTGCAGGCTGGGTTTGGGGAGCAAAGCCTGTGCGTTGCCAGCGTAGAGTCCCTGACGAACACTAGGGTCCGCACATGAGGAAAAGCCACTATCTGACCCGTGAGGACAGACCTTGCTGTCCTCCCCACCTCCCATCCAGGGACACATGGCCACCCCTGCTGACCCCCCCGGTGCCTTGCCCTGGCTCTGCGGGGGCTGCGGGCTGGGCTGTCTCTGCTCCGAGGACGGTCTCATCCAGGAAAGGAAACCAGCTCAACAGCGTAGAAAGCACCAACGTGAGACCAAGACAGCTCGAGGTGAACCCCAGCACGGCGGCTGAGAGGAGGGGAGCTGAGGGCCCTGGTGGTGGTGAGGATGGTCCGCCGCGTTGAAGGTGAACAG
Organism: Tadarida brasiliensis; assembly: GCA_030848825.1. Classification (NCBI taxonomy): domain Eukaryota; kingdom Metazoa; phylum Chordata; class Mammalia; order Chiroptera; family Molossidae; genus Tadarida; species Tadarida brasiliensis. The sequence goes on along the minus strand of CM061267.1, from coordinate 101,051,784 downwards.
ACCCACGCGTCCTGCCGTGTTACCTCCAGCACGAGAGATGCCGGGGGTGGGACGTGGCAGAGGAGCAAGGGGTGGGCGCTGAGGTCCTGGCTGCGTGGGTTTAGAAGATTTTAGTGACAGGCTTAGAATTGGCCTGAATGCCTGGGACTCGACACAGAGGGCGTCTCCCTGTCCACAGAAACTCTCACTAGGTTCTTTTTGTTCTTTTTGGGGGGGGGACCGGCAGAGCTTCTGCAACCGCACCCCAACATTCCCGGTCTCCTCGCGTGGGAGCCAGACAGACAGGTCACTGCTTCCCCAGCCCGTCAGCCGTGGGAGAACTGGTAATGGACCTGAACGTCCGCTGATGGTGCAGTCACACTCGGCAGGACAGGAGCCCACTGGCTGACTGTGGCGGTATCCCCACTAGAAAGAATGAAAGGTGGAATATGGTGAGTGGAGAAAGAAGAAAGAGGCAGGGAGAGGAGGGGGGGCCCTAAGAGGAGCCGGCTGGTGGGGACAGAAGCCCCTGGTCTGTTTCTTCTCCTTCCAGCCAGTGACCCGCAGGAAACTCCCTGGCCCCCGCCCACCCCCACCACAGTCCCGCAGCAGGTCAGTCCCCGGCGGCTTTGTTTCAGTAACCCAGCCGGTCCCCACCTGGCAGGTCCAATCAGAGCCTCACACAACCAGCCACAACGCGTGTTTGCACTTTCCGAGGAAAGAGCGAGGTGAAATCAGGACGGACGAGGGTTAGCCGTGCTTGGAGGACCTGGAGTCGATTCCCCGAGGTCACTGCCTGCAGGGACCCGAGCCCTGAGCCAGCAGCGCAGCGAGGAGAACGGAGGAACCTGACGTCGGAAGAACACTCTGTCCACTTTGCAGACCTCGCGGGAGGGAGAGTGTTTCCTCTTCCTCAGACACCTTGTCCCTAGGAAATGCCACGCAGCGTCGTGACTGGGTGTGCTTGGGCATCCCAAGGGAAAGCCCTCTGTCTGCAGGAGCCGGTGTGGGGCTGGCCGCGAGATTCCTGGTCGGAGGCCGCCACCTGCTGGACAGGGCAGCCCGAGGCCAGTGCTGCTTTTCCGCTCCGCTTTGCTCTGGATTCTAAGAACCCCACGGTGGAGAACAACCACGGGCAAGTTTGTTTGGAGGAGGGTTCCCGGACAGGTGGCCGAGGCTCAGCCACCACCTGGTGCCAGTGGAGAGCTGTCGGAACACAGGAGCTGTCCGTGGATCCCTCCGGGCACGTGTGGGCTCATGTGCGCACCTCTGCCCAGCTGCCGGCTCCTCTCCAGCCGCCCTGTTCCTTCTGGGTCTGCACTGGGAGGACCAGACGCTGGGTGGTGGCCTGCCCCCTGCCTCACCCAAGACATCCCTAAGGAAAGGTCCCCGTGGCCCCAGAGCAGCCCGCGGTGCAGTGACCCGCTTTCCCTGCGCCGCCTGAGAGAGCCCTCCCCAGGGGTGGCAGCGCCCACGCTGTGTCATGAGTGGCAGCAGCTCTAGGTGGGAGGGGACCTCGCGCGTGTCCCAGGTGGCTGTGCGACTCACAGAATGAACAAACATGGCGTGGACGCAAAGATGGGACCGTCTCTCTCGAGTCGCAGTGTTTGTGGAACGTGTCTGTCCCTCCGTCCTAGTCTTGGGCAAGGAGGTTCTGGTTGCTGCAGATGGCGGAGTGGCCCCGGCACCCACAGGCAGTGACAGTGGCATCACCAGCACCGCCCACGTTAGCTCTCCCTCGGGTTACGTCTGCCTGTGGCGCCACCAGGAAATCAAGGCTCAGAGGGGCTACAGGCAGCTCTGACCACTGCACATGGGACCTGGCAGTGCGTGTCCACCTGCGTGTCCCCCTGGGCCTCCTCCCACGTGGCTCCCCCCCCCACCTGCCCCAGGAGCCGCACACTGTCCGTCCCTCCCACACCGGCTCTCTGAGCACCCGTTTCTGTGACTCGGGGGAGCCTGTCCGCAGGCCCCTTATTTATAGCTTTCAGATCCTGGCACCCGAGCGTCTGCCGCTTGCCCGGTGCTTTCTGAGGGAAAACACAGGCCAGCAGACTCTCGCTCTCTCTGCCTCCCTCCTCCCTCCCACCCTCTCCCCAAAGGCTGTTTCTGAGTCCACCAGGCCTTCCCCTAGGGGAGCTGGGGACGCGGAGACGGTGCCAGCCATGTCTCCAACGCATGTGGTGGGTGCATGGAGTCCTGTAAGAGCGTGTGCCCCGCGGTCGGCCGGGGGAGCCCCTCGTGGGCTGCGGCAGGGCTGTGACCGGTGCTCTGAGATGACCGTCACCTTACCATCATCAGAGTTTTGTGACACTGGGCGGAGAACTCACGACAAGCTGCTGGATGGTTCATCTTCCTTGGACTCGAGTCCCCTCTTCCCGCGGACTTGTCTGCTTCTCCGTGCAGATTCTTCAGGCAACCCCAGCGACTCACCGGGTTCGAGACAGATCCCAGTGCCCCGCTCACCCCTGGTCCGCGGGCCTGGCTCTGCCTCCAAGAGCAGGAAGCCCTCCGGCTGTCCCCCCCCCCGGAGCTGAGCCCAGCCCAGGCGCACACCTCTGTCTTTGCCCCAGACCACTCACCCCAGGGTAACTGGGATCGCTGTGCCTGCCAGGTCCCGCTGCCAGCCGACCACAGCACACAGCAAGGCCTCCAGGTCCTGCCCTCACAGCGGGGGACAAGAGAAAAGGGAAGAGACCTGGGTGTCCAGTCCCAGCAGGTGTGCTCAGATGGGCGTCTCCCAAGGATCCCCTTCACCGGTTCCCGCGGCCCCCCCGCCTGGGGGGGCTGGTCTCTGTGCTCCCTTCCTCCCGCCCCTTGTCCGCTCGGGTCTCCAGACTCCCGGCCACACAGGCTTTCTCCTCGGTCCATCGCCTGCCATCGGGCCTGGGTCGGCAGTGGGGTCCAGGGGCGCTGGTCTCAGGGCGGGTGCCCTGAGCTCACAGTGTTAAACCAGAGGGCTGTGCTGGGATCTGGGGCCAAGGCCTCGTGAGTGAGACACAGCGCAGGCGTGTCTGATCTCATCGCGGGGACCGTGTCAGCCCTGCAGAGCCGAGGGGCAGTAGGTGGGCATTAAATCACCAAAGCCCTCCGAGTCATGACATAAAAGTCTGGAGAACTGTGGTGTGAGAGTCGTGAGTCAGCCAGATCCACACTCCACCCCCCCGGCCGGCCCCTCGAGGGGTGTGGCGGCTCTGCCAGGGTGCTGAGCAGTGACCCGCGACTCAGGACCAGCCGCCCACACGGCCTGTGCAGTGGCGAGGGCTCCAGGTCCCCCAGCTCTGCCCCGTGGACCCAGTAGGTGCCTTCTCACCTTTCCTCTCCCGAGGCCCGCTGGGATCCCCGCCGTGGAAAGCCCCCTTCCCATGTGTCCCCTGGACCCTTCTGCTGGATGTAGGACATATGTCACGTTCCGTTCCACCAAAGAGAAAGTGGGTGACCGGAACCAGAACTGAACTGTTGCCTCGATGTTGAAGACATCGCTGGGTTATTTCCACGGTGTGTGCAGGGAACGGTGTCGTGGAGTCGATGGCTGACAGCTCCTACCTGTGCAGCAAGGCCGGGGCCCACGGTGCGGGGTCCCCGCTCCCCTCGGACACAGGCTGCCGTGTGGGGCGGAAGGTCAGCCACAGGGCCGCGCCCACCTGCGTGCGCCCTGGACAGTGGGTCAGAGAGTCCCCACTGGCTCCCGGGAGGTGACAGAGAATGCTGTCGAGAAGTGGAAAACGGGTTCTCACCGTCCCTTTCTGGTCCCGGTGATGTGGCAGAGACAGCGAGGTCAGCAGACCGGCGACCCTCAGCTCCCCCAGCACCCGGCGTCCGACTCCTCTTCTGGCGTTTCCCGCGGGGATAAGACGGTTTGCTGGCTTCTTCCCTCAGAATTGTCCTTCATGGACCAAGACGACGGGAATGAAGGTGTAATGTCCCCAGTGCCTCTCCTGTCCCCCCATATTCTTCCCCCTCATTCTGTTTTTAATGGAGGTTGAACATCAAATAGATAAAGCGAAGTAACAGCTCTGTGACCAGGTCAAACCTGAGACCAGCACCCCGACTTGCCACTTCCCCTGCCCCGTGGGGCGCCCACTTTCTGCATCCGTCACTGTTCGCTGGCGTCATCCTGTTTGAACGTCAGTGCTGGAGCCAAGCAGTGTCACTCCCCTGCCTGGTCCCTTCTCCCGACGGAAGACGGCAGGGGCCACGCGCGTGTGAGAGCGATGCCCCCTCACCGCGCCCACAGGTGAATCTCCACTCTCTTCGTGGCGGCCCTTTGAGCTGCTTTCAGTGTGTACGTGGCTGTCGGAGGACATGCTCTCATGTGTCCTGTGTAGACGCCAAGGCACGGATTTTGCACTCCCTTCTAGGAGAACTGACCAGAAGCAAAGGCACAGGCAGCACAGTTAGGTCCCCAGGGAACTGCGGAGATGATGCTACACGCAGGACTCGAGGGAAACAGGGTGACGCCGCTGCTGCGCCCCGTGAAACTCAGCCCTCAGAGCTGCGCGGCCCCGGGGACCACGGAGAAGGTGCGCATGGTCCCGTGAAACAGCCCTCAGAGCTGCGCAGCCCCGGGGACCACGGAGAAGGTGTGTCATGGTCCCCGTGAAACTCAGCCCTCAGAGCTGCGCAGCCCCGGGGACCATGGAGGTGTGTCATGGTCCCTGTGAAACTCAGCCCTCAGAGCTGCGCAGCCCGGGGGACCACGGAGAAGGTGTGTCATGGTCCCCGTGAAACTCAGCCCTCAGAGCTGCGCAGCCCCGGGGACCGCGGAGAAGGTGTGTCATGGTCCCCGTGAAACTCAGCCCTCAGAGCTGCGCAGCCCCGGGGACTGCGGAGAAGGTGTGCACGGTCCCCGCCGTCAGGTGGGGCTGCCCAGGCGGACCTGGCTCTCTGCCAGACAGTCCACGAGGTCGTCTCCTCCTGACCTTCCACAGCACACAGGTTCCCCTCCAGGGTGAAAGTCAAGTCGCACCTCACACCCCACCTGGAGGGGCAGCACAGGGCTTAGTGGGCAAACCTGGCTGAACACCAAGTCGTGCCTCCTAACGGTTCGTGAAGGTGTGTGCGCCAGGCTCCACGCTGGGTCTGGACAGCATCTCCCCTCTACAGCGACACCGTCCCTGCCCCACTCACCTGTCTGTGGATTACGACACCAGGGTTCGTGGAAGCTAACCTTTCAAGGTCTTGCAACTAAATATTGTTTCCGGTTTGGCTCAGCGGTTAGAGCATCAGCCCGCGGACCTATGAATCGCGGGTTTGATTCCGGTCAAGGGCACGTACCTCGGTTGTGGTTCGTCCTCGGCCCTGGTCGGAGTGATGCGGGAGGCAACCAGCCCATGTGTCCCTCTCCCGTCGATGTGTCTCTCTTCCTCTCTCTTCCTCCAGCTCTATCTGAATAGAAATGGAAAAATATCCTCAGGTGAGGATTAAAAAAATAAATAAATACATAAATATTGTTCCCAGGGACTCAGCCTGAACGCCCAGCCCTGACTTGCGGTCTCAGGGCAGGAAGGGTGTCTGACAATGACGGTGACAGGCATGACTGCCACTTTCCCACAGAAAAGAAAGAAAACCTCACGCCCAGCAATCACTGAAGCCTCACGGTGTTGCCGCCCACGTCTCTCCTTGGAAATGCATCGCAGAACTCCCTGAGACCGGGAGAAAGAGCCGGACCACGGACCCGCTGTCACGGCGCACAGTCAGCCCCAGGACGGTGGAACCCGTGTCCCGCAGACCATGGGCATCAAAGCGGAGCGGACGCGTGGACGTGGCTGTGGCGTGGACTGTGCGTGCCGTGAGCACGGTGAGGAGCCCAGCGCGCACCTGCAGAGCCCGAGCACGCTGCACGGATGCCGTCCGAGACTGGCGAGCAGACTGCAGCTGAGGACAGAGCGCCGCGCGGGCTGGGACGTGTGTGTGTCGAGCAGACTGCGGCTGAGGACAGAGCGGGCCGGGCGGAGTAAGGAGCGTCTCGAGTGTCTTGCTGAGGAGACCGTTCCCTGAAGAGGAGATGCACACACTGGGCTCCTATCTGGGCCGTGGACGGCGCAGGCGGGAGGGAGCTGAGCTGTCCCAGCACCGAGGACCGCGGACCGCGCTGGCTCAGCTCCGGACAGCACCCTGCCAGGGTGCCAAACGTGTCTCCAACACTTCTGCCCTTCTCACTGCAATTTGCGGTTTTGGTTTCGGAACAAAACCCTGCTCTTCGCATATTTTGCAATTTGATCACTGGGGCTGGACAGCGGCCGTCATTCAGTGCTCACTTGGAAGAAAAGAAGTATTTTCTACTTATTTCACTTTTTTCTATTTATTGATTTATTTTTATTTATTTTTGTCATCGTCTTAAATCTCTGGTCTTTCTTGTTCTTCTTTTCTGTTGCCCAGTAATGCCTCTTATTTATTTATTTTTTTATCTTTGTGACCCCTCTCTCTTTTTAAAAATTTTTTTCTTTATTGATTTTAGAGAGAGAGGAAGGGAGAGGGAGAGGGAGATGGAAACATGGATGACAGAGAACATCGACTGGCCGCCTCCTGCATGCCCCCCAATGGGGATCGGGCCACACTGGCCAGGCTTGACCCCCTCTTGTTGATTAAGCAACCAGGCTGTCAAATTTTTTAAAAATTAGCACTTTCCATAAGAGATCCTGCCACGTGCTGTGGCCTGCGGGGTCCAGGCTCCAGACTCCGCTGGCTCCGCTCAGACCCTCCCCACTCCGAACCCAGGTCCTGAGAGTCTGCTGCCCACAGCCCCCTCCACAGACACGGGCCACACCCCCTGCTGCTCCCTCCTCCTCGCCAGTGCCCCTGCTTCTCAGGGCCGCCCTGTGGAGCCCGGAGCCCCCCGAGCCGCCGAGGGGTCTGGTCCAGCGTCCCCGGCAGCCTCCGCAGGCTTTTGTCTGGGTTTCTCGACCTCACTCCCAAAGCTTGGAAGGACCTGCCCTACCCCAGGATTCATTCACCCTCCGGTCCGGTCACCTGGTCCCCAAAATGAGTGCATTGGGAGGCCAGTGTGACCACATCCCTCAGGACCCTGGGCAGAGTGGGGAGTCCAGGGGGACGGCCCACACCGCGGGGGTCAGGGGCAGCTCTGCCCCAAAGGGTCCCAGCTCTGAGCTCCCCCCCCCGAGGTTGGGAGACCACCCATTCACCCACCGATCTCCCCTGACATTCCCACCGGATGGCTCAGGACCCCAGGGCCCACAAGCTCCGCGAGGGGTGTGGGCCCTCCCCCATGGCCACGGGATCTTAGAGGCCCCACGTCCTCATTCCACGTCGGCCCCATCTGCTCGGCCAAACACCGCTGCCCAGAGAGCACCTGACGGGCAGCTTCCTGGCACCACCAGAGCCTGCTGCTGGCAGGGGGCCAGGCTCCCCGGGCTCTGCCGCCTTGGGAGACATCTCCAGGGGGACCTGACGCCTGCCCAGTGCCTGGACCCTCCTTAATCCCCCGAAGGGCCCTGCAGCCCGGGACCGGACTGGGGCAGCGGACCTCACGTCCACCTCACTGGCCACCAGGCCACCCCCGAGGGAAGACCTGAGACCGTTGAGTGTGCTTGTCCAGAACCTCCCGGTCACCTCACCCCCTTACCGGGCACCAGGAAAGGACGTGGCACAACGAGACCTGGCGCCTTTCCCTGGGCGCCTGCCGTGCTCAGATCTTCATCAGGACAGGGTTAGACTCTGCGAAAACGCCCTGAAGCTGCGAAGACGCCCTGGCGGCAGGAACGTGTCCCCCGCAGTCTGCAGGCAGGGAAAGAGCACCTGACCCAGGACCCCCGTGGGGCTTCCCCTCCGCGCGGGGCCCCAGCCAGACCACAGCTGCGTGACCAGGGCCCTCGCTCCCCCTGCTCCCCGAACCTCACTGTCTGTGTGCACAAATGCAGAGCATAACCCCCTGTGAGGCGGGTTCCGCAGAGGCACAGACCATGGGACATGTGTACATGACCGGGAGGTGTGTTTTAGGGAGCTGGCCCATGCGATCAGGGGTGCTGGCAGGTCTGAAGTCAGGCAGGCGGCAGGCTGGAAACCCAGGTCGGTCTTGAGTGGGTGGAAACAAAGGCAGGTTGTAGTTGGCAGCCTGGAGGCCCAGCTGCTTCTGCTCTGAAGGTGTTTACCCTGATGGGGCGCGGCCGTCCACGTGGGGAGGGTTGTTGTACGGAAGTCACCTGCACAGCAACACAGAGATGGGTTTGTGCAAACAGCTGGGCACTGCAGCCTGGCCGGGCTGACACGGAAGCTTAATGTCACAGTCCCTGGGCTCCGAGGACAGCGCCGTGGGGTGCTGAGGGGTTTTGCTCCGGGAGGCCGCCCCCCACAAGTGGGCACCGCCTGGCATACAATCAGCGCAGCCCGGGGCCAGGGGAAGCCTGGAGGCAGGCCCCAGCCCGGCTCTGGCCAGCTGTCCCCACTCAGGGCCCAGCTGAGGGCACACCCCAGTTGTTGGCTTTCGACTCTGGGGTTTTTTGCTTCAATTTGTTCTTGTTTCATAATCTTTGAGGATATATTTATTCTGTTTTAAAAACACTTAACCCCTTGGAACCCTGCCCTGTGTTCTCTCTCCCCCACTCCTGACCTGTGAGGTTCCCCAACCTCCGAGCTTCTGTTTCACTTCTCTCCTTTTTCATTCTCTGTTCACAGTTATTAGCCTTTGTTCCTAATTATTTCATATTCATTTCGCTCTCTCTCGGCTCCATGGATGTTTCCTCTCCCCGGATTCTCGCTCTTTGGCTTTTCGGTCAATTTCCCATTTCGGTCGCTTCAACCATCTTCCCTGGCTTTTGTGGGGTGTTCGTTGAGCGGACCCTGTATCACTGTGTGATGTAAACGAGTTTCCTTCTTATCATTGATTTCCACGTTTCTACTCAATTTTTAAAGTGTTTTGGCTTTGATGATTTTTTTCTCCATCTCCCATTACTTTACTGATACCTCTTTTGACGGTTATTTTCGCGTCTGTCTGTCCATCTCTGACGTGAGAGCCGGGCCTGGAATTTGGCGGCACCCTGGGCAGGGTGGGAATCGGGCCACCTGTGAGGACATTGACTGCGTTCCTGTTGTCTGTATTTTCAGCAACTTAAATCCTCTGGTATCTTATACATTGTCTCCCCCTTAAATCACAGACACGGATCCTCGTGGAAACAGGGAGCCGGAGGAGAGACCCCAACAAAAGCGGACCGTGCTCCCCAAAGGCTGTGGGTGTCTGGTGGAGGAGCCCTCCTTCCCTCCAGCTGGGGCGGAGGTCATGCAGCCGACGTGACCTCGGAGCTCAAGGACGAAGCCCGGGCAGCAGGGCCCTGAACTTTCCGGAACCTGCCAGCGGCTGCCAGGGTGGTAGAGGTGCGTCGGCCACATCCTGGCACTGCCAAGCGCGTCCTGGGGCTAGAGCCGTGCGGGTCCTGGTGAGGAGCCAAGAGTGCACCCTGATAAAAGGGGGACGACAACACACCCAGGCCTCTCTTCCTCAGCTTCTGACCTCGTAAAATCCCTGAGGTGACACCCGGCCGTGTGGCTCAGAGGTTGAGTGTCGACCCCGCACCAAGAGGTCACCGGTTCGATTCCCAGTCAGGGCACATGCCCAGGTTGCGGGCCTGATCCCCAGTGGGGGGCATGCAGGAGGCGGCCCATCGATGTTCTCTCTCCTCGATGTTTCTCTCTCTCTCTCCCTCTCCCTTCCTCTCTCCATCAAATCAATAAAGAAAAAACAAACAAAGCCCTGGGGTGAGGCAATGTCTTCCACTCCTCATCACCTCCTCCCCTGTGGTCCTCCAGGGGCCCCTGTGATTTCAGGGGTCTTCTGTGCCCGTCCTGACCCTGGGAGCGTGGCCACGGGGCGCACCGGGGGCTGGATGGGCACTGAGTGGTGGGGCGGGGGCATCAGAAGAGAGTCCCCGCCGGTGCACACAGCACGCAGCTGTGATTGTTTTCCAAAATGACAAAAGCGACAAGGGTGCCTGCCACCTAGGGGCTCCTCGCCAGGACTCAGTCACGGTGCGAACCCCTCGGTCAACCGTTCCCTCCATCTAAGAGCAAACATCTCGTAAGCACTGGTGGGAGGGGGTGGCGGGGCCGCAGGGACCAGGAAAATGCAGAAATCCTGAGGACCGCCTGGTGGAGGCAGCACGGTCCGGCGAAGGTGGCCTCCCTTCCTTCTGGGACGAGGCTGGGGGGGACGTCCTTCCCTCCCCTCCCTGCTGTGTCGCCTCATCATTTAGCCTCTCTGGGCCTCGGTTTCCCCACATGTGCTCATGATGCCCGTGGCCCCTGGTTTCTGGTTTCCCACGCGGGCAGTGTCCAGCCAGAATCGTCACCTGGAAGCTGCTCCCCGTCCCCTCTCCACCACCCATTACAAAAGAGAGAGGGTTTGGGGTCAGGAAGACCTGGTCTGTGCACACAGGGGATTCGTTCAGCCTTAAAAAGAGGCCACATGCACTGTGACCGTGTGGGTGACACTGGAGGACCTTTCCCTGAGCTGAGCCGGACACAGAGGCCCATGCCGTGTGACCCTCTCCGAGAGGGTCTCAGATGGTCAGACCCAGGACCAGAGAGAGGGTGCTGGAAGCCGGGCGGGTGGAGGGAGATGGGCTGATGGGACATCGGCACAAAGCTCCGCTCACCACGCCCAAAGGTGCGCCTGGACCCCAGGGCTGCTGAGTGACCGCCCCACAGTGAGGGACAGTGAGAGGGAGGGAGCAGGAGCCCGGTGTCCTCCTCGGGCCTGGTCTCCGGGCCTTTCTCTAAGTAGGTCAGTCTCCTCCCTCCTCCTTCTGCTCTCCGCCCGCTGCCAATGTCCCGGCACGCCTAGCGCCACGCCTGACCCACTTACAGCCAGCTGTCAGCTCAGCCGCCTTCGCAGAGCCAGCGCGGTCCCCGGGGCCAGGGCCTGAGCGGCTCTCCGCCCGGCCACCTCCGCCCCCAGGGACAGTGTGCAGCCGTGAGGAGGCTGTGACTCTGAGCCCTCGCCCCCACCCGCCCCGACATCCACACAACTCGACAGCAGGCAGCTATTCAGAGCAGGAAGGAAGCCCGCCCCGGCCCCGGACTTCTAGGATCCTGGGTCCCGAGTCCAGGATGACACTGGCAGGCACCGTGGCGATGCCGCGGCTGGGGGCTGCACCTGTGCGCACAGGCAGGGCTGGGCGCTGCGCGCGGCCCCTCGCTGGGCGCGGCCCCTCGCTGCTATGGCGGGTGCCAGAGTGGCGTCCTCTGAAAAGCCCTCCTCAGTTCCCGCTCTTTCTTCAGCTCAGCAGGAGCCGTGCGGAGGTCCACCAGCCTCCACCTCCAGGGAGCAAGCCGGTGTCCAGGGCCCGCACCTGCCCCCTGGGCGACCCTCTTTCTGCAGGGCTGGCGTGAAGGCGGGTGGCTGGAGGGTCTCAGACTGGTGTCTGCACCTGAGGGAAAGAGCTGTGTTATGAGAGCCTCCGGGGAAGTTTGCTCTGGAGCCAGGGCCACGCACACACGAAACACCTGTGCTCAGTACCTGTGGTGTCGACCTGTGGGGCCCAGGCCGTCTGCTGGCTCCGTGGGTTTCAGGAGCAGGAAGAGAGGCGGTCCGACCGGCCCCTGGTTCTAGCAGGTTCTGACAGAATACCGTCATGAACAGAGGAGGACTAACACATGTGGGAACGTAGGGCACGATGAAGGAGCCGTTGGGACAGACCCGAGACACGGGCCATGTTCATAGGAGAATCACTTGTCACCTGTAACCCACATAATGAGTTCCTCGCTCATCCCAGATATCAAAATAAGTTCCTGATCGATTCGAGAATTAAATCTAGAATTTGCTAAAAAAAAAAAAAAAAAAGTGATACTGTTTTTCACTAAAATAAAGTGGGAACAAAATGATAATTGGACCTTATAAGAATTTTAAACGTGTTTATATCCCATAAATAAAATATTTTAAAACTTACTGAAATAATTTCTTATTCATATATCCAAAAATAAGGCACTAATTATGTAGAGAAATCTCAAATAAAATTTATTACAGCCTAATATTCAAAACACACATAAGGATTAAATAGAAACTGACGTCAGCAGAGGAGAAAATCAAAACGTGATGAAAACATGGAACAAAGTCCTGGCTGGGTTTCTCAGTGGTTAGAGCACCGGCCTGAGGACTGAAGGGTTTTGGGCTCGATTCCCGGTCAAAGGCACGTACCTGGGCTGCAGTTCAATCCCTGTCCCTGGTCGGGGTCATGCGGGAGGCAACCAATTGATGTGTCTCTCTCACGTCGTTGTTTCTCTCTCTCCCTTCCACTCTGTCTAGAAATCAATGGAAAAATACCCTCGAGTGAGGACTGACAAATATATGTCACCCCTCTGCCTGTGACACCCTACCCGCCTTTCTCCGAGGAGATTCTGCTCAACGCCCAGGACTTCCTGAAAGTCCCCTTCCCCGTGACCGGCCCTCAGCCTTCCCCTGTGCCATGCACGATGCTTCCCCTCTGTCCTGTCTGGTTATTCAGCAAAGATTCAATGAGCATGTACTAGGGGATGCCTCTCAGGCACAGGGTTCCCGCAGTAATTCAGGGAGGGGGGGTCCCCAGCTCCCGGAAGCAGCCGCCTGTCTAGACCGAATCCTTTGAGAACCTGAATCCATCTTCATGATGAATTAATTCACAGCCAGATCACTGTTCTGTCAGTAACTGTGTTTCCTAAGCAGAAATGCAGAGACATTTTGTTGCAGGGTATTAGTAGCAGTGAAACAGTGATAAACTCGATGTGGGTGGCAGTTTCCAAAGGCAGTCACGGGGACTCAGTCCCTGCACTGACGTCCCTGCCAGGGGAGCAGCAGCGGCAGCCCCCCGAGACGGGAAGCACAGTGTGTCTCTTATTTCTCTTTCTGTCACTTTCTCCTGACCTTTCCCTTGGTTCTCCCTCTGCTGTGAGGTATAGGGTGGGAGCCAGCCAAGTCAACTCAAAAGTTAAAAGTAAACAAGTTACCAGACGACACAACAAAGGAGAATGATGCCGTGTCTGGTTACAATCCATGAGATCCGTGGAATAGTATGCAGCCCTAAAAAAGACCTTGAGGGCACTATGCTGAGTGAAATTCGCCAGGCACAGAAAATATAGAAGGGAAAGTACAATACTGACGCAGTAGTCCTCGTTGGGATTGGCTACATAGTAGGGACTCATGAGGTATCTATCTTTCAAAGAGAAATTTACGTCATTCCATGTTCCTGGACTAATGAGCGCAGGCAGAGTGCTGGGTTGAAACACCATTGCACACGACAATGAACAGGGCTGTTCGGAGAGCTTGCCGATCCCGTGTCTGTCGCAGGACAGGTGGGCCTGGCGTGGAATCAGACAGCAAGACAGCATCACAGACGACGGCAGGTCCCGGGAGCCAACTCAGCCTCCCACCGGTAAAAACACGGAGAGTCTGAAGTCAACAGATGAAATCATCACCGTCGATGGAAGCCTGTCCTATGTGTTAAATCCAACAGTTTATTCTGATATTTCTAAAAGTAATTGCTCACTTTCAGAGAACGGAAAGGCCTTTGCCAATGAAAAATGGGTAAATACAGGAAAGGAATCAAACGTTATCCTCCCTTCCCTTTATGAACTAGGTCACCTCTGGGCACGCGAATAGTAAATGACAGGAAGTACTTCCTTGCAAAAGTATTCCCACTAAGAAATGAAAACAGAAACGCTGGAATGGGAACACTCCCAATTCGTAACTGGCCTGAACGGTCGGATCTGGGCATTTAGCACCAAGGTCTGATAACATCACAGATCTGAGCCTGTGGGTTCTTGAGCTGTCTCCGTAACTGTTTTGGATTTCTCCCATGTTTACTTCTTCTCTGAGAGCTGTCCCAACTCTTCAGGAATGGAACGTACTGAATTTCGTGGAATCTGAAAGCCGTGGGACAATAACACCCTTCAGGCCCTCAGGCTGTTGCTGAGCCCCGAGTGCGCACAGGAAGGGGTCTCGGTGAAGGGACTCAGCAGCCTGCTGGGGCAGCCACCCCCTGTGGCTGTGATGACATTCGTCCAGCGTGCGTGACCCTCCCCTCCTCACCACGCTGACCGGCTCCGCACCAGCACAGCCTGTCGGGAAGGCTGCCCCTCAGAACCACAGAAAAACCCACACAACTGGCATCGGTGTGTCAACCAGGAAGCACACGACATCATGAAGAGGTCACAGGGCTGCCGGTCAGAGAGTGACTCGTGATGGACTCCATCAGATACAAGCTGCAGGGTCCGGAGAGGCTGACCGAGCCTCCTACACCCAGTTTTCTCCTTAGAAAGCTGGAGTCGATCCTGCCAGGAAGGCAGGCAGTGGGGAGGGCAGCCAGTCGCGCGCTGTCGGGACCTGGTATCCCCAGCTCCTGCCGCGTCTCCACGCGGACGCTCCACACGGTCCAGGTGGCGCCCTCTCGAGCAGGATGGGGACACTGGAGCACTTCCACCTTCCCCCAGTTCTCACCCAGCACGCCCAGAGTGGCCTGGAGGCCGTCCTCACGCCTTCACCCACTAGGCAGGACACTGCCCGGACTCCTCAGAGGCTGGGCACCCTGACGCGTAGCCCCCGCTCCAGGCCACAGAAGTGGTCACCCAACCTTCCTGTTTCTCAGTGATGGAGGAACCCTCCCCCAAATCTGGCTGCTGGATCCCAAGCTGCAAGAGGCTAAGAGGGAGGGCTCCGGGCTCCTGGAACTCAGGGAGACGCCAAGGAGGGAGCAAGGGCGTTCATGGTGGCCCCGGCGCTGAAGAGGGGTTCCCAGTGAAATGCACACTGGAGGTCAGAACATCCTTCCTGGAAATTCGCTCACTCAGGTTTCAAGAGATGTGGAACGTCCACTTCTTCGACACACTAGATTTACCTTTCGGAACGTATCTAAGGAATAACTGGAGATGCGGACGAAGAGTCAAGTGGGGGCATCACCAGAACCACAAGACCTCTGGAAGTAACAGCATCAAGGGAGCCATCAAAAATGACATCCCACTCGCCAGTTACATAGAATTTTCTAAGGCGATTTTAGGAGAATCCACAGTATTACCAATTAGTAAAAACTGGAGTATGAAGTTTTACACCCCGATGGCCCCCACCTTTCTGTGTGTGGATGCATGTAAAGTTGGTTGACTCTTCACTTGGTTCTCGGAAGCATTTCTGATTGTGCAGGTGTGTGAAATAAATAACATTGCAAGAATCAAAAGTGAGGCAGTATCCTGGCTGATTTGGCTCAGTGGTTAGAGCGTCGGCCCGCAGACCTAAGAGTCACGGGTTCGATTCCGGTCAAGGGCACGTACTTTGGTGGCAGTTCGTCTCCGGCCCTGGTCAGGCTGTGCAACCAGTCGACGTGTCTGTCTCACGTTGATGACTCTCTCTCTCTCCCTCTCTCTCTGAAGATAAATGGAAAAATGTCCTCGGGTGAGGAGTAAACAAAAGTGAAGCAGCAGGAGAAATAAAAATTGACAGCATGAGGAAGGAGAGAAAAAGTCCAGCAAACTTTGCCGTGCGTTTCCTGTCAGCCAATGAATTACGGGATGTTGCTTCGTATTTGTCTTATAGTCAAAAACACAAACAACTGAAAGGCAACCAGCTCTGTAAGCCAGGCGCCATCCCTCACGGTCGCCCTGGGCAACGTGACACGCCCTCTTCCCGCGGGCCCTGCCCGCCCCCGCGCCCCTGGGAGCCTTGCTGACCTCCCCAAGATCAGGGCCTCAGCCTCGGGTCTCAGTCACACGCGTCCTGACTCCCAGAGCCCGGTCCTCCAACTCGCAGGCGTGAGCAGAGACCCCCTGGCAGAACTCCGCAGACTGCGAGGCCTCACCCACAGACTGATTTCTCACGGTCCCCGGTGGCGTCAGCTCCCAGGCCAGGGAGGCACAGGGCTGGTGTCTGCAGAGGGCCCTCCTCCTGGCTCGAAGACGGCCGCCTTCTCACTGTGCCCTCCCCTGGCACACAGGAGACACAGCTCTCTGGTGTCTCTTCCTACAAGGACACTAATCCCATAGAACCAGGGCCCCACCCTTATGACCTCTCTTAACCTCCATCACCTCCTCAGAGGCCCCGAGACAGCCACTGGGGAAGTTAGGACGTCCACGTGTAAGTGTAAATCCGGGGGACACACAGACACTCCGTCCGTGACAGTCCCCAGGGCACATGGCAGGTCCTGCCGGCCTTTGCTCACTGTTTCATCTCGAGCACCCGGCAGAGAACGGGCACTAGGTAATGAGCAAACACGTTGAATAAATAAACAATTGAGCAATAACTTCCCTAGATGACGTAGAGATGTCAGACCTGACGTGGGGAAAGCCCGAGACACCTGCATGTGGAAGGTCGTGGACGGCCACGCGTGGATTCAGGTGTTACAGGCAGGCGTGCTGGCCCTGCTTTGTCACAGGCTGCGGGTTGCTGTGAGGCTGAGTCAGAAACACAGCATCGAGTTTTGTGATGGGAGAAGGGGGTTTTCTCTTTTAAAGCTTTGTTCAAATACACCCCTTCGAGCTGTGCTGAAGGAGCACACGCCGTCCGCAGCGGAGTGGCGAGCACGGGCCACGGACGGGATCCCCGCGGCTCCACGAGGCGGCGCCTGCGGTTACTGACCAGTCACTACCCGTGACAGGAGGTGGGCAGAGGGGGCGAGGAGCGTTCCCACAGTGCTAACGTCGAGATACAAAGTGTCTTACACTTTGAATCAAACTCAGAGCTGGAAGTCTGCCCCGGACTCATCCACGCACCGGCTTTGTAACTCTGGGCAGAAGCTTCACCTTTTCATCCAGCTCCAATATTTTATAAATTTATGGTTTTGTTATCCCACAATATTTATATCGATGAGTCAAAACACCACATTTGATTTCCAGAAAAATCTCCAAGCGGTGATACAGTGACATTCTGAGCAGGCCATCAAGGGAATGAAAAATTGCTGGAACTCACACTCCAGAGTGAGTGGGGGCCTCTGTGAAAGTCCACGGGCTCGGTCCGCCCGCCCCACCCGGGAACCAGGCTCAGCGGCACCAGCGGGAAAAGAACAGGGTGGTCGTTGGCCCTTGTTCCCTGCTTATCTGCTCATCTCGGGGTCCGGAGAAAAACTCAAAGCGTTATCAAGGGAATTGGAGGACTTTATTTTTCCAGGAACTAAAGGACTATTGTGAAATTTTGTAAGATGCTATTTTTGTAGCAGTTCCCTGCAGAACATCTGAGCGGATTCCCAGTCTCTTCTGATCTCCCCGAAGTGAGGACGATCCTGGACCGACCGGACCCGCCCCAGGCACGACGCCCTTCCGGGGACGCTCACGTGCTCCTGCGAGTCTGTCACCGTGTGGGGACAGACATTACCTGGGAGGCTTTTTATCACGTTTTCAGACAGACCTGTAACCAGAGGCAACGGCCTGAACACAAGGACTGGGGGTCCTGGTTCCACCAGAGAGGAGCAGGGAGGGGGGAGCACCGTGCTCTGCCGTCCAGGCCCGGGCTGATTCGGGGCACGACCTCCTGTGGGAAGGAGCAGAGGCTTGGAGCACCCACGGTTAGCCCATGGGGAACAGGTGCCTTTCGCCTCTGGGAGACCCGGGACAGCGCAGGAGAGGTCAGCCCAAGTAAGTCACTGGGGAGGAGAGAGGGCGGCTGCCATCACCCACGTATTCATTCATCTACCCAAGTGTAGTGAGGCCCTGGTAAGACGGGCGATCCCCACACTGTGGTGTGTGCGTGGATCCCCGGGGGAGCGCCGATGTGGAGGTCCTGACCCAGCACGTCCGGCAGGCCTGGCTACTGGTGTTCAACAAGCTCCCAGGAGACGCTGGTGGGCTGGTTCTTGGGCCACATTCTGAGAAGCAAGTGTGAGCTGGGCATCCCTGCGAGGGCAGAGAATGCTGAAGTGAGGGAGACACCGGCCGGACCTCAGGTGCTCACACGTCGCAGAGGAAGACACACGAGACTGATGTACCCACCGCGCTGCCACGGTCTGCCAAGCCCTCTGGGTCGTGGAGGGGCAGGACACCCAGTAAGGAGAAGAGCTGGGAGAAGGGCAGCTGCTTCCTCCGAGGGAGGCGGCGGTCATCCCTCCTGGGCGAGCAGGGGGAGGGCGGAGGCAGTCAGGGACAGCGGCGCACAGAAGCCCCCGCACATATGATGCTCCGAACAGGCACAGCAGAGCCGGAATCCAGAGCCCAGGTTCACCGTGAGGAACACAGACTGGTTCGCACTGAGGGGTCATCTGCAAAATACCCGGTCCGTGCTCTTCAAACTGTCGAGATCTGGAAAAAGAAGGAAGGACGAGGTGCTGTCCCAGCCCAGAGCAGACTGGGGAGACACGACACCCAGTGCAGCTTGGAATCCTGGACAGGTCCCGGGGTAATAGACAGGACAGCAGCAAAAGTGACGCTCTCCGAATAACCCCCTTTCCTGGGGTCTAAACCTCTTCCCAAAGGAAAGGGTTCCCGGGAAAGTCTGAGCCGGGCAGACTCGGCCACTGTTAGGAAAGCAGAGTTCAGAGCAAGGCCGATGACCGGGGGCGAATCTGGAAACAGTGTAAGGACAAAGGATGAATTCACCAAGAAGACCTGATGATCCCAACACAGGAAATGAAAACGGATAGAACTAAAAAGAGGAGGAAAATCCAGGTCACACTGGAGATGTCACACTCCGCTCTCAGTTACCAATAAACAGGAGGCAGTGGATCGGCAGGGCACGAGGATCTGGGCAGCACAGCGAAGGGCTGACTAATCGACGTCCATGCGGCGGTTTATTTCACAGCAGGGCACACGTGCTAGGGGCACGGAGCTCCCCCCAGACAGGACGCACGCGGCCCCTCCGCGGCACCACTGACACATGGACAAGACTTGAATCATACAAACTCTATCGCTCACAAAGATGGAATTAACCTAGAAACGAAAAACAAAAATACACGTGGAAAATCCCCAAATATTTAGAGATGAAATGAAACACTTCTGAACAACCCATGGGTCAAAACAGACGTCTCCAGGGACATTAGAGGGTTTTGAATGGAATGACAATAAAAACACGGCGTGTAAATACGTGTGGCGTGTGACTCACGCGGGGCTCCACGGGGAGGTTTACGGCCTTCGGTGCTTACGTTAGAGAAAGGAAGGTCTGGAATCCGTCCTGTAAACTTCTGTCTTAAAAATCCAGAAAAGGAAAAGCAAAATCAAATCAGGCACAGGAAGGAAACAGTAACATGAGAACAGACACCCAGGAAATTAGAAACAGTAGAACAACAGAGACAACAGTGGGACCGCAGCTCTTTGAAAAGATCAATACCATCCTAGCAAGACCAACAGATGCCACGGAGACAAAACGCCAACGTCACAAGTGAAAGAAGGAAACGTCGCTGAACGCAGTTTAATAAAAAGATCATCATGGAATTCAGGGTCACCTCCTTGCCTATACATTGAACAACGGAGATGAGGTGGTCCAATTCCGTGAAAACCGCAAAACTCCCAAATCCACTCAAGAAGAAACAACCTGAACAGCTCTACATTTACTAAATAAATTTTTTAAAATTTTGTTCGTTTGTTTCAAATCTTCTAATCTACGTAGAAAATTCTAGGGATTCCAAAACAAAACAACTTAGAACTGAACTGCGGAAGTGGCAGGATACAAGAACAATATACAAAAGTCCACTGTTTTTCTGGACACTAGGAATGCCCCCTAGCCCACGCTCTTGGGGAAACTCCTCACTCCTTCCTCATCCATGGACACAGCTGGGGCCTCGCCGAGGACAGACGCCGCTCCTGGGACCTCTGCTCTGCCCATCACCTAACAGAAGAAGGGAGTGGGGGTGGGGGAAGCTGCCTGGGGTGCTGGGGGTGCTGAGCTTTTGTCCCCATGGGAACCCTCCACTAACACCAGTTCTGGGGGAGGAGGGCTCTGGTCACTGGCCCCCAGCTAGCCCAGGCCGACTAGGATCTGCTCTGCTTGCTGAAATGTGACTTTCACGGAAAGAACATGTGCTTTGGTTTTCTGACGGGGCTGAGAGAAGCTGACCTGCCTGGAGAACACCTTTAGGGCACATGCGTCATCACCCTCCATGCCGTGACTCGCCAAGAGGGCCCCTCACAACAGGTGACCTCCCAGCGGCCCTGGTCAGCCCTCCCCAGGGTGGGGCAGATGTCACCCCACAAGACTGAGCTCTGTGCCTGGGCCATCCCCAGGTCCTCTTTCACAGTGACTGGAGCCGGGGGCTGTCCCCAGCGTGGACTGGGCCCTCCCTGTGGGACGGGGTGTCCAGGACAGTTGCCCACAAGAGTTCTAGATGCCCAGCCCTGTGACCAGGGGCAGAGTCCTCGGCTTCCTGGCCCGAGAGACCGGGACTCAGAGCCTTTCTGGTGGTTGCAGTTTAATGAAGTGATGGTTCTGGTACATCAGACGGGCAACAGCTCGTTCCCTCAGAGCACGCCACACGGAAACTCTGTGACCTGGCGCCCGTGGGACTCCGGGCGGCCAAGCGGCTGCTGCGGTCTCCCCATCCGTCACTCGGGAAGATCCTTGTACAGACTGTCAATTCTCGTCTCCAATGTTTGCCTTTGTTTGGTTTCTAACGGTTATTCTGAAGTTGTTATGACAATTGACCTCTTTTTGTTGATTTTTCACAGAATGCTCGTTGACAAAAAAATAAAACAGTCTAGGAAAGTTGCACGTGTCCCAAACCAAGACGATCTGTTGTTTCCAAGTTTGTTATTTGTGTGTTTTTTCCTTCCAGAGCTTTTCTCAAGGGGTCGCGCTGTTCCAGACCTTTCCAGCGTTTGGAAGCGAGCTCAGCTCCACACTTAACATTCTTCTTTAATTATGAAGTTGAAATAAACATGAGGAGGTGCCAGGCCCAATGGCCGGTGGGGACAAAAGTGCACGGCCGGTGGGGAGAAGCGCCCAGTGCACGGAAATAAAGATGATGGATGGGCCCTGTGACCACCCTTGAGGAAGGACAGGCAGAGAGAGGCTGCACTTTGGCAGTTGCTTTGTTTACAGAAAAGGGAAGGAAAGTGTTTTGTAACCTCGTTGAGAAGCTACCGGGAACCAAGGCCTCCTCTCCAGTGGGCGATGGGTGCGGAGCTGGAGGGCTGATGCCCCACGAAGACCCTCGTGGGCCCCACGCTGGCCGGGGGCTGCCCGGAGGGAGCACGAGGGAGGCCTGGGGAGAGCTGCAGGCTCCCAAAGCCATCAGGCTGATGGCCTGCAGGCAGCGTCCCACCGAGTGTCCGCTCCGGTCACATCCCGGAGCGTCCCAGGCTCTGCAGGTGGGATTTCTCCACGTCCTGGCTGGTTCCATCTCAGCCGCCGTCCTGCAGCTCTGTGCTTTGATACCGGGGCCCCTCTGCTGAAATGGGTCTCTTCCTTTCCCTTTGGGGGGTCACTGGTCTTCCCTTAGGCCACCTCCCCGGGTGTCTCCCCCACATTCACAGGGCAAAGCCCTCACCTCCAATGCGGCAGCATCTTTAAGGAGGTGACTGAGGCAAAATGAGGTCACTAGGGTGAGCCCCGATCTAATACGACTGGTGAGAAGAGGAGGTGAGGACTCAGACACACGCAGAGGGACGGCCACGTGAGGACACGGGGAGCAGACGGCCCTCTCCACGCCAGGGACAGAGGCCTCGGGAGGACCCGGCCTGAACTCGGACGTCCAGCCTCTACACTGTGAGAAGAGGTGTGGCCAAGGTCACAGAGGAAGGAAGGGGTAGCGTGACCATCAGACTGTCCCACACGTATAGTCTGTGGTCTTTCCACCATGTTGTACCACCTCTAAAAGACTCCCAAACCCATCCATTCATGGCCAACTGGTTTGCACTGTGGTGAAACATGTGTAATAGTTTTAACCACATCAGATGGGCAGCTCAGGGGCACTCAATCCCAGTGTGTGTAACTGGCACCTCTCTGGTTCCAGAGCCTTTCATCGCCAAGAAAGGAAATCTCGTCCCCAATACGCAGTCAATCCCTATTTCCCCTCCCCCAGTCGGCCACCATCCGTGTCCTGTCTCCAAAATCGGCACGTCACATAAATGGGCCCTACTGCATGTGACCTTCTATGTCTGGGTCCCACATCATGGCCCGCATCGCAGCTCCTTTTCAGGGCTGAATAATATTCCATCGCACAAACACTGCACTTTTCTTATCCATTCACCGGTTGATGGACAGCTGAGTTGCTTCCACTTTCTGGTGACCATGGCGACTGCTGCTGGGAAGACATGTGACAGCGTTTGTCTGGACCCTGTTTCAGTTCCTCGAGCCTCGACCCACGAGTGGAACTGCTGGGTCACAAGGAAAATGGAGGGTGACTGTCAAATTGGGGTGGGGTGATGGTTACACAACAGTGCAAGTTTATTAAAAGTCACTGAACACACATTCACATCGAATTTTATAGCATGTATTATAAAAGTCAATAAGATGTAAAAGACTGTTATGTCATTTTGAGAATGACGATTTCCATTAAAAGGACACGCCGTATTTTACTAAACAGTCATTGAACAGTTTTGGAATGATGACAGTATTACAAACTCACACTATTTTAAATGCTCGGACCAATCTCTGTTGACAAAGCTTGTTTTCAGATCTGTGTTTCAGTGATTTCTTTAGGGAGGGTTCCCAGAAATGGACCTTGGGAGGGACTGCCCATCACGCGGCTCCTGTTGCCTAGTTACACTCCTTTCCTTCCACAGGAAAGGTTCAAGGTTACAGGGAGCGAGAAGGTCAAAACAGCTGTCCAGCAGAGGCTGGGACACCCCACGTTGAAGATCCACGTGTTCCGGAAAGGTATAAACAAAGCCCAGCTTGTTCTCCTTTGGAGGAGTCTAAGAAATAAAGTTGTTCTGAAAACTAAAAAAATAAAAGCGGGGAGTGCAACATTTCTCCTGATTTCCTGGAAAAGCTGTCTTCCAGGGTCATAAGATCAGGTGATCCCTGCGAGTCAATGCCTAACGTAAACAGCGTCCAGGCCGGCGAAAACAGGACCCGTCCCCTCGGCGACCCTGGAGTCACTGCACGTGGGGTCTGCACCTGTCCCAGAGGGACCGGTCTCAGGTGTTACCGGCCGTGTCTACACCAAAGATCCGATGGGGGCGACACCCTCGGACACTGGGTGGGCCCTTGGGGGACACAGCGTGGTCAGGGGCAGCTAGGAACTCAGCAAAAGTCCCTGCGGACGCTTCACACCTACAGCGACCACCTGGGCAGCTGGCGTCCCTCCCCTCCCCCCTCTGCCACCCGGGCTGGGGAGGGACGGGCCAGGCAGGTCACAGGCCCCCGCGTCCCGGACAGCGTGTCCCCAGTGAGGACAGCTCAGCGTCCCAGGCCAGGGTCGCCCGCGCGGGGGACCTGAAGTCAGGACAGGGACAGACTCCCCTCGCCTGCGCGCCCCCTGCCGGCCCCGGCGCGCGCTCCAACATGCCCGCGCACACTCGGCGCACCCCGCCTCGCGCACCCCCCGGCACCCCCGCGCGCACCCCGGTCCCCTCCCCCGCCCACCCCGGCCCCCTCCCCCTCACACCCCGGCAGCCCACCGCGCACCCCCGCGCACTCCGGCACCCCCCGTCCCCGCCCGCGCACCCCTGCGCACGCGCGCCCGGACCGGCTGACCCACGGACCGGCCTTAGACAAAGGGTCTCAGCACTGGGGCCGTTTCTGAAAATCACGAAAAGGGAACCATCCGACCTGCGCGGCACACATGCATTTTGACGCCATTTCGTGTTTTCCCCTCGTCTCCCTCCACTGCGTTTGTCTGTCCCACAGTGACACGGCGAGGACCCGGTGGGACAGGAACGCCTCCCTCCGCCTGCGCGCCAGGAACAGTGGGGCAGGTGCGGCCAGGGTGCATGTGACACTCCAGGAGCCCGGACGTGGCGGCCCGGCACCCTGCTCCCCCCTGAAACAACGCTTTGGCCGCAGCTGCACGCGCGTCCGCAGTGTGGCGCCCTGCGGCAGGAAGCGGGCGGGCCACCAGGGGGCGGTGCTGCCCACGCTCTGCCGGGACTGCGCTCGGGCCTGGGGCCTGGACTCCAGCTCAGCTGGGATGTCCCGTCCAGTCCCCGGAAAGTGCACCCTGGGGGGAGGTCAGCGCCGGCCTCCAGGGCCACGGAGAGGACACAGGTCTGCAACGTTTCCACCAGGGAAGAAATTAAAACCAAATGAGGGGCAGCTGTGAAGAACTGATTCTCCATTGTTGGCCGGCCTCGCCCCCAGCGTCATTCTCGAAGGTGGGCACGGGCCACCTGCCATCACCGCCAGATGCTCATTTGCCAGCAGCTGAGATCACTTCACTGGTCTGCGCAGCTCAAGGTGACAGAGCGCTGTTTGCAAACTCCTCACCTGTGCCAGGGGTGACTCTCATGGGCGTGTCCTGGCCCAGTGGCAGGGGACATGCCTGACCCAGGCACACTGGGACAGGCTGGGGAGACCTCCTGGGCTGGGCAGCAGAGGGCAGCTGGCACCTCAACCTTAGCTCACGGGCAGGTGCTGGCAAACAAGGGGCACCCACCAACGTCTGCCTTGTCGACAGTTGTCCTGCCAGGTCCAGGCGACCTGACCGGGTCTGTGACACAGCGGGTCTACCAGAAGGACACGCCCCTCCCAGGACCTCAGCTGGGCTCAGAACATGACTGTCGTGGTGGAGGCTCCAGGGTGCTGCAGACATGGGCCCCTGGGTGCGGGACGGTGCGCCAGCCAACAGAGCAACCCGGCCAGGACCTTGGTGGTGGTTTTTTCAAATTCCATTTTTAAAAACATTTTTTTTTGCCTTTATTGATTTTTTTTTTTAGAGAGAGGAAGGGAGAGGGAGAGAGAGAGATAGAAACATCGATGAGAGGGAACATCGATTAGCCGCCTCCTGCATGCCCCCACTGGGGATCAGGCCCACAACCTGGGCATGTGCCCTGACCGGGAATCGAACCGGTGACCTCTTGGTGCGTGGGTCGGTGCTCAACCACTGAGCCACACCGGCCGGACCAGATTCCATTTTGATGTACCTGGTGCTACTGAGTATGTCTTTTTGTGCAGTTTCTGCCGTGGTTGTTACATCGCTAATGCAATCATGGAGTTAATGTAATCTGGCTTTTACCATGTAAACTGTGACTTGTCGCCAGCTGGTACCCACTGTTTGCCACTCGGATGGAGTGGAAACCTCAGCCCTCAGGTCCCTTTACCTCCACTTGAAATACCCAGTTTTGAGGTCAGAGGGTCCGACGTTCTGCTCAGTGAATGTGGCTCCAAGGCCATGGGCAGCTCACCCACGACGTGGTGACCACACGCACCTCGAGGAGACAAACGCCACGATGGGGGGTCAGACATGGGGTCCCGTGGGGGGGCCAGGGGCTGGATGATAAGCGGGGAGTGTGACCCTCTCCTCTGCAGCAGGCGCTGTCCAGTGAGGCCTGGTGGTCACTGATCTCCCACTTTCCCCTGGGCGGCCCGAAGCCATCGTGACAAACCCAGACTGTGTCCTTGGAAAGCACATCCGGGCTGTGGGACTGTGCCCTGCCCTGGTCCACCCACCTCGGCCCATGTCCCTTCCACTCTGGGCACCAACGCTGGGCCCTTTGCAAGTCCATCTGCCCGACCACATGGGCAGAAATGTCTCCTGGACGCCTCGCCCGAGTGGAGACGCCTGTGCAGACTCCAGGGCAGGGGGGACACTGAGCTGGGGGGACAGCGGCTGAAACCTATGCCAGCTGCCTGTCAACCAGCATGGGCCCGGGACCGCTTCTCCTGACCCGGAGCAGACGCGGTCAGGCGGGTCAAGCCACAGGAATGGTCACGCCTCAGCCGAGCCCGATGGAGCTGTGACCCGGTCTGTGCTGGAGCCCGCAGTGGGCAGGACCGTCCACCGCAGAGCCTAGTGTGACCCCGCACACGGCTGGGACGCTGCTCCCAGCGTCAGGACCGAGCAGTGGGCGCCTGTGTTCCCCTGGCAGCTTTCGAGGAGGGTCTCCAGGGAGGCGCCCAGACCCGAGGGCAGAGGCCAGCACAGCGGGCCGCACCTGGCTGGGGGGACATGGGCCTGTCACCACCACCTGCTGAGAAAATGGGGGAATGTACCCAACTTCCCATATTCAGTTCAGTGCCAACTGGCAAGTGACACCTGGCAAGTCCCGTCAGGGGCCGAATCACAGAACTCTGCTGCACCCACGGCCACCGCACACTGGAATCAAATTCTTAGAACCCTGAATGCATGGGTCCAAACATCTCTGGAAAGAAATCTTAAAACTATATTCCTGAAGGCAAAAGATCCATGAATTTATACCTGAATCCATAAGCAACTCCCTACATACTCCTAAATAAACACACACAGGCCCATACAGGCTCACGTGTACACACACAGGCTCACATGTACACGCCCACACACGAACATGTCAGGTACACACCTGCACACGTACACACCTGCACACACCCTCGGGCCTTTCCCGCCAACACAGGAAGCAGATGCCTCACAGGGTCACCAAGGTTAATATTTTATTATACTCTGGATAAAGATGATATTTAAAGAGCAGAGAAAATGACTATACAAAGGACTTATAGAACATTCATTTACATACTGGATATATTCTTTACAATATAAGGAAAGTAAAAATATCCACTAGTAGTTAAGGCAGATAAGGAGACACGCTGAGGTCTTTGATGCCAAGGAAACACAGGAGCCCCTTCTCGGGTGACAGCGGGGTCACAGGTTAACACTGAGGGACATGCGTACGGTTAATGAGGGGTTAAAGGCTGGCGGTGACACCTGAGGCACACTTCTGGTGAGGGCCCAGGACAGGGCCCTGTGCCCGCGGCCGCCCGAGACCAGGAGCCTGGGGAGGGGTCTCCCCTGTGCGGCACCAGCCGGGCGGGGGCTCACCTGCGGTCTGACACCCAGGTCATGAGTGCGTCTTCTCCCATGTAACACACATGTAACACGTGGAAAGACCCGTCGTGCCGCTTGGCAGAAACCAGGGGCTGGCCTCCACAGCGAGCATTCGCTTGGAGCAAACCTCCGGAACCCGACCACGGGGAAGACAGGTCGCTGCTGGCCTGTCGGTTTGAAAAGCAAAGGCGCCGGCTTCTCAGGCACCCTGGATGCGGACCGCGAGGGAGGCCCGGGCCCGATTCCCGTGGGCTGTGCGTCTCAGCCCACACCCGCCGGGCTCTGACCCCGAGGCACGCCCGTCTTCCTCCACCGGAAGGTGAGGGTCCGGCCTGCAGTCTTTGGGTCAGACTTGGGCGTGAACCATCTCGGGACGATATGCCTCCCGGGGACAGCGCCAACCCCAGTGCCCACGGCCACGGCACGCGGGAGGAGGAAGGCCGCCTCGGAGGACCGCGGTGGACACCCGTGCTCGGTGCTTTGGTGGGGCTGAGTGGCTGTCCCGCTGCTCCTCACGGTCCCGGCTCCTCGCCCTGCGCCTCTGACCCACTTAAAACAAGTCCACAAAGCACACTCCACCCCAGGCTGGGACCGTCACTGGCGCCCCTGGGGGATGGACGAGCTGGTGCCCCGTTTCCAGAACAGAACGGGCAGTTCCGGGAGGAGCCCGCGGAGGGCCGGGTGGTGAGGAAGGAGGCCGTGACCTTATGAGGAGGGGACCTGCCAGGCCGCCTGGACCCATGACCACCGATGGATCAGGCGACGGACCACGCCGCCACTGCGTGCACACGGCACGGACACCGTGGCCGAGGCGAGGGGAGGAGGCCCCCGAAACACCCGGGAGCCTGAGATCCCCGCAGCCCCTCCAGGAGCCTGCAGGCACGGACCAGACGGGCTGGACAGGAGCTTCCAGAGCTCAGTGTGTCCCCTCCAGAACCTTCCACCCCAGGAGGACGGCGCCCGCTGCCTGGAAACGACCCCGACGTCACCGCAGGTGGGAGCCGCCCCAGTGTCCCCCGGGCACCTGCAGGGCCGCTGCGGTCATAAATGATTTGGCAGAAAAAATAAATTCACGGACTTCCTCCTGTCGAAGCCCACCGCTCAGACCCGATGGGGGGGCTGGAGCTGGCACCAGGCCAGGGTGGGGCTCCCGTCACGGGGACGCCCTCACCCTCCAGCCGTCGCCTTGTCCTCTGGTCAGGGCTCCGGAAGGGCCGGAGCAGAATGAACCTTCCTCACAGGAGTGTCCTGGGAGGGCGGGGACCCGGGACGCTGCTGGACAGGAGCCTCTGCCACAGCGGGGGCCACGTGCAGCCGTCACTCGGGCCACAGCAGGGGCTGACGGCCCTCCTCCCGGATGCCGTGCGCCAGCACACAGGGACCTGCACTTCCTCCACGGTCCTGGGTGCGAAGCTGGGTGGGTGGCCTGGTGCCCAGTTCTGCCCAGACAGGGCGGGGTGCAGACACGCGGTGCCGTCTGTCTCAGGGAGGGACCTGGGAGGGTGGTTCTCGGGAAGCTGGAGGAGCCAGGATGTCGGGGTCGCCGCAGGGACACAGCAGGGAGGCCCTCTGGCATCTCCAGTCCTGAGGGGCTCAGATCTTCTTAGGGGAGCCGATCATGACCTTTGACACGAAGTTGACGATGGCGCTGGCGGGCTGCTCGGGGTCGTGCTCCGCGAACAGGTGGCACACATTGTCCGTGGCACTGCCCTGCTTCCGGGCCACAAACCCGAAGACTCTGAAAGGGAGGCGGGTCGGAGTGTCACGTCCTCCCGCAAGGCCGAGCAGGTGCCAGCCTGCCCCTCCCACCCCTCCCCCTCGACACCACAGTGTGGACACCCCCCGTGCGGACGCCCCCCCCACCGTGTGGATGCCCCCCCCCATGCGGACACCCCCCCCCCGCCCCTTCGAAACCCCTGCGGCGGGATGCTACTACAGGCAGGGGCCCCGAGGGGACAGCAGGTGCGGACCACCGGGACCTGAATCACAGGGGCTTCTCCAAGCCCGGCCAGTCCTGCAGACACCGGTCAGGGTGGGTTCCTGAGCCCCGCCCCGTGTCCTTGGGAGGACCGTCTGTCCTGGGCAGTCACGTCTGACAGAGCACAGACCACAAGGGACACGCCAGCCCCTGCACGCTGACTCCCACCCACGGCCCGGGCCCCTCCTCAGGGTTCGCACACCTGCGTCACACTGCACCCCACTAAGGAAACGGGAGACAGTGGGGTGGAGATTTCTCAGAAGAACCAAAGCCACAGTCTGAGCAGGCTTCCAGGGCCAGACCTCACACAAGGACGCCATTGTTCATGTCCCAGCCCCCGGCAGGCATCCGCCTCCTTCTTAGAGATGAAGGGCTCTGTTGTTGAAGTGTAGCGGTCCCCACACCACCAGAGGGACTGGCCAAGGGCACCCAAGTCACCGATGGGGTCACACATTCCATGCGGCTGGAGTGCAGCCAGCCTTGAGGTCAGAGCACAGGGCGTGGCCCCACCAGGGCCCCGGGGAGGCCTCTGGGAACTTCGTCAGACCCCACAACAAAGGGGGACCATGAAACAGGGATCCGAGGAGGGGACGCCTGTGGTGGGATCGTGCTGAAATCAACCTCGGGTGACAGGGCGACATCCACCTGGGGTCATGAGCACGCCCCCACGCCGCCCACCCCCAGAGCGAGGCATGAAATCAGTCCCTCTGCACCTGCAGACACCGAGGGCCGTGCCCCCGCTGCGCACGGCTCTGCCCGCTCACGCCTGACCTCAGCAACCGCTGGGCACTCCCGCCCTGAACGCAGACCCACGCCCACGGCATGGCTTAGTCGCTTCCTCCCGAGGACTCTCTCGGAAGGAGGTCTGGGACACGCGGAGTCACGCTGGCAGCTCACCTGGAGTCCAGGCCGTCCGCGACCCACCTGGCGAATTAGAGAGAACAGAGTTACGTGGGTTTCTTTACGGACTGAACGGGCAGGGGTCCCACGCACGTGGGCACAGTTCTTACTTCCTGTCCTGCGGGTCCAGCGCGCAGAAGAGGACGCTGTTCACGGGGTAGTGCCTCCGGAAGAAGAGCCTGCGGGGACAGGGTGAGGCCATGACGCACGGAGGCTCCCAGGACGGCGCAGGAGCCCGGCCCGTGCTTCACGGGGTCTCGGTACTTCGTGCAGATTGAAAGATGAGGAAACAGGGTCGCAGTTCCCCGCCGGTGAGTGGCTGGGGCATGGGGACCTGGGTCTGAGCAGCGAGGCCCGTGTCACCCCCATACAGCCTTGTCCTGAGCTGGAGCAGGGTTAGGAGGAAAACCTCTGAGCTGAACCGATTCGCCCTGAAAGCAGTGGGCGGAAGGTTCTGGTCCAGGGACCTTCCCTGCTGGGGGCAGCCCTGGAGCAGCAGTGAGGGCCGGGCAGAGTGTGGCTGGTGCTGGGGACACACCGAGTGCCCTGGGAGCCTCCTGCCGCCCTCTGTGTGGTGGGTTCCCTAGTCAATCAAAGCCGTTTCCATAACAACTCAATAGATCCCGAGGCCAAAGGCTCACTCATGGAGGGATGCACCTGCCCTGGTTCCGTCTGCCCCGACCTGCTCTGCTCCCTGCTCAGGCCCGGCCCAGGGTCCCCGCGGTCACCTGCTCGGCTGAGCTGCTTCAGGGCTTCTCTGGTGGAAGCCCCTCGAAATTGAACCACCTAGACAGTTGTATGTTATAACATCACATTACATAGTAACTAGGTAATAATGGAGGACTGCTATTAATATCAACTACTTCATGTTATCACATAATCGCAATATCATCTGGAAACTGAAATTGTCTCTGTCAAGGTCACACTCCCGCTGCACCAGGAAGGCCACCACTTAGGGGTAATTTCACTGAAGCTGCGTGGACTCCACCGGCCTCCGAGCGTCCACAGAAGCGACTTGAAACATTACTGCGTTTGCAAACGATACATGCACACGTGTGGGAGATCTCAAAGGGCCGGACGTTACTGGTTTCCTCGTGGCTTCTGGACCCAGGGGACCACAGGAAAGCGCACACAGACCGGTCACTGGTTACTGCTGGGGTTCGAGCTCTCGCTAGGGTGACCAGACTCATTCAGGGTGAGCTCTCAGAGCCGAGCAGCCCAGGGTGAGCAGAGCCCCGCCCCCCGCAGCCCACCGGCGGCCACACTCACTTCCTCTGATTGTCCGTCAGGGTGATGCCCTGGGCCGACACCTTGAAGTGCACCACCGTGGACAGGGGCGGCGGCTGCTGGACCAGGGTGGTGCTCAGGGCCTTCTGGATGGCTTGGTGGCCCGTGAGGGACTCCATGTCCACGGAGCTCAGGTACCACACGTTGCAGGCTGCAGGAAGGGAGCGGCGGTTACCGTGTCTGTGGGACACGCGGCCGACGGTGCCCTGGGGCTCACACACAAGCGACCTGTGGCCTGTGCCAGGTGCACCGAGGGCAGACGCCCTTTGCCCCTCTGAGGTGTGGAGAGGGAGTGACCCAGAGACACATGAGTCCCGTGGCCGAGGCGGAGGGTAAACAGGTCCCCGGGGCCACGGAGACGCTTCAGCTGCAGCATTTGTGCCTGGCTTCCCCCGGGGGCTGGGGCGCCTCCTCAGTGTCTCTGTGGTCCAGGTGGGACAGGAGCCCACCACACGGGGAAGGACGGAAACGTCGGGACGGGGCCAGCAGCCTGGACCCCAGATCACGGTCCCCTGGGAGCTCTGAGCGTGGTGGGCGCAAGGGAGCAGCCGGGCAGCCACGGCCACGACTGAGCCACGGGGGCGCCGCCCAGAGCTCCCTGCCTGGGGAGCTGTGATGACACTTTACGCCATCCAGTGCCACCCAGGGCGGCCACTCTGGTTAACGACTGGCCACGTCGGTCAGATCAGAAGAACCACCCCACCTGGTGGGTAACCTACAGGACACCCCGAGACACATGAGGCAGCCACCCTGGAGGGGAAGACGTCCAGCCACACAGCCCTGGAACCAGTCGTGGCCCCAAACCGGGGAGGGTTCAGTTCAACACTGAGCAGCCAGCCAGTGGTCGCCATGGAAACTGTGGCCGCGTGGAAAACGGCGGTGGTTAACGGGAAAGCAGAATAAAAGCCCCTCTGTGTGCCGCCGGGAGCTGTGAAATGGCATGTGTGCGCGGACGGGAGCTGGACGGCGGCCTGGAACTGGGGGGGCAGTCTGATTCTGGAGTGAATATCCCGTCTCTGGTTTCATTAGGATCACGTAATGCTAACCGGGCAGCGACGGAAGAGAAAGAGAAAGAAAATTCTGACCTAACTGCAGTGAGATCCCACGAAATCGGCACAGCCTGACTCGGGTGCACACTGGCAACCGAAGGTGGCTGGCCCGGACCCCGGCTTCCTGGCAGCGTCCCCGTGACTTTGGGGACCCCTCCCCCACAGGCAGGGCCACATGCAGGTCCCGGAGCAGAGACAGAGCTCGGCCTGCGGGGCACAGCCCAGCCGCCCTGCAGCCCATGGCGCACCACCCCCCCTGCCTCCCCGCGCAGGCGGGCCTGAGGGGCCATGCTCCTGTCCCGGGTGTGGCCCCGTGACGTCCTCCTTGAAACTGGACCGGCCGCAGGGAGCACTCTGTGTGAACCCCGGGCTGTTCTCAAAGCAGCTTGATGGCCCGGAAACCGCCCACAGGCTCTGCCGGCCCCACCTGGAGGGCGGGTCCTGAGGCAGCAACCAGTGCAGGAAGGTGGCCCTGCCAGCAGCGTCCGAGGTCCTGAGCCGCCAGAAACAAGCTAAACGGATGACCCGGGGAGCTGGGTCCCACGACAGACCGCTCCTCCGCGCCAACAATGGGACCTGCAGCGGGTTCTCAGACCGCGGGGAACTCGTCACGCCGGCGAGAAGGGACCTCAGGGTCCGCGTGTGCGTGATGGGCCCAGGGGTGATTCCCTCCCCCTCTCTTTTCTGCATCTCCCTCTTTAGCTTAAAGAACACAGATTACTTCATACAGAAAACATACTTTACAAGGCAGTAAGCTGAAACCACAGCCCGAGACGGCGGGAAGCCGGCCAGGAGCCCGTCAAAGGCCTCTTTTCAGAGTCCCGCTGCTGCATCCGCTGCTCCAACCAGAAGCCAAGGACGCAGGCTACACACAGCACCAGAGCCGTTTAGGGATTGGAACGAACTCACACTCGGTATCAAATGAAAGAGATCAAACTAAGAGACGAAAGTGTATGCCTCGCGCTATGGGCTGTCCAACCCGGCTAATACTCCTGCCTCGGCACCCCGACTGCAGCGGGGAGCTGGAGAGGTGACCCCAAAGGGCCGTCGCATGTCCATGGGCCGAGGCCTCGAAGTGCACTAGGACCACGGGTGAAGTTCAGTTTACGGAGAAGCCTCACTCGATGTCCCGCGGTGATCAGAGGTCGGACCGCCCGACCGCCTCCCGACTGGCGTGGCTCCACATCCGTCCGAACCCCCCGTCGGACCTCCCAGGGCGCACCTGGGCAGCTGCTGCTGTTCCGGCCACGTCTCTGTGCCCTGTTGATTCCTGGTCTTGTCAGCCATGAAGGCATCTGGACAGAAACTCAGGCCTCTTGAAGTGTTTTAGAACCGAGAGATTTTTAAAAGGACACGAATGTGACTCTGTCACCATTTAACCCTTCTGTGAACGCCTGACTCGGATGATTAACTGAGCCCCCAGGTGTGATGAAGTCTTTCCCGTGAGAGGCCAGTCCGTACGGACACGACCCATGCAGAGTTCCTGATGTGTGCTATGCATGCTTCGAGACGATGATAAACTGACGCAAAAATGATAAGCCAGAACAGAACAAAACACTTCAGTATCTACAAATAAGAAGCCCTGGGGGCTGTAGGGACCACCGGGTACGAACCTGGGGGCAGGGAGCACGGTGCCCCTGTGAACTGGGCCGCTGGGCCGGCATCTCGCCCTGTGGCAGTGACGGGACCTGAGACTCACCAGGGCTGCAGGGCACAAGCTCAGTCCCTACCACGACCACGACAGGGAACAGGTGCCCTGGGAATGAAGATCTGCCCTGGAGGTGTGGCTCAGCAGTTGGAGCGTCGGCCCGCGGACCAAAGGGTCACGGGTTCGATTCCGGTCAAGGGCACGTACCTCGGTTGCCGTTCGATCCCTGGCCCTGGTCGGGTCGTGTGGGAGGCAACCAGTCCATGTGTCTCTCACATCGATGTTTCTCTCTCTCTCTCTCTCTCTCTCTCTCTCTCTCCCCCTTCCACTCTATCTAAAAATCAATGGAAAAATATCCTCAGGTGAGGATTAACAAAGAATAAAAAAAAAAGAAAGAATTGGTAAATTGGTTTTCATTAAAATTAAAATTTTCTGGTCTGCAAGAAATGTTGTCGAGAGACTGAGAAGAGAAGCTAAAAACTGGGAGAAAACACCTGCAAACGACCCAATAAAGGATGCTGCCCAGAATTTACAAAGAACTCTTAAAACTCAACAGTAAGAAAACAAGAAACCTCATTTTTTTAAAAATGGACCAAAGACCTTAACAGACACCTCACCAAAGAGGACAGACAGATGGCAAATGAGCCATGTGGAGACGCTCAGTGTCACGTCTTCGGGAAAATGCAAATCCCACGCACAAGGACACACATCGGAACGAAACGTGAGCACAGACGACTTCCGGCGCTGGGGGGAGGGAGCAGCGGGGTCTGGCTCACTGCTGGTGGGAGGCGCCGCGCAGCCGCTTGGGAAGACAGTCTGGTGGTTTCTTACAAAATTAAACACACAACTCAAGCGCTTCTGCACAGCAAAAGAAACAACCATCAAAATGGAAAGGGAACCCACTGTATGGGAGAGCATCAGTGCCAAGGATACATCAGATAAGGGGTTAATTTCCAAAGTATACAGAGTGCTCATACGACTCAACAGAAGGAAGACAAAGAACCCAATTAAAAAATGGGCAGAGGAACTAAATAGACACCTCTCCAAACAGGACATACAAATGGCTAAGAGACATATTAGAAAAATGTTCAATGTCACTAATCATCAGAGAGACACAAATTAAAACAACAATGAGGTATCACCTCACACCTGTCAGAATGGCTACCATCAATAAACCAACAAACAACAAGTGTTGGTGAGGGTGTGGAGAAAAGGGGACCCTAGTACACTGCTGGTGGGAATGCAGACTGGTGCAGCCACTGTGGAAAACAGTATGGTGTTTCCTCAAAAAATTAAAAGTTGAATTGCCATTTGACCCAGTGATCCCACTTCTAGGAATATACCCTAAGAAGCCTGAAACACCAACCAGAAAGAATACATGTACCCCCATGTTCATAGCAGCACTATTTATAATAGCTAAGATCTAGAAACAGCCCAAGTGTCCATCAGTGGATGAATGGATAAAAAAGCTGTGGTACATATACACAATGGAGTGCTATGCAGCTGTAAGAAAGAAAGATTTCTTATCCTCTGAGATGACATGGAGGGACCTCGAGAGTATTATCCTAAGCGAAACAAGCCAATCAGAGAAAGACAAATACCACATGATCTCAGTTATTTGTGGAATATAATGAACAAAATAAGCTGATGAACAAAATAGACCCAGAGACATAGAAAGGAGTAGGGTTCAGACTGACAGACCTCAGAGGAGGGAGATGGGGGGAGGGAAGAGATAAACCACAGAACTTATACACATGTATGCGTAACCAATGGACATGGACAACAATGCTGGGGGCTGGGGAATCGGGAGGAGGGTGTCTAGGGGGAGAAAGGAGTCACATTTGTAACAAAAATAAATTAAACATACATTTACCACGAGGTCCAGCAATCACGCTCCCTGGTATTTACACAAACGCGTTGAAAACTTAGGTCCATGCAAAACCCGTGCATGGCTATTTATAGCTCTTTATTCATCGTTGCCCAAACTGGAAGCAACCAAGAGGCCCTTCAGTAGGGAGGAGATAAGTAGCCTGTGGTCCATCCGCACAAGGGAATGTTACTGGGCGCTGAGAAGAAAGGAGCTAGGAATCCATGAAAACACCCAGAGGAACCTCGGGTGCCTCTCGCTAAGGGAAGGGAGCCAGTCTGAAAGGCCTCGTCCTGTGACTCCAACCACAGGGCGTTCTGGGACAGGCAAGGCCATGAGGTGGTACAAGACCAGAGGCCGGGGTCGAGGGGGATGAACGGGCAGAGTGAAGAAAGGCCTCTGTCTGAGCTACAACGCCGGTGCGTGGGCGCCTGTCGCCGTGCGCTCGTCCAAGCCCCCAGAGAGCACCCCGAGAGTAACCCCGCACAGAAGCCATGGACTCGGGATGACAACCTGTCACTGCAGGTCCCCCGGCGGTGGCAGCTGTGCCTCCTGGGGGCGGGACCTCTAGAGTGGGCGGCTGCACAGGGCATCTCTGTAATTTCTGCTCCATTTTGCTGTAAACCTGAAACTGCTCTAAAAAATTGCTTATTAATAGGAAAAAAAGTGACCTGGGGAGCCTGCTGGGTGGGGTGTGTGCTGCTCTGGGTGCGGGCAGGTGGGTGTGACACCGTGGGCTCTTTCAGACGACCCAGCCACGTCCTCAGACCACGGACACCAACAGTGGCCACGGGCAGGTCACCCACCGACAGTGGCCACGGGCAGGTCACCCACCGACAGTGGCCACGGGCAGGTCACCCACCGACAGTGGCCACGGGCAGGTCACCCACGCCCTGTCTCCCCAAACTGAACCCGGGACGCAGCACTCATCCCACCGGACGCGACCCTGTTGGAGGCAGAGGGGCACCTCCAGCCGTCACGAGGGAGGACCTTCGAGCCCACAGAAGGAGAGGAAACCCCAGGACGGGCGGGGCGGAGGCCGTGACCCCGAGTCCCGCCGCTGCCGTGACTGACCTGCCCCCTGCTTCAGCAGCTCGGCCGCGGAGTTGGCCGCTGTCTGGGGAGCACTTTCCGCTGTTTCCTCCAAAGGATCTGCAGGAGGCAACAAGACGACGGGAAACTGAGTCCGGCTCGCCGGGAAGAATCTTCCAGACCACGCTCAGGGCTGAATTTTCATTCGACGATCTCGGGGAAAAGGGGTCAGTGCCCCTGACTAAACAGTCAAGTGTGGTGTGTTCTCAAAATTCTTGCAGCATACCGGGTGAAAATTGCCGATTTATGTGAACAATTCAATTATAAAAAGGTAAATGACAATAACCTAGACTCCGAATTCCTCACCTTTCTGGAACAGAATAAAATCACACGACCCAGAGAGCTGGGACAGAGGCTCGAGGGCACTGCGGGGCTGGGGGTGTGCTTACTTTAAATTGTTCATTCTGCTACGGCTACTCTCAGACAACCCAGAAGGCAGAGACAGTCCGCCCAGCACCCCGAGCCAGCAGGGTCAACATTTCGCTGATTCTGTAGAATCACAGTGACTGTCAGGACCCCAAAGGGCTCTTGGTCCAGGCACTTCACACGTGTCAGCCGCAGAACCTTCGTTCCACAGAGTCCCGCGCCGCGCACAGGGTGTCAGGGCCAAGGGCGTGGATGCAGCCCCACCTCTGGTCCTCGACGGGGTCAGCCCACCCCCACCTGTAGGGTTCCCCTCCGGCCTCAGTCCTCCCACTGGGCCTGTATGGACCGACCCCGGTGCACCCAGCCGGCCGGTGACGCGGCTCGGAGCCGGGCCCGGGAGCGACGACGCACCTCTGTCCGGAATGAGCAGCTTGCAGGGCAGCGCCAAGGGCGTGATGGAGTGCTGGCACACCAGGGCCGTCAGGCTCCCTGCGGACAGACGGGCAACGTTACCAGGACCCGAAGACGGCGTCGCCAGCAAACCCGCAGCCGCAGACCGAGAGCCCCGGCACGCTCGGCCGCTCACAGGCCGCACTGCTGAGGGACTGGGTGCGAGGCTTCGGCAGAGGCGCGGAGGGCGAGGAAGAGCGAGCTGGGTGACGCTGGGCGGGCAACATCGGCACCACTTTGTAAGAACAGACCACAGTCTGTGAGTCAGACAGCGCAGCCTCACGCCCTCCCCGGAAGGGGCTTCTAGGGCTACAGGAGGGGAGCCAGGCCTCCCCGGGCGCCCAGGGGCCTTTCCCACCAGCCTGCGGAGTGGGAGGTGTCACCTCCCGGGGAAGAAGGCCTGTGTCTCTCCTGCACCCGCGGGACGGCTGTGCCCTGGCTCCGAGCTCAGCCACACTCACCGCCCACCCGCACTCCCAGGCCCAGCACCCTGCTTTTCACTTGTAGGGGCTGAGAAAGCTTTCCAGAACACTTTCCAGTCTGGTTTATTCTGGAGGCGGTGGCTCGGTGGGTGGAGTCTCAGAACTGGGAACTGACGGACCCACTGTGCGTGACGCTCCCAGCCCGGGGGGGGGATCCCCGCGTGTCCGGGGCGCCCCAGCACTTACCGAAGTAGGGCTCGTTGGAGCAGCCCTTCAGCCGCACCCCCTTCGAGGTGCACTCGATCAGAAAGTGCCGGACCAGCTCGCTGGCCAGATCCCCAGCTGCGGGAGGAGGTTCAATGGAAGGAAATGCTCAGATTTAATTTAATTTTTAGAAACGCAGAGCGGGGGAGGACAGCTGAGGGGCAGCAGTCAGAGCAGGGGCTGCCCGAGGCAGCTCTGTGACAGCTGATCCACCCACACACGACAGGGCTGGTCTCGGTCCCCTGAGCCGGGGCGAGGGGGGAGGGGCGGGGGGAGGGGCGGGGGGGAGGGGCGCTGTCCTCACCCTGGGGGGATGAGGAGTGACGCAGCCGCCAGGTCGCACTCATCCTGGTGCAGGGACAAGCACCGCACACCCAGTGCCTTTATGTAAGGAAATGGGGACCTGGGGGCCTGCACCGGGAGCCAGTCACCACGGCGACGGGGAGCAAGACCCCTGGTGGAGGCCTTGGAGGACTGCCCTGATGCTGGACAGAGGAGAGGGTCACCCGTTCAAAGCCATAAACTAAAATCTACAAATCATTAACCTCCTTTTTTGGACAAGGGCTACACTGAATAAAATGTACGCGAAATAACAAACACGAAGACGAAAATGCGTGAGCGCTGTCCTGAGCCACCGTGGCTCCCGGGCAGACAGGACCAGAGGCGTGGAGCGGCCGGGCCCCGGGCACTCACCCTTCTTGTTCAGCTGCAGGACGGAGGGCGGGGGCGTGGCGACCTTCATGGCCAGGCCGTAGGCGCCTCGGAAGGAGTGGCTGTCCCTGACGATGAAGGACCCGGGCTCCTTGTCCTTCAGCATGGCGATGGCTGGGGGGCGGAGAGAGACATGAGGGTCTGCAGGGCACGTGTGTCCACGATGACGCCCCGAGAAGGCTCTTCTCCTGCAAACTGGGCCACAGGAGTGGGCCGGGGTCCCCACTCGGCCCTCGAGCAGGTCTTTGGTGACGTGTATTTGGGGGAGCCTGACCTGATGTGAGGACGCAGAGACATGCAGCCCCTCCCTCTGGGTCACACGACCCCACTCACCCCACAGCACCCGTGAAGCCCAAACGTGGACCCTGCCTGACAGCCCAGGTCCCAGCACGCAGCCCGGCGGGGCGACGTAGGCAGAAGCTGCCACCGTTCAGCAGGAGGAAAGGAGTTCCCAATTATAGGAGGACATGCCCCCAAGTCACTGAGGATTCAGTATTTAATAGAGGTTCCAAGAACTGCCTAAGGGGGTGGCAAAAATGTAGGCACAGGCCATCGTCCACCCCGTGGCTCCGTGGCCAGCCCTGTCCTTCTCCACGTGACCGGCCTCAATGACTCGGGGCCGACAGCTGAGCTGGCATGTCTGTGCCATCTTCCCTAAAAAACAACCCTCCCCCCCGGGAATCTGCACCCTAGGCCCTCTGCTCGAGATACAGGAGGGACAAGCCGGGGTGACAGCGACCTCGGGCGGGGTGCCGCCCAGACTCCGGGCAGGAGTTTCTCTGCTACGTGAACACATCTCAGAATCGCCTTCATAACTTTTACTGTTTGTAAGATAAAAAAGAAAACTACGGATTTCAAGTAGAAACTTATACAGAATCCCGGCCCTGAAAAAGTCACCTTCCTGAGAAACCAAAGGCCTCTGACCAGCGAGTGTCAGGAAGTGCGTCACCCTCGGTGACATCAGCGTCCTGCCTGAGGCCCCCACGGCAGCCGGAGGGCGCCCTGCCCGACCCCAGCAGGACAGAGGGCAGAGGGACAGAGACGAGCCCTCTCCAGGGCAGCGGGTGTGGTGCACCCGAGGGCACAGGCCTGACTGTGGGCGACGCCAGCCTTACCCCACTGTCCCCACCCACCCAGCGTGAGGCTGGCGGGGGGCCGGGCAGAGCCGTGGGACCAGGCACCTCTAGCACATATTCTAAATTTGGGGGCTGAACGTGTATTACTTTTTAAAAGTAGTGAGATGATCACTTACGTTAATTATGCGGTTTCAGTTGTGACATTTAAGTCACATTTCTATTCCACTTTGGTGGAAAGAAGGGCCCATCCTTGGGGCCTGGACTTTGAACCAGCACAGGGAAGGCTGGTCTCCCCCCAGGTCCCGTCCCCAGAGGCCTGGCTGCCTGGGAGCCTGGGGACACGTCAGACTCTGTGTATGGAAACATTGTATCGAAACAGAAACAGCCCGAGCCCCGCATGCTGAGGACGCAGGACTGAGCTGGCCCCATCCCGAGGGCCCGGCCTGGGCCTCCTGTCCTGCTGAGGAGGGTGGAGGATGGGGCCACCCTCGGCCACGCCTTCCCTGCATCTGGTGCCTCCAGGGACGGCGGGAGAGGCCATGGCCCAGAGAGTGCAGCTGGGTCCCACCCACTTGGCTGCAGCCCGTTCCCTCCTGAGGGATTTTTATGTTCGCCTCAGAAACCCCCCAGGGAATCCATGTCCCACAGCAACACGGACCCCTAAGCTCCCAGCCAGCTGGGGGGCTTCCTCCTGCCTCCTCCTGAAATGTCACTGCCGCTCGGACGGAAGAAGGCGCCTCCCGGCAGGCGGCAACATCGAAACAAGCCCACGCCGCTCTGCCAGGCGAGAGGCTGGCACCCCCGGGGCCTTCGTCTGTGCTGTGTGCCCCCTGCAAACAGCTAGGAAGTGACGTTTCAGTTCAGCTCTGAGGTCCCCGCCCAGGGCACGTGGCAGCTATTTTGAGACAAGCTCCACACAAACGAACCTTCCACAGGTGCGGCCAAGGTCAGAAGACACGAGGCCCCCCCCACACACAGCCCCCGCCCCCCGCAGGCTGCGGGCCCAGGGAGCCACCCGGCCTGTGGTCAGAGAAGGGGGGCCTGGCCAGCCCAGTCCCAGTCTAGAAAGCTGCTCTGGTGGAAGACGGGGTACACCTAGAATCTTCCAGGACAGGGTGCTGGACCAGCCTGGGCAGAGTAAGTCCAGCTGGCTGAGGGCCGAGGCCCCAGAGCTGACGGCCACAATCGCGGGGACTCATGTGACAAGAGCAAGGGGGACGGACGGAGCCCTGACTTGTGCTGGAGCCACAAAGGCCAATTCAGGGAGCGAGAGGTCGCTGGGCCGCGGGCCCCCCACGTGAAATGACAAAAGTGCCACTGAGCTCAGAGGAGGAAAGGCCCGTTCTCACCACTGTGGTCTACTGAGCCGAACAGAAGAATTCCCGCGAGGAAGCTGGACGGAGCCGTGGGCAGCCGCTCAGCTCCTCTGTGTCCGGGCGTTTCTGGGAAACCCTGAGGCAGAGACCATGGACGGAGCGGCCCGGGGACCCTGGGGCCAGCACCTCCCTTCACCAAGCGAGGCGGTGACAACCCCTTTCTCAGCCGCCACCTGGAGCCCCTAGGGAACTTCATGTCCGCTGCCTCTCTCCCAGGCCCCTGGGCCAGTCACCCACCACCCTCTCCAAGTGACACCCGGGCAGCAGTGCCACGGCCTCTAAGGGGAAAGCAGCTCCCACGAGAGGAGCCAGTACATTGTGGGGACCCCGATGGGCTCCAGCGCCCACACCTCATCTGCTCACGTTCCCGGGGAAAGTCCCCAGGACTGAGCTGCCCAAAGCGGGACGATTTCGCTGGCTGAGGCCCCACCAGACAGGTGTATGTGTGTGATGGGGTCCGTCCAGGCGGCCAGCAGGCCTGCCACCTGGACGGACGCAGGGGTGCCCATTCGGACACTGGAGACCCTGTCCTTCCTCCCGACCCTGGTGTCCCGTCACTGTCTGCCATGGTCACTGGCCAGGCTGGCCCGATGGCAGGGTCTGGAGACCACACCCGCATGCCAGGCAGCTCCCTCCCGAGGACCCGGCTCCTCTGTCAACCCGGGGCCCACAGCGTCCCCCAGGTGTGCAGGGGAGAGGCTGCTCCGAGTCCTCCGGCCCCGCCCGCCTCACATGGGGTGCTGAGCCCGTCCGCCACGCACCTTGCTCCCTGGAGATGTCCGCCTTGTACCAGAACTTGGAGGTGTCCTGCACGAAGCTCACCGACACCTGCTTCTCGCCTGCATGACCTGCAGGACAAGGGAAGTGGTCAGCGCACATGCCCAGGCCGGGGGCCCGATCCCCAGTGGGGGCATGCAGGGGGCGGCCGATCGACGTTCTCTCTCGTCGATGTTTCCATCTCTCTCTCCCTCTCCCTTCCTCTCTCTCTAAAATCAATAAAGAAAAATATTTTAAATAAAAAAGGGAAGACAGGAGCAGAGGAGGCCGGTCACGCCCCCGGTGCCAGGATCCCACAGT
The DNA here is from genome assembly GCA_030848825.1 of Tadarida brasiliensis. Taxonomy (NCBI): domain Eukaryota; kingdom Metazoa; phylum Chordata; class Mammalia; order Chiroptera; family Molossidae; genus Tadarida; species Tadarida brasiliensis. The sequence continues at coordinate 101,009,453 of CM061267.1, read as the reverse complement.
GTAAAACAGCTCAACATCAGCTTCCAGTGTGTTCGTTCAATTCAAAACACAAAAGTTATTTCCCAAGGACACTGGTTCCGAGTGAACGGAGAAATGGCACCAGGGCAGACGCCTGCCTTCCGGCTGTCGGATGGACCCATGTGGACAGACGCAGCAGCCGGGGTGAATCAGAAGGGCCGGCGGTGTTCCGGGCTAGAAGACGCGAGACCCCCGAGACCTGTCGATGTGTCTCCGCAGCGCCCGGCCCAGTGCTGGGGGTGGTGCTGGCTCCCAGGCCCCGTGTGAACCCGGGGTCCTTCCCGAGTGCCCGAGTGGCCAGAGGGGCCGCCCACCCGAGAGACACACGTACCCGGGGAAGGAGCTGCGGCCTCGGGAGGCTTGGAGAAGTCCGGGAGCACATTGGGGAAGGGGATACTCATGGTGCTGCCGCTGTGGGGGCTGGAGAAGCCACTGGAGGACGGCGAGACGGAGCCGAAGGAGTGGTCCCCCTCCGACGCCCGCTTCTTCTCGGGAAGGGGCGGCTGCCCGGGCAGGGACAGGCCGGGACCCTGCAGGACAGGGCTGTGGTGGCCGCTGTGTCCAGGCCCCACCGTGAGAAAGCCGGGGGGCAGGAACCCATTGTCGACAGCTGCTGCAGCTGTCCGCGGGGGGCCGAGGGGCTGGGGCGCTCCGTGGGAACTGGCCAGCAGGGCCCCCGGGTCCTCCCTGGGGGGCAGGCTGCTTCCCACGGTCGCCGTGCCGAAGCCCAGGAAGGCTGAGCTGCTCAGGGGGCCCAGAGCTTCCGGCCGCTCTGCCAGCGACAGTGCGTGGCTGTGGAAAGAGGCCTGGAGCTCGGCCGGCGGGAGATGTGGCCGCCCAGGGATGGGGCCGTCCGGGCCGGGGCCTGGGAACTCGCTGGTGCAGAGGAGGCTTCCCAGGGGCCGGCTGCTCCCCAGCAGGGCCTGCGTGGGTTTAGGGCTGGTGTCCACCCACTGGTGCTCGGCAGACGGGGGGCTGTTTAGGAGATAAACCAGTCAGAGCGGATCCAAGACAGCCCACGAGTAAGCCACAGCCCGGCCCACGGGCAGCCCCCCTCCCACAGCCCGGACCACGGCAGCGCCCCCCCAACAGCCCGGACCACAGCAGCCCCTGCTGACCTGTCCCTCCGAGAGTTGGGGCTGCTGCTGGAGATGGTGCAGGAGGACGAGAACGCCCGTGGGAAGGACGGAGCCGAGGGTTTGGGTCCCACGGGGCTCTCTGACATCCCCACAGAGTGACCGAGGACCTCAGGGCAGCCTCGAGGTTCTGCAGCAGGGCACAGAGCAGAGGGGCCCGGTTACTGTCCTCGTGGGTAAGGGCGGCGTCCCTGCTGAAGCGGGTGCCGGTCCCCCTGGTGTGGGTCGCGCCCACTGGCAAGGTCCACACACAGGATCTCACATCGGCCCTGTCCCGGCTCCTAGGATGGAGGTGGGGCTGCCGTCCCCACTGTGCCAGCTGGGGGGCCTGCGACCCAGGAGGGGGCACAGGTCTCCACCTGAAGACCAGTTTGCCCCGAGTGACTGAGGTCCCGCAACGACCAGGACGTTTCTCACTCTGGAGAGGCGGAGGCCTTCCCTCAGCAAAAGACCGCTTTCCACGGAGCGCGGCCTGCGCTGGCTGGGAGGGCACACAGCATGCACACAGCATGTGGCTCAGCTCACACCCAGGCCCCTGGGAGGGCACACGGCGTGCACACAGCGTGTGGTTCAGCTCGCACCCAGGCCCCTGGGAGGGCACACAGCATGAACACAGCATGTGGCTGAGCTCGCACCCAGGCCCCTGGGAGGGCACACGGCGTGCACACAGCGTGTGGTTCAGCTCGCACCCAGGCCCCTGGGAGGGCACACAGCATGAACACAGCATGTGGCTCAGCTCACACCCAGGCCCCTGGGAGGGCACACGGCGTGCACACAGCATGTGGCTCAGCTCACACCCAGGCCCCTGGGAGGGCACACGGCGTGCACACAGCGTGTGGCTCAGCTCGCACCCAGGCCCCTGGGAGGGCACACAGCGTGCACACAGCGTGTAGGTCAGCTCGCACCCAGGCCCCTGGGAGGGCACACAGCATGCACACAGAGTGTGGCTCAGCTCGCACCCAGGCCCCTGGGAGGGCACACAGCGTGCACACAGCGTGCGGCTCAGCTCGCACCCAGGCCCCTGGGAGGGCACACAGCGTGCACACAGCATGTGGCTGAGCTCACACCCAGGCCCCTGGGAGGGCACACGGCGTGCACACAGCGTGTAGGTCAGCTCGCACCCAGGCCCGTTTTCCGGGCGCACGTCCACCTCCAGCCCTGCCCACTGGTGTCCTCGCACTGAGAGGTGCGGCCCCTGCCCGGCCCCATCACGCAGGACACGAGACGCCGAGGGCCTGGAACAGCCGCCTGGGTGACACCAAGGCCGCATCTCCCAAGGGATCCCATACGTTCCCCCGAGGAAATGCTCACGGCGGCGGCCCAGCACCCCCACTATGTCCGGGCATTTTGAAAACCTCGCCTTCATGCCCTGCCGGTTTGACTCAGCGGTTAGAGCGTCGGCCTGCGGTCCAGAGAGACCCGGGTTCGGTTCCCGCTAAGGGCATGTACCTTGGTTGCAGTTTGTCCCCAACCCTGGTTGGTCGTGCGGGTGGCAGCCACTCGATGTGTCCCTTTCACATCGATGTTTCTCTCTCTCTCTCTCCCTCTCTCTCCCTCCCACTCTACCTGAACAAAAAAAAAATGAAAAAATGTCCTCGGGTGAGGATAAAAAAAGAAAAGAAAACCTCGCCTTAGTTCTGCTAGAGCTCCAGGACTGCCTCACCAAGGAAACGACGCAGAGAGACACGCGGTCATTCTGCTTTAGAACAAGGGCCCCTGGTAAGAGAATGGCCGGGGGAGGGCGGACCGGAGGCTGAGACAGCCTCTCCTGCCTCAGAGAGCCTGGGGGACGGAGGACACACAGAAGCCCGTGGTCAGGGCTGTGGCAGTCCCCAGTTCTGGGGAGATAGAAACTGGGGTTCAGAGCTACCGAGGCAGCCAGGACGCGAAGGCTGAGAGCTCAGAGAAAGGGGTGCGGGGGGGGGGGGGCGGCACTCAGCAGGCTCCCCACCGGGCGTCTCCGACTCCAGAGCTCACAGGCCGAGCCCAGCGCAGGGACCAGGAAGGGCTCATGCGCTCTCAGGGCCGAAGGGCCCCCATGGGCCAGAGGGGGGCGGACAAACGCCCCGTTCGCAGTCAGACCCGCCACCGCAAACCCTGCCGTGTGCGTCACCTGTTTCCAGAACCTGCCGCCTGGGAGCACAGAGGTGGGCGGCTGCTTTGCTCACTCCTGTCACAGTTCAGCTGCGGACGACAGTTCCACAAGGATGACTGTCCGCGGCCCAGCTGCAGGTTCCAGCTCTGGGCCCCCGGCAGGAGCACATGGGCTTTCCCGCCCGCGAGGGGGGCTCGCGGGACATTCAGGGAAGCGGCCTCCTGCGTGGGCCTGTGCCCACCTAGGGGCACACCGGTCCCTCGTCACGTCCAAGGGGGGCTCGGGCAGTCACACAGCGTCCTGGGTGCGGCCACCACGGGGACGAGCATCCGCAGTGTTGGGAGATGAAGCCCACAGGGACCCCCACACATCAGCGCTGACCTGCTCCGGGCCCCGGCATGTCCCCGGGAGCTGCCCTCTGCCTTCCTCTCAGCCCCAAAGCCTCGCCCGCTCCCTTCTCTGCTCAGTGTGTGGGGCTCTGACGTCACTTCCTGGTGTCCCTGGTGCCAGCTGGTGTCCTGGCCGGGGGACCAGGGCGTCTCTCCCTCCTGCCTGGAGATGTGGACGTCCCTGGCTTCCCTTTCCTTCACCCAGAGCCGGGTGAGGAGGGTCACAGGCTCCTCCACAAGGTCTATTTTTATGCCCTCGCCTGAGGAGGGCCGTGAGAGGCCGGATGACATTGGCTCCCCCCCGTCCACTGTTTACATCACGTGGATGTCAACAGGAAGAGAGGGGACCCACTGGCTCCCGTCCCCCGGAGCCTGCGTCCCGCCAGAGGCCAAAGGCCCGCGTGCCGGGAGTAGCCCGGCGGTAGGACGGAGGGGGCCGGACAGCAGGGCACCGGGCACGGCTCAGGGCCACACTCACTGACGGTGTGTGTGACATCGAACCACACCTCCCTGGCTTCTCGGTGATATAGAAGACCTTGCGAAGGCAGGAACACTACTCGCTCGCAACCAATCGCTGTTAATGATCACCGGGGGTCTACACGGAACAGTCCGCAGATGGAACAGTCCGCAGATAGAACAGTCCTTTCCCTGCCGTTTGGCTCTGCATTAAAAGCATCATTTTCCAACAAGCAGGACGTTGCACGGGAAGCCCTAGAACAGGGTTTCCTTTCAGGGAGCCGTCCTGTCGTCTTCTGTTCATTGTGTGTGAACAACCGGCCACTGACCAGCCTTCTTGGAAGCAGAGGACAGTCGGCCGGCCGCCAGACGGAATGGGAATTAATTGGCGAAAACCCTAAACGGGGCAGAAGCAGAGCCGGCACGTCCGGCCCCACAGATGCTCCCAGCACCCGGGAGCGACGGCCCACGCGCGCTTTCCGGTCCCGCGTTTCCTCCTACAAATCCTCCTGTCAAAACCACGCGCGTGAACCTGTGCTGCGGCGTGAGGTCGCCGTGTCCAGTCAGCACCCCCCTCAGAAAACCATGGCCCCCCTCCCTTTCTCCCAACAGCACACACGGAACCCAGAAAACGCCAACAGAACAGCTCACGCAACCGGGACGGCTGGACGCTCACCCCTCTGCCCAGGTCCGGCTCGCACTGCTGGGAGGACTCCCCGCCGCGCGGTGCCTGCAGGGAATCCAGCGTGGACCAGGGAAACCCTGCCCGCCCTCACACCCAGCCTTCCCACACCGTGTGCACACCTACGACGCGCCCGGGGGTCGCGCGAGCCCCCACCCCGCATCCGAGCGCCAGAGCCCCAAGCACAGCTGGGGTGAGCTCGGAAAGCACTGCTTTCCCGCCGGACTTTGCGGAACCGCGTGGGGCTGCCGTGCTGAGGGCGCCGAGCACCAGCCGGGACGCTGGGGCGGGGAGAGGCCCCAGCGGGAGTCTGGGCCCGCCCTGTGCACACTCGATCTCCTCTTCCTGCGAACAATTTCTGGGGTGCGCAGCTTGGGCACTGAGCCGTCCACACGGCCGTGCGGCGTCACCACGTCCGTCCACAGAGCTGTCATCCTGCAGAGCCGAGCCTCTGCCCCCAACACGCCACCCCCCTGCCCCCGCCCCTCGTCCACTTTCTGTCTGTGGACCGGACGCCTTGGTGCCACGGAACTCGCAGACCTGTCCGGTGGTGGCCGCCGGCCCTCGCGGCGCGTCCAGCGGCAGCCTGAGTCAGAACTTCTCCCTTCCTGAGGGCGACACTATTCCACCGTGAGGGGCCAGCCCCGGGCGTCCCGCGTCCCTGGGGGACACCTGCGTGCCTTCCGCCTGCAGCTCTGCGATCACACATCTTCCTGCACCTTCTCTCAGCCCGGCGGAGCTGGGGCTGCTGACCGGCAGCGCTCGTCCAGGGTGAGGCCCTCCCGTCCACACGCACAGAGCGCTGGCCTGTGCGGCTCAGTGGGTGGGCGTCCTCTGTACACTGAGAAAGGTCGCTGGTTCGATTCCCGGTCAGGGCACATGCCTGGGTTGTGGGCTCGATCCCCAGTAGGGGGCGTGCAGGAGGCAGCCGATCGATGTTTCTCTCTCACATCGATGTTTCTCTCTCTCCCACTCTCTTCCTTTTCTCTTAAAAAGTCCAGAAACAAAATCTTTACGAGACAAACAGACGGCACGTGAGACGTACAGCTGTGTGCAAACAGCCGCGAGGGGACATGCTCCTGGAGGAGGCCAGGACAGCCCCACGAGGACTCCGTACGGGACCCTCCCGCAGCACCCCCGGGGCTGGGCCCTCAGCAGCTCGGGGGGGTCTCCCCTAATTTCAGACACGGAGTCTGCTAGCCCGGCAGTGGGCTCCCACCCAGGACCCCTCCGTCGCGCTGGAACACGGGGCTCGGCACAGGCGTCCTCGGGTCTGCAGGGCCCAGCCACGCCTCGGCCTCGGGGACACGCCGGCTCCTCGCCAGGGGACACGCCGGCTCCTCGCCAGGGGACACAGCGGCCTGTGCCTGGGCCTCGGTCAGGATTTTAAGCTGCATTCCTGCAGCTGAGCCCAGGGACTCACAGCACATTTTTTTTTCTTTTCTTTGTTAATCCTCACCTAAGGAGAGTTTTCCATTGATTTTTTTTTTTTTTTTTTTTTTTTTTTTTAGATAGAGTAAAAGGGAGGGAGAGAGAGAGAGAGAGAGAGAGAGAGAGAGAGAAACATCGATTGGTTGCCTCCCACACGACCCCGCCCAGGGCCAGGCACTGAACTTGCAACCCAGGTACGTGCCCTTGACTGGGAATCGAACCCGAGACGCTTCAGTCCATGGGCCAACGCTCCAACCACTGAGCCAAACCTGCCGGGGCAGAAAACATTTTTTTCAGAAAAGGCGAGCTTTGTCGTAAGCTGTCAATATGTCACTAATAATCACCGCCCACGGGGTTCCTGGTCCGTGTGTCCGGCCGACAAGCTCTGGGGAGCCGAGACTCCGGAGTCTCACTGTGCCGAGCATGATGCCCACGCAGCCCTGCCCCGCCTCCGCCTCCAGCAAATCCCCGGGGCCTCCTGCCCTGTGCCCAGCCCCTCGGTCAGGATGCTGGGTCGGCGTACGGGGGCCTCGGCCAGCTGGGGCGGCCACAGGAACACAGGCGGGGCTTCGCCGGAGGCTGAACGTCCTCCTGAGGCCTCTCCTTCGCGTGTGGGCGTCGCCGTCTCCCTGTCCTCGCAGGGTCGTCCCTCTGGGTGTCTGTCCTGATCGCCTCTTCTCACAGGGACACCGGCCAGGTGAACACCTGTCACCTGACTCGTCTTCACAGGCCCATCTCCCAGCGCAGCCGCGTCCCGACCTGCCGGGGTCAGGACGTCCTCGGGTGAACTTTGGGAGGGTCACAGTTCAGCGCTGGGTTGTGACTTGGGGACAGGAACCCCTTTGTGAACAGCAGGATGACCTCACGGGGCCGTCAGGGCCGTCGAGCGGGTCCCTGGGTGGGACTGAAGGGTACGCACAGTTCAAAGGACAGGAACCCAAAGGGTGTGAGGTGCGGAGGGGGCCTTGCGTGGAGAGGAGGGCAGAGCTGGGGGGGGCACGCACTGACCTCAGGGCCTCCGCCATGCCCTGCCCCAGGGCCTTCACACTGTATCTGTCTGGCGGGCTAGTCCCACTGAGGGTCCTGCCAACCCCGGTGGTCCCTGGTTCTCCTCTCGGGCAGCGCCCCCCAGGGCCAAGCGGCCAGCTGGCTCCAGGTCCCCAGCACACCAGGGAAGCGCCCCAAATGCTCACGTGACCCAAGTAAGTGACACAGACACAAGGGACGGAGCGTGAGAGCTGGGAACACACACCGGAAAGCATGCATCCATTGTCTACCTGGGCCTGTGTCCCGGTCAGTCCAGACCCACCAGGGCCCGATGTCAGGAGGTGCACAAGGGGTCCCCCGGAAGTCCTCCTGCCCCCTCCCCGCTGACCCACACTGAGGGGTTCGCGGTTCACTGCGCCTGGCTCGTCCCAGCCACGCCAGCGACTGCAGGGCGAGCCTCGTGCAGGACAGCGGCCCTGGCCGTCCGAGGTCCTTCACCACTCGCTCTGCTCAGTTCATCGGGTCCCAGGAGGAAACCCCGTGGGAATGTCGACTGAAATCCTAACACGCGACGCGTCGAAAGATCCGACGTCTTGACGACGTTATCTTCCCAACAGTGAACGCGACTTTCTCCACTTCTTTATATCCTTTTAAATGTGTATGAACAGCCTGGCCGGTGTGGCTCAGGGGCTGAGCATCGACCCATGCACCAAGAGGTCGCCGGTTCGATTCCTGGTCAGGGTACATGCCCAGGTTGTGGGCCGATCCCCAGTGGGGGGCATGCAGGAGGCGGCCAATCGATGTTTCTATCTCTCTCTCTCCCTTCCTCTCTCTCTAAAATCAATGAAGAAATAAAATTATAGAAGAAAAGACCTGGGACTCGGGAGTCCATTCCAGGTGGGCCACCGAGGGCATGACGGGCTCCCCCACGGCACTGACCCCGCAGAACGCAGCCGCGCCCGCCCGGCGCCAACAGAGCCGCGGCGTGCCTTCGCTGCTGTTTTGTTCCCTTAAAGCACAGGGAGGGAAACAGGCAGCAGTCCGAGAAGGCGGAGTGCCACGCACAGCCCAGCACAGCCCAGCACAGCCCGCTCGTCAGCCCGAGCAGCGCAGGCGGCAGCCAGACCAGGGCCAACGTCACGGCCCGGGGGTCAGACAGCTCTCGGTGTTAAGATCCCGGTCCCCTGCGCGTGTGCTCACACTTTGTAAAGAGAATAACTGGGGATCAGAGAAACAGCTGCTTCAGACCCAGTGCCCTGGGCGTGCCCGGTGCTGTGCTGAGACACACACATGCCAACAGAGACCCCACTCTGAAAGGCAAGGCTGATAATCCTGTTCCGAGGATTATCCACAACCTGGGAAGCTACCCTCTCCCCACGAGACACCCCGGCCTCCACCGGACATGCTGGTCAGCGGCCTACCCTCACACACGGACCTGGTCTGGAGTGACTGCCCCTCGCCCCACATCCACCTGCTGGCCACTGGGCACAGGACGGGGAGGCTGCTGTGGGAGTCATCATCACTGGGCCTGCAGCTGCCACTGGGAGGGCCCGGACCCTCTGCAGGGGGCCCGCCATCCTGGCCCTGGCACAGCCCTGCTGGCCACCTCGCCGCAGGCCCACGAGGCAGAGAACTACCTCTCTCCGCAGATAGACCTGCCAAAGTCCTCTGAACCTCACTCTGGAGTTAGAAAAACACCTCTGTCCTAAGCAGACCGTCTCTAATACGACAGCACGCAAGGAGTTCACAGGAACCGCCACGGTGCACCAGGTGCGTGAAAGCCACGGGGAGCCTGTGAGCACGGGGAGCCTGTGAGCACGGGGAGCCTGTGAGCACGGGGAGCCTGTGAGCACGGGGAGCCTGTGAACACGCCGCAGAGAAACCCCTGGTCCAGGGGACGCCCACGGACTCGGCTGCAGCAACGAGAGGGGACCCCGATGGCTGGGGCGTTCTTCCAGCCCCCACACTGCTCTTCCACAGTGCAGCTTTGGGGTTCCCGCCCTCTCCCTGTGATCTGTCCCCACCCTTCCAGCAGAACCCCACACACGCTGCCGGCCCAGGGTCAGCGGGATGCACAGCGAGGGACACAGAGGCCCCAGCACTCGGTCCGGGCACTGGCCCCGCCCAGGACACCCCCAGAGCTGGGCGCCCGCTGGCAACTCACCTCCGAGAGGGCAGAGGGCAGACAGAGAAGGACCCAGACACACTTCCCTTCGGAACCTCTGCTGACACACGCCAGCAGGTTATCTCAGTGGCCACAGGTCTCCTGTGACAGTCACGGGCTCACTGGGAACCCTCCCTCTGTCCCAAGAGCGGGCGACTCTCCCTCTGAAACCCCACCTCGCCTCTGTCCCAAGAGCGGGCGACTCTCCCTCTGAAACCCCACCTCGGTGCCTGGTCTTAGCGTTGGGGGACGAGGCGACCCCTCCCAGGGAGGGCACAGGACACCTGGGCCACCCGGCCTTGCCCACGGGCAGCCCCGGGACGCCGGCCCCGGAATGGGGCAGACACATTTTTCTGCATTTTTCTCCGTTTCAGCAAAAGAATGTGCTGTGCTGGGAAGAGCCGCTCCGGAAAGCCGCACATCTGTAAACCAGGCTTCCCGGCCCGCGAGTCTGCAGACAAAGCCTGGCTTATTCCCGAGGCCGCCCCGGCTCCAGGGCTGGGGCAGCTGGCCCGGCTCTCAGGGACCCGAGGGCTGTCGCCAGTGACAGGCACGCTGGGAAGAGTCCCTGTCCTCCCAATCCTGTCCCCCAGCTTCCGGGCTCCCAGACCCCACCGCCCACCTTGTCCCACCCCCCTGCGTCCCCTCCCCCACCACCCAGAGATCAGGTTTCAGCAGCAGCAGCCCGATGTGGCCAGAGGCTGCTGGTGTGGGAGGGACCCAGCTCCGCTCACCTGGGTACCCTGGGCGCGGGTCCCTCCAGGGAAGGGCCTGGGGAGTCGGGGGCCAGGCAGAGGCGCTCCCGGGGCTGGTCCCTCGCGGCCCAGGGTGGTGAGTGGTGTCCCACACCCACTTGGGCCGGGCCACAACGGATTCCGGCGTGCGGGCAGCTGGGGCGGGACGCGGGGCGGCCACCTCCCGGGAGGCCCATTCAGAGGGCGCCGGAGACTTGCCAGGAGGGAGCCGGCCCTGGGGCGCGGCCTGGCTGTGGGGGCGGCGGCGGCCAGGGCTTCCAGCCGGTGGCTCCGCCTGCCCGGCTTCCTTTTGGATTCTTTCCCTTTTCCTCTTCCCTCCCTTTCATCTCTCACCAAGTCCCAGCTGAAACCCTCCGACGCTTCGCTTCGCTTCCGTCCTGGGCCGGCATCACCCAGGGGACGAGCAGTTGGTACGGGGGAGGTGGCCGCCCCAGGGAGGACACCCAAACCGGCCTCGGGAGGGCTCAGATCCCAGGGCCTGCCCCTCAAGACCCACCTCCCCCAAACTCAGACTGATTCCCTGGGACCCCAGGCTCGCCGCGGGGAGGCCTCCACAACCACCAGAATCCCTGGCCAGCTCTGCACCTGCCCACGGGCCGCGCCCGTCCCCCCCTGGATGGGGCGTCACCCCTCAGCCGTCCCAGCCTCCCCCCCCCCCCCCCCGCCCCGAGACCCTTCCCTCCAGCCCTGCCCAGGAGTGTGGGGACTCTCCTCCTGCCACTGCCCTGCTCGACCTGCAGGCTCTTCCTGGCTCAGGTGGGCTCCCACACCCTGCAGACGCTCGTCCCCAAACACGTGGCCCGGCCCCCTGGCCGGTACCCCACGCCACCACAGGCTGCTGCCAGGCCTGAATGCGCTCTATCCCTTTCTTCCCTCTTCTCTGCTCACGTTCTCCCCTCTCTCTGAAGGCCAGCCCCCCAACCCAACTGGTGAATAACTCCTATACATTCTTCAAAGCCCATTTCAAATGACCCGCGTTTTTACAGGACTTGGGACACTATCCGCCTCAGTGAGAGAGAGGTCTGCGCGCCACTCCCTGTGGCCTGAAACGCGAGGGGCTCTGTCTCGTGTGTGGCCTTCAGGACGAGAGCTCCCAGGGGAGACAGCTGGATTCCTAGGTTGACACCCACCAAGCAGAGCACCAAGCAGAGCATGGCCTCACCCTCACCTCTCCTGCCGGATGGGCCAGGCACTGTGCCACTCGACCAACAAATCTACGTGCACATCACGTCCTCCAGCAGGACAGCCCACGGCCGTGCCCGATGTCCTTGCTCACCGGCCAGCACGGCCTCCAGCACAGTCACAGTGGGCCCAGCGTGAGCACACACGCAGCCCAGTGCAGCCCCGGGACCCCCACCCAGGCACAGCCAACAGGGACGTGCCCTCCAGCAGTCAAAGTGGGCCCAGCGTGGGCACACACGCAGCCCGGTGCAGCCCCGGGACCCCCACCCAGGCACAGCCGACAGGGACGTGCCCTCCAGCAGTCAAAGTGGGCCCAGCGTGGGCACACACGCAGCCCGGTGCAGCCCCGGGACCCCCACCCAGGCACAGCCGACAGGGATGTGCCCTCCAGCACAGTCAAAGTGGGCCCAGCGTGGGCACACACAGCAGCCCGGTGCAGCCCCGGGACCCCCACCCAGGCACAGCCGACAGGGACGTGCCCTCACCGGGAGACACGGAGTCTGGGACCCCGGCACCTCCGGTCACAGCCAGGAGGATCCCGGGGACCCCCCGAGGTCAGCAGGGCACTTCCTGTCTGTTGTTTACGTGTCCCTGTGTCTTCGGAGCAGACAGGCAACGTCGGAAATGCAGGCCCAGCGAGGGTGGCCCAGCCTTTCCCACGGTCCCTCGCCCTGACCAGAGAGGAAGGTGAGGGCTGAGCAGCCGGGTGCAGGAAGGGCTGGGACAGACAGACGGATGGAGCCGCAGGGTGGGTCCTGCCTTGTGTCGGGGCAGCCACGAGACTGGGGTGACTTCCCGGGTGCTCCAAGGGGCAGCGCCCCGCTGCTGAAAGTCACTCAGAAAACCCGCCCGGGCTGTGCTGCCCACCTGCCCCGGGGTCTCCGTCAGCAGAAGAGGACGCCCACGGTGCCCACCTTGCTGGGCCCTGGCAGGGCCACTCGGATGGGCGCAGACACAGCCTGGAAGGCGGCCCTCACTCATTCACTGACTCCCTGGAAAAGGACACAAACCTCTACCCACTGCCGTCCCCACACGAGGTGCGGGACGTGACGGGGCGTGACACACAGGTACACGACACGTGATGGGACGTGACACACAGGTACACGACAGCGTGCGGACTTGACGGGGCGTGACACACAGGTACACACCAGCGTGCGGGACGTGACGGGGCGTGACACACAGGTACACGCCAGCGTGCGGGACTTGATGGGGCGTGACACACAGGTACACGCCAGCGTGCGGGACGTGACACATAGGTACACGCCAGCGTGTGGGACGTGACGGGGCGTGACACACAGGTAGACGCCAGCGTGCGGGACGTGACGGGGCGTGACACACAGGTACACGCCAGCGTGTGGGACGTGACGGGGCGTGACACACAGGTACACGACAGCATGTGGGCCGACGGGGAAAGGGCCCTGCCCCTGCCCAGGCCCTGCCGCCCACAGGCCCCACCACCCGCGGAAGGTGTATCCACGGCAGGGGGACTGGAGGGCTGTTCCAGGGACAGCCTGGACGGAGGACGGAGGACCTGGGTCAGAGGTGAGAGGCCTGGGCTGTGCAGCCCTGGGAACAAGGGGGAGGAGGGAAGATGGAAGGAGAGAAGGGAGGAGACAGAGGAGGGGAAGGAGGGAGAGAGGCAAGTTGTGGGTTAGGAGGCCTCAGGGAAGGCCTGTTGTCCGGGGTGTGAGAGGGTGGGGAGCCGTGGGGGGCGGGTCACAGAGGCAGACTTAGTTAACATGTGAGGAGGGCACAGGGAAGGGCGTGGAGTGTCCCCGGGCTGCCCCCTCCTGGCCCAGCCAGCCTCAGGCACCAGCTGGACAGTCGGACACACCCAGCCCCCTGCCCGCCCGGTGCCCCTCAGTGAAGGGAGATCCAGGGTCCCCCCACCACGGGGCTATCACAGGATAGTCTCAGCACTTAGCACGTGACGGGGCGAGAGAGCTGGGAGGCCTCTCGTGTTCACGCTGGAGGAAAACAAGGGCTTCCCAGTGTGTGCAGGAGGGAGGGTCAGGACAGAGACCCACGTGTGCGACGGAACAGAGGGGTATCTCAGAAGCCCCATGACTAGGCACCAGACAGGAGCCTGGGGCCACTCCGACACCCCGCCCCGCTTTCCCAGGAGCTGCTGGCCCCCAGCACCGGGGCGGCTCCACTGGGACCCAGTTCAGTGGTCTGCAGGGAAGGGATCCCACAGAAACCAACCCCCGGCTCCACCTACGCCGACTTCATGCTGGCCCAACCTCACGCTCCTCGTAGAGACAAAATCCAGCAGCTAGTCACCTGTGCGTCTGTCCTCGAGACCCTCCCGGTCACCCACCACGTCCGTCTGAGCACTCAAGGCCCTGGGGTGGCGGAAAGGGCTTCCTTTTGCAAAACTACGGAGTGTTCGTTTCCCTGGCTTTGAGGTTTTTACAAGCTAGCTCCCTACATGGGCACACATGTAAATGCTCAGAAATCCACGGATACCTCGACCAGGAGCAGCTGTGAACACACACATGCACACACACGATACACACACAGTACATGCACAAACATGGTACACACAGATGGTGCACACACATAGTACACATGCACACACAGTACACACATGGTACACACACGGTACACACACAGTACCCATGCACACTCAGTATACACACACAGTACACACATGATGCACACATATAGTACATACACGATGCATACACATAGTACACACATGGTGCACACACATGTGCCATCACACGTCTGTGAGAACAAAGTAAAAAGTGACAGACTTTAACCCAAACACGATGCTTCTTTCCCTCACCAGGACGCTCGGCCAGAGACTCTGTCAAGGAGATGCCCTAACTGGGGGCCGCCACGTCCCATGGTGAACATCCCAAGGCTCTGACGAGGCTGGGCCTGGTCACGTGTCTACATCCCCACGTCCCTCAGGGACCTAGGACAGCTGACCCTTCCCAGGCCTCACATCCAGACTGCCCCCAGGTGAGCCCAGCAGGACGTGTGGCGTGCGGCCAGGTGCAGCCGGTGGGGAGGTGGCCCGTCACAGCCCTCCCCCAGGCTGGGAGGGTGCTGGGCGAGCAGGGCCGGAGCTCACAGGGCTCTGGAAGGACAGTGAACCCACAAGGGCCCTGGTGGGTACTTCCCGAAGGGAACACCCCACATGTTACATGCCAGGGCCGTCAGCATAGCCTCAAATCACCCCGGTTCCCGAGGGCGGCCTGATCGCCACACTGTCCTCCCCAGAGGGACAAGCACAGGCCTGAGCTGTGGGCCCTGCACTCTGTCCCCCACAGCCCGACCTGCTCAAGGGCCCAGACCGACTGCTCCCCCAAACCCAGGACACGGCGTGACCCTGATGAACAGTGGCCCTGAGAGGCTTCCCTGAGGAGGGACTCTGCCACCTCTCACATTTCCCTGTGCCAAGCGAAGTCTTCCCTCATGCCTGAGACGGGACCCCAGCGCCCCGGGCACGGCTACGATGGTTCACGCTCAAGTTTATGAGACGTCTCAACAGCTTCCGCACACGAGCAGGACCGCAGCGCTCGGGCCCTGCGCCTGTCACCTCGTCCTGGGCCCACAGCCGCCTGCCTGAGGGACTCAGAGCCAGGACACCCGCTGCTGCCCCTCGAATGACGACGAGGTGCTGGGATCCCAGAACAGTCCACCAGGGGGACAAAGTGAGCTGGTAAGTGAATCCAGAGAAACAGATTCCTGGGAGCCAAAAGCAAGCAAACAAAAGAAGGCAGTCACCACGGCCGGGAAATGGCACGCATCGGGGACGCGGCCGGGCGGACGCGGCTCAGGGGCCAGACCGCCTGCCCTCACCCCGTTATCTCGTCCTTTCTGAGCTCGCCCGCTGCCCTCGACGGCGGAGGGCGCCCGCTGACTCCACACCCACCTCTGGGGCTCACTTCTACGTGTAGTTGTCTGTGGCCAACTTTCCTTTTTCACGTTTAATCTGGGGGTGCAACAGTTGCTCCACACCAACAGTGGGGTCCCCACTCTCCCGTGTGCTTTCTCGCGTACAGATCGGAGAGTGAGCGGCTCGCACACCACTCTCCATCCACGTCACAGACACGTGGACTGAAGGCAGACACGCCGCGACACGGGTGCACACGGACCCGCCTCCCAGCTCCTGCAGACGCAAGGCCACTGAGGGTGTCTGGACACGTCACACGCCACGGCCCGCACAGGCCTCGGCTCCCGTCGCAGACATTCTCATTCAAGCGCACACGTTTGCGGGGAACAGGGCGTCGGGTAAGGGAAGTGGAGGCCTGCTGGGAGCATTTTGGTGTCAAGCTTTGAAGAGCGACAACATTTAAAAACAAAACAAAAACACAGCATCACCTCAGAGCAGCCTCCCCCTCAGCGGGGCACTGCCGGGCGCAGCTGCGCCTCCTCCCTCTGGCAAACGCCGCCGTTTCCAACCTCGTGAGATAAACGGGGCCTGTGCCCTCGTCTGTCTGTGGAAGGGGCGGCGTAGCACCCGCCTTCATTCCTCTCCAAGCGTTTGGGAGAAGCCGCCAGCGAGACCGTCTGCGTCTCCCGTGCACCTGCGGGAGGGCACACGGCCACACCTCTGGGACGCGCTCTCCCCAGCTCCCAGGGAGCCTGGTCTGGCTGCTGCGGACGGCTGGGCTCCTCGCCACAGGCGGGGCTCTCGTGCACACCCAGGGCGTTCCCATCAGACAGCACGCGGCCCGTCTGGGGACAGTGCGCGTGTGTGACGTCACGGCAGGAGAACAGACGGGCTGCACCTGCTGAGTCTGCTCACACTCCGCACAGACCGCCTCCTCCTGCCTGCGCACCTGACACTCACGGGACGCGCCGCGCGTCACACCTGCCGAGAAGGTGGCCGTCTAACTGCCAGGCTCCGCGTGTGAGAGGCACTGACGGCCCCACTGAGGGAAAGACGGCTCCTCTGCGAAAGGCACAGGGCTCGGGTCTCCTCTGGAGGAAGGGGTGGAGCCGCGGTCCCCCCACAGCCGCTCTGGGCAGCGGCAGCTTCCAACAGCCCGGGCGCCCGGCCGCAGGCCACCAGCGGAACCCGCGCTTGCGCCAGGGCAGAGACACAGAGCCTGAAGAACCACGATGTGAAGGAGACTCGTTCAGAGGCGTGCGTAGGCTTTCGCTGCACCTTCCCAGGTGCCCGAGGTCGGCCCATCGGGACTCTCAGGGCGAGTGGGGGACGCCCACCGGGAGGGGCCGAGCACCGGCATCGCCCTGGCAGGGGCACGCCAGCACAGTGCCCATGTGGAGAGAGTCAGAAGCCGGCCCTCCCCTGGGAAGGAGTTCCGGGACAGTGCCCAGCAGCGAGGCCATGAGGAGCCAGGACAGGTCAGGGCAGCCAGGCAGGGCGAGGGCTGCCTGTGCCACACAGAGAGTGCTATGCGCCCCCCTTTCTCTGTGAAGAGGGGTTCCCGTTTCTCGTTTCAACTCTGCGTCGTGCTACGAGGGGTGGAAAGCCCTGCCGCTCAGCCGCAGAGCCGCCAGGCAGAGAAACGACACCAGTGCCAACCCAGCGGGGTGCACGGTGCGTCCCTGCCCCCCCCAGAGCCACCCTCGTTTCTGCGGCTGAGCGGTGACACGGTCCGGGAGAGGACGCCCTGGCCCGGGGGGGTGGGGGGGGCACGGTTCCTTACCGTGAGCCGTGCTGTACAGACCGCCGGCACTGCCCATCTGCGGCCCGGGCGGGCTGAACGTGGGGTGATGCGGCGGGGTCGTCACTGGAAAAGACGGCAGAGTGAGCAGCCGCCGTGTCCCCCCGCAGGCAGGGCGGGGCCGCGCAGGGTGGGCCCCCTCTTACCATACGGAGTCTGCGGAGACACGGGGAACGCCGGCACGGATGGCAGGGGCTCACTGCCATTCTTGCTTGGAGAGAAGACCCTGCCGTCAACCCCATCGAGGTTGGGGGGACACGCAGTAATCGCCGTCTGAAAGTGACACGGTGGGGTCAGGGGGCGGCCTCCCGGGGGTCAGCCACGGGTGAGCGTGGGGACGAGGCCGGTCCCCACCCACAGCACGGACCCAGCCCTCTCCCCGCAGGGGGCACGACGGCCTTGGGGACGCTGGGTGATTCACGCACAGACCACAGGGGCCACAGCGGCAGGGCGCGCCCAAGCGCTCACAGGGTCTGCCGTGTGCTGACCACGAGGGCTCTCCTGACCTACCCTGCGCCCCAACTCCTCCACCTCAGAGTAAGTGAAACCCTAGTTCGAGAGGTTTGGGCTTCGCCGACCTGCCTCCCTTCGGTTCTGGTAAAAGCCTAACCACGCTTCCCAGCAGGCGCTCGGTGACGCCCCACGGGGTCCCCTGTCCTGCTGACGCCTGCGTCCTCCCCCATGGCCCCGACGACTGGGTGGGGTCTGGGCCGTGGGATGACTTTGGGGAGCCTGTTCACCTCTGCTGCTGCTGACCCACTGACCTCACCTGCGGCCCCACCTCAGCCCAGCCACGGCCTCGCCCCTTGGCCGCACGCACAGGTCTGAGCAGAGGCTCACGGGCCGAGAGACCGGCAGGACGCACCCCTGGGCGCTCCCGCCGCACCCGCCTTTCAGGAGGCCCTGCGGGGGACGGGGTGGGGAGGGCCCGCGGCTGGGGCGGGCTCCGTCAGGGTGGTGTCCCTACCTCTTTGGCGTCTGTGGAAGACAGGAAAGGCGCCAGGCCAGGAGCCTGCTCGGCGCCCGGGGGCTGCCCCCACCCGCCTCTGGAGAAGGCCGGCGGACCCCCGGCGTCGTTGTCATACTGCCCGAGGCTCAGCTTCCGGAACCTTCTGCCCAGCAGCGGGTCGCCCGGGGAGCCTGTGAGGAAAGATACGTGGTTTCCCTGACTCTCCTCCGTCCGTGGCCCCTGCTTCTCCCGTGTCGGCGCGGGGAGGGGTCTGCCCCTCGGCCAGTGTCTGGAGCACGCTTGCCCACGGCAGGTGCTCGGGGAGCACGAGGAGGGCGCCGCCTGGGGGGACCCCGCCCCGAGGCCGCAGGAAGGCTCCTGGTGGGGACGCGGAAGAGACCAGGGCCGCCCGACGGGTGTGAGGGCCTGGGCCTCGATGACCGGAGGCCTGTCACCCCTCACCCGCCTTCCCGTCGGCGTCAGGGCCAAACCGGGGTCAGAGGCTGGCATTTGCTTTCTGACAGCCAAGGAGGCAGCACTTGTGACACCAGAGACACCATCGTGCAGACACAGCCGCCCGCCCACAGGGACAGTCTCCTCCTCCATCTGCGCCGTTCTGTAACTGCTCCCCGCGACCCCTCCCCGAGACCCCCCCCCCCGAGACCCCTCCCCGCGGCCCCTCCCCGAGACCCCACCCCGTCCTGCCCGGGTTCTAATCTGCTCGCTTGCGGGACGCAGCCCAGCAGACCCGAACCCTGAGCGCTCTGTCCTGCCCAGTGTCCGACACGCTTCTTACTGCAGCCCTGCTGGCTCGGGGGACCGGCAACCTGGGCACCCTCAGGCTCCTGGGGTGCAGACAGCCACCTGGAGCCCAGCAGCACCCGCCAGCCAGCCCCCTCCTTTGAGAGCCCCCCACTGGTGTGGCCGACACTGCTGAGCACGAGGGGCCTGCGAGCCCCAGGGCTGTGTGCAGGGCCCGAGCACCCCGACAGTCACCGCTTCCCAGGGGCCCCTTTGCACCCCGGTCAGGGCCCGGGCACCCCGACAGTCACCCCCCCCCAGGACACCGCGAGAAGGCCCAGCGCCCTGGCTCTGCTCATCCCCATCCAATCCCAGAGGAGACTGAAACCCGGCTCCACGGGGCCTGCGTGGTAGCTCCGGAAACTCCCTCGCATTCCTCGGGCCTCCTGACCTCTGCGCCTTCAGATAAACGTGTCTCTCCAGAGACAGGCAACGAGGCGCGCAGGCCCACGGCGAGCCCATGCGGCCCGGAGCCCCCAGGACGAGCTACGAAGCGCGTCCTCCCCCAGACGACCGCGTCCCGTCCCGTCCACCGGCAGGCCGTGTTCTTCAAGACCAGGGGGGCTTTGTAAGAAATTCTCGGTCCGAGCGCCAACCTACAGGCAGGACCTCAGGGGACACTCTCGAAGCCGGGCCTCTGGGGGCCCCCGAGCTGGCAAAGTGGGGGCGAGAGCCCAGGGAAGGGCTTCCTACCTCCTGGACGGCAAAACAGAGAACCTTCCCGGGAACACTGAGGCGCCTGGCGGGGGCGGGGAGAGGACGTCTGCGAGGCGAGGGGTCCCCCCTCCCGACAGCAGAACTCCCAGCGATGCTCCCATTTCTACTCAACCGACTCGTTCACAGCCCAGACCCGGACGCCGCGGAGATGGCTCCCGTGGCAGAGCCGGGCGCCTGGCTCCGTCCCTGCCTCTGTGCACATCTGAACATCTTCCCTTCTTTCGATCACCCCCACCGCCCAGCCCTCAATCTTACTGGCCTTCTCCTCAAACATGTCATCTTTCAGCAACCAGAGTGCGCAGGCCGCTCGGGACGGTCCGCAGGCCGTCCACCTCCAGGGCCACCTCCAGCGGCACGCAGTGGGCGGAGCGCACGGCTCCCGTCCAGAAGCCGGGCACACGTGTCCTGAGCTCCGTCTGCCACCCACCCCGACCAGACAAGCGAGCCGTTCGCCCGGCATCCCCACGGGAGCCCCTCTGCGCAGGCCAGCGGGTGTCCACCCAGGGCGCGGCTTCCGGAAACAAGCCGCCCACACCGGAGGCGGGCGTCCTCCAAGCAGACTCCTCGGCCCCTTACACAAAGGACTGCTGTGTGGCCAGGACTCCGCGCCAGGGAACTGGGAGCAGGTGTTCAAACAAACACTGCGCATGCGTGCTCACAGCGGCCCTGCTGTCGCCAGAGGGCGGCAACAACTCAACCACCCGTCAGCAGAGGAGGGGACCACCACCCACCACCCACCACCCACAATACTCCACACTGTGGAGTATTACTCAGCCCTGAACAGGGACACGGCCGACCCTGCCGGCGTGGGGAAGCCTGGAGAACGATGCTCAGTGGAAGAAGTGGACACCAAAGGCCACGAGTCACCTGACCCCACTCACAGGAAACGCCCCGGACAGACAGGAAGCAGAGGGGCTGCTGGGGCGGGGACGGGGGACTGCCAACGGCCCAGAGCGTCTCTGGGGGAGAAGGAAACATGGGGAACTGGAGGAGGTGAGGTGTCTGATGCCGCTGAGCTGCGCGCTGTGAGCGGGACGACGGAGCGTGCTGGTGCCTCCCGCCCGGCGGAGCCCGAGAGGCACAGTGTGGTGGCCGCAGACGGCTGGGTGAGACGCGCATGACAGAAGTGAACACGCCGGGGCTGGGAAATCTCCACCACAGCTCGATGCCCATGCCTGTCACTGACGCCAGACGCCAGGGGCACTCCCGTCTCCCGACCCGGGTGGCTCCCTCCCCCTCACCACTGCGGGCACCCCCACCCGCGCAGACGTGCTCAGAGGTGACTGGCTGTCCTGGTGCCGAAGTGACCCAGGGCTGAGGCGTGGCGCCCTCTCCCGTGTCCGTGGGCCCCACCCGCGTGGACTCGTGCAGGGCGGCTGACGGGTGCTTCCTCGCTCGGAAGCCTCGGGCCCTGCCGCTGTGCCCTGCAGAGGGAGTCACAGGAGCTCCGTGCTGTCGCTGAAATCGACGGGTCCCACCACCCATGACGAAAAGCCGGCACTTTGCTCTGAACGTGTCCTGCAGACGCGTCATGGACGCAGGGGCGTCCGTCAGCCCGCGTCCGTGTCCGTGGAAGGACGTGAGGAGTGGGGCCTGCCAGGACCCCGACTGCGGGTTGGAGGTCGATGTCACACGAGTAACATGTTCTGACAACTTGAAGCGAAGGAACGAGGAACGAGGAAAACAGCGGCTCCTGCCCCGGGACCCTAACTGCCGCGGACCAGACGGACGGGAAGCCAACAGAGCGCGCCGTCCCCGCCCGAGGCCCCGTCCTCCCGTTTCGAGACGTCAGAGCTGCGTTCACGTGAAAGGAGCTAGAGCTTCTGAAAGCAAAGTTACAAATTCCAGCAGCTCCCTGGCCGGTGGCTCCGTGGGGTGAGCGTCGTCCCGGACACCGAGAAAGGTGTCAGTTCGATTCCGTCAGGGCACATGCCCGGGTTGCGGGTTCGATTCCGTCAGGGCACATGCCTGGGTTGCGGGTTCGATTCCGTCAGGGCACATGCCCGGGTTGCGGGTTCGATTCCGTCAGGGCACATGCTTGGGTTGCGGGTTCGATTCCGTCAGGGCACATGCCTGGGTTGCGGGTTCAATTCCCAGTCAGGGCACATGCCCGGGTTGCGGGTTCAATTCCCAGTCAGGGCACATGCCCGGGTTGCGAGTTCGATCCCCAGTTGGGGCACCTGCAGGGGGCAACCCATCCATGTCTCCCTCTTTCTCTCTAAAAATCAATTTTTAAAAAATCTTGGGGAAAAAGAAACACCCGGTAACTGAAGTGGTCAGTTTACCAAGCAGTTTAAGACCCACACCGGGGCAGCGATGAGGGGACTGGAGCTCCTCTCACTTCGTCTTTTATCGAAACAAGAACTGGGGATCCCCAGGGCCTGAGATCCATCAGCTGGAAAACATGGACCTAAAGCCACTGGCGGGTCACCTGAGCCCTGAACCCCTTTTCCCCACAGCCACTCAGACTCCTCCGACTCCCTCAAATCTCGAGTTTCACCCAGAACACGTCTGATTTTAGCGTTTCCAAGCAGTTTCTCGGCAGTGAGCTTGGTGAGGTCCGCCATGTGCTGAGAGAGAGTTGCTCCCACTGGAACCTCGTTCCACGCCCCACCTCCCGGCCGCGTGTGGCCGAGTCCCCAGGGCCAACCCCCAGTCCGGAGCCGCTCTGCCCGGCGGCGGCTGCACGACTGAGGTTCTGTGTCTGTCCGGTAGACTCTGTCCACCGTGGGAGAGTCAGCTTCTCCCAGCTCAGGACACACAGGGTCGCAGGTCCCCAGAGAAGCTGACAAGTTGCGTTGCTCCTTGTGACCCAGGTACAGGACAGGCGCGTGTGGACCTCAGCAGCCTCGACGCCCGGCCCGACCCGTCTCCTGTGTGGAACCTTCCGGACCCACATTCTCTCGCGGCCTCCGCACTCCCGCCCTGCCCCGCAGGCTCCCACGGTCACAGCGCCCCCTGCCTGCTGACCTCCACCCAGGCCCCAGCCAGCTCCTGGGGCCCACAGCCTTACGCCCCCCAAGACCGACAGCATGTCACAGACCGATCCCAACTCGTGCCCCAGGGTCATGTCACCCCACAGCCGGCCAGGGCTACCCACTCCAGCCACACGGCCTTCCCAGGACTGGCAGCTGAGCGGGAAGGCCCAGACTGGTCCTCGCAGCACCACACCCCAGGGGTAAGGGCCCCTGCAGTCCCGTCTCCCAGAGTCAGCGCGGCCCCCACCTCTGCGGGGGTGCACGTAGGGGCCCCCACCCCTGCACCTCTCGTGTGCCGGGCACTGAAGCCTCACGGCCTGGGTCTCCCTGCACCTCGAAACCCCAACTCTCCTGAGCCTGCCCCCCCCGCCGTCCCTCCACACCCCCTGCTCCCGTGTGGCCAGCTCAGGGCCATCTCACGCCCCAGGACCTCCCTGACCCACGGGCTGTGACAGGGCAGCTGTCCTCTCCACGCCCCCTCCAGCCGGTGAAGAGTGGAACTGTCCTGAGGCTGTGCTGCAAAACGTGGACGTGGCGAGTGAGCACCCACGGAACACCCACGGAACACCCACGGAACACCCACTCACCTTGCTGTGCCGGGGCCCTGCCGGGGTCCTCGCCTCGGTCCTGCAGGCGGCTGCTCAGCCGGGGCCTGCCCCCTGTGCCCTCAGGGGCTGTGGGGCCGTTGGCCGGGCTGCCCAGCATGTTTATGTGGGTGGGGAGGGGCTCGAAGGTGGGGTCCAGCTCCAAGATCAGCCTGTTGAGCTGCTCGATGGACTGGTCAATGTCCAGGGTGGGCGAGCCCGGGGAGGGGGCCGGGCTGGGCTCCGGGCCCGTCCCATTCACGACGTTGGCGTCCAGGAACCTGGCTTTGAACGCTTTACCAGGAGGGGGCCGCTGGGCGTCGGGGGGATGGGGCCCGGGGCCGACGCCCCTCTGCAGGGCCACTCTGCTGCTGGCCCCCCGGGCGGGGGTGCCCGGGAGCCTGGGCTGGGACGACACCACGCGGGAACCGTCCGCCGGGCTGCGGCCGACGAGCCGAACCTCCCCGTCGGGGGCGAAGCGGTACTGCTGGGCAGCCACCATCTGCTGCTGGCGCACCCAGGTGTGGGTGGAGTAGCCGCTCTGCTCGAAGGCCTGCGTCTGGGCGGACACACAGGGCGCCCCGAGCTCAGGCGGCGGCTGCTGGGGCTCGCGGCCTCCGAAAGCCTCCCGTGCGTACAGGGGCTCCGCGCCCAGGCCCAGGGCGCCGTGCGGGTCTTCTCCGGCGCTGCCACCAAACCCGTCCGACAGCAGTGAGTTGTGGCTGCTCTGGCGGCAGGCAAAGGGGCCCAGGTGGGCCGGCGGGGGTCCCTCCGAGGAGGACAGGGTCCCGACGCTGTCCACGCTGTGCAGGTCATGGCCGGGCATCTCGTCGTCCAGGATGTCCGTCTCCCGGTCCTTCGGCGTGGCGTCTCCGTTCACGTGGACCTGGGCCGGCACGACGTGGCGGGTCCCACTGAACTTGCTGCACGCATCGGTCATATCCTTGAGGGGGCGTCCGGAGTCTTCCAGGCCAAAGCCGCTGAGCAGCTGGTCCAGCTCGGCCTTCTCCTGGGGGCTCAGGCCCCGCTTGGGTCCCAGGGCCACGTGCTCCTCGGTCCTGTCTGTCCGCACCGAGGCCGTCGAGTGGCCCGAGTCGCTGCTGACCGACAGGGTGTGGTCACTGTGGTCTGGGCTGCTGGCGGCGGGGACCACCGGGGCCCCGCCCGGGACGCCGGGATCCGAGGCACTCTTCTTCCTCACCTTGGCGTAAAGACTGCCATCGACGGGGCCCTGTGTGTGCGGCACTGCGGGGAGAAAACGGGAGAGGACGGTCAGTCAGGGGCGACGGGCTGCGGACCCCGGGGGTGGTGCGTTCCTAGCAGACAAGCCCCAGCAGTCAGGGACAGACGCTCCTCCAGTATCCCTGAGCCCGGGACCCCGAGGCCAACGGAAAGCAACCCAAGTGATCAGCTCCAGACCCGAACGCTTCTGCCTTTTCACGCAGAGACGGCCGCTCGGTCGCCGGCCTTGAGGGCTCGCCGTCACCTTCGTCGTCAGAGTGAATGCTCGGCTCAGCCCGTACGGCCCCCAGAGTCAAGGGTGGGCGTCCCTGAGCACAGCTGCTGGCCCTCCCGGCCCGGGAAAGCCAGCAGGACGCTCCTGCTCCACCGAGCGACACCGAGAGCCACTCAGTCCGAGGAGGTCACTCCGCAGAAAGAGAAGGGGCGGGACTGGCCCGTCTTCCTGTCACTGTGGCGTCTCTGGGCCGCAGGGCCCGGTGCTCGCGGCGGGGGGGGGGGACGACTCAGACGGAAGCAGATCTCCCGCCCTGATCTGCACAGTGACGGTCAGAGACATGAGGCCTCGACCGTCGGGAAGAGCAGAGCGCTGTTAACTACGGCCCTGCTGCGGCCTTCAGACGCTTCATGCCGGGTCCCCGAAAGCTGGGAGACGCACCAATGGGCCAGGAGCTGGCCATCGAGGCCTCCCTGTCTGCCCCTCCCCGGGACTGCGGGCAACCACGACGGGCTGCCAAGGGCCTGGCCACAGCCCTTGGGCCCCGGGGGCCACTGGTTCCCCCAGAGCCGGGTCTAGGGCCACTGCAGAGGGACCTGCCCTGAGCAGCCAGATCCGGCCCTGGTGTGCTGAGCACATGCCCACGGTTGGTGGCTTTTGCCTTTCTTGGGAAACATCGGTGACATGTCAGCTCAGAGGCCTGTGGGGTGTCTGGGTGCTGTGCCCAGAGCACGCGGGGCCCGGGGCGTCCCTATTTCAAATGCACCCCAGGAAGCAGGATGGGAAGCAACGGGGGGTGGCCACCCCGGGGGACAGGCCATCCCGGAAGCTCCCTACCCTCAGCCTCAAGGAGAGGCTGGTGGAGTGGGAACAAGGACACACAGACCCCGAGACAGGCAGCCGGGCAGGAGCCTCGGGAACAGGCAGCCGCCGGCCTCGCCTGGGCAGGTGCTCGGGAGGCGGCTCAAGGACACACGGTGTTGGCTGAGCACCTGTCAGGGCGGCACCTGACCGCTTTCTCCGACCTTCACAGCAGGGTCTACCTGGCAACTAGCTGCTACTCTTCTCTGCAGGTAAGCACACCTGAGGCCAAGACCACGGGTAAGTCGCCCGAGGTCGGGAGGCGGCGGGGAGCCCTGAGCCCACAGCCACCTGCGGAGAGCACCCCCGGCCTGTGCCAGCACCCCGCCCGGCCAGGCGACACTGTCACTGTGCTCTGACCCGGATCCGCCTGGCCCTGGGCCCGGGCAGAACTGCTCCCCAGGCACGGAGCTCCGGGAGCCGACGCCAGGACACCCGGGAGGCGGCCCCAACCTCAAGGCCCGCCCAGAGTCACCGCTAAGACGTCAAAGTGCCACCCGGACATGAGTCACTGGGGAGACGCCACTGGGCCGTGCAGGTGGCCGGCTGGGCCCTGGGCCACCAGCCGTGTCCCCTGCCTCCGCCTCCCAGCTGTGGGGTAAGTGTGTGGGGGCTCCACAGGGGGATCCGACAGGAGCATCAGAAGACACAGCACAGCCCTAGCCGGTGTGGCTCAGCGGTTGGAGCGCCGGCCCATGGACCAGAGTCACGAGTTCGATTCCGGTCAAGGGCACGTACCTCTCTCTGTCTCCAGGAAAACCCAGCCACCCCCAGACCCGTGGGTTAGGGCTCTTCCTCCCCTGTGCAGGGCGTGAGCAGGGGCAGGTGCTTCGCTCAACGCTCCTGCCCTGTGAGGATGACGCACGGAGGGCCCAGACCCTCCCGGGACAGACCACGGCCAGAGCCGGGAGCCCAGCACAGAACAGCTCTCCCGCTGCAGACTGCACGCGGGACCCCGTCCCTCCCTAAACCTGAGTTACATCGCAAGGGCCCAGCGACTTACAGAGAGACGCCCAGAAAGAGTCGGACAGCTCGTCTGAGTCGGGGGGCCCTGCCCCACACGGCCGTCACGTTTGCGGTGCAGTCTGTCGCCGACCGCACCGAGACGCCCGTGAGGCCTGCTGGGAATGTAAGGAGCAGGTACCTCCCTGCCTGGGGAGCTGAGAGGAGCCCTGTTCTTATCTCATGAGGAGTAGGAACCTCCAAATACTAACGAGCACGTTCAACACAACGCGGCGGCCGCTCGGCGAACACGGGCCCTGCGCACTCGGCCCCAGAGCCGCAGCCCCGCCACCGCCACCTCCACCAGCCAGACAGCGAGGGTGGGCCCGGGGGGCTGGCACGGCCCCCGCCACGGCGAGGGTGTGGGGCCAGGCCGCAGCCCGGGAGGTGGGCATCGCATCACCTGCCTGTTCCAGCTGGTTTCCAGCTCAGGGAAAGTGAGTGGTTCGAAGGCTCCTCCAGCTGCCAGTGGAGACCCTGGTCCTCGCGGGGAGGCGACCCTCCCGGGACCCTGCAGCTCTTCACCAGCAGACGCAGGACAAGCCCCGCCGTCCCTCTGTGGCCCTGTCCCTTCCCGCCACCCCACCCTGCGACCAGAACCGAGGCCCCCGCAAAGGTCCCAGCCCGTGGGGCGATGATGTCCCTGCGGCCAGGGCCTGGTTAACCATCACACACACACACACAAACACGGCCTGTTCCGTCCACCCAGGGAGACCCGGGGAGGGGCTGCATCTGGGAGGAACGGGGGAAGAAAGTGGGGTGCACGTCTGGGCCTCACTGAGGGCAGCTGCAGTGACCGACCCACCCACCCCACTCCACAAAGGTGCCACCTCACAGGAGAGAAAGAGGCGCTCAGAAAACATTTCCAGATAACCTGAGAAAACAGGGAAGACCAAAAACAGATGAAAACATCCCCATCACGGCTGAACACGCACTAACGCCCACCTGTGCACTCAGGTGTGTGTCCAGATGCGGGCTTGCAGGTGTGTGCTCACAGGTGCGTTCCATCAGCCACAGAGAAGCGCTCTTTCCGAGGGCCAGCCTCTGGGCCACCGCAAAGGTGCAGAAATGACTCAACCCCCAGCCCTGCTTCCAACAACAACTCCATCTGAGACAGAGGACGGACAAGCCCTGTGGGCCCGTCCAGCCACTGGGTCTTTCTGTGTGAACTCTGCTTCTCTGAATCGTGCGTCCCACCTGGTGACAGTTTGCTTAAAAAGCAACTTCTCGTTTCGAAAAAGCTGGAGTGCCCTCCCTACAGGTCTCCCGTGGGGGAACCGAGAAAACACGGCACCAGGGCCCACTCAGCATCGGCAGGGCTGCTGGGACGGACACTCAGCAGGGCCTCACACGCGGGCGGCCAGCCTGGGGCAGGGTCCGGACCCAGGGGAGGGGAGGCGGGTGCACTGCCCAGGTATTCTATGGGCCGCAGAGCCAGAGCAGGGAGCAGGATGAGAGAAGGGGTGTGGCCAGGTCAGGCTGCTCTCAGGTGAGTTATGTCCACGTCAGAGGAGAGAGAATGCCTGAAATGCCCGCTCCTGCCACCAGGCTGACGGTCTGCAGACAGACAACAGGTCCATTCCAGCGCCGCCCACGACCAGGACCCTGGGACACCCAGCACGGGTCTCTGAATTCTCCAGCCACGCTGACGAGCAGGAGCTGGGAATCGCGTTCACAGATGAGAACCAGAGCCCGGGAATGGGGGCCGGCACTTCCATGGAAGCCCGCTGAAAACATCAGGAACGCACTGCCTCGCCACACTCCAGCCTGCGTCTGCGCCTGTAACCCGCAGGAATTCCAAACCCAACCCACCACTTTCACGTGAAATCAGCAACTTAATTTCGGAAAGGAATTTGCCTGAATGTTTTCTCTGCAACTCCACGCGCACACACACGCACACACACACAGACACACACAAAGACACAGACACACAGATGCATGCACACACACGCATGCAGACACAGACACACGCACACACGCACACACATGCACACACAGACACACGCACACACAGACATACACACATGCACACACAGACACGCACACACAGACATAGACACGCGCGCACACATGCACACACACATAGATGCATGCACACACACAGACACACACACACATGCACACACAGACACACGCATGCACACGCACGCACACACACCCCGTTTCTCAGAAATGACTCAAGCGCCCTGCTTTCCTCCCCAGCTCCCGAAGCAGCTCCTGCCCAGGCAGAGTCCGGGGTTCTGCGGCCGCTGGGCGGACGGGGCAGCTCTATCCCTCCCCAGGCTGAAGCGGGCACATAGACAGTGCGTTTCTGCCCCTGGCCGGTTTCCTATGCCCTGCTCAGCTCATGCCCGAGCACCCATAGCCCCTGCAGTCAGGACCCCCAGGAAGGCCCCCACCTGCCCCGACCCACCACGGGACAGGCCACGTCTCTGGACACGACCCACTGACCACGGACAGTCACATCTGCCCCAAGCCAGCCCTGCGTGGACGCTCCCCAGCTGGCCCTCCAGATGACTCACTCGGCCACCAGCTAAACCGTCGAGCACGTCGAAATGTGCCCACAAGTGGACGCGATGGACAGTAAGTCCCACAACGCCCACGGCCACGGAGGGTCCCACAACCTCGGCCTCCCAGGAGAGGGTCCAGAGGAGAGGAAAACGATGCCATCATCTGCCTCTGCGTCCAAAGCTGCGCGTGAACACAACTCCACGGTCCCCGACTCCACCTGACACTGGGGGGGGGGGGCAGGATCCGCAGGAATGACGTGAAGAAAGAGGGGTTCCACCTTGGTTCTGTGGGTTCAGGACCGAAAGCCAACCTCCTGGAACTGCACTTAATAGGGGGGATTTCACCACACGTAAATCACACTTGACTTTAAGATGATCGTGTCACAGTGGGATGAGCCCACCCTGCTGGGCTTCCCTCCTCCTCCCCGCGCCCTCTCTTCCGGAACCTTCCCGACTCCCCGAGCCGCGATCCTGCTCTTCTCCTGGGACAGCTGTCTCGGCCCTCGCCTCCCCGGGGAGAAGCGTGCTGGCCTCTCCCTTTAGGGATCCAGCTCCTTCCCTCACTGCCCTGGGCCGGAATCCTGGCGCGATCACCGCTGTGTGACCTTGGGTGAGTTAGTGGGCCTCTCTGGGCCTCACTTCCCTCATCTGTGGAGAGAAGGCTGCCCTGGGGTCACTGGGTCAGTT
Organism: Tadarida brasiliensis; assembly: GCA_030848825.1. Classification (NCBI taxonomy): domain Eukaryota; kingdom Metazoa; phylum Chordata; class Mammalia; order Chiroptera; family Molossidae; genus Tadarida; species Tadarida brasiliensis. The sequence continues at coordinate 100,979,965 of CM061267.1, read as the reverse complement.
CAGGGACCCAGAGGCTGGAGAACAGCGTGTCTCCTGGTGTCTAATGGACGAATCTCCATCACTTAGCTCGCTGACCTGTTTCTTGGGGAGCTACACTGAATGGCTATTTAAATTTCCCCAAGGCAACACGCAGTCTGTCGTTTCCCCTGGAGGTCTGGAGCCGCACCTGTGACCGGCACCAGCAGGTCGGCTTTTGCTTGGTGGCGGGCGAGTTCCGCCTCCGGGCCGTTGAAGACACCCCTGTGCCGTGTTGAATGAGGGCCCAGGGCGCTCGGACCTGCCTGCACCAGGGCTCCCGAGAACACTCCTTCACTCCGCAAGCGCACAGAGGGTCGCTGTCGCCTCACGGCTGGAGGGAGGTGCCCTCCCCTCTACACACACACATGTTTTTATCTGTAGAAAAAGCTAAGACGGTGACAAACCACTGAGTTCCCGCGGCCTGCACCTCTGGACAGACTGCACCGCGCTTCCCAGGCGGAGCTCCAGACATTCCTGTAGGCCTCGCCCCCCTGAGGGCACACGCCTGCCGAGCCCTGACCAGGGCTGCCAGCTGCAGGGCAGGGCCCGGGGGCAGGGGCACAGGACCGCCTGCCAAGGGGCCCCTGAGAACCGCTGTCTCTGCAGCCACGTTGAGTTCTCTGCAGAGGTTTGCTGGAAATGAGCAGGCTCCCAGTCCTGCAGCAGCAGGTCAGAAAAAGAAACAAGCAGAGGAGGGAGGCCTTCCGATCTGACACAGATGCCTCCCCGGGAAGGGACGCACTCACCGGGGGACCCAACTTCGGGGGGGCCCAGCACTCCTGGCAGTCCCGGGTGCACCCCAGAGTGGGGGGATTCGGAGTGGGCTGTGGCTGGCGTGTCCTGGACGTGGCAACTGCCCGACAGCCCACACACGGGACCGCAGCGGCGCTGCGGCTCTCCCACACCCCAACACGCCTGACATGTCCAGGGCACCGTCCCGGCCCCTTTCGGACACGCCCAACTCAAACATTCGAGCCCCAGAGAAGAGGCAGTAACATTCCTCTGACCTGAGAACCAAAGGTCTCCCTGAGGCCCACACGTCCCTCCTCTGGCCAGTGGGAATGGTGGGTCTGATGTCACTCAGCTCCCCACCTCCCTGCATGCCACCCCCCCCCCCACCATCTCCTGCCCTCGGGGAGCTCTGTCTGCTGTGCAACCTCAGCTAGGCCGGCTGTCACAGGGCTCTGTGGCTTTGCAGAAGACACATGCACACACATGCACACACAGGTACACACACACATAGGTACACATGCACACACACGCAGGCACACACACACACAGGCACACGCAGGCACACAGGTACACACACGCGCACACACACAGGCACACACACAGACACACAGACATGCACACACAGACGCACAGACACACATATATACACACATGCACACACACAAGTACACACATATACACACAGGTACACACACAGGTACACACATACAAGTACACACACACATGCACACACACACACGCACACACAGGCACACACACACAGGCACACACACACACACACACACACACAGAGGCACGTCCCTGCTTACCTTCCCTCCACACCACCCAGCAGCTCCTCAGCCTAGGGCCGTGGGACCCGCTTTTCCCGGAAGAAAGCCTCAGCCCAGAGGAGCAGCACCCGGGGCTGGGCGTGCCTCCCCAGGGCCAGCCTCCCGCCCCGCGAGCAGAAGGTGGAGGATCCTGTTGGCTGAGCAGGGGACTTTGATTCCGCCAAAAAGGCCAGGGCAATGTAAACACGAGGGTGGGGTTTGGTGCAATCAGGTTTGGTGAAATTTGAACTCTGGAGGCCAAGGAGGCGGAGAAAAGGCTTCTGAAGGCAGAGCCAGCCTGCTGGGCCAGACCACTGCACGCACTGCGTCCCAGAACTCAGCCAGGACTCTCGGCCTCCTCCTCCTCCTGCGCCTCCCCGCACCCGTGGCAGAGGGCGTCATCGGGGTGAACGGCACCAGGCCTTCCTGGCACAGCTTCCCCCCCCTTTCCCCTTAACTCCGGGCGACATTCCCTTGCAGGGAGCCCTGGGCCGTCTCCACTCTGCACCACCAAAGAAGGGAGGGCGTGGTCCAGGCACCCCCGGGTGATGGGGCAGACCCCACATCTTGGTTGGGACGAGAGAGGGCAGTCACCGTGCACCCCCGGTTTGGGTGAGACGTGACGCGGCCACAAACCACGGACGGCAGAGTGACCAGCTGCTGCCACAGGCGGCCCTGATCACAGCCCTGTGGCCCGAATGCAGCGGGAAGGGAGGAGGAGGGGAGCCCGTCCCTGGTGATGCCGGGCAGGGGAGCTCCTGGGTGACAACCTTACCGATGGCCACTGCCCATCCCTGCTGTCAGGAGCCTGACCCGCAGTCTCCCAGCCAGACCTCAGCAGCACCCCTAAACTCATAAGGGTGTGGGTGCTGCCCTCTCCAGACAGCGGGCTTCCCGCCTCCGGCGCTGTGGGGACAGCTCCGACCCAGCTCCGACCCGACGTGTGACTGACACAGGTCCCCAGACCCACCTTCGCCGTCGGCACTCAGGTTCTCGTAGGAGTCCCAGCGGATCAGCGGGTCGGCCGTGTTGAAGTCCACGCTCACCCCGTGGTCGTTGCACAGATGCTCACAGCCTGCGTGGGGCACGGGGACACGGGCGTCAGTCCAGCCGGGCCAGCGGCACATGCCTGTGCCCGACGATGGGGCCGGCTGAGCCCTGCCCCCTAGGCCTCGCATCCCCAAGCGAGCAGCCACTGAAACCGCTGGGCAGACAGGAAAGGTGGACACTGGCCCTCTGCCCACTGCGTGGGGGCTCTGGGCTCGGGCCTCTCTGCACCACAGGGTCACCCCTGCCTCCGGGCGGATGGACAGAGAGGCCAGTGTGGGCCACGCCTGAGCGCTGGTCATTCTGAGGCTGCCGAGGGGACTCAGCCACGCGCGGGCATCCCGCTCACTCCTCTGTCTGGGAGACGGGAGGGGGTGACTGTCTCACACAGCGAACGGACACTGAACAAAAATGCTCGTGCAGGGATCCCGGGGACGGGAACGGACCACGAGCCTGAGGACAGAAGGGCCGACGCCTCCCTGTGTATGTTTAGAAGAAAGGAGAATCTATTTCAAACATAAACGTGTGCACACTACAGAACTTCTGAGCTTTAGAAACACCTGGCTGTTCGTTCAGGGGAACAGAAACACTGGGCATACCCTCCCCGAGAAGGAGAGACAGAAGTGCGGGGGCCAGACCCCGTCCTCCCCACTATCTAATGGTCCACGACCCCAAAGGATATTACAGAAACTCCCCGACGCGGGCAAAGGCAGGAGGGACCCCGACACCCCAGTCACCACGCAGGCCGGCGCCCGCCCTGGACCCACCTTGAATCCTCTCGGGGGTGGCCGAGAGCACCAGCTCAATCTTCCCGTTGGCAGGAAAACGGTCGTCTGGAACAGAGAGCGACGTCAACAAACCCGCCGGCGCGCCCAGCGCAGACACGGCGGCGGCTCATTTCTCTAGAACGTGTTCTTTGCTGGACCCACTGTCAGCCTTTCCTGAGAGGGGGTCACTCCTGGGAGGGCCGAGGAACAGAGGCCTGTGGGCACCCCACCCGCAGCCGGCAGGGCTGGGCCCTCACCTCCGCAGGCGCCGTCCAAGTCCTCCTTCCCGAACAGCAGGCTGCAGCCCGTCACGGCCCCCGTGTGGAACTGCAGGCGGAAGATGACCTCGCGGGCGGCCGAGCGGCGCTTCTTGTGGTAGCACTTCACCTGGCGAGGAGGAGCAGGGCGGCTGCAGGGACGGCCCCTCCGAGGCGACCCCTGGCGTGCACGGGACGGTCCCAAGGCGGGCTGTGCGCCAGGCACAGGGCGGCCGGGCTGGGGGCACCCATCACGGCGGGTCCGCCGCCCCCCAGGACCGCCCCGGAGGATCCACAGTCCTCCGTCCTCGGACGGCCGCACCGACCCCGCAGACCCACCACAACGCAGTCCCCTGGGGAGACGCCTGCCGAGTGAAATCCTAACTTTTAACAACTGATTACGAGGAGGTTCTCCTGTCCCCTGAAATCTCCTTCTACTTAAAACCTTTCTGTTTTCACGAAAGACGCAGGTGGTCATTACCGGCTATGACGTGCTGAACGCTTCTGTGCAGAGACTGAGAGACCGGGCGGGGGAGAGAGGGAGACCGAGGGGGGCGGAGAGGAAGACAGGAGATGGGGGCGCAGAGAGGAGAGGCTGGCCGGGCGTCTGCACTTCCCGGAGACACCAGCCTGGAGTCACCAGGTTGTGACCTGAACTCGGCTCCTTACGGGGCCCCCAGGGGTTCATGGTGGGTGCTCCCTCCCTGGTAGGGACTGGGGAGGAGACTGGGGGCTGTCAGAGGTAGTGACCTTTCTGAAAGAGGCTCTCCCTGGAGGAAGATGGTTTGTAAAACGTTCTGCGATCACAGAGGTCAGTGAGAGGCAGCCGTCCAGTCCCGACCGGCAATGCAGGAGGCGGAGGGGAAGGTTCTGAGCGCCACCCAGAGGAGCCGTCACCCAAAGGGACTGCTAGGGCCCGGGAGGCGGCAGACCCAGGGTCGTCCACTGCTGTGCTGCCCACCAAGGCACAGCCTGACAGATAAGGGGGGCACGTAATGAGCCGCCGGGGAGTGCTTCCTGGGGGCGGCCGTGCCGAGGGGTCACCCGGGGAGGCAGAGCCAAGTCCAGCCTCGGCCCCGGTCCAGGGCGTCCACAGGCAACGAGCAGGATTCTGGAAGTGACAACCCCAAGTGCGGCCTCGGCCGGGGTCTCGGCTCTGCCGGGGGTCCACCCACGGGCCGCCCTTCCTGACCGTGCTGTGCCCCTCAGCCCTCCGAGCGCCCACACCCGGCACGGCCCACGCCGGCCGCTCAGCGAGGCCCCCACCCCACACAGAGGGGACCCCACAGAGGTCCCCACGTGCTCCATCTCCACGGGGTGAAGGCCCAGCCTCCCTGTCTGCCTCTCCCCACTGGCGCTGGGACCACCTGACCACCTCACAGGGACAACCGTTGTCTCTCACGGGCCCGGAAATCCCAGGCACCCCTGTCCCACGAGGGAGACCCACTGGCCAGCAGGAGCCCTGGGTCCCCACACAGGGCAGTCCTGTTCATCCCGTCACAGACCCGTCCACTTCAGCATAAGACGTCAAGTCCTGCTCCTAACACCACAGAACAGCCACGTTCTGTTCAACAAGGGCACCCCCGGTCCCCCCCGAAGGTATAAGGTATCATTCCCCTTTCGTGACGATCGGTGACGGGGCCTGGAAGTCCCTACAGGCCTCGGGTGCTGCTTCTCTATCAGATCGCAGACCGTCTGCATTTGCAACGATTCACAGACCTGGGGGCTCAGCTACGGTGTAGGGACGCGAACTGGGAACCCGCGAGGCTGCCTCCGATGAAAAACGCCCGCCGGCAGCTGTCGGCAGAGGCCACGGAACAGTGCGCTTGGGGCGGGGGAGAGCGACACTCAGCCTGGGTGTGGCTCCCTCTGACCTCAGGCTGGTTAGGGGGTTTGGATCAGACTGTGTATTAACGGAGTGTAAATCAACACACGCGACCTCTACGCCCGTGTCTGAAGGTGAGAGCGGCTGTGGGGGGCTGATCTCGTGGTCGTCCGGCACGCACGCTCTCCCGGCCTCGTTCTAACAGCCACGGGAAACCGCCCCTGCCCCCGAGTGACTGTGACCCGAGCCCCCCTGCACCTCAGTGTCCCCGCAGGGAACGGGCATGCACGGCGGGAGCCTTCCTACGTGAGGGAGTTCTGAGGGAGGGTACCGATCTGCTGTCAGAGATGCTGGTGTGCTGAGAGCCCGCCTAATCCCTCGGCTGCTCAAAGGCATTTCTACTTCTAATCTCCATCAACAACAGAACAGCACCCGGGCCACGGGGTCAAGGTTTGAGGACCAGCCCGGAGCACCTGCCCAGGGTCAAGGTTAGGCCCATCCTGCTCCTTCCCCAGGCCAGACCCTGAGATGCGCCTCGCACGGATCATCTCAGCTTCCTCATGGGCAACCCAGCTGCAAAAAACGGGGACCCTCAGCACGCCCCCAACCGGAAGACAGAGAGCTGTTCCAACCCCCCTTGCTGGTGGCTGGCGGCCGTCCAGATGGGCCTCAGGAATGCATCTTCCCACCACACTCCGTGGCTGTTCAGAGCTGGTCCTCACCCAGGCCCACCGAGCCTGACTTCACCAAACTCGAGACGACTCGGGGGTCCTGGCTGGCAGTCATGTCCGCTGAAGAGCAGCCGGGACAGGCTGTCCACGGAAACACACCCGCGTGCACTCGCCCGAGCCCCAGCCGGGTCTGGGAGACTCACGGGACCGCAGGGAGGAAGACGGCACAGAGACACAGAAAGGCACAGAGCAGCCCCTGCGGTGCCCCGGAAGAGCCTGCCTCGGAGCTAAGTGCGGCAGGAGATAAGGCGTCCCACCACCCCCATCTTGCTCAAGGCCCTCGGGAACAATACACAATGGTGCTATTTGTCTGCCGAGGCGGCCCCCTGGGCTCGCGAGCCCCGAGCCCCCGCAAAGCGAGCTGCAGTGGCCACGGGGCGGGCAGGGCAGAGGCAGCGAGACGAGGGAGGCAGGACAGGACGTGTTCACTGGGCGAGCGGGCTCTGGACAGCGGCCAGGCTCCGACGGGCAGGCCCCACGCATTCCTCACCGGGTTACATAATGCCCGGGTGTTTACCGAGCACCTGAGGCCCTGCCCTCCTGAGGGTGGACCCGAGGCTGACCTTCAGTGCGGGCGCAGGGCACGGCGGCGGGTCTGCGGGCAGGGCCGGGCGGATGTCCCTTGGCCTCAGTGATAGGGCCTCCGCCGGCCCGAGCTGAAGGAGCGGCAAGCTCAGCTCCATCCTCCTACCTCTCCCAGCCCGTCCCGTGGACACGGTCGCATCTCCCGTAACCTCGGGCCGCGGGATCCCGTGTTAGGAGAGGCAGACACTCGCGCCCAAGCAGACACTCACCAGACTCACGAGGGGCAGTCAGAGAGGACGAGTGGCTGTGGAGCAGGAGGGTGACCGGGATGGCGGGCAGCCTGGGAGCCCCCTCCCCCCTCCCGGGCGAGGCGCCTGAGCCGACGCCAGGCGGAGCGCGGCTGAGCCCTGCAGCTGGCGGGAGCTGAGCCTTCCCTGCAGATCAGGACACTTTCCAAGACAGTCGCTGCCAAGTTCTCGATGAAAAATGAAAGGCTGCATATTTGAACCTTCACACAGAAAAGCCCCCGAACCTCATTCCACACCAGCCGCTCTCTCGAGGACAGGACGCCCTCTGGTCTGCAGAGGGGCGGCAGGCAACCTGCCAACCCGGGGCTCGGAGCACTGGTGTGGCCTGAGGGTCACTGGGGCCAGCAGAGGCTGGAGGGGAACCGGGCAGGTGTCCTGCCTCTCAGTGACTCGGCAACCTGCGGCCCCTGGGGGGACACGCCCACACTCTCCAGGAAGACCCACCAACATCAAAGAACATTCCCAGCATTTTTCTTCCCGTGTTGATCCCTCGGGCCCTTTCCGGGGGGAGCCACAGCCCTGGGCTTAGAGCTGCAGCACCAGCGGGACCCCAGGTTGTGGCCAGGTGACACCCTGGCCCTGTGGTCCTTGGCGGTGCCTGGCGCCTGCCTCCTGGGACTCTCTGGAACCATCCCCCCACCCCAGTAGCACACGGGGTGCCCCAAGGCCCGCAGACCTCCCCCTGCACCCCCTGGACGGCTGGAACCTGAGCCCCTGGGAGCGGGTCTGTGGGGATTCAGCCGCCTGGGGAGCACATGAAGTGCGAATGCGGGGGACCAAGGGAACCTGGGCTCCCTGAATCTTCCCCAACGGGCTTATTGGGTGAACACAGGGTTTACAGGCTAAACTGTGTCCCCAAAGTTCAGCTGTCAGGGTGCTGACCCCCGAGTCCGAAGGGTGTGGCTGTGTTTACAATGTGTCTTTGCAGACGTGATTATGGTGGTGAGGTCACCAGGGGACGCTGACCCAGTGACTGGAGTCCTCATAAGAAGAGGAGATGAGGACACAGACAGACAGAGGGACAAGCCCGTGACGTCACGGAGCAGCCGGCCAGCTGCAGGCCCAGGAGAAAGGCCTCGGGGGAACCGCCCTGTGACCCCAGGTCGGGGACGCCGGCCCCAGGGCTGAGGGAAGAACGGCTGCTGTGTGAGCCCCGTCCTGGGTTTGCTACCACAGCCCTGGGAAGCCAGCACGAGAGCGAGACATCCTTCCTTAGAGACAGGTAACTAACTTCGTCACCGTTTCTGTGCAGAGAACGCAAGGGGGTCACAGGAAGTAGACACTGAGCGGTGACACCACTGTAACCCTCCCCGTGGGCGCGAGGTGCGGGGGAAGGAACCCGCCGGTGGGCGCAGGGCGTGGGACCCGAGGCTGTGCCCTGGGCCGAGCACAGGGTCCGAGGGAGTACGAAGCAGCTTGGACTCAGAGCAGTCAGACGGACGCGCGCCCAGGACAGCCGACCAGAGCCAGCTCTCAGCCCTCGGACAACCAGACCCAGACACGACCGGAGGGGGCGGCTGTGGACCAGGAGAGAGGCCCACACGATGGTGATGCCGCCGGAGAGCTACACTGACGTGGGCTGGGATGTGGCCAGAGTCAAGGGGTAAAGGGCGTGAGGGCAAGGGGGCGGCTGAGCGTCAACACCGTGTTCTGAAACTGCAAGGACAGCGTGAGGACAGTGGTGATGACCCCGGCAGAGGGGGCGCCCGTCCTGCCACGTGGAGGGCACCAGTGCCAGGGGGCTGGGGACCACTGAGGGGGAAGGGCCGAGCAGCCCTGCTCTGAACCCCACTTCCTGTTCTCTCGTGACTGTGGGTCCCCTTTCCCTTGATGACCATGCTACGCCCTTGAGGCCCAGCTCAGGACCCACGAGCTGTGAAAGGCGTACACACAGCCCCCAACAGCTCACAGCAGTCAGCCCCCCACCATGGGCTGTCTGCGCCCCAGGCCTCCAGCAGACACACGCCCTGCTCACCGCCCGACGCCCCCATGGCCAGCCCCAGCTCCCGGACTCCTCCTCAGCACTGAGCAGTCTGGGGAAGTCTGCCGGAAACGCATTTTCTGCAAAAAGGCCAAATACTCGCCAGTGTGTACTTCCTGCCACAGCAAAGCGGGCACAGAGACATCTGGGTCCACAGCAGGTGCCCTCTTTGGCCACTGAACCAAAGCCACTTACACAAACACCTGAAAACAGCCACGGGCCACGTCGTCACGGCGACAGGCGCCTTTCTGGTGGCCTGGGTGCCCAGAGGCATCGTCTTCCATCAATGGACGTGCAGCCGCCCCACAGGGCCTGCCTCTGCTGAGCGGCACCAGGCCAACCAGCCCACCCAGTGCCCAGGGCTGCGGGCACAGACACAGCAAGGAGAAACCTCGCCCCCGGTCCCTGATCCATGGGTGGCTGAGAACATGGTTCATGGAGCTGGGACCACCCTCAGCACCCGGCCTGTGCCACAGAACGTGGGGCTTCATCTCGGGCCCCGGGAGGATGGTGAAGTGCTCAGGGGACGCCCTGGAAACAGAGGGGCCACCCGTGCGCCCTTGACACCTGCAGACCCCTCTCTCGGGGGCCGGGGAGGCTGGACACAGGCCCGAGGCCCTGGAAGCAGCCAGAGGGCTGCTCCCCAGGTAAGTGTGCCCAGGGCGTGTGTGCCCAGGATGTGTGTGCCCAGGGCGTGTGTGCCCAGGGCGTGTGTGTCCAGGGTGTGTGTGCCCAGGGTATGAGTGTGCCCGGGGTATGAGTGTGCCCAGGGTGTGTGTGCCCAGGGTGTGTGTGCCCAGGGTATGAGTGTGCCCAGGGTATGAGTGTGCCCAGGGTGTGTGTGCCCAGGGTGTGTGTGCCCAGGGTATGAGTGTGCCCAGGGTATGAGTGTGCCCAGGGTATGAGTGTGCCCGGGGTATGAGTGTGCCCAGGGTGTGTGCGTCCAGGGTGTGTGTGCCCAGGGTATGAGTGTGCCCAGGGTGTGTGGGTCCAGGGTGTCTGTGCCCAGGGTATAAGTGTGCCCAGGGTGTGTGTGCCCAGGGTGTGTGTGCCCAGGGTATAAGTGTGCCCAGGGTGTGTGTGCCCAGGGTATAAGTGTGCCCAGGGTATAAGTGTGCCCAGGGTGTGTGTGCCCAGGGTGTGTGTGCCCAGGGTATAAGTGTGCCCAGGGTGTGTGTGCCCAGGGTATAAGTGTGCCCAGGGTGTGTGTGCCCAGGGCGTGTGTGCCCAGGGTATGAGTGTGCCCGGGGTATGAGTGTGCCCGGGGTATGAGTGTGCCCAGGGTGTGTGTGCCCAGGGTGTGTGTGCCCAGGGTATGTGTGTGCCCAGGGTGTGTGTGCCCAGGGTGTGTGTGCCCAGGGTGTGTGCACCCAGGAGTCTGTGTCCTGAACCCCACCGACCTGATTCTGTGAGAATTCAGGTGGGGAAGGAGGGGGTTCACCAACCACTAATAAAGGGTTTCAAAACCCAAATGTTTAAAAGTTACTGAGCATCCGCCAACACTTGGATGAACTACTGCAATAAAACAAATGCACCCTGGGATGGGGCCCCTTCCTGTGACAGCGTGCTCGGCCACGGAGACCCCGGGAGCTCTCCTGAGCACGCGTCTCCCAGCATCCAACGTTCGAAGTTTTCTGTGGTCAAGGGACGCAAACGGCAAACACGGCCCAGACACTCTCACCCGAGCGCCAGCACCAGGGCCAGCGCGCTCGACAGACCAGCACCCCGACCGCCGGCCAGAGCGCCGACGGCTGTTCCCCTCCCCCCCGTTCCGTATGCACACCTTCCCCAGGAGCCTGGAGCTCGAGAAGGCTGCACCTCGGGTCGGGAAGGGGCACGTGACCCCTGGGGCGCAGCGGCTGACGTGTGCGGAGGGGCCGAGAAGGCAACCCCTGCGGCTACGATGCGCTGTCCCTCTCATCAAAGTAGCTTCACTGAGACTAATCGACTTCAGGTAAAGGCTACTCCTCACCCTTCACACGGGTTTCTGGGGGCGAGGGGGCGATGTCATTGTTTTAAGGTGACATCCCCTTCTGAGTGGCGATGTTGGGGCACGGGGGGAGGGCGAGCACTCACCATGACGTCCCCCTTCAGGAGCTGGGCTGGCTCGATGGCCACGCAGACCCGACCCTGGCTCTCCGGGCCAACGTCGCTGTGGGATGAAAGGAGACGGGTCGTTACGTCCTCGGGGGACTTCACGGGAACAACACGTTTTGAGAAAAAGCTACCTGACACCCAGAAACTCAGAAGTTACACAAACTACCCCGCGTGGCCCCAGTCCAGCCTGAGAATCTCCGTGGAAACGAGTCAGAAGGAGCGGAGAGCGGCCGGGCCGGGCAGGGACCGAGGCCACCCAGGCCACGCACAGGGCAGGGACACGGGGCGCACAGGGCAGGGACACGGGGCGCACAGGGCAGGGACACGGGGCGCACAGGGCAGGGGCACGGGGCGCACAGGGCAGGGACACGGGGCGCACAGGGCAGGGACACGGGGTGCACAGGGCAGGGACACGGGGCACACAGGGCAGGGACACGGGGCGCACAGGGCCTCTGTGGCGAGCGGAGGGGTGACGTCACCCCGTGGGGCTCCAGCGCGAGTCCAGAACGTGGCAGCAGCCTGTTCTGAGTGGTGGTGCGGAGGGGGAGACAGTCACCTCCACTCCCTTCCCGTGAATGCTCACGAGTGCGCAGCCCGACACCGCGGTAGCCCAGACACGGGCACTGTTCCCCAGAGCAGCACCTGCCCTTCGTCTAAGGCGCAGAGGGCAGAGCAAGGCCAACCATAGGGACCTTGCCAACAGGACCTTCCTTCCCGACGGCGCCTGGCACCCTGCCCTCCGGGCCCAGCGTCCGTGCCCCAAGGTGGCAGTGTGGCGGCGGAGCTGGGCCGGGAAGCGGGCACCAGCCCTCCAAGGAGCACTGGCCACGGGCACTCTCTGCCTCGCCCCTCCCCCTCCCGCGTGAGTGTGGGCCCGGGCTGCGCCTTTTCCCGGCACGCGTCCAGAGGCAGATGCACTTACTAGACCCCCGACGTGTAGACAGGCTGCATGGCCTGGTACAGCTTCAGGAAGGGCCGGCACCCTGAGGGGGGAGGGAGAGGGGGGGAGAGGGGGAGGGGGAGGGAGAGGGAGGGAGAGGGGGAGGGAGAGAGGGGGAGAGAGGGGGAGGGAGAGAGGGGGAGGGAGAGGGGGGAGGGAGAGAGGGGGAGGGAGAGAGGGGGAGGGAGAGAGGGGGAGGGAGAGGGGGAGAGTCGTCCGTGAGCACAGAGCTGTGCAAGGCTGACAGAGAGACAGCCCGGCCGTGTGCTCAGTGGGTAAGCGCCGACCCTGCACCAGGAGGTCGCCAGTACGATTCCCAGCCAGGACACATGCCCAGGTTGTGGGCTGATCCCCAGTAGGGGGCATGCAGGAGGCGGCCCACTGATGTTTCTGTCTCCCTCTCCCTTCCTCTCTCTCTAAAATCAATAAAGAAAAAAAAAGGTGTGGAGACGATCCCACAGGCTTCCCTCCGGGCTGGGAATGCAGCGTCAGAGTCGGACACCGGGGTTCCCTCACTGGCGGCTGGCCCTCCTCTAAGCAAGTGGCCCCACCACACACGGCTAGCTTTGTCTGGTCAGTGGCCGGGAGGGCCCGGGCCACTCGGTGCAAGGACAGGAAATCTCAGCACCGTGTGGGACACTCACCTCCCCCCGTGTCAAAGTTGGGGGTGCCGTGCAGGATGACGAAATGCAGGAACAGGGGTGAGGCGTTCATCTTCACCGTCCCTGACAGCAGTCCGCTGAGAAACTGGACATACCTGCGAAGCACAGCCAGGTGAGCGCCCTAGGTCCCGACCTCACTGCCCGAGCCCGAGCGGGGCGGAGGGGAGCAGCCCGGGCACTCACAGCCCGGTGCGCCCACGGCCAGGTGAGCGCCCCAGGTCCCGACCTCACTGCCCGAGCCCGAGCGGGGCCGGAGGGGAGCAGCCCAGGCACTCACAGCCCGGTGCGCCCACGGTCAGGCACGCCCTGTGTGTGTGTGGCCATCAGAGGGACATCTCCCCACCCGCAGCAGGTGGCGGCAGGGACCGGAGATGGGTGCACCCCAGCACACTCTCCGACGCTGCCTGGCCTCGGACGGGCTGCTAGGAGGCAGGTGACGAAGGGAAACCGCACAGCACGGGCCATCCCGTGGGTGTCCACCCCAGAGGAGCAGGACGGGTGGGTGTTCACTGAGCCCCGACTGCCCCAGGCCGATCCCCAGACGCAGCCTCATTGGTTACTGAAAACCCCAGCTGACGCCCGCAGCCCACGCCATGCTCCAGCCGCTGTGTCTGTGTGTGCAGCACACTGCCCAGGAGAGCTTTTCGGGCAAACGTCACAAAGTTTGAAAGCCCCACTTCAGTCCATCCTTTTAGGGATGTCAGGAAGAGCGCAGCCTTCCGCCGGGGCTCCCTCCCCAGTGTCCCCCGCGCTGGCGGCAAACAGCTTCTCTCTCCTCAGAATAAACAAGAGGAAGCTCCCCAAGGCCGAAGAGGCCCAAGGGGAACCCAGAGACCAGATGGCCGGCTGCAGCAGGGCCTGGCCACCAGGGGGCTCCACACGCCTCCACTTCATCCCCGTGTGCAGACCTGGGGGCATCCAGGTGACCTGGCAGCGGCTTCTAATCACCTAATGACACCCTGCAAGTTCCTGGGTTCTCGGCTCCGGGGTTGTGAGCAAAGAAAGAGGAATTGAGAATACTGGGGTCCTGGGTTGTTCCTCCCTCGCTGGGCTGCCCTGGTCACCTCAGCTGTCCGGCTTGCTGGTGGCCCAGCCCAGAGTGTGTGCCCTTGGGCACCCGGCCATCTGCTCAGGTGGTCGGCACGGGCCACTCCGGGGGACATGCCCTCTGCTCTCTGGGACCCGTGGAGCTCCTGGCTGAGGGCGGCGAGTGCAGGCCCATTTCAGCAGAGCCCCAGCCCACCCCCCGGTCCTGGGAGGGGCAGAGCCACCCTCCGGGAAGGGGCGTCTCTCCCGACAGGAGGTCACCCAGCCTGGCTGCAGTCGGGCTCCACCGGGGAGGGGCCCATAATGCACCCACCAGCCCCTCCCTCCTGTCCTTGGCTGCCATCTGCACATTTCACAGGTAATGCCTCGCTCGCCTCCCCCTCGGCCCCCCCGGGACGTACGCACCGTTTCTGGGAAGGCTGCATCAAGGCCGAGACCTTGTCATCGTGGTACCTCTTCATGGCAAACCTGTCGAGGGCCTGGTCGGCGCTGGGGAAGCGGAGAGCGAGCGTTATAACCCCGTGGGTGCCGAGGGAGGCGGTGACAGACAGTCCTGCCGCCGTGCGGCCCCGGGGCCCACCAGGAGCCCCACTGTCTGGCTACACCCATGCAATCCACTTCACATCTCCTCCCGGACTCGACTCCCCACTGACACACGCTGAGGCCACAGCAGACACCAGGCAGCAGGGTCCACATCCCACAGGAAGTAGCTACCGCCGCCCAGGGCTGTGGCACTCGCTGTGCCACACGATGGCTCCCAGACGTCCGGGCCACATTGGCTCCAAATGGAGGGCTCTGGGCAGGACCAGCGGGCACACCGAGTGTCAGCATCACAGGGGACCGGACATGCCCAGAGGCCACAGTTAGTGGGCCCCCACCAAGTCCCAGAGGAGTGTCCGAGATCCACAGGGACGGCCCGAGTGTCACCACGGGGAGTCACGTCTGTGGACAGGCTCGCGGGGCTCGGAGCCACCGGCGGAGAGCGGATGGGGCCTGCGGGCGGCACGACCATGTGTGGCCATCACCTGCCTTCCGACAGCCCGTCTGACTTGACAGTCTGGTCCACAAGCCCACAGGGCGCTCAGCAGGTCCTGGGAGGCCCTCACGGACACGGGACAGCCCGTGGAACAGGAGGATCACGGGGTCACCCAGGCTCACGTCAGCCCAAATCTTCCTCAAACACCGGGTCCCCGTGTGGGCTCTCCTCGAGGGGCGTGTGCGAGCTGTTCCAGACACGTGGCAGACACGGTGGAAGGCGCCGTCCAGGCCGGAAAACGGCGCAGGCAGGCAGGACAGAGAACCGGCTCTTCCCTGTGACGTGGGCCCAGCTGCCGCAGGCGTCCACGCGAGGGGCCGGGCTGTGGGCGCACGCGGGCCGGGAGCACGGGGCTCCAGCACGCGGGGAGCAGGTGTTTCCAGCAGAAAAGCTCAGCTCCGTGTCCGCCACATTCCTCTGTCTGGAACTCGGCTGTTTCAGTGAAAACGCTGATAGAGATTATGTTCACAGTCGTTATCAGCACAACGTTATGAGCTCTGACTATCTTCCCACGCTTATCTTCACGGTGCCGGGACAAGAATGTCCTTCCGCCTTTGCGCCTTGAACTTTCTGTTTTGATCTTGGAGCCGAGTCTGTGACCACGGCCCGAAGAACATCTGCTCCCTGGGACGGCTTCTGGGAACGACATCCGAGGGCACGGTCGTAAATCAGTCAGACTGACAGCTGTCGCCACGGTGCGTCAGCGGGGGATCAGCAGAAGCTACTGGAATTCCAAAGAGAACCGGGGCGACCTGGACGGGCACCCGGCAAACGCTGACACCGATGGTCCCCTCGGGGGACGGAGAGCGGCGCAGCCACGACGAGGTGTGGGGGACACGCTGGGGAGCGCGGACTCGGGAAAGCCGGTCACGGAGCACTCGCCTCTGAGAGCACCCCACCCGATGCTCCCACTGGGACCCCCGTCTGGTGCTGTCCCGAGGGCCCTCGCGAAGGGCACAGTGACCTGTCACAAAGCCCTGTGAGCACAGCCAGCACCCACTCCACGGGCGGCCGTGGCGGTTCGTGGGAACGGCGTGGCCGGCACGGAGACGCTGCCTCGATGGCTCGGAAGGCGGCCTCCGGCTCGCATGTCGGTGACGAGCGAGAGCTCTGAGCCTCCGGGTCCCCAGACCCACCAGGCCGGCCGCGAGCGCAGCCGAGGTCCAGACACAGCGGCGTGATTGCAGCGCCGACGAGAACCGCGGGCCGTGCCCAGAACCCACCGGAACCTGGTCTGCATCCAGACGCTTCTGCTTCGCGAGGGACTTGCCGGTCCAGGAAGCCGGCACACAGAGCCCGTTATCCCCGAGCAGGGTCTGCCTTGCACAAGGGTTGGGTTTCCTTCCTGGCAGGCACTAGCGCCCCAAGTTGTTTCCAGAGAAAACATTCGAGACGTCGGATCCCACCCTCGTGCTGGAGAGGAGGGTCTGTCGGCCCCGTGAACAGCCTGTTTCCTCCGGCCCAGCCACACACGGTGCCATTGAGACACGGCCCGCACGGCCCCACTGCAGATGGGCGCTCTCATTGGGACTGGGGCGAGCGGCCACAGACGGGCGCTCTCATCTGGACTGGGGCGAGAGGCCACAGACGGGCGCTCTCATTGGGACTGGGACAAGCGGCCACAGACGGGCGCTCTCATCTGGACTGGGGCGAGAGGCACAGACGGGCGCTCTCATCTGGACTGGGGCGAGAGGCACAGACGGGCGCTCTCATCTGGACTGGGGCGAGAGGCCACAGACGGGCGCTCTCATCTGGACTGGGGCGAGAGGCACAGACGGGCGCTCTCATCTGGACTGGGGCGAGAGGCCACAGACGTGCGCTCTCATCGGGACTGCAGCGAGTGGCGCCCTTGGGCGGGCATCTGGGCTCTGCGCCCTGGCTCGGAACGGGCCTGGCCCACGCCCCACCTCGCTGTCCGCTTCCCTCGAACCCTCAGGTGGAAGCGCCCACTCCCTCGATGGCAGCTCGTGCCAGGACGGCTCTCCCACACCCTGAGAACTGGGCCAGACCAGGCTCCCGCCCCGGGACCCCAGAGCATGAGCACACCGCCTAACTCCGCCCAGCCCCCGTTTCCTCATCTGTGGAGTGGGAGCCCGGACCACCTCCCCTGGTGACGAGGGGACAGTGTGCCAGGCACTCCTCGGGCCCGGGCCTGCACCACCCAGCGTGGCCACGTCTCCACGTGGGGTACGCGGCTTCCATGGAGACAGCACCGCTCGGTGGTGCCGCCCTGCCGTCCTGAGGGTGGCGGCGCGCTGAGGCCCCGAGGCCGCGTCACGGGCGCGCACTTGGACGGGGTCTGTCTCACGGACCACATCTCCCGAGGCAGCTTCTCGCCCGGGACTGGGGCACAGGTCAGCCCGCCTCCCGCCCCGCCCGGCAGCGCAGACGCCCCCTACCTGGCCGAGACGTGGGTGAAGTGCATGTAGGAAGAGATCACCACGCCGATGCGCCCCTTCTCGCCCTGCGGGAGACAGAAGAGGAGCCGTTCTCTCGCTGCCACGGCGGAGATGGGGCTCGGGACAGGACCACGCTCACTCGCTGGCCAGGCGACGCCGGTCTGCGGGGCCAGCAGTACCCCGAGCAGCGGGGCATGCACACCGGGTGCTCCCCGGGCATCTGTGGGCCTCCCCCAGGGAGGTGATCTGCAGGGGCAGCTGGCGGGGTCACCAGGTCCCAGGGCAGCAGCAGTGAACCAGCACAATCACGGGGACAGAGACCGGAGGCCTCCCGGGCTGAGGTTCCCAGGGCTGCCCAGCCCGGACAGGTCACCAACAGAGGGCGGCACATTCCAGCGAGATGCCCACGTCTCAGTGTCCCTGGCACAGCCAGCCAGCCCTGCCAGCCACACACCGGACACCACTGTCCCAAGCGCACCAGCAGCCGTCACCACACACCTGCACATTGCAGATACAGCGGCCCAGCTGGAACCGCCCCAGGAGGAGGGTGGCCCCACGCCAGGCCGCCCCTCCCAGAGCCACAGGCTGCCACGACCCCACACAGCGGTAGGCCAACCACAGCCCAACCCACACCAGCCTCCCTGCCTCCCTCCCGCCTGTGAGGTGGAGCTGTTTCTAGGTTTCAGCAGCTGAAGAAAAATCAGAAGAACAGCGTCCCATGACTTGAAAACTCATGGGCTCCAGTGCAGTGACTGGGTCACGGCCACACCTGTCCGCTCGGGGCACAGGGCTGTTTGCACACAGCCACAGCGGCTCGAGGACTTGGGCTCATGGATGGGGGACACTGGCCTTGAGCGACAGGTCACAGGAGACGAACTCAGACACACACAGAACATTGCACCCGAGAGCGGGAGGCAGCCAGCCGATGTTTCTCTCTCTCTTTCTCCTTCCCTCCCACTCTGTCTGAAAAAAATGTAAAAATATCCTCGGGTGAAGATTAAAAAAAATAAATAAATAAATAGAAAATAAAAGGGATTTTCCTTGGAACACAGAAATGCATAAAAAAGAAAAGGTGCACGCTCCCTGTCCCCTCCATTTGTTTCAAAACACACGGCTACACATCCAGGGACCTCAGGCCTACAAACCTGCGGCCCCGTTCGGGAGGCCGGGCGAGGACTTTCGGAAGGATGCCTGTGGACCCTCAGAGCCCTGGGACTCGAGGGCACCCTCACCCTGCAGCGGATGACCACCACGTGCTGGGGACAGGACGGCACCCTCACCCTGCAGTGGATGACCACCATGTGCTGGGGACAGGTCAGCACACCCACCCTGCAGTGGATGACCACCACGTGCTGGGGACAGGACAGCACACTCACCCTGCAGTGCATGACCACCATGTGCTGGGGACAGGACGGCACACTCACCCTGCAGTGGATGACCACCACGTGCTGGGGACAGGACGGCACACTCACCCTGCAGTGGATGACCACCACGTGCTGGGGACAGGAGGGCACACTCACCCTGCAGTGGATGACCACCATGTGCTGGGGACAGGTCGGCACACTCACCCTGCAGTGCATGGCCACCACGTGCTGGGGACAGGTCGGCACACTCACCCTGCAGTGGATGACCACCACGTGCTGGGGGTCGCTGCTCAGCCAGGACTCCTGCGCCTTGCAGATGGTGCATACCTTGTCCAGCGGTGGGGCGTGCAGCTCGGGCCAGCCCACGTCCAGGATCTGGAAAGACAGGGTCTCCTCAATGTCTATCACGGGACCCTCGGAGGCCACCGCGGGAAGGCGGTTTCATGACGTGTTTCGCCTGAGGGTAAAGAACCAGCTACGTGGGTCAGGAAAGAGAAAACGAAAGAGTCAGCTGCCCCGGGAGACATCTGTTCCAAGGTCTCATCTGCTCCCCCGAGCTGGCTGCAGACCCTAGAAAGGGCTCCCAGGAGGCGCCCCAGAGGGAGCTCTAGGAGGGCAGGCTGGCGAGCGCCGAGACCCGGGGCTGGGGCCCGCTGCTGCCCAAAGTCCTCCGGTTCTAACCAGGGTCATTGTTTTGGGAAATTGCAGTGAGTCTCCCCGCCAGAACCAAAGCACAGACAAGGACTCGGGCAAAGGCCCGGGGCATCTGCTGAGACACAGGCACCCTCCCAGCCGTGGTCACAGACAGAGCCATCTCCACGAGCTCAGGATGGCAGGTGTCCGGCTGCATTCACCACCCGAGCTCCCAGCACCCGAGCTCCCAGCACCCTGAGCTCCCAGCACCCGAGCTCCCAGCACCCTGAGCTCCCAGCACCCGAGTTCCCGGCAGCCTGAGCTCCCAGCACCCGAGTTCCCAGCAGCCTGAGCTCCCAGCACCCGAGTTCCCAGCAGCCTGAGCTCCCAGCACCCGAGTTCCCAGCTCCCTGAGCTCCCAGCACCCTGAGCTCCCAGCACCCGAGTTCCCAGCACCCTGAGCTCCCAGCACCCTGAGCTCCCAGCACCCTGAGCTCCCAGCGCCCGAGCTCCCAGCACCCTGAGCTCCCAGCACCTGAGCTCCCAGCAGCCTGAGCTCCCAGCAGCCTGAGCTCCCAGCACCCGAGCTCTCAGCTCCCGAGCTCCCAGCGCCCTGAGCTCCCAGCAGCCTGAGCCCCCAGCACCCGAGCTCCCAGCGCCCTGAGCTCCCAGCGCCCTGAGCTCCCAGCTCCCTGAGCTCCCAGCGCCCTGACCTCCCAGCGCCCTGACCTCCCAGCGCCCGAGCTCCCAGCGCCCTGAGTCACTCCTCTGTCTAAGGGGGGGAGGCAGAGGTCTTCTTATAAAAGCACCAGAAACATGTAAAATGCTGGAAACTTTCAGGAAATGGCCAAGAAGCAGGAACATTCACACAGCCCGTCAGCTCTCAGAGGGAAGCTCTCAGGCTGTGACAGATCCCTCAGAACCCTGGGCTTGCGCAGAGCAGAACTGCTTCTATGTCAAGTCCGGGTCCGCCGGGTCCTGCAACAGGCCGCTCAGCGCGACTGTCTGTCCTTCTGTGGCTGCAGGTGTTCCGACCTGTGACACGCACGGGTCGTACACACGGGACCCGGGCCACCTTCAACATGGCCCCTGCGTCTCTGCTGTTAGAGTGACAGCCCTGGCCGGTGTGGACCAGCAGCTGGAGCATCGGTCCATGGACCAAAGAGTCGCAGGTTCGATTCCTGTCAAGGGCACGTACCTCAGTTTCGGTTCGTCCCCGGCCCTGGTCGGGTCGTGCGGGAGGCAGCCAGTCGATGTGTCTCTCTCACGTCGATGTTTCTCTCCCTCTCCCTCTCTCTGTCCCTCTCTCTCTCTCCTTCCCACGCACACTGTCTGAAAAATCAATGGGAACCCTGGCCGGTTTGGCTCAGCGGTTAGAGTGTCGGCCTGCGGTCCAGAGACCCGGGTTCGGTTCCCGCTAAGGGCATGTACCTTGGTTGCAGTTTGTCCCCGGCCCTGGTTGGTCGTGCGGGTGGCAGCCACTCGATGTGTCCCTTTCACGTCGATGTTCCTCTCTCTTTCCCTCCCTCCCACTCTATCTGAACAAAGAATGAAAAAATGTCCTCGGGTGAGGATAAAAAAAAAAAAAAATTAAAAAATCAATGGGAAAATATCCTTGGGTAAGGATTAAAAAATAACACAGAAATAAAACAGACAGCAGGGGGAGGGAGCGTGCTGCACGGAGGGGCAGGCGGAGCCTGAGGGGAAGCGTCCCGTGCTGACTGCTGGCGGGTCCCCGACACGGACGAGGCGGCCGAGAACCACACGCGTGAGCGCACGCAGGGCTGAGCGACTTCCTGCCCCCTGGCTCACTGTTAGCTATGCGGATGAAGCCGCGGGGAGCCAGGGCCCAGGCACAGGGTGACTTGTGCAATTTCCTGTGTGCCTGTCACTACTTCAAAGGAACATAATTTTAATTTTTAAAAAAAGCACCCCATGGCCCTGCCGATTTGTCTCAGTGGTCAGAGCGTCGGCCCTCAGACCACAGGGGCTCAGGTTTGACGCCGGTCGAGGGCACGTACCTGGGTTGCAGGTTCGTCCCCGGCCCAGGTCGGGGTCGTGCGGGAAGCAACCAGTCGATGTGTCTCTCTCACATCGATGTTTCTCTCTCTCTCCCTCCCTTCCACTCTATCTGAAGATAAATGGAAAAATATCCTTGAGTAAGGATTAACCAAAAAAAAATTAACCCACGGCCACGAACAGTTCCCCGTCAGGACAGACCGGGCAGCCAGGCCCCTGTGGCACGTGACAGACTCGGAACACGAGGGGCGAAGGGCCGGCCGTACCTTTGGGTGCAGCTTCGTGAGGTCGTATCTCTTCTCCGAAAGGTTTAACACCTGCAAAGGGCAGACAAGAGGCCGTCAGACCAGCCCCGTCCCAGGGACCGCCCTGTGCGTCAGGCGGATTGCAGAGGACGGAAGCACTGAGATGTGTCGTTGTCACCAAGTGAAATTAAAATCAAACAAACACAAAAGAACGGCCACAATCCCGTGGGACTGTCCTCGCCCCCAGGAGGCGCGGCTGCTCGGGAGGAAGGGGACACCCAGGGGAGGGTGTCCCGCCCAGGGCTGGGGGCCAGGCCTGGACCTGACCGCACCTCCAGTACAAAAAAGGACCCGGTGGGAGCAGCGGGGACAGCTGAGGGGAGGGGCCTGTCTGCAGGGGACGGGGTGTCTCTGGACCCAGCGAGGCCCCACCCAGAGTGAAGGTGGGACGCCAAGCCCAGACCCTGCCGTCCAGGCCCCAGGCCCCAGGCCTCCCGTGGTGGAGGGGCTCAGAGCCTGCCACGGCCTCTGCCAGACAGGAAGAGGTCCCGAGACACTGAGGACGGGTATGACGGCCCAGGGGCATCCACACAGCTCTCCCTGCCTGTAACCAGGGGACAGCAGTGGGTTCTCGGGGACCAGGAGCCAGGGGAGCCCCTCCAGTCCAGCACTAACCGCTCCCAGTCGAGGGGTCCCCTCCCCAACCCCGCATGGTGTCCCCTCCCCGCCCCCGCTCGGTGTCCCTTCCCCACCCCCACTCCGTGACCCCTCCCCACCTCCACTCAGTTCCCCCTCCCTGACCCCACTCGGTGTCCCCTCTGTGTCCCCACATGGTGTCCCCTCCCCGCCCCCGCTCGGTGTCCCCTCCCTGCCCCCGCTCGGTGTCCCCACCGTCCCGCGCTCGGCTCTGCTCACCAGGTAGTTGTCCCCGTGCTTGGACCTCAGCATGCGTGTCACCTCCTGCAGGCTGTGCAGGTAGGACTCCTCGGAGCAGCCCGCGGGGAAGGACACAGCGATGATGCGCTCGGTGACATAGGTGAGGTCCAGCTCGCGGCTGTCCTCCATGGCGGGGCTCAGCGCTGCCGGCCTAGGGGAGAGGGCTGGTCAGCACCGGGCCACGCCAGGAGACACAGCGTGGGGACGGGGCTCACGGGCTCCCACGGATCTGGAGACGGGCTTGGGGACCCCCGTCTGCATTCTGAGTGTGCTCTCATCACAGACACGCTCTCTCCATGTCCTCCGCCGTCGTGGCCAGGACCACTGTGCAGGGCCCTGCGGGGACGTGGGTCAGGGGGCCGGGCCCTGCGGGGACGGGACGAGCCGGGCCCTGACTGCCAGGTCAGCACCAGGCAGCTGAGACAGCGAACCAGGCAGGGGTGGGAGCAGAGGCCAAGGCTGGGGGGCCTGCAAGTCCCTGTGTCTGCAGGTGGCATCCTGGGGAGGGGAGGGGGAGGGCGCAGGCCAGGGAGGAGGCCCGCCGGCTGCCAAGGGAGGGCTGAGAAGGAACCTCAGGGTCGCACATGGAAGGGACGCTGGCCCTAGGAGGAGGGACAGCTGGCGGCTGTCACCTGAGACAGGGCACAGGTGTGAGAGGGTGGGCCTGGGGGAGGGAGCAGGCAGGAACACGAGCACCTCCAGCCAGCCTCAGGGGGAGGCGCAGGTGAGGGCTGGCAGCTGGGGACACTGGGGCTGTGCTGTGGGGCCCCTGGGCCAGGAGCCCCGGGTCGGGGCGTTGTCCAGGATGAGGGGAAAGGTGGCGAGGTCACCCGGGCGGTGGCAGCCGGCAGTGAAACCTCAGGGGACGCAGGACACCTGGGGACAGCGGCTCCGATCCATCAAGACCAGCCTGGGGGTTGGTGGCTGCTGCTTGTGTATTTACTGCCCTGGTTGCCGTGTTTCTCTCTCCTTTTGGGAAAATTCAGAAGTCTCCAAGATGGTTTAACCCTCCATGTACACTCTCTGACTCCGGGCCAGCCCTCCTGCCCCCCGCCGTCCCTGCACACGGTGCTTCGAGAAACCCCAGATGTCGTATCGTTTCATTTACAGACACTTCAATGCTTGTTTCTAGATGATACAGACACACTGTGGAAGCACCTACAATGCCATCACCGCACCTCAAAGGAGCGATATCGCCTGTGATCTAACACCATAGGCCTTTTGTTTGAAGTTGATTTATTCCGATCAGGACGCAAACCGTTTCCTCTCCTTCACGCACCACACGAAAGTGTCAAGGAATTTGGCTGCTGTTACGTTTCAATCCAGTGTCTGTGAAACTGTGTGGAGTCAACTAATACGCCCTCCCCACAGCCGGGGTCCCCGAGGCCATCCCGGTGTGGATGGCGGGCCCCTGCAGCCCTGCGGACACGGGCAGACGGAGCCGCATGGGGCAGCGTCAGCCGGGACGCCCCGAAACCGCACCCGCTCCACGCACAACTCTGCGGTCACTCATCGAGAGACAGGCTCCCAGGATCGGGGCTTCTAATGCCAGAGGTGACGTCAGACACAGACGTTACCCGCTGTGCGTCACCTTTGAGCATTTACTTTAAAAACCCAGGAGGAAAGAAGATCCCGCAGAGTGGACGGACACCATGCCCAGGCCTCGTCTGTGGGTCTGCACCATGACCCGGACCCACGGCCGCACACGGCGATGGACACTCACTCACCTGGATGGCCGGTCACAGCAGAGAGACTCGGACAGCGAGGCGTGCCCCGGGGCCTGCGAATGAAGACACAGTCAGGCTGCAGCCCCCGTCCTGCTGGTCCGCACGCCGCAGACCCTGGGGAGGGGGGTGTTCCTCAGCTCAGCCCTAGAGGGACAGCGCTGCCCGACGCCCGCTCTGTCGGGGAGTCAGCCCTGGGACGAGGGTCAGAGCTCCATGAGCCAACCGCGGGGCCCCCACAGGGGCCAGGTCCCCGGCACACGCACACGCACATGCATGTCTCTGCGGGCGGGAGGCGCTCCGTCACGGCCGGCACTCAGCGTCACCGCGGCCGTGTCTCAAAGCCTGTCCCGCAGGACGCCGAGCTGGGCGCGCCGCCTCCCTGGCCTCCCCTGCATGCGTGCGCCTGTGCGCCAGGCTCTGCTCTCTCGGGAATCGTCCCCACGGGGACGCTGGCCGAGGGCTGCAGCGTGCTGCCGAGGACTCAGAGGCGGGAGACGCTACCGCCGAGTGCCCTCCTGGCCCTCGGCTCCTTCCTCACCTGCCCTGGGGGGACCCCGCCCCCGCACTGCGCCTCCAGGTCCTGCTCGCGGACCAGCCGGGCGGGCACGCCGCCGACGGGACACTGGGTGGGTGACCAGCATGCTCAGAGCCCCTCCTCACACAGGACCTGAACCCGCCCTCGGCTGGGGTCCCCTCGGGCACCTGGCCTACCTTGGTCCCTCAGCAGGGACGGAGTGGACACAAAGGCTATTCCAGGGATCGCCAGGCCCGACAGTTTCCTAAACTCGCAACGCAACTCCTCAGCCAGCTCCAAACCACAGGGTCATGATCTCAGCCCCCGAACCGAGGCAGGATCTGGCCGGCACCCCCACCTGCCCTGCGTCATCCACATGGGCACCTGGCCAACGCTTCCTCTCCTCGCCTCCCCTGCTCAGAGGGGTCTGGGCCCTGACCGGGAGCACCCATCAGTGGTCGGAGCCCTGACCCCACAGTGCGCTCTCTGCAGGCCGGACAGGCCCGGGCCCAGCACTCGCCCTCCGAGGACGGAGGCCACCTTCCCTGCGGCCACAGGCACCGTGCCCAGGCCTAGGCTGTCGCCAGGGCTCCACAGTGCCTCAGCCCCTGGTCCCCAGACCCTCCCCAAACTGTACGGCTCAGACTAGACCAGCACTAGACCAGCTCCATGCACTGAGCTCTGCCTAGGAGAACAGCACCGATGAGACAGATTGATCTAAGTATTGGTGAGACGTAAGCGGACACGACAGTCCAGAGGTCAGCTGGTCAGCGTGAACACAAAGCACCTGACTGGTCTGGTGCGTGTGACTCAGCGACGCCAGGAACGTGTCCTGAGGGCTTGACCGGGAAAGGGCTAAGTCGGCCGGACCGGGGCTCCCCGCACTGCGACAGACAGCGGCCTGGAGCACAGGCCCACACTGCGAGGGCATGCGCGTGGACGGACGTGTGGGCACAAGAGGTGGCGCCTGACGGCCACGGCGCCGCTCCACCGCGAAGAGGACGTGACCCGCACACGTGCACACACGCACACGCACATGCACACATACACGCATGCACACACGCACACGCCTGCACGCCTGTCCGCACACACTGCAGGCTCACGCGGCCTCAGTTTGTTTCTGGGACGTTCTACGACATCGTTTCTTCTACGTGTTTCTCTTCCTCTCTACCCAGAACGCAGCTTACTTCTGTAAGCGGAGGGAGGAAGCACCATGCAGGGGGCTGGGCCGAGGAGTTCCCCGCAGACCTGCCCCCCACGTCCGTCCCTGCGCCGCTTTTTCTTACAGGCCCTCGGACCTGCAGGGTCATCAGAGGACAGGGACCCCGTGAGGTCTGCGCGACAACGCAAACCACCTTTATTAACAGAGGCAGAGCCCAGAGAACGCTTCCTAGTGTGCGGGGGGGGGGGGGGGGGGGGGGGCAGGGCTGACGGGGTGAGGGGGGCAGGGCTGACGGGGTGAGGGGGCAGGGCTGACGGGGTGAGGGGGC
Source organism: Tadarida brasiliensis (assembly GCA_030848825.1). Taxonomy (NCBI): domain Eukaryota; kingdom Metazoa; phylum Chordata; class Mammalia; order Chiroptera; family Molossidae; genus Tadarida; species Tadarida brasiliensis. The sequence continues at coordinate 100,953,856 of CM061267.1, read as the reverse complement.
AGGGCTGACGGGGTGAGGGGGCAGGGCTGACGGGGTGAGGGGGGCAGGGCTGATGGGTGAGGGGGGCAGGGCTGACGGGGTGAGGGGGGCAGGGCTGACGGGGTGAGGGGGGCAGGGCTGACGGGGTGAGGGGGCATGGCTGACGGGGTGAGGGGGCAGGGCTGACGGGGTGAGGGGGCAGGGCTGACGGGGTGAGGGGGCAGGGCTGACGGGGTGAGGGGGGCAGGGCTGATGGGCGAGGGGGCAGGGCTGACGGGGTGAGGGGGGCAGGGCTGATGGGCGAGGGGGCAGGGCTGACGGGGTGAGGGGGGCAGGGCTGATGGGCGAGGGGGCTGGGCTGATGGGCAGCCAGGACGCCTTTGCACAGAGGGCCTGGTTCCCCCTTAGACTCTGGTCCAAACCCAGACTCTGTCAGTCCGCAGCCTGTGACTCGTCTTTCCGGAGCGGGAGTCACAGTCCCTCCGTCACGTGGGGCTGGGGAGCACGCAGGCGGGAAGGGGGGCACTGTCCATGGGGGAGCCTGGTGTCCTGGCTGCAGCGGCCCCCTCAGAGGCTCCGTGTGCCAGAGCAGCAGGCCCTCTGAGCGCTTGGCGACGCCGCCCAGGTGTCTGCGAGGGGCGCGCTTTGACCTCAGGGACCCCACCCTCCTGGAGGGCAGGCTGGTGCCCACACAGGCGCTGGTGCAGCAGGCGCACAGGACGGGCAGCCCGGCTGTCCCGGCGACACCAGCCTCTCCTAGTGTGAGTGACGAGAACTCTGCTCACTCCAGCCGGGCAGCGGGCAGGCGCGGCCACGACATCGGCTGGGAACCACGCAGCCTTCTTGGCAAGGTCGTCACGGGTCGGGACAGGCCCACACGGAGCCAAGGCCTCGCCACCCGGTCTACGCCACCTGTGACCTCTGGGGACCCAGAGATGGGTGAGATGAAATGTGAGCAGAGGAGGAAAAGCCTGACGAGGCCCACTCAGTGGGCAGTGTCGTGTGCTGGGGGCGGGGGGTGCTTCATCTTGCACACACGCACACACGCACACGCACACACGCACACACATGCACACGCACACACATGCACGCACGCACATGCATGCACACACACGTACACACACGCACACACATGCACGCACGCACACACACACGCGCGCAAGCCTGGCATGGGTGCACCCTGCAGGCAGAGGAGAGTTGGAAGTACACTCACAGGTGGCACGTTACGCCTGTGCCAGGGCTGATGCCATGGCAGTGTGCCCATGTCCACTGCTATGAGGTGAGGGGCAGGGACTTAGCCCGGCCCACGAGGCCCTGGGTGAGCCAGCCCCTGCCCCTCAGCCCTCCTCTGATTCCCTGTAACACAGGGACTCTCCTGCCCCAGGGCCTTTGCACATGCCATGCAGGGCCTGAGTGATCCCCACCCACCTGGGCAAGCCTCACCAGGTTAACTCCTATTGATCCTCAACTTCTCAGCTCAAACAGCATCTTCTCACCAAGGGACCCTGATCCCCTGCCCCATGTACGTGTCCCGACGACCGTGTCTTCATACACAGACCTCAGCTGCACAGAAATGCCTAGCTGTGTGGATTCCTGTCTAAGCGCTGCGTCCCCGGCTCTGGCAGGCAGCTGGGCACCTGGAGCAGCGTCTCCCAGAATCTGGTCTGCAGGACGGAGGAAGGAGCAGCCCAACCGCCCCGGGTCAGAGGGATGGTCTGGCCTTTTAGGAGGCACAGGGATACCGCTTACACGTTTCAGTAATAAACGCCCAGTTAGCTTTACTTCTTAGGGTGACAAAGAAGTACCCGAGGGGCTTACACAGACTTGTCTTCTACCAGAAGCAGAATGAAAAGGTTGTAACATATGGGATCTGTGGAATGGGGGGGCGGGGACTGACTTAGGAAGAACTGTCCACGGAACAGCCACGTGGTGAGTGAGCATCAACAGCTCCAGGAACACACCCACCCGACGCCTGCACTTTGCTCAGTGACCGTGTGGGTCTCAGCAGCTCTGCCCCCTGGAGCCCCAGCTATGGTTCCACGAGTTCTCACTGACGTGTCTCCTGGAATCCCACCTCCCAAACACAGGCCAGGGAGCCAGGGGGCCCCGGCACACAGCCACCTCTGCCAGGGAGCTGCCATGACTCCCGCCAGGCCCCCTCGCTCCTGCTCACCTGGGGAAGGGCAGCCCCGGACCCCTGGGCCGGAGGGACGGAAGGCTGACCCCTGCCACCTGCCTCCCCCGCCCTCTCTGGCTTCTGGGTGAGAAGCACAAACAGGCCTTTCGCAGATGCCATCCCGGGAAGCTCGGCGAGACCCAGGACGCAGCGAGGACGCCGGCATCCCGGGGCCGCTGGGCGGTGTGCCCTCCGTGTGCCCTAACCGGGGCGCCGTGGGAACAGCTCGTGAAGGAACAGAGGGGCATTGCGTAACTGCAGCCAGACTGACAAGGAAGCAGGGTTGCCTGGGGCGGGTGGCAGGGAGCCCACGCCCGGCCCGGCTGCGGGTTCGGGGGCGGATCGGCTGAAAGGCCTCTGCACCTTTTCAGTGTCCTCAGGCCAACGCAGAGGAAATAAACGCGAAACCGTTTTCGAACGAACAGCCAGCCACGATCACCTGACACACTGAAGGCGTGAGTCTGTCTGTCCACTCACCACCCGCAGGCGGGGGCCGAGACACCGCCCACGCCCTGGAATCCCAACACCTGGGGCTGTCTGACCCTGGGGTGCACGCCAGGTCCCCGGGACTCGGTCTCCTCACCAGGGAAGTGAGCAGCTCCAGGGTTAAAGCAGGGTGCCGTGTGCAGGGCTGGGAACAGCGCACCTGGCCGTCTTCAGGGCCAAAGACACCAGCCATGAGCTGCACCACTGTTTGGGTGCCCGCCGGGGAGGGCCCTGGGTTCAACCTCCCCACATCCAGGCCACATGCGTGGCTGCCGGGCCGCATATTCCACAGCCAGAGCCAGCAGACAGACGGAGCGGGATTCTCCGAGGCCGGGTGGCCAGCGACACACATGTCCCTCCCAGAACGAGACCGCGGTCATGAGCTCACACCAGGACTGCCCTCCCTGAACTGCAGGGACTAGCCCGACGGCCAGAAAACCACCCACTGAAGCCAGGAAACCGAGCGACGTCATTCTGCCCCAAGTGCCACCAGCAGCCAGGTGCGTTCAGACTGAGATCGTATCTGCACCCGTGTTCCCGAACCTGGGGGTTCTGAGCCATATGGAAGGAGGAGGCTGGTGACGCAGAGGGCCAGGCAGACAAGCAGGGCTTGTGTCCCCGGGGATTCACAATCAAGCCTGCGGCCAGAGAGCCTGGCGGGGCAGCAGCGCCCGGGACCGGCAGCAGGGACCCGTGGGGCTGCACCCAGTGAACTTTTATGGCCTCTCAGCAGAGCAAAGACGGAGCGAGTGGAGGGGGGTGGCCAAGGGACCAGCGCCCAGAGCACGTGCATGGCGCCCGGGACCTGGGGACAGAACTCACTGTGCTGGGAAGGGGCCACGCAGCTTCTCCTTCAGAAGCAGTTCCCTCCTGCTGCCTCGTCCTTCCCTGCCTCCATTCAGCGCCCCCTCCCTGCGCCGGCTTGACGTGGCCGCAGGTGCAACTGCCCGCCCCAGTGGGGAGGTCTCAGGGCACCGGAGCGCCGGCCCCCGCGCAGCACGCAGGGCAGGGACAGGGCCCGGGCGGAGGCCGCGGGGACACCAGGAAGGGCTGCTCGGAGCAGGGGCTGAGTGCCTCCCACTGCCTGCCGCACCCGCCCTCCGAGGTGCAGCAATGGGGGCATGCACGGCCTCCTGTCTCCCCCAGTCTCCCCAGGACAGAGACCTGTTGCAGCTTCCCGGGAGGACAGGTGCTCAACCTGTACCCCAGAGCCAGACAGGTACCTGGTGCCCAACCGCCCGCCCCCTCCTCTGTCCTTTGTAACTGACTCAAAACCAGGAAACAGACACAGAAACGAGGCAGCAGCGTGTGGAGTGGACCAGAGACAGGGGCGGGGGAGGGGTGCCCAACCTCTGCTCACTCAAAACCACGTGCTCCCTGCTCCCAGATTCCGCAGACAAAGGGGTACGCTGGCTGGACACCCGTCGCAGTGGGGCAGCGGCAGCGTCCCGGGTGCCCCCACCTGTGTGAGGCTGTGGGGCTCGGTCACTTGCCACCAGAGGTCAAGCTGAGAGAGAACGGACAGCGGCCAGGAGGAGCCCCCGGAACCAGCCTTGTCCCAGGAGTCAGGACAGGGGGCCCCTCCCGAGGGGCACGAGGTCATCTCACGTCAGCCTCGGAGCCCGAACAGAGGGTTAACTCTGAGCAGAGGTCTTCACCTCTGTGCAGGGGGCGGGATGATGGAGGGGCCGGACAGGACCTCGCCCCAAGCGCGCACCCTTCGCCCTCCCAGCCCCATCTGGAGAGGAGGTTCTCGCCTCGCTCCTCAATCTTACAAGTGCAGACCAGCACGTTATTTTAATGTAGAAAATTTAGACAGCAGAGACACACAAAGAAGTCGGACTCACCCACCTCCACCCTCCACACCCCGAGACACCCCCCTCAGCAGCGCCGGCGAGGTCCTCCCTGGCTCTGCCCTGGGGTCCCCCTCGTCAAACTAACTTTCAACAGCACAGCGCCGCGCAGTGCCCAGCGGGAACGGCACTTCCCCTGGCCCTGAACGGGGCTCAGTCCCCGCTTAGTGGCTGCCTGGGGACGACACCCAGGTGTGTAACCTGCTTTGTGATTCTCCTCAGAAGAACCCCCCGGCCCTGCCTCCCGGGAAGGCGGCTGTCCTTCCCAGGCCTGCGCACCAGCGCTCAGACCCGCCCCCAAGGCGAGGGGGGTCCCTCAGCCCTTCTCCGTGTGAGTGTCTGAGCCCCTCCCCAGGGAGGCACCTGCCCTGGCAAAGGGGAGAGGGATTGAGGTGTGTGCGTAGCTATGAAACCAAGTCCCAAAGAGTGGGGGCAGGGAGAGAAGCCGGCCACAGGTCATCTGTGCCCCCCAGGTCAGCGCTGGGCCAACGACAGAATATATAGAATATGTTCCAAAACTTGAATTCCATAACCACGAACCCCTCAGCCCCACGTGGGCACCACACCTGCGCCCTCAGGTGCGGACAGATGCGCTCTCCCCCTGCAGGAAGTGGGGCTGCCCGTGCAGCCAGGACTCAGCAGAGCAAGGGGGAGGCGCAGGTGTGGAGCAGCAGGGCCCCGGGGGAGCCAGCTGCCCTTTCTGGCGCAGGACACCTGGCCTCCGTGCGTCAGGTGAGTTTCAGTTCCTCTAAGTGGGCCGGGGACCCTCTGAACTAGACACGGGACAGGAGTCTTGGTCCAGCTCTGAGCTGTCCACGGGTCAGACAGACGGTCTGCAGAGGCCCCCGGGAGCAAGCTGACTACGGACAAGTAACCTCGACGCTGTCCTCCCAGCACTTCCTGGGCACAGACCACTGTGGCTGCGGAGGCGTGTCTCCCACATTTGGGAAACTTGCAACGACAGAAGAGGACAGAGAGAGAGAGAGAGAGAACAGCGAGTGTGGCCTCGGATGCCACCCGGCGAGGGGTCACATTCAAGAACAGACAGGCACAAGCTGGCATCCAGAGAAGCCACCTCACAGCCCATGCCAACTGGGGTTCCGCTCCCCCTCGCCCTGGGTTCTTACCGAGTAAACAAGGTCTCAGCAAAACCACCGGCAGGCCTTCCCCCGACGGTCAGTCCACTGGTTCTGGAAAGCGCTGCCGGAGTGCAGCCCGCTCACTGGACGCTGGCAGCCGGGGCCACGCTCCCCAGCTCCGCTCAGCTTCCTTCTCGCCCTGGAACAGGACCAGGAGTCCACGTGCCTGCTCCCAGACCTGCTTACGCCAGACGTACAGGCTGCTGCCAGGCTAAGAAACACTGCAAAGCCATGACGCGGGAGCCCGGACAGAAAGAGCTCTGTTGTTGCCGTGAGCACAGACCTCGAACCCTGAGAGCCTGGGGGCACACGTCCCAGGGCTCTGGACTAACTCAGCCTCTGGAGGCCACTGGAAGCCACAGGCAAACCCGCCTCCTTGTGCTTTCAGAGCAGCCTGAGGACGCCCAGCCGGGGAATTCTGGAGGGTTCACTGTGGGCGTGCACTGCGCAAAAACAGGACAGGGGAACCCCAGCCACGGACTGAACTCCCAGACAGGGCGGATCAGCACCTCCAAGCCAGACGGGGACCGCTGTCTGTTTCAGACACAAACGCTCACGTTTAAACGGAAAGAAACACGTTTTAGAATTCTGCAAGTTAACTGATGTTTCAGCTCAATAACCACCCACAAATCCTGACCACTTTGAAACGTCAGACTTGACGGGCTGTGACAGCAATCAGGGGCTGCGACCTGCAGACCGGTCACCCTCATCATGACGTCATCGTAAGGAGAGTGGTTCCGGTATAGCCACGCGCACCCGCAGCCACTCGGCCCAGAGAAACGCCGAGGGTTGTCCTGGTTCGACCTCTCGTGACTCGCGCAGCAGCCGAGCTGGGACCCCTCGCCACCCCACCCCCACTTTGCCAAAGGGAGCTAAGGACCAGGCCTGACAGGGTGAGGCCACGCGCCCAAAGTCATGCAGCTTGGTGAGTGGCAGAGCCGGAACTCAGGACCTGAGCTCTCAGTCCATCGCGGTGCCCGCCAACGCCTCTCAGTGTGGATGAGAACGGCCCACCAGTCACAGGGACACAGTCAGAACGTGGGCGGGGTCTGCCCCCGTGACAGACAAGTCAAGGAAAAAGACAGTTCTTAGGTGGTAACAATGGGACAGTCTGAAGACACCTAATCAATCCCTAACCAATACCTAATCAACACCTAACCAATCCCTAACCAATATCTAATCAACAACTAATCAATCAATGCCTAATCAATCCTAATCAATCAACAATTAATCAATCCCTAACCAATACCTAATCAATCCCTAATCAACACCTAATCAATCAACGCCTAATCAATCCTAAATCAATCAACACCTAACCAATACCTAATCAATCCCTAATCAACACCTAATCAATCAACGCCTAATCAATCCCAAATCAATCAACACCTAATCAATGCCTAATCAACAACAGCCTCATGATCCAGTCAGTCCTGTGACACAAGACAGCACCTTGCCTTTTGAGCCCCACACAGCACCCACTACATCTGGGGCCATTTTCAACGGTGAAATCACCAAAACAAAAAGCACAAAAATACAAAAAAATAAAAATGCACTAAACACATCTCAGAAAGGACCCCTGTTCACTCTTAGTCTGGGAGCTGAAAGAGGGGTGCAGAGCTCAGCTGGTGACCCCAAAGTGCGGGAGCGCTGACTTGGGGACCACAAATGCATGCTGGCGACTCAGCCGATCTGCAAACACAAATCTGCATGAGTCCGCAGATCATCCCATTTTGTTTTTTTAACCCTCACCTGAGGATATTTTTGCGTTTATCTTCAGGTAGGCTGGTTGCCTCCCGCACAGGGATGAACCGCAACCAAGGTGCGTGCCCTTGACCGAAACCGAACCTGCGACTCAGGTCTGCAGGCTAGCCCCAGAGCCACACCAGTCAGGACGATCATCCGATCTTTGATTCACACAGGAAAATATCTGGAAATCTCCCACTCCTAATGTCCTCACATAAATCTGTCATGATGACATCACGAAGAGAACGCCCCCACAGCCCCGCGTGGCCACACTGGTGAGTACCCGACTCGGTTTCTCAGGCCAGGACTCCTGCTCCACTGTCCACAGCTAAGCCTCTAGGAACAGAGGTCAGCACCGCGACACCCCTTCTGACGACGCAGACGCTCTCCCAGAGACGCGTCTCCACCCAACATCTCCATCGGCTTACCCACTCCCTGTGCTGAGGAGCAAAGTGTTTTCTACACAGATTCTGCAGGACGTGCCCACTCTGGAACAGGGACCACACTCCGGAGCGGGGACGAGAGGACTGTGGGTCAGTCGTGCGCACAGGAGTGGGGGAGAAGCATCAGGAAGGAGCGGGTGCTCCTAGAGGAAGATGCTCCGAGAGGAAGATGGTCTGAGTGGAGCACCCAAACCCGCCAGGCTGCAGCATCCTCCCGTCCCCGTGGGGACTCCCCCACACCGCCAGGACGGCTCAGAGGGCCCCGCCCACACCTCCTTCTGGAACAGGGTGTCCGCACTTCACCTGGCATCACAATCCCCCAGGAGGCTTATGCAAAGGGAGGGCTGCCCCCATCCCAGAATTTCTGATGCGACCGGTCTGGGGTGGGGACAGGGAATTCGTATCTCCAACTTCCCAGGCTCACGCCAAGGCTGTTGGTTCAGACCACACTCTGAGAACCACGGACCCAAACTGCTAAGTGGGAACTAAAAGCCTGTTGCCACCACGTACAACGCTGGCCTCAATAAACCACCCCCTGCCCTGGCCGGTCTGGTTCAGCGGTCAGAGCATCGGACCGGAGAGTCCTGGGTTCGGTTCCCGCTAGGGGCACGTACCTCGGTTGCAGTTTGTCCCCAGCCCCATTGGGTTGTGTGGGTGGCAGCCAGTCGATGTGTCTCTCTCACGTCGATGTTTCTCTCTCTCTTCCTCCCTCTCTCTCTCATGATCTTTCTGAAGATAAATGCAAAAATGTCCTCGGGTGAGGATAAAAAAATAAAAATAAACCACCCCTCACTGTCACTTCCGCTCAGGCCCCCATCTCCCAGGCACCTTCGGAAACACCACTGCAGCAACAATGGCAGCCTCTGCTTGAATAGCCCCAAGTACAGGGAGCTCACTACCTCATACACACCCAACTCCATTTTTAGCTCCTAATTTTTCCAAAGTTCTTCATTACAATGAATCAAAATCTGCACTGGATGTGTGCCCCTTGGCCCCGTCTTCTTCCCACGAGCAATCAACCATATTAAAAAAAAAGTTAAGCCATCTGGGAGGACAGTGTAGGAGTTTCCCAAGGAACAGAGTAGGAATGCACTTGGCTAGTTTGAAACGACCCTTTAATGATTGTTTTAAAACAAGCTTTATGGAGTAAATGTTGCCATTTTAGAAAACAATGTATCACATCTTTGTCACGTGCTGATGAACTCAGCAGGTTTTCCGTCTGCAGACACAATCTTCCCAGATGTCAACAGTCTGGAAGGCACACTCGGGGGAGCCTGGAGCCCTAAGGATGGGAGATCCCTGCGGGACTCAGCCTGTCTTCCGCTTTGTTTTGGTTTGCTTTTCTTACAGTCTGATTATTTGAAAGAGGACCCAAATAAAGTCACACAGTGTTTACTTTATCCGTCTCTTCAGTTCATTAACAGGACAGGTTCTTCCCCCTCTTGCAATTTATTTGAAAACGACGGGGCCCTTGGCCCGGCCCAGCCCAGCCCCCCACTCTGGAATCTGCTGTGTCAGGCGCTCTGGGCCCCGTTTCCCGTGGCTGTGGACGGTCTGATGTGGGCACAGGCTCGGCCGAGGGCAGCGTCCTTCCCGCAGGCCCCCTGACACTGCCAGCTTCCTTCTGTGACCACGGAGGGGGCAGAGGGTCACGGCCGAGAGGGATCTGAAACTGGGCGGATTCTCACTCGGGTACTTGCTCAGCATGTGCCAGCCGGAACTCCTCGTGCCCTGAAACTTCCTCAGCTACGTTAACCCCAAGGGACGCGAGCACGAGAACAGTTCCATGCCTGACTGCTCCTTGTCACAGGCTTCAGAATGACCCGGTTCCTGGCACCTCCCAAAGGTGACTAAGGAAGTTTTGCTGGTTTTCTTTGTAAGTACCTTTTAAAGTCTGCCATACAGATCAGAAAATAACATCTTGGCCCAAAGTCACAAAGCTGATCACTGCTGCCCCGGATTCGGGCCACGTCTACACGCCGAGGCTTGATCCCAGACCCAGGGGCCAGGCCAGCGTGCTCGCCACGCTCCTGGGCAGCCGGCAGGGGCTGGTGGAGACGCCCGTTGGCAGAAACACACGAGGCCCGGAGCAGTGACCGCCCTCGTCTTTCTGTCCCGTGGAGTCTCCGAATGGGACTCAGGTTCCACAAAGGACAAAGCTTCCTTTCTTTTTTCCCGAACTGTTTCCTCATCCTCTAGGGAAAGTCAGTGTTGTAGATAACCCTGTTATAAACGCCAAGGAGGATCAATAAGACGGAACAGCAGCCACGGGCCCCAGCTGCCGGGCAACCGGTTTTTCAGAAGGGAGGCGCCGGCGGCCAGCAGGCTCCGGCCCAGCACGGGCCCCTGCACAGGAAGAGACCTCCAGGAAAGCTCAACGGCGCTCGGGGATCCGCCGAGAGAAACTGCCACAGGCCCCTGGTTCCCTAAACAGACTTCCCCAGCAAGGCTAGGACCCCACAGACCTCACACTAGCCCACGCTTAGAAATGAGAAAGTGGAAGGGCTGAGACCTAGGAGGGACCTGGAAAGAGTCTGATTCCAGAACCCTGGACTCCCCACCTGAGGGCAGGGCCACCCCGCCTGTGCCAGCCCTCATCAGCAGAGACTTGTATTTTGGTAGGGGGACACACGGCTGCGCACGTGTTTAACCAGTGCCCCTCCTGCAGGGAAAGGGCACTCAGATCACTTGAATGCCATGCTGACCTGAGGCCTGTCCTGGCCTGGGCTGTGATGCTGCCTCATTGGGTGCTGAGCTCGCCCGGATCAGGCATCAATAGTAAGTACTCACCGCTGTGTCCACTACTGAGCACAGGTGACCACAGCCCTCCGGGGCCACTGAGCATGTGCCCGCCACACTCTGCACCACTGCAGACTGCCCCCTGCAACCTGGGGACGTGTCACTGGGAAACACGTCCTAAGGCCCTTCCCTGGGGGACAAGCTGACTCCGGGTCACCCCACAGGGCCGGGGCATGGTGGCCCCCGCGCCAGGGTTGCCAGGGACTGGAGCAGCCCCACGGCCATGCAAGGTTCACGGCCAGGGGGGCGGGGACTTGGCGCTGTGAATGCTCCAGGAACCGGCCTCTGACTGGAGGCAGGAACAGAGAGGGCCATTCAGCCGGGTGAGCACCTGCCGCGTGAGGTTAACCATTAGCCAGGCTCCCAGCTCCCGGTACCAGCCGACACCAGGCTGGCATGCCCGTGCTCCCACCGGCCCTCCCCTGCAGGCGCCCGCCCGCTGCCCTCGGGTCCCGGCTGTGGGAGGCTCGGCACGGTGAGGATTTCTTTCTCATCTGCGGGGGTTTTCCCCTCTCAGTAGGTCAGACGTGAGGAAAGCCGACCGAGTTCCCGGGAAGGGAAACCGAACGCTGCCAACGTCTCCAACCACCGCCTGTCCCAGAAGTCCCGGCGACTCTTACCGCCAAAGTGACAAAGGCCCCAGGCCGGATGTTATTCCAAGCGTGGGAGGGGGCGGTGGATCAAAGCAGACCGCGCGCCCGGGTCTGGGCAGTGGTTAGAAAGGGCAGGACAGGTGTCCCAGTTCCTGGGAAGCAGGCCCCGCTGGGGGCCAAGGTCAGGGCCCTTCCTGGAACCTGGGACCCAGGAGCCTGGCTCCCGCTCATTCCTAGAAGAATGGAACAGGGTCCCTGACTTGAAGCCAACCTAGGCCCGTCTGTCAGCACCAAGGGCTCTGCAGGCTTTTCCCCGAGGGCCTGGGCGCTGGAGTCCTCACCCTGCTGGGTCCACAGGCCGGTTCACACCCACAGGCCCCTCCAGATGCTTCCCAAGAACACTCTCCCGTGTCCTCGCCCTTCACACATCTGTCCCCCGCGCAGTTTGTGACCACCCCACCCATGTGCTGGGCATCTGCTGGGTCAAGGAGGAGAAAAGCTCCGGCCGGCCCTGTGCCCGCGCCTAGGTTCCTTTTCTCAGCCAAAGAGCCGGTCGTGTGTTTGAGAAAGTGGCCGGCACCCGCCCTCCTCCCTCCCGACGGACAGCTCTGTTCCGGAGAAGCCCCGCGTACGAGGACACGAGGAAGCGAAGTCAGCTTGTTCAGGACTGTGCCTTCGCAATTCCTCCCCAGCGGGAACTGTAACTTAACTGGGATCCCCAAGCTTCGCAGAGGACCCTGAGAACGGGCAAAAACATAGCAAACGAGTAGCTGAGAAATGGGGCTACGTGATGAACCCCACCCCCAGCCCGGGAGTGCAGCCCGCTCCCAGCGCCCTCGAGGGCAGGTGGGCTCTGGGTTAAGTGCAGGGCAGCCTCAGGAGCAGCGAGCCCGGTCCACATCCCTACTCATCCTCAGCTTTTCCTAAACGCCCCTCTTCCCCCGCACGTGAAGCCCGGGATGTGCCGTCGGTGAGCACTCGCTGAGACGACACACAACCAGCCAACGTGGGTGCCCACTCGGATGCAGCAGCTGGGAACAGGGCCCGAGATGTCCTCGAGCAAACATGGGCCTCAGGGACACCACGGGCTAGAAGGCAGGCTCTCCCGGGGAGATGGCACCACAGCTCTGGCCTCACACCTGTCCACCTTTCCAGTTGTGTGACCTTTGGTGTGTCCCTGCCTCCCAAATCTCAGCGCACTCCACACTGCCCCCATCCTTACAGAGCCTCTCCACTAGTCCCCTGAAGCAGGGGTCCTCCATGGGATCCTGGGCACACAGGCACAAGCTCACCTGTACACGCACACGCACCATGCATACATGTACACACCATGCATGCACGTAAACACATCACTCATGCATATAAATATGCACACAGTGTACACATGTGCACACAGTGCATACATGTACACGTGCACCATGCACAGATGTAGTGCTGTGTGCCCGCATGTACACCCTGTATGTGCATGTACAAATATGCACTGTGCATGTGTGCATGCACCCACACACATGTGCAAGCATGCATGCATATACAGGCTCGCACGCATTGTGCATGCATGTGTGTACTGTGCCTACACATGCGTATACATGCACGCACCCCGTGCATGCATGTACACACATACACAGACACCATGCGTGTGCACAAATACAAAGGGGTAGCTACCAGAACTCAGTTTGGACACTCGGCCTCGGACCCTGTAATTTGAGCCCTAGTGTCACCTTTCACAGAGGCCACCACTGTCCCCACTTTAATTAAACAACGGAAGTGGAGCCATACAGGCTCAGGAAACACTGACTCAAATTTCAGAAACTATTCTTAGACAACCTCTCCTCCAGGGCGAGAAACCAAACGGCCCAGGAAAAACGACCACGTGAGCACACGGGCCGCCAGGTGAGGGCTTGCACCTGCGTCGGAGGCTGAGTGGCCCGGCCCTGCCCACTCCCCAGCGCGGCCACCGGAAGTGGGGACACGGCCTCCTTCACGGACAGAGGCCACTCTGGAGACAGCGAACTTCCCCGACAGCGCTTCCGCCAGGCTGGCCCCCCCACAGCCCCCCGTGCCCCTGGCTGCAGGCCGCTGTGTGCTGCCCAGGAACCCCGGCCGTGTGCGTGTCCACACAGCGCAGCTGACAGTGACCTGGCGAGAGCCCCTGTGCCCGGAGCAAGTGTCCGTCGGTGGTTGCATCCGACAGAGAGCTCGGGCCTGGGTCAGCGCCCCGTGTCCTGAAAAGGTGCAGCGGTCCGCCGTCCGGCGCCCGCCAGCCCCGGGCTCCCTCCATCAGCTGCTTGGCATCTGCAGTGGAGGGTGAGGAGAATCGGGCCCACAGCAGCTGTCTGGGGGCCGTGGTCCCCACGAGGAGACAGCACGCTCCAGACCAGATGGTTCTCCCGCCCCCGATGGCGAGAGGACAGAGGAGAAATGGCCGTGAGGCCACAGGGCGGGAGGCCTTCACCGCCCTCCAGACGCACTGCTCAGCGTCTCGAGAGGTCAGTCACCTAGAAGCACAGTGATGCCTCCCAGCAGGCCAGGCCACAGGAGCCACGAGGGTGACAAGCAGGCACGTGGCCACTGGCTGTCCTGTCTTTCTAACCACGGCATCCACAGCCACAGGAAGCCACGGGCCCTGACATGGCTGCACTCAGGCCCGGGTCCGAGGTCCTTGGCGACAACCACTGGGCTTTCCCTGGGCACAGGCTGCGGTTCAGGATGGCCCGGCCTCGTCAACCCCACACAACCTCCCAGGCAGCAGCTTCCCGCCTGCTGTCGCCATGGGGACACCTTGGGAGTCACCTCCCTGTCTCAGCCCTGGGCTCCTCCTGTCTCAGCAGGTGAGCTCAGGGGACCCTCTGGGCAACTGTCTGACACAGAACAGGTGCTCCGTGAAGAGAACAAAGAAACAGAAATGGAAACAGAAATGGCCTGGCCTGGACCCACCCAAACCGGTGAGTCCCAAGGTCACATCTGGGGTGTGGTTGTCATGCATTTTGCCAAAATGCCGGCCCAGGGTGCTGGAAGGTTCTCAGCCGATGCAGGGCCAGGAGAGGAAAAGACCTCTGTGCTTTCTGCCCTGATGGGGGGCAGGAGGGGCAGCCGTGGGGGCTGAGACCAGCCAGCTGTCCTGCTGCTCACGCCTGTCCCGCTGCAGGGAGGGAGGTGACACGCCCGGCTCAGGACGGCAGCCATGCAGGCTCCGAGGGACCCACAGCTCTGCAGCGAAAACCGGACCCAGGGCTCAGCCAACAGGGACGGGACCCAGGACGGCCAGCGAATCCCCACCAGACCGAATTCTGTGCCCGGCAAACCAGGGCCAAGGGCAGGGTGCCTCGTCACTCCAGGAAGTGGGGACACACCTGACAGACGCCCTGGGGGGGCAGTGGGCACCCCCGTTTCCTCCCCATACAGGTGGGGCCGGGAAGAGCGCACCCCCACAGGGAGTCACCTCCCACTGCCACAGGAAAGGACGGTGGTCAGAGTCCTGTTGTCCCAAAGTGCACGGAGCCCCAGGGGTCCTCCCAGCCACTGAGTCACCAAAACGAGGCTTAACCACCATCTCCAGTGGGTGGAAAAGAAAACACCCAGAGGGACCGTGGCATTCAAGTGGCACTGCCAGTTAAACACCCAACAAGTCAAACAGAGCGCGCAGCCACCAAGGGCACCTTCGGTCTGACAGAAGGTGGCATCTGTCCAGCTTCCTGTTCCAGAGCCACCGCATCAGCACAGGTGCCCCCTTGTCTCCACCACACGGAACACGTGGCCTCTTCACGCCAGAGAGGACGCTCAGCTCAGACAGCCGCGTCCCTGAGGGTTCCTGCAGAGCGCACGGGCGGCCGGGCAGGGGGCAGGGCCTGTGGCCCCCGTGACCGACACCCCACACGCTCCGAGGCGGGCACGGCAGACAGCGCCGTCCCGGGACGACGCGGGGCCCGAGGGGACGCCAGGACGCACCTGCCCCAGGTGGACTTGCTCACAGCGGGGAACCACCACCTGCAGGAGGACAGACACGGTCAGCAGGTGGGGCCTCAGGAAAACGCAGCACGAAGATCAAGCGAGACCCCAAAGCTGAGACTGGCCCTGACCAGTCAGGTTGAAAGGATCGGCGTGTAAAGTTATGTGTCTTAGACTACATAACGAAACCACGGAGCGCCCCTCCAGGGAAAGGACCCCGCTCGACACACAGAACTTCGCCCTCCATTTCCGAGACCAGTGGCCCAGGCGTGCCCACAGCGCCGCGTGGGAGGAGGCCGGGGCCGCCGGGTCCCCAGGCTGCCCAGGCCTCAGCCACACCCAGGCCTTCCGTCCCCACAACAGGGACTGTCTCTTCCGGCCGCTTCCACACGTGGCGCTGAGCACGGTCTCAACGTGGCCCTCGGTGTGGCCCTCTTGTTCCCGGCCGGAGACATGTGAGGGGGCAGGGGGCAGTGGGCAGCAGCCCCTCGGACCCACGGTCCTCTGCAGAACCAAGAGCACGTCAGGAAAGGTGCGCGATGTCAGGAGGTCACCCCTGCTCGAGTCCCAACAGACACGGCTACAGGCACCAGGTCAACTGACCCAACAGCGATAGAGACCCAGGTCCCGGCCCGTCCCGGCGGGGCCTTGCGGGCCACGAGACCTCAGGCTTTCATCGCTCCGGACCTGCCTCCTCCCCTAAGAGCCGGAGGAAACGGGAGCGTGTGCTGCTCGGAACAGAGGGGGCACCAGGCAGGCCCTCCACGCGGACACAGCTGGCTGTCGGACAGGAAGGGCCCCGGGGTGGGCAAGCCCCCGCCCCTCCCCGTCCTCCGCAGGGTGCACAGGCGGAAACCCCCGGGTCTGACTAACTGTCCTGTGGCTGCCGTGGGCGGCAGCGTGACCTTGGCTCTGGCCGAGGTTGCTATTTATAACGCCCGGGCTTATTTCACCAAGTTCCTGGGGAACTTGACACACGGTCATTCACTTGTCTGGGACCTACTGCGACGGCCCCAGGATTCTGACGCGCGATCTCCTCTGGGGCAGGGGCACTCTCTGCCGTCCCCCGTCCTCCCCACCAACACGCACACGCATGCACGCACGCACACGCATGCACGCAGGGATGCACACGCCGCTGTCCTCTCCCTCTCCAGAACACTTCCTGGAAAGCAGAGCTCCTTTCTCCGTCGTGGGCCCTCAGGTCCACGTGTGAGGAGAATACGTGGACAGAGGAATGTAAAACAGAACAGACTGCAAGGACGAGCGGCCCTGGAAGCACAGGGAGCTGGCAGCCGACAAGGACGCCGTGGCCAATGGAGCCCCGAGGCCGACCCACCCCTCGCGCAGCGTCCCTCGGCCACGGCGCCCTGGCGTTGCTGTGCTGGACACGCTGCGAGGACCGCGTGAGGGAGCAGAGCCCCTGCGCTGGAACCGCCATCCTCTGCGTGCTGGGCCATGGGTCTCCTTCAGCCACAAGAGAAATGAGCTCGTGAACACGGAAAGACGTGGGGACACAACCCGAAGAACTTACGTGCACATAGGCACAATGAACAGACGCGGACAGTAGTGTGGGGACAGCAGGAGGGGTGGGAGCGGGGAGGAGGGGTCAAGGGGGTAAAAGGGGGGCATCTGTCATACTTTCAACAATAAAAAAATCTAATCACGTAAATAAATAAAAATACGCAGAGGAACCTTAGATGCTCGGCGCTGAGTGCAAGAAGCCAGTCTGAAAAGGCCGCATGCAGATGGTCCCCTCTCGAGGACGTTCCCGAAAGACAGCGGCAGAGACAGAAGAGATCGGGGCACCAGGGGACCGGGGGGGGGGGTGAAGAAGCAGGCACATCTCGGGGCAGTGGACACTGGGACACGGGACGGTGCACACGCCATCACAGGCCATCACAGTCGTCCAAACGCACGGCGCACACCCCAAGACCGACCTCATGCGAACCCCGGCTCTGGTCACGAACAAGGTCGCGAGGCCGGCTCACGGTGCACCAGACACGCCCACCAACGACGTGTGTACAGGACGGCTGACCGCGGGGGCGTGAGCATCGGGGACCCTGGACCTCGCGGTCAGTTCTCCTGTAAATCTGAAACTGTCCTAACAGTCAGTCAATCAATTACTCTTTCAATTCATTGTCTGGAAACACGTTTGCTGGGAAACAGATAGAAGATCAGGACTTTAGTCGCACAGACAGCGGTCCCCAGCTCAGAGAGGGTACCGCCCCGTCCAGAGACTGGCGGACGGCCCTCTTGCCTGTCTGCACGAGCGCTGAGATGGACGCAAACCCTCAGGCCTGAGGACAGACCTCCCGTCAGAACCGACACGCGCTGAAACGCACAAGAGCCGCCCGGAAAAACCGGGAAGGTCGGGCCGAGCCACCTGCCGCCCAGAGAAAACCGGTCTCTGTGTCGGAGGCTGCAGACACCCAGCGGAGTCGCCACGCTCACAGAGGCGCCCAGCACAGCCGGCCCAGGCAGTGTCCGTGGGTCCTTCTCCCTGGCCCTCTGCTCGGCCCCGCGTCGTCCTGGGCCTGGGCACCGTGTCCCGGGGGCCTGCGCAGGCAGATCCAGGAAGGGGGGACTCTGCTGGGTCTGAACCCCACACGCCTCCCCTGGTGGGAGCGGCTCCCTCTCTCAGCAGGAGGAGCCCCCGGGAGAGGGGTGGGGGAGCAGAGGTGACGATGGGGGCAGGCAGGGAGGCAGAGTCAGCACCCACTAGGGACTGGGAAAGCCCCAGGGCCCCGAGAGGCCCGGTCCAAACCACTTTATGGCCTTCTCATGGCTCCGTGTGGGGCCCCGTCACGGTTACCAAGGACAAACGTAAACAAACCGGCCGCACCTGCTGACGTGGCCACTGGTATCAGCAACCTGTCCCCAACCAGCAGGCGGCCAGGACGAGGCAGGACAGAGGGGCCTGGCACCTGAGTGACAGCCCGGGAACGGGAGTGTGTGCGCGTGTGTGTGTGTGCGTGTGTGCGTGTGTGCGTGTGGGGTGTGAGTGTGTCTCTGTGCCTGGGTGTGCGCCCAGCCCTGCACACCGCCCAGGGCACACCCCGGCTGAGCTGGGTCTGAGGTGAGGCGCTTTCTCCAGGGGTGAGACAGTCTCTCACAGCCTGACCGGGTCCCGTTTACCTCTCAGATGAAAGTCCTGGGAGAGATCACAGCTCAGCTCCCCACGGGCATTAGAGGTGGCTTCCTCATTCGTACAGGGGTCCCCCTTACCCACGGGGGACGCGGCCCAAGACCCCCAGTGGATGCCTGAAGCCTCGGACAGTACCGAACCCTGGACATGCCACGTCCTCCCCAAACGTACACAACCTCTCGCCTGAGGAAGGGGCTCGCTGCTCGAGGGCACACCCCAACGCCAGCGTCCCCGCTCTTGCTCTGGGGCGTCACGGCGTAAATCAGGGTGGCCTGGACACAAGCTGAGGGCGGGAGCACCCACAGCAGGTGGACACTGGACGAGTGGACGAGCCGTGTCCTGGGCGGATGGAGAGGGACAGTGCACACTTTCCAGCTTACGGATCGTTTACTTCTGGAATTTCCTGTTTAATATTTTTGGACCACAACTGACTGTGGGCAAATGAAGCCTCAGAAAGCGAAACTGTGACTAAGGGGACGACGGGACCACCGGAAAACAAACAGCTCTGCGGCCGCCTTTCCTTACGGAACGCCACCGTGGACGAGGCAAGCAGACTGACACCTTCCTGCCCATCCTGTAAGAGGGCATGCGACAACCCACACGCGGTCCTGCCGGTCTCGTGGACGGGCACCAGGGACCCACAGAAACGTACACCGAGCCCAAAGCTGCCCCCTCACCCTGGGCACCGTCCACACACACGGCGCCTTCGGAAGGGGCAGAACCCCGGTGTCACCGGGGGCTTGACTGTTCCTTTTCGGTGTCCGTCATGGGTCAGTCAGCCAGACGGCTACGCGCCCGTCACCGAAGGCGGGAAGAGATGGCAGCCCGCCCTGCCGCCGCTCCTGCCATGATGATGACCGGGCAGGGTGGTGAGGGCACTGCCCCGGCCCCGGCACTGCATTCTGAGACGAGGACGTGGCTCGAGCACCAGCCGTCTTCCCGGCTTGGCCGTCGTGAGAACCACCACAGATGGGCGAAACGACGGACCCATTGTCCCCCCGCCCGGAGGGGGGCCGTCCTGGGTCAGGGTGTCCTGGGCCAGCTCCTCCCGAGGCCTCTCTGCTGGGCGTGGAGACGGCGTCTGCTCCTGTGTCCTCACCAGCTGGGCCCCCTGTGTCTGGGCCCTCACCTCCTCTCACCAGGACGCCGGCCACGTCAGGCCCACCCTAGTGACCTCGCTGTACCTCCTGAAGGGCCGTCTCCACAGACAGCTACGTTCTGCGGCCTGGGGGTCAGGAACACCCACCCTCAGAGGTCTGCCAGGGCTGGTGAAGACCAAGGGACACAGGGCACTCCCAGCAGGGGCGGGGCTGGGGCCCAGGAGGGCGGCTCTGGGCTGGGACAGGACGGCTCCAGCCAGGGGCGGCTTCACCCCTCACCTCCACGGCTGAACGACCTACACAAAGGGGTGGCCGCAGGAAATGACGTTCAGGACTTGACCTTGTCCGTGTCCTTCACCCCCTTTCCCTTAACTGGGTCAGGCGTCACCGGAACCCCTCACTGAGTCACGTTCCTCAGAAACGGCTCAGCCGCCCCGTCTAATCCCCGAGAAAGCGCGCACCCCACAAACGCAGTCAGCCCCAGGTCCTGCCACCGAGCCGTGGGCGCTGAGGGGAGAGGACGGTCACTGCGGTCACTGCGTCCAGTTCTCCTGGAAGTCGACAGGCGGCGAGTGAGGGTCCAGCCGGCGTTTCCGACCGGGAGGCCCGACGAGCCCAGGTCCCCTGGCAGGCGGGTTCCCTCCCCTCCGGCGCCCCAGGTCTGTGGTTCTCAGACGGAAGGACACGGTGCGGCCTGTTCCAGAAGGTGAGCAAGGCCCCCCACAGCCCCCCAGACCCCTCTCTCCACGCGTTTGCTCTGGTCACGTGACTGTCCACAGAACACCCCTCCCCCGTGGAGGCAGGAGGGCCCAGCCTGGCCTCGCCCGCCGCGGGCCGCCTGCGTCCGCAGTCAGTGTCCGCAGCTGAGCCTGTGCCCTAAGCAGCTCCAGGGACCTTTCCTTCGGCTCGTTCACGTTACAAAGTGAAGTCCTGACGAGGAGGCACGTGGGGACGCCTGGATGGGGGCGGCCAGTGTCTGGGCCCAGCCACCCAGGACAGGGTGACGTCCCTGCCGACCTGCCACGCGCTCTCCCGGGCACCGTGGGGCAGCATGCCCACGTCTTCACGCCGCGAGGGACAGCTGAGCACATCTTACGTGGGGACTGCTCCCTCACCTCTCGGGGCAGCAGGTCCCGCCCGTCACAAGGGCGCCTGCGGCAGAAGCAGCCCCAGGCCAGGGCGGTAACCGGCCGGCGGTGGGCAGGCGGGACTGGGCCCCCGGCCTTCCTGGAGCTCGCGGACCTCGGGCAAGGTGCCAGAGCCCAGCACTGCGCCTCCCGGTCAGCACTGGCCCAGAGTCAACCTTCCCGAGCCCTGTGCCCTCTGCTGAAAAAGACCCCCCCCCCCCGCCTGCTCCGCAGCACCCACGTCAAGGTCGACCAGAAAGCTCTGTGTGTGGGGTGCACTCCAGCAAGGCGGCTCTCTTCCCCCCAAGTCCCCTCAGCCCCCGCCTGTCCCACCTCACAGGGACGACGGTGGGGCGGGCGTCTCTGCAGAGGAGGTGGGGTAGGAACCCCCGTCCGGCGGAGCACCCCCTGTGCAGGGGACGGAGCAGAGACATCCGCACAGACGTGTGAGCTGCTGTGTCTCAGCGGGAAGGCTTGGAGACGGAATGGGCCCCACACCCCCGGCTTCTATAACACCCCCTTCCTGTTACCAAGAGGACAGAAATAACAACGGCTGTTTAGGGGGAAACTGTGACTTCCACACAGGGGACCCTGGAGGGGATTTCCCCAGAAACGGCTGTGGACAGTGTCCAGCAGCGAGCAGCCTGGCTTCCCCCGTCCTCCAACCCGCAGAGGGCTGACCAGAGGAGAAAGTGAGAGACGCTAACAGCTCACAGCCCATCCCCAAATCTTCACGGGGAAATGCAGGCGTGGCCGCAGGCTGCACAGGGCCAGCCGCGTCCACGAGAAGGTCCCCTAAACCCCATCTGCTCGCCCCGATGGAGCTAAACTGCCATCCACATTCCCAGAACCTGCCGGGGGCGTCACGCTCCACCTGGAACCCGCCAGAAAGCCCGGGCACACCCACACCCCACCCAGTGAGCAGAACAAGCACGCCGCCCGCCTGCCCTGAACCAGGGTGCTCCTGGGTCCCCTCCTCGGGGGTGGCCTCTGCTCTGGCTGGGCAGCACTGAGATGTCCACAGGCCGCCCCGGCCCAGCCGACTCCCTCAAAGGCTTTTAAACTAAAGATGTCTGGCCCTGGCCGGTCTGGCTCAGCGGTTAGAGCGTCGGCCCGCAGACCAGAGTCTCGGGTTCGAGTCCGGTCAAGGGCACATACCTCAGTTTCAGTTCTGTCCCCAGCCCTGGTCGGGGTCATGCGGGAGGCAAGTAGTTGATGTGTCCCTCTCACGTCGATGTTTCTCTCTCTCTCCCCGTCTCCCACTCTATCTGATGATAAATGGAAAAATATCCTCTGGTGAAGATTTAAAAAATAAAATAAAATGCAGTAAAGACATCTGTAAGAGGAACAGCGGTTTCAGATGAAGACGCCAGGAACAGAAGTTCCGAGTTCACAGCATGTCTCAGCCAGCTGACTGTCGTGAAGACATCACAGCAGGGCGGGGGCCCAGCCACAGTCCCGGGGGCTCTGCTGAGCACCGCGGGGTGCTCGGGGCTCCGGGAGCTCCTGGGGGGTTGGGAGGGAACGGGCAGAAGTGCACAACAACGAGCTGTTCAGGGGTCCCCGAGGTGGGGGCACCCAAGCTGCCACCCTGCGTGAAGAAGCCGGGGGGCGGCAGTCCCTGACTCCCACTCACAGGAGACCCCTTCGCTTCGCACAGGACGGTCTCACGGGGACCAGGTGCTCAGCTCACCGGTTCACCTGTGCTAGCACGCAGCCGAGGGAGAGCGGGCGTGTGAGACTCATCGAGGCCTCCAGAAGCCCGCCCCAAAATAGAACCAGGAACCTGCCTCGCAGTGTGTTGTCCGTGACCACAGGGAGCATTTCGAGAGGCAGGAAGCCGCCCACGCAGACCTCGGCGAAGCGCCCCGGACACACCAGCGGCCACATGAGGTGGGCACGTAGCCACTGCCCGCACTCAGGGCTGCCCTCTGACCCAGGTGGCACGAATGTCCCCAAACTCACCCGCTCTCGGGGGCTGCACAAGGCAGAGGGTGTCTGGAGGTTGGTAGGAAGGGGTCCAGGGCCAATGCCCTGGGGACGAGGCCTGCAGAGGCCCCCAGCCCCCAGCACGTCCTCCCAGACTGCACGTGGGACGTGGAGGACACTGGGGGGAATGAGCAGTGCAGAGGTGACCTGGCCGGAGCTGGAGCACACCCCCAAACCAACAGGGGTGCTATCTGCCCTGCAGAGAACGGAATAAGGACCCCGAGGACCTGTCTGGTGACACCAGGAAGAAACCTCTGCAGGTCTGGGAAGCACGAAGACCCCTAGGAACATGGTACCATTACCGCTGTCTGCAGAGGAGGAAGCTGAGACCCACGGTCTTGTCGCTACTGTGGGGCCAGAGGTCAGACCCAGATGTCGGTTCCTCTCTTCTGGGCGTCCACAGCGGTGGGGCTGCTTCAGCTGGCTGCTCGTGGGAGTCCCACCCCCACCTGTGCCCACACCAGCCTGTCCCAGCCCGAGCACACCCCGCAGAGCTGGGGCTTGGGGACATGCTTCTCCAGTGGCTCCTCACGCTGGCCGTCGTCCAGTCCGACAGAGCTCCCAGACCCACCCTCAGCGCCCCTGTCGAGGACCGGGACGATTTGGGGTTAGAAACACTGATTCCCGCCCAAGGCGCCTGGACAAGAGGGACGCCGGCTGCCAGGGCACAGGGCTGGCTTCGCTGGTGGCAACGCGCATGTGGGGCCATGGCCCGAACTCCAGGACTCAAAAACGGGTCCCGGTGGGAAATCGGCCACCAGGGCGAGGGGACTTCTCGCGAGGAAACACATGTAAAGGGACTTCTCGTCGGACAACCCGCCAGGAAAGGGGTCTTAAGGGAAAATGAACAGACGTGCCCCCAAGAAAAGCAAAACTTAAAAATGTCAATGGCTCCTCTGACTCCAGTGATGACCCATAAAAATCGAAAACGCCATGGAAACGGCCAAGACGACCCTCAGGAAGTGAGTGGATCAGCTGCGGTCCATCCAGACAACGGGACCTGTGCAGAGCTAAGAGGAAATGAGCGATCGGCCGTGAAAAGACGGGTAAATGCACAGTCAGCGACCGGAACAGTCTGAACGGCCACACGCTGTCTGGGTCCAGCTCTGTCACGGTGGAGATGGTGGCTGGGATAGGGAAGGAGGAGCAGGGGGCACAGGGGATTTTACAGCAGAGAAAATATGGTGTGACACCCTCCTGCGGACGTGTCATTCCATGTTGTGAGGCCCATAAGACCCACAGCACTGAGCGATACCCAGAATGTAAATCACAGGTGTTAGTTAGCAACAATGTATCAGTACTGGCCCAGCAATAACCGGAAATGTAAATCACAGGTGTTAGTTAGCAACAATGTATCAGTACTGGCCCAGCAATAACCGGAAATGTAAATCACAGGTGTTAGTTAGCAACAATGTATCAGTACTGGCCCAGCAATAACCGGAAATGTAAATCACAGGTGTTAGTTAGCAACAATGTATCAGTACTGGCCCGTTGATGAGACAAACACCCCACAGTGCTGATGCTGGGAGAGGCGGTGAGGGTGGTGGGAAGGGGCTTCCCCGGTGTTGCAGGACTCCAAGTCCCAGCCTCCCTGCTGCAGGACAGCACCACCTCTAGGAGGCGCCGTGCCGTGAAGGACAGGACAGCCAGGTGCTGAGCGCGCGCTTGGTCGCCCTGTGATGGAGCTGATGGCTGCCACTCCGGAGCGGTGTCACCGCCGGCCCTGGGCTAGGCTCCACCTCACCCCAGAACCAGCAGTGTTTCCGTGGATACTGTCCTGCTGCCGTGGGAGTGGGGACCAAGGATCACAGACTCCCACCAGCCATGCGCTCACGGGGCCAGCGGTTTTCTATGGGAAACATCCTGGCCCTTCCTTTAAACGGGCAAATCCAGGTCATTTGTTCCCAGGAAAGATGGGGATCCCTGGATAAAGGCCACCACCGACATCTCATGGGGAGGTAAAGGGACCTCTCTGTGCTGAACGCTGGGCGTGGACAGAGCCATTCCTTCTCGGTCCCTCTGAGAGCACAAAGCAGCAGCAGGAGACCTGGGCTGGCTGGGGGGTGGGGGTTGGCGCCTGGGGAGGGGGGGCTTCAGGGCGGCTCCTCCTCCTTTTCCTTTGCAGGTGGACACTCAGAGCACCTACCACCAGGGCCGGGACGTCCACACTCACACTTATCACAGAGGAGCTGTGAGCAGGAGGGACAATGTCCCTGCCCGTGTCCCAGGGAGGGCTGGGTCTCAGAAGACGTCTGTCTACTAGGAAAGTGAGTGGAAGGAGGGACCTGAGCCGTGGGGAGGGGGCTGGTGGGGTCCATGGATCCTCAGGGCACCCTCCCCAGGGAGCAGGGTGGGCCCGACCCCCGAGCGAGGGGCAGCGACGCGGGTGGGGGCTCCAGAGCAAGGCACCAGGCGCCCACAGGCCCACCTCGGCTCTAGGCCGACACGCGAGATGAAAGTGGGAACCCCGTGGACAGAACACTGACCTCGAGCCCAGCACCCCCGAAGCTGGGACAGAGGGGTGTCATTTCAGGCCCCATGTGTCCTCGTCAGCTTCATTTCTCCTACCTCCTTTTTCTCTTGCCAACGAGTCCCCAGCGGCCAAGGAGACACCAGGTCAGAACGCGCACCCTGCTGTGGGCCCGGGGGACAAGCACACATCCCGTAGGAAGCAGAGAACCTAGAACCCCAGCTCTCAGCAGCCACACAGGAACTACTGGGCTTCCCTGACCCTAGACAACGTTGTCCCGTAACTAAGAGCGACAGCAAGCCGCTCCAGGTGGATCGCAGGTGTCACTCACCCACGTCACACGTGAAGAAGTGGGTGCTGGCCTTGCTCCAGCAGGTAAGTCCCCACCAGGGTCACACCCAGCTCTCTGCCTCTGTGCGTCCCCGACGGCACAGCCTCGCCTGAGGGGACATCTTGCCCGGCGTCCAGTAGGAGAGGGACCTCGGTCCACACGCTAGCATCCCTCCCGCCCGCGGCTTGGTTTCCTACCTGGCCACCAGCCCAGGGCCGGACCCGTTTCTGCTCTCTCCACCACTTTCGTTCTACGGAAGGGCGTCCCGGCCCTGGTGCCACGGGGCCACGACAACAGCATCTCCCGAGAGCTGGCTCACCATTGGCTGAGCTTTCCTCCGGTGTTCCCACAGGGCCTGTGGACCATCACAGAGGAGACCCGAGGCACACAGCAGCCCAGGTCAGTAGGGGCTGGACCCCATCAGATGGGGGGCAGGGCCTGTGTTCTCAATCAGAGCTTCACGTCCCCCGAGAAATCCAATGTGCCTGCGTGTAGGGAGCCTGCCCAGGCAGTGACCATGGACCCAACTGTCTGGAGAGCCACGTCTCAGCCCCCGGAGGGCCCTGCTGCACCCCCTGCTTGTCTCCAGGGCCGGCTGAGAATCTATGGCCCTCTGTTCCCCCCTGAGATGGCGTTAGGGTTTTGGAATAAGAAGGGGCTTTGTTATTGCTGGTGGCGTTCTCTCTTGCCATTCAAAGCTGCGTTATCGAAAAAAAATGAATACGGACACATTCCCCCACCGTGATCTAATAAGAGTAAAAGCTTATCTACCTCGCAGCAAACTGCCAATTTCTGCAGCTAGAAATGCCATAATCAGTGATAGTTAAGACTTTTGGAATATTCTTTGAACCAAAGAATTCAATCCCCTAAGTAGTTGGCTGGGCTGCCTTTAAGAAACGGAGCCAACAGCAGCGGCTCAGGTCTGCAGCTGCAGGTCAGGGTGGCTGGTCAGCAATACTGTCACAGGTATGTACACTCACACAAGCACACTCACTCATGTACACTCACACATGCACATTCACACATGCACACTTGTGCATGCACACCCATACACATACACACACATGCACACCCACACACATGCACACCCACAGACACATGCACACTCGTGCATGCACACCCACACACATGCACACTCACACGTGCACACCCAGACACACATGCACACTCATGCATGCACACTCATGCATGCACACCCACTCACATGGACACACAATGCACATATGCATACTTGTGCATGCACACCCAAACACATGCACACTCACATGCACACCCACACACTCACTCACGCAAACTCATGCAGGCACACCCACACAGACACATGCACACTCGTGTATGCACACCCACACAGACACCCACGCATGCACGTTCACACATGCACACACACACAGGAGCACTCACACATGCACACCCACACATGCACTGGTGCGTACATTCATGCACGCACACTTGCGTGTGCACACTCGCACATGCATACCCAGACATGCAGTAAGGCATGCACTCACACATGCACGTGCAGGAATGACACAGGACAGACAGCACCTCTGGGGGTGGTTCCCCCTCAGCCCCCTGCCCCCGTGGTGATGAGTCACAGGCTGTGCTGGACAAGCTCCCTATGAAGAAGACCCTCAGAGGTCAGAGGGGCTCATTTAAACCTTCACAGGCCCTGGGGAAACCCCTCTGAAGTCTGAAGCAGTCCCCAAGGTGGCCTTTACCCCACGCTCCCCCACGCAGGAAACTGTGCTCCCACACAAGCCTCAGGTGACAGTGCAGAGCTCACACCAGAAGGACGTCCACGCAGGCACAGCTGACCCAAACCAGGCCCAGCTGGACATCAGTCCTGCCCACGCATGTGTGTGAGCAGGAACCTCCTGGCCTCCACGGAGACGGCCAGCCTTCCCCAGAGCAAGACCAGAAGTTAGACCGCAAGTGACAGCAGGAACGCCCAAAGCCCCACCACAGACGCCTGTGCCTGGAACAGCTCCAAATGCAAACCATGTGACATCTCAGAAGGGGACATGTTTGGAGAGGACAGGAGGGGCTACGGCTCGGGCTGGGTAGCAGCACAACAGAGGTTCACACTGTTCTACTTTACATGTGTCCCGGATTCCCCATAATGAACATTAAAAAGAAAAGTCACTTAATCTCTTTCCTGAAAGAAAACCATAGGGCTGGACTCGCTTGTAGTTCTTCCAACTTTGTGTATGTGTACATGAGTGTGTGCATCGGACACGTGTGTACATTTGTGTGCGTCTGTGAGTGTGTGTGCATGGGAGTGTGAAGTGTGTGCACGCCTGCATATATCCATCTGTGTGTGCGTGCATGTGTATTTGTATTTGTGCATGTCTGTGAGCATGTGTGCATATCTCCATGTGTGCGTGTGTGCACGTGTATTTGTGCATGTCTGTGAGCATGTGCATGTCTCCGTGTGTGTGTGTGTGTGCATGCCTGCATCTATCCATCTGTGCGTGCACGTGTATTTGTGCATGTCTGTGAGCGTGTGTGCATGCCTGCATGTATCCATCTGTGCGTGCATGCACGTGTATTTGTGCGTGCATGTCTGTAAGCGTGTGCATGTATCTGTGTGTGCGTGTGTGTGCATGCCTGCGTGTATCCACCAGTGTGTGCGTGCATGTGTATTTGTGCGTGCACATCTGTGAGCGTGTGTGCATGTATCCGTGTGTGCGTGTGTGTGGTGGGAAGGGAGAAGGAAACCAGGTCCCAGGGCCTCAAGGGCAGGGTACACCCTGCGAAGCCAGGTTACGGACCGTGAAGCCTCCTCTGGCACACATTCCTCCCACTCAGCTGAGGACCTCGGGAATTATCAGGAACAGCTGGCCCGAGGGGTCCAAAGCAGCAACAAACCCCAAGACACTCCAAACCCCGCCTCCCCGGACCTCCAGCATGGGCAGCCTGTGGGACACCTGGTGGGCCCCACAAAGGCAGGCCCCACTTCGGGTAACGCTGTGTCTGGGAAATGTGGGAGATGCAGACACAGTGACTAGGGTGAAAACCAGGGCCCCATCCAGGGTGCCAGCAGCTCCCACAGTCATTCATTCCCAGGCCACCTCACTTCCCCACTAGGCAGAGTCCCACCCCTCCAGGAATTCGGGAGGGCCACCAGCAATGCAACCCTCCAGGGAGCACGCAAAGACAGGACAACTACCCCGATTCAGGCCTCAACTCCCGGGACAATCTGACAGCCAACCTATCTGTGAACAACTACCCTAAAAAGAAGCCAGCCAGCTCCGCCCCCCAGGCCTGGGGTGGGCCCAAGACCCTTCCCCACCCCTCTCTGCGGCGGGGAGGAGGGATCAGGATCGTGTGTTCGGGAGAAAGGGCTGTGACATATCCAAGACAGAATCAGCCAGTTCTCATCTGAAACCAGACTCTCAGGCGGTATTTTCTATAACTCAGAACACGGATCTCGCAGCTCTTCAGTTTCTCCTTGAGGTGAAACGTATCCCGATCAGAAAGCACCTAGCAGCCCTTTCTGGAGTTCCCCCCGTGGCCGAGGTCCAGCCCCCCCCCAGGCGTATCATTTGCGGCAGGCCCACGGCGGGGGCCCGGGACGCACCCACTTACCTTGGCTTCGCATTGTCTGTGGCAGGGGTACTTGCAGGCTGCAAGAGAAGAGAGGTGTGTGCTCAGTGTCTCGGCAGGGACCGTCCCATCTGCGTGTGTGCAGGGACCCGCCACCACCACGCTGGCCAGGCACGGGGTCCCGGGCGCAGGCACCACACCAGACCCGAAGCACAAGCGGGGGGGATCCGAGCAGCGAGCACTCCTGTCTGCCTGGAAACCACAGCTTCTCCCGGAAAAAGAGGAGAAACTTGAAAATGCCCCAAAGAATCGGGACCGGGCCTTAACTTCGTGAGAAGGTCGCACCCTCCGGCCCTTCCAGACACTGAGACCCGACTGTCGGACGAAATCACATCCAAATCCCTACGGGGACCCTTCCCCGGGCCACCGTGCGAACCCAGAGAGGCATGTGTCAGCGCAGACACCCCGACAATGCGGATTTGCAGCCGGAACTGACGTGATTTCACAGGCCAGCCTCCAGAGGAGACAGCTGTGCCGCCCCACCCCCACCCGTCTCCAGGCAGAGACCCTGAGCAAGGAGGCAAATGCACCCACAGCCCCTCGTGGGCTTCATGTGGACTCCAAGAGGCAGCCCTCAACGCCCAGATGAACCCCTGGGGCAGGGACCTGGGCGTGGGGCACGTGAGCTGGGCCGCCCTGGGAAGGGCCAGTGACCTCTCTGGGCCTGTTTTCCCCCCCAGGGTTACTGAGATGCCACAAGGGAACCATTCAAGGGAGCTGCTTTGAAATGACAGGAAGCGTGTGGGGTCCTAGGAGGACAAGGCCTCAGAGGTCAAAGCACGAGCCCCAAATCTGGTCAGCGTGTCGAAGCCCATCATGCCCGCCTTCCCTGAGCGGGGCGCAGAAATGCCCGCCTCGCGCAGGTCCAGGTAACGGGGTTCCCGGACCGCGGGCGGAGAAGGCCTGGGTTGCTATCTTCACAGGACCTGTTTGCTGAATGGTCCGTCTGTGCCTCTGAGGTTTGTGAAATGATGATTCTACATCTTCTAATGGGCACAGCCCGCAAAGGTGGTCCGAGCGCCTCTAACCCAGACGGGCTGGGACTGGGGCTTCACACCAGACCAAAGAGGCAGACAGAAAGCAGCCGACCCTCGCTCTCCGGGGGGGTCTGCGGGCGGAAGCCAGTGTCCAGCAGGGCCGCACGGAGGGTCCTCCTTTCCTGACCTCCCCTCAGCACGGAGCTGTCCCCAGGAAGCAGGGAGGCCAGTAAAACACCAGAACTTCCCCCCAAACCACCTGGGCCAGAAGGACAACGTACACACTGATCCTGACCGTCAGCCTGTGACCCCCCCCCACCCGAAAACCAACACCAGTTCGCACGGCAGGGTTTCCTCCAGCCTCGCTGAGCACAGCGGACAGACAGACAGACCGCGTGCATTAAGTGCACACCGTGACCCTCCGACACACGTACACACACACCCCCACGACCAAGTGAACGAGCACCTCCTTCACCTCCCACGGAGGAACAGACTCCTCCCCAGCGCGGGTCGGCCTCGCCCAACCCACTCCGGCCTGAACCGCGTAGAAGGCGGAGGGAGAGAGACCTTCTCTGGGCCTGACCGTGTTCCAGCTGGGACATTTCTCCTGTGTTTGGACCTGGACTGGGACCACCCTGTGGTTCCCCTGGGCCCAGCTCGCCGACGGCAGGTCCTGGGACAGCTCAGCCTCTGTCCCCACGCGCGCGGACTCCGGAGAGTGAATCTCTCTCTCTCTCTCTCTCTCTGTGCCTCCTGGTGGTTCTGCCTCTCTGGAGACCCTGCCGGATACAGCGCTGAGCAGACTGAACCCAGAAGCAGCTGGGAGGACCCAGCCTCCCTGTGAAGTCACAGAACATGAAGAATTCGCACACAGGGCTGCTCCTCACTGTGTGACGACTGGCGGGACCAGCTGTCTGCCACGGAGAAAAGCAGCCGCCCAAGCAATGGAGAACTTACACACCCACGAATACAGCACTGGGGGCTGGGAAACCCACGGCTTCCACGGACTCACACGTGGCGACGAGGACACCAGGCCGGGAGAAAAAGACAGAAAGCTACGTTCGACGCAAACAAACAACCGTAAAAGCCGACACACCACGGGCACCAATGTGAGACGGGAGAGGCGTCCGCGCAGCGCGGGCCACGCCGGGAAGACGGCTCCCTCACGAAACACAGCGTGAATTCCAAAGGAATCAGCCGTGAAATTGGATCAGAATGGGAAAAGCAGCAACGAGCATTAGAACAGACGAGCACGCAGCGTCTTGATGACTGTGGAGGAGGAAGGATGTTCTTAAATCAGAAACAAGCCCGGCCGGCGCGGCTCGGTGGATGGAGTGCCGTCCCATGGACTGAGAGGTCCCGGTTCGATTCCCAGTCAGGGCACAGGCCCGGGTTGTGGGCTTGATCCCCAGTGGGGGGCATGCAGGAGGCAGCCGATCGATGTTTCTCTCTCACATCGATGTTTCCATCTCTCTCTCCCTCTCTCTTCCTCTCTCAAGTCAATAAAGAAAAAAAAATTTTTTTAATCAATAAAAACATATTTTACAAAAAGAAAGAAACAAAACAGAAACTAAATGAAAGGATGGGCGGAGCCAGGCCTTCACACTCGCACCCGGCACCCCTCGGCAGACAGACCGAGAGGGCAGCTGCGGGGACGTCTGCGCGGCGCACGGCCGGATGAGGAGACGCCGGGGAGCCCCATCACGGACACAGGTCCGCCTCTCACAGCGCATCGAACGTTTAACATTCACAACAAAACGAATTCTTAGAGACCAGAGAGGAAAAACCCTCGTGTTTTTAAAGAGAAAGGGTTCGAAGGCTCGTTGGCTAAGTAAACACCACAGTCGGCTTCTCTGTATCTTTTCAGAAGCTCGACCTCCCTATAACCCAGACGGACGAGCACAGGGACCAGGGAGCGGCCACCGTCACCCATCACTCACAGAGACGAAGAGCCGAGCTGGGGGAGTCCACCGGGATGGGCCAGGCCGGGTGGCAAAGCTCACCTCCCTCAGGGCCTGGGGCCTGGCCTCCCGGCCTCCTGCCCCCCACAGCTGAGCGGGCGTCCGGACTCACAGTCACAGGCAAGAATCCTGGCGCCCACAGCAGCAGCGACGCCCAGGACACTGCGCTGACACGGCCAACATTTTCCCACGTTGTCCTGGGGTTACTATTCTGTGTCTCTGGGAGCCGAGAGCCCAGGCTGCCCCGCAGGCTGTCAGGGCCTTTATTCAACACTCTGCGTGTTTACCGAGCGCGGAGCCCTGGCAGCCGTCCGTGTCTCCCGCTCCCAGGCTCGCCGCCCTCCTGTTCCCCAGCGACTGGTCCCTGGACTCCAGGCACTCGTGCCCACGCCCAGCGCTTCTCTTGCGTGTGTCCCGTGTCACCCAGGGAGACACAGTGTGCGAGGGCGCAGGCTGCCGACCGTGGTTCTGACCCAACACGTGTGTGGGGTGGCTGGGCGGACGTGGAACAGGTTGTGTGGGGCCCTGGCCGTCCGTGGGCAGCCCAGGTGGGGTCAGCGTCCCCCACCCACTCAGACAACTCTCTGGGGTCTGCCTCGGGGCATCTCGGGACCCCTCGCGTGCCGTGCCGCCCGCCATGGCCACAGGACCAGGGCTGCTCCCTGAGGATGTGCCGAGGCTGGGAGCGGCGGTCGTGCAGCATGGTCTCGCGTCCCGCCTGCCTGCCGCCCGTGGCTCCGAGCCCTGTCTCATCTCACTGTGGCATCCACCGCAGCCCGGGCAGGTGACCTGTGACCACCTGCTCCTCCCTGGAGGAAACCGCTACCCCAGGGGGACCTCCCCTCGAGTGTTTCACAGCCACGCCTCACTCTCCTGCAGAGCACATCCCCACCTCCTGCAGAGACAGCCGGGCCACCGTGTGGCACCAGGACGCCCACCTGCATGCCACCCCCACGCCCGGCAGCGATGGCTGGACGCTGCGGGGAACACGAGGCAGAAAGAGACCGGGCGTCGCACTAATCCTGGTTCTCCGGTTGATGCGCTGGGTCACCCTCAACATGCGAGCCGTTCAGAGAGCGTCAGTTCCGCTCCCTGGGGGACGGGGGCCCGTGCGCTGTGAGCCCAGGCTGGCCGCCTGTCCGGCAGCGGCTCCTGCCTCTCGCTCACCCTTGCACACGTGTGCACGCGAGCAGACACGCCACAGTCCTCGCCCCGCCCCGTCTCCCCTCAGAGGCCCTGTCCCGCTCTGAGCCCTGCAGCCTGGAGGACGGTATGCGTGCCCCTCGGGGC
Source organism: Tadarida brasiliensis (assembly GCA_030848825.1). Lineage (NCBI taxonomy): Eukaryota > Metazoa > Chordata > Mammalia > Chiroptera > Molossidae > Tadarida > Tadarida brasiliensis. Next base: position 100,920,707 of record CM061267.1, on the reverse strand, counting down.
CCTGGGTCCATCCTCTGTGGCTAGGCACTGGCCCAGACATCCCTCTGCTGAGAGCGCTTGCTGGCTGAGGCCACGGCCTGGGCCAGCTCGGGGAGGCCCGCGGGTGACTTCTCCGGGGCACAGGTGGCCACGATAGGCCCCGTCACATGGCTGCCTCCAGGAAAGAGGGTCCCACCAGCTCTGAGAGCAGGTAAGGGTCTTGCCTTAGCTGTGGGGGGTCGTTAACTCCAGCACTGCTCAGGCGACCGCATCTGCAAAGGCCCCAGGTAGCATCGACTCCCACAGAGACACCCAGGGGGTCAAGTACAGAGGGGTCCTTACGGGCGTCTCCCCAGGCCACCCAGCCCCAAAGCAGCCACTGGGACATCCTTCAGGATCCACAGGGAGAAGGGGTGCAAGAGGCCGCCCCAACACGGCAGAAGTCCCCTGGGAGACCCGCGGAGGTTCCAGGTGGAAGATCCCGAACCCATCCAAGCGATCCCAGGACCCCGTCCCCCAACCCTCCTGGGCTCTGTGCCGCAGGCCGTGCCCCGCAGTCCCGATGCTGGGGCCCCGGGGAAACGTGATGTCGTCCTGCGTGTCCGTTGTACCAACATACACCGTGCCCGCGCCAACACCGCCAGTCCCGGGTCACCCGGTGGCTCTGTGCAGGGGCAGGAGACAGGCCCGGGTCACCCAGTGGCTCTGTGCAGGGGCAGGAGACAGGCCCGGGTTACCCGGTGGCTCTGTGCAGGGGCAGGAGACAGGCCCGGGTCACCCAGTGGCTCTGTGCAGGGGCAGGAGACAGGCCCGGGTCACCCGGTGGCTCTGAGCAGGGGCAGGAGACAGGCCGGCAGGAGGCCAAAAGGGCCAAACACACTGAACCCCGAGGCCGAAGAACAGAGACGCTGTGTTCGTGGACTTTGGTAAAAGACCGGAAGGTACACGAGCCGCCTGAGCCGCCGAGGCCACGGGACGGGCAGAGAGCAGGTCCCACTGTCCCGGCCCCCACGGTGGCCTTGCCGGTTCCGGAAACTCCTCCCCAGCTGCGTCTGTGCCTCCGGCCCCTGCCCGCAGGGTGGGGGTGAGCGGGCGAAGAAGGGGAATTCCAGGGTTGCGCTTCTGGAAACTCCCGAGAGGTGTTCAGTTTGCTCTGTGTGTGCTGCTGCTTTGGTCTCGGGAGCGATGCGCACGGACTCACCTCGGCACGAAACCCCTGGACCGTCGATAACCTGTCTGCAGACCCCGCAGACTTGGGCTTTCTTGAAGACCTTGTTCTTGAACCGGTGCAGACTCGCCGTCAGCTCTCCTGGCTGGAAAGTCAAGGGGGACACGGTCAGCTCTCCTGCGCCCGGCTCGTGGCGCTGCCTCTGCCCCTCGAGGGCAGTGACTCAGCTTCACTCCACGGCACGGCCCCGGGGTCTCGGGCGCCCTGTCAGCACCCCGTGCCCGAGTCCCAGCGGAAGTGCGCCCTGGAGCGCCCCACGAACCAACGTCACTTATGGGGTCCTGTTTCAGCTTCCAGACTGGAGGCTTACAACCACCTCCGCCCACGGCAGAGTGATCCATGTGCACTCCCAGAGTCTTAACGCTTTTTCTTCCGGAAGAGACGAAGAGCAGACGGCACAATTACGTGCAGGACAGGCTAACGCAGGACTGTAGGGCCCCCGGCCTCTGAGTCAGTGAGCATCTCTGGGAGGACAGCAGTCATAAGACCAGCTTGATAAGATATGAGGTTTCTGCCCGGCCAGTGTGGCTCAGAGGGTGGAGCGTCGTCTCATGGACGGAGAGGTCCTGGTTCCATCCAGGTCAGGGCACGTGCCCGGGTTGCGGGCTCGATCCCCAGTGGGGGGCATGCAGGAGGCAGCCGATCAGAGTATCTCTCTCATATCGATGTTTCTATCTCTCTCCCTTCCTTTCTCTAAAAAATCAATAAAAACATACTAAAAAAAAAGCAAAAAAGATGCGAGGTTGCTCCTTAAGCCTGGGATAGCAGGGACTCCGTCACACGCACTGTCAGTAGGAGAAAGCGAGCCCCTCGTCACCCCCGAGTTCATGTCTGTGGACTCCAGGCTCACAGCTGTGGATGATCTTACACAAATTCAACTTGCCTTAGGCACCAAATCCCAATCACTGTGCCCGCTTCTGGGTACGTGACAGTGTTGTCAGTAACTGACACCCACACGCTCTCCGAGGCTCACGTTCACCACCAGGACAACCAGAATTCCCTAAGAAGGGGAACTATTCTCAGGAACGTGTAACAAAGGGTACAACTATTTTGGAAAACGGTTAGCCAATTTCTTATAAATATTCTGAAGTCGACACCAACCGTAGGAATCCACAATTCCACTCCTCCAGACGCCAGGAAAAAAAATGCAAATGACCACAAAGACTTGTGCAAGAAAGGCCACAGCTGCCTGATTTACAACTGCTCCGACCAGAAAACAACCCAAATGTCCATCAAAAGCACCCTGGAGCCCGGCCGGTGTGGCTCAGTGGATTGAGTGTCGTCCCATGAACTGAAAGGTCCCGGTTCGATTCCCGGTCAGGGAACATGCCTGGTTTCAGGCTCGATCCCCAGTAGGGGGCGTGCAGGAGGCAGCCAATCGATGTTTCTCTCTCACATTGATGTTTCTATCTTCTCTCTCTCCCTTCCTCTCTCTCTAAAAAATCAATAAATAATAAATAATGAAATAAAATAAAGGGCCTGGATGAACCAGCCGTGGTACATGCAGACAGTAGAACACTGTTCTCATACACACAAGAGCAAATCACTAACACACACAACATCACGGCTGGACGCCAAGAGCACTGGTACGCTGAGTGAACAGCACAGGAGCACACAGAGAACAGTTCTATCTGTAGGATGTTCACGAGCAGGCAAACTACTCTGTGAAGTTCCTCTGAGGCAGAGCGCTTCCACAGCCCAGATTCCTGCAGGAGCAGGTCTGCGGAGGCAGAGAAGGACGGGAAGCAGTACACCACCAGGTCAAGGAAGAGCTCAGGGTTCAGGCAGGACGAGACAGCAGGACTGAGCGACTAGACGGAGCACCAGGCAACAGCCCAGAGAGCACTTACGATCTTCGTGAGCTTCCTCTGAAGCATTCAGCTGAGTACTGATAAGTGCACACATGTGCATGTGTGCATGTATGTGTACATGCATTTACAAAGGAGCTACCCAAGGCTGTGGCAAGAAACAGCAGCACGGATTGGAGGAGACAGTGCTCAGTGCCCACAGCGCTGGGAACAGTGCCCGTCCCCACAGCCAGACCTGTGCTGCAGTGCCGAGAAAATGCAGAAGGGTCCTGCCTTAGTTGCTGGGGGGAGTTAACTCCAGCCTGAGCACTGCTCCTGTTCAGGCTACCACATCTGAAAAGCAGAACCCAAAAGGATCAACCTCTCTCCAAGCAACTTACCTGCATTCCGGAACAAAGCAAGGATATCTGTAGGAATGAGAAATATCCAGCACCCAATAAGCGAAAACGCACAATGTCTGGTATCCAGTCGAAAATTACCAGGCATGCAAAGCAACAGGTAAACACAGCCTATGATGAGACTCAATCACTGAAAAGTGACCCCAAGTTGACAAAATTGGCGGAGAAGATATTAAGAGCGGGAGGGGGTTATTCTAACTGTATTCTCCATGTTCAGAAGGTAAACAGAAACCTCGAAGGTATAAAAAGATCCAAACCACGGCTGGTTTCCTTTTTTTTTATAGGAAAAAAGTAAAACTCATAGGTGAAAATACACTGGGTGGGATTACTGGTGGATTAGACACAGCAGAAGACGTCACAGGACGAGCTTCCCAAAATAAAGCACAGGAAGTCGAGCACACCTAAGTAAGTGAATGAACAGGTACGCCAACAAACAGCATCCATGAGAACAGAGCTGTGGGCCAATCTCAAGCAGCCTAACATATGTGTAAAAGGGTAGGGTGGTGACATTTGAAGAAACAACAGCCAAAACTTTTTCAAACTATAAACCTATAGATCCAAGAAACTCAACAAATCCCACATACAAGAAATGTAAGGGAGCCCAGCCCGTGTGGTTCAGTGGATGGAGCGTCGTCCCATGGACTGAGAGGTCCCGGTTCGATGCCCAGTCAGGGCGCATGCCCAGGTTGCAGGCTCGATCCTCAGTAGGGGGCATGCAGGAGGCAGCCGATTGATGTTTCTCTCTCACATCGACGTTTCTATCTCTCTCTCCCTTCCTCTCTCTCTAAAAAAAAAAAAAAAATCAATGAAAACATATACTCTTTAAAAGTGTAAGGGAAACGACACCAAGGCGCAGGAGAATCCAATTGCTCAAACCCAGTGACAACGACAAAAGCATAATAAAAGCACCCAGCGAGGGAAAGGGCACATCACACACACGAACCAACCATGAGCAAAGCAGCAGGTTTCTCAGTCTTTAGAAAGAAGCAGTAAGAAGACTGTACATCCACATAAAGTACTAGAGAAACACTGCCAATCTAGAATTCCGTACCCAGCAAAATCATCTTCCAAAAACGAAAATAAAGTAAAAAATTCCTAAGACAAACAAAACCTTCCGCCATGCCAGCCGTCCCGTGTGCGCTGGCCATCCCCGAGTCTCCCAAACTGTCCAGCTCTCTGCAGGCGACGCACAGTGTCCATCGTGACCCTTTCTAGTCATACCGTCCCCCAGACCCTCCTGAGCTCTGCAAGTGCCTCAGCAGGCCCATCCCTTAACCACGATCTCCTGGTGCTTCTGTTCTTGTCAAGCCTGTCCAGTGAGAAGACGTGCCCTGCACCGAGCAGGAGGCTTGGCATTGCTTCAGCCACCTGCAGTACAAGGTCTGTGACCCCCCGCAAGTCACCAAGGACACCCTCCCCCCTCCTGCCTATTAACAGAGCTCCGCTGAGTGACCAGATGCTAAACCAGGTCCCAGCTGTGAACACTGGCAGCCTCGGGCAGCTGGACGCAGAGCCACCACCAGGTGACAGACGACTGTAAAGATCCGTTCTGCATGGGAGGCACTGTGGTCACACGCATCTTCACGCGTGTTTCCGGTTTCTTCGAAAGATAGAACCTGTTTTGAGGGCAGGGCTCAGTGCCTGCCAGGGGGACGGAGCACATGAAGTCCCTGACATCGGCGAGACCCTTCTGTGCCGTAACCGTGGTCCCCGTGGTTCCACAGACAGGATGGCAGTGTGCAGACCAAGACCACAGCGGAGGGACCAGGGTTCAGGCCCGGTCCCCACCCGGCTCCCACTCGGACAGGAGGAAGCATTCAGGTGCCTGACAGACAGCCCTCTGTCCTCATCAGTGCCCTGGCTGGCACATACATTTCCCCTCAGATTTGGGGCATTTGTGCCTCTGGACAGTGAATCCTGGGTCTCAATCAATATCTGTTGGCCAAATGAATCAGCCGTAGTCTGTGGGCCAAGGCAGGACACTGTGACCTTTCATTCCTTACAGATACTTTTATTCCACCCAGGGAGAAAGAGGCTGTGTTCCTGAGGTTTTCCTGCCGACGGGCCCCAGCTGGGCGGCCAGGAGGGAACAGGGGAGCTGCTGTGGGGAGGCTGGACCCGTGGCTGGAGCCTAAGGATCCACTGAGGGCAGCGCAGGAACATCTGCTCCTGGCATCTGCACAGAACATCTCCCAGAAAGGAGTGGAGCCCGGATTAGACCGCCTTTGTTCTCACCTGAGATCTGCTTTCATTTCTCCCCAGGAGGCGGGGCCTGACGAGCGGGGGGGAGGGGAGGCCGCCATGCCCATGCCGAAGCATTTAGCAGGCTCAGCTCAGGAATCTAAATGGCATTTAATTGCTCGGAGCAGACAGTGGGAAGGAGAGAGCCAGGCTCCTGGTTCCACAAGGACTCCCTCAGGGTGCACCGTAATTAGTGCTGGTCTCGATGTGAGGTGTTTTTAGAAAGAAAAAATCTCTGCAAATTGGAGGAGGACGTGCTGGACACGGGAGCAGAACCAGAGCCTCTGCTCTGCTCCGCAGACCTGGGCGTGCACGCGGGCGCGCAGACCTCCGCGCTGGGTTCTCCCCGGCGCTGTGCTGACGAAAAGTCACCCGCACAAACAGCTCCGTCAGCACAGACCAAACGACGGCCTCCCCTCAGGAGAGGATTCAGGCGTGCGTTCTGGTACCCGGCAAAACCTCAGAAGCCAACTAGGGAGGCTGACGCTGAGAAAAACACAAATCAGCTCGACTCTGAAGTTAAAAGGCCCCGGAAACTCCCCACACGGCAGAGGGGACCCCAAACCTTTGGGGTGATCTTGCCTGGGGACGCATCCATCCCTGGCAGCCACAGGGCCCCGGGCATGGGGACATCCTCCCCACACCCGTCTGTCCCCAACTTCCCAGCAATGGCATGTGGCTGCGAAGCTGAAAATCCGAACACAGCACAACTCGGTGATGAGCGCCTGACACTGTGAACACTTCTCACTCCCCAGACACTTGGAGGAGTTTCCGGGAAAGGTATGCGACAAAGGCCTAATTATTAGACTCAAAGAAAGGGCGGCGGATCCTGGGGGGAGCTCCCCCCACATCTGCTGGGTTGAAGTCAGCCCTGTGGAGGCTGGTCCCCCGCGGGGAATGGAACGTGGCCGGTCCCGGCCAGCGCATCCCCAGCCTGGGCACAGAGCCAGCGCCCTTTGTAAGGAAAACACGCTGCACGGTGAGTCCCCATGGCCAATGTCGTACTTCCATTCCGGGAACGGAGTCCAAGGAAGCACGTTCAAGAGGCAGTTGGATTAGAAAGTTAAGCCTTAACTGCCCCCCACTCCACGGAGCTCACCAGGGCGCCTGCGGCCCACCAGGCAAGGCCCCCCTTCCCTGTCTGTCCTTTCCTGCACGCACACACAAGGGAACCCAAGCGCACCCTCGGGCACAGACAAGGACACACGCGCAGACAAGGGCGCACGGCACACGCACAGACCTGCAAGCGCGCGCACAGACAAGGGATTGAACACAGGGCACGCGCGCACCAGCCCGAAAGACTCCTCCGCGCGCCGGGAGACCCCGCGCCCCCTCGGAGCGCCCGCGCCCACTCACTTGGCGCCGCCGCCGGCGCGTCCGGGCCCCGCGCGTGCATCCTCCAGGCGGCCCCCGGGTCAGGGCGCTCAGCCTCATGGCCGCTCCGGGCGCCCACGGAGAGCCTGTCCCGGCCGGGCGAGGATGGCGGCGTCTGGGAGTCCAGGAAAAGTTCGACGCCGGAGGCCCGAAAAAACGCGGCCACCACCTCCAGTTCCACTCCACAGTCAGAAGTCAGACGCAGGAACAAAAGCCAGGCGAGCGAGCGAGCGCACGGTCCCCTGGCGAACCTCCATCTGACACGAATTAGCCCTCCCTCCCCCGCCCGGACCGCAGCTCCAGAGGACGCGAGCGCGTCTCAGCCAAACCCAGGGAGAGTGCAGAAACGCCCCGGGCAGGGGTGCGGGGCAGGCCTTCCCTGCTCCGACCGGATTCCCGCGCCCTGGGCGAGGGTGCAGCCTGAGTAGGATTTCCCTCCCAGAACGCAGCCCCAGGGGCTTCAAACCAAACCCACAGACTCGTTGGTTCGGGGATTTTAAATCTTGACTATGTCCAGTCACCCTGCCTGGGTGCACGGGTGATGGCCAGAGTCACTGGGAGCTACTCTGCTAGACAACTGTGGGTTTGCAGTGAAGGAAGGGAAACCCTCGTCGGAAAGGCTGGCTTTCTCATTTGCCCCCTCAGCTCAGGAAAACAAGGATGGAGCAGCCTCGCTGGGAGGGATGAGGACCAGGTGGGGGCTCCAGCAAGCTCAAAACAAGGGATTAGGGACCTTCCACTCTGGGGGAGGGGTGCACACCGTCACCCAGCTCCTGGAGAACCACATCCCTTTTCCAGCCCCCTTTTCCTCTCTGGGTCTGCAATTTTAGAAGGAAGTTTAAAGCCTGGCCTTTGGGAGGTGAAGGTGACCAGCGTGGTGGAGGCAGGGCATCATCACATGACCAGGAATCCAGACACCTGGAGAGTGGAAGGGTCCCTCTGCCTGAAGGACAGCCCGTGGGGAAGGTGGGCGGGACCCACAGAGAGCACAGTCTGGTCCACTGCCTGTCAGACCCCGTGGGACTGAGCGTCGTGGGCACCATCGGGCAGTGGACTGAGCTTTCCAGCAGAAGCTCTGGCATCTGGGGGCTGATGGAAGGACCGAAAGGCTGAGGCCACCTCCTCCCTCCTGGGGGGTGCAGCGGCCCGAGGACCTGACCCGCCTCACTGCCCAGCCCGTGAGCAGTTTTGATGACCTGTGATGCGCCCACAGCTCAGGCCTGTGTGGGTCTAACCCCCCTTCAGATCTTCTGCTCTGCTCGCAACTCCAATGCCTTAGCTCGGGAGTGCAGTCTGGGTGGGCCAGGCCGGGCCTTTATGGTTAACACATGTGCGAATTCCAGTCTCGGACTCGGGCAGCATTGACCTCTCGGGGTCTGGCGCTGAACACCCGTCACCGTCTTTCCGTTTCTGCGGTGGAAAAGCCACACTGCTCGTCGACCTCCAACCACAGACCGGGGAGCGGGCCGTCCACCCGCTCCTTCCGGTTCCCTCCACCCCTCCCGGAGAACTTAGCTCATCTCCCCACTCATTCATCCACTCGTTTTCGGGATCTGTTCCTCGTCACTCACTTTTTTCAGAGCTGTTTGGACCTCAGTTTCTGCAGACATCTCTCAGTCCTGTTTCTGCAGACACAGCCCCGCACCCCGTGACTGAGGAGCCCTGGGAACACTTCTGAGTCTCATCCACGTCCGACTCCCCAACATATTACACAGGACGTCATTGCGCTCTCTGGGGACACACACAGCAGGCGCCCTTCCCGGAGTCCGCGGGAGCCAGCAGGAGGACCCCAATCCCGCAGACAGCAGGACCCCCCAACGTGGTGAGGGTGTGTGGAGCCCCGGAGGGACAGTGCCGAGCCCAGGCCCCCGCAGCCCCAGCCTTCCCGATTGGGAGAGCCCCTGATCTTCTCCTGTTTGTTTAAAAGGTACAACATTCAGAAATTCCCACACCGTTATTAGTAGTAAGTCACGTGCCCCAGATACACCTCAGATGGTGACCACAGGCTACAGGTGAGAATTAGCAATCAGGACGTCTCTGAGCCACGCCCAGACCACCGAAGCCAGCAGGGATACTTCCCCAAATGCAAAACTGGGAATCCTGCTGTGACTCCCCGCTTTGCCAGCCCCCTCCCCCCGCCCTCGGCACCATCCCCCCCGCCCTGCTCACACCCAGGCTCCATCTGCTCTGTGCCCTGGAGATGCTGGTTCTCCGTCCTCCTTTCCAGGGGAAAACTGGTGCCTTTCTGAGCTCAGCGGCAGGCCCGCCTCCCGCCCCACCTCCCCCGACCCACCTCACCCTCCGGGCCCTGAGGGCCCAGCCCTGGAGTGTGGTCATCTGCCTCGTGCTGCCAGTCTGCCAGTCCTAACCTTTGTCTGGGGTTTTCCACACACGAAACAGAGCGGGGGCAATAAATGCTGGGGCAGGAAGGAGAGCGTCTGCCCTGCTCTACGGCCACGCTGTGGACTCTGGTTACCACAGCCTGTCTCAGATCACCCCGGAGGGCTTGGGGGCAGCTCAGCCTGGGGACCCTGGAGGAACCAGGGCAGGTGCGGAGCCAACTCCTTCAGGCACAAACAGCCAGGCCTCACCAGATGCCCCCTGCAAGGGCTACCGTCCAGGCCTCCACTGCTGAGGCCAAACCCTCCCTGCTTCCCGCTGGCCCAATGCCTCCCGCTGGCTTCTGGGTTCCCAGCACCAGAGCAGGGCTCTTCCTGCAGGGGGTGGACTGTGTTCAGGGGTGCCGGGGGCTGAAGCCCAGGCGCACTGGCGACCCTAACACGCCTACAAAGGCCAGTGACAGTGGCGACTGGATTAGAGCCACTGAAGAAAGCGGGAGCCCACGAGTCCACGGACAAACGCGTGAGCACAGTGCAGGTCTGCAGAGCAGGTGCGGCGTGGCCTCTGGAGGGGATGGGAAGGCTCAGAGGTCACTGGGGTGCGGAGACGGAGAGGTTTTAGCTCCCACGTGTCCTGGGCACTCAGAGGACAGCCAGTCTACCCTCTGCCGCTGCCGCTCTGGAGAGGCTCTGTACAGTCTCAGGTCACCTCCCCTGGTTCATTCCAGGAGGGAAAGAGTCCGTCTCCGTCCACGGCAGGGAGGGCTGGCCAGGCCTCCTCCGCAGGGGCCGGACCGGCCGTGGCCTTGGTGGGACTCATGCATCCGTGGTAGGGCACAGCCTGAACCCTACGGTGACCGGTTCACCAGACCCCACGAGGGTCCTGAGCCCTGAGCTCGGACGGCCGCTGCACCGCTTGATCCGTCCAGGCTCCCAGCCGCTGTCCGCGGTGAAGTCCCCAAATGCTGTGGGCAAATGCCTCCAGTCTGCACCACCCACCCCGCCGCGCGCGACGTCCGTCCGCCACAGGCCAGGCACACTCCTCCTCGCTCTGTGACCCTGAGTGCCTGGGAGTCGCCAAGAGCACCTTTATTTATTTATTTATTTTTAATCCTCACCTGAAGATATTTTTCTATTTATCTTGAGATAGAGTGGGAGGGAGAGAGAGAGAAACATCCATGTGACAGGGACACATCGAGTGGCTGCCTCCCCTACGACTCCGACCAGGGCCGGGGACAAACCACAACCAAGGTACGTGCCCTTGACCAGAATCGAACCCGCGACTCTGTGGTCCGAGGGCCGACGCTCTAACCGCTGAGCCAAACCTGCCAGGGCTCCAGGAGCACCGTTAAAACACTTTGCCTCCGAAGACAGGACCCTCCGGCTGGAGGAGCTCCTGCCCACAAGCTGCTGCCAGCCTTCCTGCCCCGCCTTCCCTCCTGGTCCGATGGGGGGACGCCAGCTGGTGGAGCATCTGGGTCACCGGCAGGCCCAGGCCTCAGGCAGACCCTCGATCTCAGGGCCCTGCCACCCCCTCCCGCTCGGCGGGCTCCTGCTCCACGCCACACGGGGAACACGGCCCGGCTCAGTAATCCCTGGGGGAGCACCGACTCCAGGGGAAACCAAGGCCCCGTGGGGTCTGGGGCTGAGTGGGGCCAGCTCCCTGGCTAGCAGGGCCGTGTGGGGCGTGGGCACGTCACCTCACCCAGGACATCCTTGGGGACAGGCGTTAAGCACTGAAGAGGCTGTGTGCTTCCTGCCGGCCCCGAGGGGATGTCCGCGGCCTCGAAAGGCCCTCCCCCGGAGGACGCGCCCCGACTCCAGCTTCAGGTCCTTCTCTCCCTCTGCTTCGCACGAGAGTCACACGGGTGCCGCACGAGCCTGTGAGGGACACAGGAGTCCCCTGGCCTCAAGGGGGTCACTCAGTCCTGCCAATTCAACCAAAATGTTCATTCGTCGGCTACAGAATTCCAGGCAACTCTCAGCAGGAGCCCACAGCCCCTCCCACGTCACGTGGCTTCTTTTCAGGGACAAGGTGGTGACTTCCGACACCCGTGGCACCCGTGGCATCTCGGTGCTTGCACGTGCTCAGACGCCAGCCTGTGTCCTCGCCCCTCCCCCCTCTTCACTTCCTTCCCCGCCTTCAAAGGTTCAGAGGGGCACCTGCTCTGCAGTCGGCTCCCAGCTCGTGCTGTCCCCTCCCCGCCCCCGAGCAGCTCGGCTTCACTCAAGAACTGGCAGAGCAGAGCAAAAGGAGCGGTTAGTTAAAGAGCACCCCCACAGTGCCAACCCCTCCACCCTGATCCGGGGTCTGCTCCACTCTCCTCCTGGGTGTCCCCACCATCCAGAGGAGGGCGTGGGGGCTCCTGCCGGCGTGGACACCAAGGCCTCGCCCTCACAAAGGAGAAAGCACACTGCACCTCTGCGGCTCGCAGTCAGAGCTCACAGTTCACCAGAAAAGGGGCCCAGACACTCAGTGTCACCCTCCCCGGGGAAGGTCTGTGACGGGGAGAGATGGGAATGACATACACGTCAGGCCAGTCGATGGAAACTGAGATTTCTCCCTGCAGGAGAGGACCAGGGCGGGCACTGCCAGCCTCTGTCTCACACGCATCTCACACTCAGAGCCAGCCTGCGGTCACAGGGCTGACCACCAGGGCCCCGAGGCCCCGGGCCCCCTGGCCGCTTCCTGCCAGAACGTGAGCCCGTGGAAAGGAGTGCGAGCCCTCTGAGCAGCACTCGGGGTCGGAGGAGTCCAGGGCTTAGCCCCCCACCCCGCGGAGCCCCCTGCACACTGACTCCACGCACACGCAGAGCAGGAGTGAGCGAGTCCTCAGCGGGACTGGAGACCCGCCGCGCGGGATGGGTCCACTGCTCTCGGCACCCGGGACCACGTGGACGGAGGCGCGTCCGCTTCCTGCCGGTGCTGAGGCGGACGAGCTGCTGGTCCTCTTCCGGCCTTTGAAACGCTTCCCACTGACTCCGAATTGAACTATTTCGCAGTGACGTTTACTTAACTCAGGAAAATCTACGTGGTCGGCCAGGTGTGGGGATGGGCCTCGAAATGCCCGTGGAGGGCAGGGCACGCTCCACACCCTCCCCCAGGAATCCGGGTTCCAGGGGTGCTATCCTGTTTCCAGGAGACCAGGAGTGGGGGGCACCGGTGTCCGGGAAGGGGGCGCAGTGAGGACACAAGGACCCACGGCCCCCAAGCCTTGGGCTGGAGGCTCCCGTCCCAAGGCCCCCACACCTGCCCCTGCTCCGCCAGGACCTGGCTCTGGCAGTGATGGGACAATGGAGACAGGTCAGACTGGCAGAGCGACGGGTCACCCAGCCTTGTCTCGGAAACCCTCACAGTCACCCCGGTCCCCCCTAGACAGAGAAGGTTCCACTGCTCCCGGCTTCGACCAGACATGGTGACAGCTGGACCTCGTCTGGAACGCGGGCGGGGATGTATGTGGCCCAGAAAACCCAGCACAAGGCTCAGGGTCCCACCCAGAACCACCCCTCTCGGCCCAGAACCCAGAGCCTCTTCCCAGCTTCCCTGTGGGCCTCTAGTCTGAGCAGGTTAGGGGCCACAGGCGCCCCCAGACGGGGACAGAGCACATGTCCTGGAGTATCGTCCCCCAGGAGGGGTCGCCAGGGGCACCCGGACCCTCCTGCCACCGGCTGAGCACCTGCAGGTCTCTTGCTAAAGACGATGACAAGCCAGGGCCGACCTCACAGGTCTGCTGAGTTCCCGCCAGGTCCGGCACCGAGGACTTTGGTGAGAGCCATGACATTCCTGCTAAGGCGGCCGAGACTGAGCTGGAGCCCTGACCCTGACCCTCACCCTGACCCTCACCCTGACCCTGACCCTCACCCTCACCCTAACCCTCACCCTGACCCTGACCCTGACCCTCACCCTCACCCTCACCCTCACCCTCACCCTCACCCTGACCCTGACCCTGACCCTCACCCTCACCCTCACCCTCACCCTGACCCTGACCCTGACCCTGACCCTGACCCTGACCCTGACCCTCACCCTCACCCTAACCCTCACCCTGACCCTGACCCTGACCCTGACCCTGACCCTGACCCTAACCCTCACCCTCACCCTCACCCTCACCCTCACCCTCACCCTCACCCTCACCCTGACCCTACTCCACGCGGAACAGAACGGCAGGGAGTCTGAGGACGTGGGTTTACACCAGTTAACAGGTGCTGACTCCTTATTCCTGGAGCGTTTGAAGAGCAGAGGGTGTCCGTGTGTCCTCGCCTCCGTGAGTCCGCGGGTTTATTCCCGGGCGGGTGGAAGGCGCTTGCTTACACTTTTAAAACCCTAATGTTACTAAAGCGTCCACAATCTATACTTCTCAGAAGCCGAAGTGTTTCTGGTTATGAAACGCGTACTTTATCAGAATCACAAAGCTTATACGTTTCTTCTCGTCAGGAAGCTACCAGCCTTTCAGACCAGCCATTTCCTCGATATTATCGATAAGATGTATAAAGAAATTCTTAAATGTCAAAATCGCTGTCCACAGGCTCTGTCACTGAACTTACAAACGCAGATCCAGCAGGCGGTCCTGACAGGCGACACTGCCCCTGGGTTCTCAGTGCGCTCAAGACCGTACAGGAGGTGCCAGCAAAGCTTTTTTTTTTTTTTAATCCTCACCCGAGGATATTTTTCTGTGTATCTTCAGATAGAGTGGGAGGGAGAGAGAGAGAGAAAGGGAAAGAGAGAGACACATCGACTGGCTGCCTCCCGCACAACCCCGACCAGGGCCGGGGACGAACCGTAACTGAGGTACGTGCCCTCGGCTGGAATCGAACCCGCGACTCAGTGGTCCGCGGGCCGACCCTCTACCGCTGAGCCAAACCGGCCAGGGCCCATCAAAGCTTTTAAATGAAACCACCTGATGTAACGCCACCAAGCGTGGAAACAGATAAAATGTCAGGACTGGATGCCGCGGAATAACCCGACACATTCCCGCCGCAGAGACGGGCAGAGGGAGACGGTGCCGCCGGCCACGAGCCTTTCCGTGTGCACAAACAGCGCCTCGGCTCGGACAGCTGAAGGCAGCAAGGATGCGCCCATCACACCTTAATCTAAGCAAACCAAAAATAAAACAGATAAAGTGGAGGTCGGGGGAGCGTTTCCACCGTTTGGTTTCGGCGAGTACAAAGTCTCCAGGCCAAGCCTAGCAGGGAGGCCGGGCAGGAATTCGGTGAATTGTTTTATGTGCGTTCCCCGGTGATTATCTCAAACACCGAGATGAAGGGAGATTAAATAAAAGCATTAAAAGTAAAGAGGCCGCAGACATTCCGGCTTTGGGTAAAAACAGTTGAAGTTTGTGGGTTCCAAAGTGTAGGAGACTCCCCTCCACCCTCCCTTACGACTGTGGAGTTACACGGTCGCGGCGCAGGGCCTCAGGTGGCTGTCCCCGCGGGGCCCCAGAGGAGCGACACCCTGTCACTGCGCCACACAGGCCGGACCTCGGCCTCCTCCCACCAAAAGTCCACGGGACGCACAGGGCCTCGGAAGCGAGGGCTGCAGGTCCACACAGACGCCCGTCACTGGAGGCCACACCCTGCGGCCACGCCTGGGCTGGGCCCTGAACCCGGGGCCAGGCATCTCTGCCCTTTGGTTTCTGATTAGCTGAGGACGGTGATTCACAGCTGCCGTCCATCCGCCCTCCGCTCACCCTCAGATTGGGTGGGAGAGGTGCCCCCACCCATAGAAGAGGAGAGGGCGAGGCCAGGACTCAGGCTCGTGGGCAAAGGGGTGGAGGACAGGAGGGCCCAGGGCTTCCTCCAAGAGGGCAGCAGCAGGAAGTGGGAGGCCGACCCCAAGGCCGGGAGCCCTTCACTGACCGGGAATGAGGGCGCATGGAGGGGTCTGAGGAGAGGAAAGGGGTCTGACTGGGGCAGAACCTCCAGGTCCTCAGCTCCAGGCCGCAGTGCAGCAGGGAGCATGCCCTGGAGGTGAGGGACCACCTACTGTCCCATCAGCTGGCCGGGCCCACCCTGGGCACCTTCTGTGGGACAGGCCAGCGAGGCCAAGGTCGGGGACACCAGCCAAGGTCATGGACCACAAGACAAGGGACGACGGTGGCTGGCACAGGGGGATGGCAGGTACCGGGGCAAGGTGGCCACACCCTGAGCCCATCCCAAGGAGGCCAGGGGACTGGGTGTTGGGAGCTGGCCTGGAGGAGGCCACCAGAGGTAAGGGAGAGAGGGCTGGGCTCAGGCAGAGCCGCAGGGGCAGCGAGGAGCCTTTGGCCAGGTCAGTGTCCAAAACTATGGAGGAGATACCCTGTGAGGGACGGCCAGTAGCTGGGCAGCACGCTGCAAGGTGACTGGACCATATGCATCGAGAACCACAGACAGGGTCGGGCTCCTGGCCCTGCTCACTCCACCAGCCAGGGGACGAGGGGTCCCACAAGGAGGGGTCCCACACACAGGCCAGCACGAGGGTGACCACGCCACAGTCCACCAGCCAGGGGACGAGGGGTCCCACAAGGAGGGGTCCCACACAGAGGCCGGCACGAGGGTGACCACGCCACAGTCCACCAGCCAGGGAAGGAGGGGTCCCACACACAGGCCAGCACGAGGGTAACCACGCCACAGTCCACCAGCCAGGGAAGGAGGGGTCCCACACAGAGGCCGGCACAAGGGTGACCACGCCACAGTCCACCAGCCAGGGGAGGAGGGGTCCCACACAGAGGCCGGCACAAGGGTGACCACGCCACAGTCCACCAGCCAGGGGAGGAGGGGTCCCACACAGAGGCCGGCACAAGGGTGACCACGCCACAGTCCACCAGCCAGGGGAGGAGGGGTCCCACACAGAGGCCGGCACAAGGGTGACCACGCCACAGTCCACCAGCCAGGGGAGGAGGGGTCCCACACACAGGCCAGCACGAGGGTAACCACGCCACAGTCCACCAGCCAGGGAAGGGCACAGAGATGGGCGCAGGGAGGGACGTGGCATCCCCAGCACCTGGCACAGGGACCCATCCACAAAAGGAAAGAATGTGCACGAGCAAAACCGTAAATGGAAATATTGTGTAACCGCTAATCCTCGCGCGGCAGAGACGATGCAGTGACAAAGCGTGATTTCTGCTCTGGCATGTTAGGGACAGACACAACGTGTGCAGCAGGTGCGCAGACTCCACAGCGCTTCTTTGTGAGGCCGGCGGGGGCAGCCCTGGGGGCGGGCAGCCTCCTCCCCTGCAGCCCGAGGGGGCCTGCCCGGAGGGGACAGGATGCTTAGGGCCCAGAGGAGCAGCTTGTTCATCTGCGTGACACCCCATCCCTCCTGCTTTTCTGACAAACCAACGTTTCTTTTTCCCCCGGGGCTATTTTGGCTGCAAGATAGATTCAAACAGAATAACAGGGATTTGACAAATAAAAGGACGATTTAAGGACGTGCCCACGCAGTCTGTGATCTCACCAAGCCAGGAAGCAGTCGAGTTCAGTACCCAGGGAGCCGCGAAACGATTTGCCTGGGGACACGAAAAACAGCTCCTGCCTCTATCTCGGGAATGGCGACACATGTACATACACACACGTGTGTGTTGCAGACATGCATGGCGTGTCCATGTGCGCACGTGCACACAGCACACATGTGCGTGCACAGGCGTGTGCACAGATGGCTGACATGCGTGTGGACATGCATGCACGCACACAAAGAGGGAGCAAGCAGGTGGGTCCGTGAAGCGTGTTCGGAGTCTCGGGAACCCAGTTCCTTCTTTTCCGAGATAAACCCCACTGGCTGTACTTAGGTAAATAACTGAAGTTTTTTCAAAGACACACAGTTGACAACTTGCCGAAAACTGGAATTTTTTCGTCGTAGCTCTCTCTTGTGCGGACTGACTGACTCCTCTGCCAGCCGTTTGGAAATACCAGGAATCTTTTCTCTTTTAATCCTCCCATGACTTCCGGGGGAGGAGGGCGGGCTGTGAACAAGGGCCAAGCCTCCCAACGAGGAGCGAGTCCACCCAAAATGCCGCGACCTGTGCCCTTGCGGACTCAGGAATCACACCCCTCCCGGTTCCAAGGCGCGATCCATGGGACTTTCCAGAGAGCCTCAAACTGGAAGGGTGCCCGATTTCGGGAGGTTGGGTAAGGAGGGCAGGGAACGGTCTGCTGGACACCCCCCGCCTGCCTGTCCACCTGCCCGGAGCCTCCGGACCACCCCACCCCGTCCCTGAGGCCGAGCAGGGGGACAGTGCGGGGCCAGGGGGCAGGTGGCAGTGGGGGGCCAGTGGGCAGGGGGGCCGTGGGGGGCCAGTGGGCAGGGGGGCAGTGGGGGGCCAGGGGACAGTGGGGGGCCAGCAGGGCAGGGGGGCTGTGGGGGTCAGGGGGCAAGGGGCAGTGGGGACCAGGGGGCAGGGGGCAGTGGGGGGCCAGGGGGTAGGGGGCAGTGGGGGCCAGGGGGCAGGGGGCAGTGGGGGGCCAGGGGGCAGGGGAGAGTGGGGGCCAGGGGGCAGGGAGCAGTGGGGGGCCAGCAGGGCAGGGGGGCTGTGGGGGCCAGGGGGCAAGGGGCAGTGGGGGCCAGGGGGTAGGGGGCAGTGGGGGTCAGGGGGCAGGGGGCAGGGGAGAGTGGGGGGCCAGGGGGCAGGGAGCAGTGGGGGGCCAGCAGGGCAGGGGGGCTGTGGGGGCCAGGGGGCAAGGGGCAGTGGGGGCCAGGGGGCAGGGCCAGCCCCTCTCCTGCCCTCCCCGCGGAGGTGCACGCTTCCTGCAGGCAAGCAGGAGCAAGCTGCCAGCTCCAGAGACCGTGCGGCGGGCAGGAAGGGGTGGCAAGCCACAGCAAGCCCAGGGCAGGGGATCAAAGGAGGGACCACGCCAGGCAACCCCCAGGGACACCCCCTCTGCTCACCCTCCTTTCTTTTCTTAGCAGAGGGCAAAAGGCAAAGCTCCCCACTGCCCCCCATTTCACGATGACGCGACACTCCGCAGAGGGTCCCACAGCCTCACCCTGAGGCGTCTCCAGACTCTGGTGCCCCCCTCCCCTGGAAGTGTCCCCCAGCCCTGACTTCAAAGAGGCCTAACAGGGCTCCTCCCTGGGCACCCCCGGGGATGAGGACACCAAGGGTTCGTACTAGGAAGTGGGGTTCAAGCCCAGCTGCCTTTACCTCGTGAAGTGGGACTGGCCCCGTCTGCTGGCTGGACATCGGGGACCTAGTCACCTCAGGGGCACTCAGCAGGCGCTCTGTGCACAGGGACAGGCAGGGCGCTGCGAGATGCTGGCCTCGCTGCCCGCTGCCCCGTCCTTCCACGCCCACTCGGCGGCCTCTCTGGGGTGTCTCTGCGCCCATCCGGCAGGAAGACCGAGCCTCCTGACAGGGTCGGAGCTCATGTCCAAGAACCAGGGCAGGAGGGGACTCTGCAGGACCTCAGAGAGCCCACGCATGGCCAGGGCACCAGAAAACCGGCCGACCCCTCTGGAGCCCAGACACCACGGGAGCCCAGGAAAGGCACGGGGGGCAGAGTAAATGGACAGCTTCCGTTCCTGCAAGGCCCCCGGTGAGCGTGGCCCTGAGTGAGCATGCACACACCCTGGTGCACACACCCTGGTGCACACACCCTGGGACTCTCGCTCGATTCCAACCACGAGGCTGACCTCTGGGACCACTGAGGCTGCTTAGCTGGAAGGCCACTGGTGAGCGCCAAGAACCGTCTGGTGCGGTCCCAGGGCCAGGCACTGAGAAGGAGGCCAGGGGCAAAGGGCCCGGGGACACACAGCTGTCCCGCCCCTTCCTGCTGTCTTCGCCTCAGGCCCTGTCAAGGTCAAGGGCGCGACCCCTGACATCACATCCCCTGGGCTGTGAAGGCAGCTCCTCACCCTGCCTCTAGCTGCCTGGGCCCCGGCCAGGCCTCCCCCACCCAGCACCAGCAGCCCCGGGCCTTGTTAGCACCCTGGTTCGAACATGCCCGGTGGAAGGCCATTTTGAGGCATCAGGGAAATCTGCATACAATACAGCACGTGGGTGGTGACTCTGGCCAGGTTCCAGGTTAGATACTGTGAGAGCAAGTGTCTGGCTCCCAGAGAGGGGCGCACCCCGGCGTACCACCTGGCTCCCATTCCTGGGGACAGACAGGACAGCAAACCTCGGGGAGCGCCCCAGCCGGCCAATGCTTTCAGGACCCTTCCTTCTGCTCCGGGAACTTACACCATGAGCCCTGGCCCTGCGGCTCCGTTGGCTGGGCATCATCCCCTGCACCAAAAGGTCGCTGGTTCGAGCCCGGTCAGGCCACATTCCCAGGTTGCAGGTTCGAGCACTGGTTGGGGCCTGGGGTATGCAGGAGGCAACTGATCAAAGTTTCTCCCTCACATCAATGTCTCTCTCTCTCTCTCTCCCTCTCCCTTCCTCTCTCTCTAAAATCAATAAAAACATTTTTTTTTAAAAAGAAAATCAGCCCTGGCCAGTTTGGCTCCGCGGTTAGAGCGCTGGCCTGCAGCCCGAAGGGTCTCGGGTTCAATTCCCAGTCAAGAGCACGTAGCTGGGCTGCAGGTTCGATCCAGGGCCCTGATCGGGGCTGTGCGGGAGGCAACCAATGGATGTGTCTCTTCCTCTCTCCCTCTCTCTCTCCAGCTCCTTCCCTCTCTCCCTCCCTCTCTATCTAAAAATCAATGGAAAAAGATCCTTGGGTGAGGATTAACAAAAAACTAAATAGATAAAAAGAAAATCATCACAATGAGAGATAATTAAGGAAACCGCCCGCCTCAGGGGCCACTGAGGTCACCACGGCAGTACCTGACGGTCGCCCCACCGGATAGCTGGGGAAACTGAGGCTCGCGACCGGACCGATGAGTCCCCTTTCTCAGGTCTCCGAGGGCCGACATCCCGGGACACAGGTGCCTGTCCTGCTGCTCGCTACACAAAGGCCACGAGTGAGCAAACAAAGGGGCCTCCCACGGGCTGCCGCACATCCATAATTAACGTGGTCCCTCCCACCCGCCTCCGCCACCCTCCGGGGGCACCTTTTGTCCTCAGCAGCAAGCCTGAGGTCCACGAACTGACACCGAGCTTGGAGATGCTCTGGAAGCCAAGGCAGGTGACGGGGTCCTGTCCCACGGGCCCTGTGTCCCCCAAGGCCACGGCCGGACACCACGGGCCAGGAGGTGCTACCGTCTCTGGGCAAGGACACGGGTCAGCAATGGAGCCACACTCTCCTGAGCGGCCAGCCGCGGGGACCAGGCAGATTGCACAGAAACATCTCCCCGGAATCCAGCCACTTTTCCGACGGGTCCAGTCCCAAAGAAAGAGCCAGTGAACATGACCCGGGCTGCGGGGCAGAGAAGTGACGACTGCTCTGGACGCCAGCGGGTCACGGGAGCAGACCCTCATTTCCGGGAGACGGGCGGTTCCACACCTCGCGGGGCTGTGTCCGGGCCGCACCGCGCTAGTAACCCCGGCCTCTCACGGCGTGGATCTCAGGACACCCACGCGCTGCCCAAGGAACCCTCTTTTGCCACAAGAAGAGTTGGGCTTCGGCTCTGTACCCGCGACTCTCCTCAGGGGCTCCCCCGCATTCCCAGCCGCCACTGCCACCAACGTCCAATCACGGGACAACCTGAAACGCGGCTGTTTCCCAGAGATGACAGCGGCTGGGTCCTCCGGTCTGTAAGCGGCGCGTGGAGGGCGCGTGGAGGGCACCTGTGAACCTGACGGAGCCCCGGGAGCCGGGCGCCCACGGCCCTGCGAGAACAGCCAGCACCTCGCTTTCCTCCAGGAAACACTCAGCGTCCCGGAGGCCCCCACGGTGTGGAAGGGCCCCCGCCCCGGAAGTCGGGAGGCTCCGAGTGATGTCATGCCTTGTCCAAGGCCGCCCGGCTCCTTCCAAAGCTCTTATCACAGAAACCACAGGAAGCCTTGGCCCGTCCTTGGAGGGAACACAGTGTGCACCGCCCAGCCCCCGAGGGTGTCGGAGACCGGGCCGGGGTGCTCGTGGTCCCGCCCAGACCCTGGACAGCTCCGGCCCCACAGCCCACGGCCGGCCCACATCTGTCCTGGGACGTGGAGGAAAACATGGTCGCGTGACCACGGACCCTCGTACACGTCCAGACGTCACTCAGCTGGTGAGCGTGTCCCTAGCGGTGAACAAAACGTAAGAGTGCGTCATCTCTACACGTGACCTGCATCTGGGACACCCCTGATTTAAAGGGGTGCAGAGGGGTAAACAGCAAAATAGACCCCGTCTGCTGTTCCCACGCGTCTCGCCCAGCTCTGCATCACCATCACCCGGTTCACACTGTGGCCTCGCAGGCAGCAAGGGCAAAGGTCTCGGAGGGGGACCAGGAGGCAGCCAGGCTGCTGTGGGACTGGGGGTGCATAAGCTGCCCCCTACTTTTAGAAAATGTGCTCCGGCACGACCGACATTTCTCCATGCAGCCCCAACGCAGGGCCCCTCATTAGAGCAGAGGTCCCAGACTCGCCATGGGGAAGGGGGCTGGACCCCACATGCTGGTCCCCCTCTACCAGGACCCGGCGCTGCGGTGGCACCCCATGGCCTGGGGACTCAGCCCCACCCTCCTGCAGGAACGGCGTGCACCCCGGCTCCTCCAGCAGCCAGGCCCACGGCCCCTGCCCACCCGGGCTGGGTGTGCACCCGAACAGCAGACCAGAAACACCTCCTCGGCCCCCTGTTCCTCCTCAGCCGGGTCCAGCACACCCTCATCCTCTGCTGGCTGCGCTCTGGGCCCAGGATTCCTCCCTCCGCTCCTTCTGCCAGCACCCCTTGGAGGAAGCCGGGCCTGAAGCCTGCTGGCCCAGAGCCCCTGGGACGGAGGACGAGTGTGAGGAGGCCCCATCCGCGCCCTCACACCTGAGACTCTGCCAGGTCCAGGACTTGGGTCGGGATCCCGTCCCCTGTGTCCTGGGTGGGGGAGGGCCGCTCGCTGGCATTCCTGCCGGAGACTGGGAACACATTCCCACGGGGTAAAAATTAACCCGCGGCCCCCTGGGCCACCCCGCCAGCTGGCTCTGCCTCCCCCCAGGCACAGGCCTTCCGGGCCCTGTCTCCAGAGCAGGCCGGTCGTCCCCTGGAGAAGCCCAGGACTCGCTCTTACAGATCACAGGTTCCGGCAGGGCTCCCAGATGGAACCATTTACCCAAATTAAAACCAGTCTCCAGAAGAAAATCAGGCCCTTTTAATTGAAAATAAAACCAAGCAACCCCGAAGGCTTTTTTTTTTTTAAATGAAAGACATTCTTCCGGCTTTCTCGTTGCATTCATCACGGAGTTTACACAGTCTGTCAAACAGCCGGGAAAGCCGGCCCCCTCCCTCCCTGCAGGCCTGGTCCCGGCCGCAGGCTCCGCCCGGCCTGGGCTCAGGGACGCGGGGTCCCGTGACCGTGTGTTCCTCAACTGCGATTGGACCACAGGTATCAAGGGGCTTCAGAAAGTCTTCACTTCTCGGCATAAACCCAGAACAGTGCAAAGCAGGGACCCCCACAGCAGCCAAACCGCGGACGCTGCCCAGGTGTCCATGCACATGTGACGGGACAGACGGACCGGCCCGCACACGGCCCTGCAGAGGAAGGGACCCTCACCTGCTGCACCGGGGCTGGACCTTGAGGACACTAAGAGTGGAGTAGGCCCTGGCCGGTGTGGCTCAGCGGTTAGAGCAGCGGCCCGCGGACCAAAGAGTTCCGGGTTCGATTCTGGCCAAGGGCACATACCTCGGTTGTGGTTTGTCCCCGGCCCAGTTGGGGTCGTGCGGGTGGCAGTCGGTCGATATGTCTCTCTCATGTCAATGTTTCTCGCTCTCTCTCTCTCTCTCCCTCCCTCCCTCCCTCTCACTCTGTCTGAAGATAAATGTAAAAATATCCTGGGTGAGGATTGAAAAAAAAAAGAGTAGAATAAGCCAGTCACAGAGGGACGAACACTACGAATCCACTTACGTGAGGTCCCTAACATAGCCAATGTCATCAAGACAGAAAGTGGACGGTGGTGCCCGGGCGGGGGGAGGGGTGGGGCACAGTGTTTAGGGGCCAGAGGCTCAGCTCTGCGGACGACGCGCTCTGTGGATGGACGTGGTGACGCCGCACAGCCGTGTGGACGTGCTCAGTGCCCCGAGCTATGCACTTAAAAATGATTAAAGTAGTTAATTTTACGTCATATGTATTTTACCACAATCAAAGAAAATATTTGTTCTTTGACCGCGAATGGCCTTCGAAGTCCCTCCAAGGACACGCCTGGCCAGGCTCTCGGCCCATGATGTCCGTCAGGGCTGCACACGGGCTGTGGTGCCGCAGCGCCGATGGTCACCGCGCTCAGCCGCCTGTGCCCGGAAGGGGGCACTGTGCTGTGGCCACACGTGTGAGGGCTCCATGGAGGGGAGATGCTGTCACTCCACGTCGGTGCTGAGACGCAGGACACAGAACAGCACCTCAATGAGCTCGGTCCACCCCAAAGCACAGGGCGTGCCCAGCACGTCCCCATCTCCGAGACCACAGCCAGCGCCTCAGACCGACAAGTCCCTTTGTGGGAAAGAGTCGGAGAACAACTCAGAAGCAAAGACTCATCCATTATCGGAGACTCTTCTCCTGCTCCTGGGCACCAGAGGGGACAAAACCCCAAGCCCCGCCCAGTACGGACCTGCACCCCGCCTGGGCCCTGTCCTGGGCCGTCCGGCTGGCTGTCGGCAGGACCTCCTCCCACCGGCTCATAGGCTTGCCGTGCAGAGTCAGACAGATGGGGACGCGAGGTTCCAGCAGGAGGCCCTGGCGGTGGGGACTCAGCACAACCCGTGGCCCTGGAGCCACAGACTGGAGGAACCCCAGGCACACAGAACCACGCCCCCCGCAGCACTGGTGTGAGTTGCGGAGCAGCGAGGTCCCGGGCTGCGGGGAGGGAACTCGGGCAGTCACAGCCACAAAGGGCGGCTTCAGCCCGGCTGTGGCCCCAGAGCCCGGCTCTTCCCTCCCAGCCTGCTGCCTGAACTGTACCTTTGATCCGTGTCCAGGATCACCCGTGGTGAGGGGTGAGTGCTCGAGAGACTCGGCCGGTGATGGATTACAGCGGAGAAGAGCGCCAGGACCCGGTGAATGGGGCCCTTTTGTTCCCCGGCTCTGGGAGGACCCCCGCACAGAACGCAGGCGCCCCAGCTAATGGCCCAGCCTGGCCCCAGGGCGACGGGCGGCCAGATGTGGGCCGGCTCCCATCCTGGGCTGTGGAGTGACAGGACCCCGGAGCTGTGTCCAGGGCAGTGGAGGGCAGGCTCCCAGGCCTCCGGCTCCCCAGGGGCCTTGGGAGGAGCCCGTGCCGGTCACTTCTCAGGAGCCCCCGTGCTTCCTCCCACGGCCGGAGGACTCCACGCACATCGTCCACACCTCGCGGGCCGGGTCCCACTGTGCATGACCTGGTTCAGAAAACCCACACTCATGGGGCACTGAGACGCCATGAGAGGAGGTGCGACCTGGCGCCTGGCGGGTCCCCTGGTGCCCGGCGCAGCCTGACAGGCAGGACAGCAGCTGTGTGCGACTGGGGTGAGGACTCCTGGACGTCGGGGAAACCTCAGAACAGAGCCAGGGGCCAGGACGCGTGGAGCGCTACCATCTCCGAGGAGGAGAGGAAGAGGAAGGCAGCAGCGGCCACGAGCCCGAATTAGAGCCGCAGGAGGAAGGAAGGGGAGCCCACAGAGCGGCACAGGCCCCACCTCTAGGAAGCAGCTGTGGCAGGAACCCTGGCCAGCTGCGGCCACCGGGGCTCCCCGAGACTTCGCCTGTGTGCCCAGAAAGGGGGGGAGGGGACCTTGGAGACCCCCGGTCCTAGGAAGGAGTCCCAGCACTGCAGAGGGACCTGGGTTCCAGTGGGGAGCACTACACCCAGCAGCACACCCCACATCCACTCACAGGCTCGGGCCCTTAGGGATTTAGTGGACACTCAGGCACAGGCTCTGTCCCCAGACACACCTGGGTTCCAACCTGACCTGGGCCCACCAGCCCTGTGACAGGGGCAAGCTTTTTAAGCTCAGTGAGTCTCGGTACCCAATTCAGAAAAAGGAGACAAAGCCCCATCCTGCAAGGTTGGGGAGCAATCAGATCATGCCGTCCGTGTAAGTCACCCCACCGTCTAAATAAGGCACTGTTCTTGCAAGGTTACTGGGCTGGGAGCAGGAGAGGTCCTGCTGCTTACCCCAGGGACATATTAGCAAAGGTGTATCTCCCGGAGGTGGCAGCTCTGAGCTCAGCAAACCCCTGGCATAGCGGGGGCAGCTCCCCCAGAAGGAGTTTTCATGATCACCGACAAGGGCACCTCACACACACACTTCTCATTCTTTAGCCCATTTGGGAGAAAATACATTAATTCCAGATCACTGTCTTTTTTTAAAAAAAATTAGCATAACTTTTTAGATGTCGAGGGGTCACCATGATGACCATCAACCCCTCAGTGCCACGGATAGCTCCTAACAGTGGCCCAGGCAGCAGACACCTGCCTTCCCTGGCCTCCTCCCTCCTATCCAGCAAGGGCAGCCCCCAATGGGGATGTGGGACACCAGGCAGGGGACCCTGGGCGGGGCTGTCCCCGCGGCAAGGTGCTGGCGGAACACACTCGCCACACGCGGAGTCAAGCCTGCAGAGTCCAGGTCTGTGGCTGGACAGCAGACGGGCAGACAGCAAGCCAAGCCCTGTCCGCCCCGAGCGCACCCGAGGACAGCAGCCGGTTCTGAGGACTCAGCACGCCAGCGGCGCGAAGCACTGTCTGACAGAGGAGCTGGCTAGTCAGCGGGGTTTGGTGGCGGTGGTTTTAAGGTCTTGTCCTTTTAAAAGCCGTGAGGCGGCGTGGGAACAGACCCTTGCAGTGGGGCCGTCGGGGCTTAAATACCAGTCCCACGTGGGCATCCCTGGGATGAGGGGCCACACCGCACCCCCGTTCCTCCCCCCTCCCCCCAGAGGCTCACAGAAGGGACTTCAGCAGCTGGGACAGCGCACAGAACCCAGAGGTTTAACACCCTGGCTGACAGTGAACCACACACCTACTTAACTAACCAGCTAACCAGAACCCCTTGTTCTGGATCAACAGAGGTGACCGCAAAGGATCCAGGTGGGGGGCCGGCTCCAGGTCACCCATGATCCCCTGCCCCACCCTCACCCCGGGGCTCCCCAGGTCCTGCAGGAGAGGTCCTGGGTCCAGGTCAGCGTAGCTCCTGGACTGCCCCCCACCTGGCTCCTGCTGCCGGAGCAGACCCTCAGAGCAGCCACAGGAGGGGCCTGAGAGAGCCTCACTGCCCAGGAAGCTTCCACAGGTGCTCTGCAGGAGAGCCCCGCACACACACGCACACGCACGCACACGCACACGGGAGTTCATGGGGCAGGAGAGCCCCGCGCACACACACACACACACACACACACACACACACGGGAGCTCATGGGGCAGGAGAGCCCTGCACACACACACACACACACACACACACACACACACACACACAGGAGCTCATGGGGCAGGAGAGCCCCGCACACACACACACACACACACACACAGGAGCTCATGGGGCAGGAGAGCCCTGCACACACACACACACACACACACACACACACACACAGGAGCTCATGGGGCAGGAGAGCCCCGCACACACACACACACACACACACACAGGAGCTCATGGGGCAGGAGAGCCCTGCACACACACACACACACACACACACACACACACAGGAGCTCATGGGGCAGGAGAGCCCTGCACACACACACACACACACACACACACACACAGTTCATGGGGCAGGAGCAGGGAACAAAAGGCTGGCCCACAGCCCTGGTGGTGGGTGCCAGGCTGAGGCTGAGGGCCGCCGGGCAGACACAGAGCCGGAGGGCTGGCCCTGTCCTGCTCCTTCCCGGGTCCCGGCCTGGGAAACGGGCCTGCACCAGCTGGTCAGAAATCTTCCCGGCTGGCCTCTCCCCTCACCTTTCTGCCTCCTTCCCAGATCATTTGTACCCTCACCACTCACAAGGCCCAGGAACAGACTTTGACCCAGTGACCTTTAGCTCCCAGGGTCACATTTGCAAGTGGCTCCATTGGAAACCAGGAGGTGGCAAAGCTACTGAGGAGAAGTCGGCCCATTTACATCCTGGAGCCGCTCCTCTCGGCCGTGCCCAGTAAACACCGATTCCTGTGCAGCCAGGAACCAGGGCCCAGCTCGGGGACTTCTGTGAGGACAGGAGCCACCTCCGACCTGCGCCTCCTCGGGCCCTGGCACCCACCCTCCTGGGTGCACCACCCCACTCCGCACGAGACCTCCGTTCTTTGCCTCAGTTGCGCATCTGTAGAATGAGTCTCAAGCACAACTGCCCCCAGCGTTGTTACTGGGTGAGATGGCCCCGCAGAGCCCTCAGAGCCCTCAGCCGGGGCAAACACTCCGCAGGCTCTGGCTCTGGCCAGGCGTCGCCGTGAGTGTGTGGCCACGACTTGCTCATCGCTTTGTCTTTGAGGTCCGCACTCTGGCCACCTGCCAGTCCCGCTCAGCTCAGTCCCGAGCAGCCCTGATCCTCCCAGCCCAGCAGGCCCCTCCACCCTCCAGCTGCGGACGGCCCCTCAGAAATGCCTTTCTTAATACTCGCTGATTGATTTGCAAATATAACCTCTCAGGGCCCAAAGAGGGAAGACAAGCCCCAAGGACAAGCCAGTCCAGTTCAAACGGCAGAAACTACAGCACCTGGAGATTGTTCACAGACCAAAGCCTCCAGGAAGTACGCCCAAATGTCACAAAAAGTTCCTTCTGAAGGGCCATGCAATATTGATGCATTGTAACTTTTACGTTCAGTTTTCAGGGTATTTCAGGAGTCCTCCGAGATCATGCATTCATAGTACAAGGAGGGGAAAATGGGGGAAATTCTGCCAGGAGATCCAAGCATGTGAAGGGCTGGGGCGCCCTCCGGGTTTGGGGGCAACGGTGGAGGTGCTCGGGCAGCCCCACGCCCCAGGGCGCTTTTATGTTTCAATCACGTTGGAGAGCGGGGGTGGGGGTGGGGGGTCGCCTGCTTGCCTGGTCTTGGGAATGGAGGGGGGCTCTCCGTCCTTCCCGCCACACAGACTTCCAAGTCGCTTCAAGCAAAGGACCCGGCTCAGGTACCTGCGCGGGGTCGCACAGAGGCCCGCGCCCCTCCTCCCGCTTGTCAGCGGCGCCAGCAGGCGCATGCCACAGGTGGCCCGCACTCCCGGCTCCCGCGGCTTCAGAAGGAAAGCAAGGGACCTGCCCCCCCCGCCCACCACGGAGAAGGGGAGGAAAGACGCAGGCGGACACTGCTGGCACCGGGTGGGCGAGGGTGCCCAGCTTTGCCGTGGCAGGTCCCAGCTCGGCTCTCCGCCCTGCAGTCTCGGGACCGTCCAGGAGAGTGAAGTCCACTCGGGCGCGCCGCGACAGTGCCGCTCCGGCCTGCGCCGCAGACCGGGACCCGGTCCCCCGACCTCCGAGCCCGGCCCTCCTGCCCGCGCGACCCCGGCCCCGAACCCCGATCCCAGCCGAGCGAAGTCCCCACGCGCCCCATCCCCCTCCCCGCACCCCCGACCCCGGACCCCGGCCGAGCCCGGTCCCCGCGCGCCCCGATCCCCCTCCCCGCGCCCCGATCGCCCTCCCCGCTCCCAGGGCGCAGACGCGGGCGCCGGACCGAAACAAAGAGGGCGGCGGCGCGGGCCCCTCCGGTACCTGGGCGAGCGCGGCGCGGTCCCGCGGGGCGATGGCGCAGCAGGCTGGGCGCCGAGCAGCGGGAGCAGCGCGCGGGCGGGCCGTCCTCCTGGCTCGCGGCCGCCGCAGGGCCCCCTCGAGGCGGCGAAGGGCAATCGCGCCGCCCGCGCGGGGTTGGCCGGTCACCTGGCCTCGCCACCCTAACAATGCGGCCCTTCCGGGCGGGCCGCGGCTCCGTGTGCCCCTGGGGCCTCCCGGCGGTGGCCAGGTGGACCGGGAACTCTCAGCCCAGCTCCACGTGTTCTAGGGCTGCGTCTTGGGGTGGGCGGGCAGAGTCCTGATTCCTACACAACTCCTTTCCTTCCTTTTTCCCTCCCTCCCTCCTTTCCTCCCTTCCTTCCTTCCTTCCTTCCTTCTTTCCTCCCTTCTCCTTCCTTCTTCCCTTCCTCCCTTCCTTACTTTTTTCCTTCATTTCTTCCTTCTTTTCTTTTCCTTCCTTCCTTCCTTCCTTCCTTCTCCTCCTTCCCCCTCCTCCTATAAGGACCAAGCTCTCAGGGAGTGAACCGGCCCTGCCTGCCGGCAGCTTACACTCTCTTTGGGGTCTTGCACACATAAGATGACACCACAGGACAGGGGACCCCTCTGAGGTCCAGCCCATGGCAGGAGGAGACTTCAGAGGTCACCTGGCTCCTTCCAGGGAGCAGGACTCAGGCAGGCCGGGGCCTGACGGGAAAGAAGCCCCCAGGCAGCGGGGTGCTCAGGGGAGGAAAGGCAGGCAGATGCCAGCATCCCCAAGATGCCGGGGCCCCACTCGTCTCAACCTCAGTTTCCCCACTACTCTCAAAGCAGCTCCTGTGCAATGCACGCCCTTCTGCAGAGTGAGACCTGCTCTTCCTCCTACACCAACACTCGCGGACGCCGAAAACCCAAGGGCACCCCGAGGGCACCAGGAAGGCGCTGGCAGGAACGCATCCCCATCTCCTGCGAACTGGAACCGTGTCTGCCACCTGACCAGACGTTCTTAGAGCCCCACCTGGAGGAGGGCTGGGGGCTTGGAGTGTTACAGGAACGGCCCCAGTTCAGGGATACAACACCCAAACCCACGGTTGCCCTCGGGGTCCAGCCCCTGGCGCTGCCGTGCAGGGAAAATGGGCTTGTTAGACACAGTGACGAAGGAGCCAGAACACCATCCCCGAAGGGACGTCTTTACACGCAGGGGACCCGGGTTCCTCCCTGAGAAGCGAGGCCCAGCCCCACGCAGACTCCTCCGACCCAGCAACGCCCCTTTGGGAAGACTGGCAGCGCCCTGCACGCTCTGGGCTGGCATTGCTTCTGGAGAAGTCAAAAGCACAGGACCTCCCCTCTGACTGGGCAACTCATTCATCCCTGAGGCACATGCGTCCTGCCCTCTGGGAGACCCCTGCCCGAGAGGAGGCAGGAAGTCCCAGGGAAGGAGCCTGGAGGGAGGTGGGGAGGTCACAGCCAGCTGACCCCTAAATGGGGTGAGGCTAGTACATCTCCTGTCCCTCTTCACTGATAGGGAAACAGGTTAAACCCTGGGGAACGGCCCTGAGTCCCCAGCAGATCTCCCACCCACCCTGCACCGCTGAACTGACTGACCCTTTGAGGAAACACCTTTACCCTAGGGGACAGGAGCCTCAGACCCAGCCAGCACCGCCCACCGCCTGGCACTGCAGAGCCTGAACGCCAGGTCATCGCGGGCAGAATGACTAAGTGAACCTGAACTTCACCAGGTATTAAACTGACAAGTTCACCCAAGATCGCACAAAACAGTGGAGGCTCTCGGGTTGCTTCAGACAACCTCTCCTAAAACCTCCCCTCAGATGGCTGACCCCCCAGGCCAGCGGGTCCCACCGCCTGCTGTCCCCTGCCCGGCTGTCCCCCCCCACCCGGCTGGCTGGGCCCCGCACCCTTGTTTGGGGACCACAGTGTGTCGTGGACGCCTGTTCACAGGGTGCCTGTGCTCTCACTCCCTGCTCGTCCTCAGAGGAGCAGGCCCACTGGACCTGGTGTCCTTGTGCTAACCCGTGTGGCTGCCTCCCCGATTCCCCAGAGTGCAGACCCCCCCCCCCCAGAGCGGGAGCCTTCTCCGGTCCAGGCCTCCCCACTTCCCAGGCCGCAACTATGAGTTTCCAAGAATTTAAACAAAAACAGGGCACATGGCAATCATCTGGAAAAGGGAAAGCACATTTTTTCCATTCTTACCCACCCCAAAACACCTCAAATCCGAAAACAAAGTCTCAAACCAATTTAGCTGAGGGAAAGCAGCCCTGTGCCAAGGGCCCGTGCCCTTCCGAGCGGCGGCGGGGGAGGGGCTGGGCAGGAAGCAGCCCGTCTCCAGCCCCACCCCCAGCCCCCCTCAGCCCCTCTGGGCCAGGAGTTCTGAAAGAACTTCCTGGAAGCTTGTTGTTGCTGCAAAGATGGTCTGGGCAGTGGCTGAAGTCTGAGCATTTTGTATCCCTAGATCAAAGAAAGTATGTCCCAATGACTTGGATATTTTCTCTCTCTTTATTTCTTGCACCGAACATTATTTTCCTAAGAGCCGCTTAAAGCAGCAGCACGAGCATGATGGGAGATGCAGTTCGCTGACTCCGTGGCACGGTGAGGCGTCGTGCCGGCATGGTCCCCTACGATACCGTGACAGCCACCGGGGACACGCCAGCCCCCTCCTGCCCGCCTTCCCCCAGACACACACGTCCTCCCCTTTCCGTGTGCCAGAGCCCTTTGTGACTCTGAGACCCCAGCTCCCTCTCCCTGAAGACACAGGCACGGACCCCTGCAGAACGGGCCCTGGGGGCCCACAGCCTGGCCACCCGTGGACTCTGTGCTGCTGGCCAGGTCCTGGGAAGGGGCTCCTGATGGAGGTGGCGGGCCCCACCGCGTGGCAGTGCTGGGTGCGAGCCCCCAGAAGGGGGGGACCTCAGACTCGGCCACCCTCTGCAGCTGAGGCTGTCCCCACAGGAGGCTGTTGTCTGTGTCTCTGAAAAAAATAATTACATTGTGGAAGGCAGTGAGTGAGCCCATTGCTAACACGTGCTCAAGACGAGCAGTTAATGAACACCTCGAGTCCAGGGAGGGCAGAAGTAGGTTGCCAGCTGTGGGTACACGAAACACAGAGTTTATTCTTGTATTATTACTGATTGGTTCTCGTATAATTTTCCGGACGATCAACTGTCAACCTACTTTTGCCCCACCCTGTATAACATCTGACGTGTATCCCGTGGACATAAAAGGAAGAATACAATCATTTTACCCACTAGGTTTTACACATCAGACCAGGTGAACTTATGTGCGCATTTTGTAATAATAACAGCGAGGGAATCGCAATGTATCACCACGGGATTCCTGTGTCCTGTGTGTGTGTCTCCTTGACGACAACGACGCGATTGGTGAGTGGGTGACAATCCAACTGTGAGCTTCCGTGGCTTCTTCCTCATTGAGCACCTAGTTCAGCAGAGCCGAGGGACGGGCAGTGGGCGGAAGGCGTGATTCCCACACAGCGCCAGCGTCGGTGGGGCCCCGGAGGACCCGGTCACCCCAGCACGGCCTGCGGGAGGGGAGCTCCCGGTCAGCACTCTCAGCACTCGGCTGTGTACCTGCGTTCTGGAACTGGGCCACCGCCGAACAGAGCTGGGACCCCTGAGAGCCGTCAGCCCCCCACCACAGCCACACACCAAGGGCCAGGCTGAGCTTGGGTCCCCTGGCCAAGGGCACAGTTCTCCCAGCCCACACAGTGTCCCAGTGGCCCCCTGGACAGCAACATTTCCCCAAGAACAGATGCGTGAAGCCTGCGAGGACGGTGGACACAGAAAGCCCCTCCCCCACACACCCACACCCACAGACGTGCCCCCTGCTCACAGCGCCCCCTGCAGGGCCCCAGACAGAACCAGAGCTGGGCCAGGAGGGGGCCTGCAGAGGGGAAGGTGGGCTCCTGCCCTCACTCAGCCCCCAGGTGTGGGGCCGGGCAGGCTGGGGAGCTGTGTGCAACCCCGGCTGCTGTCCAGGCCGATGCTTCAGAGGGGAGCCAGCGTGGACAGCCAGCTCTCCCACACTGAGGACCTGGTCGTCCCCCGCTCACTGCAGTCACCAAAGCTACTGTATCAACGAGGACAGAGCCCACAGAGGACAGCTGGGGGCTCAGGGAGCGGGAGGCCAGTGAGGCGGTGGCAGGAGGGCCCACCCAGCACCTCTCCCCTGCATCACAGGCCCCTCGGGCACCTCCCCCACTCCAGCCACATCCTCCCTGTGACAACAACCAGAGGCTCTTAGGGCCTGGATTGTGTTCCCCCAAATCCATGTACTGGACCCTAACACCCAGGACCCAGAATGTGATGGTGTTTAGAGTCGGGGTCTTGACCGAGGTGATGAATGAAACATGAGGCCATTGGGGGTCCAATCTGGCCGTGTGCTCATGAGAAGAGGAGGTGAGGACTCAGACACACCCCGAGGGACGGCCATGTGAGGACACGGGGAGCAGGTGGCCCTCTCCACGCCAGGGACAGAGGCCTCGGGAGGAGCCAGCCCTGGGACACCCTGATCCTGGACGGCCAGCCCCCAGGACTGGGAGAGAAAGCTGGGTCAGGCGGCCAAGCTGACTCAGACGGGCCCGATGGGGACCGGCACACGCCACGGAGACACGCTCGATCATCTGCGTACACGTGCACTCCTGTGCCCACTCGGCACGCATCCTGCACCCAAAGAGGCCACCAGACTCTCACGCGTGTCAGTGCGTGCAGTTAGCGTGTTGGGGGCTCACAGCACAGCCATGCCAAGGTCTGAGAGCGCACGAACTGCCAGCAGCCCTGCCCATCCGGCCTCTCACCGCGTGTTCACCAAGCAAACCTTCCCCCTTCCCGCGCCTCACCCTGAGGCAGCCCCGGCCCGGGCTTCAGGGACTCCCGCAGGGAGACCGGGCCTGGGTGGGTCCTGCTGGGTGGAGGACCCAGAACCTGTCGCTGGAACAGCCCGGCACAGCCCTCCACGCCATGTCCCCTTCACGGTCCCGCCTCACGGAGATCGGCCTGACCACCTCCAGCAGTGGGCCCAGCCTTGGGATCTCGGTCCGTGCAGAGGAATAGCTTTGGCTGGTAGGAAGGCCTTCCCAGAGGTGTCCCCGGGGCTGAGAGGGTGCAGGAGGGGAGCCCTGGGAAGGTTACTGAGTGTGTGTCCCCTGGAGGGCAGAGCTGGGCTCGGAGGGAGCCTGGGGAGACGGGCCAGGGCGGCCTTCCTGTGAGCACTGCATTCAGGGGGAGGTGGGGGCAGGCCGGGGCGGCCTTCCTGTGAGCACTGCATTCAGGGCAGGTGGGGGCAGGCCAGGGCGGCCTTCCTGTGAGCACTGCATTCAGGGGGAGGTGGGGGCAGGCCGGGGCGGCCTTCCCGAGCACTGCATTCAGGGGGAGGTGGGGACAGGCCAGGGCGGCCTTCCTGTGAGCACTGCATTCAGGGGAGGTGGGGACAGGCCGGGGCAGCCTTCCCGAGCGCTGCATTCAGGGGAGGTGGGGGCAGGCCAGGGCAGCCTTCCTGTGAGCACTGCATTCAGGGGAGGTGGGGACAGGCCGGGGCGGCCTTCCTGTGAGCACTGCATTCAGGGGAGGTGGGGACAGGCCGGGGCGGCCTTCCTGTGAGCACTGCATTCAGGGCAGGTGGGGGCAGGCCAGGGCGGCCTTCCTGTGAGCACTGCATTCAGGGGAGGTGGGGGCAGGCCGGGGCGGCCTTCCTGTGAGCACTGCATTCAGGGGAGGTGGGGGCAGGCCAGGGGCAGCCTTCCTGTGAGCACTGCATTCAGGGGAGGTGGGGGCAGGCCGGGGCGGCCTTCCTGTGAGCACTGCATTCAGGGGAGGTGGGGGCAGGCCAGGGCGGCCTTCCTGTGAGCACTGCATTCAGGGCAGGTGGGGGCAGGCCAGGGCGGCCTTCCTGTGAGCACTGCATTCAGGGGAGGTGGGGGCAGGCCGGGGCGGCCTTCCTGTGAGCACTGCATTCAGGGGAGGTGGGGGCAGGCCAGGGGCAGCCTTCCTGTGAGCACTGCATTCAGGGCAGGTGGGGGCAGGCCAGGGCGGCCTTCCTGTGAGCACTGCATTCAGGGGAGGTGGGGACAGGCCGGGGCGGCCTTCCTGTGAGCACTGCATTCAGGGGAGGTGGGGGCAGGCCGGGGGCAGCTGGTGAGAGCCAGCGGGAGGGCACAGACGTAGAAGGCCCCAGAGGAGGCATGTCCGGCTCGGCCCTTCCGACTCAGGAGATCTCGCGGGAACCTTGGCGCTCCACCATGAGCACCTCCGAGGGCCGGTGTTCCGACCTGTGGAATGCGGCCATGACCCCTGCAGGCCTGGTTCTCCCCCGGGACTCACTGAGGTGCAGTCCTGCGGCCCTGCCCTGAGCCCCAGCGGCCACAGGGCCGAGCGGGCACGCTCTGGGCAGGGGCACGGGAGCCAGGACCCTCGGAAGGCCCTGCTCTCCTGACTGACCCCAGTCCCTGGGGCGCTGGGGCTGGGAGGACAGCCACAGAAATAAACACCACAGCAGACAGCCACTGGCTTTGTGTTGGGCAATGAAACAATTATGAATCTCAGAAGGAATTCCTCAGACGTTACTCAGCTGAACCCTGACACACCTTGCGAATGTGTGATGGGCTGGGACCCCGTCCCTTGCCTGGCTGGGCCTCCCCTGACGTCACCGTGAGCTCTGACACGATGAACTTTAACCTCCCTCCATTCTGTATCTGAGTAGGTTTTCGTCATGGACACCCGCACCAAAAATCGCTCTGTGCACCAGAGTGAACCCCTTCACCTCCTCTAAGCAAATTTCATCCCTCAGCAGCCGCAGAAGCTAGGAAGGGCCCTGGGGAAGGCCGGGGGCAGTGCTCTGCTCAGCATCAGCTGACCCCTGCCTCAGCCGGGACGCTGCCACCGCCCGGGGCCCCTCTGACCGGCCCCTCTCCCTCTCTCTCCACACAGGGACACACATTCCAAGAAGTGTATATAAAATCGTACCGGTTTACAAAGGGTTAGGCAACATAAGATTCCTTCTAAACACACCTCCCTTTGGAAATGAAACATGTGGGTGATCTTTAAAGAATGCTCATGCAACCTCTCAGGAATGCGTCTGCGCTGGTGGGAGGCCGGCCCCCACCGGCCCAGCTGACCTCCAGCTCCCGGACCCCATGGTCAGCACCCGGGGAGGTGGGCCGGGACCTGCTCACAGACGCCCGTGACACCTCCGACCTCGGGCCGTGTGCGCTGTTGGCTTCGGTTCTGGCTCTGAAGTTCGAGAGCACCCCTCAGCTGGACCAGTGGGCCGACCTGCTGTGAAGATACAGGCCTGGTCCAGGTGTCTCTGCAGAGTGGGGGCCCCTGCACCCCCTAACTGCCCAGTGTGTTTTCATGCGTGTGGGCCCTACATCTCTTTTCATTTTTTTGTTTATCTTCACCTGAGGACATTTTTTTCATTGACAGAGAGAGTGGAAGGGAGGGGGGGAGAGAGAGAGAGAGAAACCTCGATGCGAGAGAGACGCATCGACTGGTTGCCTCCCGCACGGCCAGGAATCAAACCTGCAACCCAGGTACTTGCCCTTGACTGGGAATTGAACCCACGACCCTTCGGTCCGCAGGCTGACACACTCTAACAGCTGAGCCAGACCAGCCAGGGCCCCAGGTCTCCTCTGAACTGTGAGCCCCTGGGGTCCAGCCTGGAGCCAGCAGGACGCCTGGATTTGAAATCCTAGCGTGGCCAGTTATTCAGTGTGTGGCTTTGGTGAGTTAATTGGCCTCTCTGCTTCTGAGTCTCTGTAAGAAATGCAGGTGGGAGCAGAGCCCACCCTGGGAGCTGTGGTGAGCACTGGGCAGGTCAGTGCTCCACGCCGGGTCACAGCCAGGCCCAGCGCTGGGTGAGATGTTGGCCCTCAGCCACTCTCATGGGTCCCCAGGCCCCGGAGTGCGACCCACATTCAGTAAGGGGACCCAAGCCCGCAGAGACCCTTCGACACAGGCCCTCCGCCTCCGCCAAAGGAAGCCGGCCATCTCCTGGCAGCTGCACCTCTCGCTCGGCCCCTCCTCCCGGATGCCAGAAAAGCCTCCCACCCGGGGGCGCGGATTCCAGGCCTGCGGCTCCTCACAGCCACGAGGGGGGAGGGGCTGCTGAGCGGGCAGATTCCTGAGCCCAGAGCTCCGAATTCCAGGCTGGGTCCCGGAATGTGCCTCCGACAGGCCCGCGTGGTCCGTCCTCCTGCCTCGGAGAGGGTGTGCGCAGCTGGGGCTCAGCCTGCTCGCCCGAGCTTCGCTGAAACCCCTCTTTCTGGCTCACTGGGGGCGGCCTGGCGACTGTGCACGACTGAGAGTCTGATGGGCGATGCCCAGCGGTCCTGAGGCAGCAGTCCAGCCGGCGAGGTGCCCAGCCCAGCTGATGCTCCCCACAGAACCGGCCGCCCGACTCGGGGAGGGGGTGCAGGGGGGAGCCTCACAACTTCACAGTGTTGTACATTCTGAGAGCACCCCGAACACGGGTGAGAGTCGGCATTGGGGCTCAGGAAGGAGGTTGGAGGAGCTGCACCCCACACCCGCTCCCCCAGGGCAGAAGGGAGCCCCCATGCTGTGTCCCTCACTGAGCCCTGCAGGGAGTCTTCTGGATGCCCAGGCTCCCCACACTCATGCAGGTCTCACCCCCTTACTCAGCCCCCGGAGCCAATCAGTGGGCAGCTTGCTCAGAGTCTGCCACACAGCACCCAAGAAATCCCAGCTCCCCAGGGTGGCACCCCCAAAACCCCAAGCCCAAATGTTTGCGTCCCTAGAAACCTCGGGATCCTGCAAAGTTATACTCCGAGAAACTCCAGGATCCCCAGGGTGGCACCCCAAGAATTACCCGGACCTCCAGGATTGCACCTGAGTCACCCTACCGCCCAGACTGGCTCTGACTACCGTGTGAATTGTTTTTCTCCCATGATCAGCGTCACGCCCGGTGACTCTGGATGAAAGCCCGAGGCTCCCCGCGGGTCGGACCTCACTGTGCTGGGCCCTGGCCGCTCCTAGCCCCTCGCTCATTTTTATTCCTAAGGAAGTAAATCCGTAAATAACCAGCAACGCTCCGGTTTTTCTTGCGCTGGGGACGTCCCCAGAGTCCTGCAGGTAGAAGCACGGGGTGACGGTCCCCGTCTGCCCCACCTCCCTGCCCCCTCAAGGCCTGAGCAGGAGCAAACACCTCAGAAGTCAGACGCCACAGACTCCTACACACAAGGGTGGAGCCCCGCCTTCCAGGGATTTCCAGGGGTGCTGGGCAAAGACAAGGGAATGCAGCCGCGAGGACCCCTCCCCAACGCTGGGCTGCGCCTCCTTGTAAGTGGGATGTCTGCCTGAGAAGCTGCAGCAGCTGACAGTCCACAGATTCTAAGGGAACTTCCTCCCGGGCCTCCCAGGCTCCAGGCCCCATCTGGGTGCCGAGTCCGCTCTGCTGCGGAAAGCCGTGACCCGAGGACAGCAGACCGCAGCCTGCGGAGGCTGGTCTGTGGGACGGGCTTCCTCAGCCAAACCCCAGAACCGAAGGAGGACCAGCCGGGGGGGACCTGCCACCGTGCTCCCAGACACGGTCGCGTGGAGCTCCACCGTGTAGACACGCAGACCACAGCTCCGCCATCCGGGCTCTCGTGGGCCTCAGTTCAGCTGAGTAAAAGGTTCTAGTGAAAGTGTGCCACCCACTCATCTGAGGTTCTGTCGTGGGATCCGTCCAGTCTGCTCTCTGGGTCAGGGGCAGGGGCAGGGTCAGGGTCAGACAGGCCTCTCTGCCTCCACCACAGCCCTGCCCGCTCAGCCCTGCCCATCCCCCGGGCCCGGCCAGGCACAGAGGCACCCGCCGTGCCCACAGGGGGCACATTGATTTGAAATCGCCCAGCTGAATGCAGCCTGCAAATCCTCAGAGAGAGAATCGTGCTG
The DNA here is from genome assembly GCA_030848825.1 of Tadarida brasiliensis. Lineage (NCBI taxonomy): Eukaryota > Metazoa > Chordata > Mammalia > Chiroptera > Molossidae > Tadarida > Tadarida brasiliensis. Next base: position 100,881,793 of record CM061267.1, on the reverse strand, counting down.
TGGCTGTATTAGAACAGGGCCTTTCCTCCCCGGGGCCTTGGCATCGACCCCACCCTGCAGGTGAGGGCAGGAAGGGAGGCAGCTCGGGTTTCCTTGGGTCAACGGGTCGTGTACTTGGCCCGACCTCGCCACAGCTCACCCAGCGCCAGGCACCAGGGCCCGCCCAGCAGCAGGCTGACCTCGGGGAGCGGCGCCCACGATCCCTGCTCTTCTGAACCCAGCTACTTCCTCTGGCTACCACGTGACCCCAGAGAAGGGGTCATGTCCCCCTTTGGACCCACTGCGGCCCCGCGATGGAACCGCTCCTGGGGTTCCCTCCCGGGACGGTTCCCGGACGACCTGAGACGCCCCAGCAGCGGAACTCACGCCTGCCCACAGGCGAGCTCTGGGCCTCAGCGTGGGCGTCACAGGCAGGAGCTCGCCACCTCCTCCCACGGCCCTGCGGCAGACTCAGAGCCGGGCTGGAACTCGGCTGCCCACCGGCCCGACCCAGGGGGCAGCAGGAGGCGCCACCTGGTCAGAACCAGCGGCTGCACAGAGCGTTCTCAGAGGAGGGGTCCCTCAGGCCAGAAAGCTGCCGGGAAAGACGCCGAATGTGCAAGCACCTGCTCGGGAGCAGCCCCGGGAGCAGGAAGGACGGTGACCGTGACCGCCGGGTCGTCACCCACAGCTGTTACTCTCAGGACACACTGTCCTCTCGTTTTCCAGAACTCCGCCGTGGGCTTGTATCCCTTTCATAGTGTGAAGAAGCCACAGAACGTGGCATTTGCCGGTGTTTTAAAATGCCGAGGCCTCGCAGCACAGGCCCCGTCCGCCCCTGCGGCCTCTCCGTGAAATCAGACAAGGGTGGCTGTGGGTTTTGCTGTCCCTCCTCGAACCCTGGATCACATGGGGACACTGTTTCCAAGTAAAGCAGAGGTCATGTCTCCAAAAAAGGGAACATGAGGCAGCTTCCTCGCCCTGGTCAGCCCCCCCCCCCACAGCTGGATGCCGAAATTCTTCCAAATGCGTGGAAAGTTCCAACAGCAACCTACATGCCAGCTCGGCGTCGCTCACTCTCTCGCCAACATTCCTTTCTGGGGCGGCTCTTCCAAGTGTCCCTGCTGTTCGGTCTGTGTGCCGACCGGCAGCAGGGCCTCTCTCTGTAACAGGGACTTCGGGGTGCAGAAGCCCTCGTGTGTGGTCGCCACGGGTCTGAGAGGTGCCGTCTGTCACAGGAACGGGCTGGAGGCGGGAGTGACTCACTGAGACGGTGACCGGGCAGCAGAGCCCGGCGGTCTCTGCAGGAGTTCAGGGTCAACTTGCCGTGATCCTGGGCCCACCCAAAGGGACCGTGGCCGCCAGCCCTCATGTGCCGAGGGGGCCTGACCGTGTGAGGTTCCCACTGATAAATCAAACCCCGAGGAAGGAGCCCGCTCTCTCCAGCGTTCTGCCCAGGGGTGTCAGGTTCGAGCAGGTAGACCAGACGGCAGCACATTGGCGGGTGGCTTTGTGGATCAGGGTGCACGGGACAGAGGAGCCAGGGTGCCATCAGGGATCTGGGAGGTGGGGTGGGGCTGGCCAGAGCGGACACAGTGGAGGGGCCCTGAGGCAGGTTGTGGGGAGAGACCCAGAGCCGGCAGGGGACAGGCCAGAACCCCTCCGGGACTGCCGGGGGCTTTGTTCCCGAGGGACGTCAGTGTTCGTGCTGACGGGCAAGCAGGAGACACCCGGGGGTGACCGGCCTCTCTGGTTGAGGCGGGAGGGAAGTGTCAGGATCCCTGTTACAGCTCCCTATCGCCATAGTTACGGAGCCCTGTTCCGGCCATTGCCTATCAACCTTTTACAATTATAAATGGCATTTTATTATCAGCATTAGAACAGCATTTGCCTCCCCGGCCCCTCTGATCCTCCTCACCACCCACAAAGAGCCGGGAGCGCCCGGAGGCCTAGCCCATGCGCTCAGCCTCCCTCCCCCGGGAGCTTAGCAGCATCCACCAGGGTTCACGGCGGACGTTTCCCATCTGGGAGTGAGAGAGAAGGCAGTGGGGCCAGCCAGGCCTGTGGGGGCCAGCCAGGAGCCCAGCCAGGTACCCCAAGGAGGCAGGGCTTGAAGGGACGTCCCAGATCACCCCGAGTCTCCCAGAGGACAGACTGAGCACTGGAGGGGGGGTGGGGGCAGGAAGAGGCAGGGGAGCACAGAAGGGCTCCTGGCCCCTGGGCGGGGCCTTCCCCCAGCAGCGTGTGCTGGACGAGCTCAGCTGCCCTTCAAACTGAGCTTCCTTCTCTCCCTCCGTCTCTTCCTGTTAAAATCTTTCAGTCCAAGTGTTGTACGGGGGCCAGCTACTACCACGCAGGAACGCTCCGCCAACTCCTTCCAGTGCGGGGAACTCGTCAGCCCAGACCCTCGGCGTCTCCTCTCACACTCGGAGCCTTCGTGACGGCTGAGCCTCGTGCTCTGCCAGCTGGGCGAGAGCACAACTCCGTGGGGTGCTCCGGGCGGCTGAGAACACAACTCCGTGGGGTGCTCCGGGCGGCTGAGAAGACCCAGCGCGGCTGGCGGGAGCGGAGCTGCGTGGTGCGTGGCTTCCAGGTGCGGGGACGGGTCCACAATCGGACGCAGCTGCTCGTCTCATTCACCTGTGAGCCGAGTTCCACAGACTCCCTGCCGGCACCGCAGAGCCGGACGGCTCAGAGCAAACCAGTCCCTTCTCGGAGGCCGAACCCTCAGGGGCAGGGTCAAAGCCTGCAGGTGCTCCAGTGAGCACAGAGCGCAGGGCCCCACGTGTCCCCCAAGACCCTGGGGCGTGCAGTCGGGAGATGGGGAGGCCACTGAGCCGTCTGTGCAGACGGGACAAAGGCCATCCCGGCCCCTCCCACCCCGGCCTCCGCACCCTCGTCCCAGGTCCCACTTCCCAGCCACATTCCTGCACAGCTCCTGCCGGCTCAGGAGGGACAGTGGGGCCGGAGCGTGAACGCCCCGCGTCTGTTTAATTTCCACCCTCTCGGCTGCTCTGCTCTGGTCCTTCTCCCCGTTTTTATCCTGAGAAACTTCTGTGCGCAGCAGCCTGAGGGAGCTGAGCAGGCCCACCCCTCGCCCGCCTGGGACCCCGAACAGGCTGTTCGCCGTCTGTACCTTCTCTGTCTGTCTTTCTTTTCCTTGAATCTAAGACACTGGTCTCTAATTTCGATTCGAACGAGCACAGAACTTTACGTTCACAGAACTAGAGTCATTTGATTCACTCTGGAATCATGTTCAATCCAAGAAACTTTTCAGGTGAATATTTTTCTTTCATTTTTTCCCCCTAAACCACCCAAAACTAAATTGCAAAGATCGTGACACTACAGACCTAAATATTTCACCCCTCCCAGGGTGAGAGGGTTCTCTCAGGGAGCCAGGCGGCCCGGCCCCGCAGGGCACTCACGGTGACGCCCTGGACCAGCCCGTCCCGAGGCTCAGTCTCCCAGGGGCCTCCCCACCTGTCACGTTTGTCCCCGCCAAGCAGGGCCCACTCAGCGCTCACGCACTGTGCTGCTTGTTTCCTCTTTCTGGGGTCTCCAGCTCCTGTGTACCCCCACTTTTATAAGAAACCAGTCAGTCATGGATGACATTTGCTCACCCCAGAAAGAGACCCAAGTGCAGTCAACTGCACCCCAAATCCCCAGTGCTCCTGCTCTCCATCCCCATGGCCACCTGGGGTCCCCCACCTTCACCACCTGGCCCCCTCCCCGCCCCCCATCTGAGACACCCCCCACTGAACTTCCTCCCACGCACACCGGCCGGGGGCTGTCTCCTGGGATGCTTCCTTTCCTCCCTGACACTCCCTCTGCCCTGGCCCCCCATCAGCATGCCTCTGTCCCCCACATCCGCTGTCTCCCCAAGCGCGTGTGCACGGGGCGCGGGCACTGGCGAGGCTGGCCAGTGTTCTCAGGAGCAGGCGCCGTGCAGGCCTGGGGCTCAAACACAGGCGTGGGGGGATGGGCTCCGAACCCCTTCCTGCCGGGAGCTCCCCTGCCGCCCCCGCTGTGCGAGGGGCCCTTCCTCCACGTCAAGTTCCGCTTTTAGGGTCATCACGCCTTTTAAATAGGTTTTTATTGATTATTTAGAGAGAGAGGAAGAGAGAGAAACATGGATGAGAGGGAAACATAGATCGCTGCCCCCTGCTCGCCCCCTACCAGGGATCGAGCCCGAAACCCGGGCATCTGCCCTGACCGGGAATGGAAGCAGGACTCTCGGTCCACGGGACGGCGCTCCGTCCACTGAGCCACGCCAGCCCGGCCGTGCCTTTAACGGTTGCCCAGTGGCTGGGTGTGAAGGGCAGCCCAGCCAGCAGAGACTCAAGGCACTGTCGGCAAACGGATACTTTCCGAGGCACGAGACTTTGCTGCAGGAGCGAGAGGGTGTGGGAGAGGCCCAGTGAGCCAGCGCCGCCACGCGGGGACCTGGAGCCTGGCCTCAGCTCCTCCACGCAAAAGAGCGGTTGGTGGGTCTCATCCCAAAGGACTGGAAGCCAGAGGGCGCCGAACAAACCCTCTGTGGAACCGGCTTTCTTCCTGGGGGGTGTGCACTGTTCTGCTCAAGTCTTGCGCCCTGGCCAGGCCCCGGTTTAGGTGTCCCCCTGCGCAGCTCGATCTTCAGCTGGCGGGCAGGTTGGCCCGGGACCTGAGCCAAGCACCCTCCCAAACACAGGCGGCTGCATCTCGGCTGATGGACAGAACTAAAGCTTTACTTTGGCAACTTCTCACTGGAGAGGAAATAGGGGGCGGGGTGAACGAAGGCCAGAGACCCCCCCACCCCCCCTGCTGCCTCTCAGCAGTTTCTCCGGGAAGCCACTGGGGGCCTTGGGCTGTGGATTCTGCGGGACAGAAATGGGCAGGGCCTTCCAGTAAGTAACTCGCGAAGGATCCTGACACGGGAGGAGGGGCGTGAGGCTCTGAGAACTGTCACCGTGTTGATCGGTGAAGTGTTGACTGCGCCCCAGCCAGGCATCGTGACCGAGGACGGGCCACAGCTCAAGGTCAGCGGACACAGCTGTGCGGGGCAGAGCCGCCCAGAAGGTGCTGGGGCTCAGGCTCCCTGCCACCGAAACTGTGACTAAGCTCGAGAGCGGGTCATTTGCATGAACCTTTCTGAGAAATCCGTCTCCTGCACAGACGTCCGTGAGTCACAGCCGGGCAGCCAGCGGAACGCTGGTTCTTTTACACCCCCGCGCCTGGGTCAGACCCTGGCAGTCACCCCCTCCTACAGGGACACCAGCAGCCCCGCTGGGATTGGGTCTCGTGCCCACGCGTGGCACTGCTCCTCCCGCCCCTCGATGCCCCTCATGGTTGTGTGTGCGACTGCCTTTCTTCGTTACAAGGCGCTGTCTTCCGAGGGCAGGGGGGTGTTGATGCACCCAGAGGACCTGGCAAAGGCACTAACTGGGTGAGAACACACGTGCCCTTCCGTGTGCACGCCACTCATTTCCCAGCACCTGCTACTGGGAACTGCCGGCTGCAAGGGGGTTTGACTGACGTCACTTTCTGGTTTACAGTCACATGGAAATGACAAATAAGACACTGTGACAACAGTTTATAGCCCCCTGCCACAACAGCCAGGTCCCTGTCTTTCAGATGGAAACAAGGTACAACAAGCCAGAGTGCAGGCGGAAGCTGGCCGTGTGGTGGCCCCAGGAGCGGGCCCAGGAGCTCGGAGGGTCATGGGAGAGTAGACGCGATCCGGCCCCGGGGCAGGGGGGGGGTGGGGACAAGGAGCAGCAATCACTCAGTGCCCCCCTCCTCACCACCCGCAAAGGCGAAATGGAGGAGCTGGCAGCCTTTCTGCGGCGTTCAGTCAGAAAAAAACTTACCTTTGTTTTTGTAATTTCCTTTCTGGATAGTTTATTGTTAATGCACGAAAACAGAATTGATTTTCGTGTGTGTGTTTACTTTATGTCCTGAAACTGCTGAATTAATGATCACTGCTAACAGTTTTCCTGTGGAATCTGTCATGCTTTCCACATCTACAGTTCTGTTACCTGCACACAGAGATCATTTATTTCCTCCTTTCCAAGTTGGACACATTTCTTTTTTCTTGCCTTATTGCTATGGCTAGAGCTTCCACTGCGACACTGTCTAGAAGAGACAGGAGTGGGCTTTCTCGTCCTGTTCCTCGTCTCAGAGGAAAAGCACTCAGCGTTTCACTGCTGAGCATCATGTCAGCTGGGTTTTTTCTTACACGGCATTTATCGTGTTACAGCAGTTTCTTCTTATGCCTAGTGTCTTGAGTGTTTCTTTAAATCATGAAAGGATGTTAAGTTCTGTCTAATGCTTTTCTGATCAGTTGCGATGGCCATGTTATTTTCCCTTCATCCTGTTCATATGTTTGTATATCCTTGTCTTCAAATTTGGGAAGTTTTCAGCCATTGCTTCAAATAATTTTTCTGCCCTTTCCTCTCTCTCTTTTCTCCTTCTAGGACTCCTGGAATGCATATATTCGTCTACTCGATGATGTCCCATAAGTCCCTTAGGCTCTGTTTACTTTTCTCTGTTCCTTTATTCTTTTTGCTCCCCTGACCCAGTGATTTCAAATTACCTTTCTGGCCCTGGCTGGTTTGGCTCAGCTGTTAGAGCATCTGCCTTCAGACCAAAGGGTTGAGGGTTCGATTCCAGTCAAGGGCACATACCTGGGTTGTGGATTCGATCCCTGGCCCTGGTCAGGGTCCTGCGGGAGGCAACCAATCAATGTGTCTCTCACATCGATGTTTCTCTCGCTCGCTCTCTCTCTCCCTCCTTCCCTTCTACTCTCTCTAAAAAAGTCAATGGAAAGCACCCTCGGGTGAGGATTAACAAAAATAATAATAATAATAATTAAAAGAGAAATTACCTGTCCGCAACTTCCTTGCTTCTTTGTTCTGCTCGCTCAACATCTGTTGTTTCATTTTTTGGTTCCAGAACTTCTGTTTGGTTTCTCTCTCTGCTGTGTCTCTTTCTAACCCTCGAATTCTGTCCCTGCATTGATTTCCTGGCTCCCTTTTGTTCTTCGTCAGTGTTTTCTTTTTGCCTCCTCGAGCCCGTTTAAACGGCTGCCTGAAGCACTCGCCGCTCTGCTTTTCGGACTTTCTGTTCTCCCTTTGAACGGGCCGCGCTTCCTCTTCCTTTTCCTGCCTGGAGTTCTGCTGATGCTGGGCGTGCTGGGCATCGAGAAACCAGCTGCCGGCCCAGGCTCCGCGGGCGGATGGGCTCTGCTGGGGGAGGGCCCCACGGAGCCAGAGGGTGTCCTGACTCTGGGAGCGGCCTGGACCGAAGCCTTGTGGTCTGCCCAGGCCGTCTCCGCTCCTTCTCTCGACGTCTGTGTAAACAGCTGCTCGGACACGTCTTGGCTTCCCAGAGAGTCTTGTGCCAGCTTCTTCTTGGGGTCTTAGGCGTTCGACCGAATTGCTCTACTGTGACCTTTCCCGAAGGTACCTAGGGTCTGCATCCCCCTGAAACGTCCTTGAGCAGCACCGACTGCTTCTGGGGCTTTCCCCAGACTGAGCCCCGAGGTGGTGAGACACAGGCCTGTCCGCAGGCAGCCCCGGACATGTCGGAGCACTGCAGACAGGGCCGGGTTCCAGGGGCTCGGGGACCGGCCCTGCTTTCTCCTGCCTGTGCCGAGCTGAGGCAGGGGCGGCCGAGGGCCCCTGAGAACATGGTGACATTTCCCACCATTTTAGTTTGGCTTTCTCTTTCTTGGGTAATTGGTTGGTTGCTGCAGACTTCTGAATGTCTCCTGGAGGTCCTGTAAAGTTATGCGGCCAGTCTGGAGTTCTCCTCATGTCCCCCTGGGGACTCGGACCTGCGTGCTCCCGGTGGCTGTCCTGCTGACGTCACCCACGCCGGTGCCTCTTCTGGTCTGTGTCTGTCGCTGCAGAGGAAGGAGGCCAATGAAGGCCTGCATTGTCGCTGAGCGAGTCAAAGCCAGAGAGGTCAGCTTGCCGCGTTCATGCCGAAGAGTGCCGGAGACAGGCTTCTGTGTCCTCCCGGGAGCCTCTTGACCTTGAACTTGACACGTCACGGGGGCAGGGGTCTGGTTAAACGGCGGGTTCTGACTCCCGGGGTCTGGAGCAGGGCCTGAGAGCTGGAATTTCTCGCAAACACCACACGGAGCTCACGCTGCTGGTCCGAGCGTCGCGGCAACTGGAGGGGAGGTGGCCCCTCGGAGTCCTCCCCACTTCGCCTCTGCGGACGTGGAGACGCCTGCTGTTCTCTGTGTCACGTGGCCGAGATGGGAACAGACTAGGTCCAGGATGGAAGACAGAAGGACGAGAGGCGCAGGGTGCTCAGATCCTCCTGTCTCGGGGTGAAGGTATCCTGAGTTCAAATGCGACTCCCAGACTTTCCAAGGCACCCCAATGCCCCGGCCACGCCCTGGCACCCCAGCGCCCCCGTCATCGAAGGGTCTCTGCGTGGCCTGTGCCTCGAGTGACGGATGTCGAAGTCTCAGCTCCGACCTGCCGCCGCTCCCTGACCGCAGCCCGTCCGCAGTGGCCGTTGGAGAAGTGTGTCCCCCATGCGATGACCTCTGGAGAGTACGGGGCTCCCCTCCAAGGAAGCTAAGTCCCTCTGCAAGGCCATCAACCAAGCAAGACTGACGTGGTACGGAGGGTGAAGGCCGCCCTGGGGGGTCGCAGCGAGGCCATCGGGGAGCCCTCTGCGCCTTGCTCTGTCGCCGTGGGAGTCGGCCAGCCAGGGAAGGTCTGGGTCCTGCCCAGGAGAGGGTATGACTGTCGGCCTGCGGAGAGCGGGCGGCTCAGACTGGGCAGAGTCCCAGGTGCCTGCTGAGCCCAGCGGCACCGTCCTCTGCTTGGCCACAGGCCGTGGACTCAGCCGCGCACAGAGCTGCCCGCGAAGAGCCCGGGGAGTGTTGGCCGACGGCGGTTTTGATCTGGGCGCATGGTAAATGACACCCTTCCCCCAGACCAGCTGAGCCTGCGGCTGTGCAGGGGACGTGCCGACAGCGTGAGGGACGGCAGGGGGGTCGTCACCCCGACTCGTCTCCCTCTGGGGTCACTGCAGACGGCGTCGGGGCCGGGACGGTCCGCCTGCTCCTGCCGCGCTCTTGCTGGGGGCCGTGCGCATCGTTGGAAGTGTCCCGCGTGAACAGTCCTGCTGTCTGGCGTGACGTGGAAATGTGGGGTCACGACAGCTTTGTGATAACAGACCTGGTGTAGAGAGGAGGCCCAGTCCTGGGGTTCAGGACAGGCGCGAGCTCACATTACATCACGGGGGGAGGGGCAGGGCTGGCGTCATCCATCCGGAACCAGGGCAGGGCGAGAAGTCATCCATTGGCTTGTTAATTCCTTCAACTCTAACGGAGCTCCTCGAGGTTCTCACAGCCCAGAGGAAGAAAGCAAAGTACACACAACACAAACAAACGAAGCAACCCACCCTCCCCTGGTCTGGAGGAGCCCGGGGCCCGGGCCCGGACCCCACACCCGGGGGAGCCCGGGGCCCGGACCACACACCCGGGGGAGCCCGGGGCCTGGACCCCAAACCTGGAGGAACCTGGGGCCTGGACCCCAAACAGGCTCATTTCCAAAGACAACCTTGGTTTCAGAGCCGACTTCTGATTTTTATTCCTCCGCCCACACTCCATGACCCAGGCCCCGAGGGGACACCCTTTCCTGTTGTCCAGAGAGACCTGCCCTTGAGGCCGGCAGGCGGACCTCCCAGGCTGGGCCAGGACGTGCTGGGCCTCAGCACAAGGAGGGGAAGTCCTGACCCGGGTGTCCTCCATGGACCGGCCTAGTTCAGTCCTAAGATCTCCTCCTTCCACTGAGGTTTCGTAATTAGAGGGTGCCTGTCCCGTCGTCTGGACAACTCCACACTGCCGAGAGGGGCTGGCATGTTTCTGGGTTACGAGCCGGCCAGAATCAACCTCCAAACCCGAGGACGGAGGTGGCTACACACCCACCATTGCCCAGGCAGCTCCATGGAGACTACGGTCTGGGAAAGTCTCCTACCTACAGGGCCCTCGCCCAGGACGGTGTCTCCCAGAGGCCTCGTGGGCCAAGCCCCAGGAGACAGACGGCCTTCATTCTCGTTTTGTTGCGAATGCTGTGCTGACGTTTCAGAATAGACCTGTGTCTGTATCTGAAGATCGTCTCCTGATCCGTAACACGTCCCGGGGCTCCAGGAGCCTCCCCTCTCCCGGCGCCGGTCTCCACCGTGACTCCAGACCCTGACCCCTGCGGGGGCCCAGCTCACCTGGAGGGCGGGGACGAGGCCTCCCAAGTGTGACCTGCCTAGGCCGGCTTCGCTCGGAGGCCTGGGCTCCTCGAGGGAGTGCCGTCAGTCCTGGCCCAGACGCCCATGGGGGCCCCTCACAGGGCCGCCACTCCTTAGGGACTCCATTTAAGTCCCCGTAAGATGAATTAGAGGCACAGCACTGCATGACAGCTCCGTGTTAGGGGCCAGATCGCTGGGTTGGATGGATGATTAAGGAGTGTACTAAACTATTAAAATTTCCCAGTTTGGGGGAGGGGCCAGGCCATTTTGAGGAGATGACACCTAGCCTCCGATCCTGGCGACAGTGACCTCTGCCGTTCCTGTCCCCAGGACCGTTGAAATGATTTCTCCCTTCTCACTCACCCACAAACTAGTAAAAAGACACTCTTTTGTCTTCTTTTGGTGGAAAAAGAATGAAAACCACAGTGAAGAGATGAGGTGGTTATTCATGCCGTAAATCATTTTTAAGGAAGCCGGAGACACGCCCTCGGCCCAGCTGCCCCCCAGGAATAAAACGGCAACATTGGAAAACATTTGCGTGAGCGCAGAGCTCGAAAATAGACTGGAAATTACAGGGCGCCAGTGGGATGCAAGGCTGGCCGAGGTTCCCACAGGCCGAGCCTCGCCTGGTGGGGTGTGGGTGTGAGGAGTCCAGCACCCCACTTCCGGGAGCATCAGGGTGTCGCCCGGTCCTGTGCTCCAGGGAGGACCACCCAGGGACTCTGAGCAAAACCCACTGTCAGGCCGTGCACCAGGGTGTGAGGTGCAGGGTTTAGGGTTCGGGGGAGGGGAAGGGGTTCAGGGTGCGAGGTGGGGTTGTGGGGTGCAGGGTGGGCTGTGAGCTCCCAGCCTCCCGTCCCGCTCGGTCCCCAGCGGCCGGATGACAGGTGGAGACCGAGTCCCCAGAGGAAAGCGGTTCTGGGAGGTGGCGCCCAGGGTCGGGACAGTGGTGGTTTGTGGGGACAGCGGGTGGGCCTGGGAGGCCCTCAGGAGATTTCCCCAGGACATCGTGCCCTTTTCTGTGTTCTCACAAGCTCTGAGCAAACCCAGGGAGGCTCCCGGGAGACTCCGTGGGGGGGGAGGTGGTGAGGCAGGGCAGGGATGACATGGAACATACTATGTGGCAAGGCAGGGAAAATAAACTTAAAAAAATGCATAAACAATTTTTTTGGAAGTTTTTTCATTTTATTGAGACGTAACTGACACATATCACTGTATAAGGTGAAGGGTCAGGTGTGGGGTCAGGTGAGGGGAGAGGTGTAAGGTCAGGTGAGGGGTCAGGTGTGGGGTCAGGTGAGGGGTCAGGTGTGGGGTCAGGTGAGGGGTCAGGTGAGGGGTCAGGTGTGGGGTCAGGTGTGGGGTCAGGTGAGGGGTCAGGTGTGGGGTCAGGTGAGGGGTCAGGTGAGGGGTCAGGTGAGGGGTCAGGTGTGGGGTCAGGTGAGGGGTCAGGTGAGGGGTCAGGTGTGGGGTCAGGTGAGGGGTCAGGTGAGGGGTCAGGTGTGGGGTCAGGTGAGGGGTCAGGTGAGGGGTCAGGTGTGGGGTCAGGTGTGGGGTCAGGTGAGGGGTCAGGTGTGGGGTCAGGTGTTAGGCATAATGATTCTACTTCCACACACTGAAGTGATGGCCACAGGAAGTTCCGTCAGCATCCATCATCCCAGACGGGTACAATAACAAGAAAAAGCAAAAAATAAAAATTTCTTTTTTCTTGAGCGAGAACTCAGGACTTCCTCTGCAGACAGCATCCCTGTACACCTACGTGTTAGCCACGCCCCACGCCCACGCCCCCCAGCGCTCATCCGTGCCTGTGGCCCTCCACCATGTGGCCACCCACCCTTCCTCCGGCCGCCCCATCTGGGCTCTGCATCTGTGAGCTGGGGGTGTGTGTGTGTGTAAGTTTTCACGTAGAAGAGAAATCATACAGCACTTGTCTGTCTCTGTCCACGTTGCCTCCAATGGTGAGATCTCAGACCGTGGCCGGGCCGTGCTCCGTGGGAGATGAACGTGTCTGCCCACGTTTCATTACCAGTCACCACCGACGGAGCTCGGCCGCTCCCATGTCTTGGCCTCTGTGAATAATGCCCCAATTGGGGTGCAGGCGTGGGGGTGCAGACATTCTTTTGAGTTGGCGTTCTCTTCTCTTTGGATTACGCCCCGAGTGGAATGGCTGGGTCCTGTGGTCGCTCCATCGTTAATGATCTGAGGAACCTCCACACTGTTTCTGAGCGGCGGCAGCCGCTGACTTTCCGCCAGCAGTGCAGGGTGCGTGCAGTGTGGCCACACGCGTCACCCCGCCGCGTCCGTGCTCCTGACACTGCGAGGGCCGAGCGCAGGAGTCCGCGACAGGGCGCACGGCCCCGGAGTGTCGGATGTCCACTCCCTGGCCCTGTGCAGAAGCGTCGGTGACGCTGTGTCGGGAGCTCTCCCCCCTCACCTGTGAGCACTCTTTCCGTTGTACTGAGCCAGCCACATCTAGGAGTCCTTTCCTCCAGGCAGTGCTGAGCTGGGGTCCGCCCGTGGGCTTCCGAGGGCGGGAACGGTGGGAGGGCAGGGAGCCCTGCAGGGAGTCCGGCAGGGCACGAGGGCCCTGTTTGCAGACGGGCTGATGGCCGGAGACGTCCACCTGGGGAAGGGACATCTCTGGGTCTGCGTTGCTGTGGTGGACACGTCTCCCACGGGGTCAGGGCTACAGGACGACCCTTGGTGAACACAGGCCACTCTCCTGGTCTGGCGCTGAACCACACACAGTCAGGACGGCTGGGGACCAGGACGGGTGCCCGGACCTCCTGCACCGTCTCCACAAAGCCCTGCGATCTGTCACTGTCCCCCGTAAAGGTGGCAAAGCCGTCAGCACCGGCCACCTGACTGCGGGAGGGTCCTAAACCCACAGCTAGTATTTTCATCTCTCCCCCAAACCGATTCTGTTTGCCCTCAGACACCACGTCACATTCCACATGAGGCTGTCTGTTCCCTGAAGAAAACACACACCGTCATCGAGTGGGCACCGAGGAATGTGAGGATGGAAAGGTCCCCCCAGCAGGTACAGAAATGTGGGAGCAGCCGCCCCGCCCCGCCCCACCCCCACCCACTCAGGGCCACATCTGTGCTGAGTGACGATGTGTCCTAATGAGAGGCAATAAAGGCTAATTGTCCCGGGTTGACAGGTGTTTCTCAACACCTCTGCATAAAAAAGCGAGGCCACCCAGCTGGCCCTGGACTGCAGCCTGCGAGACTCCGTCCTGTTGTCTAAACAAACGAGAGAGGGCTGGTTACAGAGGGAAGCCTGGGACCTGGGGCGGCCTGTCCCCCCTGGACGGCCACTGAAGAGAGGTCATGGTAAAGGACGTGGAGGGCAGTGTGGCCACACAGGGACCACCTCCGGGTCCCTTCCAGTAAGAGCTGGGGGTGATCGGCGCACACACCTGAGCGGGGACACCTCCACGGGGAGGACCTAGTGTGAGCCGTCAGGGTGCAGCACACACCTGAGCGGGGACACCTCCACGGGGAGGACCTAGTGTGAGCCGTCAGGGTGCAGCACACACCTGAGCGGGGACACCTCCACGCGGAGGACCTAGTGTGAGCTGTCAGGGTGCAGCACACACCTGAGCGGGGACACCTCCACGGGGAGGACCTAGTGTGAGCCGTCAGGGTGCAGCACACACCTGAGCGGGGACACCTCCACGGGGAGGACCTAGTGTGAGCTGTCAGGGTGCAGCACACACCTGAGCGGGGACACCTCCACGGGGAGGACCTAGTGTGAGCCGTCAGGGTGCAGCACACACCTGAGCGGGGACACCTAGTGTGAGCCGTCAGGGTGCAGCACACACCTGAGCGGGGACACCTAGTGTGAGCCGTCAGGGTGCAGCACACACCTGAGCGGGGACACCTCCACGGGGAGACCTAGAGCGAGCCGTCAGGGTGCAGCTGCTTCTCACCCTCTGAAGTTCCTCTGGCCAGAGGCCTGGGCTGTAACCGAGAGCTGGGTCACTGGCGCTGAGGGGGCCATAACGTCTCGTGGTGCCGGCAAGAAGTCAAGTGACCCCAGCTCACAAGTCGGACACGAGGTCTGGGCAGGGACCTGCTCAGTGTGGTGACAGCCCCTGCTGCCTCCCCGCCTCGGGATGGACAGGCCCCCGGCCAGGACAGCCCTCTGCAGCTTCCCCGGGAAGTGGACACGGACGGGGTGACCAGCGCCCATCTCACAGAGACACTGGGGCCTGTTGATGCCGGGTCTCCACGGTTCCAGGCTCTCCATCCACCACGACAGGACCAGGCAGTGCCGTGTGAAGTGTGGGGTGATGGCCACTGGTGTTGTGGGGAGCCCCCGGCACTCAGCATCGGGGTGGGGGGTGGGGGAGCCTCTGGCCCAGTGCAGGCCCTCAGGCGCTGGTCCCCGTCCTGGAGGCTTCCTGGGGGGGTGGTCCCAGGCCTGGGGACACTCGTCAGGGGCTGGGAGCTGCCCCCTGACTGTTTCCTGACGGTGTGAGCGCACCAGGATCTCGACACCCAGGGGTTCCTCACGGCCGGACGCAGACTTGCGTGCGGCTCCGAGCGGGCAGCGACTTCACTCAGCCGCAGCGTCCTCAGGGCTGGGCGGTCGTGGCGCCTGGCGTGTCCACGCAGACCTCCCGCCGCGGGGGCACCGCACAGGCGAGTGGTGTGACGATTCACTCGTATCCTCTACTTTTTGGATCTTATTTAAAACGTTAGACTGGTTCATGTTATAGACAAGGAGAACATTCCACAGCCCATACACTTTAAAATCATATTTCACTCGTATTAAACATGTGGGTTTTGCATTACTAAAAAATATCAAAAGAGTTTATGACTTTTGGAAAATCCACAACGCTGGTCGTTATTTTAAAAAAGCAGGTGAGGGTGGGAGGCGGTGTTCCTCCAGCTACTTTTCTCGGGTATTTCGGCGCTTTGCTGCAGAAAGCTTGTCGGTAGAAATGCAAAACTTTGACCCTGAGTCTTAGAATAGGATTTCCCCTCTCATTTGTGACGATTTTAACATTGCACAATTTTATTTCTTAATTAACTCATTAAAAATAAGATTTTTGATGTTTTTAAATGCACCATTGCAAAGAGCTGATGGTTCAGGTGACGGCTTCCCGGCCGGCTCGCGCCTCCTCCCACGTGGAGTGGGTGTGGGGACCCGGAGTGGCCGTGACGTTCTGGAAGTCGAGGCCCGAGGACAGCCCTGGGGACCCCTGGGCGCCGCACTGGTGAGGCACCCCCGACTTTCGTCCGAGCCGTCTGGATGATCCCTTGGTGACGGCACCAGCCCCGCTGGGTCGCACCTGGTTTCTGGTCACTACGCTGCCCGAGGCTGACGCACACATACCAGGATGACCTCATCCGGTCTCAAGGTGGCCACTGTCACCTAAAAGCCCCGCACTCTCCACAGGTGCTCCCAGCCCAGGCTCCTCCTGAACCTCCGTCCCGAGGCTTCCTCCCGGTTCACCAGCACCTCGGGACCAGCCACGCGCCGGGCTCTGGCCTGCGCACCTCACGCACCTGAGTCCCCTGCAGGCACCGTCTTGCCCGGCGGGCTGGACTAGAATGACCCGTCTGCTAGTCTTCTGTGACCCATCCAGTTGGCCACGAGGTTTGTTCTGTTGATTTCATGTCCTAGATTCCCCTCAAACCTCCACTCTGCTCTATTCCAGCCAAATGCCGTAGGTCCCCCCAACTAATGCCCCACAGCACAACCAGAGGCCCCCCTGCAACAGCCCGAGCCCATCTCAGCTCTCAGCAAAATGGCTCATCTCCTCATCGCATTGAAGGGAAGCCCGGGCGTCTGAGAAATCGCCCTGGGCAGGCTCGGCCCTTCCCACTGGGGGAGAGAGCCTCGGGCTGGTGGGCACACGTCACCGCAGCCCCTCGGGGCTCTGAGCTCTACCCCCAGGTGCCGGGATCTGCCAGAAGGCTCGCGGTGACAACCCCCTCGCGGAGCCTGGCCCGTCGCTGCCCACGCGGAGTTCTGCACTTGAGAGTTCAGTCGTGTTTCTCGTAAAACCGCACGGAATGCTCGGGACTCCAGGGAGCAGCGAGTCCCCTTCCAGGAAGCAGTCCGTCCCCACAGTTGGGAGCATCTGTTTTCTGTTGTCAGCATCTCCAGTCTGTGTAACCGGGGTCTCCTCTGGCTGGAGGAGCCGGGAGCCTGGATCTAGACGCATCGGCCGAGCCTGCGCCAGCCCCGCGCCCCAGCCCCGCGCCAGCCCCCCGCCCCAGCCCCGCGCCAGCCCCGCGCCCCAGCCCCGCCCAGCCCCGCGCCCCAGCCCCGCGCCCCAGCCCCGCGCCCCAGCCCCGCGCCCCAGCCCCGCGCCCCAGCCCCGCGCCCCAGCGCCTTCTTCCCGAGGTTTATTCCCACAGCCCAGGAGATTCCTTAGCGGGAGGCAGACCCGGCCGCAGCCTCCACATCCTGGCTCTTCACATCCTGTTATTACCTCGCTCGTTGCCCACATGTTTTTACAAAGTTGCAATGTCACTGCACAGAATCCGCTCTGTGAGCCGCCTCCCTCGCGGGCCTTCTCCCTCTGTGATTCCGCCCTGTTCGGACCCCTGCTTCCTGCCCGGGG
Organism: Tadarida brasiliensis; assembly: GCA_030848825.1. Classification (NCBI taxonomy): domain Eukaryota; kingdom Metazoa; phylum Chordata; class Mammalia; order Chiroptera; family Molossidae; genus Tadarida; species Tadarida brasiliensis. The sequence continues at coordinate 100,864,985 of CM061267.1, read as the reverse complement.
TAACTTCCCTGTCGCTTTTGTCCCTTTGCACCCAGACTTTCCTCTGCCAGCCTAGCTTCCAGATCACCGGCAGGCGCGCTTTCTAAGACTCAGGTGGGGGCCCCGCTCTTCGAGGGAGGGTTTTCGCGCATGCACACGTGTGCGTGTATGTACCCGTGTATGTCTGCACGTGTGTGTGTATCACTTACTCAGGGGAGAGAACTGTGATGTTCAGCCTGGAATTTGCTTGTGGAGATGATGAAGTACTCAGAGGTCAAAAGTCTCTAAAGATTCTAGAAGCTCCCTGGGAGAGAGGAGCTGAGACTCCAGTCACCTCTCTGAAGGTCCGAGGGTAACAGGAAGCTGACGGAAACCTTCCCCGTTGCCTTGGCGTCCGGAGCAGCCTGGGGACCGCGCACAGCGGACAAGCCTCCGTCCTGCGGGTCCTGTCTTAAGACTCCGCTCATCCTTTCCCGGGACCCGAGAACGGCAGGAGGGGCTGTTTTGGAGATAGCTGCCGTTTGCACGGTCTCCCTCCGGATGGAAGCCGGGGGACCCTCTCCAGCCCCTCCGCCTCCGCCTGAGAGAGTCACTGGGAGCTGGCCACGTGACCCGGGAACAGAGGTCACCAGATCGCACCCAGAAACATCTCAGGGTGAGAGGCAGGCTGGGCGGCTGCATGCCCAGGACGGAGGGTGAGGGGTGGATTTCCATGGGCCAGACGTGACGTCGGGGAGTCGTGCGGACGGGGTCTGGTCAACGAGGGTGGGTGCTGACGCCCCTCCCTCGTCGGGGCACCGGAAGGCTGCGCTGCCCGTCGCGTGGCCACACGACTTGCTTTGGCATCAAAAGAAAAGACGTGAGCCCGGTCACCGGCCTGTGAGAGCTGACGGAGCAGCCCGCAGGGCCGGGGGCAGCCGTCAGCCCGAGCTTCGGGGTGTGTCCCTGCACCAAGCGTGCCACCCGACCGAGGCAGGTCTGGGGTCACGACGGCCCTGATGGAGCAGACAGTGTGGACACGGACGGCTGGAGCCAGAGGAGAGCCAAGGAGAGCCTGTCCCTTCGGGGAAATGACTGCTTAGCCACCCTGCCCGGGAGGGCTCTGAGGATGGACGGACGTGCCTCCTGACAGAGGGGTGCCGTGGGCCACCTGCCACAGCCACAGGGCATGATCTCACCTGTGGACGGGGCCACCTGTGGACGGTGCTGGTCAGCTCCGAGCACTGCGGAGTCCCCGGCCGTGGCCCTGGGATCTGCCGTGTCCAGACGCTCTGGCTCTGAGATTCAAGCTGGGAAGATGGGGCAGGATGGCTCGCTGGGGGTGGGAGGGCCCTTCCTAGGCGGGCCTGGGAGGTCCCAGCCCCAGCGATGCTCACGGGAGCTGGGACAATCCCCTCAGACACAGACAAGCCCCGTGAGGCCCAGTGTGCCCGGCGCACCTGCTACCCAGCTCTGAAAACTGGCCACAAGCTACCTGGAAGAAGGGCCCCAAATGAGGAACTTCAAGACGAGGGTTGACCTTGAAGGAGCCCAAAGCCCTGGCTCCTTTGGGGCCTGACACCCCGATGTCATTGTGGGGACACGTGTGTGATCACAGGGTGTGATGGTTGATCTCATGGCCGTGTGCCAGGCGTTTTGTTACACACGGTCCTGGGTGCTGCTGGGAAGGTGTCACTCGGACGAGAGTAAACCAGGGACTCCGAGTGAAGCAGGTCACCCTCCAGCGTGGGGCTCCCCCGATCCGCCGAAGGGCTTCGGGGAAAGGCTGACCCCGAGCGAGAGGGGACTCCGGCTCCAGACGCCTTCGGACGTGGACTGCGTGGGGCTCTGCCTGCTGGCCTGCTCTGCAGATTTGGGGTTTGCCTGCTCCACTCCAGCCGGTTCCCCCCAATAATCTCTCCCCCCCCCACAGTTCCATTTCTCCGAAGAACCCTGACAGCTCAGCTCATACTGTGCGAGCTGACTCAGAATCACTTCTGTTCAGAAAGTCTTAGGCGGAGCCCCCGTGTCGAGGGGTCTCCCTGCGAGCTGCCGAGCAGACAGGGCAGGCCCTCCAGGGTGCAGGGCCTGTGTTCCAGGGCGTGGACTCGCCTCTCGGAGACGACGGAGCGGCTGCGCACCTGCCCTCGGCCCGCGGAGCCCTGTGCCCAGGAGAACGCGGGAGCCCCTGCTGGGCCCCCCACAGCCGTGCTGTGTACCCTCAAACGTGTGCGTTCTGGGGTGCAGGAGAGGCGTCCCTCTGGACGGTTGTTTGAGACCTGGTGTGAGCCGGAGGAGGGAAGCCTGCGTTTTACGAGCCTGAGTTTGGGCCCTGGTACACAGTTACGGTTACCAAGCTACCTGTGGGCACCGTGTCAGCAGGGGCTTTGAGGGATGTTCGATCTAGAAGGAAACGAAGAGGGGAGTTGGGGCCGTGTCACCGCTGGTGACAACAGTGGCTTTGGGGCCACAGATCCTGGCGCCCCCGGCACGTTTCTCAGTGTCTCTGCCTCAGTTTCCTCACGGTCACCAGGCGGTCCTCCCACTTCGTAGGCTGGTTAGAACGACAAAGGAGACGAGGGAGGGAAAATGCTCCCTGGGGCCCGCGGCCCACAGATGTCAGCCTCTCTGAGGGTGCCAGTGGGGAGGTCAGAGACCCCGCGGGGCCCTGGGGCAGCGGGAGGCAGGGCCCACGGGAGCTGGGACTTCCCACCCAGCCTGGTGGGCACCACGGCTGCTCCCAGTTCTGTTTGTTTATTTGTCATCAGAACATCTGGCTGCTTTCCCGTAAAGCAAGGGCTACAACCGGGGCGACCCTTCCTCGCACCATCGAACACCCAGCCAGGCGCACGTCGCCTGGGCCCACGCCGCCTGTGTCCGGATGGATGGAGAGGGCTCCGCGATCACCCTGTGCGGCCTCGGGGTCGGGCCAGTCAGCAGGGAACAGGGTTTGCGTTGGGAGCGCCCGGCCAGTTCTGAACTCTCCACAACCTGGCCCATCCTTACTGTTCCAGTAGGAGGAATGAGGGCCTGTGCCCTGGCTGTGGGTCACCGGGGGGAATCCTGCTACCGAAGGTGGGGGAGGCCTCACCCCCTCCCTGGTCAGAGCAGCAGCACCAGCGTCTCGCTGCTGGACCGGAGTGAGGACCAGATCTGGGCGGCCGGGCCATGACCTTGTTCCCAGCCTTCCCTCGCTGGAGACGCTCTCTTCTGGTGGCCGCTGACCATGGCTTGTGCGAGGGCCTCACAGGGGACGAAGGTGCGGGACAGGGACGGCCCTCTGGACAGCATCCTGTCTGTCTCCGCCCCTAGTTTCTTGTCCTGCCTGCCCCCTGCCCTCTGATCACGTCCTTAGTTAGGAAGCTTGCTGTGGAAAGCACTTATTTCCGTTGAGGAATTATTGCACAGCTGGGGGTCACGGCGTGGGGCTCAGGTGATACTCCCCCTGGGGGGCACTGGACATTCAGTCCTGGGGGGGAGGGGAAGGAGGACAGCCAGGGAGGGGCTGGGACCTGCGGCTGAGCCTGTCCGGTGCCAGGGGAGCCCGGTGCTGGGCCGGCTGGGTGGGCTGGTGGGTGGACATGCTCCCCCTCAGCCTTGCTGTTCCTTTTCAGACCCTCCACGCATCAGCCCGATTCTCTTTTATTCTGATTGTTGCTGGAAATTCAACTTTCCTGAGCGATTGATGTTTCCCCGGTAATATTAATATTTCTGATGGAAGTATGGATACCTGTGATCTGAATCTGCCATCTCCCTCTCTGAGTGACAGACCGAGGCAGGATGTGCTGTGGTCCATCAGTGCCCCCGGCGGGTCTCCTGCCGCGTCTCGTGCAGAAAACAGAAACGCAGCCCGGGGGTGACGACCAGCAGACCGGAGACAGCCAGGGCGGGGCCTCGGGGCAGCCTTTGCGCTCAGTGCTTTCCGGTGCTATTTTACAATTTATTTATTTTTTTATCCTCATCCGACGACATTTTTGCATTTACCTTCAGATGGAGTGGGAGGGAGAGTGGGAGGAAGAGAGAGAGAACCATCGATGTGAGAGAGGCACATTGAGTGGTTGCCACCCACACGACCCCAACTGGGGCCGGGGACGAATCGCAACCGAGGTGCGTGCCCTTAGCGGGAACCGAACCCGGGTCTCTGTGGTCTGCGGGCCAGCGCTCTAACCACTGAGCCAAACCGGCCAGGGCTACAATTTATTTTTTATGCATTTTATTGTGGATGAGAATGTAATGTGGGTCACACATGTACTGTCGTTTAATGCGAAGAGATTAAGAATCAGTACAGAGAATCACAGGACATAAAAACAAAGGCAAATGCATAGATTCGCAGAGGACTTTTAGCTCAACATCTTCTCTCCAAATGTTAGCATCCACGACGAATCCCAGCGCCTTTCCCGAGGGGCAGAGGCTTTTAGAGACCTTTTACGGAGGAGTTGTTTACAGTGGGAAGCCCCAGATGTGCTCATGTTTAAAAAAATGTGAAGACTAAAAACGACTGCCCGGAAGGACTGTAATTTTCTGTTTAATGTGGTTGTAGCTAAGATGAAAATCAGACTATTTATATACGGGAAATATTTTACTCTCCGCGTCGGGGCAGACATCAGTGTCACAGGAGGAATTTCTGAATTCTGGGAGTCGGGCGACTTGATGCTGTTCTCAGATCCGAGCGGCGGACGGACGGGATTCCCACCGCAGTTCAGAGCACCTCGGGGCGCCACGCCCCGTCACAGCTGAGACGCGGTTGAAGAGCTGAATGTCCGTCAGCACACAGAGAAGAGATATCGTGAGTCCGTCTGAGGCTCCAGACCGTCTGTGAGTCACCCGGGTCACCCGCGTCCCACCACCAGAGCCCTCTGGCGACGTGTCCCCACCACCACCCTCTGCTGCCGCCCGCAGGTGGCCACTGTCCCGACCCCTCGTGCCGTTGGCTGCCGGTCTCTTTATACGGTAGCCAACGCCCCATCCGCGGTTTTGCTTTCCGAGGTTTCAGTTGCTCCTGGTCAACCATGATCTGAAAATATTAAATAGAAAATTCCAGAAGTAAACAACTCGCACGTTTTAGCTCGCAGGCCATCTGCGTAGCACGAGGGACTGACCCCTCCCAGCCGTCCTGCCCGGACGCCGAGCGCCTGGGTCCGGGTGCCCAGCGGAGCGACAGCCAGGGAGGGCCTCGGAGAGCGACCTCACTCATACTCCATCACAGCACACGGTTGTATCGCTCTGCTATTACCGGTTGCTGTTCGGTCGTTACCCTGTATCTACACTGTATCTACACTGTATCGCGGAGTGTGTGCAGGAAAACAGAGCAAAGTGGAGGTAAACACCTGCTGCAAGTTCTAACGAGAGGAACCGTCATCACCTGCAGCCCACCCGCCCTCTGCGCCCTGGGTGCCGCCCCACTTCACTGGCTGCTCTGCGAGCGATGAACAGAACACCCCCCACCTCTTACTCGGGGTCTCATTTCATCCCCTCTGAGCCGATTGCCCTCGCTTTGCTGACTGCTCGCGATCCAGACAGGTTCCCTCCCCGCCCCAGGGGTTTCCCACAGGTAGGAGCCCCCTGCCCCCGCTGCTCAGGCTCTTCTCCTTCAGCTGACTGGACTGGACGACATGAGAGTCCCTGTGACCGGGCTGGTGGGGACCCTGTTCGTAACTGGACAGTCTGCATGGCCCCATCTCGGCTTAGGGGCTCAGAGGCCAGCTCCATCCACTCCCCCTCACCTTCCTCCCACTGGTTCTTTCGGACCTTCTCTTTCCTCCGCCCACCTCCCATCTTCATCCTTAAAGACGGCCCATCTGTCCGGCCGGTGTGGCTCAATGGTTGAGCACTGACCCATGCACCAAGAGGTCGCTGGTTTGATTCCCGGTCAGGGCACATGCCCAGGTTGTGGGCCCGATCTTCAGTGGGGGGCATGCAGGAGGCAGCCAAGCGATGTTTCTATCTCCCTCTCTCTCCCTCTCATTTCCTCTCTCTCTAAAATCAATAAAGGAAAAAAAAATTTTTTATAAAGAACTGCCCGTCTAACAACCACGCCAGAGACATGCCCGCGTGGCTGAGCCCAGGGAAGCACGCGAGTCCCTTGCCTGCCGAGCCGAGGGGCCCAGGCCATCCTCGCCACCCTGCGTTCAGGACACCGTGGGCGCACCGCCAACCCAGGCTGCATGCCTGAGCCCTTGCGGCACACTGGGCTCCTGGGCGGAGCCACACGGACCGACAGGCACAGTCCTCGTTCTGACCCCGTGGGTGGTGGAAAGGTCACTGCAGTGCCTGGCAGGCAGAAACAGCCCCGGCCAGTTTGGTATGAGGGCAACTTGTGGAACTGAGCTTGACTGCAGGGAGCCAACCGCCTCAGGCTGCCGGGTCACACAGAGGCGCGCCTGGCTGAGGGCGAGTCCCCCAGACTGACGCTGTCCCTGGAAGGAAGGCGTCCCAGTCCAAAGTGCACTTCTGGTCTAGGCCAAGACACAACCCGCAAGCAGGCGCCGAGGGGCCGTGTCAGGCTGGGTGCGTCCTGCAGGGCTGGTGCGTCCTGAGGGGCTGCGTCGGGCTGGGTGCGTCCTGCAGGGCTCCGAGGGGCCTCGTCGGGCTGGGTGCACCCTGCAGGGCTCTGAGGGGCTGTGGCGGGCTGGGTGCGTCCTGCAGGGCTCTGAGGGGCCTCGTCGGGCTGGGTGCACCCTGCAGGCCCCCAGCCACGCTGGGGGACATGCCATGGGGACCTTGCAATGCCATCCGTCCCCGCCAGCGACCACATGCTGAGAGGCGATGACGACAGAGCCGAGGGAGGGCTGCCCGGCTGCAGACAGAGCGCTTTGTCACCTGTCACCTCGGTTCTGGGCGTCTGGACGGTGACAGGGTCTGTGTATACAGCACATTGTTGAGGCGAAAGAAACACCGGCTTCGTGTTTTCCCTGGCGCCTGGCTTCCTGCCGCGTCCCCTGTGGGCCCAGGACACAGCTGAGCCCCGGGCAGGGTGCAGGGAGGTAGCCCCGGCTCCTCCCCGGCCATGCGGGGGACAGGATGCCCCCACAGTGAGGGCCCGGAGCCCGTCCACAGGCACTGCTCGTGTCCTGTGAGATTCGAGGTTTTTTCTGGTCCATCCTGCCAGGCTCTGTCTCCGTGTGGACATCCCTGTCCTCTCCAGCACAGCAGGGCGTTATGGTTCACCCCGCTTCTGACATGGGTGGCTGGTTATTTTCGGCGCTCAGCATTTTACTACCCACCCCATCAGCCCCGTTCACAGGGCGACCTACGGACGAGGAACCCAAGGCCCAGAGGTGGCCAGGGTCCCCATCTTCAGGACAGAATGGCAGGGACTCCAGCCACGGTCAGCCTGTCCGCTCTGCTGTCCAGGATTAGGACTTGACGGTGAGGTGTGCGCTTGGGGGTGCGCTCCCCCCTCACGTCGACCTGACTATTCCTCGTCTCACCAGCAGGTACTGAGTCAGGGTGTCCGTCCTGTTTCCCAGCCTCTGGGGCGGCGTCCTGCGGGGTTTGCTGGAGGAGCCGGCCCACGGCCTGTGGCTGGAGGGGATCCGGCTCTCATCTCAAACAGAGGACATAACAGCGACCTCACGTGTGAGAACCCTGTCAGGCACCCCTGGGGTGGCCCTGGATTTCGAGTTCCTTCTCAAAACCAAAGATGCTGCGGTCCCCTCCTGGAAGGGTCACCGCCCACGCGGACAGGAGATCGAGAGGCAAGCGGCCCGGCTGCACGGAAGACCCCCCTGACGTCAGGCAGAGGCCGGAGGAGGCTCACAGAGCTCGAGCAGGCGGGACCGGTGGCCGAGGGCCAGAGGGACGAGTGGCAGAAGGTCCACGCAGATCCCCGGAAGACGGCGATGGGAAGATGCTCACCCTCCTGAGCCGAGCGACAGTCCGCAGGCCACAGAGAGCTCCCCCATTCCCTGCACAGGACAGAGGAAGAGGCGGGACGGGACCCTGGCCACGGCTGGGGAACAGCCTGGCCTCCTCCGGGGGACACCGGCCCAGCTCTGAGGACACACAGGCGGGGCCACAGGCTGGCAGGCACAGAGCAGGACCTGAGTGCGGAGGAGGAGACTCCACACAGCCCCTCCCTGGGGGGGGGGCACGGCCTCCGCTCACCACGGGTTTGCCAGCCGGCGGCCCCTCTCCATCCCCGAGATCGGGAGCCATTTCCGTCCACGCGTGGTGGTGAGATTGGAACCCAGGCTCCACTTCACTTCTCCTGGGGGGTCGTGAGTGTTTGCTCCCCAGTGTTTCCTTGTGACGCTGCGGACGATCGAAGGAGCAGGGCCTCGGCCACCTCGCCCTCACCTGGCTCACCGGGACGCCTGTCCTGCCACGTTCTCTTCCGCTCTGTTCTCTGCACCAGTTCAAACTCTGGCGGATATAATGACCCTCCCCCCCGAAGACGCCTCACCAAAAACATTCGCCTGTGGAATCGCAGCGCCACGCTCATGCCTAAGAAACTCCAGATTCACGCAGAGGTTTCCCTTTGTCCCCAGGATGTCTCTCAGAGGCGTTTTACACCGAGATGCAGCCGAGGGCCTCACACGGCATCCGGCGTCTCTGCGCTTCGCCGTGGTGAGTCCTCACCCCAGGCTATTTTTTCCAATGATTTTTAAAGAGAGTGGAAGGGAGGGAGGGAGAGAGAAACATTCACGTGAAAGAAACACACCGATTGGTTACCTCCTGCACCAACCAGGGCTGAGGATCGAACGTGCGCAGGCCGAGGCTCTGACCGGCCAGGGCCCCCTGCACGCCTGTTTCTCAGGACGTTGTCTCTCCAGAGTCCCGTTGTACGAGAGCCAGCACCGAGGTCGGCTCAGCTATGGGAAATCAAGGCCGTGCCAGGAGTTCTGCGCGCGTCAGCATAATCTTAATGGCACATGTTAAGATTTCTTTCCCGATCGCCCGGCCACGGCCCACCAGGTGGGAGTCACGTCCAAGGTTAGACGCTGTGCTTAGGCCCCGGCACTCCCAGACGCCTGCACCGAGCCTTCCTGTGGGGAGGGTGGTTTTACTCGACTCCCGTGAACGCATATTTGTGCCTGGAGTTCAGGGTGATGGCAAGCTTTGCCCAAGTTGCTGACCTGGCAGAATGGGCATGCACATCAGGGCCTCTGGCTCTGAGTCCAAGTCAGCCGGTCCCTGGGAGCCCTAGTCCTCCCCCAGGAAAGAGGGACTGAGCTCGCTCACCAGGAGCCCCTCCCAGCCCTCCGGCCGAGTCCCGGCTCAGAGCCGGCTCAGCTGAGGGAGACCCTGGGCTTAGAGCACCTTCTCATCCAGGCCTCCAGGGGCGGGACTGTCCAGCCTGCGCCGTATGAGACCTACGAAATCAATGCCAGCTCACATCACGCCTCACCAAACTAGCCAGACCAAACAGAGCAGGCTAAGGTTAAGGCGATCATTCTGTATGGCCGCGGATGATGTTATCAATATCCAGACGGCCCTCGGCAGAAAAAAGGTCCCCACCCCTGGGAGAGGAAGGACCGTGCTGAGGTTCCAGACAAGCAAAGGCCAAAGGAGGTCGCCCCACCAACCCTCCCTCACAGAAAGTCTGAAGGGACTTCTCTAAGCTAAAAAGAATGGGCACTGGCTGGAACAAGAAAACGTTTGAAAGAATGAATCTCACTGGGAAGGTAAACAGATAGCAAAGGTCGTGCATTTCCGTCACCTAGAAAGCTAGTAGGAAGTTGAGAAGACACAGCAGCCACAGTAAGTATAGTTACAATGTTGCAGCATGAAACTGAGCTGCAGGCTGGGGGGAAGGGCTGAGGCTTTGCACTTGGATCAGCCTAAGCTGGTGTCCACTCCAGACACAGGCTGTTCCCTGGGAGCTGACGGCAGCCGCAAGCAGGAACACGAGATACGAGAAGCAGGAACGATAAGACCACCACTAAAGGAAGTCATGGAGCCACGAAGGAAGAGGAAGAGGAATGGGGAGGGGCTCGGAACCGGCCAGGCGGTCGGTGCACACCTCTCGAGAGCGACTCCGAAGGTGAAGACCGACTCTCCCGTCAAAGACACAGAGTGGCTGATAAACGGAGAAGCCAGACCCATCGGCATGCTGCCTGCAGAGACCCACGTCAGACGCCAGGACACACGGACCGAGAGTGGGGGGGGGGGGTTCAGGCAAATGGAGACCACAAGAGCAGCTACGGTTCTGTCAGAGAAATTAGATTTATTATTATTTTAAAAATATGTTTTATTGATTTTTTAGAGAGAGAGGAAAGGAGAGAGAGAAACATGGATGTGAGCGAGAAACATCCATCGGCCGCCTCCTGCACGCCCCCTGCTGGGGATCGAGCCCATAACCTGAGCATGTGCCCTGACCGGGAATCGAACCGGGACCTCTCCATCCATGAGACGACGCTCCATCCACAGAGTCACACTGGCGGGGCGAAAAATTAGATTTTAAGACAAAGACTGTAATGAGAGACAAAGGGGGTGTTCCATGATGATACAGGGTCAGTCCCACAAGAGGACACAATTGTGCAACTCTTTATGTACCAACATCGGAGCTCCTAGATGTTACAGCAGGGGTGAACAGACCCGAGAGGAGAAACAGCCACACAGTAGCAGGATTTTCATCTCTACCCCACTCGCATCAGCGGGCCGATCGCCCAGACAGAACACCGTAGGAACCTCAGCCCAAACGGACATCAGAGCACACAGACTGCTCAGATACACACAGAACATTCCATCAAAAAGCAACAGAAAACACTTTTTTTTCCTCAAGGGCACAGAACACATTTTGCAGGATAAATCATGTGCTCAGCCACAAAATAAGTCTTAATAAATTTAAGAAGATTGAAATCATATGAGCCAATGTTTTCAATCATAATGGTATGAAACCAAACATTAATTACAAGAAGAAAACTGGAAAATTCACAAATATGCGAAGATGAAACGACATGCTACCGAATAGCCAATGGGTCAAAGAAGAACTCCAAGGAGGAATGAGAAAGACCCGAGACAAAGCGTGGACGCACCGGAAAGCAGTTGTAAGGTCGTGGAGACGGACATGGCCTCCAGAAACAAGACTCGAACAAACAAGCTGTTGTCACCCCTCAAGGAACTAGAAAAAGCAGACCAAACAAAGCCCAAAGTCAGTACAAGGAAGGAGGTACAAGATCAGAGAAGAAATCAGTGGAATACAGAATTAAAAACCAGTAGAGAAGATCAAAGGAGCTAAGAGCTGGTTCTTTGAAAAGATAAACAAAGCGGACAAACCCGCAGTGAGACCCAACAAGCAAGAAGGCACTGGACTCAAATACCTAAAATGCGAAATGAAAGAGGGTACGGCGGAAATGCACAGGGTCATAGGAGACGACTGTGAACAGTGATATGCCAACACACTGGACAACCGAGAGAAACGATTACATTCCTGAAAATACGCAACCTATCAAGACGAATTCATGATGAAACAGGAAATCCGAACAGACCGATGACTAGTGAGGAGATTCAGTCATCGAAAACCTCCCAATAAACAGAAGTCCGAGCATCCAATGAAAAGGTGGGAAGCAGATCAGAATCGACGTTTTTCCAAAGAGGACATGCAGATTGCCATCGAAGACGCGAAAAGACGCTGGATGCGGCCAGTCCTCAGGGAAACGCAAACCGAAACGCGGGCTGTCGCAGCGCACCTGTCAGAATGGCCGCGGTCAAAAAGACGTAGCCCCTGTGGTGGGGACGTGGGTTGGTGGGAATGTACATTGGTGCGGCCACTACGGAAAACAGTACGGAGGGTCCTCAAAAACATAAAAAGGGAAAAGAGAATGATCCTATGATCCAGCAATTCCAACTTCGGGTATTTATCTAGAGGAAATGAAAATGAGAACTGGAAAGATGTCTGACCCCTGTGATCATTGCAGCATTATTTACAATAGCCAAGGTATGGAAGCAACCCAAGTCTCCACGGATGGCTGAATGGATGAAGGAAATGTCTCACGCACGCACACGCACACGCACACGCACGAGTCCTACACAGCCATAAAAAGAATGAAATCTCGCCATTTGCGACAACTTGGATAGACCTCAAGGGCATTATATTAGTGAACTAAGTCAGACGGGAAAGACAAATCCCATATGCTCTCTCTGACATGTGGAATCTCTTTAAAAAACAAAACAAAATAAAAAACCCAAGCTCACAGATACAGAGAAGCATGGATGGTTGCCAGAAGGAGCTGGGGGGAAGGGGGTAAAAGAACGAGTGAAGGGGATAGAAATTTATTTTAAAAATTTAAAAGAGATAACTAAAGAAGGACAGGTTATATTCTGTTGAGAATTAAAAACAAAAACAAAAAAACAACCACCCAGCTCCCCGGGCTCCAGTTCTGGCTTCACCACCTGCCGTCTGCGGCCACGGGCAAGGCTGCTGGCCGGGAGCAGAGGGGAGGGGCGCGAAGACCAGGGCGCCCCGGTGCGTGGAGGACGCCCCCTCAGGGAGACGAGCAGAGCGGCCAAGGGTCACATCAGAATAGTCGGGAAACAGTCAACATTTCCTGCTCGATCAAAGCTCCATTTCTCACAAACCTCCGAAAAATGGAGGTTGACGGCCAGCGTCCTGTTACCACTAGACGGGGAGAGGTCAGCGCTCGCCCCTTCCCGGGTGCGGCTGCCTGCTAGGTGCGGCGTGTCTGGGGACACGGGCAGCGCTCAGAGCCATGGAAGGGAACCAGACGTGACTCGGGCCTGACGCCACGGTTCGTCCACGCCCGTCTTGGCGGCGGCGGTGGCTCGGCCCAGGTTGGGGCCCAGAAAATGCAAAACAATATTTGGCCTAGTTTTGCGATGAGCAGGTGGAAAGCTGAAGCAGAACTGGAATGCACGGTGACGCCTGTGAACGGGTCGCTAAGTGCGTATCTTCCAAGTTTCAGGCGGGATAAAATAGATTTTTCTTTAAAGGAAAAATGTTCTTAGTCGCTCATGATTTATGTCTGAGTCAGAAGCATACGGGTCTCATGAAACAGAAATTATTTTAGATTTCAGGAAAACACGTCTCAGCTTGATGGCGAGCAGATGGAAAAGTCCACTGTGCGTCTGGGGCTGCAGTGACTACCCCAGAGCCTCTGGAGGGGAGGCGAACCGGCCCTTTGGAAGCGAAACCTACAGGTGTGGGCGCCCCGAACTGGGGAGCCGGGCAACACCGCAGCCGCTGGGAGAGCTGCGTGGGTGGGATGCCCTCAGGACCCCGCGCGGAAAGTCCAAGGGGAGCCAGACCACGGCGCTGGGCAGGATGGGCACGGGGACCCGCGTGAAGTCCCGGGCTCACCGCCAGGGCTGGTTCCGTGGGCTGAGGCGAGTGGGATGTCTGGGTGAGCCCAGGTTTCTGACTCGAGCTGTGGCATGGACTGTGTCCTCACTGTAAGAGGAAACTCGGGAATCAGGAACACTTTGGGAAAATGACCTAGCCTTTCCAGACCTCGGTTTCTCCTTCCGTAAGGTGGAGGAGATGTTGTGTGCCCCGGTCGTGGGTCAGGAAGCTGGGACATGTGAGGTGCCTGGAGCCAGGCTCCTTCGTCCAGCCCCCCCCCCCCCCCCCCGGCTCCTCTCCGCCTCCTCCCCGCTGGTCCTGGGAGCTGCAGCCACAGGGACCAAGCTCCCCCCACCCCCATCAACATGTGTCCTCACGGAGATGGACCCCCCACACCCCCCACCACGCCGGTGCCGCTGGAATCCATCAATTCCTGGCGGGGACTAATCGTTTCATCTACTTTTCAGAAATAATAGCTTTATCTAGTTTTCAGACATTGGCCAGGTCCTCTGCTCCCTGCTACTTCCTCGTCTCTCGCCCCTTTCCCTGTTCTCAGCCAAGTGAAGAGCTGGGTCCCCACGGCGTCGGAGAAAGGACTTGAGTTGGAAGAAGACAACGGACAAGCAACAGCAATGACGCAGCCCCACATTTCCCGCGACGACTTCCCAGAGCAGGTCAGCCGGGGGACGATGGCAAGAGAAGAGATGGCACACACAGCCGTCTCTCCTCCCAACCCAGGGACACAGGCTGCCCTGACCTGTTCCTTCAGAATCCTCCCCAGAGGTTGTGTGTGTGTGAGAGACAGACAGAGAGACAGAGACAGAGAGACAGAGACAGAGAGAGACAGAGACAGAGAGAGACAGAGACAGAGAGGAGAGTCCTGGGCACCGGCCCTGAGTCCCCCTCCCCGCCTTGGCAGAGCCTCGGGGGCCCTCAGAAAGGTCCGTGTGCAGGGGACTGACGTCTCCTCCTTGGTGGGAGGCCTGGCAGCAGCCCGAGTGGACACCCAGCACTGGACACACCCTGGGCTGCGGTGGGGTGGGAAGGTCGGGGCCGGAGGCAGGCAGAGCCGTAGCATGCGTGGAGTGCCACCGACCCAGGGATGGCCCGGGCCCCGCACACGGAGGGGTGGAGGTGCCAGGGACCAGACGGCATCTGGAAAGGAAGTCCGACCCATTTCCAGATTGTAAGTGAGCTGGTTTGAAATGATCTGGTCTACGCGGATAAATTCATTACAGGACATGTCTATAAATAGTTTCCCCTAATCTCTGCGAACAGACACACAGCCGGGCATGGACGGGTTCAAGCTGCTGTGTGTCTGAGAAAATGGCAGGGTGACTGGTATCCTGTCACGGTCCGGTCCTCAGGGTCACCGCTGACGGGATGGGTTTGGGGTGTGGGCACCACCCCGCCCTGCCACCGTGTGCTCACGGGAGCCCTGCCAACAAGCCCTCCTGTGCGTGCTCGCCCATCACAGCCCAATTGCTCTCATTACCATGAAGCTGTGATTAGATTTTTCCAGGGAGCTTCATTAGGATGAGAAGAAATTAGATTTACCCAGGACGGGAGGAAGCAGTTGAAGAAGGAACCGGGCACTGATTGAATCTTGGTTCGTGACCCCGGTGTGACTCAGCTCGGACATGGCCGAGTGCCGAGGGACCGGGCCTGGCCCTCCACACAGAACCCGCTCGTCCTGGGGACAGCCTGGTGTGGGGCCGTCTTCTTCCGAGGACACGTGACAGCTCACTGCTCGGCAGAACCTGGCCCTCGCAGGTGCGCTGGTCCTGGGCGTCCCTGAGCACCTGCTGTGCTGTCCCACGGGCCCGCAGGCCCGCCGAGGGCTGGGAGACGCTGACCTAGAAGAGGCTGGGGCCAGACCTGCAGCACCCTCCGGAGGCTCCCACGGGGAGAGGACGGCCCTGCAGGGACTGTGGTCGTCTCTGTTCCTCGGGCACAGGCCGCTCTCCTCCTCGCCGGCCCTTGTCCAAGTCGGCCGCGCGGGCAGAAAAGCTGCTTGGAGGGACTCTCAGCCCATCCTCAGGGCAGCTCCCCGCAGACTGAACCCCGTTTAGAAACCCACCGGTGCGCAGTGCTGAAGGCGCCGCCCTCGTGCCAGGGTCAGAGCCAGGACGAGCCTGGCGCACTGACGAGGGCGGGCTGCCTCCATCTTCCCGGAGAGCGACTTCCCATCGTTCTGGGCTCAGTGGTGCCCCCTAGAGCCCCCATGTTGAAACCCTAACCCCAGCCCCTCAGAGTGTGGGCAGAGGGGCGGCCCCTGGCACAGGCACCTCCTCCCGCTCAGAACTTGCCGGTGTCCTCCTTCCCGAGAGGCAGGACGGCCGCAGGGCCCCATGGACAGCCGCTGGGGACCGGTGCTTTGGGCACTTGTGCAGGGTGAACGAATCCCGTTTAAGCTGCCTCTGGCTGTGTGGCCTGGAGCAGCCCTGTGACCTCTGACCCTTGGCCCCCTACCAGAAATGAGGTGAGTCCTCCTGGGCCGCCCAGAGAATAAACCTGAAACTATGTCCATCTCCTTCCCTGAGGGTGATGAATGCCAGTCCTGCCGGCCCTTATCACTGCTCTGGTTTTCAGGGCAGAGACGAGCCCCCGCCTGCGCCCAGGGACACCTGTCAGCCCCGCCCGCTGGGCCAGTCCTCTCCTGCCCCGCCCTCCAGGACAGGTGCGCAGGGGATGCTTATGGACAGACGCATCGGGAGAACAGCCTGCTGACCCAGAGCCCACGGAACGGAACGAGGCATCACTCAGTGAGGACGTATTTTGAGGGGTCTCGCGACTTCACTGTGGAGGGAGGTGTCCTCTGGTGACCGACAGGCGTCGTGCCGACCACACGCCCAGCCACACGCTCACGCGGGGACCTCCTTGCCTGGTTGTCCTGTCATAGCTCAGTAAAGTAGCCTGTCAATCACGCACTTGACTCCTGGGGAGAGCACTGTGCCCTCAGATGCACTGACGCCCACGGAGACCAAGGCATGCGCTCCGGGTGGACCAGCGCTGGCGGCCAGGCCCGCGTTACGGCTTCCCGTGGATGGCCCTGACTCTGGTGAGACCGCCCGGCAGCTCCACGGTGCTGTGTCTCAGGTGGTCCGACACCTGGCCTGGGGTTCCGCGTGGTCGGGTCCACCCCGGTCCTCCCCAGGGGCCTGGCCCCCGCCCCGCCCCCTCTGCAGCCCAGACCCCGGAGGACCCAGAGCCGTGCCCACCTCTCTCACAGCCCCTCTCACGCACTCCAAACTGGGCGTCCTGAAGCTAATTTAAATCCGAAAACATGAGTGCATGCTCCAAATTCAGTAATCTCCTTAGCGGATCCTGATCTGAGCCCGTCGGTTTCTAAACGGCTCCAAACATCAGCCCAGCTAACCTCCAAGCTTCCGTCTGAATAACCATTTTAGATTGAATTAGTGAGTCAGGAAAAACGAGAGTTATTAATCCGGCAAGACTCAATTGTTAACTTTACAAAATGAGGATTTCATTTCAAAATCTTGTTGAACTGTCAGAATTCTATCTGGGCCATTTCATTGCATTTATTAGATTTCTCAGATAACGTGGCGGAACGGACTCCATAGATAGAACAGACGTTCCACAAAACGAGGTTTTAGTCTTTGATGCTGAGACGGTCTGTCGGGCAGACGCACGGTGAGTCTCCCCCGTGCAGCTCCAGGGCGACCGGCAAAGGGCCCCCCAGAAAGAGTGGAGGCGGACACCCCCACCTGCACCCGGGCGGCCGAGCATGTGAGGACACTTGCGCCTGGCTTCCGCCTCAGCCTGTCACTGCGTGTGTGGCCGGCACCTTCTCGGGACCCTGACCCTCCTCGTGCATGAAGCCAACGTCTGCTCAGATCGGTTGCCGTGTTAGGGGATCCATGCCGTAAGCTCCTGAGCACAGCCCAGGTCCCCATGGTTCTGCGACGCCTGAGGGCTGAAAAGTAAAGACGAACACATCTTACACGGACACGGATCCCAGATGGACCAGATGGACCCAGAAGGAAACGCCAATCAGTGCCGTGTGCCATCGGGAGGGGAAGGGCTCCCTGGGCACCTGTGCGTGGCACACCCAGGGCGAGACCTGTGTGGCCGAGGCAGGGGGCCTGGTGGCACCTGTCCTCGTCACCACCTCCCAGCGGGGATGAGGTACATGGCCCTGTGTGTCATGCAGAGCAGATGGGACAGCCCGCTGCACAGGCGGGGCTCACCCAGCCGACACTGGGCAGGACCTGGCCTGGGGTCTGCACGGAGCAAGCAGGACAAGGTACATACAGTTTCGCCCTGGCCGGTGTGGCTCAGCGGTTAGATCGTTGGCCCACGGACCAAGGAGTCCCAGGTTCAATTCCCACTAAGGGCAAGTACCTCGGTTGCGGTTCGTCCTCGGCCCTGGTTGGGGTCGTGCAGGAGGTAACCAGTCGATGTGTCTCTCTCACATCAATGTTTCTCTCTCTCTCCCTCTCTCCTTCCCTCCTGCTCTATCTGATGCTAAATGTAAAAATACCCTCAGGTGAGGATTAAAAAAATAAATAAATAAACAAAATACATACGGTTTCTTAGTGTTAGCTGTCAACAGAGATACGTGAAAAGGCAGAAAGCGGGCCAGACAGAATACGTGGTATTCTCACTGTTACAGGCTGGATTGTGTCCCCTTGAAATTCACGTTGACACCCGACACTCCCCCAAGTCAGACTCAGGGTGCAGCTGTGCTTGGAGAGGAGGCTCTAAAGCCTTGATTGAGGTCAGACGGGCCACTAGGGTGAGGCCATGACCCAGTGTGGCTGGTGTCCTTGTAAGATGAGGACACAGACACATCGAGGGACGGCCCCATGAGATCACGGAGCGGGCAGCCGTTTGCACACTAGGCTTCTGTGACATGGGCCACAGACCACGTGAAGGAAAGACACAGCTCCTAAATCCGCTTCCAGACACACTGCAAACTGGAAAGTCACGGGAAGAAGCAGAAAGTCCGCCCTCTGGGTGGGTCTGTGTGTCCCGAACGTCACTGACCCTCGGGGCTCGGGCACAGATCTCCCTGAATCCTGGGGTGGGACGTCAGGGGCACCAGCCCACTCTGCAAAGCCACACCGACATGGACGGTAACACGGATCCCACGCCAGACAGAGCCTCACCACCCCGCATGGTGAGAGGGGGAGGAATTACCCTGTGTTTTATAAAAGGCCCAAAGCCAGCCCAGGTGGACTGGGTAGCCTGAGGGCGGGCGCTGGCCTTTCTGGACGTTCCCCGGACTCAGTGGAGGGCAGCAGAGCGGGTCAGGAGGAGATGAGGTGGAAACCCTCCTGGCATTGCTGACGTGCAGGCACTCTCCCAGGCCTGGGCCCTGGCGTTTGGGAGGGAGCCGCCCGGGGACAGGCGCTCTGCTCTGGCAGGAGGCCCCTGCCAGCAGCTTGTCCCCTGGTGCGAACGGGATCGCTGAGGAGAAGAGTCCAGGAAAAGTACTGGCAGCTGCGGCATTTCGTGCCGTGAGTCACGCAGACACACAAAGAACAATGTGAGTGCAGGTGGCTCTGCGCAGCTGCAGGCGTCCAGCCTGCACCCATCCATGGAGATTTGCATCTGCACTGGAGGGCCGAGGGAGGACCACGGCCCGAGTTAGGAAATTCAGGGGTGGCACACAGAGGCAGGCGTGTTCCCGGGTCCAGCGGCCGGATGCCAGCCACACCACCGTGGAGCCCCAGTCCCTGCACACCTGGGCCAGGTGAGGGCCGGCCTGGCGGCGCTGGCTGCTGTGGGAGCCCGTGTGCCAGCCTGAGAGAGCAGCAGGCCCGGGAGGGTGTTTCCCATGCCACTGAGTTCAGGTGGAGACTGCCCGGCTGCTCACGGCTTCCCACTCCCTGGCCCGGAACAGGGGGAGGGCAGAGGCCCCCGCTGCCGCCACAGGTCACCTGAGGGAGTGTCTGCTGGGCCGTGACCGTGTCAGTGCCCACAGGTGTGCCTGTGGACCCGCAGTGGCCACGCTGTGTACATGGCCGGGTGCCCCCCGTGAATTCACGATGCAGTTCCCTCTGACCGGAGCGTCGCTGGGCACAGAGGCAGAGGCGCTCCTGGCAGCACTGAGGTCTGCCCCCCGACACGGTGTCGTGGGGCCTGAGCTGAGCCCGCAGGAACGGGCTGCACGGGGTGTGGGCAGACGTGTCACTGCCTTTTAACTTGACATCTTATTGTTTTAATCATATCAATTCCTCTTTTATTATATGTTTCACACTTGATCTTAGCCAAAAGGCCGAGAAGTGATATGACGATGTGTTTTAGAAACTAGATGTTGAGTTTATCAAAGGCAGTCATGGAGGAAATCAAACGGTACCCTCCCATGCTGGGTGAAGATTAGTCATGTATTTTCTAATAATAAAACATTTCTGCTCCTGATTCAAAACTCATGATCGTGGCATATTCATCTTTTAATCTGACGCTGGACTCAATTTGTCAGTGTTGAATGCAGATTTTTTCAGTATTAAAATCAATAAGACTGGCATGTGGTTGTTTTGTCTTTTCATATTTGGGATTTTTTGGTCTGGTTTTGATATTAATATATTGCTTTAGCCCGGCCAGTGGGGCTCAGTTGGTTGAGCGCTGTCTTGTGTACCGAAAGGTCGCTGATTCAATTCCCACGGGGCATGTGCCCGGGTTTCGGGCTGGGTCCCCAGTAGGGGGCGTGCAGGAGGCAGCCTATGGATGTTTCTCTCTCATATGGATGTTTCTATCTCTCTCTCCCTTCCTCTCTCTCTCAAAAACCAATAAAAGCACATTTAAATATGTGTATATATTGCTTTAGTTCATAAAAACATGTTTGGAAGCTTCTTCTCCACCTCTAGGTTCTGGAACAGCTTGAGAGCATTTGAACTTCCGTGTTTCTTAGCGGTTTGGTGTATTTCACCGGTGACACCCCTGGGGAAGGTGCTTCTGGAGGGTCAGCTCTTCAGATACTGTGCAGCCAGGGTCCACGTCTCCTCAGGGCAGTTTGGTACGTGAGAGTATCCACAGCTGCTTTCTCTTCCCGAATGTTTTGTCATTCTTTTTATTGCCTTCAAGTTATTTTCCCTTTCTCATTTTTATTTCCTATATTATGCTCATTTTCCCCATCATATTTAGCTATTATTAAAAAATAATTTATCTATTTAATTATTGGTTAACAGGATCATCTTTTGGGTCAATTCATCTGTGCTGTTGATTTAATTAAATCAGACTTTCAGCTTGCAAATTCCTTCTTTGTGCTCTTAGTTTGTGTGTGCCTGCGTGTGGGTGCGTATGCCTGCGTGTGTGTGTGTGCCTGCATGTGTGTTTGTGCATGTGTCTGTGCATGTGTGCATGTGCCTGCATGTGGGTGTGTGTACCTGTGTGCCTGCGTGTGTGTGTGCCTGCATGTGTGTGCATACCTGTGTGTGTGTGCCCACGTGTGGGTGCGTGTGCCTGCATGTGGGTGTTCCTGCGTGTGTGTGCGTGTGCGTGTGCCTGCGTGCCTGTGTGTGGGTATGTGTGCCTGCATGTGTGTGCCTGTGTGTGGGTGTGTGTGCCTGTGTGTGTGTACATGTGCCTGTGTGTGGGTGTGTGTGCCTGAGTGGGGGTGCGTGTATTTTTCCTGCCCACTTGAGTTGAGTACTTAGTTTACCGTCATTTGTTGTTGCCCCAGAACACATGCCACAGATTTCCCTTGAAGCACTAATTTAGCAACAAATGTAGCCCTCTGTTATAACCCCATAATCCAGAAATACCTTATGGTATGACGATGAATGCTTGGTCATCTTTCTTCTAATGTTTTAATTTTTTCATGTTACAAACGTACTAAGTAGTACCATATCTTTTTTTTTTTTACATATATTCTTTTCCTTCAATATTTTTATATAATTGATCACTGTTTTACCTATTCTGTAAACAGTTTTTCCTGTCGTTTGCTCAATTTTCCACTGATATGCTCATTTAAAGTTCTTTTTTTTTTATCCTCACCCGAGGACATTTTTTTCATTTTTTGTTCAGATAGAGTGGGAGGGAGAGAGAGGAAGAGAGAGAGAGAGAAACATCGACGTGAAAGTGACACATCGAGTGGCTGCCACCCGCACGACCAACCAGGGCCGGGGACAAACTGCAACCGAAGTACATGCCCTTAGCGGGAACCGAACCCGGGTCTCTCTGGACCGCAGGCCAACGCTCTAACCGCTGAGCCAAACCGGCCAGGGCTAAAGTTCTTAATAATTTAAGTGGTAATTGATACGTAACTTTGAAGTATCTTAAATAGTTTTTGCTCACTGGGGGGACCAGGTGTGGGCCTAGAAAGGCGTCTGGGTGCCACCAGGATCATCTCTATTTCTCCATCCAGTCGCTTTAGGAGGATTTGTTCTGGTTTCAATAGCGCTGAATCCATTTCTTTCCTGGATACGATTTCTTTCTAAACATGTAGATCTATGTCTTTCTCTCAGGAACGTTTTCTTAAGTTACATCTTCAGACACTTTTCTGCTCTTTCTAGGCTCTGAGGGAGGAGGAGGCGCTGGCTCTGCGTGTCCTGCCCGTGCCCCTCCTCCGGCCCCCTCCCGTGGGCCAACCTCCCACAGGCGACGTTCACCTCTCGTCTCGTCCTGCTGACCTTTCTCCAGCTGTTGTCTGCAGCCTCACTCTCTTCTCTGAATCTCGTCCTCTTTTTCTGTTGCTTCACCTGTATTTCCCTTCTCGTTCCCCCTTCTGGCCTCGACTCTCAATTTCTCATGTGTCCTTTTTCCTCTCTTAGCTCTTTTGCCTGGGCTTTGCCCTCTTATTTTGAAGAGGGTGTGTTTCCATGAGCTGTCTGTGCGGAGACCCTCAGGTCACCACGGACTCTCTGCGTGTCATTTCAGAGGTCTGGCCTCTGCGTCCTTCCCCATGGTCCCTGCAGCAGATCTCAGAGGTCTGGCCTCCGCGTCCCTCCCCGAGGTCCCTGCAGCAGATCTCAGAGGTCTGGCCTCCGCGTCCTTCCCCATGGTCCCTGCAGCAAGTCTCAGAGGTCTGGCCTCCGCGTCCTTCCCCATGGTCCCTGCAGCAGGTCTCAGAGGTCTGGCCTCCGCGTCCCTCCCCGAGGTCCCTGCAGCAGGTCTCAGAGGCCTGGCCTCCGCGTCCCTCCCCGAGGTCCCTGCAGCGTGTTTGCACAGACCCAGACAATGCGCGTCCATGGGGACGGTCCCCTCACACCAGGGCCCTGCCATGCATGGGGAGCCCTCCCGGGAGGGCTGGGGGCAGCAGCAGGCACCTCTGGCTCTCTCTCCCCTTCACGGGAGACACTCACTGCCCTCAGATGTGAGGCACGACAAGGCTGGGCTACAGGCGCCTGCCGGATCTCGGGAAGCCACCCCTGGGTGTCCGCAGCCCTGGGCCCGGCTCATCTTCCTGTCCAGGGTGACTTGGTGTGTGGCTCCAGGTGGGAGCCGCGAACAGCCCCTCCTCTGGCTGCCACTTCAGCGGCTCCTGACAAAGGCGGCTTTCCTTCGGGCCTGGTCCCCAAACTCTGCGGTGACGGGGCCCAGGGAGATTCCGTGAGCTCTCATTTGCTCTATTACCTTTTCTTCCAAACCAGGGGTCTCTGGTGGGCCTTCATGTACGCCTTCCAGGTGGAGAACTCGGGTGTTCCTGGACACGGCAGCGTCCTCTGCCTGCAGCGAGTGTCCCCTGTGCTGGCCCCATCCTGGGGGCTCCTGGGCCTGTCTGGGCCGCAGGCACTTCTCGGTGTCTGGGGGGATGAGCCCCTGTCCGCTCTCCGCCTCTGCTGATTCCAGTTTTAATCAGAAGTGAGGGAGTGGACACACATGTTGTCACCATGTTGGGCTGGAAGTCACATCACACATTTTATATCATTCTTCAGCCCCAGCCAGAGTGCGTCTCACCATCGGGGCCACTCACCCTTATGGAATAGTTATGTGCATGGACCTCAAGATTTGGAACAACAACTATTTCAAACTTCCTTTCAGACTTTAAAAAAATAAAGAAACTTGATAAAAGCACACTTTCTGTTGCTTACCCAGTGGTGTGGTCCTCGGCATCCCCCTCCAAGGGCCTTCCTTCTGCCCGGGCCGGCACCAGGCCGTAGGGCCGCTGCTCCGGAAGGGGCTGCAGGTGGTCGGACAGACTGTCGATCTTCAGCAGGAGCTCATCTAACAGGTCTGCAAACTCGTCCAGGGTGTGGTTCTGAGGGGCACATCGGACCAGTCAGCCCCTCCAGGGCCTAGCCTAGCGCCTCCCCCTTCTCACCCGACGCACTTCGTGGTGCCGACTTTAATGGCATGTGCTGTATGCGAGGACACACCGACCCTGGGTCAGGAGACCTGGCGGCCGGGCCTGATTTTCCTATCTTAGCTCCCTTGTGCGCCACAGGTGTGCACGCCCGTCCCTCGCGCGCCACGGCACACACAGGTGTGCACGCCCGTCCCTCGCGCGCCACGGCACACACAGGTGTGCACGCCCGTCCCTCGCGCGCCACGGCACACACAGGTGTGCACGCCCGTCCCTCGCGCGCCACGGCACACACAGGTGTGCACGCCCGTCCCTCGCGCCACGGCACACACAGGTGTGCACGCCCGTCCCTCGCGCCACGGCACACACAGGTGTGCACGCCCGTCCCTCGCGCGCCACGGCACACACAGGTGTGCACGCCCGTCCCTCGCGCCACGGCACACACAGGTGTGCACGCCCGTCCCTCGCGCGCCACGGCACACACAGCTGTGCACGCCCGTCCCTCGCGCGCCACGGCACACGCAGGTGTGCACGCCCGTCCCTCGCGCCACGGCACACGCAGGTGTGCACGCCCGTCCCTCGCGCCACGGCACACACAGCTGTGCATCTGCATTATGGTTCAGAATGCCTACTTGGAAGACTATTAAATGGATCTGAAGGCAGGAATCTGTGAGAAAGCACATGACAAGCAGTGAAGCCCTATAAAAATGCCAATGTCATGGTGACGTATGGCTGGCTCAGAGCTGCCCGGGGTGATGCCCAACTGCCAGCCATGGCAGCAGCTGGCACCAGTGTGCAAACACCTGACTCGGGTCCCGGGTGCAGCACTCAGTGACTAAGGGACAGGGTGGTGTGTGCGTTGGGGTGAGTCCTAACGTCCCCTTGCCGACCCTCCAGGGTCACTCTGAGGCCAAAGGAGTTAGTGGGGAGCGTGGGCTTGGTCAGCTGTGACCTGCTCAGAGCTGTAAGTAAAGTTCTGTGGCTTTGATGATGCGGGCACAGAGTCACAGTCTGCTCTGAAGACCGAAAGCAAAATGCTGCAGTGAAACCTCATCTGGGACGCGCTCACTGGTCCAGCCCCAGGCTTACGGGGCGGGCGGTGGGCTCAGTCTCCTCCGGCATCCGCCTCTCCAGCCCCAGTGCAGAGCAGGCCGTCCCCCACGCAGCGGCCGACACATCTCCAAGCCTCACAAGAGATTGGCTTCGGAAACATTTTCTTTTTGGGGTAAAGGCCATGAGGGAACCTCTCAGCTGGGAAAAAGACAAAAACAGGAAGCTCTCGCTTCAGAGCGGAGCCGCAGCAAGGTGAACCCCACAGTGGAGATCCGCCCCCGAGGACGTTTTCAACACCAGCCTTGAGGACCCAGGTTCTGAGCTGGGCCTGCGCTCCCCTGCAAACTCTGCAGCTCTGATCTGGCGCCCCCTGGTGGGCCCCGCGGGCGGTGCGTGGGCCCTCACCACGTGCTTGTTCAGAGCAGAAAGGCCAGACAGCTTGCCTGGAGCCCGAGCTCCGTAAACAAGCCCAAAAGGCCCCGGCCAATCCGTTCCGGGATGTTTGTTCCCGCCGCAGGCTGAGACCTGTTAGCTCAAAGGCCCGCGGGCGCGCTGGAGTGTTTTAAGAGCCCAAACAAGACAAGCTTTGTCCTTTTGGAGCCTGCTTTGTGTCCCACAAAACCTCACCAGACAGCTGTCACCTCTGCGAAGAAGGGCTCTGCAGGTGTGAGCCCCAAATGCTGCTGCCCTCGGGAGCTCTCTGACCCTAGACAGGCTGTGTGTCACTGGGTGACATCCCACATAACGGCACCCCTCCCCTTCCCCCACCATGCAGCCTCTGGCCGGTCTCATGGTGTGAGGGACGACCCCCCAGGCACACCTGTCGCCATGGCACCCACGGAAAGCTGCATCTACGGGAGTCAGGTGGGGCAGCCGGCTGGGATGTGGGCTGGTGGAGCAGGGAAGCTCCTAGGGTTACCCCACACTGAACACTGTCTTCTGAGAACCGTTTACACTGGGTGGGCGGAGGGGAGGGACCCCAGGGGAGGCAGTGACTTGGAGCGAGCAGCTGTGGGTGTGCTGGTCAGACAGAGCACGGCTCCAACACTGAGTCTTCACAGGGACACCTGGAGAGTTTGCACAAAACTGGGGTGCCAGGCCCCTCCTGCCCCAAGAGAGGATGCAGCCAACCTGGGAGGAGCTGGGGAGGGCCCGCTGAGAGCTCAGACCAGGGTGCCGGGGCGAGGCGGCAAGGTGGGCTGGGTGGCAGTAGCACAGGAGGCCCACCTACATTTTGATTTCAGGTGGACAATGAGACATGGTTACAGACAGGTGTGTCTGAACTCCTGCAGGGGCACAGTAACACTGAGAATGATCCGCTGTTTACTGAAACTTAACTATTGGCGGACGCCCTGTATTTCCATCTGAGTCTGTAGCTCTGAGCAGGGCAGCGGGGGAAGGCCTGGGAGCCGCTGGAGGAGCTGAAGCCAGTGGCTCTGTGTGATTGTGTGGTGTGTGTGACATGGCCAGGTTTGCAAGGGGCCGATCAGCAGGAGGGTGGGACACAGGGAGCCCCACTCCTAGCTCAGCCCGAACCCAGAGAGCATGCCGCACGCGGAGTGACACCTCGGAAGACGGGAAGAGTGGGAGACCAGGACAGGAGACAGCCTGCAGCACAGCCTCGAGAGACTGAAATCAGGGGAGAGAGGGGTGTGGCGGCTCCCTGGAGGAGGTGGCACCCTCGAGTGATGGGCCATCTTGCTGAGACTGGCAAGCCGACTGGACTGGTTTCAGCACCACCCGGCGCAGGAGAGGGGCCTCGGGAGTCAGGACCGCGACGTCCGCCCAGCAGGTGGAAGTGCATGTGGACCCAGGAGCGTCACTCACAGTGGGTGAGATGTTTGCAGACCTGGCCTCACAGCCCAGGGTGGGGCACGTACCATTCCAAACCACAGAGCGGTCACTGCTGCAAGAAGGCCTAGGTAGCACACTGCTGTGGCTGGGCAGCCCGACGGGGCGAGGCCGAGGAAGGTGTCTCTTTGGCTGCTTCCAGGAAGACGGAAGAGCAGCCGGTGGAAGGCATCGGTGAAGGTGCCAGATGGAGGAGCGGGGATGGAGAGCGGAATTCCACGCAGGTGGCCGTGGGCAGCCAGCATCAGGACCCCCGCCAGCTGCAGGGAGGAAACCCACCACACTGACCTGAGCACTGGGTCACAGGAACCCAGACTCAGGTGGGGGCTTCTAATGCTGTAAAGTACGGAGAAGCTCGGAGAAGCCGTTTCTGGATTGTTGATCCCATCACCCGATGTGAGACTTAGCCCAGCGCCCTCTCTCCAGGTCCTCCCCGCCAGCCCGCACCTCCCGGCCATCTGCACCCGAGCGGCTGGAGGCTGTGTCTGCTGCCAGGGGCACCTGTCTCATCATCTCTGCTCCTGGCACCTGCAAGGGCTCCGGAAAACCACCCCAGGAAAAGACGGGGACACACACTCCTTCACGGAGGTTAGCTCAGGCGAAGTCCCATTGTCTGGTGGTGGTGACAGACCAGGAACCTGGCCTGGGCGCGGCGGGCGGCATCACAGCCCAGGACAGACGAGCCCCCTCCATCCACCCGCACAGGCAGGACGTGAGGGAGGCA
Source organism: Tadarida brasiliensis (assembly GCA_030848825.1). NCBI lineage: Eukaryota > Metazoa > Chordata > Mammalia > Chiroptera > Molossidae > Tadarida > Tadarida brasiliensis. The sequence continues at coordinate 100,837,946 of CM061267.1, read as the reverse complement.
GAGGCCCACGCACGGTTCCGGCACTGAGAAGGAGCCCCGGAGGCAACAATGACCATGCCCATCAGTAACAACAACAGCTCGCCATGGAGAGTGCGGGGCAGAGCAGGGCATACTTATCATGTGACTGCTGGTGGGTGAGCTAAGACCGCCGAGAGGCTCTGAACACTGGACGGTGCTCCCTGGAAAAGGGCTCCCCGAAGAGAACAATGATTCCACGGGGAGATGGCCAGACAGACGGAATTCTCACCCCTGGTGCGCAGACTCCCGAGAGTGAGCGTCGCGTCATGACTGCGCAGGACGCTATCGTGCTTTGCCAGCCGAGCAGACGGACGCACCTCAGGGTCAGGAGGAACGACAGGGTTCCCTGGAGCCACCGCGCCCTCTGTGGCAGAAGAACAGCAGCCCCGAGTGTCACACGGGTCAGAGGGTGCACGGCGCACTCACACCTGCGGGCGGGCACGAAGGAAGTGTGCCACAGGCGTGCCCGGGTGTGAGGGAGGCCACGGCCTCGGATGCAGAAGGGACGGCGTGCATCAGGAGTGTGCGGGGGCGAGGTGTCAGGGCAGGAGCAGGTGGAGCGATGACGCTCTCAGAGGACCGGCTCCGAGCTCTGACCTTGCCGGCACTGCAGAGGTCATGCCGCTCAGCCCGGCACTTCTGTGTTGCAGCCTCAGGAGATGGAGCGGTAAAAGCCACGACCACGCACGGTGTGGGGACACCAGTGCCGTGGGCCCTCCGGCTCTGTGTACACGGAATGGGCTCCAGATTGACAACATTTCTCATGCATGTTTTAAAACTTAATCTCCATGAAAACTAGAAGCACTTCCGTTTTATACCAATAGAACCCGAGGTTCAGGTAAACAAGGTGGCCCAGCAACAGCCACCTGGCTGGAGAAAGAGGAGGTGGGGTGTCCCGGCCTTCAGAGCACATGCCAGGGGCGCTGGTCCACAGCCCGGGCCTCTGGGGAGTCTGCGCACCTTCCCACAGGCGGGTTCATGGGACAGCACTGTTGGGTATGTGCTCCCATCTGTTCTCACCACGATTACCAGTCAGAGAGGAAAATGCAGCTGGTGTTTAAAGGCCACATGGACAGAGGACCAGGGCTTCTGTGTCTGTCCCTAACTCATTGGTGAAGGTCAGCTACAACCTCGGACAACCGAACCCAGAAGGGCTGGCCCTGCTCGGCCAGCCTGGGGAAAGCGGGCACCGGCCAGCTCCGGCCAAGAGAAATACCACCCACTCTGCAGGTGGAGCAGAGAATCTCTCGCTGCCACAGGGGACATGTATCTCATGATATATTTTCTTCAGCCAATTATGTCTAAAATGTTATCACTTCAACATATACTCAATAGAAAAGCCTCCTTCCCTCTGCCCCGGAGGGTCATGCCACCAGGGCAGGGGTCCATGCTCTGGAGTGGGGCTCCACCTACGTTACAGGCGGCCCCAGCTGGCGACACATGTCCTCCAGACCCCAGGCCGTCCGCTGTGCAGGCCACCCTTGCCTGAGAGCTCAGGGCATTGTCTCTCAATACAGGATGAGCCCCTGGTCTGGAACCTTCTGGAACATGCCTGAGGTCTTCCTTTGGGCCGCATCACAGAACAGGGCCCTCTCTGTGAGGCCGGAGCGCCTGTCATACCTGGTTCCACGACACCATGTGACTGAGGTCCACAGGCTCCTGCAGAAATCCCTGCTGGAGCTGGTCGGCCGCCTCCCCTGCCAGGGAGAGCAGGTGGCCGGAGGCTGCGTACCAGGCGAGGCCCATTCCGGCGATGGGCAGCTGCCAGGTGCAGAGAGAGGGCCGTCAGACGGGCTGGCGGGAGGGCTGCTGTGCCCGGGGCCCGGTGCAGCGGGAATGCCTGGGATCTTGGTGCCCTGCAGGCACTAACATGCTGGGAACGGCACCAAAGCGGGACTCGAGGGGTGTGATCAGTTTCTGTCCACACCCGTTTTGTTAGAAGTTTGTGATGGACACAACAGAGCAGCTACCTCCAGCCAGTTCCCAGGTTCTCGCCAGTAGCCGCGGACGCCCTTCTCCGCCAGGCGGTAGAGCTGGAGGCACAGGTGGGTCAGGGCCAGCGCCAGGAAGGCCAGCTGAGGGAACGCGAACAACGAGACGACTAGTGTGCTGATGGAGTGTGGGGAAGCCCTGTGCCCCGAGAGTGGCCGCAGGGCTGGTGAACTCACCTGGGGAAGCACGAGGTGGTACCTTGGGGCTGAGTAGCCGTGGAAGATGGTGACTGACTCCACGAGGGGGGAGAGGGCAAGGCCCCCGGCCGGGAGCATCTGGGCGCTCAGGGACACACTGGAGAAGAGGCGGGCTGGCGGGTTGTAGAGGGTGAAGTGGACGGACAGGACCCAGGTGTGGCGGCCGACCCACCGGCGGGCCCTGAGGCTGGTCAGGGCTTCTTGGGCCGCAGACCTGCAGAGTGTGGGCGTCAGAGGGCGGGAAGGCCATGCGGGGACATGTCCAGCCCAGGCCCTGCATCTCCTGCTGTGGCCCCTGGTCCATGGAACTGCACAGGTGGCCGTCTGTGTGCTCCGACCCCTAACTGTCCATGCCCTCCCCCCACCCCCGCCCAGGCAGAGCCCGGCCTGAGGGAACCCTGGAGAAAGGCAGCCTCGTTTCCCAGGGCACATCTCGGGAGACACTGCCATCTCTCGCTGCAGGACCCCAGGACACTCGCTGTCTCTCTGCTGTGGACCCCGTCCTTGGAGAGCAGCTGCCTCTGCCGTCTGTGTCAGTAACAGTGACGACTTCCCCTGCCTGTTGTTGGCCTGACTCAAAGGCACCGCCACTGTCACCGCACAGCTCCCGGGGTCTCGGACACTCAGACTGATGGGGAGGTGCAGGGGGACAGGGGGACCGCCAGGCAGGCCAGCAGGCTGACCACGGCTGTGGCTGCAGCGTGAGTGCTGATTCTGCCGGTCTGCCCCCAGGTGGAGTCATGTGGGGACCCACCATGGCCCGAGCTCGCCCCTGAGCTCCCAGGGAGGCCTACTAGGTTCTGGGCCCTAGAGCAGCGATTTCAACCAGTGCCACAAGAATTTCTAAAACATGCAGGACCTGATCCTTCATCGGGCACTGACCTCTTCCCCCTTAGACTGCCCAGTGAAAAATGACAGCAGCCAACACGACAGCCGTCCGGTGCGGATGCCCGTCTGGGACCATAAGTACACGGGTTACAGAGCTGAGTTTCATCCACTGGCCATGTCGCACAGTAAGGCGTGTCTGACTGCTTAACTCTCAGCATCAGAAATCCTTATATACAGTATAGGCACCTGATTTTTTAAAAAGTCACTTTGGAGCCAAAAGGGTAGGTAATTACCATTATTCTTATTTTTTGTAAGTCAATCAAAATTATACCTATTTTGTCAGATTGACAAAAAATATACTTTTCAGTAATCAGTATATGTGCCATGAGATGAGAAAGGCTGGAAATCGCTGCTCTAGACCTTCCAGCAAATTCTGCAGGGGCCCGGCTTGTCCTTCGCACGGGGAGCCAGGCCTGCTGTGCCTCCTGCCGGCAAGGCTGACCCACGGCCCGGCTCTCGGCTCCTGCCACTGCACAGGAGTGACGGGCGTGGTCTCCTGGCGTGGTGTGACCCTCGCATTCAGTGGCTGTGTGAGAGCCATAGTGAGCAAGCGTGGACAACACTGACCCCCGTCACACCATCCCTCATCACACCGTCCCCCGTCACACCGTCCCCCCGTCACACCATCCCCCGTCACACCGACCTCCGTCACACCGACCCCCGTCACACCGTCCCCCATCACACCGACCCCCGTTTCACCGACCTTGTCCTGCCGAGGCTGAGCTCGCAGTCCTCCCTGTGGGCTGCGGGGTCCCTCGGGGACACTCTTTGGATCTCTGTGTCTGTCATGGAGGGGTTCTCGGGGGCTCCAACTCTGGGGTGGCAGGTAGGCAGAGAGTCTCTGGTGAGCCCTGCGAGTGGCCCTGGCAGCTGTGGAACAAGCAGAACCAGTGCAGGATTCGGACGCACGTGTCAACATCCGCCCTGCGTCTGGGCCACACGGGCACACGCACCCACCCGAGACCTGGCCCTGGCCCCACAAAGCCTCCGCGTGGCCCCAGGGCCCAGCTTGAACTCCAGGACCAGACCCCCCCACCCCCATAGAAAGGCTGCACCTGCGGCGACCCCAGTCTGAGCTGGGACGTCAGGGGTCTCCGTCAGCGGCACAGGGGACGTCCCACTTGCACATACCCTCCCGTCAGGACAGACATGTACGTTTTAGTTTACACATTAACTAAGTGCCCTGGACGCACACAGAGCCGGGACGGGGGAGACGGAGGCGAAGGCCGTCAGCCCTCCTGAGCCAGCACCCGATTCACGTCGCAGCCAGGCTCCCTGCCCGCGGGCCACCCACTCTTCTCAGTCAGTGTGTTTTAAGAAGTAAAAAGAAAGAACTTCTTACCTCACACAAACTGCCAGGAGGAAGTGTTTGCTGCTTAATGACTGGCGGGCCGATTAGGTAGCACTTTCCTCCTAGGGCTCCAGGCTGCAAGAAGAAGGGGCCACACTGACCCTGGAGCACCCTCGCCTGTAGACTGACAGGCATGGCCACCAGTGAGAGAGCAGAGGCAGGTCTAACTTCCTTTCACAACCTTCTAAGATTTAACCAACATCCTCAGAAAGACAGCGGCTGCCTCCCTGGGCTTTGGACCAGATCTGAACCATCTCTCTTTACCCAGCTTCTCCTGTGTGAGGCACAGTGAGAACCCCTGGGTTGGGGAATGCGGGACTGTGCCAGTTTTTAAAAGGTAGAAAATAAAACACAAGCAAGGAACCAGTTGTTACACAAAACACATGTTGACTGGTAACCTTTTCCTCTGGACTCGGGACAAGCCTCGCCTCCTTCTGGAAGGTTCCTGGTGCTCCCATCTCAGCTGTGCTCCCCCTGTCCCCAGGCACCTGTGTCCCTCAGTCACAGTACGTGCAACCCCCGTCCCCATGCACCTGCATCCCTCCATCACAGCATGTGCTCCCCCTGTCCCCAGGCATCTGCGTCCCTCTGTCACAGCACGTGACATTCTGAAGCCACCTTCCACCCATCAGCCCACGGGCTCTGTGGACCGGCCACGTCCTGCATCCAGCCCCCGTCTGGCAAATGCAAGGCTCTGGGGAAGCCCCTGCAGTGAGGGAAGGGGGGGCGTTCTAGGCACAGAGGGAACGGCCTTGCAGTCCAGCCGTCACTCCTACCCTGCGCCGTGCTGCAGTGGGCACTTGGACGGTTTTGCCTACAGCGAGTAGTCAGGAGCAGAACCACACCCACCTGAACACCTGGCATACTGGCTGCAGGCGAGCCGTCCAGGTACAGGCTGTCCAGCAGCGTGGTCAGGCTCCAGTCCCACCAGGCGTCCACGCTGCTCAGGCCGCCCAAGGAGCTCCTGGCACCTCTTAACAAGAACAGAAACAAAAGTTACTCTCTGATGTTGGTTTCAGGGTCTGCAGTGGGGGCAGAGCAGGGAGCACTAGCTGAGGGCCAACAGAGGACAGCGCAGGGGACACACTGGAGAGCAGGAGGTGAGCCAGACAAGCCACAGGCGCCTGCTGCCGGCGAGTGGTTGGGTAAGACGGGCCCACGAGGCCGCGCAGCCAGGTGCAGAGGGAACCGTAGGCCCCTCCTGTAGGCACTCGATACTGTTTCATGTGTGACTGCTCTATTTGTGGCTCATTTCTTTTTAAATGTTTTCATTGGTTTTAGAGAGAGAGGAAGAGAGAAGGAGAGAGAGAAACATCGATGTGAGAGAGAAACACCATCCATCAGATGCCTCCTGGACACACCCCGAGGGGACTGAACTCGAAACCCAGGCATGTATCCTGACCGGGAATGGGACCGGCGGCCCTTTGGTGCATGGACGACACGGGGCCTATGGCTCATTCAGCTTGGAATTTCATGAAGAGTTCAGAAAGACTTCAAATAAAAGTTAAATATGTAAGAATCCAATAACATGATACTTTTTGTTAAGGCACAAGAAACCAAGCAGCCCAATGGCTCACTTCACAGATGAGTCTACTAAGACCCAGGGTCAAAGGATTTGTCCAGTCACCTGGTTGCCAACTGAGGACTGGAAGTCTAGGGCCTGACCCTGCAGAATCCACCCCTCTTGGTGCTCCTACCTGGGATGCTGGCAATGCTAAACCCTATGGAGTTGCTGATGTCCAGGATTAGGTCCTGAGGAGGGTGGGGGAGGGTCTGTAGTGAGGTTTTGCATCTTTGTGGGGAATGTGGTCTATGCCCACCAGGGGGCAGCCTGCACCTTCAGTGCAAGCACCCAGCTCTGCACAGGGGCCGTGGCACAGGTAAACACCCCAGCTCTGTACAGGGGCCGAGGCACAGGTGAGCACCCAGCTTCGCACAGGGGCCGTGGCACAGGTAAGCGCCCAGCTCTGCACAGGGGCCGTGGCACAGGTGAGCACCCAGCTCTGCACAGGGGTCATGGCGCAGGTAAACACCCTGGCTCTGCACAGGGGCCGAGGCACAGGTAAACACTCCAGCTCTGCACAGGGGCCGAGGCACAGGTAAACACCCCAGCTCTGCACAGGGGTCATAGCATAGGTAAACACCCCAGCTCTGCACAGGGTCATGGCACAGGTAAACACTCCAGCTCTGCACAGGGGCCGTGGCACAGGTAAACACCCTAGCTCTGCATAGGGGTCATGGCGCAGGTAAACACCCTGGCTCTGCACAGGGGCCGAGGCACAGGTAAACACTCCAGCTCTGCACAGGGGCCGAGGCACAGGTAAACACCCCAGCTCTGCACAGGGGTCATAGCATAGGTAAACACCCCAGCTCTGCACAGGGTCATGGCACAGGTAAACACTCCAGCTCTGCACAGGGGCCGTGGCACAGGGAAACACCCTAGCTCTGCATAGGGGCTGTGGCACAGGTGAGCACCCAGCTCTGCACAGGGGTCATGGTGTAGGTATACACTCCAGCTCTGCACAGGGGTCATGGTGTAGGTAAACACCCCAGCTCTGCACAGGGGCTGTGGCACAGGTGAGCACCCCAGCTCTGCACAGGGGTCATGGCACAGGTAAACACTCCAGCTCTGCACAGGGGCTGTGGCACAGGTAAACACCCCAGCTCTGCACAGGGGTCATGGCACAGGTAAACACTCCAGCTCTGCACAGGGGCTGTGGCACAGGTGAGCACCCAGCTCTGCACAGGGGTCATGGTGTAGGTAAACACTCCAGCTCTGCACAGGGGCCGTGGCACAGGTAAGCGCCCAGCTCTGCACAGGGGCTGTGGCACAGGTGAGCACCCAGCTCTACACAGGGGCTGCGGCACAGGTGAGCACCCAGCTCTGCACAGGGGTCATGGCACAGGTAAGCGCCCAGCTCTGCACAGGGGTCGTGGCGCAGGTATGAACTCTACTGCCACACTGCTGACGTCACGTTCACAAGAGAAATGCATCAGGTCTTGCTGGCCTCCAGAATGGGACATAAAACGTAAACTAGCAGAGGCAGAATTTTCTAAGTGTGAGATTCCCAAGTCCAGAGAGAACCTCCCAAATGGTCACCTTGTGCACACAGCGTCACCTGCCGGCAGGAACTGCCCTGCACAGGGTAGGGGCTGAAAGGTGGGTCATTGACAGAATCACTGTTTCTGCAGAGGGGGAGGCAGAGACCACCACTTCATCTCGCCAGCGAGAGGGTGGCTGCCGAGCTGTGGAGACGCCAGGCTCATGAGCTAGCCATCTAGGTCCTGCCCCCTGGTGGGTCTTAAATCTACATTCACTCCCATCATTTGGGTGGGTGTCAAACACTCTCTCTCATAGAAGATAAAAACAAATGTCCTTAAATAACAGACACTATTAGATGGATTTGCTGGCCACCTACCTAAGCCAAAAAAATTCAACAAAAATAATTTACATCAAAATAAACTACCGAGTCAGAGGCAGCCTATTCACAGAGGAGCTGCAGGAATGGGTTTTTAAATCTGCTCCAGAAAAAGTAAGCCCTGCAGCATGCTATTTCCCGCCACTGGAATCGCAGGAGACAATCAGCACGAAGGCGTATCATGCCCTTCAGAACCCGAACCCAAGCTGCATTGCAGACGGGCTGGACTGCACGCCTGGCAGTGAAACTGGGGTGCACCTCGCTCTTGAGACAGCGCTCAGGAGGGGGCCACGAGAAGGCACACTGACCACGTGCCCGGTCTCGGGAACACTGAGTGTGGAGAGGAGCCCGGGGACCGGGGTCCTGTGGGGAAGCGCGGAGACTCTGCTCCGGTCGTTGGCTCTTCGTGTCTGCGCACACGGACGGCACTCCTTTAGCAGTGGAACAGGTGACCCCCGAGGGGCCATGGGGGCTGGTGCGAACCTGACGGCTGCTTGACGCTAGTGTCACTTACTGTGAATCGATAGCTCGTGATTGAAGAACTCAGCTGTTTTTCCCCAAGACGGGACTGTGACACCCTGTCTGGCCACCGCGTCTCGGCTCCCTGGACCTTGAAGTACCCTTGTTTCACTATTCACCGAACAAGACGCTGTGAGGCACCAGCCTGGGACAGGCCTCCTACCACCAGTGGGGACACGTGTCCCAGGGGCTCTGGCCACCTCTCTGCACTCCCTCTGAGGGACGTGGAGAAGAGCCTCCCCGGGTAAACCTCACAGGGAGGTGGGTTAGGGGGTCTGGAGCGCCCCTTCCTCTCCCTCCGTGGGCGTCCTAGGGCAGTGACCCTGGCCCAGAGAGCTGGCCTGCACGTCCTACCTGGTGAACGCGTCCCGCAGGGCCCGGTTGAGAGAGTGCTCATCCTGGGAGCGTGTCCCGTGGACCACGAGCAGGTGCAGCAGCAGCATGAGCAGGTGCACGCCCGTGTCTCTGTGGGAAAGACATCGGAGTGAGCGTCTCTCAGACCCGCCTGTGCAGACCGGCGGGCATGTCTAGCAGAAATGGCTTTCACAGCCCTGGGTGGACATGTGTGCAAGGGGTGAGGTCCCTTTATCTGCACAGCGACATCCACTTTTTCTAGCACCATTTTTGAAGTGAACGGCCTTGGTGCTTTGGTCAAACAATCAGCGGGGTGCAGCTGTGTGGGTCTGTTTCTGGGCTCTCCGCTGTGTCCTGGTCTGCGTGACTGCCCGTCACCAAGCCCGTGGTGTCCTGGTCACAGGGCTTCGTGGCGAGTCCTGAGGCCGGGCAGTGCGGGGCTGACGTGGGTTCCTTGTTGAGAACGGCTGTGGCTGGTCTAGCTCCTCGCTCTGCATGTGAATTTTGGAGCTAGTTTCTCAGTATCTGTGGAAAAGCTTGTGGGTTTGGTTGCGCCGGACCTACAGATCCCATCGGAACTGACACCAGGGGAGGCGGAGTCGCCATCAAGCAGTGTCTCTCCACCTCATCGAGCTTTGATTTCCCTCCTCAGTGCTTCGTGGTTTCGCGTGAAAGTCTGCGAGTTCTTTGATTTGCATCTGAAGGCTTCCTGTCTTTGGCGCTGCACCGCTGTTCGATTTCCACTCCCTGCCCGCGACTGGCAGGAACACGCCTGGGCTTGTGTTAACTGATCCTGCATCCCTGCTGGGTCCAGGGGCCTTTCTCATCGACCCCTCCGGATTTTCTTCCAGACGGTTCATGCCACCTGCCAACAGCCTGTTCCGTTTCTCCCTCCGGACCCGGAAGCTCTCTGTTGAGCCGAGCTCAGGGCCACAGACACCCTTCGTGAGGTTGGGGACGTTCCCTTCTGTTCCGTTTGCCGAGAGGTTTCTTTGTTTTCGTGACGGAATTAAATGCTTTCCGTGCATCTCTGAGAGGCTCGTGTGATCTGTCTTGCTGGTCTGTTCACACGGAGACTCAAGGTGAGCACTTTTTCCTGTCTCTAGACTGCAGGCGGCACACGCCTGTCTCCACTGGCTTCTCTGTGCCGCAGCTTCTCCCGCCCGCGGGGGCCGCTGGTGCTGACACTGGGAGTTGCAGGCTGGCGCAGTCCGGTCCTGGTAGAACCCGGCTGAGTGGGGTTGGTCACCCGCAGGGGATACGTTTTCCGTCAGGAAACACTTGGCGTCTGGTTCTTTCTCTTTTCCTTCCTTTATGTTGGCTGTTGTGACAGTTGATGCCTAGACATGTGAACTCGTTAAATGCGGCAGGTGGTCAGGTGGTGGTCCTGTCATGTCCTTCGGGGGCTGCAGCAGCTCTACAGAGAGAAATGCCCCCTCATCTCCCGCCACTTCCCGGGCACGGAGTCTGGCCGATCTTCTTGCCAGTTTGCTAAAGCTGGTCCCCAATGGGTGGCGCTCGGGTGCCCTCCCAGCTGACAGGTCAGCAGCACCGTTTGGGAAGACGCGTAGGAATTCCCGAATGCTCGACACACGGCATCAGCCAGCTGTGAGGGAGCCGATGACCCCAGGACTTAGAGAAAGGTCAGCTGGTAACTGCACGAGGCTCCTACAGCCGCCTAGCTCACCCCAGGTAAGGTGTCCGAGGCCACGCTGGGGAGGGCTGCCCTGCACACGGCACACGCAGCGTTTGCGATTCAGTGAAACACGTCCGCTTTGCAGAGCCCACAGCCTCTGTGCGTGTTCAGCAGTGCAGGTTCGCAGCGCTGACCCAGGCTCCGCCACGCCCCAGGCAAAGGCATCCACCTCACAGCTCCTGCACCGTGGGCACCGTGTGGAGGAGCAGAGGCCGGGTGCAGATGCCGTGGGGGCGGGTCGTCTACCCTGACCCCGGAGCCCTGGCCAGGTGTGAACAGTCTTCACCCCTTCTTGCCACTGGTCCTTGCAGAACCCAGGTGACTCCATCAGTGTCTGGGCATCCCATGGACTGGGGTGCATGGTGGTGGTGGTTTGGGGACCAGCAAGGTGTCCCCCTGGAGCCCCCCAAAAATGCTGGCCGGCTGCTTTGAAAGGGCAGCTGGACCAGAGCGCGGGGCCTCCACTGACCTCAGCACCGCCCAGGTGCGTGTCTGTCTTCTCATCTTCCCCCGGGTGGCCCTGAGCCGGGCTACGGACGGAGGACGTGCCCAGCGCAGGCGCCGCGCTCGCTGTCGCTCAGCCACGACCTGCGGGGACAAGAGAGCCGTGGCCTGGGCTCCAGAGCAGAGAGCAAGGCTTCAGTGACCGTCAACCCCGGGAGGATAGCGTCACCGCCTTTGCACTCGGCCTGGGTTTGGGAAGAGTCATGCAGTCACTCCTGCGGGTCCCACACACCAGGTTGTTGGGCAGCTGGCCGGGGAGGGGAGGAGACTGTCACCACTCTGTCCTGTCCCCATGGCCTCACTGCAAGGGACCACCTGGGCCCTCACGTACTCCTGGCCACCAGCCAGCTGCAGGGCAGTTTTCCTCGAGACCCTCACAGTGTGGAAAGCCATTTTAAAGTGCGGTCTCAGCAAGAAATGACCTTTGTTTTCCGTGGCCAGAGCTGCCTGCCAGTCATTCCACATGAGCCACAAGGCCCACGTAGGCAGAGCCACAGCACACTCTCTAAGCTCAGTCAGGGCCCCAGAGCCGTCCTCACTCTCTCAAGTGTGCCTGCACCGCAGGGATCGCTGCAGCGGGGTGCGTGGGTGCTGGGGAGACCCTCCAGGGTGTCCAGGTGCTCAGTGGCCTCCCATAACGACTCAGTGAAAAAGCTCTCGTCGTCCCTCCTTTTCCAGGCAAAGCCCAGAGCCAGCAGGCCCACCTGCAGGGAGACACGGGCACCGCAGAGTCACCGCACCCTAGTCGTGACCCATGGACTGGCCCTGCTTCCCGTCAGGACCCTGCTGCCCAGCTTCCATGCCCAGCGCCACCTGCCCTCAGTTCCCGGCCTGCCTGCTCCCCAGCGTGGCCTCTCCTGGGCGCAGTGTTCTCGACAGAACAATGGGCACTGAGGACCGTGGGAGGCCGGTGGCCACCACAGCCCAGCCCTGCCTCCCCTGTCTCACACGTTCCCAGACGGAGGCACCAGCTCCCTCCTGACCCCGCCTGGGGCTGCTCACCATGAGCGGCTGGGTGATGAAGACGCAGCAGGCCACAGAGACAGTCAGCAGGCACAGCCACTGTGCACACTGTGTGGGGCTGAACCTGCCCAGGGAGACCTGCATCACCCGCCGTCCGTGCTCGGTGCCCCTGGTGGACCGTCCCCGCCCTGGGACAGGGGACTGTGAATGTAGATGGGGGTGCTGGGGAAGGGGCAGTGGGTCCAGTGGAAAGGGGTGAGGCCTCTTCCTACTCAGAGGGGGCATCAGCCACCCTGAAGCTGCTCAGTGGGAAAGAGAAAGGAAAACCCACACAGACAGGAGAAGGGGCGGGTGACACCACCAGGAGTAACAGTGGACTCTGGAGCCGAGCATGCCCGCCCCAGCTAACAGGTCGGCCAGCATCTGCCCCTCCTGAAACCCTGCGGACGAGGCGCCACCAGCCAGAACTCTCATCACGGGTGAGGGTAACCTGGGCCTGGGGGCCACGCTGCATGACCTGGGGTTGCTGAGGATGGACCGAGCTGTCCCGGGACTAGGCAGGTGTGTGGTAGGACAGAAGCACAACCGAGGACAGGCTCGCCCCTCCCTGTCTCACAGGTATGCACCTTCTCAGACGACAGGTGAGTCAGGACATGCTCTTCGCCTTCCCGGGAGCTCAGCAACTGGGTTCCCTCCTGCAACCTCCCGTAACACTGGGGATCCCATCAGTCTGGGGGCAGCCCCACAGCGGCCGGGCCCAGCCATCCCGTAGGATGTGCACAAGACACCCCTTGCCCCGGCGATGGGGAGCAGGGAGGGCTGAGACAGCGAGAGCCACGCCGGGGCCACACCTCACAAGTCCCCAGAAACGCAGGGGTTTCCTTATAAATAGTAGACTTGCTGTCCAAAGACCTGAGGATGTTTTGTGGCCTACCTGTATCCTAGAAATCCTGTCCCCAAGCCACAGGCTACGGAGACCATCCCGCAAATGGCCCACGCTGCAGAGCGCAACCACGGTCGTGGCGCCCTTAGCCGCTGGCATGTGGCGAATCCTTCAAATGCACGGTAGGGGGCTATGGAGGAGCAGACAGAGGCCAGGGTATGAACAGACCTCATCAATTCCAACCACACCCATACCCCGTGTGGTCACTGATTTGTGTGTCCCCTTGCCTGGGTCACAGGGTGCCCAGACATTGAGCTAATATTATTCTGGAGGGTGTTTCTGGGTGAGCTGAACATGTGAATCAGTGCACTGAGTAAAGCAGATGGCCCTCCCCAGAGTGGGTGGGCCCCTTTCAATCAGGAGAAGTGGGTGGGCCTCCTCCAATCAGGCGAAGGTCTGACCAGAACCAAAAGGCCGGCCTTCCCCCAGTAAGAGAGAATTCCTCCTGCCTGGTAGCACTTGAACTAAGACATCGACTTTTTTCATCTTTGGACATAAACTGAAACCTGGGTTTCTTCCTTGGGCCACCAGCACAGGACTTGCTGACAACTGTCCACAGAGCAGTGACCCCGGCCAGTGCCCGAACCTGTTGCTCGAGGGCCTGGGGCTGGGAGCTGTCAGAGCACCCTGCTGGCATCCACGCCACCTCTGGGTCCTGGGGCCATGGGCCTCCCTAGGGCGCCCTCAGACGTACTGAATGCTAGTTGGCTATCCCCGGGACCCAGTGTGCAGAGGACCAGCCCCTGGGACTCAGCCCCGGTGTTCCTGCTGAGCTTGCGCAGTCTGAGCTGGGGATGTTCCTCCAACTGGCAGCAACAACATGAAGCTGCAGACTCCGGATACTCAGGAAAAGCTGAGCACCTGGCACGGACTGTTTAAAAAGACACGAGAAGCCACGCAAGTTCCCGCCGGAATCACCGGCCTCGGGGATGGCTGATGCCTCAGTTCAGACGGGCCTGGTTGACACGGGACCAGGACTGTCAGTCACAGCCAGCTCCACTCCAGGCGTGGCCCCCCACCACCCATGTCACCTCGTAAACCGAGAACGCAGTGGTCACTCTTCTCCCTCGGAGCCTGCTGGCCAAGGTCAGCCCCGCAAGCCTCCAGCTCAGGGGGCGGACGGCCTGCCCCATCGCCGCTGGCTGCGCTCTGGGCCTGGGAACCCCCAGAGAGAACGGCTGATGCGTTTTGCTAGAAAAGACAAGGTCAGGATGAGCTTGTGTCCCATGGAATAGGGTGCTCTCCATAGCAATGCCCTGTGAGCCTCTCGGGATAGCATGGCCCGGCCGACCCCATCATGCTTAGGCTGAGGATGGATTCTGGGGGAGGCTCAAGGCAGGCTGGGGCAAAGGGCAGTGGGGAGCCCGGGGCAATGAGGGGGTACTAACTACTAACGGCTCCTCATAGCCAAGAGTGACTGCCTCTGGGTGCCTTCCGGGCGGCAGAGAGCTTCCTGTCCAGAGCATGGGGTGGGACGAGGCTCAGGCTGAAGGGCAGGGAGCCAGCCCTGGCCTGGGGACAGGACGGCTCTGGACAGGGCAGCAGAGATGAGAGCTGGCCTGGGGACGAGTGCTGCACTCAGCGACAGGGCCCTGACCAGAAAGCGAGGGACCACGTGTGACGACACGCTGCACGGGCAAGCGTCCTCTGGACTAGAGTGTGACCGAGGCCTGGAGTGACAGGCGCCCGACACGGGCAGCGTCTCCTGCCCCACACCCTCCCCTCAGGCCCAGCTTCCAGAATGTCACCCCTTTCCTCTGGACTCACGGAGATCCTTGGACAGCCGCCCCGTGGCCCATGTCCTGGGAGACGGCCTTCTGTCTCCACAGGACCCCCACGCACTCCTGGGCTCTGGCCAGCACGGGGGCTCCTTGTCTCCATCCGCCCTGGACCTGACCATCGTGGCCAGACCACAGCCAAGAGAGGACGCCAGGAAACCTCACGGTGAGAATTTTCAGATGTAGCTGCCTAACCGTTTACCTTGGGTGTCTGTGCTCCTGCCGTCCTCCGGGAGTCAGGGCCTGATCGGAAAACAAGGCAAATACACATCGAGGCATGAAGGAAAGGTTCCCGGGGGGGGGGGGCACTCTCCTCAGGAAACACTCTCCGTCCCTCGACTTCACAGACGGGCCTTCCTGAGACGCAGGGTGGCTACCACCTGGGTGGGGGCCTGGACACCCTTAAACGTCTTGTGAACACGTGAACTGAAGCTGAACGTTCTCGTAACGAACAGAGCAACGGGAGCAGCAGACACCATGCAGCGTCCCCCCATGGGTGGGACTGTCTGACCCTCCTGTTCAGACGTCCCCGCTCTCCTGTCGCTGTGATTCTCAAACAAACAATAGCTCTTCAGGTGTGTGCTTACCCTCAGCGGCCGCGGCCGGCGTGGCTCTCAGGGGCAGGCGTGGCTGTGCTAGGTGAGACCCGTGGACTTCCTGAGGGCGAGGACAGGGCTCAGGGAGGGCATCCCGGGACCCGCTCAGGACAGAGCCACGCAGATGGGACACAGGTACCTGGCTGAGCCTGAAGAGCAGCGACAAGAGCTGAGCACCCGGAGAAGCCAGGAGGGTGCACAGGAAACCCATCCTGAAGGACCCAAGAGGGACAGCGGCGGGGCCGACACCTGGTGGGAGCTGCAGTGACAACAGCCATGCCACTGAAGTCAGTGTGGCTCAGAAGGCATGACCACTGGTACCCATGGATGCTGCCCACGTGAATACCCGTGTCCTGCTCCACCCAAGCTCTCTGCCTGATCCTCGGGCCCCCATCTCGGGGATGAAAACAAGAAAGCACCCAGGAATCTTCTGCTTTTCTCCTGTACAAATCCCTCTGGACTAGAGTGTGACCTGCCTTCTGGAAGCTGAGGCCCTGGTGTTTGCTGAGCACCTGCTTGACACCAGGCACCCTGCGAGCAAAGCTGGTTCAATCCTTGCTACAATCTGACAAAAAGCCATCAACATCCCCAACACAGGGAGAAGCAGAGAGATCAGACAACTAGTCGACCTCAGAGGAGAGGCCCACCTTAGGTCTTGTGACTGTGACCGTGGCCTCAGGGAATCAGGTCTCGTCCCTGGTGGACACAGTTGTTCCCTTCCTGCTACTCAATGAGACTTCTCTACCACCTTTTTACAAATTCTACACACTTGTTCTTTTTAAAAGGGATCTGCGACCCACCACTGTGATGGCAAGCTCTGAACTCTGGTGTCCTCGGTAGGCGCTGGCCAAGCCCACCTGGGAGATGGCCACGCACCCCATCCCCAGCGGCAGGGGCCATGGATGAGCTCGCGGTTGCCAGGGAAGCAGACGTGCCTCCTTCTCCTCACCCACAAGGGGTGCTGTGGTTGCCCTCAGGAGAGGCAGGGCCTCTGTTCTGACTGTGTGCCCTGACAGCTCTGTCTGTCTCGTGGGGACGCGGAGACCAGAGCTGCCGCTGCAAACCCACGTTCTGCAGCCAGGTGGCCACCAGGATTGCTGTTTCTTCATCGGAGGATTTAGACAACTTGAGCTAACTGCCAACCTTCAAAGAAGTCAGGAGCCTTCTCCTAGGGCATCCAGGCTGCTGCCCCTGGAGCACCGTGCTCTGTGGGGGCTCCCACATGGTGTCAGTCAGCAGAGGCAGAGCTGGCCGCCCCCGGACCCCTGGCTCCCGCCAGGCCCACATCTCCACCAGCCTTGAGCACCGGACCCTCCCCGGCTGTGACCTTCTTCCTCCAGAGGGGCACACTGCGGTCTGGCACGTGGAAGCCACTGGCAGGAGGGGTGTTGTACCTGCTCGTGCCCTGCAGCTGTGACCAGGGCCGCCAGGCAGGCATAGGCACAGAGCAGGGCGAAGGCCACACTGAGGCGCGGTGTGTGCAGGAGGCCCCTGCCCGACGGCCGGCTGTGCACAGAGGCCCACACGTGGAGGTCCTCCAGGAGCTCTGTGAACTTGGAGTACAGAAGCTGAAACGACCATGAGAGACGCTCTCTGGCACCAGGCACTTGTACCAACAGCAGGGCACCCGGGCCAACCATCAGTGACCGTAGCGGAGAGCCGGTTTCGTGCTTCTCTGGCCCAGCCCATCTGCAGCCCCGCTGTCCGCCATGCTCTCAGCCCGCTGGACGTGCCCAGCCCCACCGTCCACTGGATCCTGGACCTCTGGGCCCCTGTCTGTGGCCAGGGTGCCCCATGGGTACACGGATGTCACCTGCCTTCTGGAAGCTGAGGCCCTGGTGCAGGCAGGCCAGCTCTCGCTCCACGCGGCCGTCCCGCCTGCCCGCGGCCAGCCAGCACTCGGCGGGGAAGAACCAGCGTCCGGATCCCGAGGGCAGCTCCTTCACCATCACGTGGCTGACGTACCAGGCGGGAGAAGCCCCTCGGCTGTCATGCCACAGGCGGACCTTCCAGAGCCGGCCCAGGGGAGCCGGAGTGCTGAGGACACACAGCGTGTCGTCAGCTATGGGCACAGTGCCCCTTCTCGCCCTTGGGGTGGGGGACCCGTCAACAAATAGAGGGACACAGGAGGCCCCTCGGGAACATGGGAGTGTGCATGGTGGGTCCCACAGGCCCCAAGTCACAGGACACAGGGGCCCCGGCTGCACGGAGCAGTGACCCCTGAGCTCCTCCCAAATCCAGCCACTCTAACCCGAGTGACTTCAGGTAAACTGTGAGGATACTTTGCCAGCCTGTCCGTGTGGAATCGTGGGCCCTGCTCAACCACCCAGCCCTCACGCACCTGCCCCCAGACTGAAGATGGACGTCCCATACCTCAGGACGAAGGTGTGTCTGGAATTCCGCTCAAACAGGGGCTTCTCTGGACAGCAGAGCTCTCTGGGTTCCGAAAGTCCTCTTTCACCGCACAGAACGATGCAGACCTCGAGACAAAGACACAGGGCTGAGTTCAAGGACGGAACACGTGACCCTGACCAGCGCTGGGCGGTTAACCCTGCGTCCTCTTCCCAGCACCTCCAGCCTGGAAGCCGAGCCCCACGTGGACCCGAGGCCTGGCCTGGGACAGACCCTGCAGGGTGGGTCAGGAAAGGCCAGATCCAACCTCGATTTACAAGGGCACATGGCTGTCTCCCTGTGGGCCTGTCCTCCTCCCTCCACTCAGGGGACCCTGGGGACGTGGGGGACCGAACGGGTGAGGGGCAGGCGAGGGGCCGCACAGACGCCCGTCCCCAGGGGCTGTGCTTCTGCTCTGCATTGGTGGCTCCTGTGGTGCAGACGTGTGGTTCTGATGGAGCGGATGGCCGACCTCTCATTCCTGTTTCCTTACATCCTTCTCCGTCGCAAAGCTTGTGTTTCCTTTGAGTGATTTCTATGTTTTTTTCACCTTTAAGTCTCTAGTCCTCAGGAGTTCATTTTTGGGCATAATGGGAAGTAAAGATTTAATATCACTTTTTCCACAAGGAAAGCCATTGTCCCCAACTATTCCTTTGGTGGCCTGTGCTCCCCACTGGTGTGCACGGCCCCCACATGCCGGATCTAGAGCCTGGAGTCTGTCCGGTGCATCTGTTTGTCCACCTCTGGACCACGTGGCATGGTCTCAGCCCCTCGGGGTCCCCTGGTGCCCTCGGGGCCCCCTGCCCTGCTCTTCTTTCTCTGCAGTGGGGGTGATGATCCCCACAACCCTCTGACAGGCCTGTATTTTCCTCCACATACATTTTAGAAGCAGTTTTTCAGGTTCCACAAAATCCTTCCTGGAATTCTGGTTGGATTTCATTGACCTGAACCTCTTTCTGTCTTGGTTTTCCATCTGCGAATGGGAATATTAACAGAACTCTTTCCAAAGAGTGTTTGGAGTTGGGGGGAGTAAAAGTGACACAGGAAAGTCCTGACACATGGGCTGGCATCACCATCACCATTATCATCAGTGCTGCTGGCCAGCTGGGAGCAGCAACGAGGAAACCCTTCCCACTGGGAAGGATGTCGCTGGGCACCTCTTGGTGCACACACAGATTTCTTACGACGGCCATGGGTTCCGGTGTGGCCATGACGAGGGTGCGTGGTCTGTCACATGTCCACGTGGTCCTATGCAGGGGCCTCAGGGTTTCCTGAACCAGGATCCAGCAGATCTGACTGCAGACCCCTGGGCTCTCTGTGGAGACTCAGCGCCTGCCCACAGCTGATTTCCTCTTTCCTTCCAAACCTCGGGCTCTTGTTTGGTTCTGGTCCTGTTGCCTCACTGTTTTCCAGGACCATGAACACGGGTGACGGCAGACGCCCTGAGATGCCGTCAGGTTTCACCTCCAGGGAAGCATGTGGGGAGACCCTTCCCGAGGCCGGGGACCTCCCGTGCGATGAGCCTGTCTGTGGGTTGTGTGTCTGACAGGCCGGGGCCCCGGAGGAGGACGACTGCCCTCCAGCAGGCACCGCGCTCCCTTCTGCTCCGACCTCACTCTGCACCCACCCCCTGTCCCCGAGCCCTTGCCTGCTTGCTCCTACTGTGGGGCCCGAAAGCAGCCCAGGCTTTCCTGAGAAAGAGGGGTCAGTTCCATCCATAAGAGAGCCCACCCTCCTGGGGGGTCCGTGCAAGCTCACACCTCTCAGGGGTCCAGGCGGGACGGGCTCCGGATTCCACCCATGGCCTCAGCTCCACAGCCCCACGTGCCCGTGGCCTCCACCTGCCTGTGGCCCACCTCTCGCACCCGTCTCTTCATGCCACCCCATCCATCCCTCCATGCCGCCACCCATCAGGAACTCTGGGGAAATCACTGTTAGCCCAAACTCCCTGCCAGCCATGTCCCTGCCTGTCCCCAAAGTTGGTGTGGGCAGTCCTCACGCCTTCTCCCGAGGTCTCCCTCTGGTGGCGGGTGACGGGTTCACACTAACTAGAGGAGCACAACCTGCTTCTCAAGTCTCAGGGTTCCACTCAGAGACCACCAACTGCGCTGGCTGCTTTCTGCAGGGGGCGGGGGGGGGGGGGAGGCATCCCGGGAAAGATGGGACTGAGGTGCTGGGTGACAGGGACAGACAGGCAGCCAAATCTCTAAGCCGTGCATTCAACCCTCGCACGCCCATCCACGCCCACACGTGTCTCCCAGGCCGCCCGGTCACCTTTGCGGTAAAGCGGGCCGGAGCCCGGAAGCCTGTGTCCACGACAACCGCGTACAGCTGGTGACCAGGCGGAGTGTTTC
Organism: Tadarida brasiliensis; assembly: GCA_030848825.1. NCBI lineage: Eukaryota > Metazoa > Chordata > Mammalia > Chiroptera > Molossidae > Tadarida > Tadarida brasiliensis. Next base: position 100,817,983 of record CM061267.1, on the reverse strand, counting down.
CTTGCAGAAAAATGTAGCCAGTTTTCTTTTTCTCACGACGATCTATACGTTTGCTTTTAGTGACCAAAAGCGCATAAAGAATAGTAAAAACCACAATAAGAATACTGGGAAGCAGGTTTTCCAGGTGTCTGTGAATAAAGGAGAGGAATAAAGAGTGAGTTAGCCACGAAAATAAACATGTAGTCAGAGACCGACCGATGCCCTCGCACAGGGCTCACACACACACGCACACAGGGCTCACACACAGGCACACACACATGCACACACAGGGCTCACACGCGAGCACACACACACATGCACACAGGGCTCACACACAGGCACACACCTGCAGGAGGGCGTCCCCCACCCTGGTGGTATCTAAAAGCACAGTAGAACCTGCTGCCCTCTGAGTCCCAGTCCCTGGATGCCTGGTGACCCTCAGTAATGACTGATTACTAACTATCGCGTCCACTCACTAGTCCACAAAGGAGTCAGACCTGATGACTGATTAGTAATCGAGGTGGAGTTCCTGGTGACATAAACATGAGGGGGGGAAGACGGCCCCAGCACACCCGAGGATGCACACTGACCAACGTGCTCAGGCAGTGACCCCGTACAGCCACAGGCAGCCTGGCGTCACGGGTAGGGGACGGACAGATGGACGGATGAGGCAGCCGAGCACCTGCTGCTCCAGCTAACGCTCTGTTTACATTTCAGACCTGAATATACTTGTTCTGTCTACACAAGGCGACAAGTTGGGGTGTTTTACATCTGTCACCTGAACTGGGGCACTGCTGAGAACGGGGGGCTGTGGCAACAGGACAAAGGACCCGCGGGTCAGGCTGTGTCGTCACTGCTGCCGCCGCTCCGGTGAGCCAGTCACAGCCGCCCACATTCATGCTGAACTCCGGTTGAGACAGGGTGACTCTGCGTGTTCACCCTTCTGGCAGTGAGTGTGAGTACAGACAGACAGACAGACGTGGATAACTGCGTAACAGTGAAGGACAATTACCTACTAAGACGTGTATTCCGAAAGCAAAATGATCACCAGTAACACAGGTCTGAGCGTCTGCTGAGTTAAGCGTGGGCAGCCAGAGCAGGTGATGGGTCAAAGAAAATGCTGCCTGGCTGTGAAAAGGGGGACTCACCCCTGGAACTCGGCAGTGTCGCCTGTCTCAAAGCTGGTGCTCAGGCTTCTTCTTGCGATGGCGAAGGCGGCGAAGGCGGGGAGGCGGCTGTAGCTGGAAGGAAGGCGTGGTTATTCCCTCCGTGTGCACAGGGTGCCCGTGCGGGCCGGGAGGGCAAGGGGTGACGAGGTCCACCAGTTACAGCTGAGGTTCAGACCCAGTCTAACGTGCTTGGCTAACAAGGTAGAAATGTGGGGTGCAGCCGTCACCCTCACACCTGCGTCTGTGCCCACGGGTCCTGAGGCCACCCAGCACTGCTGTCTCTGCTATGGACCTGGGAGCACATCCCAGACATCTCCGTGACGACAGGGGACCATAGTGCTGACGTCTCCATGACGACAGCCCCTCCACAGTCCAGCCTCGGCCCTGAGACTGAGGACTCGACAACCAGTCACATTGTGCGCTGTGCCTGTGGTCCTGGCAGTGCAGGTGACCGTCACTGATATCTGCTGCCATGGCAACCACCCGGGAGACTGACTTTTCAGAAGTCAAGCCTGTGTCTGCTCCCTGTCCTGTGAACAGGCCTGCTGCTGGGATTCTGTGCCTGGCAGAGGTGCCGGCAGAGAAAGCATGTGACGAAGGACAGATGACACATCACACAGAAGTGAATGAATCTCTACGCACAGAACCCGGAGCCATGACCAGCCTGGAGGTGCTCCCAGCGATGGCACCGCAGAATCGGGAGCGGGACGTGAGGAGCCGGGGTGGCGACAGCACTCACAGAGCGTGGTCCAGACCACTGCCTCCTCACAGGCAGCGGACACAGTCTCTACAACTGAACTTTTAAGAAGATAACAGTGGTTTCTATGCGTGCTTAAGAGCTGTTTGCTCTCTGTTCTGAAGAAGACGCAGCCACGGCCTCACAGGACTGTCAGCCTTGCATCTAGATCCCAGAGAGCTCCTCACTGAGTGACAGTCCTGAGTGCCACCATGGTGGGTGCAGGCGTCTGGTGTCAGGAGTTCACCCTCACCACTGCGCTGGCAGGACGGGTGCACGAGTCACAGGGCAGGGAGCAGAGGCCCCATCCCGCCTCAGAGACATCCGCAGTGCAGAGCACAGAGAGCCCACCCCGGGCCCAGCATCCACCATGGGCTCGCTGACTGTCCAGCAGATGTGGACTGCACACCGCCCCACGCATCCCGGGAGGGCGGGGACAGGGACGTGAACCCCGAGCTGCTCCCTGGAGGCTGCTACCCAGCGGGAAGGATGCATACCAGGGCACACAGACTGTCTGGTTTCACCGGGACGGGTCAGGGAGGCCCAGGGCTGAGCTGAACATAGGCGAGGAAGAGGTCCCTACAATCTCCAGTTCTCCCACAGCACCCGTGCTCACCTGCAGCTCACTTTCCCTGGAGAGGCGCCCGGCTGCGGAGAGAAGCTCTCGGATTCCCGCTGCCTCCCGTCCCAGAGCAGGCAGTGGGCTCCCTGCAGGCGCACAGTGTAATTCACGGCCTCAGCCAAGTATTTGTTCAAATGGTCCCTAGCATAGTCTGCATCCAACAGGGACAAGTACCCCAAGGTGGGGCCTGAAAAAGAAAAGGTAAATTAAGAATCACAACCTGAAGTTTGCAAAAAGGCACAGCCCATTCCCACAGGGACGGTGGGGACAGGGACTGCGCACAGCAGGGCACCTCGACGCAGACACATGCACAGCAGAGGCTTCTCATGTGGATGGAACTGAGGAGCGAGCGTCTGGCCCACCGACCTTTCAGCAGAGCAGCCGGGATGGAGACCTGTGCCGTGAGCCCTGGCCAGAAGTGCACCTGCTTCACCAGGAAGTCAGAAGGAGTTGGTCTCTTGGAGAACCTGGGGACGAGCACGAAGCCATGGTGTCCAGTCTGGTTTGGGTTTTTCCTCTCAAAGATCCTACCACACAACGCTGGGCAGACACCGTTCTCACCACGGGGAGGCAGGCTGGGACCCCGAGCCCCCGATCGGTCACCAGGAGCTGCGAGACACTCACCCTCCCCTTCATTAAAGGATGGACACTAGCCCAGCTGGTGGGGCTCAGTGGACAGAGTGTCATCCATGGACTGAGAGGTCCCAGTTCATTCCCAGTCAGGGCACAGGCCCGGGTTGCAGCTCGATCCCCAGTGGGGGCATGCAGGAGGCAGCAGTCGGTGTTTCTCTCTCTCTCCCTCCCTCCCTCTCTGAAAGTGGCAGCCTGAGGACAGCAGGAAGGGCGACAGGGAGAAGCTGCTCAGAACCTTGTGTGAAGAATTAAGTTAGAACCCAGGCTCCTCCACCAACAGACAGGCTTCAGAGACTGGACGGCTGAGCTCACCCAGCAGGTGTGAGTGAGCCCACAGCACACACGGAGCCCACGCAGGGCACAGCATGGACATCGCCCTGCTGACACACCCCTGGGCAACCCCGGCCTGGACAAGAGTGGCTGAAACCCGTCACAGGGGCAACACGGGCTGAGAGAAGGGACACGGTCGAGAACACACGGCCAAGCACCTTGCCCTACAGACCACCTGCACCTCCTGTGCCCGGCCCAGTGCCCAGCCACTCAGTGTCCCATGTGACGCCGTCACGTGGGGCTGCCCATCTCAGACACCAGCATCAATGAGGGAGACTGTGTTCACCACACTCCTCAATAGTCACTTGGGACACAATCTTCCTTGTGGAAACAAAGACATGGAAGCTAAGAGAGCATAAGCATCCTGAACAGGACACTGGCAATGTCACGACAATGCAGTCCTTGCCTCTGCAAACCCACAGGCAGAGTCCCTCTCAAAGACAGAGCGGATGCCTCTGGCCCAAAAGGTGGGCTCTTTCACTTCATCTCTTCACACAGCCAGCCTTATGTCTGCTTCAAAGCACAATTTCATTCACAAGACAGTTTTACAGGTGCATCTCCGTTCTGACCCCATGACCACCGCAGCCCCGCCCCACGCACCTCACCAGTAACATGACTGGGAAAGCTCTTGTAGCCGGCTGGGAAAAGTCCACCTGAATCTGCAGAGACTCTGAGGGCGCCGCAGGGAACCCAGTGAAGCGGTGCACGTTCACTCTGCCCCGGCGCAGCACGAAGGCCGTGCCATTCTTCCCATCACCCTGCCAGCACACGGACAATGAGCAGATTGGCTTTGGAAAGTGAAAAGTCACAAGTCCCTGGGGCAGCACCATCCTTACCGGGCTGTCTTCCTCCCCAAACTCCACGGTCATGGGCGTCCTCAGCTGCTGTCTGCGGAGGGGCCTTCTGCTGGAGCAGCTGGACAGGGACAAGGTGAGCAGAGCACCGACCTGGGGACACAGCACGTCCACCGTGGTGACGCCAGCCAGGCTGCTGCCACCATTCACCAGGGAACGCAGCGGTTCACTGGTTAGAGTGGCAGGACTTGGGGGTGAGGCTTCATTGTATTACTCTCATTAAATTAATCATTCTTAAAGTCTGTTAAAGCATCTTGTTTTTCACTTTAAATGCTCCTGTAGAAGACACAGCCGAGACAATAGGTGGAGTGGGGCCGAGCAGCTGGCCAGTGCGTGTCACTCGAGCACACCTGCCGGGGATCGTGTCTGAGGCCTTCCTGGTGTTGGGGACACGCGGGGCTGATGGTGAATGTTCTACATTTCTTCCTGCATGCAATCTTCCAAAGTCACAACTCCCTGACTGACATAATTTAATTGGCTATATATGGATTCTCCTAATTTGTTCAAATAAAAGTGGACTGATTGACCCTCTGCTGAACATTCAGGTTATCAGAACTGATGCTCTTTTGAATAAATACATAAAGCATCTTGTTTGAAGAACTCTTTTCTCGTCCCCTGAGGGGAGATTCCTGAGCGTGCAGCCGCGGGTCCTGGTCTGCTTCTCAGACTTCAGACACCTGCCTGCTCCACCCCTACAGAGGTCAGCCTTTCCACAGCTGCCCTTCTCAAGCTGCAAAACCACTTTAATCTCTATTTCTTTATTGCTTGTTAGTTGGGATCATTTCCATAGGCTGCTTAGCCACGTCTATGCCCCTAGAAAGAAGGGGTGCGAATGCTTTCTAAAATTAGCATTTTTCGAACAAAATAATGAGTTTGTCAATCATTTGTACTCTCTTCCGTCAGACATTATTGGGGACCCAGGGAGCCAGGCCCTCGAGTGAGTCTGGGGCACAGAAAATATAAGAACATGGCGCTCAGACCAGACCCCCAGCCCCGCGACCTGGAATGCAAGCAGATGTGAGTCTGTGTCCACACAACCACGAAACCCCGGCACCACCCTCCTAACGTCCCCATTGTTACACGCCCTCTGACCTGGTCCCCTCTTCTGCCCAACCTCCTGGGGACCCAGCGGCCAGCCTTGCGGTGATGCACCCTCGGACCCCTCCGGCCTCTGGCCCTGTTGGTGGGTTGGAGCGGCCCCACAGGAAGTACTGAGGGGCCCATTTCCCGGATACAGGGATCCCGAGGTCCGCTGAGATTTTCTGGCAAGATAACAGACGGCAGCACGTCCGAGGGCCCCACGCTTGGGACTGAACACCAGGTGCACAGGTGCCACCCGGTGCCTCGCTTCATCACCAGAGCACGGTCCCTGTGCGTTTGAGGGGTCGCCGGGACGACCGGCCACCTGCACGTTGTACCTGGTCAGGAGCGCGTCCCCACGGAGAGGGGCCCCTCTTGAAGAGCACGAGCTGGCTGACGTAGCACGGGCTCTGCCTCTCTGGCCCGGCCAGGTCTGCAGGGAGGTGCACCCGGATGGGGCCCAGGCTCTGCGAGGCGCTTTGTGGGGGCCAGTGGAGCTGTGTGTGGGCCTCCGTCTGCCCGGCGCTCACGTGGAGCTGGTGCCCGCCACCGCGCGAGGACAGGCAGCCCTGGAACAGCACGGGCAGACACTGACGGGTAAGGTTGGTGTCCCGATCGGACCGGGGGAGGTGGTAGTAACTGGACAGGCCATCTGGGTGCCTGGGCCTGAGCCGAGACTGACACAGGGACAGGGAGGCTGAGTGGCAGGGACACAAGCCACTTCGTTTTGGTGCATCCTTCTGTGACATTGTCCACTTGTGATTACTGCTGTGCTTCGGGAATCTGAGCCCAGCCAAGGAGCCTGTGGGCCTGGCGGCGGCCTGAGCACAGGCAGGGGCGGGGTGCAGCTGCTTCTCAGCGTGGGGACGACCTGTCACTGGACCAGGTTGGGCACCTGCTTGCCTTCTCATTTCCCCAACACCACACGGGGTACCAGTAAATAACCAGCGGGTCCGGTGGGAGGGAGGGTAAGTGGGGACAGAGGAGACTCAGGAGCCTCTGGAAGGATTCCAGCTAATCCCTGAGACATTTCCCTGCGGTCTCTGCAGCAGAAACGTGTGAAGTAATCGTGGGTGTGTCTGTGGCCGGTCTATCAGCAGCTGCTTTCACACTCACACCTGGGCGGCTGTCACTTGGCTCCCTGTTTCCTCAGAGGAAAGCTCCTACATCTCCACGTCCCAGGGCCCCAGGAAACCCCCCACACCCGAGGACGGGACGGGAGCGACGTTTCACCGGGACATTTCACTATCCCACGCAACACAACGTTCACAGTGAAAATTTACAAAGATCAAACTGCCACCGCCATCACCCACAGCACACCTCAGGAGCCCACTGCATTCTGGGTTTCGAGAGCCGTTACTGAGAGCTGCCACCCTGGGGAGGGCAGGGCCGTGTGTCGCCCAGGGAGAGAGGACAACGTACCCACAGCACGTCCGAGATGACCTGAGCACCTTCCTCAAGCAGGTGGCCCGTGAGCTCCAGGACCCTGGACACGAGAAGGATGAGCCCCTGTGTCCCGGCCTCGTCAGCTGCGCAGCCCACGGGGGGCCGGCCAGGGGCCAGCAGTGAGCGGGCGTGTCTGAGAATGAGACGTGCACTCCGGACGCTCAGCTGCGGGGACACGAAGCAGGGACAGAGCGTGGGCTCAGACGGGCACACACACTGCCACCTTGTCCTCGTCCTCGTCTCGTCTCAGGGAAGTGCCACTATGAGCCCTGGCTCCAGGGGTGGATTCGAGTCGGGTCCGCACAACTTCACAGGTGACAATTCACTCCTGACAGTGTTCCCACCCACAAAATGACTAAAAGAGAATGAATGGTCTCTGCAAAATAACCTAGTTTCAGTGAACTTGGCTGAGGCCAACGACTGCTCTGTTTGGTTGTTCTGCGGTCGGGGAGCGGCTGCTCCTGGTGACACTGGCCGACTGCCAGCTGAGACTAGAGCGGGGTGCGTCTGCCCTCTGGAGCCAGACTCAGCACCTTACCCCCGGCGATGACGGAGAGGCATTGCTCCCCACCGTAAGCCTCTCCTTACTCAAAGAGCAGAAAGAATGGACGGTCTCTGAAGCCCTCTGTGCCCAGAGGCGACTTGCTTTGAACCCACAGCCCCCTCACAACCCCGTCCTGAAGGGCCCCCCTTCTAGAACCTTCTCCCCTGCATGGCCATTCTGTCCTCCAGCCACACAGACCCCCTTCCTGCTCCTAAATGGCAGACCGTCACCTGTACACACAGTGTCCCCAGCAATGCCGTCCCGGCTCTGCCCGGGAAAGCCCACTCTCCCCGTCTGTCTCTGAGCCCCCCACTGGGGCCATTTCAGGTGGACACAGAGCAGAGAACAGCATGTGGCAGGATGCACCCCTCGGCCGTCTTCACTGTGGGTCTGCCCCTCCTCCCCACTCAGCCACTGGGAGCGTGAGCAGTGAGCTCGGGCACATCCTGCCCAGGGCGGTGCTGCCAATGGGTACGGCTTGTCCCAGACACGCCACACAGGGCGCCACGTCCAGCAGAGTGGACACCACACGGCGCTGCGCCTGCCCCGGTCCTGCAGAGTGGACACCACACGGCGCTGCGCCTGCCCCGGTCCTGCAGAGTGGACACCACACGGCGCTGCGCCTGCCCCGGTCCTGCAGAGTGGACACCACACGGTGCTGCGCCTACTCCTGTCCTGCAGACCTGCGACTGTCCTGCCGCCAGGGCCCGGCGAGCTGCTGCGCTTCACCTGTCCGTGCGGGGGGACAGCACTGAACCCCGCTTCCCTGCACCTCAGCAGCTCCTGGCAACTGCGATGAGTGAGATTCTGCTCTGTGACTGCTGACGCAGCTCAGAAACACCTCCCAATACCAAACTCTTCCCAGCAGCACAATCGGACCAGTCTAGACACACTGAAACCGCAGGAAAGGCCCGGACACGAGGCGACTTGCCACCGAAACAGACTCAGAATCGAAAGAGTGACCTTCTGTCTAAACTAGACCCACTGCGGGTTTTCTAGCAGCTACCTCGGCAGAGGGCCCTCACAGACGAGGGGCGACGCTGTGCCAGCCCTTCTTAGGGAAAGGCCTGTTTCCAGCCCCTGTCCGGGCTGCTCCGCACAGCTCGTTCCCGCAGAGCAGACGGAGGCCTGGCCACGGGCGGCGCAGAGGGCAGGGACCCTGCACAGGGCACTCACCTCGGGCGGGAAGCGCAGGAGGTCCCTCAGCAAGAGGACGGAGTCGGCCACCTCCTCCTGAGCAGGGGAAACGGGCAGAGGAGGGGTCAGACCATCCAGCTCACTGCGCAGAGACCGAGCAGATCCTATGCTTTGGGCTCAGAGACCAAGGGACGCCGACACTGTTTGGAGACACCTCGGTCCCACGTTTTCCCACGCGGGAGGCAGCCCCCCCCGCCCCCGGGCCTGCTGGCCAGCTCCCAGCCCCGGCAGGAGGTGGCAGACGGAGGGTGAGTGGAGTGATGGAGGGAGAGGCAGCCTTGGCCACAGTGGCCTGGGGCAGGGAGCTCTCGGACAGGGCTGTCCCCTCAGTGGCGGCACGACAGAGGCACAGACACGCTGGGGCAAGGACAGCCACACCGCAGTTCGTGGCTGCCGTCTTGGCTGCTGCGTGGAACCATAAACCTAACTCGACCGCATCGTCATCCCCGAGGTGAGATCAGGTTGGGTTTACACAGTTTTCACCTGTAGCAACGTGGGCATATCCGTGGGCCGGGGGCTGATGTCGGCCTCTCTAGACTAAACCAGCCGCTCTGGTCTGTGAGACGTGGAGCAGCACAGGCCATGGCCACGTGCCAGCCCACGCAAGGGCCGCCCACCTGCTCTCACTGCTGAGTGTGTCTCCCAAGCACAACCGCTTGCTGGGGAGCCGGCCAGTCCTAGTCCCTGCAGCACAGACAGAGGAGCCCGCCTCGCTCTGGGCCGTACCTGGTCTTGGGGGACCAATCTGCACACTGAAGAAATGAACGCGCCCTGAATGCGCGACCACTGGGCACATGAGGGGCTTCCAGCCTCCTCGGCCCAGCGGATCAGGACCCTGGTGGTCGTGGCGATGTAGTTCCTGATCTCGGTGTCCCTGCCGGCCAGCTGGAGGGTGGAGAGGGTGTGCAGACTGGAGCGGTACCTGTAGGAAGCAGAAGCGTGTCCACGGTCGCTCCGACACGTTCCCAGCGTCTCAGCCCGCCCTGCCCGAGGGTGGTTCGGCACAGAAATGCGTCTTGGCAGGGCAGGGCAGGAAGAGAACGCCCCGGAGAAGAGTGGGTCTGTGCAGGGAAACTCTGAAAAGACACGGTGAGGAGCAATATAAGAGTTCCATGAGACGCTTTGTCAGAACTGAACAGGTACAGAGCCGAACAGGACACAGACAGATGAAGAAGGGTAGGCAGAGCTTGGCAGAGACCGGTGGTGACAGCGGCTGGGGGCCTGAGGACTCCAGTAGGTGGACATAGTGGGGAGCACCCAGACCAACAGGCAGTGGGCGCCGGCCCTCCCTGTGGGTGACACCAGGACCAGGTGTGGTTAGTCCTGGGGATGTGAGAGGGATTTGAGTTTGAGGTCAACTGATGAAATGCACGTCGACAGGCCAAAACACAAGCCCCACGGTCACCTCGGTGGGCTGAGCAAAAGCACTGACATAACCCAACACCCCTGCATGATGAAAACACCCACAAACCACGGACGCAAGGGAGCCTCAGGGACACTCATGGAGAGCCCGCAGCGCAAGCCACACGGAGGCTAAAGGCCGGGACGGGGGCCAGACCAGGATCTCCATGTTTGCACTTCTGTTCAGCAAGAAACAGAAATAAAAGTGTGCAGGTCGGAGAGGAAGAAGTGACACTATTCATGATGACAGGATCTGCACAGAAAACCCGGGAGCACCCTGGAGGACAACTCAGCCAGTGAGACAATTCTGAGGGGGGCAGGCCACAAGGCCAGCTTGTAAAAGCCAACAGTACCCTACGAAACACTCCAGGTCCTCACGAACACGCATCCATCTACAGTCGCACCAGAAAGCGTAAGATGCTCATGACCGATTTAACAAGTCCAGCGCTTGTACGCAGAAAACGATAAAATACAGCTGAAAGAAACGGAAGATCTGAACCAGGGGAAACTTAGTGCGCGGATCAGAAGACTCATATTGTGAGGATGGCAACGTCCCCACGGTGACCCACGGATCCAGTGCGATCCCCACCAACACCCCAGTGGCTCGTGCGTAGAGATTGACAAATATTACCCAGGAGATTCCGGATAACCGAGGCGACCTCGAGAAGGAAGGACAGAGTTGGTGGACGTGTGCTTCCCCGTGTCAGAGCAACTGCGGAGCTACAGGGCTTTGGGCCGGCGGTGCCGGTACAGAGCGGACGCACAGGCTGTTGGAAGAGAGGTGACGGCCCAGAAATGAGACTGACATCTGTGTCAGCTGGTTTCTGACAAAGGGACTAGACAGCTCAAGGGGAAGGCTCATCTCAGCCTGTGGTGCTGCGATGCGGGGCAGCCACATGCAGGAGGACAGACCGGGCCGAACCTCAGCACACACACCGGACATCTCCGGGCTCCATGAGATCGGACCCTGACTGTCCGAGGAGAAAGCAGGGTGATCTTTCTGGTCTGGGTCAAGTGATCGTTTCTTAGATGCACCAATAGCACAGGCAGGAGAAGGAACAGGTCGGACTTCACGGAACTTCAACACATCTGTGCTTCAGGGACACTGCCCGGAAGAGGGAACGCAATGCGGGGCTGGGAGGACGTGTGAGAATCACTTCCCACAAGGGATGGGTACCTAGCACACAGGAGGAACCTGGACACGAGAGGACAGCACGATTGAAGACAGTGTGAGAGCAGACCCCTCGGCCAGGAGGCCGAAAGCACAGGGACAGACGCCAGCACCGGCCGTCACCACACGGGCTGGGATGTGAGCAGGGGACAGATGAAAGTACGTGTGGTGGGCTCGGAGGGGCTGGAACCGCGTGGAAGCGGAGCAGCCGCTTCGCGGTCTGGCAGGACCTCAAGGTGCTGACACAGCATTACTGTGAGGCCCACAGTTCCTCTCCGGGAACCTGGCAAGGGAAATGAAACATGTCCACACCTATGTTCACAGTGGCCAAGTCCAGCTGCGCCATCAACTGACGACAGGTAAACCAACCATGGCGCATCCACGATGAAATATTGCTTAGTCAAGAGGAATGAGATTCTGGCCACAAGGACGGACCTCAGACATGTAACATGAAGTGCGTTAAGGAAGCGTCACAGAAGACCACACGGGCACCATCCCATCCGCATAAAATGTCCAGAGTCAGCATGTTCGGGGACAGGAGGGGGTTCGTGGATTAGATCCAGGATGGTCTGGAGGGAGGAGGCTGCGGGGGCGGGGGGGGGCAGGGATTGACCGCCAATGAGAACCAGGATTTTGGGGAACAATGACAGGGTCTCAGACTAGTTTGACTGGGCACACGGGAGCCTCACTCACACGTCCTCGCCGGGGCAGCGGTCCTCATGGAGACGGGGCAGCACAGTCACGGCCACAGTGCAGGGCTGCGTCTGGGAGCCCTCGCCGTCAGAGATCACGGTGGTCAGCAGGACTGGGCGGGGCAGAGGAGGGTCATGTGTCAGCAGATCACCTCTCCCAGCGCGAGCACCAGGGCCACAGAGACAGAGACCAGGGACCAGTCTCAGACCTTTGCTGCCCTTCTCTGTGCCTGGCTAGAGATGGACCTACAGGGTGCTGAGCTGATGGTGACGCCCCCACCCCTCTGGGGAGACCACACACCACAGGAGACAGGACAGGGCCCTGTGTGCGGAGTGGGGAGCGGCAGGCGCCACCGTGTGGAGGACCAGGGAATGATCCCGCCTGCTCAGGAGTAGCCGTGTTACAAAGGTGCCGGGTGCTGAACTGGGAAAGCCGGGCCACGGAGCCTGGAGAGGATCACGAGGCTTGGGGAGCAGGGCCCAGGCTGCCACTCCTTGCACCAGACCTGAGTGGGCACAGGAACGCGGCAGGTCCAGAGGATGGCGAGGAGGAGCGCCCACTGCTCAGGAGTTCGTGCAGACATGGGGCATGCGGGAAGGGGCTTTACGGGGACTTGGGATTTCCTTCCTGTACAGGGCCCAGGGTTAGTGGTAGGGGTCCTGCAGGTGAGGCAGAGCTGAGTCCTGCCCCATTGGCCTCTGTCTGTCCCCTGTGGTCTGCAGACCCCCGTGGAGGTGGAGGTCTGGGGAGAGGAAACCCTGGTCTGACCCAGCTCTCGGGAAGGTGGCAGGCCCACACCAAGAACAGGGTGAGCATCCATTCCAAGGGGTTCCAGAGGACAGAGTGGGGCATCCCAGTCTGCGAGCTCCCAGGCAGCCCTGAAAAGCCCCTCCCTCCCCCAGCCACACCTGTCTCACTGGGCCACCTGAGGTCACGGCACCCTGCCTGAGCGGTGCTCTGTGTCACGGACCTGCACCCACAAGAAGGCGCAGGTCCTTCTGACTGGGGCCAGGCCAGGCCTCCCGAAGGAGAGGGATTCATATAAATCAGGTGGATGAACCAGCTCAGATTCTGGTGGAAATCATCTCAGCAGCCTCATCTAGGATTCTAGGTCAGAGACACAACCTTGCCTCCCTGTTGAAACCATCCGGAAGCTCATACAACACTGTCCCCAGAGAGCCTCATTTAACCGCTCTGGGTCCTGCAGGCTGAGACACTCCCATAGTGGCTGCGTCTCTAACACACTCAGGTAAAGGGGGTCCCCGGGGAGGGCTCGACCTGGAGGGACCCGGGTCAGAGGAGAGGCAGCCTCTTAGCAGGAGACTGTGATTCAGCTTCATTGACAAACGCTGGGCTCTCCAGGAGCCACGTATTTCATCAGTAAGTAAGGGGCAGCTGGGTCTCAGATACTGAGTTCAGTATACAGGCTGTTCCTTAGCATTTTATCATTTACATCATATTTCAGATATCAGAATTTATTTACATCACTAATGTCCTTTCTGCACTGAAAAGTAGGCAAGCAACCTAAAATTAAAAGCGCTGAACTTACCCTGATGAACAAGTAAGAATTTTGTCTTTTTAGTTTTGGGAAACCAGGGGAAAGGTTCGGAAGCGCAGCCTGTGCCCAGATGGCCGGTGACTCACCTTGATAACCATCCCCAGGCTCCCCAGCTGGGAGCGCAAAGTAGTGCTGGGCGTCTGTCCCGCGGTACAGGGTGCGCTTGGAGGCGTTTCCTACCCGGTAACTGAATTCATAGCGGAAGTCCTGCACAATAGCACGGAGAACACATTTAGGTACACCCAATAAGCACTCTTACCCCATCCTCACTCCACCAGAGGGCTAGTCACAGTCGGACTTGGGGCGGGTGCAACACTGTCCCCGGGGCACACGCAGGGGGTGACCTCCTGCCTCCAGGCCCCTTGTCCACAAAGCCTGAGGACACCACACACAGCTGGGTCTGACTCAGGGTGGTAGCTCTCCTGGCTGGAACCCGTGACGGTCACAGCTGCAGAGCGCGGGGCCGCCTGGGGTGAAGGGGGTGAGGCTGCACCTCACTTCCCATTGGGGGACACAGCAGGTGGGATGGGGCTCTGTGGGGACCAGTCTGGGCCTCAGAGCAGAGCCTCTGAGCTGGTCTGCAGGGCAGCGGGGCGGGGCCTCCCAAGGATGCACAGGCGGGTTCTGGGGAAGCAGCTGACAGGACAGGGACAGGAGCTAGAGGCTGTCCACAATGACAGGCCTGGCACCTGGCCCCCGGACACTTTGCACCCCCAGTACTTCATCAGAGAGCCGGCCGAGACCTCCCCCTTCAGGACAGACGCGGGCGGCCGTCCTCACCGGTCTCCCTGACATGCAGAAGATGCTGAAGACGGTGTCTGCCTCCAGGCCCCGGTGGGGCTGCACCTGGCAGGCCACGTCCTGTGGAGCGCGGCTGATGGGCAGGTACAGCTGAGCTTTCCCCAGAAAGCTATGCCCCAGAGCTGAAGAGAAGAGACAGAGTGACGCCATCGTTGGAGAATAAGAGCAGACCCAGGGGTTCTTAAAGCGCAGCCCTGTGGGGTCCCAGACCTGTGGCATCGGTGTCCCTGTGAACTTGCTAGAACCATGGTTCCTAGGCCCACCCAGACCTGTGGGGTCAGACACCAAGGGGGCCAGTGATCCGCGTCAGCTCCTTCTCCAGGGATCCTGGGTCAGGAGTCAGACTGGCAAGCAGAACCCACACCTGGCAAAGCAAACCTCCACTCTGGTGCGCGTGGAGCCCGATTTGGGAACACACGCTGGCATCGCTGGGTTGACCCCACGGCACTGACAGGCTCTGTATGTGGCTCTCATTAGCATGGTGATACTGTACGTATTCTGTGATGCTGCACAGCGCTCAGAGTCCGTGCGTAAACAAACGTTCTCTAACATGCATAAGTATCGTCCCGACAGCTAAACGTTATTGTTCATTATCTGAATTGTTAATCACCCTGAATGATTATGCTCATACAAGAAGTGGTTTTTCACTTCTAATGTCCTTCTCTTGAGGTGAGTTACAGGCATGCGTTGCTCAGGACCCAGAGGGCAGTGGTCCTCACCCTGGCAGCAGGACCCGGAGGGCGGTGGTCCTCACCCTGGCAGCAGGACTTGGGGACGGTGGTCCTCACCCTGACAGCAGGACCCGGAGGACGGTGGTCCTCACCCTGGCAGCAGGACCCAGAGGACGGTGGTCCTCACCCTGGCAGCAGGACTTGGGGACGGTGGTCCTCACCCTGGCAGCAGGACCCGGAGGACGGTGGTCCTCACCCTGACAGCAGGACCCGGAGGACGGTGGTCCTCACCCTGACAGCAGGACCCGGAGGACGGTGGTCCTCACCCTGGCAGCAGGACTTGGGGACGGTGGTCCTCACCCTGGCAGCAGGACTTGGGGACGGTGGTCCTCACCCTGGCAGCAGGACCTGGAGGACGGTGGTCCTCACCCTGGCAGCAGGACCCGGAGGACGGTGGTCCTCACCCTGGCAGCAGGACTCAAGGACGGTGGTCCTCACCCTGGCAGCAGAACCCGGAGGACGGTGGTCCTCACCCTGGCAGCAGGACTTGGGGACGGTGGTCCTCACCCTGACAGCAGGACCCGGAGGACGGTGGTCCTCACCCTGGCAGCAGGCACGCCGCTGAGCTCCCGCCAGGCCCGGCTCCACCGCCCGCCCCCACGTCACTACCCCATCCTCACACCAACGCCGGGGACGGCACACTGAGCTCAGGAGAGGCACCTGGGGAAGGGACGGGAGCCCCTGAAGCAGCCGCAGGGGAGACTGAGTGGCGTGCGGGGAGAGGGGTGCCAGAGCGCAAGGGACAGCGCAGAGGCCGCGAGGGGCGGAGCACGGGCGCTGGGACCATCCTTGGTGTCTTCGGGTTCTGACAGTGGCCCAGCTGACAGCGAGCTTCACGCTCATCCCTGGACAAACCTCAGAGACAAGACTTGCGAAAGGGCAAAAGGCATTTGTGGAAAGGCCACCCTGGGTCCGGGTCTGAGTGCATCACGGTGGCAGGAGGGCGCTGACAGAGGTGTTGACACTGCCAGTGAGGGTCACATGACGTGGCCTAGCTGGGGCCTGGGGTCCGCCGGAAGCTGGCCTTGTGTCTCCCACAGGGGTGAGCCGACAGTGAGCACGACGCGGAAGTGGAGACACACCCCGGGATGAGTCGCTGCAGGATGGGGACACTGACCCCACCCTCTGTGCCTGCTCCTCGGAACTGAGCACCCCAGAAAAGGGGGAAAGGGTCCAGAAACTACCTAAGAGGGAGATGTCACCCAAGTCCTGGAAATGTATGGGAGCACGGGTCAGGTCAGCACGCGGCGCGCTGAACCACAGTGACCCACAAACAACAGAAATCGCACGCTGCAGCTTTGAAACGCACGAAGAAACTGCCGACCACGCTGCAGGGAGGGGGCGAGTGCCCAGGACAAACACACACACGTGCAATTACAGTGAAGGCGGCTTCGCAGGCTTCCACGGGGAGCACCCCCTGACCCACGGGAACAGCGACCGTGGGCACAGCACCTCCCGCCCCAGCTGCTGTCACAGGAAGTGGTATCGAGCAGGCAGGTGACAGGGGCCACAAGGGCGGCCGGGACCCAGGACCCAGCACTGCTCTTCCAGGGACCACTGTGACTCGAAGGGACCCTCTGGCTCCCTGCAGCAGGCCCAGCGGGCAGTGCCACCTACCCACCACGGCTTGCAGGACGTACGTCTCTCCAGGGCTCAGCGAGTACGGCTTTACTGTCACCGTCTGTCCTGTGATCCCTACAGAAGAGGAGGGTGCCAGGGACACACGCGTCAGGGCCGCTGAGGACAGCAGGTCAGACACACCCCTCATGCGGTGTCACGGCAGGCCTGAGCTGGCGGCAAAACAGGTAGCGGTGCATCCTGCCGTCCCTACCCGAAAACGCCACGGTTTGCCCATCCCCCCCTTGTTATGCAGCTCGACGCTCATCTCGGGCTTCCCCCACCCAACAGGGGCCAAGCGGCTCGGCCTGACGGTCAGAAAGGATGCGGCCTTGCAGACGAGGGCAGTCTGGGGGAACACAGCCCACACGTCTACCCGCAGGTCCGGAACCGAGTTCATGCTTTTCAGGCAGCAGCTGAGTGTCTGCAGGACGCTGCCTGTGAGCTGACTGCTGACCACTGGGGCCTGACCCCCTCACAAGGCAGAGGCTCACTCAGCTGCCACCCTGCTCCCGGGGCCGCGTCTGCGCTGTCTGTGGATGGCGCCCACACCTGGCAGGCACACAGGATGCGTGCACAAAGGGGTTGGCCTGCCCTCTGCGCTGTGTCCACTCAGCAGCCTCTTCCCATTGCTCTGCACATGGGGACCTCCTGGAGGCCGGAGCCTCGGCCTTTAGGCCACAGAGGGACACACAACCAGAAAAGGCATCGAGATCCCCAATCCCTCTCTATTCCAAGGAGAAGGAACGGGAGAAATGCAGGGGCTGGTCCAAACCTTCCAAAACAACAGGGCCCAGGACAAGGGGGTGCTCGTACCGGACGTGGTGTAGCTGCGGAACACGGCCCGGCTCACAGGAGCCTTGGGCCAGTCGACCAGGAGCGCAGGTTGGGCACTGCTGGCAGGGAGGACTGGGCCCAGCAGGTTGTCCCCATCCCCGCGGCTCTCGTCGGCACCAGCACGTGGTCCTGACCCTGGACGGAGGAGGCTGGGCCCTGGGAAGACACACCAAGCCAACGATGTGAAGACTCGATGTGAAGACTCGTCACTCCTCTTAAAGCGACAGCGGTTCAGCGTCAAGCCCAGTGCTGTTTCCATGGTCCTGTCTGCAACCGCACCCAGTGAGACGGACGGCATCACCACGGCTAGCGTGTGGGTCTGCTCCCTCAGCGCACACGTGCTCGGGTGCGGGCCCGGCTGCCATTCTGCTCAAACACAGCGGCACGGCCGAGCGAGCCTGCCTGAGGCTGTCTGGGAGCACATCGGAGGACCCGAGAGCTGTGTGCCGCTCCTCTGGGTGTCAGGAGCAGGGGCCCGCAGTGCAGCAGGTGAGTGAGACACAGGGCCACACAAAGGAGCGTAGACTCCCCCGCGGCCTCAGGGTGCAGGGAGGGCATGTGGGCCTGGGTTTCAGAGGACATGGTGGAGGGCAGACGGAGTGAGGATAGGACGTGGGCTGCAGGACGGGGTGGGACCCGCAGAGCTGTCACCTGGCCTGCCTCTCGATGGCACTGCTTCCTGGACGTCACCGTAAGAGGCTTCGAAGTCTGTGGGAGGACAGAGTGAGAGCCTCCGTGTGACTCGGACCCCTGAGCGCACGGGCCGGACTCCCGAGGGAGCACCGTGTCGCCCTGGTCTGCTTCAGGGCCCGAACCTTGCTCTGAGGACGCTGAACCCCTCAGAGGCCGTGCTCCGCACATCGCGATATCAGAGGCCAGCCACTGTTCCCCGACCCCCAGACGGCTGGGGCTCCGCGTGGTGAGCTGGGGGCGCTGAGGCCCGGGACTGTCCTCCTGGGGACAGGCCTCTCTCTTGTCTCTCAGGAGAAACTGACGAGCATCTGGCTGTCACCCCTCTGTCCCCAGGGCACGTCCCTCCCCATGTTGGAGGGATTCATGGGGGCCCTCCTGCCAGCAACCTGAGGCTGGGACTCTGGGGTGCAGCGACCTTTGCCAGGGTACAGGGCGCAGACAGCACCATCACCTCACTGTGACCCTGAGTGGCAGTCAAACGGTGTCACGGGGAGGGACAGAGGGGAAGGGGGGTGCAGGCCAGAACCTGATCACTGACAGTGAAGGTCTCTCAGCTTTTAGGCCCAGACATACTTTCTGTCCGACCTGAACACTGGCGACACAGGGAGCCTGGGCCGTCAGGAAGGATGGGGAGGAAGGCGGCATGCCTGGAGCACAGACCAGCCGACTGCCCGTCCCGGGTCAGATAGGAGGCAGATCGGAGAGCGCCCCACAGCAAGGGCAGGTGCCAGGTGAGAGCTGTGTGGATGTGATTTCACCCCTAAACCACCAGGGCAGCACTTACCAGGGGGTTGAGACGGGCTCCCCAGGGACCCCTCGTCCCAGGGGTCCCCTCCTGGGGCCACAGTGTCACTGGCAGCAGGGACGTGGTACCCGGCGGCCGTGGGCTCCGTGGAGGCTCTCTTCATGACTGGAAGGTCAGGCCGGCCCGAGGTCCACGGCCACAGCTCCCGTGAGGACAGTGCAGGCGGGGCGTGGGGCTCTGCTCTGCGTGGCCCCGGGGACAGCGGGTAGGACTCTGATGACTCCGACACGGCCCCAAACCCGGAGGCACCTAGCAGCCCCGCGGTCCTACAGAAGGGAACTTAAACACAGTTCACGGTGTTAAAACCTGGAGAAACACACTTGGTCCTCAAGTGTCCAGAGCACACACGCGTTCTGTCCTAAACAAGCCAACGTCGGCGTGAAGACTGCACTCGGGAGACCAACACCCTGGGCAGACGGCTGCCAGGGCCCATCCGTCTCCCCGGGGGCTCACCTCCCTCAGGTGCGGGCCACCGAGAGGGGCCCCGCCAAACGCTCTCTGCACCCCTGGGCTGTTCACCTGGATTCTAGGAACTGGCACAAGGAGCCTCTCCTGACCCTCTCACACCTGCCAGTCCGTGTCTCATGCAACAGCTCTAAAAGTGCTGGCAGGACTGATGAGAGAGAGGGTCGAGAACAAGGAGAGGCTTTGCAAGGACGTGAAAACAGCTCATAAGGACGTCCGCTCTGACTGTCCGCAGCGCGAGACAGAGTCTGTGAGAACAGGGCTGGGATGCACCCGGGCGGGTTGAGCGCCTGCCCTCTGGAAAGTGTGGCCACCACGTGACCACCGCAGCCCTATGACCCTGAGCACAAGCTGTGCATCAAACCCACGTGGTCACTGGCCAGATGGCACGAGGCCCTCTGTGTCTTCTTGTCCCTTCAACATGGAGGCCATTCCCCATATGGAAGCCTCTCGTGGTCCGTGGAGTGGAGGAAAGGTAAACACTGAGGGAGTGTCGAGGCACAGCCCTGCTGAGGGTGTGAACAGCCCGCTCAGAATAAAGCCCCTGTTGTCTGGTCAGGGTGGCCGGGCACATCGCCTGTGAAGACTCTACTACCCCAGGCCCAAACCCAGGAGCCCGCACCCACAGGCCGTGACCGCCACCAGGACCTGCATCTTCCCACATGTGATCTCACTAGATGTCACCTCCCTGTGAAGTTTTAGGAACTACATTTTCCACCCAGGAAAACGGAGTCTTAGAACAGTGCTCCGAGTCACAGCCAGTGGTGCGGAGTAAGGACCACCTTCCACGGCCACCTGCTGAGTCCGCAGGGCAGACCCCAAAGACAGGAGACCTGGGAGGGGCGGGGACTCTGGAGAGGAGCTGGTCGCGTGTTATCTCAAAGCGCTTACTCGTGTCTGAGCCAGGAGAGCCGCCCGGAGGCACAGGGGCAGCCCCCAGGCAGCCCCAGGCTGAGACGCAACATCTGAGCCTGGTTCTCTGCTGTCACCCCATCACCCCCACCTGAGGTGAGCCCAGGAGGGCCTGGGGAAGCGATAGCTCATGGGCACGACCACGCATACGGGGTCAAACAGTTGTATGTCTCAAACTTTTAGCAATCTCAAAATAACTGTTTGCTCAGCCAACCAAATGAAGCAACGTGGTCTGTACCTTCCTCTCTGTCCTTTCCCGTCGCATTGACCAAAAAGAGGTCCCAGGAGTAAGAGAGCGCGGCCGCCCCGCAGTCCTCACAGGCTGCCTGGAGCGAAAGCCCCTCGTTCCAGTTCACAGGGATGCCCCTGAAGGTGACCCAGGAGATGCGCACCAATCTGCAAGGTGCAAACCGGGTTTCGGGGTTCAGGGGAACAGCGTGAGGCTCTCTGGACGCATTTTCCAGGTCAGATCTGTTTAAATCACCCTCCGTTGAGCCTTCATTATGTGAATCAACAGCAGAATCACAGCCCACATGACCGAAAACCTATGGGTGGCCCAGCCTGCACTGACTCAACCCAGCACCCAGTCCCGGAGCAGACATCCCACCACACCCCACCAAGCTCAGAGGCTGTGCGGTTTCCTCCAGGGACCTTCTGGAGCTCGCCCAGCCCAGGCTGCGACCACGAGCTGTTTTTACACAAGACGACAGTAACTGCCCAGACCCCTTGCAGGGTCCAGTGATGGGGGCTGGCCCGCCTCAGGCAGCTGTAGAACGAGGGGCGCTGCCCCCGGAGCCCTGTCCGCGCAGTGGGTCGGTGTCTCAGCCCATCTCCCGCGTACGATTCTCTGAGGGCTCCCAACCCCAGCCAGGCATGGGGCACCCAGGAAAACCCACCGATGGGTACTGTGGGACAGCAGGGCAGGTGGTACCTGAGCGCCGAGTCAGGGAGGGTGGACAGGAACACCTGTGCCTCTGAAGAGTTCTGGCCGTGGCTGGACACGGTCAGTGTCACGAGAAACTGGTCATAGCTGCTGCTGAGAGAGTCCGCCGCGAAGGACAGGGTGGGAGCGCCCGTGTTCAGGCTTCGTGCAGAGAGCCCAGGGAAGCAGGGGCCCCCAGGGGTGCTGGCTGGGGTGCATGTCCAATGGTACCTGCAGGGAAGTGTTAGAAGGGCTGATGTGCCTGCTCTGGTCAGTCGGCGGCCACGGTGTCACTAAGTGGCCTTCCTGAGGGCTGGCCAGGAGCCCGGGAGCCCGTGTTCCAGGTCACTGGTGTGGACGTTGTCCGTGGAGGGTCTGTGCTAACAATCACAGACCAGGCATTTTAATAGAAAAATAACATACTTGCTATGGACTGAATGTCTGTGTGCCCCTAAATTCATGTGTGAAATCCTAACCCTGGGAGATGCTGTGAGGAGGTGGGCCTTGGGAGGTGAGTGGGTTGTGACGGTGCAGGTGTCAGGAAGGGGGTTCGTGTCCTTATACAGAGCCCCACCGAGCCAGCCCTTCTGTGATGCGAGGACACCGTGGGAAGTCGGGTCTGTGAACCTGACCCTGCCCTTCCGGCCTCCAGGACATCAGCCCTCGGTCTGTGGTCATCTGTTACAGCCGTGCAAGCGACTACAACGCTGGTAACCCTCATCTCCACAGCCTCGTCTATCGCACCTTAAATACCAGTATGACGCTTCCCGTGTTTATTTCCACCCCTTTCCTAAATTCCCCTACATTTCGATCCTAAACAAAACATTATTTTGATTAATACACGTTGAGGTACTTAAAATTGTTTAAAGCAGCGGTTCTCAACCTGTGGGTCGCCACCCCTTTGGGGGTCGAACGACCCTTTCACAGAGGTCGCCTAAGACATAACAGTAGCAAAATTACAGTTATAAAGTAGCAACGAAAATAATTTTATGGTTGGGGGTCACCATAACATGAGGAACTGTATTAAAGGGTCGCGGCATTAGGAAGGTTGAGAACCACTGGTTTAAAGTATGACCGGATGCCCCCAAGCTGAGTCCGGACAGGGCAGCAGTGGCAGAGAAAGGCTGGGTGGGGGGTGGGGGGAGGCTGCACGGCCCGGGTGCTCACCTGAGAACGGCCCCGGGCCTGTCGGGGTCGTAGGACAGGGACCCCCTGAGGACGACAGTGGACGAGGGTGTCCTGGGGACGAACAGGTGTGTGCCCTCGGAGATCACACTGACGGGTGCCCGGGCTCGCACCTCCACCCCCACGCAGTAGTTACTGTGCACAGGGCTGCCTTCCACCTGCACCTGGAAGGCGGACAAGGGGGCGTCGGGGGGCAGGTGGTGCTCACTGGAGCTGGACACTTGTGGGTCCAAATGTGTCCGCAGCTCCTGCCAGAGGCTTCAGGTGCTACACAGAAAGACTTGTTCTTTCAACCAGCCAGGCACCTTCATCAAAATAAGCGCCCTTCTGTGTGCCCAGGGAGACAGAGTGGCAGGAGTTCCCGGGAGCGTGTTCCTACCCAGGTCTGTGTTCACACAAAGCTGGGGTTCTGGGTCTGTGGACATAAAAGCACCTCAACTATTCCACGGTTTGTAACCTGCTCTGCTGACATACATTTCCCATGGTCTCGAATTTTATTTAGCTTACCTTGGGCTCAGCTCACTTTCTAAACCCAAACATAGAACGGACTTAAAGAAATGTCAGCGGATAACCGCTCTCCGGGTGAGAACAGGTGGGATCTCCGGTGTCTCAGAAGCCGGTGGGAAGGGACAGTTTGCCATTGTCGGCCACCCACCCACCTTGGCCAGTGCGGTGTAGTTCCCGGGCTCCAGAAAGTAGCTGGGGACGGTGATGGTCTGCCTGTGAGTGCTGACGGCCGGAGGCAGGGGCACCTGGGACCCCGTGGAGTCTGTGAGGCTCCAGGTGTAGGAAAGGCCTTGCGAGATGTCACAGAGAATGGCGCCCTTGAAGGTCACTCCCAGTGTCACGGGCTGAGACCGCCACACCTGCGCAGTGAGAGTGAGATGTCTCCTTCAGTACACAGCCAACCTGTCCCTGAGTGCGTGGTTAACCCTGTGCTCCGCCTAGAGCTCCAGTTACGGGTTTGTGTGAGGACAGGCCGCGGGTCTTGCAGCTGGGCCTGAGGCACTGAAACAAAGACTCTGCCTACATTACAGAGAAAAGTAAAATGGTGAGATATAAAACCAATGAGAAGAAAGAATAAAGACTTATACTCATACACTCATATGAGAAAACCCCTCTAAGCATAAATTAATGGGAAAATATTAAAGGAAAAGGTTAATAGATTTGATTACATAAAAAAAATTTAAAATTCTGAATATCAAAAATATAATTTTAAAAAGCCATCAGAGAAAAAGGAAAATCATCTGCAAACAATATGAGTTAATAGCATTTAAAATCAATAGAAGAAAATTTCAGTCTCCAACAGAAAACCAAGCAGCCGTGGATCGGCACGTCAACAATAGAAATTCTTACTTTACTGTACGGTTTTGACTATGAAATCACGTAAACGTTTTACATATTCAAAACTTCAATGGAAGCACAAAGAGAAAAACAGTTTCTGATCACTGGAAACAAAAGAACATAACTGCATTTCAAACAAGTAACATAGAATAAAGATGCATTTCTAGGGACCTTAATACAAGTGTTTTGAGGATCTAGTCTGAGGGCAACAAGAACTTCAAGAAATCTGAAAGCTCACTAAAAAGGTTTACTTCTGGTGGTCATGTTGGTATTGTCACTCTGAAAGCACTTTAGTATTTTTTTGAAAAATGCTGATAAACAGTTGCAGAGCTGAAATGCTGTCAGCAGGCGGGTGGGAGCTTTCCGAAACCAAGGCTGGGGCGGGGCCCAGAGCAGCCCTCGAGCAGCCCCAGAGCACCCCCAGAGCAGCCCCAAGAGCACCCCCAGACCAGCCCCCAGACCAGCCCCAGAGCACCCCCAGACCAGCCCCCAGACCAGCCCCCAGACCAGCCCCAGACCAGCCCCCAGACCAGCCCCAGACCAGCCCCCAGACCAGCCCCAGACCAGGCCCACACCAGGCCCACACCAGCCCCCACACCAGCCCCCAGACCAGCCCCCAGACCAGCCCCAGACCAGGCCCAGACCAGCCCCCAGACCAGCCCCCAGACCAGCCCCAGACCAGGCCCAGACCAGCCCCCAGACCAGCCCCAGACCAGGCCCAGATCAGGCCCCAGACCAGGCCCCAGACCAGCCCCCAGACCAGCCCCAGACCAGGCCCCAGACCAGCCCCAGAACAGCCTCCAGAACAGCCCCCAGAACAGCCCCCAGAATAGCCCAGGAGCAGCTCCCCCTATCCCTGCACCCCCCCCCCCCCAGCAGCCCCAGAGCCCACAGGGGCAGCACAGCATTGAAAGACAGTTACAGCCCAGGGAACAATGTAACAAACATTCTCCTAGACTGTCCAGACCCACTCCCAAGGCTACCACAGGTACACGGGCGCCCCCTGGAGGATTTTTAATGAAAATCTTCCGTAAACATTGGAAAGGGAAACCCTCTAGGAGTTGGAAAATAGGATTTTGAAAGACATTGGTATTTGTTACAAACAAATTTTACCTTTGGCTTTCTTTAAGTGACTTTAGTCACGATTTAAATTACTCTACAATTATTTTTCTTGCCTCTACTCTGCACATGAAAGCATTGTAACATTTATCTGAACTGCCCAGATTTATGAGCACATTGTGACACTGAGATGCCGATTCTTAGCCCATCGACAATAACAGACATAACTATGAAACGCAGGCCTCACCTGCACCTTCCCCGGCCCCGGGCTCCTCACAGGGGGTGGCTGGCAGGGCCTGCGCACGACGAAAAGGTGCTTCCTGAGCGAGGCGGCGCTGACGGCATTGAAGGCCAGGACCTTGACCGTGAACTCTCCTTCCCTGGGAGCAGGCACAGACACAGA
This sequence comes from Tadarida brasiliensis, assembly GCA_030848825.1. NCBI lineage: Eukaryota > Metazoa > Chordata > Mammalia > Chiroptera > Molossidae > Tadarida > Tadarida brasiliensis. The sequence continues at coordinate 100,792,796 of CM061267.1, read as the reverse complement.
CAGTGACTCGGCCCACGTCAGCGAGCCCTTCACTGTCACACCGGCCAAGTCTGTGATCACAGTCATGAGGCCCATCTTCCCAGAGGCCACGGTTGCCCACCCAGCACAGGTCGGGAAGGCACCAAGCCCAGACCGATGTACCTGCTGTGTGAGAAACAAGCACCCACGTGGGGACACGGGGCCTCCCTCCTCGGGAGCCTTCCTGGCAGTATGGCCTGGCCCCTCTGTCCGCCTCAGGGGCGTCCTCGGCTACCCGAGTGATGGGCAGCCGGACCTGTGACTGGGGGGCTCTGGACACGCTCTTCCTGCTCTGTGTCCTGTGTCCAGACCCCATGGCCTGGAGGTGAGGCCAGCCCAGGGAGAGGCGGAGGGTCCCAGCTTCGGGGTGTGACAGGCAGTTCCTGGCCTAGCAGGTGGTGTTTACTAAGGAAATGCAGTTTGTTCTGCAAGTGCTGCAAACGCCAGGCAGTCGAGACTGCTGGGCTTGAGACAGAGCCCCTCACAGGGCCACCTGTGAGCAGCCAGGACCCACGCCTCCTGCATCCTGGAGCCTCACCTGCCATAGGCATGGCTGGCGGAGCTGTTCCCCAGGCCGCCAGTGCCATCCCCAAAGTCCCACAGGTAAGCAACATCGGTGCCGAAGTTGATTCTGCACTCAAAGGCCACCGTGGCGTTCACCAGAGCCGAGGAGGCGGACGTGAGCCGGTTGGCGACGACTCTCCTCTGCACCTGGATGCGGTGGGGCTCCGAGGTCACACTGCTGATCCCGTTGGAAGCCTGGACCACCACTCGGTACCTGCGGATGGGGCCGGGGAGGGGACAGGAGGGACAGGTCAGAAAGAGAAACTCCACATTACTTCAAAGAAAGGCAGGAGCTGGTGTTCATCTGCAGGAGTTATCGGAGCACCCAGTGAATTACACCTTCCTGGGCACAGAGGGGTGACACAGTTGACCTCCCTCTTCATTGTGCAGTGACCTCACAGCCACGGGTGAGCATTCTCACCCTTCCTTACGAGAGGGATGAGCTTAGGCCACACTGGACCTGGGACTGCCTGGTTCCAAGGCCCACCCTCTGCCGTGAACTTTAATCTGCGTTTGCGTCCAGCTCTCAAAAGAGCCGGGCGGCACCAGGTGCAACGTGATGCTCAGAAGGATTTCAGTGGCAGCGCGACATTCCCAGACCACGCACGCACCACTGGGGGATGCTGAGTCGCCTCCTGATGCTTCTGCACATTGTCCTCACTGGCGAGTCTTCTCCAAAGAACCACGTGAACTCCAGGGGAGTGGCTTCCTTGGTAACAGCCACAAAAGTGATGTCGGTGTCAGTGGCAAACACAGTTCCATTCGTGTAGACAGAGACGGCTGCGACGGAAGACAGGGGGTGCTTCAGCCTGCAGAGCTGGGGTCGTCCAGGAAAGTTGCATACCCCCATCCCATGTGGTCACGGCTATGAGTGGGGAAGAGGCCTGCACTCTAGACCGTACACTGCCAGCAGTGGGAACCTGGGGGGCACTCGGGCCCAAGCTTGTCACGTGACCCTCCAAGTGCACGAAACCCCCCATCTGCCGTGCCTCAGGTCTGTGACTTCCAGTGAAGCCCTAGACCAACGCAGTGAGCCCAGTGCTCATCCAAGGGCGAGCAGACCTGGGCGGAGCTGATCACAGACCCTGTGCCACCTGGGGCCTTGTTCCCTCAGCCGCCTGCGGGAGGTTCCCCTAGATCTGGAGCTGGAACAAAACGTACGCTGCATCCGAAACCGAATGGTCAGGCTGGCCCAGGCCTGCCCGTCCCCTGCGTGGGTCTGGGAGCTGAAGGACACGTTGCAGGAGGAAACGGAGGGGAGACGGTATGTGATGACAGAGCCTTGGGGGAGCAGAGGTGAGGGGAGACGGTGTGTGACGACGGAGCCTGGGGGGAAAGCAGAGGTGAGGGGAGACACCCTCAGATGGCAGCACCCACCTGGCATGCGGCCCGGTTCCATCGTGTCCCTTCCCTCAAACTCACACCCAGAGCGCGTTCGGGATCAGACAGACGGGGGAACATGGGCCTTGTCATACAAGTTCTCTCACTAAAGGGTCACGTGCCTTCTCTCCTGAGAACGCCCTGCATGGTGAATGTTAGTTCCCTCAAAACGGGCTTTGTTCTCTGAGCGAGGGGAGACTGCTTGGTGACTGCTGTGCGGGATGTGGCCGTGTCACACTTGAACACCAGCGCCCAGGGCTGGCTGCCCAACCCAGGGGAATAGCTTACTTCTTGGATCCGCGGAGGAGCCACCAAAGGCAAGAAGTTGGTCCCCACGGACGCTGCTGGAGTTCACAAACACGGACACGGCCCCGCAGCCCACTTCCACATAGTAAGGCCCAAGCCGTACTTCAGCACCGTGACACTCGCTGCCGAGAGCCGCCTCCAGCGCGTAGACGCCTTCTGCAGAGAGGAAGGACGGCTGCCGTGCGCTGTCAGAAGCATGCGCAGCGGCTAACGTGTGGACCGGCCACGAGGGGTGACTGACGTGGGAAATGACAGGGGACGGGGCCGTTGTGTGGTGCGACCCCTGCAGTGGCTCAGGGCCCCTCACGCAATAGGGCACTGCGTGTGGCTCAACACTCTGCTGTCTTGAAACTTCATAATCTTTTAACAAGGGGTGTGGCATTTTCATTTTGCCCTGGGACCTGAAAATTTTTTTAAATATATTTTCTTTATTGATTTTAGAGAGAGAGGAAGGGAGAAGGAGAGAGAGATAGAAACACCGATGAGAGAGAACATTGATTAGCTGCCTCCTGTATGCCCCCCACTGGGGATCAGGCCCACAACCTGGGCATGTGCCCCGACCAGGAATCGAACTGGGACCTCTTGGTGCATGGGTTGACACTTAACCAGTGAGCCACACTGGCCGGGCGAGAATTATGTAGCTAATTCTGTGCAGTGGAAAAGTCACAAGAATGAAAATAGATATTGGCATCCCACAGCTAGGCAGAACTACACCGAAATAAACCATCCAATGGAAATGTGCCAGGGAACTTCCATGGCAGGTTAGAGAAATGGCCCAGTTCTTCCTGGTTCACACCTTTCTGACATGACCACACGTGACCTGCAGGTTGTCCCATTCAGTGCCGCAGCCTGTTTCTCCACCTTGAACTGGCCCTGGCCTTTGGCTAATGGACTTGGACATGTCTGCGCACTGGGACCCCTCTCGCCTGCTTGTCTCCCTGTGAAGATGCCAGCTAGCCTGCTGGGTGACACGAGACGCATGACTGACGTCCCCATCACTCCGGCTGACAGCCAGCCCGCCTCCAGGAGCAGCCCGCTGACTGGAGCCCACCTGAGACTCGGGGCTGAGCGGACGCCTGTGCTTTACGGGCTGTGGGTGGTTGTGATGCGGCAACAGGTAATGACAGTCCCGCTGAAGAAAGACCGTCAGCAGCTCTAACCCCAACCTCACACGTAGGTTTTCAGGTGCTCATTCGACTCCCCAGCTTTAAAATGTTAGGTGACTTCTGATGGTCCCAGGGTGAAATCCTTTGCTGGCCCTCACCCTCGGCTGAGTGGGTCCCAGTTGCCCACCTGGCCCCACGCACACCTGGGTCCTTGCCCCACAGAACTGGGCTCCACTTCCCTACCACTAACCTGCCCGGAGACTCTCTTCTCTGCTTGCAGGGTGCCCTCAAGACTCCTCCTGGGGCTTGACCACGGGACCGGGGCTGTGCCTCCCTCTCCAGGCCCACACTGCTGCCTGCCTTGTCCCTGGACCTCAGCCCAACCACTGAGGTGCACAGTGCATGTTTTCCAAATTGACCACGGTTTGTGGGATGGAAAACCGAAGCCCGTGGATTTTAGCAAACGGCTTTCAGTCCGCTCCACTCTTCCCGCGCAGAAAGCAGGTGCCAGGCCTCAGCCCTCAGGACAAGGCCCTGCACCGCTGGCCGCCTCTGCCCTGTGAGTGGAGGGCACGCTGTCCCCCCAGGGCTGGCAGCAGGATGGGGGAGAAAGTGCGGATGGGCAGAATGCAGCTCCCGAGCCCTTGCTGTTGGGACGCGGAGTCTGACCATCCAGGGTCTCCTCAGTCCCAATGTCCCCAGGCCGTTCCTTGGCTTTCACTCCCATCAGCCTGTCCCCGTGTGCTCCTGACACCGAAACCTAGCACATACCTCTCCTGTACTGGTGGCTGGCGGTGATGGCCACTTCCCCAGATGCACGGCGGACCCTCATCTGAACCCCAGAACCGTCCCCGAAGTCCATCACCAGACACAGAGTGGCTTCGGGAGCCATTTGAACTCGGAACCCCAGACTCGGAGGTGGCTCTGTGCCGGCTTGCAGTGAGCGACTGATGACAGGACCTGCCGCGTCGTCAGGACCAGGGGCTGGGACGGCTCTGGCGTGGGACCAGAGCTGCTCGCGACCAGGCTGGGCCATGGAGAGGCTGCAGGAGAGGGGCAGGAGCCTCAGGCCTCATGACGGTCTGAGGGACGGGACTCAGGAGGGGCCTGATCGCAGGGCTCACTGTCCCTGTTCTCAAAGTGGGGTCCTGGGGCAGCACCAACTAGAGGAACCTCCAAGCAGCAGAACACTTCCTGGCCGTGGAAATGGTGTGAGCGTCTCAATGCCGATCTCCACCCCGGGTCCCTCCTCTGCAGTGTGCCCTGCAGGGCCCACCAGGCATAGGCAGACAGTTTGTCTGCACACACGGCTGATGTGAGACATAAGGGACACCAGTAGGAAACGGTGGCCACCTGTGTGGCCCAGGGCCTTGTGCCTTGAAGGAGGGGCCGTGGCTGCCACTGCCACTGGCGTGAACAAGGAACACGATAAAACCACCAGCTCACTGGGCATGCTCCTGGAGACAGGGAGCCCCCTAGAGTGGATCCTGGCCTCCATGCCACCCTCACCTTACCTTCTGGACAAGACAGGGGACTGTGAAGTCAGGGTGCTGGTCTGAGCACGTGCGGCCACCTGGATGGGGGCCCTCATGGTGCCAGTGGCTGAGGTGACACTGGTCCCGGGAAGCAGCTGGACGGCCACGTCCTCTGCAGAATGCAGTGGTCCCACGGCACAGGAGGGGACCTCCACCTTCAGGCTGCAGGGCCCCGCAGGACAGGCACACTGGCATTGAGGGTGACACCAGTGAGGGTCATGACAGACCAGAGGGTCATGACAGATCTGCACTGGTGCATCCTTGGCCAGACAGCCAGCTAACAGGAGCTCGTACAGCCAGGCTGCCCAGCTCAGGTGGGGGTGGTTTCCATTGCTGGTGCCCGTCGAGGATGAGGGGGACATCTGTACCCCCTGGTGGAGCCAGGAGAGCACCCAGGAATCCGCTGTGGCCCCGGGGCACTTCAGCAGGAGCTGGGCAGTCACAGTCAGAAGTCCACACTGCACGCCTGGCTAAGCCAGCAGAAGTGAGCTGCTTTCACATCAGCTATGGATCCGAGCTGACAGCTCAGACACGGTGCTCAGAAGTCACCCACATAGGCCCTTGTCGCGGAGACAAATTCCAGCTGTGCTCTCAGACTGCCCAGCAGTGTCCAAAGGACCGGAAGTTCAAAATACGGTTCCCAACAGGCCCGAGGCCACCTGTGCCCCCAGATACTCACCTGGACCAGCCCCCAGAAGGCACTGTCCGCTTCCCCAGCTGTGCACACCGGTCGGCGATGGGGACCAGGGTCACTGCTGCTCCAGCACTTTGCGATTTCCACGGAAGATTCCAGGAGGCCTCTGAAAGTGAGGGAAAGAGAGGAAACCTGTCGATTGTCACTCCCGCACCTGGAGCATCGTCCACTGCGGACCCGCCTTCACTCAGTGTGGGCGGCTCTTGGCACCCGTGCAGGTCAGGAACAGCCCAGAGGATGCCTGCCAGGTCCCTGTTCCTGGCTGGTGGGGCAGGTGTCACCTGGGAGACAACGCAGGTAGAAACGGAACCAGCAAGCATCCGTGAGAAGTGTCACTGAGCGGTGGAGCATATTTAAGCGTTTACTGAAATCTGTGGGCCACCGTCTACAGCCAGGACGTTTCACCACACAGCTTCCCAGGGACTCAAGGCCCTAGTCTGTTCGTCCCGAGAGGCAGTCAAGGCCATCGGGGCGGTGGGGCTTGTCGCGGACGGCACAGCGCAGCGCGGTGGAAGCAGGTAGTGCGGGCAGGACGTGTGGGGAACCCCTAGCAGGCAGGGAGGCTGGGGTCAGGGCTCCAGCTCCCATCTGAGGAACTCGGGACCCACGGAGGTTCTGACAAGTGTGCCACCGGTCCAGCAGAATCTGAATGGAATCACGCGGCTGCCACGGCTGAGGGTGTGTTTGAATTTACACAAGGCTCCCACACAGATAGAACCCATTTTCACCAGCCTGGCTCTTGGTGCAACCATGGAGCAGCCAGCAGGGGGCAGACAAGGGCGCCGTTTGAGAATTGGGGAAGGGGGGGGGGGAGGGAGGCAGGCTCTACTTTGGCAGAGGAAGATGGTCCCTGGGCAAAGCTGTCTGTTACGCTACTGAACAACCCCAAGCTTGTCCACCCTCACACTGTCTTCCAAAGGCCAAGGAAATGGGAAACTTGAGGACCAGGACAAAGGACTCTGCAAAGATCTGGGCACAGGGACCTGAGGACAGGTCACCCCACCTCTCCCTCTGTACGCGACCCCCCCGGGCCCAGAGCCCCCACGTCCCTTGGGGTGACGTCCAGAAAACACCTCATACGTGGTCAGCCCCCAAATAACTCCCTTCCTCTGCGGTAGGTGAGACCGCCCCCCGCCAGCTGCGCACCCAGGCAGACAGGAAGTGCCCTCCTGAGGGAAGATACAGAATGATGGTTCAGTACGAGATAGGCTGCTCCCTAGCCCAGGCAAGGAGGGTTTAGGCCCCAGCCCCTGGCCATTTTTGTATGGGCACTAACTGTCCCCACCACAGGGTGCTGGCCTGGCCCCCTCATCATTAACTCGCACCCTCGCCGAAGGGAACCATGCTGAGGGTGAGGCACATCCCAGCCTTGGCTGCGTGCTGTGACTGTCTCCCTTGCATCACCCATCTGTAAGATTCCTGCTTATGAGCAAGCGTTTCCAAGCATCACCAAGGAGCCTGGCTCTGTGACTGTCCCGCGGGGCTGCCTCTGGGGCAGCGGTGCAGGCGCAGAGGCCCTGGGGCACAGGCTCCCAGGGATGGCCTTCCTCAGCCCTGGGGCAGCCGCTCACCTCATCACAAGTTGGATGGGGGACTTGTCCCCAAGTTAAACATGAACAAGCCTGACAGCACAGGGGACCAGGTCCAGTCTCAGGGACCCCAGTCCCAAAGGCAGGTCACCTCCCTGAAGCCGAGGCCTGGGGCAGGAGGGTGGGATGTGACTGTGACAGCCCATGGTGCCACACGGCCCCAGCAGGACACATGTGTGGGTACTCGAAAAGCTGAGAAGGAGGGTTGGAAGCCAGATCCTGGTCTCAGTGACAACTCCCCGGTGCTGGGTTTCTGTCCTGGGCTCCACACTGGGGACCCGACAGAAAGGGACAGCCTAGTTCTGTCCCAGTGGGCAGCGGGCAGGGCTGGGAATGCTGAGGGCACCCTGGGTTCACAGGGAGAGCGAAGGGCACTTCTCAGGGCTGAAGGCAGGCCTCAGAGGACCCTGTGCTGGCTGCTCCAGTGGTGACCTTCTGAGCCCACGGGACACCACACGGCCACTGCAGACACCCTTCCGGGCAGGAAGGTAAAAAGGCCGGCAGATTCGGGGTGTGCCTGAACTCACATAGACAGCCAGCGTCTGGAGTTCGTCTTCGCTGCGTCACAGGCCAGGCAGGGAGGCCCGCGTCACGGCACTCTCCTTGTCACCTCACCACCACAGCCGTTGGGTTTAAGCTCAGTCCTGTGCATGGTTCTTTAATCCCAGCAACTCCTTGGGAAAAAAGCACCTTCTTCTCTCCACTGATATAAAGGTGGAATATTCCTTTTGAAAGAAAACCTTCCCGATGCCTATTTTGAAATGCAGCCTCTGAAGCCGAGCACAGGCAGCTCACCTTTCCTGGTCACCAGAAGTACCCTTGGCTGACTCCTGGGCCGCCAGGATCGAGATCTTTCCTGGGGTCGGTTGGTCACGACCAAGGCAGTCGGCAGGCCCGCTTCCCCAGAAGTCCCCTAGAAGACAGTGGAGTGGGCAGCTGCTCCCTCCAACCTCCGCCGCGTGAGCCCCTTGTGTCAGGACAGGGCCACGCCTCAGGGACAAAAGGACACCCCACATGTTCCCTGACCAAAAACGCAGGCTCCCCACTCCCTTCAGAGAGCTCCTCCTATCAATGCGCTGAGGTGGGGGTCCTGTGTCTGCTGGGACAAGCCGCCTCTCCAGGGGACGCCAGGGACACTGAGGTCTAACTGTGGACCACAGCATCGGGGACAGCTTTGGGCACCCTCGCTGCCCCCACCCCACCCCGGCTCTCAGTTTCATTTGATGTTTCACCGAGACCCTTCTCCCGGCTCCAGGGCTGTGTGTGGATTAGTCTTCACCCGGAGAGCCAGGGACAAAGACCAGGGGTGACTGTGGCTCGAGCTGGCTCCCGGGGCGGGGAGAGCTCAGAAGGGCAGGGCTCAGCAAGTTTGTGTGAACCCTTCCCCAGGACTTCGCTGTTTCCCAGACTCTGACAGGCTGGTGGGTCAACAGAGCCCGAGCCCCTGGAGAGTTTAAGGTGGCTGCTGGTGTGACTCAGGCCTCCCGCTGTCACCTGGCCCCTCACAGGCCCCCCTCCCGCCCTGCCCTCTGGTTCCTTCCCGCTGTGTCTGTTGGGGGTGAACCCCAGAAACCTCAGGAAATGTGTACTGTCATTTCACCAGTGACTTGTGCCTGCAGGAAGGACCAGTGCACACCAAGGCCCCTCTGAAGCCTGTGTCCTGACCTAGAGGAAGTATGTTTGTCACACTCCTGTCTAACAGGGAGCCGGTCAGAGCCACCCGGCCCGCTGAGCTGGCGCCCACCCCAGGTCAGAGAGCTCAGAGGGGCGATTCCTGCACCACCTTTCCCTTCCCAGTGGGACTGGACGTACTCAACAGGGCCCAGGAGTGAAGGGTGCAGGGCCACACAGCTAACCCGAGATGCTAGCCGATGACAAGGAGCAGAGAGGTGACAGGACTAAGGGACAATCCTCCATGTGCGGTGCCTGTGTGCTGGCTGCGGCCACAGAATTCTCCCTGTGCAGTGCCCACGTGCTGGCCGCGGCCACAGGGCTGCCTGAGTTTAACTCAGAGGACGTGAGGTTAGGGTCAGGGTTGGCTTCTCCGTCTGACCAGCCACATGTCGGGGCGCGGTGTCCAGATAGCACGTCAAACACCATGGAGAGGTCTGGCAGCTGGCGCTGGGCGGGCGGCGGTGGTCCCTCACCTCGGGGTGATCCCACTGCCACCAGCACAGCAGGACCATGAACTACTTACTGTGCACCCACGAGGATGGAGGCTGGCTGTGGGGTGGGACTGGCTGGGCAGCGCCACCTGGAGCTCTCGAGGTGACTTCAAGAGCAAATATTCCGAATGCACCTAGTTCAGTGGCTTTGAAATGGCCTCTTTTAGGAAATCCTCACCTAAGCTCTGCTCAGGAACTGTCAGACTCGCCAGGACGTGACGGGTCCCTGCGGCCTAGCTGAGGACAGAAGCCTGGATGGCAGGCAGGAGCCCGGGAGCCTTCCAGAAGCAAAGCATGGACCCAGCTACCCACCTGTCCCTTGTTTTCACTAGGCTTTTTGTTGTTGTTATTAATCCTCACCTGAGGATATTTTTCCATTGATTTTTAGATAGAAATAGAGTGGAAGGGAGGGAGAGACTGAGTCTGAGAGACAGGAACATCAACGTGAGAGACATCTGCACTGGTTGCTCCCACAGGACCCTGACCAGGCCAGGGATCAAACTTGCAACCCAAGTACGTGCCCCTAACTGGAAATCAAACCCACAACCCTTCAGTCGGTGGGCCGCCGCTCTGACCACTGAGCCAAACTGGCCAGAGTAAGTTTTCACTAAATTTTGATGAACAAAAGCCCACTATTTGGATTTTTTAACCACAGATTCTGTATTTCAGCTGTAATACCCTCCTGACTCCACAGGACACGGGTGCTTAACAGACACACCTAGAGGAAACCGCCAGTGGAGAGCGGTAACAGCCCCGAGGCTTGAGCAGGCGGAGCACAGGGCCCACAGGTGTGAACTTTGGGGTGGTGAAGGCACCCCACCACTGGCCTCCCAGGGCCTAGCCTCCGATGACGCTGGTCTCGGGTGAGGGCTACACCTACAGCTCAGACCAGCGCGCACAGAGCACACGGAGAAACAGCTCGCCGCCGACGTCCACGGGAGGAACCGCTTCCCTGCTCAGGTCTCGGTGCCAGTCCAGCGTCCGCCGCCTGCCCTCGGGACTGCCATCTCCGTGTTCCTGTCTCTGACGGGAGCTTGCCTGGGGCGCACCTGGGACATCACTGCAGGGCGAGTGGACGTGCCAGGGCTCCACGTCCGTCTGCTCTGCTCCTGCAGGGCCTTGTGCACAACCAGGCCTCTTCCATCGCCAGTGCTTTAACCCTCCCATGGCACCCAGCTCCCCTGGCCAGCACACGGGGCCCGGGCACATTTTGGTAACTGATTGAACTCAGGCAAAAAGAAGAGGAAATTGCTAGATCTCGGTAGAAGTCCACTTACCTTTCTCCGAGTGGCTCCCAGGAACAGGTGGCAGCAAGGAGAGCAGGGCCAGGGCTGGGACCAGCAGCCTGTACCCCGGCCCCATGGCTCCCGCTCACACCCGATCACAGCCCTGGGCCAAAGCATGCAGGGGAGAACCTTTAAATGATCACTCCTGGAGCAACAGGGCAGCCTTCCTCCTCCTGTTAGCACCTGTGGACAATCAGCCAACTGTGAGTCCCCTGAGAAACATCCTCCCACAGCTGGGTCTCCCCCGCCCCCACCCACAGATCAAAGTGTCCTGAATGGTGTTGATGTGAGCCCTCCGGAGGCCCAACAGCAGCTGCACTGAAGCGACCTGCTCGCCCTCCCGGGGGCCAGGTGACACAGCGTGTGCTCTGTCCATGAGGGACACCAAAAGCCACAGTCCAAGGTGGAGAAAACCCAAATGTGCTACACTGGGACTGAACGCTGCCCCTCGTCTGGTGCAGCCCCTCACTGCTGAGTTAACACACAGCATCGGGGTCTGCACTCTCCCGCGCTCCCGCTGGCTTCAGGACAAACTGAAATACCGGAGCTTGGTGTCCAAACACCCACAGGTGGCCCCAAAGGCATTTGACCCTTTGGTCACCAGGAGCGCAGGGATGACATCGGGTCCCTAACTGCTCCCTCCCGCCCCTCGGCCCTCTCTCTGCAAAGACGCCTGTAGCAGTTGCAGTGAGGGGACACAGTGCACTGAGGGCTTGGTGAGCACGCTGGTCTCTCACACATGCGTTTGGAGAGGAGGTTACCGTGACCACGCCGCACTTGCCTGTTCCAGTGCAATGTGAAGACAGTGCAGCCCTCACTCCGGGGGGGTCACCTCAGCCCGGCTCACCCCACTGCCAGCCTGGCTTTCATCCTTCATCCTTTTCTTGGGAGCATTTTCCTCTAAAGCCAGTGAATAAAAACATTATTCAACAGAGGGAACTGGTGTCATAACATAGGACAGAAGCGTCTCAGGAGTCTTTGCATCTGGGTCAGCTCGAGTATGTGGTGTGAGTCACACAGTGTGTGCTGTGTGGGGGTGTGTGCACCAAGCACACAGAGAACAACTCGACAGTGACATCCACAGAGCCTCGGGGACAGGGATCACAGGTGACGCCACCTCCTGGGTCAGTGACTGCAGTGAGGAGAGGCTGTAAACCAAAGATGCTCAAGCTCCCCTGACCCCACTAGACTGCGTGTAAAAGGACACGCTGCGTGTCCTCTAAACGATGCTCTGCCCACTTGGCAGCACCCACCAAGAACACAAACGCCATGAACACCTTCACTGCCTGAGCGGAGCCAGAGCCCCAGCCCAGGACCCCAGGAGCAGCGTCCCTGTAGGGAGGGTGACCAGGTGCTTGGATGTCAGCCCCGAGCTGCTGATGGGGGACCCTTACACACCCTGCCTGGCACAGGACAGCCCCGGGAGCGTGGGCCTGGGCATGGGGTCTGGCCCAGTGCAGTCGGTGACAGCAGGTCTGCAGTGCATTGTAAAGAGACCACCGCACTCCGAGATGTTTGTCTTGAAATCGGTTAGTTTTCGAATTATATCCATTCATCTAAAAAGGGACTAAACTGCCAGGTCCTTTGGGAGCTGCTCAATTAGGCAGGGCTGTGCGTCTCCCTGGTCTGTGGGGGAGGAGCCAGCCATCCGAGCCCAGGCAGAGGCCCGCACGTGCGCCAGCTAGTCCCGAGAAGCAGAAACAGACCCTTTGGACACAGCACGAAGAGCAAGTCTCAAGCCGTCCTAAGATCGTCAAGATCGGTGTTACCTCAATCATCGGTATACAGAGGGGGGAATTACAGCTGGTTCTATGACTAAAACTGCATGGAAACCTACTTCACTGCAGCAGATTTGAAACTAAGATGCTCTTTCCATGTTTGTAAAATGATCAGTGAATGTTACCTTTGAAATGTATCATTCATTATCCCGGCCATGTAGGCACAGTGCGGGAATGGGGTATAAACCAGAGTCAGCATTCTGGCTTCTAATCCCATCCCAGCCACTGGCTGTGTGGCCTGGGGCAGTTCCCTAAACTGGGACCTGGTGGCAGACCTCGGAGGTGGAGCTGTCCGAGCTGGGTGGCCTACGTGTCCTCAGGGCAGCACGACAGCGGCGAGGGCTGCGCATGTGGGCTCTTGGAGGGAGCACAAAGGGATTCCGTGTCCTGCCGGCCAGAGACTCTCGCACTGTTAATTCTGGTTAGGAAGCACATCATCCTCGTTCTACAGTCAAGATCCTCATCCAAACGTTCGGAAGTAACCGATTCCCCAGATGGCAAACCACTGGCCATTCTCTCTAACAGAGTCTAAGCTCGTCAGCCGTGTCCGAGCAGAGGTTCCCCAATGGAGCTGGGACTAACTGGCTGCGAGGCTTCAACGGGCACGATGCCCCGAGTGTCAGTGCTGGTTCACGAAACCTCCTGTCCCACCTGCACTGGCATTAGAGTCCCAGAGCAGTCGTTCAGTACACTGGTTTCACCAAGTCAGAGGGAAAAGCCATAGAAGAATTTTTCAGTTTTGCTCACGTCCCATTTCTTCCTCTTATTCTAAGCAACTGCCTTATTTCTCAATACAATATGGAATGAAACATTCAGATAACACAATGCTGACCACCGCCTGGACAGGTGAGACTCAATCGCTCCAGGGAAAGTGGCGGCTGTGCCTCAGGACGAGAAAGCGGGTCCACTAGCCCTGACTGGCTGCGACGCACAGACACGCTAACCGGGAAGTCTTGCTTGTTCCTCGTCAGACACACAGGTGTTCCTTCCGAAGGACAGGTCCCACGCACGGCAGGAGAGAAGGGTGACCTGGGCCCACCTTGGCCTCAGGAGGACCCTGGGGCAGCCGCAGAGCTTCACAGGCATCACGAGGTTCCACACTGCAACTCGAGCCCGAGAGGCTCTGAGCAACCCGGGGGCAGAAGGGCCATCACCGCCTTCCTGGGCCCCAGGACGAGGCAGAGAGGTGAGCACAGGACAAGGGGAGCGCTCCAGGGCTGTCCTGCAGGAGCGACGGCCACAGCAGCCGAGCTACAGATGGTGCCTGGGGAGTGCATGTCAGCATGGCAGGTACGGGGACTGTCACAGCGCCAACACAACATGGCAGGTATGGGGACTGTCACAATGTCAACACAACATGGCAGGTACGGGGACTGTCATAGCGCCAACACAACATGGCAGGTAGGGGGTTGTCATAGCATCCACACAAAGTGCTGTCTGAAGTCTAACAAATAAATGCTCTTTTCAGCGTCTTCACAGCAAAACAAATCAGACATGAGAACACAGAAGTAATACAAAGTAACATGTTTATCCAACTGTTTCATTAATTCAATTTCTAGTTAAAATATGATAGGGGGAGAAAAGGGGAATGTGCGGATTCATGCTGCTGTGAGGACACAGATGAGGACTGCACCCCCTTGATGTTCCAGCTTGTCACCTGGGCTCCCCTAGGGTCGGCGGCGCTACGACAAGGCTGGGATGAAGTATTGCAGGGACACGTCCTCGTGCAGCAAATCGAAGTGAACCATCTTGTGACTCACGACATCTGGGGACAGAAGACACTGTTACTGTGGAGCCCCCGCACACAGGTCCCCACCCGAGTCCTGGACCCGTCTGCTCCTGGTGTGCCCAGCCCCCGGGGGGTGGTTTGCGAAGCTAAGGTCGGGCACTGCCAGGTGAAGGCAAACCACACGCAGAGGCACAAAGCAGGTGGGCACCCAGAGAGGGGTGGACGAAGAGCAGCCAGGACCCCGACCACAGACCCGGGGAGGGGGCAGCCACTCTGGAGGGAACTGTGGAGGCCAGAAGGAGGCAGGCAGCGAGGACGCACGGTGACAGAACACTCTCACCCCTGTGTGGAGGCCCCCGACTCTCAGCCCCAGAACGTGCCAGAGTCCAGGCCAAAGTCTCTGCGGATGCAGCACAAGGGACAGAGACCCCCCATCTCCCACCCAGGCCGCCCACTGCACCCAGGCTGCTCCTTGCGGTCTCTCCTCCAGCCATCACCCACCCAGGCTGCTCCCGCCTGTGGTCTCTCCTCCAGCCTCTCATTCTAAGGAGCTGGTCCTTGACACAACCATCTAGAATTTCTATTTCTTTTCTACAGAGTGCTGATTACGAGGCCCACTCCTGGGCCCTCCTGTCTCAGCTCTGCTCACTGGTGGTCCAGAGCCCATGTGACAGCTGTCACACAGAGGTGGCACTTCCAACCAAGGTGAGTTTCCTTTCAGGGCTGAGAGCTCAGCAGCAAGGAGGTGAGTCAGCCCTTCCTCAGGTGCAGCTAATGAGCACGGTGCTAAGGCCAAGGGAGGAGTAGAGAGGACACAGACATCAGTCTGAGACACAGGAAGGAAACGAGAGGCATCATGAGGGGAACCTAAGTCCAAGCCAGGTGGTGACAGGGCTCTAGGATGTCAGGTCAGGCGAAGAGAGGACAGGACTGTCAGCACATTCTCCAACAGCCCTCTCCAGGCGCAGACCCAACTCTGGTGCCTCTGAACCCGGGAAAACCCGAACATCAGCTGGCCTGGAAAATCAGAGGCCACGTGACCAAGCTGCCACCCGTTTAGGAGACCACACAATGCCTAGGAGACGACAGGTGACACAGCATGTGAAATGTGGAAACACTCCAAGTGCAACTCACTGCAGACGCCCTTGGTGGGGTTCACTTGCTGTCCAGCAAGAAACTGCAGGAACTTCCGAATGTCTACGTGCACCTCCGCCATCTGTGCCGGGCTCCGGTCCTGGGACGTGCCTTCAGAGGCTAAAACGACAGGCACATCGTCGGATGTGAAAGGGACTGACAAGCAGCACAATGACTGTTTGCTGCAATAAACCAGCTGCGTCGCCCTGACGCCAGCATGCTGGAGGGACAGTGCAGAGGCAGACATGGTCGTTCATTCCGCAAGTTATAAAGTCCTGACTCGGAAATACTACGCCACCTCCAGGGACTCTCCATTCCAGGGCCTGAGATACAACCCAACCTCCCCTTAGGTCAAAGGAGATGGCACCCCTCAGTCTACTTCTGTCTAGTTAATGCCACATTAGTACTCTTCGTCTAGTTAACGCCATGTTAGTACTCTTCGTCTAGTTAATACCATGTTAGTACTCTTCATCTAGTTAATGCTAAGTTAGTCCTCTTCTGTCTAGTTAATGCCACGTTAGTATGGTTCCGTCTAGTTAACACAAGTTCTCTCATTCCAGAACGGAAACAAAAACTTCCCACTCTGGAAAAACATCAAGGTGAGACCCCCTTTGTGGTTCATTAAAACAAGGTAAGACCAGAGTGAGTCGTCTCGCTCAGCTGTCATCAAAGCCTTGCCCACGTGGACCTCACCTGCCGCACAGCACCCCCCCACTGGGACGTCCCAGCCCCGCAGCAACACTGAAGTGTGCACAAGCACCCCGGAGTGACGTGTCAGTTCTGAAAGTGGCAGGGGCCTGGTGTATCTGTTTGGGACACATGTGTGACTAAAAGGGTTTCACGTCACTTTCCCAGGTCCTCGGCCTCGCTCCCTCTGCCCGCCCACCTACTCTGTGACTGCCCTACAGGCTCCAATCACGTCAATCCACCCTTGTTTCCCATGTCTCCTAATCCCTTGTATGAGACAAACAATCCGATCACATGAGAAAAGCCTGCATTTGCTAACTTAATTTTGTAAGTGTTAAAGAGACCCAAGTAGGAGGAAATAAGAAATGTCATCTACCTTCTGACTGCACTCCAGGTGAGAACCTGCCATCTTTAGCAGCAGAAATAGGGACTTAAGAGCTTGGGGGGGACCTGGGAGATCACTGGGCTTGGCCCCAGGTTTCCAACCCTGAGCCCACCCTTCTGCCCCAGCGCGGGCACGCTCCTCTGCCCAGGAGGCCCACCTTCCCACACCATGTCCACTGCAGCCGCAGGTAAGCCAACCTGTTGTCTATTCTCTCCCCAAGCATGAAAGTCACCCACATTTTAACTCTTCCCATTATTTAGAAGCCTCAGTAAGGTGTGAAACAATTAATTTTTCAGAAGTAAAACACAACCCACCAGAAACGTACCTGATGGAGGATTTCCAAGATCTTTGAAATGAGTTGTGACACACACTAGTTCAGATTCTATTTTCAAGTTCAAGTCACCGTTTAGGTTCGCTTCGATAATCTGCAAATGGAGTATTTCACACAGTTTTATCCTCACCCGAGGACATTTTTTTTTTTTGCATTTATCTTCAGATAGAAGGGGAGGCAGAGAGGGAGGAAGAGAGAGAGAGAAACATCGATGTGAGAGACACACTGAGTGGTTGCCACCCACACGACCCCAATCAGGGCCACGGACGAACTGCAATCGAGGTATGTGCCCTTAGCGGGAACCAAACTCCGGACTCTCTGGTCTATGGGCCAATGCTCTAACCGCTGACCCAAACCAGCCAGGGCTTTCACACAGTTTTAAATAACAAAAAGAAAGCAAAAAAAAATATTTAAAAAACCCAGACATCAGCTTCCTCCACCAGGTGACGAGGGAGCCCCACAAACCCCTAGAGCAGTCCTGACAGCATGAAGACCAGCACGGACGGCATCACAGCAGAGGAGACAGGCCCGAGGACCAGGATCTCAGGAACCCCCACAGGGAGGAGCCCTCAGTGTGGAGAACTCCACAGGGACACCTGGAAACAGGTGGAACTGGGGCTCTGCCAGGAGGCTGGTGGGCGGGACCTGGGAGGCCTGGCTCCCTGACTGGAGAAGAAACGTCGGGAGAAGTCCCGCTGAAGAGGACGGCACCCTAGGTTTACGAGGGAAGGGAATGAGGGAGCGGGCTGGGCCCAGAAGTCCCACAGAGGCCACAGGGTGCTGTGGGCCTCTATCCAGGCTCCTCTGCTGACTCATCCCCTGCACAGAAAGAACAAACAATCGGTCCTCAGGCGATTGCCTGCCTCTCTCCAGGGCTCTACAGCTCTCCCAAGGTCCCCAGGGCATCCCTGAGGAAGCGTCTAGCCTGACAATGGACCAACAGCAAGACAGACTGGAGCACTGATGTCGGAGCGGTTCCTACTGCCTCACGGGAAGCCGACTGTAAACTGAAATGAACTCTGAGACTACTCCATGGAAGAAAATTATGCTTAAGTGAGCATAACTGTAGAGATGAAATGGCCCATAAACACTTTCTCGGCTTCAGAAAACCTTGCAATTCCAAAGATCTCTGAAAGTCGAATTCCATTCCAGGACCATGGGACAATAGGTTAACAGCCCACCGGGTGGCAGTCCCACAGCAGCAGCTGGGACGCAGACACAGTGTCCCCTCCCAGGAAGCTGGCAGGTCAGCAGGGGTCTGAGACACTAGTAGGTAACTTATCACTGAGCACTCAGAGGAGGAGGGTCTGAAGGCCGCCCGGCAGCGAGAGAAGTCTGGGAGCTACGTGACAAGTCCAAGTGCTTTCCAGGGTAAGACGGTGAGACAGAACCGGGAAGGAACTGGCACTGTGGGAAGGACCAGCGTCCAGGTGGTCCTGCAGGGAGGGCGTGCCCGCAGGACAGGGATAAGGGTTGCAGAGGGTGAAAATCAAACGTTTTCGCTTCATCAGGAGGACAGTGGTTTTTAAAAGCGTCAAGGACAGAACGAAGTGTGTTTTGGCTGAGTGGAGGAAGGATGCAGGAGGACCCGCTGCAGGTGAGGACCACCCTCCCCACGCCCACCGCGGCCCCGTGCTGCCCCGCTGCAGCCCACACAAAGCACAGAAAAGTGACACGCGAGTGCGTAGAGTGAGACGCTGTGGCCCGGAGGAGCTTCGTCTGGGTTCACAGGACTCTCAACTCTCTGCCGATATCAGCGCCTCACAGAAAATACACACACTGCCCTGGCAGGTTTGGCTCAGTGGTTAGAGCGTTGGCCTGTGGACGGAAGAGTCGTGGGTTCGAGTCTGGCGAAGGGCATGTACGTCGGTTGCGGTTTGTTCCCTGGCCGTCATTGGGGTTGTGTGGGAAGCAACCAATCGATGTGTCTCTTTCACATCGATGTTTCGGTAGAGCTCACTCTCTCGCTCTCTCTCTCTCTCTCTCTCTCTTTCTCCCCATCCCACTCTATCTGAAGATAAACAGAAAAATATCCTTGGGTGAGGATTGAAAAAAAGAAAATACACACAATAGCAGACGAAGTAGAATGTTCTGTCCTGACAGGAGGAAAGGAAGCCAGCACTGTTGCGCCATAGTTAATACACTGGAAGTGTAAATACACAGCATGGGGCAAATACAGGCACTCTCCCCAGGGAGGCGCTGGAGAGCTCCAGGGCAGGTTCCTGGACACCTGGAAGGCAGCAGCCCTCGCCAGGCAGTGAGGGCCTGCGGCTGAGCGTCAGGGCACCCACGCCTCGGGCAGGCACACAGCCTAAAGGAACACTCAGAGCTCTTTTCTAAAGAAGTTGTAACTTACGAGGTGATTGCTGATATTTTTCATTTTTTCCACAACGCTCTTCATAGTCTTCAAGACTGGCAAATAAATACTAACCTACAAGCCCAATGAGAAAAACCAGAGTATGAAAACGTTAGTCTAGCCAAGGGCTGACCAGTGCTCGCTCACTACCTAGGTTGAGAATGCGTGTATGCTTAAAAGCTCTGGAATCCTGTGTTTTTAAACTGTCTGGATAAAGTTCTTTTTAAAATATGGAAAGAAAAACAATTAGACAGTTTCACTAACTCATGCCTGCCTGTGGTACCTCCGAGACCAGGTCCCTATGGTATTGCCACCCTTCAGCTAGAGGCCCTGTGTGTGCCCAGGGGAACCAGCTGTCCTCTGGGGGGTGCACCCAAGACTCAGGCCTTCTACTCGATAAAGCATCTCGAGGAAGTCCCTGCACTAGCGTCAGAGAGGGTTCCCAACAATGCTCAAGACACGGCTGCTGCCCAGGCGGTGTAGACGCCTTCTACTAAAACTCCACCCCGTTTTCATCATTGCTCCTTCAATACATTGTGAGCAAGAGGCAAAAGAGCCTCAGCATCTTCTTTACTCCCCGCTGTCCTGGGATTCCTGTCAGCAGGACTGAAGCGGCCTCTCCCCTTGGCTGTCACACACCCTGGACATCACAAGATGAGGAATAAGCAATCGCCTTCTGTGAAACCCAAACTGTGCCTAAGGCCATCAGTCCTGAAGAAAGGATGGTCCTGCATGGGGCTTCCTTAGTGCAGGTGAGTTGGAAGTGCAATCACTGGGCGGAACATTCATTCCCGCCACATCAGCGCTGTTTTAGGGTCTTTATGTAAACAACTAAATGCAAACATTTCCTTCCTGGAGCATCCTTTGAAAATGAGTATCACTTCCAAATAAAATGTATGCAAAGACGACAGCTCAAATCCGGGAATTCACATGACGCCACGTCGCGCGTGTGGAGCAGCAGGGCTGTGCGCCACTCACATCACAGTCTGGGACTGTCGGTTCTTGTAGGTTCTTCCACAGCTTCCTGGGGATGACCTTTATGGGGATGTCGTGGGTCACCATGCGGCTACTGCTTGACACAGACACCTGCCAAATGAATCGAAAAATATTTTTATCACGTCTTCACTAAAGGAAACAGCAGAAGACCTGAAGGACAAACAATAAAGCTAAAATACCGAATCTAAGGGGAATGCCCTCCATTCATTCATGAAACCCACGGCACATGTGTTTTGTGCTGGAGGTCATGAGGCGAAGCTGACTCCGGAGGGAACACCTGCTTCCACGCTGGCCTTTCACTGGAGTGAAGCCAGTCGCCTTCCCGTGGGATACAGCCGCCTGGAGCCCACTGCAGTGGAGGCGCGGTGCCTCCCACTCACCAGGTCTATGGAGACGGTCAGGCAGGGGAAGTGCTTGTTGGTCAGCTTGACTTTCAAGGCTCTGGCGTTCTGTGCAGTTTTCAAGGCTCGAGAGAGGTTCTCCGTCGTGAGCTCTACGTAAATCTCGTTGTTTTCCTCGGAGACACCTTCCATCTGGAATTCGCTGAAGAAGTTCTCCTGAGGGAGGGTCATGGGTCATGGGGTCCCCGCGCCCTCGGGGAGGCGGGAGGCGGGGAGCAGGGGAGGCGGGAGGCGGGAGGCGGGAGGCGGGGAGGGCGCGGCTCTGCTCACCTGGGGCAGCTCGCACCACATGCTGACCCCGCCGCCCGCCGCGGAGTCGGGCAGGATGAAGTTGAGCTTGTGCGGGCGGATGCGCAGGGTGCAGGCGCGGGCCAGCTTGGCCACCATGCAGCTGACGCCTGCGGGTGAGCGCGGGGTCACTGCGGGCCGGAGGCCTCCTCCACCCGGCCACAGGCGCGCCGCGCGGGGACCACTCGCCAGGCCCGCAGGTTAAGTGCGGCCTCGGCTCACTGACCGGCCCTCGGCCCTGGGCGGCAGCGGCCCTTCCACGCAGGACCAGGGAAGGTCTGCGCCCAGAAACCACCTCGGCAGGGCCTGGAAGCCACGGCCCGAGTGGGGCTCCAAACCCTCCTGGGCGTGCGCTGCCCACGGGCCCCGCGCCCTTGATCCCCGCGCCGCTGCCCACGGCCCTGGCCCCTCAGCCCCTCAGCCCCGCGCCCCTCAGCCCCGCGCCCCTCAGCCACGCGCCGCCCCTCAGCCCCTCAGCCCCGCGCCCCTCAGCCCCTCAGCCCCTCAGCCCCGCCCCTCAGCCCCGCGCCCCTCAGCCCCTCAGCCCCGCCCCTCAGCCCCGCCCCTCAGCCCCTCAGCCCCGCCCCTCAGCCCCTCAGCCCCGCCCCTCAGCCCCGCCCCTCAGCCCCTCAGCCCCGCCCCTCAGCCCCGCCCCTCAGCCCCTCAGCCCCTCAGCCCCGCGCCCCTCAGCCCCGAGCCCCTCAGCCCCGAGCCCCTCAGCCCCTCAGCCCCTCAGCCCCGCGCCCCTCAGCCCCGAGCCCCTCAGCCCCTCAGCCCCTCGGCCCCGAGCCCCTCAGCCCCGCCCCGCCCCTCAGCCCCGAGCCCCTCAGCCCCGCCCCTCAGCCCCGAGCCCCTCAGCCCCTCAGCCCCTCAGCCCCGAGCCCCTCAGCCCCGCCCCGCCCCTCAGCCCCGAGCCCCTCAGCCCCGCCCCTCAGCCCCGAGCCCCTCAGCCCCTCAGCCCCGCGCCGCCCCTCAGGCGCTCCCGTCATCTCCGCAGGGAGCCCGCCGCGCTCTCCGCCTTCCGGCCCGCCCTGCCCTCGCTCCTCTCCACACCCCCGGGCGGCCGCGACCCGCTCACGCGTGAAGTGGTTCAGACAGGCCGCGTCCACGATCTTGGCGCGAAACTTCATGACGGACACACCCCCGGGGAGCCCTGTCCGCGGCGAACTGCAGTCCCGTCCTCAGCGTCCGGCCGGAAACGCGGCCGCGCGCCCGTTGGTTCCGCCAGGCTCTGCCGCCCCGCCGTGCACAGGCTCCGCCGCGGGAGGCAGGCGGGTCCCGGGTCCCGCCCCCGGTGCAGGCGGCACCTGCCTCCGGGAACGCGGGGATCCTCGAGCCCCGAGTGCGAAGCGGTTCCGAGGATTAAGGAACGCGTGACCCACCGCCAGTTCCGTCAGAACATCAGAACTAAAACCATCCTTCCTGTATCGGGGTTCACAGAGCGATGCCGAGAGGCGCCCCCTGTGCCTGGGACCGTGTCGGACCGGCCCCGCCCTGGAGCTCCACGCGGGGTTTTGGTTTCCACGTCGTTTTACATTTAAAGGTTTAAATGGTGCTAAACACAGGATTGTAAAGAAGGCCGACGTTGTGATAATTCCGCAAGTTTGTCTCCTGATTAATGTCACCGGATGCTGTTGAGGTTCTTACAGCGGAAGTCATTGAAATGATGCAGACTCTAAGGAAAACAAAGGGGGAAATAGAACGAAAATTGTATCCAACCTGGTGTTTCAAAGACAGGGTTATCCATGTTAACAATGTTTATTTATTTATTTATTTTTATTGATTTATTGTTGTTACAGATGTTTCTCCTTTTTCCCCCATTGACACCCTCCTCCTGACCCCGCCCCCCACAATGTCTGTGTTTTTTAAAATTGATTTCCTAGAGGGAGAGGAAGGCGAGAGAGAGAAATGTGGATGGGCTGCCTCCTGCACGCCCCCACTGGGGATTGAGTCCCCAGCCCGGCAGGTGCCCTGACCAGGAATGAAGGGACCTCGGTCCATTGGACGTCGCTCAATCCACCGAGCCACACCCGTGGGGCCACAATGTATTATTTTTACTGTGCTTTGCAAATAGGAACCTGCAATTTTGCTTTTAACTTGACATAGAAGCTAGATTTCTACAAACAGTACTATTTTAAGACTACAGCATGAAGCCAAATTCCTGTCTACATTGTTGCGGACCAGTGTTTGAAAAACCAAACACCATGTAATGTCACATTAAATTTTTTTGTTAACAACATGCTTTATTACTTAGTAAATTAATTTTTAAAGTGACAAATTATCAATTGAGGTGGTTGCTATGGAGATTATGAACATGATTTTAAAATGTATCTAAAGAAGTGCTGTAAGCAATGTTTCATAATAAATTGACCTTTACTTTAGATCATTTAATTTTATTCCATAAAAAATAAAAAACTTTAAAAACTTCCTAAGTCATGTGTGATCATACATTCTGAATAGACAAAGGCCCAAATAATAGAAGGAAGTTTGACCCAATAAATATAAAATTAAGCTGTGATGATCTTTTCTTGAAAGACAAGAGGAATCTTATGCACACTTGCAGTTTCCTTAAATTTAAATTTTCAATTAAATTTAGCAGATTAATAATTTAGTGTCGATAATCTATTGACACTACATCCCTACATTTTTTCAAATGGTCCCGAGGCAAGGATGGAGACCCCCAGAGACCTCTGGGAGCCTGTGTGAGACTGAGCTTCCCAATGCGATGTGTGTTCAAATGCTGTGGGTGTAGCCAGTGAAGCCCCTTCTGATTTAAAATAAGCCAAACCTCAGGGGTTAGTCATTCAGCCACAGGATGGTCTGGGGAACTGTGCTGATGTTCATTATGTTTGTTTATTGTGCAAGTGCCCTTTTCTTGTCCTTAAACGGTGGTCAGGAGTGGAGCTGGAAAAAAACACGTAAGGTCTTCACAGCGGCAGAGACTGCGAACTGCCAAGGGTTTTTCCCACTTGAAGTTTCCCTCTAGGCAGCCACTGTTTGGGAGGGAGTGTCTTCCAACAGGTAGTTTTATTTCTTTTATTTTTTTGTTTGTTTAATCTTTGTCGTGGCTTGTGTAAATTATATCCTCTAACTGGTTGTTGTTTGTATTGATGAGTGAGGCTGATTTCTCAGTGATCATTTTGTATCCACTAACTTATTGCAGTTTTTCCTTGTTTGTATTTTTTAATCGATTTTATTGCATTTCAAGGAATTCATCAAGTCATCTGCAAATATTCACTTTCAGACTTCCTCACTGCTTTTATTTTATTTTATTTGTTCAGATAGAGTGGGAGGGAAAGAGGGGAAGAGAGAGAGAGAGAGAAACATCGACGTGAAAGGGACACATCGAGTGGCTGCCACCCGCACGACCAACCAGGGTCGGGGACAAACTGCAACCGAAGTACATGCCCTTAGCGAGAACCGAACCCAGGTCTCTCTGGACCGCAGGCCGACGCTCTAACCGCTGAGCCAAACCGGCCAGGGCTTCCTCACTGCTTTTAACCTCTAATTTCTTTGGCTTATGTAGTTGCATTGACCAGGGCCTCCCGATCAGTGTTCACCTGGCATGAAGGAATGAATGAAGGCAAAGATTCCGTCATGAGAAAGGCTGTTGAATAATACGTCTTCTTCCAGACAAATTCATTTGTCAATGCTCCAACAACGTGATTCATCCTCAAAAGCTAAACCACCCCAAGGAGATTGAAATCACTTTCGCGGTTTTTATTAGTAAAATTCATTCACTTTTTACTGGCAAGTGTGAACCCAATGTTCGATTCCTACGAGTGCAGGGAGTCTAAGGGATAAGAACACGAGTATCCGGACCGCGGTCGTGGCCGTCGGCATCAGGCCCTCTAGCTGTGGTCCTCCGGGCTGCCGTGGACCCTGAATCTGTATAAACACGTGTACTTTGGGTGTCCCCAGTTGCTGAGGATTTTGAGTTTCACACATAGGATAGGTTCAGAAACTTCATGCTGCGAATAAAGAAAAGATCCAATTAATGCCTTAAAAAGAAATCCATCTCAAGGAATCCTGAGGAAGCTGACATGATGGGAAAGTCAGTCTCTCCTGCCTTAAGTATAATCAAACACTCTGAAGGATGAGATGTGAGCCACTGTAAGTAAAGAGCTCCTAAGAAGAGAAATGCAGGGCGGGGAAGATGACAGGTGGCCTGGACAGCCACGTGCTCCCACTGACACTGCCACCCCCACAGCGCTGCCTGCTGGCCGCCCCAGGGGGGAGGGACAGACACGGATATTCGATCAACTATGAAACTCCACAGGCACATTCATTTCTAACGTACTGATTCTCACCGTTGGCCAAGCAGTCTCCTAACACCCTTGTTTTTACGTGGTATGAGATGTCCTCTACATCTCATTACTTCCGGTGGCCAATGAGAAACAATGAAAATACGTTTCATATGCCTTAATGACCTTCAGCAGGGTTACATGTTAACAGCTGGTATTTTTTCCCATTGAGTTAGGAAGAGAAGGTTGCCAATCTTATCTGGAAGGAAATATTTATTCTCTCTTCCTCTGAGGTCCTCTCTGCCCCTAACCATGTCACACGCACCATCACCCTGTCCCTTTTCTTTTATTTATTTATTTATTTATTTATTTATTTATTTATTTATTTATTTATTTTTTATCCTCACCCGAGGACATTTTTGCATTCACCTTTAGATAGAGCGAGAGGGAGGGAGGGAGGGAGGAAGAGAGAGAGAGAAACATCAACGTGAGAGAGACACATCGACTGGCCGCCACCCACACAACCCCAATTGGGGCCGGGGACAAACTGCAACTGAGGTACGTGCCCTTAGCGGGAACCGAACCCGGGTCTCTCTGGACCGCGGGCCGATGCTCTAACCGCTGAGCCAAACCGGCCAGGGCGCTGTCCCTTTTCAAGGATGGTGAGTCAGTGACTATCTAACCTAACAGTACAGGGAACCAAACAGATAGGATAAAGGCTGAGAAGGTGAATCTATATGTTTTTTAAAGTGATAGAAATGAGGGCGAATTAGGCTCAGAAACCACTTTTGTATTTGCTTGTCTTTTGCACTAAAATAAGCGTAAGCACTTTGAGCTAAGAACTGAGGTTCAGGTAAGCCTGGCGCACCTCACACTTTGGTCCCGTTATCACTGCACATCATGCAACCCCGGCACACCCCTCCCAGGGATGGAGCCCCACATCCTAACCAGGGCGCTCGTTACCTGGAGCTCAAAGGTTTGCACGGTGGTTCCTGTTTTGTTATATACAAACTGACCTAGGGAAGTCTCTTCTCCTTCACACTCACTCGAGATGCCCTGTGGAAAAAGTGACAGACGAGCAGGCTGTCAGGAGTGGGTACCCCATCAGAACAATGGAGGCAGGTGTGCTCAAGCAGCAACCATTCTCCAGACACCTCGGGGTCCCAGGTGCCAGTACCACCCTATGCACCCAAATATGTCAAACTTGAGATACAGAGGTATTTCATGAAACAGGTGGGCTGAGCACCCAGGTTAACTGAGCCCTCCCCCAGATAGGACACCAAGGAATGGGGTAGGGAATAAACCTACAAGAAAGCATTTGCAGCTGGCCAAAGGGGACTGGGGTGGTGGCCCGGGGAAGGCACGGACTTCCCTGGCTGTGCCAAGGTGGGGACCTGGGGCCGCAGGAGTGCCCAGATCCCGGGGAGGCTGATAGCCTTTTGGAGAAGCAGTTAGACTCCCAGTCCCTGGTGGGTCACCACCCCTGCCCTGGCCCAGCCCAGATTGTCTGTCTTCTTCCTCCCAGCTCCTGGACAGCTGGCCTGGGAGCACTCTGCAAATATGGGCGGTGAAGGCGTGCCCAGGCTCGGAATGGTGGGCCACACACCTCTTCGCCCGGCAGGCCCAGCGTGTGGTCACCGAGCTGAAACCTCCTGGGCACAAGGTTGCAGGGTGGCTCCCAGGGTCAGGGGCCCAGCACCACACTCTGCAGCCTCCAGAAGAAATGGCCCAACCAGGCCACCGCCCTGTGGACCTGCCCCCCACCACGTGTGCAAAGCCTCCCACCAGCCTGTTACTGGTTAGCTCTCGAATGTGACAGACAAGCACCCCCAGACAGGTGAGGAAGACACCTACCAAGAAAGGCGAAGACCCTGTCAACACGGGAGGGAGCCGAAGAACATGAAATAAAACTACAACGTCCATTCATATCCAGGCTCAAGAGAAGACACTGCGTCCATGAAAGAAGAAAGTAGACTCTATACAGAGGGATCTTGAGAAGGAAAGTCTTAGAAAGAATCACAAAGAGCCCGGCCGGGGTGGCTCAGTGGATTGAGCGTCGTCCCATGGACTGAGAGAAAGAATCGTGAAATGAAAAATTCAACACAGAAGTTCAAATCAATTGATAACATCTTTCAAAAGGCAGAACAAAAAGCAAAGAAGAAGAAAGAGATGATGGAAGAAAAAGCAGACCCAGATGAGATAACCACCACGCGCTCAGGGTGGGGACCCTTCCTAGAGCCCTGTGCAGCGGCTGAGCTGGGGACGGTCAGGCTGGCGCGAAGGTGTCTCAGAAGAAAGAGGAATGTATGAATGATCTGTCATGAATGAACATACTGGGAGGATATTTACACCCGTGAAGACGAGGTCAGGATGAGGCACTTGTCATCCTCGGGCACGTCAAACATTTTACACAAAGCAAACAGTATTTGAGGACTCTCCGTGGCTCCACGAACAACACAGTCCCACTGTCGCAGTGAAAACATTGATGCATGACTTGAAACCAAAAATAAGATGGATCGTCCAGCCCTGCGGCACCCAGCAGCCTCCCCCCAGGCACAGGGCCAAGAGAAAGTGAGAACCAGCGCCCACTCAGGAACAGGACACGCTCACAGCAGCGCTGCGCATAACAGCTAAAGACGGGGAAACGACTCGGAGGCCCACCAGGCGATGAGTGGATAAGCAAAACGGGGTCTATCCACACAGTGAAATATTTTGAGCCACTTCAGAAACAAAATACAACATAGATGAACCTTGAAAACACGATGCCAGGGGAAAGAAGCCATGCACAAAAGACCGCACATGTGATTCCACTTCTGCGGAGCATCCAGACGCCAAGCACAGACGCAGTAGACTGGCGGCTGCCGGGGGCTGCGGGACTGAGGGGGGCTGGAGGTGGCAGCTAACAGGTATAGGGTTTCTTTGAGGGGTGATAAAAATATGCTAAAATTGGTTATGGTGATGGATGCACAGCTCTCTGACTATACTAAAAGCCACTGCAATGTACATTTTAAGTGGATGCATTACATGGTGTGTGAATTACGTCTCAATAATAAAGACACAAGCATATGGGAGGCCGGGAAGCCATGGAAGAGAGCTCATCTTCGTTTTCCACCAGAGAACATCAGGAGATGGCAACCAAAACTGAAAAATCTAGAAATCAGTCACAGCAAACATGAAGGCAAGAACCCAAATAATTATTTTCAGCTAAAACTGTTGCAGGTGGAAGCTTCTGGAGAGTAAGAATTGGGGGAGGGGGAGCAGAAGAAGCAGAACAAAGACAAACCGTGTTTCATCGTGAACGTGTGGAAATGGTTGATGTTTCACGATACATGTATGACTTTGATAAAAGTAAAATTAAGTAACAGAAATCATCTGATCCAACCCCCTCACTTTGTTTTTCTATTTTATCCTCACCCGAGGACATCTTTGCATTTATCTTCAGATAGAGAGGGAGAGGGGAAGAGAGAGAGAGAGAAACATCGATGTGAGAGAGACACATCGAGTGGTTGCCACCCACACAACCCCAACCGAGGCCGGGGACAAACTGCAACCAAGGTACGTGCCCTTAGCGGGAACCAAACCCAAGTCTCTCTCTGGTCCGCGGGCCAACGCTCCAACCGCTGAGCCACACCAGCCAGGGTTAACCCTCTCACTTTGTAGATGACAAAGTGGAGCCCAGGAGACAAGTGACGTTCTCACAGTGATGCAAACCGTCAGCTGCACAGCTCAGATGAAATCCCAGCTCCTAATTCCCGGCCAACCTCCTCTACCACAACCCTCTCTGGGAGATTTAGATAGCTTCTCACATGGACAGAAAATTCCTTGGGCGCACTGGAGATGCTTCCTGAGGGAGACACCTTCTCTGAGATGTGCTCCATGGTAACAGCGGTTGGTATGATCTTCCCAGCAAGCTTGATTAGGGCATGGCCCTGGGAACCTGGAAAGGCCCAGCACTTGCCAGGGTGAACGTCCGGCTGGAAAGAAAACACACTTCATCTCTTATCTGTTTATATAAATTCACTCCTACAATATTAGCCAGCTGATCACTATTGACCACAGACCTTGCTGATGCCGATACTATGAAGGCCCTGTATGGGATGTGTATCGAACAAAAAAACTTCAGACAGCCAGAAGTTTGGTTGTTCTTCCAGTTCATGTTATGCTTATATCTGTTAGAGACTTTTGTTATATGAGTCTCTTTTCTTTCAGTGTTCTAACAAGACTAGAAGTTACTAGAAGGCAGTTAGTTGGTGTGAGTGGTGATGGGGTGCTGGTGGTTCTGGTGATAGTGATGGTGGTAGTGATCACTGTGATGGTGATGGAGGTGTTGGTGATGATGGTGATGGTGATAGTGATGGTGGTGATGATGGTGGTGGTGATCACTGTGATGGTGATGGAGGTGATGATGGTGATGGTAATAGTGATGGTAGTGGTGGTGATCACTGTGATGGTGATGGTGGTGGTGGTGATGGTGATGGTGGTGGTGGTGGTGATCACTGTGATGGTGATGGTGGTGGTGGTGATGGTGATGGTGGTGGTGGTGGTGATCACTGTGATGGTGATGGAGGTGTTGGTGATGATGGTGATGGTAATAGTGATGGTAGTGGTGGTGATCACTGTGATGGTGATGGTGGTGGTGGTGATGGTGATGGTGGTGGTGGTGGTGATCACTGTGATGGTGATGGAGGTGTTGGTGATGATGGTGATGGTAATAGTGATGGTGGTGATGATGGTGGTGGTGATCGCTGTGATGGTGATGGTGGTGATGGTGATCACTGCGATGGTGATAGAGGTGATGGTGATGGTGGTGGTGGTGGTGGTGGTGATGGTAATAGTGATGGTGGTGATGATGGTGGTAGTGATCACTGTGATGGTGATGGTGGTGGTGGTGATGGTGATGGTGGTGGTGAGGATGACAGTGGTGATGGAGATGATGTTCGTGGTGATAGTGGTAATGATGCCGGTCCTGGTGCTGGTGTCAAGGGAAAAAATGATATACCATTTTTTGGATTTAGACTGTACTCTGGAGTGAGATTCAAAGGTCTTCCCCGAGGGCATTTCTAAACTGGAAACTAACTTCACGTGTGCAGGCCCTGGTGCGAAGAGCTCTACCATCTGCTGATGTCTACTGCCCTTCGAATTGAAGTGAAATGTTTGTGGAAATCTTATTTGGCAACTTCTCCTGATACCAGTGGACTTTCTGAGAACGAGCTGGCCCGAACAGCGCGCAGCACAGCACGGCGCCGGGCGTGAGCCTTCGGCAAACGGGCGTTGAGGGACTGGACCTGCTGACAGGCAGGGAGCCACGGATCCACTGAAAGATGCGGACTGTGCGTGTCCTCCTTGAGAAGTAAATAATCTAGTTTACTGATCTTCAGAGAATGCATTAATAGTTAATTAGTTAACCCATCATAGTTTACTGACCATAAAATAAGAACTAATTCATGTCATTGAATGATGACGAATACGCACGGAGCTGGGTTTGGATTCTGTGACACGTTCCGAGTTGTCTCCGTTTTAAAAATTAATGTTTTCATGACAAAAAATATGAACAAAGTCCTAAAACATCAACAGGATACTCGTACTCCAGCTGTTACCTGAAGGATGCTATCTGGAGGCATTTCATAATTTAGGAACCCGATTCCATGCCAGTACAGCTTTGCTGTGTCGCTTTTATAACTTTCCGAGGTTCCAGCTTCAATGATGGAGGCCCCTAAAATGACCAAATCGTTTTTAAAATGAAAACGTACAGAACCCAAAACACCTCATTTAGATTTTAATACTGTTGTTGGAAAATGATTCCTGGGAAAATTATAAACACAATAAAATCCATACTCGGAGATTGGCAGGAAAAGTCTGACTTTCCGTTTCTTCAGCTCTGAAATTTGTTCCTTTGAGAAAGCCCTGTGTATTCTATGTAGCTTCACGATGTTTCCGAAACTGCTGTTATGATCAAACACTGAATTCTGCAGCAGTTGATTTAGAGATGGAGGTATTATGTGACTTGTGTTTGTTACCCAGAGACATACAGACCCCGTATCGTAACAGCTCGTGTGGCCGGTGAGGCTGTATGCCAGCCCGGTTCACCCAAACACAAAAGTGGTGAAAACAATAGTGTCACAAATGTGCTAACACGTTATATTCATAATTGCAACTCTGCAGGTTTGTGAGCTTTCGTTGTAACCAAAGATATAAACATACCCATCCACTGCCATCCCACCAGGTGACTGCATTTTAAAAGCAAAACTTATTTTTCCTGGCTGGTGTGGCTCAGTGGTTGAGCGTCAACCCATACACTGAGAAGTCGCCGGTTCGATTCCTCGTCAGGGCACGTGCCCAGGTTGTGGGCCCGATCCCCAGTGGGGGGCATGCGGGAGGTGGCCAATTGATGTTCTCTCTCATCGATGTTTCTCTCTCTCTCCTCTCCCTTCCTCTCTCTCTAAATTCAATAAAAAGAAAATTTTAAATAAATAAAAGTGAAATAAATGTATTTTTACATAAGAAATGAAGACAATGCAAATCACTTCCTCAAATTTCACGTGGACGTCACGATACAACATTAAAAGTGCGTGTGCCTGACAGAATCCGACCCCGGCGCTGGTCCTAAGACGGCACAATTTGGAAGTGACTGTGTGCCTAGGGCTACCAGATGGAGCACGTAAAACCCCAAGACACTCACAGAAATTTGGATTTCAGATAAACAGTACACACTTTTTTTTTTTTTTTTAATCTTCACTCAAGGACATTTTTGCATTTATCTTCAGATAGAGCGGGAGGGAGAGAGGGAGGAAGAGAGAGAGAAACATCGATGTGAGAGAGACACATCCACTGGCTGCCACCCACACAACCCCAACCGGGGCCGGGGACAAACTGCAACCAAGGTACGTGCCCTTAGCGGGAACTGAACCCGGGACTCTCTGGTCCTCAGGCCAACGCTCTAACCGCTGAGCCAAAGCGGCCAGGGCCAATACATACTTTTTAGTGCTAGTATGGCCCATACAATATTTGGAATATATCTGTACTAAAAAATTATATGCTGTTTGCCTGAACCTCAAATTCAGCTGGGCGTCCTTGACTTTCTCTGGCCAGCCCGCGGGTGCCTTGTCTCGAGTGAGGCTGTATCTCAGTCAGTCAGCATCCCCCCCGCACTGCCTGACGGGGCAGGAAGTACCTGTTCACAGGTTTTCACTTCACGCTTCGGCCTGGGACCCATCTGGAGTTCATTTTGGTAAGGTGTGAGCTCTGAGCCAGGGTTCTTTTTGCACCTGAGTGTCTAACTCCTCCAGCTCTGTTGACTCGCCTTTTCTCCTTCGTCAAAAATCAATGCACTCTACCTCGTGGCTGGCACTGCTTCTGGACTTTCTGTTCCTTGGAGCTCACCAGCGCCACGCTGTCTGCATTCCTGCAGCGTTACAGAAGCCTTAAAATTGGGTCGTGGAGTCCTCCAACTTTGTCCCTTCTCTTCACACCTGTCGTGGCCATTCCGATTGCCCTGCGTTCCATACGCACTTCAGGAACAGCCTGGAGGCTCCTGCCAGCAATCCAGCTGGACTCTGCGCGGTGTGGGGTCAACACACTAGCTGGGGAGACCACCCTCTTAACACGAACACCTTCAGATCCATGACCATGGTGTATCGGTACATTCCGTCGTCTCTTACTCCTCTCATTAGGGTTTGCTTTAGCCACACAGATCCTATGCATGGCTTATTAGATTTATGCCTAAGTATTTTATGTGTTTTACTGCTGTTGCGAATAGCACGGTTTTTGTTGTTGTTAATCCTCGTCCAAGGCTATTTTTTCCATTGCTTTTTAGATAAAGAGGATGGAAGGGAGTGAGGGGAAAGAGAGAGAGGGAGAGAGAGAGAGAGAGAGAGGAAGAGAGAGAAAGACATCGATTGGTTGCCTCCCGCATGTGTCCTGACCAGGCTGGGAATCGAACCTGCAACCCATGAGTAGCACTGTTTTTAAAATTTCTTTTTCCAATTTTTTAATTACTAGTATCTGAAAATCATGTATATATAGAATTTAGCTTGTTAACGTCATTGATAAGTTCTAGTAGATATTTTGGTGATTTTAGTGCAAACAATATAAAGGGTTTTAGCGTCTGTGACGTTAACCTCATCGCTGCCTCCGCATGTCCTGCGGGGCCAGCTCGCTCCGCCCCCTTTTCCAGCTCGCCCCGCCCCCTTTTCCAGCTCGCTCCGCCCCCTTTTCCAGCTCGCCCCGCCCCCTTTCCCACCGGTGACGCGCTCAGCTTTGGCTCTGAGATGTGCGCAATCTGAAGCAAACAGCCACAGCCCTCTCTATTCCTGTATTGTCTAGATGTATTCATTTCCCTCCTCGAGTCACCAGGTAGATAAATACGTTCCCTAATGAAGAAGTAGAGAAATGTAGAGAACAGAGTCCGCGTGGACGTATTTCTCACTTCTCACTCACCTGCTGACTTGAGGGCGTAGTCGGCCATCTGGACCTGGTCTTCTCTCAGCTTTTTAAGCACATAATTTACCAAGTTTGACATTTCCTGTACAAATGTAAAAAATAGTTTTCTGTTCACAATCCCTGCCAGCTGCTGAAGTTTGGACCCTTCACAGTGTGGACTTGGACCTAAGCCCCCTGCTCTGCAAAAGAAGAATGAGGCTGTCTACCCAGCCGCACACTGAGACGGGCACTGCCCACAGAGTTCCAGTATCCCCTGCACAGCTGGGGGGCTCAGCGCCTCTCGGGTAACTGAGCTGTGTTCCCTCGCTCCCCCAAGGTCACAGAGCGAGGTCGGACCTACGCCCCTTCTGAAGCCCTAATGACCACCCATTGTGGTCAGTGAGATGGTTAAATGGCACTGTCTGTGTGACCTGCCAGGTCCTCCTTTGTCTGTGTGTCTGCTTGCTAATCGAGACTGGAAGGTGCTATAGACGTCTGGGAGGTAAGCCCGTTTAACGCCAGGTCCGTGACTGCCTGTTAGAGATCCATTCATTCGAATTAATATTGGTTCCTTAAGGATGATCTGATTCTACAAAAGCACGTGTCCCGACGAGCACACCAGGGACAAGTGGGCCCGGAGGCAGGGTGGCGAGTCTCCGAGTCCTGTGCCTTCAGGAGCAGACCTTAGGAAAGAGGGAGAGGAGGAGCAAAAGTGGTCCCTGCTCTCACCGTCAGGTCACTCAGCCTGGTGCAAATAGCATCTAACAACAGCTCCAGGGCGGGGAATAAAGTATCCTGTGTCTAGACCTTCAGAGACGGCCATTTCTGAATGGCTGTTTGCTTGTTTACTGGAAAATAAACAGAATTTGTTATTTATTCGGGTGGGAAGTAAGTCCTACTGTCTTCTCTGTGACTGAGCCGTGAGGAAGAGGGAAAGGAAGCCAGGTCAGCAAGGACACAATCACATCTCCACCAGCCCTCGATTTCTCCTCTTGGAGAAGTGGTGGAGGTGTCCCCAGAGGGAACACTGCCCTGCCGGCCCCGTGTGGGCCCAGCCCGCCTCACCTTGCCCACGGCCTCGGCGTGGTCCTGGGCCTCGGCGGGGTCTCCCTCGGCATCCCAGCTGTCATTGTAACTGTGCAGACCGGCCCGTGTATCTCTCAGTAACGCCTTCAGAACATCGATTTGTTCAATTAAAAGCAGAATTTCACGGTAGTTGTTTTCCAGAGTCTGGCTTTCCTTCCTGTGGATGGAGACCCCCGCGCCCCCGTGTGAAAGGAGGAAGAGGTGGGCTTCCAGCATCCGCTGGTGCTGGGCTTGGGCAGCAAAGAGAAGACATGAGAGTGAGGGGAGCTCAAGAGGACTGTGGTCAGGACACTGCCTCTCAGCACACCTGCGAAGTGACAACTTCCCAGGGCGCTTTCCTCGGGGGGTCTGAGGGCTCGGCGGGGTGTGCACAGAGTGGGTGAGGGGGGCTTGCCAACCCTGTCCCTCGGGAGCTCTGCCCCCTGCTCTTTCCATCTGAGCCTGGTCTGCAGACCAGCCCGGGCGAGGGGTGCTGGAGGTCCAGCCCCCGGCAAGAGTTCTGCCACCTTTACAGTCTGAGAGGGACTGGTCACGTCAAGCCAGTAGGTATGGTGAAAAAAGGTAGGCACGAATCTAGTATATTTTTCCAATTTGTAAAACAACGCATGTTCACAATTTGGAAAATACAAAAGTTTGAAGACATAAATGCTGTTACATTTTAGTGTGTGTATGGTAGTTTTTATTCTATGCAAAAAAAACAATAGCAACAAAATGGAGATCGTTTTTATAATCTTGTGACCCACGGCACCTCCCAGATGACTAAGACTATTGCAGAAAGAGTCGAAGGGCTTCAGAGTTCCCAGGGCGGGGATGTGCTCTGCCCCATTCACCCGCCGGCCTTGTTTCTCATCTAGGTCGTTTCCATTGTTTGCATCATAAATAATATCGAAAGCACCTCCCAGTGTGTACTTTGTTAGACAATGACCCATAGCAGTGGAAAAGAGCGTCGTTTTACAATGTTATAAACACATGTCAGTATTTGGAACCAGACGGAAAGGCCCACGTGTCAGAGAATCTCACTCACCTGATATGTTCCAGATGCTCCTTTGGCATCCGAAGTTGGGCCTGCAAAAAAAAAAAAAAAAAAAAAAAAAAATCATTCCAAACCTTGCCTCTTCTCGAACAGGACACCCACGGGATAGCTCGTGGTAAGCCCCGTGACGTCCAGTGAACCCTGATCACGTCATGGCAGCCAATGGGTACAATGACGCTTGCTGCTTCGTGCAGGGTGTGAGCTGTAAACCAGGGACATGTTTGCGGCAAGACCTTCGGGGTCATCGTGGCAGCGGGGATGCAGTGGCTGAGGCTGCACGTTGTGTGACAATCGGCTGTGTCCTCAGCATAAGCCGTGAACAGCTCCGACGGGCGGGCCAGGCTCTGAGAGTCCGGGTGTGAATTCCGGCTCCAGAGTTGACAGCTGGGCTGCCTTTCACACACCCTGTTTCCTCAACTGTTCTGATCTGGCTTCCTCGTCCATAAGTGCATTTAGGGATGCTCTTACTAACGGGTCGCTTTGAGGTAGGCTGAGCTCTGCATCCAATGTGCTGACAAACCCACTGGCGCGGGGTTGCCATCCCCCGGCAGCCGCCGCACCCGGGGGGAGACGGGAACATTTAGCTTCTGAAAAGCGGTGCTCTCTCTGAGACTCCGTGTACAGGATCACCCGGAAACGGTGACTGCTCTTTGTTTACCCTCTGAGGAGCTGATCCTAAATAACAAATCAAGGATGGCTAGAGGATTTAGCAACAGCACTGTCTATAATATTGGAAAATCGCAAACAATTCAATTGTATGGAAGCACGTATTGAATATATTATTTATCACATTATTAGTCAGCCATAAAATGCTGTTATAAAATAACAGCTAAAGACAAGGGAATGTATTTAAAGTCCAGTGTTAATTGAATGAAAAAGGCCGTAAACAGCTCCTTTGCACGTGGCAGGGGATCTATGAAGAGTCACAGACACAGTGACTATCAGTCACAGGTGGTCGCCGAGAGAAACGGACCAGAGCAAAACAGTATCCTCACGAAAAGTACTGGCCTTGGAGGAAATCACTGAACAAAGCTCGGCCCATGCATTATTTCTACTAGATACTCAACGTGCAAAACAAAGAGACCATTGCACGTTAGACCACCTGGTAGCATATTAAACCTCACGTGAGTGACGCACGAAACGATTTAACAAAACATCACCTGGTAACTGGAAAGCCTTGAACCGTATTCTGCAATTGCAGCGTGAAACCGTCGGGGTTTCTGAGATGAGTCTCCTTCTTTCAGCCACACGTAACTTCTAAATCCTGTCAAAAGATCAAGGTCGATTGAAGAGTTTTCCTGGAAACATGTATACAATATTCTGCATGTATTAACGGGATTTCTCTAAGCATGGAAGATAAACACACTCTGGGAGAGACCATCAGGCCCTTGGGCGTCAACATAAGGTGCTGGAAAAATTCGTCCCCCGTCAAAACAGTCACGAGCTGCAAAGGGGAACAGGATCCATGTTTGGTGAATTCTGAAATCTGACCCAAAATCCACAGTGAAAGGAGCCAATTCTTTTTGGGGAGAGCAGGGTGGCCTTCTTGCTCACCCGCGGCCACCCCCATCGCCACGTGGTGGCGGTGGCGGGGACGGGGAGCTGGGAGCTGGCCATTCCCTGGTGAGCTGGTGCAGAGGCCGGCCTTTGCTTTGCCCCACTCCCTTGGGCCAGAATGGCTTTCTAGGGGCTGCAATGTCTGTTGAAAGATTTAAAGTCAAACTGGCGATGCCCACTTGGGCAAGGGACAGTGAATGAGGCAAGGGGCAGGCCCAAAAGAAGAGAGGGAGAAGGCAGAGAGTCTCCTGAGGGAACGAGGGCTTGGGAGTCATAGGTGTGCATGCTCAGAAAAGGCCCCGGAGAGACCCTGGGCTGCCCCGTGGTGGTCTGTGGGC
Organism: Tadarida brasiliensis; assembly: GCA_030848825.1. Lineage (NCBI taxonomy): Eukaryota > Metazoa > Chordata > Mammalia > Chiroptera > Molossidae > Tadarida > Tadarida brasiliensis. Next base: position 100,755,392 of record CM061267.1, on the reverse strand, counting down.
TCTGGGCAAACGGGGTGAAGTCGGACAGAGCCATGGGTGGCCCAGCTTAGAGCCAAGTGGCCAGAGTAGGAGAGTAATTCTCTCTCTCTCTCTCAGAATCATTGGTTGAAAAGACTGTTTTTTACCCATTGAATGGTTTTGGCACCTTTGCCTAAAACTCAGTCAGCCATAGAGACAGAAAGCAGATGTGTGGGTGCCAGGGGCTGAGAAGAGGGGAACTGGGGTGCAAAGGGCATGTGGGCTTCCTTTGGGGGTGATGAAATGTGTAGAGCTGGAGGTGGTGGTCGCACAACGTTGAAATGCACTAAATGCCGCGGAATTGTGGAACTTGAGAGGGTTAATTTTATATCATGTGGATTTCCCCTCAGTAAAGAGGATCTGAGTCCAGTGTATTTCCAGTGAAATCATTTCCACGTCACGTGTCTAAAATGGATCTGGCACATTTGTGGGCAAGGTGGCAAGGTCTCGGGGGGGGGGGGACGACCAAAGAAGCAGTCTGCGCCCGTTGGGGAGACGCACATGCTTCCGTCTTAGAAGACAGCTGAGGACCGTGGAGTGTAATTCCCACACAAGGAGCGTCCTGAGCACCCGGGGTTCTCCTGCTCACACCACAGCCCCTGCCCGGCAGTGAGGGAGGGGGACTGAGCAGAGCACTGGGGTCACTGTCCTGGTCTGGGGAATGCGTGGGAAACCCATCACAGAGCGTTCCTGAGATGGGGGCCTGCAGCAAGGGGGGCGGCCACCTGAGGGCAATGGTCTGAGGTCACCAGAGACAGGACAAGACGCCGGGAGCAGCAAAGCCAAGCAACGTGTGGCTGTGGGGACCAAGGGGGACACTCAGGGTCTGGTCCAGGGCTGCGGGAGAGGCAGCCAGTGGGAGGGGCGGAGCCCGGAGGGTGCAGGGAGCCCCAGTCCAGGTATCCACGCGGTCCCGGAAACAGCGCCGAGGCTGCTGAGCTATCCAAGGGCACTTCCTGGCAGTCACTGCGCTGAGCTCTGCGTGGTTCTCATGAACATCCTGTCCTCACACGTCCACACACTAAGGAGCGACTGTCCGGTGAACGGGGACGGGGGAGGTGTGATACGGACACTGAGAATGGCTCGTGGCATGTTCAGGCCATTCGGTCCAGAGTCCTGTGATGAGTGACAGACTTTGAGTGTCAACCCCCCAAGGCTGAGTCGCCCAGAGTTAGAAAAGGTCAATTGTATGTGTCTGCAATAAAAATGTTCAGTCTTAATTTCAGAGCAACTTCTGTGCTTTTAAACTCTGATTCTAAGAGAAAAAAATGCTTTCTAAGTTTTCAGTAAGGAAGACTGTATTGCTTTTGCAATCAGAAATAAAAGACAACCACAACAAAATCTTCATGCCCGGCCGGTGTGGCCCAGTGGACTGAGCATCATCCCATGGACTGAGAAGTCCTGGTTTGATTCCTGGTCAGGGCACATGCCTGGGTTGTCGTGGGCTCAATCCCCAGTAGGGGGCGTGCAGGAGGCAGCCAATGGACGTTTCTCTCTCACATTAATGTTTCCATCTCTCTAAAAAAAATCAATAAAACATATTTTAAAAATCTTCAGGCCCTGGCCGGTTTGGCTCAGCTGTTAGAGCGTTGGCCTGCGGACCAATGAGTCTCGGGTTCGATTCTGGTCAAAGGCGCGTACCTTGGTTGAGGTTTGTACTCGGCCCTGGTTGGGGTTGTGCGGGAGGCAGCCAGTCGCTGTGTCTCTTTTACATGATGTCTCTCTCTCCTTTCTCCCTCTCTCCCTCCCTCCGACTCTGTCTGAAGATAAATGGAAAAATATCCTTGGGTGGTCCTTTCCTATATAACTAAATCTTTTGTTTTTCTTAATCCATAACCTAAGAAGCCTGAAACACCAATCAGAAAGAATACATGTACCCCCATGTTCACAGCAGCACTATTTACAATAGCTAAGATCTGGAAACAGCGCAAGTGTCCATCAGTAGATGAGTGGATAAAAAAGCTGTGGTACATATACACAATGGAGTACTATGCAGCTGTAAGAAAGAAAGATCTCTTATCCTTTGAGACGACATGGAGGGACCTGGAGAGTATTATCCTAAGCGAAACAAGCTAAGCAGAGAAAGACAAATATCACATGATCTCACTTATTTGTGGAATATAATTAACATAACAGTCTGAGGAACAGGGTAGACCCAGAGACGTGGAAGTAGGGTACAGACTGACAATCACCAGAAGAGGGGGTGGGGGGAAGAGATAAACCACAAAACTTGTACGCATGTATGCATAACTGATGGACATGGACAACAATGCTGGGGATGGGGCGGAGGGTGTCAATGGGGGAAAAGGAGAAACATCTGTAACAAAAATAAATAAATAAAATTAAATTAAAACAAAAACAAAAGAGCTTCAGGATTGTGCAGTCACTGCCAGTGGTTCCTGTCATTTATTTGCAAATGTTGTCATTGCCCCGGGACCTCTCCTGACCACAGAGACATCTGCGAGGCGGATCACTTAGTAGGACTTACCTATAAGAAGAAAAGTCGGTATAAACACCACACTTAGGGCGATCTTCCATGAGCGAGTCGACCTGGAAAGAGTAAAACACAGAAGGAATTGAACATCCCAGCCTCACGAACCTTCATTCGAAAGCTACAGCCAAGTCAACAGTGTGCTTATTCTAGGCTGAATTAATTTAATTCCTAACCCATTCTCTTTGAAATCGAGAGAAAATAGTTTCCAGGGTGGTATCCAAAGGCCACTGCAGACAGGAGAGCCCTCCAGATGGGCGGAGTTAAATGAAAATCCCACATTACCATATTCGATAAGGGTTCATTCAGGCTTTGATCAAACCTGGGCTGGGTGCTTGGGCCCACCTTCGGGATTCTGCCTCCTGGGCAGCGGACATTGGCTATTGTGGGGGGTGCTCTTCTCGTGCAGCAACTTTGCAGCACCCCTTTGATTTTGTGGGCAGTTCCTGGCAGGTGCTTCCCTGTTCCCACCGGGGTGGTTCTTTTGTTCTTTTCGCTGTTTGCTTTCCCAGGAGGCAGCACAGAGGGGCAGGTGCAGGGGCTGTGGGTCCTTAGCCCACCCAGGTGCACAGGGCCTCCCTGCTGCCTCCCCGCAGGTGATTGCACACCTGTTCTAACGAGTCGAACCACAGCTGTTGGCTCAAATGGGGTCCCCTTTAACAGTGTGTTGTCAAGTCCCACCCAGGGAGGCAGGAACCCTGCTGGAGTCCCGCAGCCGCTGCACGGCAGACCTCGGAGACTGCAGGTGGTGAGAAGGAGTGTCTGCAAGGGAGGGCTGGCATCTCGCTGCTGCTGAGGTTCTTTCTTATTTATTTATTTATTAATCCTCACACAAGGATATTTTTCCATCTATTTTCAGACAGAGTGGAAAGGAGGGGGAGAGAGAGAGAAACATCGACGTGAGAGGGACACATCAACTGGTTGCCTCCCGCACGACCCCGACCAGGGCCGGGGACGAACTGCAGCTGAGGTACGTGCCCCTGATCTGAATCAAACCAGCGACTCATTGGTCCTCGGGCCGGCGCTCTAACTGCTGAGCCAAACCGGCCAGGGCTGAGGTTCTTTCTTGTGTTTATTTATTTATTTATTTATTTATTTATTATTATTATTATTTTTTTTATCCTCACCTGAGGACATTTTTTCATTTTTTGTTCAGATAGAGTGGGAGAGAGAGAGAGAGAGAGAGAGAGAGAGAGAGAGAGAGACAAACATCGACGTGAAAGGGACACATCGAGTGGCTGCCACCCGCACGACCAACCAGGGCCGGGGACAAACTGCAACCGAAGTACATGCCCTTAGCGGGAACCGAACCCGGGTCTCTCTGGACCGCAGGCCGACGCTCTAACCGCTGAGCCAAACCGGCCAGGGCTCTTGTGTTTATTTTTCAATTGCAGTTTACATTCAATATTATTCAGTATCGGTTTCAGACGTACAGCAAAGCAGTTACAAAATCACATACTCTACAGAGAGGTCCCCCCCACCCCCGCTGCTTCAAGTGCCCACCTGGCCCCACACAGTGATCCAGGTATTGTGGACTCTCTTCCCTACGCTGAATCTACGTCTCTGCGACTGTTCTGTAACGACCCCTTTTCACCCAGCCCCCCACACCCTCCCCTCTGACAGCTGTCAGTCTGTTCTCTGTATCTGCGAGTCTGTTTCTATTTTGTCATTTTGTTCATTAGATTCCACATGAAAGTGAAATCATGTGGTATTTGTCTCGGTATTATGCTCAGTGAAATATCCAGTCAGAGAAAGACAGAAGCTTCTCCTTCCTCATCCTCACCCCCGGCTGCTGTGATTCACCCGAACACCTCGGGCACAGGGAGACAGCCTGCCACCGAGAGTTCTGTGATCCAGAGAAGCCTTCAGAGCAGACGTACATGTTCTCACTGGGTTACTTTCCCAGTAAACAGAGCCCCTAGGACTCAGCAGGTATGACAAGATCTGACCGGACCCATTCCGCGGCTACCCACCAACAGGCGCCCCGGGCCTCGCGGCCCTGGATCAGAGCTTGAATACTGGAGCTCCCCCTGGCTTCTTCCGAAGGGCCCTGGGGCGGCTCCGGCCTTCCACTCATCCCGGGGACAGATGCCACGGATGGCGGGCGGGAGGGAGAGTGCTGCGTGTTTTCCGTCTTTATCTCATGGAAAGCAGGACACTACGCAGAGGGGGCTGGGCTGGCTCTCTGTCTCCTGGCGTGCCTCCTTCAAGGGGGAAACGGAGTGGGCCAATCCTGATGAGCCGGGCCCCTCTGTTGGGCCACCCTCTGTGACACGTCACAATGGCTGTGTCAGGGGTGCAGGGCCCCCCACCCGCAGTCACATCCTGACTGAGCAGACATGCTCTGTAATGGGAAGGTCCCAGAACCTGACCAGGGTACAAGGGGAGAATGAAAACATGATTTTTTAATGTCCCTTCCTTCCCCTTCTTTTTTCACTCACAGAACGTGTAATTGCTTAATCAACAATTTGTTTTTAAAAAAATAATTTTTCTTTATTGATTTTAGAGAGAGAGGAAGGGAGACGGAGATAGAAACATGGGTGAGAGAGAACATAGATTAGCCGCCTCCTGCATGCCCCCGACTGGGGATCGGGCCCACAACCTGGGCATGTGCCCTGACTGGGAACCGAACCAGTGACCTCTTGGTGCATGGGTCGACGCTCAACCACTGAGCCACACCGGCCGGGCTCAACTATATGTTTAACTGTAGGTTCTGGCTAAGATGTTGTTGTAGTTCTCAGTTGACAAGGCAAGAACAGAGACTTTTAACCCAGCCCCGAGCATACATGCCCGGCCACTGGGCACGGCACGCGGAGGCTGGTGGATTGGGTCTCGGGAACACCCGATCACCACTTCCAGAACGCTGGCGGTCCTGTTCCGGGGACCAGTAATGAAGACATCCCTCCACACCCAAGACCGTGGGACTCAAGTCCAGGACAGCAAATCACCAGAAGCCCCCCGTCTTGTTTCCCACACTCCCTTTCCCTGATCCCCTATTTCAGCTTTCTCCTAGCAATCTTGAAGGGAAGGTGGACGTGCAGGATTTGACCTGCCACCTCCCCAGATTTTTGGCCTCTGATATTAAACACGCACTTAAAGCCCAGTCCCTGTCTCTGCTTTGGGGCTGGGTGGTGGCCCCAGACTCAGCTGACCTCTGGTTTCAAACCCACTCCTCGGTGGTAACAAATCAGTCCTGTCCTGGGTTTGCTTGAGGAAAAAGATAAAAGATCACAGATACAACAGAAGGCCCCAAAATAGCATCCCCCTAACTCACCCCTCCCCTTTCTTTCCCACCAATGGCTACAACCTGAAAGTCGTCATTCCCAGTCGTGTTTTGATATCTTACCACATAGATATGTCCATAAAGAAGGCAGCAGTGTGTGTGTGCTTTACCGTAAATGACACACTGCTCAGTCTCCTCACGGTGCAGACGTGGCCATCACCTGCCGGCCATGTGCGGTCAACGCTGGAGGGGTCTGCTTTCCCAGCAGCGAGGTGGGGTCACAGCCTGTCCGTGTGCACCTCCCGCACACACAGCACAGGAGGCGTGGACAGACTACGAGCGCGCTAGTTTGGGGTAAAAATGCCCAGGTGAGAGTTACTTTTCTCTCCGCCCTTTGGAGATACTACCCCACGGATTTTGGAGCCGATTGCTGCTGCTGAGAATTCTGCCTGATCTGCTCTCCTCTTCACCCCTCACCCTTTTTTGGGGACAGTTTGGTCCTTTTCCTCGTATAGTTTTTAAGACTTTCTGTTTTGTCTTTTATGGTCTTCAGTTTCACCTCACAGTGCGTGGGTGCAATTAGCTTTTATTTTGCTTCCTTTCACGGTTTCTAATCTCTACTCTCTGCTGGTTTCAGGGAGAGTGCTATTTTACAATGCACCCCTTCTCTTTGACTCTGGGACATCTAGATCTACCCCCAAGAAACCCCAAACTTCCTACTTTCTCACCTAATGGTCCAACATTCCAGAGAAGCACAACGCTGCATAGCGAAGGGCTGCCATCCACGGTCACCTCTCCTCCCGCCTGCATCTGGTGACCGCGACCTCAAACGTGTACTGTGCACATACAAATACACAGGGCGGGCAAACAGGTGCACAGTGTGAGTATGGAACACGACACAATACCAAACAATAGCAGGAATACACTGTTTCACATACTCACAACTGTAACCCTACTTTTGCCCTAGCCTGTACATATTTATGTAAGATATGTTTATGTCCATCATCTGTACATATGTGTGTGTGTGTGTGTGTGTATGTGTGTGTGAGCGTGTGTGAGTGTGTTCACCTCTAACACTGTTTAAAGTAAGGGTAGCTCACTATAAACCATCTTCTGCATTGTGCTTTTTTCATTTACAAATGTATCTGGGAAGTTTTTCTACATACTTGGAGGTGACCTTCCTCGTTTTTCTTGGCTGCGTGGTACCCTGGTGCTGTGAGCCTGGAGCTGTCCCGTGAGCATTCTGATACTGCAGACGACACACAACAAGCAACCACATGCCACACCGTGCTGCGGGGCTGAGGCTATGCAGGGTGGGGGTGGGGAGCTGCTTTTCCGTCTAGCTGCTCCTGTTTCATTTCTTCCTTCTTTGCTTGCAGAGTTCTTTTCTTAAATCAGGATCACTCAAACATTTATTTATGTACGTGTTGTGTACTTATGTTAAAACTCTTTCAAACTGCTTGTTTAAAAATAAACTCTGTCTGGAACTCATTCATTTCCTGGTGAGTCACTGTCTTCTCTGGGGTCCAGCTCCTCAGTGGCCTGGGGTTTCGGAAAGCAGGCTGGTTCTGGGCGGGTTTCCTACTTCTACCCCCGCGGCTGGGGCTCCTGTCTATTGGCTCCCATGGCTCTCAGGCTGCCTACGTGGTCTGCAGGAGGTGCTGATAGGGACATAGAGAAAGCACACCCCCCTCTGTGCCTACAGAGATGATGTCTTGTTTTCCCAGTGGGGCTGAAAGCCCAAACTGTTACATACTACTGAAACACATAAATATTTGTCAAAAGGGAAGTTTGTCCTTCAATTATTTTAGATGATCATCAAAGAGAAAAACAGCACATTTAGAAATCCCTCGGGTTTGTGAAAGCCAGGTCTAAAGAGCATGGTGGATAATCCCGAGGGGGAAACAGTGTCTCCCTGGTGGTGGCCTCTTAGCTGCTGGGGGTTGGAATGTGTCACAGGGTGAGCAAAGCAGAGAGTGATGTGTCCTGGGGGTATGTAATCAGAGTCCGTCAACAACAGGGTAAAGAAGGGAGACTAGGCCGCAGGGAGGGTCCAGGGCTTTGAAAAATTGGAATTTTACTCAAATACATTTTTTTTCTTTTTTTTTTTTTTATCCTCACCTGAGGACATTTTTCCATTTTTTGTTCAGATAGAGTGGGAGGGAGAGAGAGGAAGAGAGAGAGAGAGAGAGAAACATCGACGTGAAAGGGACACATCGAGTGGCTGCCTCCCGCATGACCATCCAGGGCTGGGGACAAATTGCAACCGAGGTACATGCCCTTAGCGGGAACCGAACCCGGGTCTCTCTGGACCACAGGCCGACGCTCTAACCGCTGAGCCAAACCGGCCAGGGCCATTTTTTTTCTTTTCTCAAAATAGTCATGAACAAGAGATATCTACACAAGATATAAGATATCTATAATAAGATGTCTCTGTATAATATATCTATTACATCTTATAGATATATACAATATAATAAAATATATAATATATACAGATAGCTATGTGTAGATAGGTATATAAGATACATATTTTATCTAAACATCTACTAATGAAACTGAATAAAATTGTTCTCAAAGTGAGATCACACACGAGGAGATGTTGGATCCTTCTAAACACTGAGAGCTATGATGTGACAGAAAGACCACATGTGACAAAGTGTAGGAAATGAAGACACTGAGCTAGTGTCATTCTACATATTCTTGTGCGTGTTTCCATTTGCACGGCACCTTACCTAGGTTCTCATTTGACCGGGTATCTGCAAACATTTGTAGTTTTAATCACACCGCCAAAGTCAACACTTTCTTCTAAGGAATGGTCACTCTTCAGGATAACCCACACAGGGAGGGATTAGTAAGGGAGGTGGTCCGCTCGGGTGTTCTGCACTCTCCTATCAACCCCGTGCAGAAACAGAAAGAGATACTCTTCAGTTACATGGCTCCAGCTACTGGGATCAACACTTTTTAAAACAGCTTTCTCTTGATGGCGCAACCCCCCAGCCCGATGGTGCTTTGACTTGTGAACAAGAAACTTGTGTTATTGTGTTGGCAGCCTCCGCACCTCTCCACACAGTAGGACAAACGCTCGGTGACTTCGTGAGGCTGCATGAGGGGCCAGCTGCCGACCCTGAAATTCATCACAGTATTACGTGAGAGCCGGATGGACCACAGAGTGAGGGCTGGGTCCTGTCACGAGTTATCTCCTCCTCACCCTTTCCTATGTCACCTGCCTTCTACGACTTTGCTTGTTTAATAAAAGCCACACCCTGTTTCACTGAAGTTGCCAAATGACCACCATTAAAATGTCTGTTTTTAAAAAACATGTTTTCAACAAGAGAAGACCAAAGCTCCTCCCTGTTGCTCCAGTCACTGGAACAGGACTTCTCCAGGGTTTCGCCATAGCTCACCTTGTCCGACTCACACCAGGTCAACACCGGTCTTCTCTCAGTGGCCAGAGCGGCAGGGAGCTTTTCCGGTGACAGAACTGCCATGCCTGTTGCGGCCACTTGGCGTCGCCCAGCAGTGGGCAAGATGATGTCCAATCCGGGGAGCGGGATGCACGCCGCAACCCCCTACCTGTGTGGACCCCAAATCCAGCAGGGCCAAAGTTCGCGCTACAGAAATCCAGGATTGGGACTCTGAGCCTCACTGTTCCGTAGAAACAGGGCCAAAGGCTTTTAAAAAGTGTCTCAAATACCCAGCTGGTGTGGCTCAGTGGTTGAGCCTTGACCCATGCACCAAGAGGTCGCTGGTTGGGTTCCGGTCAGGACACATGCCCAGGTTGTGGGCCTGCGGGAGGCGGCCACTCGATGTTGTCTCTCATCGACGTCTCTGATGTCCCTACCTCCCTCTCCTTTCCTCTCTTTCTAAAATCAATAAAAGTATCTCAACTCCCAGGGCAGAAATAGTTCTGAAAAATCAAGGTGCCAGAAAGGACGTTTACAGGATAATTTTACTACTGATGCACAACGGGCAGACATGTGTGCTTGCTGAGTTTCCCAGGTACTTATTCGTCCTCTTTTTAAAATGCATGAATGACCGGGAGCTTTCCGAGACCCCTGTGGGGAAAGTCGGGGCGCGGCGGCCGCGGGGCCAGAGGACTCGGAGACCGGCCCCGCCCCGCCCCGCCCCGCCCCGCCCCGCCTCGCCCCGCCCCCTGCCGCGACCCCGCCCCCTGCCCCGGCCCCGCCCTCTGCCGCGGCCCCACCCCGCTCGGGTCCGGGCGGTTGACTGGCAGAGTCCGTGCTCCACCCCTGGCACTGATTGGTCTGCTGCGGCCCCACAGGCTGCCCCGATTGGCTACCGGCGCTCCAGCCGCGCCCGCCGGTTGGCCGCCCGTCCGTTGCCCGGGCGACGCGAGTTGTTGTGGCTCCGCGCGGCGCCGGGAGTTCGGATTGGCCCCGCCTGGCCGGCCGACTCGGCCTCTGGCGCAGCGGGAGGCGCCCACCGAGACCCACGGCGACAGGTGAGCGGGGCGGCCGGCCGGGGGTCCGCACGGGGGGCCCTCTGTGGCCCGGGCCGGGGACCTGGGGACCTGTCCCCCCCGCGGTCTACCTGTGCGGACGTGCACGCCCTTCCTGGCGCTGACACGCCTGCGTCCGCGCAGGAGGAGGCGGCCCGACGCCCGCTGCCCTGAACGCGGCGCCGCCGTCCCCGGGCATGAGGAACGCGGGCAAGGAGCTGCACGGCGCCCCCAGCCGCTACGCGCCCTGCGGTGAGTGCCCGCGCCGCGCCCGCGCGGATGGACCAACGCGTGACCCCCAGGAAGCGGCACCTCTGCCCCCGCGTCAAAGCAAAGGGAGACCGGGGAGGAGGGCGGGGTCCCTCTCTCTCTCTTTTCAGAAAGCAGACCAAAGCAAACAAAAAGCCGGCTGCCTGCTGCCCGGGCGTCGGGCGATCGCATCCGTCTGACCCGTTCTCCGTGCTGGTCTCTGCAGCTCTCAGCTCTTTTCCCCGAATGGCGACCTACTGTCTTCCTTCCTCAGCGGCATCCAGTGTCTCCCCCATTGCCTTGCTTCGGCTCCTAATGTGAACCCCAACCGAGTTCACGAACCCTTTGCTCTAAGCGCCTGGCACAGAAACCGGGCTTCCCTGGGTTCGTGTGGCTTCTCAGTTAGGAGGGGCAGAAATGGGCAGAGGGGAAGGAGCAAGGCCTGGGTGCTGTGGGCTGTTTCTGCCTTTGTTTTGATTGTTCCCCGTCCTGGGATGGGCTGGAGAGGGGTGGAGGCGGGATCCAGGAGCTGCTGGGAGCTGGGAGCGGCAGGGTGGGGCCGGCAGGTGCGCCTCAGCCCTCACAGCGCTGGAAGTGGAGCAGAGCGTGGCCTTCACGTGATCTAATGTGCTTCTAGTCCGGAGATCCGGCTGTGGCCACTGTGGGGGACACCGTCTGGAGACAGGGGGTGCAGGAAGCATAGCGGTTTCCCCTTCTCTGCCCTCTGTGTGCCCTCTCCGTGCCCCAGTGAGCAGCCTCTCCTGTATGAAGAAGCACTGAGAATAAGCACTTTTATACATTAACATTTAACCTCAAAACAACATGACGAGGAGTCATTAACCGCGGTTTATAGGTGAGGAAACCAAGGCACAGAGTTAGAGGACGCGGCTGGAGGGCACACCCCTCACAGGTGGCTCCTCTGCCCAGGCTTCACCCTGTTCTCTGAGGCCTCAGCAGGCAAAACGAGGGCCAGCGGTGCCTTGGGAGCCCCCCCGGTATGTGGTTGTGCCACACAGCTCTGCCCGGAGAGCAGAGAGCTGCGGGTGGGTGCTCACTCTTCCTCTCCGCTGACTCCTTATTGATGCAACATGGTGATCATAGAAATCTGCGCGAGAGTCGTGATCTGGGGCCGTACAAGCACTAAGAACCTTTGAGTGACAGAAGCTGCAAGACAGTTCTTGTCCCCTTTAACCCTGTGTGTGTGCTGGTGACAGCGGGCTCAGTGGTTAGGGCCCTGGCTCTCTGAGCTCCTTTGTGTGTGGTTATAATTGGTGGACCCAGAGCTTCCAGTAATGAGAAGGAAGAAGACAGTGTTCTCTGTGGGTTAATTAGTAACCAAAAAAAAAAAACAACAAAAAAACAGAAAGGAAAAATAAGACAACTGAATGCCTTACTTCTAAAAGAGAAATAACTTGACCAGAATACGAGCAGAGTATGAAGCTTGTAAACTTTTAATTCTTAATTGGATTCTCTGTGGGCTTCTGCACAATTCCTTACACCTTACCCAGGGTTTTTTCCCTCCTTTTCAAAACCATAGTGTTGATTCAGCTAATTACTGTCCTTTAGAGATTGAAAAGATTTGCCGTGTTAAATATTTACTTGCATGCAGTGAACCCAGCTTTAGGTCTAAGTAGAAATTGGATGTCTTAGCTTTTAGCTTAGAGGATGATTACTTCTGATATGTAAATTGGTCAATTCGGCACTATTTTTCTGTGTGCCTCCTGTATTAAGCAGGGTTCTCCAGAGCAACAGAACCAACAGGATGTGTATCTGTGTATATATATATATATATATGAGAGAGAGAGAGAGAGAGAGAGAGAGAGAGAGAGAGAGAGAGGTGATTTTAAGGAATCATCAGTTTCACAGTTTCATAGTTGTGAAACAGGCATGTCCAGAATCTGTAGGGTGGGCCTGCAGCCTGGGTCCAGGGCAGAGCTGATGCCATAGTCCTGTGTCTGAAGCCATCTGGAGGCTGAATTCCTTCCTCCTGGGGACCTCTGATTTTTCTCCTAAGTCCCTGAACTGATTAGAGGAGGCCCACCCACATTGTGGAGGGTGATCTGCTTTACTCATAGTCCAGCGATTTAAGTGTCAATCTGAAAGATGCCTTCACAGCACATATATCCTATGGCAGTCTTTCCCGTCTTGGACAGTGAGACCCTTCCTGGCATAGCTGTCTTTCAGGCAGTGGACGAAACCAACCTGAACGTCACTGTGATAACTCGACCTTGGCCTTCTTCTCTTGCTAGACTGGTATTACCACCTCCCTGTGAAGCGGTCTGAGAAGGCTGTGGGTGCCCCACCAGTGTCCCAGATCCCAGGTCTCAGCGAGCTCCGGGACCCACCCAATGGGCACATGCTGGGGACACGGAGGTACTGGATCAAAGAGACGGACTCAGAGTACGTGAAGCTGGCCAAACAAGGAGGCCGGCCCGGTAAGCACCCTGATGCCCAGGGTCTCTGCTTTGTGGGGACAGCCATAGGACCATTGGTCATTATTTTTTCATATGAGCATATCACTGTACAAAGTTGGGTTTTGCCCAGGCCATTGGAGATGGAGGTTAATTGACGCAGTGAGGGTATGGATACTCTTCAGGGACACACTGCAGTTTATGAGAAGTTAGACTCTGTAGACTGAGTTCGCGGAATTGGCCCCGGAGGACTTTCTTCCGAGTGACACCTTGGCCGTGATTCACCGTTGCACGTTCTAACGGCAGAGTCTCGGGAAGCTGTCCACGGGGCAGAGTCCGTCTTTGCAGTTCACTGGCCTTGCTGACCAGGGAGCGAGGCGTTCATCCCTGTGGTTTGCTCTCGTGGCCCCTGTCCTGCGCATTCTCACGTGCTGAGCAGCGGGACCTGGGCGAGCCTCGGGCTGATCTGTGGTGTAACTGAGAGCGCACTGCCTGCGTGTGCTCACAGAAATCGCCGACCAGGCGGAGGGTCCCGTGCACAGTGCCCCGTCGCTGGCCCGTGTCACGAGGGACACCGAGGGTCATGAACCTTTTTTTCTGGCTGCCATCATCCCTAAGAAGGTTGTCACAGGGAATGAAAATCAAAATGACAACATCTGGGCTGTGCTGTTAAGGAGCCCAGAACAAACCACCGGGTTCAGTCCACATAAAGCACACAGAACAGAGCCTCCCACTCCCGGCCAGTGGGGAAAGGACGAGTGGGCCAGCCGGCAGATCTGATTAAGGTCTGAGATCAGATCATAGGATGTGTCAGCACTAATTTCCAGCAGGGACAGTGACAATACTAAGGGGGGTTAGAGATGAGACAGAGACAGAGATAGCAATAGCGATAGAGGTGGATGGAGATGCAGGTGGAGGTAGTGACAGAGACAGAGATAGAGACAGAGATAGAGAGAGACAGAGATTAGATAGAGATAGAGACAGAGATAGAGGTAGAGGTACATAGAGGTAGAGGTGGAGGTAGGTGGAGGTAGAGGTGGATGGAGGTGGATGGAGGTGGATGGAGGTGGATGGAGATGGGTGGAGGTGGATGGAGGTGGGTGGAGGTGGGTGGAGGTGGATGGAGGTGGGTGGAGGTGGGTGGAGGTGGGTGGAGGTGGAGGTAGAGGTGAGATAGAGGTGGATGGAGGTGGATGGAGGTGGGTGGAGGTGGATGGAGATGGATGGAGGTGGGTGGAGGTGGATGGAGATGGATGGAGGTGGATGGAGGTGGGTGGATGGAGGTGGATGGAGATGGGTGGAGGTGGGTGGAGGTGGATGGAGGTGGATGGAGGTGGATGATGGAGGTGGATGGAAGTGGATGGAGGTGGATGGAGGTGGATGGAGGTGGATGGAGGTGGATGGAGATGGATGGAGGTGGATGGAGGTGGATGGAGGTGGGTGGAGGTGGATGGAGGTGGGTGGAGGTGGGTGGAGGTGGGTGGAGGTGGGTGGAGGTGGGTGGAGGTGGGTGGAGGTGGGTGGAGGTGGATGGAGGTGGATGGAGGTGGATGGAGGTGGATGGAGGTGGAAGTAGAGGTGAGATAGAGGTGAGATAGAGGTGGATGGAGGTGGATGGAGGTGGAAGTAGAGGTGAGATAGAGGTGGATGGAGGTGGATGGAGGTGGGTGGAGGTGGGTGGAGGTGGGTGGAGGTGGATGGAGGTGGATGGAGATGGATGGAGGTGGGTGGAGGTGGATGGAGATGGATGGAGATGGATGGAGGTGGGTGGAGGTGGATGGAGATGGATGGAGATGGATGGAGGTGGATGGAGATGAATGGAGGTGGGTGGAGGTGCAGGTGCAGACAGTGACAGAGGCAGAGACAAGGCAGATGCAGAGGAGAAGGACAACGCAGATGCGATGACATGATGCCCTGGGATCTGGCTGAGGGGACAGCAGAATTCACACTATTCTGGCCACTGTTCTCTAACTCAGAAATATTCAAAAGTCAAGAGTTAAGCTTTTCTCACTGACAGTAAGAAGTCAGTAAGTGTTGGCTGCTACCATTGGCCTTCTGTTGTGATCATCACATTGCTGTCCGTAACCAGTCCCTGACACCCGCCCTGGCCCTCAGCTATGAAAAAGCCCTTGGGTGGGGGTGGGGAGACGGGAGGGAAAAGCCAGAGAAACCAGAGAGGAGGCAAGTGGATCAGAGCTGTTGGGGACAACTTCTCCCTAAAATGCTGTGGGGTCAGGGACAGCCCCATAGTGGCAGAGGACAGTCAGACTGACCTAGGCTACAGGGATGGCATGGGGCCGCTGAGAGGGCAGCGAGCCAGCAGCCCCCTGGAAACCTGAGGAGTTCTGCTCCCTCCAGTGCCAGCCCGGAGCGCTGAGCCACCCCCAGGAGTGGGTGGGCGTGCCATGCACAAATGCCAGCTTAGGACCAGGGGTGGGATTGCGGAGCATGGGTTTGTTCCTCCTCAACACGAAGCAGGACCCCCATCTCAACATGGGCACAGGTGGCTAAGGACAGGGTCACCCTGATTCCTATAGCTTCGGAGCCCAGAACCCAGGAGAAGTCACAGTGTCCCTTGTAAACTGTGACCTGCCTGCTCGTCGTGCCGGGTGCTGGGTGGGTGGAAACCACTCACCGTGCCTCCTTTTGGTTTTGAGACCTGTTGATGCACTTTGCCCCGGGGACCAGGAAAGGCACCCCGGTAGCCTACGCCTTGCCGGACTGGTACGTCCACCACAGCAAGCCGTCCACAGCCACCCAGAGGCAGTGAGTACCTGAGGGGTCTCGCTGTGGTTCGTCTTCACAGGAGAAAGAGATGGAGGAGGAGATGGAGGGAGCAGGGGAGAGAAGAGGGAGGACTGAGGTTGGAGGGGGAGCTCAGCAAGCGGCCAGGCAGCTGATGGCAGGCCTCCCTCTGCTTCTAGAGGTCTTGCTGCCTGCATGCCCGACTACATGGTCCACGAAGAGTTCAACCCTGATCTGGGCAGTGGGAATTACGAGTCCAGAAGGGGGCCGTTCGACTTTGACATGAAGACCGTGTGGCAGAGGGAGGCCGAGGAACTTG
This sequence comes from Tadarida brasiliensis, assembly GCA_030848825.1. Lineage (NCBI taxonomy): Eukaryota > Metazoa > Chordata > Mammalia > Chiroptera > Molossidae > Tadarida > Tadarida brasiliensis. The sequence continues at coordinate 100,739,474 of CM061267.1, read as the reverse complement.
GAAAGAAGAAGACAAAGGTGACAGGCGCCCCGAGAGAGGGGGTCACGGCCCTGCGCGGTGGCCCCTGAAGGGTGATGTGGTTTTGCCGGTGGTGTGTGTGTTGTTGCCCATGACATCGCTGGGCTCAGAACTTCCGATCGGGGTCTCCTGAGAGGCAAGGGCCCCCCGCCCTCGGCAAGCACGGTAGATTTCTTGTCATTACCATCTTCTTCAGAAGTCCGCTCAGTAGCCCCCCACCCCATGCAGTCCTGAGCCTGGCTCTCCCGTGTGGCACAGCCATGGAGAGCCATCCCTGTCCTGGTGCAGATCCTTGATCATTCGTGGCTTGTCAACCCCTTGGCTTGTTTCTAGTCTTGATCAGTGAAGCCCCTGTCGACCGCACAGACAGGTGTGTGAACATCGGCTCCCCTGCACTTCACCTGGGCAAATGCGTACCAGCTGGGTTGCTGGGTCATGGCACAGGCATGTTCACCTGCACAGGAAGTCGCCCGTGGCCTCCACCGTGGCCACCCGTGTTCCAGGCCCCCTCCCTGCAGCGCAGGCAGCCGGGGCTCCAGTCTCATGCTCCGGACCTTGTCTGGGTTCAAGCCTTTCTAGGAGGTACCTGCCGTGGTGGTTGAAATGCACATTTCCGGGGCTGATGATGCCTTGAGCATCTTTTCATGTGCTTTTCCCCAAAAATATCTCCCTCCACGAAGCACCTGTCCCAATCTTACCCATTTTTAAACCAAGATTGTTTTCTTCGTATTGAGACTTGAGAGGTCTTCGTGTATTCTGGAGACGTCCTTTCCAGACGTGAGCCCAGCCTGCATTTTCCCTTCTGTGGCTTGTCTTTTTCCTCTTAACAGTGTCCTTGGAAGAGCAGAAGTTCTTAATTTGGGTAAAGTCTGATTCATCAGGTTTTTTCATTTATGACTTTGCTTTTGATTTTGTATCTATGAATTTTTTTTTATTCTCACCCGAGGATACTTTTTTCCACTTTTATCTTCAGATAGAGTGGGGGTGTGGGGGAGAGAGAGAGAAACATCAGCGTGAGAGAGAGATATCAACTGGCTTCCTCCCGCACAACCCTGACCAGGGCTGGGACCAGAACCGCAACCGAGGTCCGTGCCCTTGACCAGAATCGATCCCAGGACTTTGGTGTGCGGGCCGACGCCCCACCGCAGAGCCACACCGGCCAGGGCCACATATCCAGGACATTTTTGCCCAGCCCCAGGTCACAGAGTTTCCTCCTGTGACTTGGAAAGTTTCATAGACCCCCCTCCCAGATTTACATCCTCACCCCCACCCCCAGCATCTGTCCTTCTCCCCAGCACGTCCTAGGATGTATTTCAGGAGTAACCTTCCCATCACCCCCACCCTCGTCCCCTGCCGTCTGGGTCGGAGTCCCTGGCCTTTGAGTGTCTCTCCTCTGAGCCCCCTTCCACGCTCCGACAGCACGCCTGCCCACTTTCCCTCCCTCAACGCCTTCAGCCACACTGGTCCCGCCCCCTTCTCTGCCACATTGGCCCCTCCCCCTTCTCTGCCACACTGGTCCCTCCCCCTTCTTCTCTGCCACACTGGCCCCGCCCCCTTCTCTGCCACACTGGCCCCTCCCCCTTCTCCTCTGCCACATTGGCCCCTCCTCCTTCTCCTCTGTCCCTCCTGGATTTCTGGGGCAGGATCAGCTCCTCTGCAGCAGACACACCCTCTCAGTGCCTGCGGGGCGGGGAGGTTGTGCCAGGGCAGAGTGGACCGGACTCTCTTCCTGTGGCTATGTGAGCCCACCTTCAAAGATGACCCAGGGCAGGTCTTCACTCCCTGTCCACCCTGGTCCCCACTGGAAGGCTCAGGGTGAAGGAACCGAGGTTCCCCAGAGACGCCTCCAGGGAGGCTGTGCCTGAGCCCTGCTGGGGCTGCCCCCTCTGAGTTTGGGACCCTGTCCTCCTGGAGCCCTGTGAGGACCTGGGCTCCTCAGTATTTCACACCGTGAGCGGTTCTGTTTCTTCCTGAGCAGATGCGTCTCTGCTGGAATACGCGGGGCTGTGAGCTGCCCGTGGCCTGTCACCATGTGGTGAACCAGGAATTGCCACACTGCGTGGTCCTGGGGCTGTTGCTGGCAACACGACTGCCACGCCACGGTCCCGCCTGACTTCCAGTCCCGTCTGACCCCACGCCGCGGTCCCGCCTGACTTCCAGTCCCGTCTGACCCCACGCCGCGGTCCCATCTGATGTGCGCTGCGTCAGGCTGCTGAGCGCTCTTCCCTGAAGCAGGGTTTTGTGTGTTTCTTTGCATAGGTGAAGCTCCCGGCCATTAACTCCAAGTACCCCAGCAAAGCGGGGACCCCAATGGGCCCCAAAGACCCTGCTGGAAGTAGATTCTCCTTCCCTCCCATGTAAGTGCTGGGGCGGCGCCAATCTGTCTGGGTTTGGTGGGGTCTGGTCTTTGGTCCAAGTGACCACAGTGACCGTGGGGCAGCAACATGCTGGGCTCACGTGGGCCTGTGGATAGCGGCTCCCCACCACGCTCAGCGGGGTGCCTCCGAGGTCGCAGCCTCCCATCGCCTGGCCTGCGGCCTCTGTCCTGTTTCCCTCTCCAAGGGGGCCATCCCTCTTCCCTTTCCCCAGGTCCCAGTTTGTGCTGGAATTAGCGTGGTCAGTTGTCTAATCCTTCAGAGGGAGAGTCTGTTACGTTTCAAGGACAATAAGCTGCTGATGCATTACCAGCGTGTTTGCCGAGAGCTCTTCTGGGTCAGCGCTAACCTTTGTGCTAATCTCCGTTTGTTTTTCTGCTTTTGAGGCCTGGTCAAAAACCCGGCTCCCCCACGAACTTCTCCAAGCTCATCAGCAACGGGTACAGGGACGAGTGGATGCAGCAGCACTCTGACGTGGACAGGAGCGCCCCGCCGACGCCCGGAGTGCCCCCCAGGGACCTCGAGGGGCAGGAGGCGAAGCAGCGCCCAGACCCGGAGGCTCCGGAAGGCTCTGCCGAGGCCCAAGGTGAAGTGCACCCCGCCAGCCACGCGCCTGCAGGCTGTGTTCCCCGCCAGTTTCTCTTGTCTCCTCGCGTGTCCCGATGCCCCACCTCAGAGCCACCTGCAGAACCACAGAGGTACTGAGGTGGCAGGTACACACAGGAAACGTGGTTTGCTTTTTTCCTCTTTATTCAGACGAATAGCTAACGTCATGATTTCTATGGCTTTATATTTCTCTTTTTTGTTAACCCTCACCCGAGGATATTTTTCCATTGATTTTTAGAGAGAGTGGAAAAGGGGGAGTGGGGGGGCAGACCGGGGCCAGGGACTGAACCTGCAACCCAGGTATGTGCCCTCGACTGAGAATTGAACCCACAACAAAAGTGTCCGTGGGCTAATGCTCTAACCACTGAGCAAAACAGGTCAGGGCTACATTTTTCTTTTCTTTTTTTAAAAAATATATTTTAATTTATTTTGGGGGGGGAGAGAGAGGAAGGGAGAGAGAGAGAAACATCGATCGGCTGCCTCCTGCACGCCCCCTACTGGGGATCGAGCTCGCAACCCGGACATGTGCCCTGACCAGGAATTGAACCAGGACCGCTTAGTCCATGGGGTGACGCTCACTCCACTGAGCCACATCGGCCAGGCTACATTTCTTTTTAATTGCCAAAATGTAGATGCTTTGTTTGGTATACCAAGCACATGATATACCAGATAATATCCAGTTTGTCTCCCGGATCCCGAGGACTCTCCCCTGCGATGCTGGGACTGCACAAGCAGCTCCCCTTTGAGGGGGTCTCAGCAGAGGCCCTCGGCTCTCCGAAAAGAACTCACAGTTCCAACTGGAAGTCACTCCACTATCGGTGTTCCTCACACTTTGATGTTAAACTCTGAGTGGTGTAGAAGTTTTCCTGTGATTAGATGTTCAAAATACTCTGTTGACTTTATTCTTGGCAGTCGTGGTCACAGGTAGAATCGTTCTTACTTTCAGCCGTGTCCACCTTGAACCTAGTGTGCCGTGTGTCATGTCTGTAGCTCCAGGAATTACTGACCGTTTGCCTGGAGGCGACTCCTTTTTCCTCTGAGGCTTCATTCCTTGACTGAGGAGGAAGGAGGCGTGTCTGTCTCTTCATCCGAGTGGTCTCAGCCGCTGTGTGACCCAGGGCACTGCTGGCCTTTCCGCGTCCAGCTCCTCGCTCTGCACCCCCACCGAGTAAGGGGGCATCCTGCTGCCCACGGGCCCTGGCCCCACGCTGGCCCTCGAGGCCTGGCCAGTCTGTGGATGACACCCTGCCCTCTCGCCACTGCCTGGTCCATATGTGACTGGTTCCCACCAGATGCTCTGAAAAGTGCACGTTTGAACTTTGCAATGGGCCGTTCTGTCCTGTGACGTATCATTTTCAGTAATATAACCTTTTACTGATTTTTAAAGTAATTATTAGAAGTACTAACTCTTTTAAAAGTTGATCTGTTTCATGAAATTGAACAACCAATGTACTTGTTCTTTATTCCAGAGTCTTCTCCAACAAGTGAGTATTTCTAGAGACTATATTTGCATCGAAATACAAAAATGTCTGACAGAGAAATGGACGAAGTGCCTCCATCTGCAGCCGAGGCTGCCCGGCAGCCGGGACGCCCCTCTCCAAGCCGCACGCATTCTAAGGGCGACGCTGGCAGAGCATCTGAGTTCTACACGGTTTGGGGGCAGCAAGGGAAGGAGCACCCACATGGTGACAACAAGAATACTTTGTTACTTATGCGTATGACACAAAATGGAACACCACTTAGTTCGGAGATGCCCCCTGCGCCACACCCCACGTGAGAGGTGTGGGTTTCAGTAAGGGCCAGGCTGAGGCCCAGGGGCTCCCCCGCTCGGACCACTTAGCATTGTAGCATTATTTCTGTGCGTGGTCTCACATAGATAGGGTTACTTCTCCACTGACAAGTTATATGACCTCGTTAAGGAACAATCATGTAACATTGTTTAAACTTACCAACTTTCTATCGGAAATCAATCACGGCACATGCCACGCTATCTGTGTCCCTAAAGTAGCAAGCCCTGCTTAATCTCAGCAACACTGTAGCCATTCAAATGTAACGCAGGACGAAGTAAGCAGAGAAGCCCTGTGATCGGGAGGGAGCGCCCCTCGGTGGGTTGAGTAGACTGGCTTGGGTGTCCACCAGGGAGCTGAGGTGTCCCTACGAAAACTCAGGCTCCCGCCCTCGCCAGAATTTCTGCCCCTAGACTAACGGTGGCCACACACTCCTCCCCTGTTTCCTCTTCACCTGCTGTCCATCTTGGCTTTTACTCGATAAACCACGATCGCAATCGGCACGCCTGTCCTTTCCATGGGGAACCACTGAGAGGCTGTCACGGAAACATTCTGGACCTCATCCAGGCTGCTTGTCATGTTTCCTTTCCTCCACGAGACACAGGACTGTTACTGTTTTCGTCCTTATTGCAATGTTCTCAGTCGTTGCAGATGTGTGGGCGTGCCGGCGCTGGCTCGAGGTGCGCCAGGCACAGCGCCGTGCCTGGAAAGGGCCGCCCTTTAAGCAGGTGCGAGGCCTTGGCGTGCAGGGGCTGGAGCCACCGTGTCCTCGGGGGCTGGGAAGCCAGGGGACTCCTTAGACCGTCACCTCCCTCCCGCCCACGGGCCTGGCTTCAGCTGTGCTCACCCTGTTAGCTCAGCTCCTTCCAGCGTGTGCAGGCTGACTCTCGGACCCACGTCTCTGGCGGGCGCCCCGCCCTGGTCCTCTAGTGTGAAAGCTGGAGATGTTCCCCACGCGTGACCCGTACCTTTGGATAGGACCGCGCTAGAGTTTCATGTAGACTTCAGGAATAAGCCTTATGGTCAGATACAGAAGCATGACCTCCCCTTTATTTAAATGCATGGCTACGTGTTTCGGTTTGTAAACATGTCACTGTGGGTGTCTCTTTCCTGCCCACTCACCGCTGTGCTCCGCTCTGCAGGTCCAGCAGCATCTCCGTCCACAGCGACACCCGCAGAGCTCAAGTAACCCCGATCAGTGGATCAGTGCGTGAGCATCACCTCCCCGTGGCTGCGGTGACCGGCTGCCCCACAGCTGTATTTATAGGCTCCTGTTGTGCTCCCCGAATATAGATTCTGGTGAAATCAGTGTCTTAGAGCAGGCTTGACGTCACGGTTGCGTAGGTGGTGCAAGGCCTGGTTCTGCCTCCTGCGTCTCCCTGGGGTGTCGGGAAGTGGCCTGTGGGATGCGGGCCTCGCAGACATCCTCACTGAAGTCCGCCAGTCAGACTCTGCCCAGAGGACACTCACGGCCTTTCCCACGATTGTAATCTCTGCAGAAGTCGTTTCTCTGTGAAAAAACTGTAGCATATTGTAATCCAGTTCATACTAAAAAAGATGCATTTATTAGGCCTTGACGTTTTAAACATTTAATATAAAAACATTGGAGCATTTGCTATTTTAAAATTTTTGCTAATTTTTAAAAAATAAACCGGAGTCTATAATATTAAACATTTGTTATATTTTATCCTTTAAGTAAAAAATATGTTCGATTTTAGTATTTAATTTGGTAGTCTTCACAAAAAGTCTTTAATAGTCTGACCAGATTCTCTTGTTTGATAAATGTTTTTACTGTTTGTATGTATTTAGCATATATATATATATATATATATATATATATATATATATATATTTTTTTTTTTATCCTCACCCGAGGACATTTTTCCATTTTTTGTTCAGATAGAGTGGGAGAGAGAGAGAGGAAGAGAGAGAGAGAGAGAGAAACATCGACGTGAGAGGGACACATCGAGTGGCTGCCTCCCACACGACCCAACCAGGGCCGGGGACAAACTGCAACGAAGGCACGCGCCCCCAGCGGGAACTGAACCCGGGTCTCTCTGGACCGCAGGCCGACGCTCTAACTGCTGAGCCAAACCGGCCAGGGCGCATCTTTATATTTTGTACAGTTGATTCATTAGTAAAATGATTTCCTGGTGGCAGATTGCCAGGACGCCAAACAAGGTCACAGGTGTTTTAGCTTCTTTCCTAGAGTAAACGTAAACCCTCGCTCACCCAGCCTTCAGAGGTTTCTAATGAGCTCTGAAATGAGACGCGTCAGTGAGCACGGTGCCTGTGCTGTTTGATCACACTGACTTCACTGGGCTGTGCAGCTGGGGAGGTGTGGATGCGAACGAATCGAAAGAATGCGACAGGAGAGGAGACACGTGTTTTCCTCTTTTCTTCCTCTCCTTCCTCCCCTCAGTCCCAGCCTCACTTTCTGACATCCCTACCCTAAGAAAAATCCCGGGGAACAGATATCGGCAAGTACAACTCTTTCATTCTCTTTCAGGATATTAGAGTCAGAGACCCCTGTGGTTTGGGGAGGGACAGCACTGAAGTGAGGACCTGTGTTCTGTCCCCTCCCGCTTTCCCGACTCTGAATCTCACCTTAACGCCCTGTGACACACACGCCCTGGAAGCCACCTGAGGAGAGTTCTTCCTCAGACTGAAAGTGACCGAGAGGCTGAGGACCCCGGCACAGGACCCGAGAGAACCCTGCCTGGACAGCCTCTGTCGCAGGGCAGGGTGTGTGTGTGTGTGTGTGGGGGTGGCACGGAAAACACAGGACAGAGGAGAAATAAGCAGAAGAAAATAAATGTTCAAAACACGTGGCCACACACGATAGAAAGATACTGCACGCATACATTTCAAAACCCGGAGTCGCCCTGGCCGGTTGGCTCAGCGGTTAGAGCGTCACCTGCAGATCAAAGAGTCGCGGGTTCAATTCCATTCAGGGGCACGCACCTCCATTGGGGGTTCGATCCCAGCCCTGGCTGGGGTGTGGCAGGAGGCAGCCAATGTGTCAGGAGGCAGCCAATCGATGTGTCCCTCTCACGTCGAAGTCTCTCCCTCCCTCCCTCCCACTCCATCTGAAGATAAATGGAAAAATATCCTTGGGTGAGGATTAAAAAATAAAAATAAAAACCAGTGAGTTCATCACTGCACTTAGCAGCGCAGCCTTTGAGTCCCGTCATTCCCACTTTGTCTGTTCCATTGCTCCCTCTGCCACGGGCTGCGTATTTGGGGCCCCCACCCAAATTCACATGTTGAAACCCCAGTCCCCAGTGGGGTCGTGTGAGGAGGCGGGGCCTTCCTGAGGCAGTTAGGGTGCGTGAGGTCATAGGGTGGGGCCCACGAGATCAGTGTCCTGAGAAGAGACACCCGAGAGCGCTCTCTCCGACACGGGAGGACAGAGCGGGGGCGCACCTGCAGACGAGGAACAAGCTGCTGGGTCCCTCACCACGGCCAGTCAGGGTGGCACCTTTCTGGGACTTCCCTGCCTCCAGAGCTCCTGGGAGACTGTGCGGTTTGAGCTGCTGAGCGTGGTACCTTGTCGGGGTGCCCGAGCTGACTAAGCGTGTGTGAGAGAGGGAAGCAGGAAGAAGTCAGCACTGAGGACATGTCTTCAGTAATGTGTAAATAACTTAGGCAGTTTTCAAGGAACTGGATTACACAACCGCAGGGCTGGCTGGGCAGGAGGTCAGGTGGGCAGAGCGCCCGCAGGAACGGGCAACCCCCGTGTGAAAGGGTTAATAATGTTTTAACAAAACTAAACTCCATTCTGACCCTCAGTTACTGCACGTACGCACCCTGGCAGTTTCTTTTTTGTAAACATAAGGGCCTTGAGAAACCCAAAGATAAGGGGTTAATGAAGGCCTTGAGAAACTCAGAGGAACCATAAGAAAAAAGAGATGAATGATGGCCCTGACCTCTGCCGGAGCAGACTCCTTACCTCTGAGACAACTCCTACCAACCCAGACACCAATTACGCGGTGCCAAGAGAATGTGGGTTTTTTTAATGTAGTTTTTTTCTGTAGTTTGTGCCTATATAAGCAAAGAACAAAGGAAGCTCGGGGCTGAGGATGTGGGGAAGCTGTACCCCCCCAGCCCGCCAGTGTAACAGCCCACCGGTGTGATAAAATGCTCCTTTCTCTACACTGGCCTTACGTTGAGGATGTGATCTCCCACCCGCTCAGACCTTTTACCGTGCATAGGATGTCCTGCCTCGGGAATCCTCGGCTCTGCTCCGACGGTCCTTGACAGAATCCAGTCGGCACGGTTATTTAGGATGATCTCCTTTCCTAAACGTCACTGGTTACAGACCACTCATCTCCAACACGCCTGGACCGAGTCGGGACCAGCTGCCTGGTCTGGCCAAGTTCACACACAAACGGACCATCACAAACAACAGCGCCCAACACATGACTGATGGTTTTGTTTTCTGTTTTTTTGATTTACAAAATAACACCGAAAGAATGGAACCTAATTCTGTACCCCTAACGAGTTCAAAGCAAACCCTCTCGTGATTTCAAACGGCCTGCAGGGATTGAAAGGCCCCGCTCCCGCCCCGCCTCCCCCACCCGGACCTTCTGGAATTCGCTTTCTGCTTTGTTTTTTAAAATGGGATAACTTTGTATTGTAAATCCCAGACAATGTGCTTTAGTTTTGTTTCTTTTCTACTCCAAACAGCCGCAGGCCCCACATTAGGCCGTGAGCCAATGCACTGGCCACAGCCAGCGTTTTGATTGCTAATGAGACAGAATGGAGGAGAACAGCACCGCCCCACCTGTGGGAGGGCAGGTACCTTGGTGTCACACACAGTATGGCTCAGACTTTACCCACCAGAACATAGACAAGTGGCCCCGGCACCAGACGGGTGTCTGCAGCCAGCGTGTTCTTGCGTCCTCACCTCCGCGGTCAGAGATGCCGCTGGCCGCAGGCTGTGGTCACCTGGTTGCAGGTTCAATCCCCAGCCCTGGTCGGGGCTTGTGTGGGAGGCAACTAATGTGTCTCTCACATTAAGGTTTCTCTCTCTCTCCCTCCCTTCCCCTTTCCATTCTAAAAAAAAAAAAAAACAATGGGAAAAATATCTGTGGTTAGGGATTCGCGTGTTGGAAGAGGTGAGGGGCTCTCTGGGGTCTCTGTTATAAGGGTGTTAATCCTTTCATGGGGCTCCACTCTCATGACCTATTTACCCCCAAAGACCCAGTTCCTAACACCATCACCTTGGGGGTTATGACTTCAACATATGAATTTGGGAGGACTATAGCAAATTTCATTATATACAGTTATCTCAGTAAATGTTCACATTTTTTTCTTTTTTTTTTAAAAAAAATATGTTTTTATTGATTTTTTAGAGAGAGAGGGAGAGAGGTAGAAACATCCATGTGAGAGATCCATCGCCTGCCTCCTGCACGCCCCCTACTGGGGATCAAGCCCCCAACCCGGGCCTGTGCCCTGACCAGGAATTGAACCTTGACCTCTCAGTCCATGGAGGATGCTCAATCCGCTGAGCCACACCCTACCAGCTGCTGCATGAAGGCGCCTGACTGGGGCCTGGGTTCCAGGTGTGGTTTAAAAATGGCCGGACACAATTTTGTTTCCAATCTGTCACATTTAAAAAGTTTTAACTTGACAAGTCTTCAGTATTTGATTTTCAGGTTCATGTGCAGTCTCTTGGAAATGGGAGAAAAAGACTCCTGAAGTCCTTGAGGTGCGGGGACACTGCCCTCCCCTTCCGCAGGGTCTCAGGCGGGCGCCCTCCTGCGCCTGCGTGTCGCGAGGGACGTGCGGGGCAGCAGGTGGTCCGCCTGCGGGCCGGATGGGGCGGTTCTGCGGTCAGCAGTGACTGAGCGGATGAGTCACTTCCTCTCCCGGCTGTCCCCCAGCTACTGGAGGCTTCCGGCCAGGAAGGTCCCAGAATCACACCCCAAATGGGATACTGAGGCCGGAGCGGGAGCTGACCCGGGAGGACATGGCCCAGCCCCCATTCCTGCCCCCTCCCGGGGCCAGCTCCGCTTTCTTTCCCGGGCCGGTCCCTGTCGCGCTCGGGCGGGGCACCTCCAGACCGCTGGCCGCGGGTGGGCTGTCCCCCAGGTGTCCCTGCCGTCAGATGTGGAGGAAGACAGTGGATGGCGGGTTTCGTAGGTGGTACGAGCGGCTCAGGGAGTTGCCGGGTCATTCCCACCGCGCGCTCCGGGAGGAAACCCGAGCGGGCGGGGCGGGCGGGGAGGCCGGGGGCGCGGCCAGCGGGCGGGGCGGATCCGAAATTCTCATTGCTCGCGGTTACTCCCGGGGACCAGTCGGGCGCTCAGCCTCCGTCCCCGCGCGTCCCCCGAGACCCACGGGTTCCGGTCCCTTCGCCCCCGCGAGGTGTGTGTCGCCCGCAGCACGCGTGCGGCTGGCGCGGCAGGTGTAGCAGCTCGTGCGCGGTGAGTGGTCCTTGGCCGGGGTCCTGTTTTTGGGGAGCCATTGATTTACGGGTGAGGTGACTCCGGTTCGCTGGGAGCAGGGTGCGCGGGGAGGCCGCTCCGGGAGGAGGGTGGGCGGGGAGCAGGGTGCGTGGGGGAGGGTGGGCTTCCTTGCGTCTGCCCACAGCGGCCTCTCCCGCGTCCTGGGCCACCCGACGCTCAGCGGGCTGTGGGTCCCCAGCCAGGTTTCACCTGGCGGAGGCGATGCTGGTAGGTTGGGCTTCGGCAGAGAGCTCCCCATTGCACTTTGCAAACCCGGGGGGGGGGTGGGGGGGGGGAGAACACCTGGAACTCCCCCGTTCATGTGGGGAGAACAGTTACATTTGGACAGTGGTGGTTAGCAAACCGGCAGAATTCTGATGGACTCAAGCCTGTGTTGAGCCAACAGTTAACAATGTCACGGCATAAAATCCTGGCAGCGCAGAAAAGAAACTTCACTGCCATAAATTATATGACCCGAAGGTAACGTTTACGGGAAGTGGGTCCTTTTACAATCTTGCGTATGTCAGGCTGGCCTTGGACCTGGAAGATCCTGACTGGCTGTCCCCAGATCTCTCCCCCGGCAGGCTAGGGTTTGGCCAGGTGACTCACGGTCATCTCGGAGTCAGGGCTCAGGCCAGCAGCCTCCCAGGACCGCAGGCTTCACCCGGCCTGACTTGGGCCCCTCGCTGGAGGGCAGCCCCACCCATCATACTCCTGGAGTCACTGAGAAACCCGGTCTGAAATGCCAAGTGGGTCTGGCCTCCCCTGTGGGCAATTGCAGGGCTCCAGGAAACCTTTACCACTCCCTGGGCACTCCTGGGGGTTGTCTCTGCGCTTAAAAGTCCTTATTCACCCACCCCACCCCACCCTGCCCACCTGGCTCTCTTTGGCTCATTAACCCCCTTCCTGGTGGTGTCTTCTGGACTGAGGAGACCGTCAGTTCCATTCATTGCTGTGAGCTTGGCTTTAAAAAGATTTGTGATTTCCTCGAATTGAAACAAGTCTTAACCTGGGTTTCCACGCCCTGCCCATTCTCCTGGAGTTCCGGTCAGCCTTCCGGTCAGCCTCCGGTGATTTCCTCTCTTCTGAGGCGGAAGCCACCTGGTTCTCTCCCTGTGGGAACCGCTTGTCACTGGCTTTCCTGCAGCACCCGGTTCCTGGGCACAGACTATATTCTTGGTTCCCCTATGTGTAGCAGGTTTCAGTTAAAAAGGATATGTTAATTTTTCTTTGCATTGATTTTTGTCCAAATGGACTTTTTGTTTTGTTTTTTGCTGATTGTAAAGTTAATACTCATTGTAAAATCTTATTGTAAAAAAAAAAGTAACAAAATGAAACTTCCAGCTTCTGTTGCTCCCTAAAGATAAACTCCCCCCCCCCTCTCTCTCTCTCTCTCTCTCTCACTCTCTCACACACACATAGTTGAAATATGTAATATGTTCCTCAAAATATTATAAACATTTATCTACTGTGGCCCAGCTGGTATGGCTCAGTGGTTGAGCACCGACCCATGCACCAAGAAGTCGCCAGTTTGATTCCCAGTCAGGGCACATGCCCAGGTTGTGGGCCTGATCCTCAGTGGGGGGCATGCAGGAAGCAGCCCCCATCGATGTTCTCTCTCATCAATGTTTCTCTCCTTCTCTCTTCCTCGCTCTCTAAAACAAATCAATAAAGAAAAAAATTTAAAAACAAAAAATATTTATATACTGTGGATGAAAAAGCAGCCATATACTAACCCTGACAAGCTGAGGGGAGGCCTGGATGGCGGGCCCTGGGGACTCAGAGACCAGAGTGACCACGTAGGACGGTGTGAGGTGAAAAGTTCCTAACTAGGAGTGTGCTTAGCGTACAAAATGAGCTGCGAGACCGCTGTGCTCGAGCCGTTTCCCACCCCCCGAGATCATCCTTCCCGGCAATCGTCCTTACTTGGCTCCAAGAAAAACTGTAAGACTTTTTCTGAGATGCTCTTTCATGGAGAACATTTACTCTTCACGCAAAGTAGTTTGCCCATCTGATTTTTCCTTTAATGGGTGATGTTAAACAGAAATGTTTAACTGCCATGTCTGAAAGTCTTAAAAATTTTTTTTAATTTATTTTATTTTTTAGAGAGAGAGGAAGGGAGAGAGAGAGAGAAGCATGGATCAGCTGTCTCCTGCATGCCCCTGCGACCCGGGCACGTGCCCTGACAGGGAATGGAACCAGAACCTCTCAGTCCATGGGACGACTCCAGTCCACAGCCACACCGGCCGGGCTGCAAGTCTTTTGAAAAGAGGGTTTATTAGGCCGTCGCTAGCAACACAAGGAGAGGGGTCTTGTGGCCTGGAGCCCGAACCCTCAGAGCACAGTCAGTAGGAAGAACTTGTCCATCATCCTGGAGTTTTGCAAGTGTTTTTGCACATGCGGTGAGGGTGGGCAATGGAATCGATTCTGAAAGGATTTACAGGAACTATAGACTAAGGGGAGGGGAGGTGAAACAGCCCAGTTCTGGGGTGGACCCAGCAAACTCCCCAAAGCTGCTGTGGGAACCAGGGCAGAGGCTCCTGGGCTCAGTGGTGCCTGGCTGTTCTCTCTTCTGGATAATCAGAGACATGGCTACCTGGGAATCAGTGCTCAGTCCCCACAGGTGTCTAGGATGGCAGCCATCTTTCATCAGAGTGGTCCAGGGCTCTTGTCCAGCTACCTGTTTGCGTTCTCTCCCTCTTCGGCCACTGTGATTCTAACTGACAACGTCTCAGAATTTTTCGTGTCAGATAAGACAAAACAACAGAAACCGACTTAGGTCTTTTTGTTTTAACAAATTGGACCTGGCGACAGGGAGGGGGTCCAGGTGCTCCCAGCAGAGTTCCTCCTTGGCCTTTTCACAGCACTTCTCTGGAAACACCAGCCTCTGGGTCCAGCAAAGGGGAGCTGAGGAAGCCAGTGAGCTGTAGGAGGGGGCAGCCCCCACCTCAACCCCAGGGCCACCAGCCACCTCACACAGGCTGGCCCAGGGCTGGCGGGCAGTGAGGGTCTCGCTGCTGGGATTACACACACGTGCGGTCTTCCTCCCAGTCCGGCAGAGGTCCTGAAACCTGCAACTTCCTGATAAAGGTGTCTCTCGCTCTGTTAGTGAGGTGACTTCAGGACCCGCCTCGGTGAGTGAAAGGCCTTGAAGCTGGACCAGTGGCCAGTGGCCAGAGAGTTCATCAGGCATGCCTGTGCAGGGAGCCTCCGCAGGAAGTCAAAAGGGCAGGGTTCGAACAGCTTCGGGCTGCAGGGAAGGACACTGTCCTTGGCTTGGCAAGGGCTAAGGTGCGATATTTGACTGGAGGCGCCGTGGTCCCGGCACCAGGCATCTCCCCTTGGGGAAACCAAGCCCGAGTCTTATCACAAAGCAGATGAGATGGGCCAGGTTGGCGGACAGGGCAGGTGGGAATGAGGGGCCCAGCAGATCTGGGGACCCACACCTGAGAGAAGCCCAGGACTAAAACCACAGGGGACCTCAGGCAGGCAGAGGATAGCTGGACAGAGTCTGGTCACAGTGGAAGCGTTGACTTGAATCTCTGCCTTTCAAAGGTCTGATCCGGGCGGCGTGGGCACGGGCTGACGGCTGCGACACGGCCTGTGCCCTTTGCCCCGAGACAGACCTTCCAGGAGAGCTGACACCTTTGCCAAAGCCCAGCCTCCTGCTCGGCGGGTGAGGCTGGACCCTGGCACCTGAGGGCAACGTCAGCCTGCAGCTGTTTTAGGAACAGTTCTCCTAACACGTACCCTGGCACTCGGGCTTCACGCCTTGGGAGGGACGTGTCGGTGTCCTGGAGACAGGCCTGCCCGGCCCTGGCCAGCACTGGGCTCTCCACAGAGGAGGGTTCCCCGGGCTCCCCCGGCCTGCGCTCCTCACCACTTCCAGTTTGAACGGACTGATGCTCAGACTCTGGAAGTTGTTCGTGTGGCTCAGTTGACCGTTTCCCACTGTGCTGTTTCCCCAGGGTCCTGCCCCGGCTGAGAGAATGGCCCTCCCAGGGACCAGCGCAGAGCAGAAGGAAGACCGCAGGTGAGCTCCGCCGGGCTGGTTTCTGGGCTGTTTGTGGGGGCCGACCGTGTGAGCACACTGGTGCCCAGGACAGGCTGGGGGACCGAGGACCGGGTGGACTCCTGCCTGGGCCGGGGGCCTGGGCTCAGTACTCAGATCCGAGTCCCGTGGCCTTCATCCGACCCCCGGACACTGCTGAACCTCAGGTCCTGCTTCTCCTCAGCTCTTTCTTGGTGCTGAGTCTTAAGTACTTTACTGATTTCTTTTTTGTTTTTTTTATCCTCACCCGAGGACATTTTTGCATTTATCTTCAGACAGAGTGGGAGGGAAAGGGGGAGGAAGAGAGAGAGAAACATCAATGCGAGAGAGACACATCGACTGGCTGCCACCCACACGACCCCAACCAGGGCCGGGGACAAACCCTCACCGAGGTATGTGCCGTTGGTGGGAACCGAACCTGGGTCTCTCTGGTCCGCAGGCAGACGCTCTAACTGCTGGGCCAAACCGGCCAGGGCTGCTTTCCCGATTTCTTGGCAGTTTTTCATAACCCTTCACTTGTCATTTTAAAACCCTTTAAGAGGCCCTGGCCGGTTTGGCTCAGCGGTTGGAGCGTCGGCCTGCGGTCCAGAGAGACCCTGGTTCGGTTCCCGCTAAGGGCATGTACCTCGGTTGCAGTTTGTCCCCGGCCCTGGTTGGTCGTGCGGGTGGCAGCCACTCGATGTGTCCCTTTCACGTCGATGTTTCTCTCTCTCTCTCTTCCTCTCTCTCCCTCCCACTCTATCTGAACAAAAAATGAAAAATGTCCTCAGGTGAGGATAAAAAAAAAAACAACAAAACCCTTTAAGAGGTACGTTGGGGCTCGTTCCGGGCCGTCGTGGCACGGGTCCCCCCCGTCTCCTTCAGAGTCGTTGCTGCTCCTCGTCACGCCTGTTGCCGCCTCTTCTCGGAACCAAGGAGAAGAGGGAGGTTTTCTCAGAACCAAGGACAAGAGGGAGGTTTTCTCAGAACCAAGGAGAAGAGGGAGGTTTTCTCAGCACCAAGGACAAGAGGGAGGTTTTCTGCTGCAACCTGTCACCACACTGCTGGGGTCACGTCCTGTTGCGCCAGTTCCGAGGCTGCCGGGCCCTCCTGCGCGAGCTCCTGGTGCAAGCACCCTGAGGTCCCGGTGCAGGACTGTGGTCACCTTGATGTCGTCACTGAGGGCCCAGGGTGCTGTGGCCGTGGTGTGAAGTCAGAGTTTCTGCTTGGCCTAAGGAGAGCAGTGATGGCCCCAGTCACACCAGCCTGGGTTTGGCCCCTTGGAAGTGGCAGCCCTGCCTCAGGAGGTTGAAACACACCCTGAATCTGGAGACCAGGGAGCCTGGTCAGGACTGGCCAGGGGGCAGGGCAGACAGGAGGCTCTGGGCCTGGGGTGGTGCCCTGCCCTTCCTGACTGGGTGCAGTCAGCACCGTCGGTGACGACCGGGATGAGCCCACAGGTGTCTGCAGTCTCACACCTGCCCATGGCAGTCAGCCAGCGTGTCCCCTTTTCTAAAAAGACCTTTCTGTTTCTCTTTAGTGTTCTGTGCTCAGCTTTTCTATGTCGGCCTCCTGAAAACATGCAGGGAGATGGCAGGGGAAGCTTGGACTGGGAGCCTGCTGTGTGCTGTTGATGCACAAGCCAGATAGAGACCAGAGCAGATGGCAGAGGGGGCAGGACAGGATGGGTCGGTGACAGGTGAGATAGACCAGGGGTGGATAAAATGACAAGTAGATAGACCAGGGATGGGTAAAATGACCGATAAACCAGGGATGGATTAAAAAAAAAGACAGATACATAGACCAGGGATGGACAAAATGACAAGTAGATAGACCAGGGATGGGTAAAATGACAAATGGGTAAGGTGGCCCAGGACATAGACACAATGACAGATAGGATAAACCAGGGGTGGGTGAAACGGTCAATCAGACAGACACTGGTATGGTGGGTGAAGCAGGGCCCTGTGGCTTGACGTGTGGCCCGTTTTCGTGTCTGTGCTACAGGGGTTCACAGATGGGTCAGACCTGGTCATGGCCTCCAGGACTTTTGTTCCTGGAGATCACCGAAGTGATCACATTCGTCACATACACATTGTAACAGTGTCTGGTGCAGAGAAGGTGCTTAGCGGTAACATGTGTCTTAGTTACTAAGCGTCTACTCGTGACCTGTTCTCCTGGGAGAGAATCCCTGTTATCATGCCTGCAGCAAAGATAAATGAATAGAAATAAAAGTTGGCATTGTAGTTGTCCAGAACTTATGTTTGGTAGGAAAATGTGCATTTTTAGTTAGATTGGAAATATTGGCCAAACCTCTGAACACGTGGACCCCTACGAAGAGGCCACTGCCTTCGGGACCCGTGTCACCATGCAGCGTCTCCCAGATGCGATGGGGAGGTCTGTGACGCACGGCCCTGCTTGCCTTGGTTTGCACAGGGTGAAGGTGTGAGGGCCAGCCCCTGGCAAGTCCCGTAGTGGGATTTCCAAGTCACAGGCAGCTGAGCCCTTCTCTCATGTTTTCTCTGTCATCGGTGACTTCTAGGCATGAAGTCAGACTCAGGAGGAAGAGAAAGAAGGTCCCCGTTGCTCTAGCCAGGGGTCCATGTCTATCTTCCTCCATGGCACCGGGTTTGGGGGGAGCACACCTGTCTGTGGGCGTCAGGGAGGCACAGACGTGGAAGGAGGTGTGTGAAGGGTTCACTCTAAGGGATTTCCCAGGTGAAGATACTCTTTAGACCTGGCCACCTGCTTTGTAAGTAAAGTCTTATTGGAACAACCACGCCCATTTAGGTGTTGTCTGTGGTCCCTTTCATGGGACAGAGTCAGAGCTGACCAGTTGAGGCCAAGCTCCGATGGCTTGCAAACCCAAAATACATCATGTCTGGCAATGTTTTCCTTCTATTTCTGTCCATGGTGAATGTGTTATTATTTTATTTTTTTAAATGTATATTTTTTTAAATTGATTTTTGAGAGAGAGAGGGAGAGATAGAAACATCGATATGAGAGAGAAACATCCATAGGCTGCCTCCTGCATGCCCCCTACTGGGGATCGAGCCTGAAACCCGGGCATGGGCCCTGACCGGGAATCCAACCAGGACCTCTCAGTCCATGGGACAGGGCTCAGTCCACTGAGCCACACCGGCCGGGCTGAATGCATTATTTTAAAAATAAAGTCAAGTGTGTGAGTTGGGTAGCAACTGCCTATGCTCTTTATATGTGATTGAGCCTTCGATCTTGTCCTTTTTGGATTCCTTGAGTAGTTTCGGATCCGTCCTCCAAACAGGACCCTGGGTGTGGGGCGGGGGAGGGAGGAGAAGGGGAAGATGGCAGGTAAGAGGTGGGAGCCTCGCAGTGGGGTGTCTGGTCTTCCCACGATGCATCGCACGCCGACATGGGGCCCCTGTCATCCTGTTGGCCACCGGACGCTGCTGCTCTGTTAACCTGCTTCCCTGACTTGGAACAGGGAACGCCTCGTCCAGCTGTGCAACCCACACATAGCAACCATGAAGGAAGACGTCCTGTACCACTTCAGCCTCAGCACCAGCACACACGACCTCCCGGCCATGTTTGGGGACGTGAAGGTAAGAAGCGGGGCTTCCGTCCTGGGGACTTGTCTTCCGGTCAGTCCGCGTCGGTGGCACGAGCAGACTCCCTCCCAGGGGGCCAAGGTGACAGGACAAGTTCACGAAGTGAGCGGGTTATCAGCTTTTTGCAAATTGTTGCTTTTCAAGTATACAGACTAGTGAGTAAAAGAAAACTCATAAGTACTGCCGGATGGGTCCCTGTAATTTCTCACACGTCTGGTATGTCATGGAACTGACGGAAGTCAGTTTCCTAGCGCTCTGCTGAGAGGACACGGAGTGGGAGACAGTCATGGGGTCTAGGGGAGCCAGGGGAGTATGAGTGATTGCGTGGTGAGTGGTTGCTAAGTAATGCACATCAGTACTGATTGGTTCATCGCCTTTAATGGTTTACTCACCTGAGTGCGGCCTCCAGTCCACGTTCCCTACTGAGTCTTACGTTCTCAGTTCTGACGTATCCTGGCACAGGACTTTTAAATAGGTTTTTATTGATTTTTTTAGAGAGAGAGGAAGGGAGAGATAGAAACATCAATGTGAGAAACATCGATGGGCCGCCTCCTGCACGCCCCCTCCTGGTGATCGAGCCCACCACCCGGGCCTGTGCCCTGACCGGGAATCGAACCCGGACCTCTCAGTCCATGGGACGACGCTCAGTCCACCGAGCCACACTGGCCGGGCACACAGGACTTTTGAAACGTCTAATCCCTGGGGGTAAAATGGACTGAAGTTTAGAATTCAAAACGGACCCATCAGTGACGTGAGAACATGTTGCTGCTCTCAGGACTCATCGAAACGCCGTGGAGCCGGGCCCCTCAGAGCCCTGGTCTCTCCTTCTGAGGTTTCCCTTTCAACGCTTCCCGTGTGTTCCCCGTGTGCTCAGTGTCTGTTCTTCCATCAAGGTTACTTTTCTTTTCATTTTAGAAACTACTTGTTCCCCCTGATCATCCAACTCCCTTACACTGGCATATTTATTTGCTTTTCACTTTGTTTTACACAAGAAAAGCAAGTTTTTATATACACTCCTTTGCAGATGAAAGGTTTCAGTTCTCTGAGCTCCTACACTCTACCATGGCGACTGCGCCCTGTGCCCCCACGGGCCCCTGGCGCTTCCCCTGTGTTGGCCATTTGGTGCTTGGATGGCTGGGGAGAGGTGGTGGACAGAAGCCGTTTTCCAGGTGGGCCGTGGGCCCTGGTCCCACAGCGCGGAGCCTGCAGCGTCTTCCTCCCCGGGGCTCCCTGCGCAGTGAGCTGCTGTCGGGGCTGGACGGAGGCTGGCAGGCACGGGGCCCGGAGCCAGCTTCCTGGAGGGCAGCCCTGGACCCCTGCGTCCTCTGGAGCCCGTGGCTTGGCGGAGCAGGGCCTCCTGTCCTGATTCCACGAGCCAGTTCCTGCCGAATCACCAGGAGGGCTCCCCAGACCTGGTTCGTCTGGGCGGGGCCAGGGAACTGGCATTTCTAGCAAGTTCTAGGAGGCGTACGTGTTGCTGTTCGGAGCCCCTTCTGCGGACTGTGGGCTGCCCCCGTGCTGACGGGCTCCGTTCTCTGTCCACAGTTCGTGTGTGTTGGCGGCAGCCCGTCCCGGATGAAAGCCTTCATCAAGTATGTGGCCACGGAGCTGGGCCTCGACCTCCCGGGCGGGGACTGTCCCAACATCTGCGTGGGGACCGACCGCTATGCCATGTTCAAAGTGGGGCCCGTGCTGTCTGTCAGCGTGAGTACCCGCCCCAGGTGGCGAGCCCGTCCTCGCTCCTCAGGCCCCCGTGCCCCACGCACAGACCCAGTCCCCTCCACGCCGGTCGGGGCGGGAGCACGGGGAGCCCCCACCTGGGCTGCAGAGATGGGGGCCAGGATCCAGGAGAGCCCAGGGCAGAGGTGCAGACACACCCAGTGTGCACGCTTGGCAGGGGTCCAGGCTGGGCCAGGGCCTCCCTGAGGACACGGCCACCCGCCGTGAGCCTCGCACACAGTTCAGCAGAGAGGGGGCGGGGTCTCCGGTCCCGCCACGGCGGCCTCCTCGTGGCCTAGCTTTGGTTCCTGCCAAGCTGCCTAGAGCCGAAGCTGCCCCCGGCCGCACAGCTCCCTCTCTGGTCAGACCTCCACAGGGAGCGCTGTCACCCTCAGGACACGGCATGGGCTGAGCCGCGCTCATCTCCACAGTTCTCGCAGGCGCGTCCTATGCACAGGGCCCAGCACACATCTCAGAGGGGCGTCTCTGCCTCGGAGCAGCACCTGCTTGTGCTGGGGCGCCTGGGGGGCCTCCTGGAGGAGGTGGCCCTGGGAGCGTCTCTGAGGGAGGCCAGGAGGTGGGGTGGTGGCCATGGAGGAGGAGACACAGAGCCGAGGGGGCGTCCATCAGCCGAGTGACCAGCAGTTAGTGTGCTGAGCAAAGAGTGCGGGGAGGAAAGTGAAAAGACAGAAGTGGGCAGGTGTGCGTGGGGTGGGCACCTGTGCCAGGCTGGCTGTCACCCGGCGGTGGCCGCTCCCCTGCCAGCCCCAGTCCTCAGTGGTTGTCACAGACGTGCGGGTCAAACGGGGACGGCTTTGGACACTGCAGGCTTCCCAGAGTGTCACAGCTAGTAAGTCCACGTGTTGAGGTTCCCGTCTGTGACACCCGTGGGAGGGCCGGCGGCGCCCGGTGGCCCTGGGCGTGACGCTGCGTTTCTCCGGCCAGCACGGCATGGGCATCCCCTCCATCGCCATCATGCTGCACGAGCTCCTCAAGCTGCTGCACCACGCCCGCTGCTCCCGCGTCACCGCCATCCGCATCGGCACGTCCGGCGGCATAGGTGAGCGGCCGCGGGCCTCCGCGGGGGTGGGGGCGAGGACCAGCCCCTGTGTGTCCGCGTGGGCAGGCGTGGGCGCAGAGCCTCCCCTGGGCTTTGCTCCGGGACGTGCATCCGCTGGAGGCTGGAAGGAAGCCAGCTTGTGGTCCTGGTCCAGCCCCTCACACCGTGCAGCGCTTGTGTGCTGGCTCTCTCTCCAGCCGTCCCCACCCTCCTCTCCTTCCTCTCTCTCCTCTCCCCCCGCAAGGATTGGAAACGCCCTGTAGAAGACCTGCTGGGAAGTCAGGGGGAGCGAGAGGTAGAATGCAGGACTGAGAGTCCTCGCCCTAGAGGAAGCAGCAGGGAGGAGCTGGTCAGGGTTGGCGCTGGGCTTGGGGGCACGTGGGCCGTTCCGTGGTTCTGGCCTACTTCTGCGTGGGCTTGAAGTCTCCCGTAATGAGAGGCACAACGCAGGGACCTGTGGAATGCGTCTGGGACCTGCATGCCCCACGGGGAAAGCGGAACTGAGCCGACGACATGTCGCTCGGGGGGAGGAGGTTCCTGGCCGTCGCTACATCTCGGCACTTTCCTTGCCCAGGTTTTCTGCAGTGCGAGTGCATGAGTTATTCTTACGGTCAGAAAAAAACACACCGACCACCACCTTTGGTGGAAGAAATGGGTCCTCACCTGTCCTCTCCAGAACGCTCGGCGTCTGGGTGTGCGGTGGGCCGTGCTCCCGCGCCTCCCGCTGCACCCTCCGTCCACCTGGGCGCCGCGACACTGCTTCTTCCTGCAGGTCTGGAGCCCGGCTCTGTGGTCATCACCCAGCAGGCGGTGGACGCCTGCTTCCAGCCGGAGTTCGAGCAGGTGGTCCTGGGGAAGCGGGTCGTCCGCAGCACTCACCTGGACGCGCGGCTGGTGCAGGAGCTGATGCAGTGTTCTGCCGACCTGGACGAGTTCCCCACGGTCGTGGGCAACACCATGTGCACCTTGGACTTCTACGAAGGTGCGGCGGCTGGTCCCCTGTGGGGGCAGTGGTCCCCGGCCTCCTTTCCCGTGAGCGCGTCCCAGGGCAGTGTGATGCTATGGGTGGGCGGCGTGGGCTCCAGGGTGGGTGGGCTGTGCCCTGGTGGGTGGCACACTGTCAGTGTGGGCCCTTCTCCTGTCCTCAGGGCAAGGCCGTCTGGACGGGGCCCTCTGCTGCTACACGGAGCAGGACAAGCAGGAGTATCTGCGGGCAGCCCACGCGGCCGGCGTCCGCAACATCGAGATGGAGTCGTCCGTCTTCGCAGCCATGTGCAGCGCCTGTGGCCTCCCAGGTGGGTGGGCGCCGGGTTGGGACCCTGCTCCCGTCTCCTGTCCCTGCTGGCCAACCTCAGCACCCTCTCTGGGTCCTCCCGGGTCCCCACCCTGGCGTCTGCCTTCCGCCCACCTGTCCTCAGACCTCCTTTCATTGGCACATGGCCAAGGGCAGGCTTCTGGGTCCCTGCAACGACTCCCGGGCCACCGAGGGGCCGAGGAAGTGACCGAGGGCTCACTGGCTCCACGCAGGTGGTGCAATAAGGCTGCACCAACCCTGCAACGATCTGCTTGCGAATGTGGGCCTGAGTCAGGGTTTATGCACCCCATGTTCCCAGCCACCCTGCAGGGCTAGCTCTGCCATCCAGGGTCCCCGCCTCCCGGCACCTGCCTTTCAAGGCCGTGCAGGGCCTGCGCTGGGCCGGGCTGGGCTCTGCTGGAAGCACAGGCAGGGGGAATGGGGAGGGGCAGGGCCGGGTGGCAGGGAGGAGGGGCCTTCAGACCTCCGTGCTCTCCACCTGTCGACACGCCTGCTGGTCACTGCGGTGGCCCCTCCTCCTGAGGGCACAGCAGGGGACACCTTGTCTCGCCTCAGTGAGCTAAGCTAGAAGTCCAGCGCTTTGGGTTGACGTGACCTTTGCTCTTTGCAGCGGCCGTGGTATGTGTCACCCTCCTCGACCGCCTGCAAGGGGACCAGATCCGCAGCCCCCATGAGGTGCTGGCTGAGTACCAGCAGCGGCCACAGAGGCTGGTGGGCCACTTCATCAAGAAGAGCCTCGCGGGGGCCTGAGCCCCTGCGTCTCGGAGACGAGCGTCGTCGTGGCTGCAGATGGAGTCACTGCCCAGGTGCCTCTGTGGCCTGCACACATGGGGACAGCCAGGCAGCGGGCGTGGCCGAGGCGCGTTCACCCACCGGCTCCAGGGGGGCACCTGCCACCGGACCGGCCCCGTGTGGGTTTTCCGTGCCACACACATTTCTGTTCCTTTGAAAACTGAAATATTTCTGGGAAAAGATTTCAGGCTTTTAAATTGCAGTGGTTGTCAGGTTTTCCATCACCAAGCCAGGAGTCTGATCACAGCGCCGGAAACTCACCTCCTGGTGCAGCTGTAGACTCCGCACACCGCTGGTCGAGAGACCAGGAAACCCGAGGGGCAGACACGGGGCCGAGGGGCACATGCGCCCAAGCCCACGTGCACGCGTGTTCCAGTCGACCCTGAGCAACACGGGTTTGAGCCGCACGGGTCCACTCAGACACGGAGATTTTCTTTTCCTTTTCTAAAGTATTTTTTAAAAATTGATTTTGAGAGAGACAGACAGACATTGATTTGTTCTACATATTTATGCACACTCATTGGTTGTTCACTGTACCCTGACCAGATATCGAACCCACAACCTTGGCATGCTGGGAGGACGCCCTGACCCATGGAGCTCCCTGGCCAGGCAGATGTGGCGTTTTTCAGTGGACCACAGTGCAGTGGCCCCGTGCAGTTCAAACCCACGTCGGTCAAGGGTGGCGGGGGCGGGGCTCTGCCTCTGGAGGGCTGACTGTCGTCACAGCAGGATTTCCACTGTGCAGGCGGTCGGCGCCCCTCACCGTGTGTGCCGCAGGGTCCACTGTCCGTACACACTTCCTGAGTTGCACACAGCTAGCTTTCTGGAACCTTCTGTGTAAGCTGAGGGTGCTCCCGTAATCCCTGTCTGCTGTCCGCACTGCCAGCCGGTGCACCTGGGTCCCCAGCCCAGGGATTGGAATGGCCCTCCTCTGGTGCGTCAGCCTGGGCTCCTGGAGGCCAGTGTCAAGCGGCCATTTCCTGGCACTCGACCCCTCGTAAGCGCGGAGGTGTGCTGCCTGGCTGTGCACCCGAGGCCCTGCTGCTCGGCTCTGGCAGTGAGTCGTCCTGTGACAGGCCAGGGAAGTGTTGGGGCACTGGTGCCCCTGTGTGTGGTCCACGCATCCCTCAAAACGCGTCTTCCCTGGGGTTCTGAGATTCACGGCAGCTGAGGGTCAGAATCAGGCCCCGGGGCTGGATGCTGAGAGGAGCCCCACCCCGCACGCCTGGGGGCTGTCATGTGACGGCGAGCCAGTCCCAAAGCCCTCCTGGGCTCCCTCCGGTGGCTGTGCTGCGGGGGACGGGAGGCTGACTAGGGGTGCAACGCAGTGACCCTTCAACCACTCGCTGGTTGGAGTGAGAGGGAGCTTCGCAAGGGAGCAAACGCTCCAGAGCTTAGGACGCGGTCCTATTTATTCGCAGATTGGTAACAAGCACTCAAAACACCTGGGCGGCCCAGGTTTACAAGGTTGAGAGTGAATTAACGCAAGGTTACAAAAACATTCATCTTCCAACCCCCAACCCCACATCTCCCCCCTTTTTGTTTTCTTGAAATTGTGGGATCGCCACGGCTGCGGTGGTCAGGAGTGTCATCACTCGTTTTTCGGTATTCTGCATAGAGGACAGCATTCACCAGAGTCCTCGGAGAACCATATCGAGTCCCCGGGCTGGAAAGGGTGCACAGGGTCCGAGGTGGGCACAGGCAGGGCGTCGCAGACGAGTTAATGGACAGCTTTCTGGGCAGACTGCAGGGCCTGCAAGAACTGTAAGAGGGAGTAGTCCAGTTTTCACCGGTTTCTAAAGTAAATTTGGTTAAGGTTTCCTTTAAGGTCCTGTCTTCCTGCAATAAGTATGCCCCTTTCTTTTATCCTTGCTTTTTTTTATTTCCTCTGCATAATCTTTCTTTAACTTGCATAGACCCTCTGCGACTTTCCTAGTCCTTCCCTGACATAAACCTGAGAGCTTGCTCAATCTATCTGCTGTCTGCACATGGCCCAGTTTTCCTTCTCTTCCCCCTACTCAGACCCACGCATTCCTGCTTCTCTCTGCCTTCTCCCTTTCCCTGTGACTTTACTGGACATTACCTGTCTCTCAGGAGTTTAGTGAGCTTGGTGTAACCTAAGTGGGTGGTCTGGTGCAGCTGGTTGACTAAAGTCCGACCTAAAGCCTCTGGGACTAACAACCTCCCGTCAGGCAGTGTCCACCATCCATTGATTCTTGGGTGGCTAGTTGCCTCCCAAGCTTTCTGGTCTGTAGTAGATCTTCCTTGCCCTATCAGGGAGCCTGGATTAGGGCTACGAGTCCAGGCCGTTGAGCTGAAGTTCCCCTACTTAAGGACTGAGACCAAATGACATGGTCCAGAGTTACTACTGCTGCCCCAGCATACCTGATTTCTTCCTGGACATAGCTGCTCCTGTCCGTGAACAATACGTCATCTGATGATGGCAGTGGGACATCCCTGAGGTCTGGGCGGGCCGCCTGCCCTATGTCGATTACCTCCAGGCAGTCCTGTAGAGGTTTCTCCGGGTCATCGTGCAGGAGGCAGGCTGGCAGGCCTGATGGCCAATGTCTTGTAGAACTTGATGTGGGGCTGGCCTGGAGTGGCAGTGGCCAGTAATTGAGCAGTCACTGGAGAAGATCACGTCCAAGTAGGGGGTATGGGCACTCCGGCATGACCAGGAACGAATGAGTCGCAGTATTTCTCCCAAGGTCCATAGTCCTCTGAAGTCCAGGGGTAGGTTAGGGGCCCATTGGCTCAGACAGTACTGAGTCTTATCGGGGAGTTACCACCTGATGGTCGCATCGAATCTCCCCACTGCATACCCGAATCACGTTGGGGTCACCACTTGCCGTCTCGGGGCCTGCCGGGATTGGTGCAATGCAATGAACCTTCAACCACTCGCTGGTTGGAGTGAGAGGGAGCTTGGGAAGGGAGCAAATGCTCCAGAGCTTAGGACGCGGTCCTATTTATTCACAGGTTGGTAACAAGCACTCAAAACACCTGGGCGGCCCAGGTTTACAAGGTTGAGAGTGAATTAACGCAAGGTTACAAAAACATTCATCTTCCAACCCCCCAACCCCACATAGGGGGAAGCACCTGGAGGGCGGGCCCGACCAGAGCCCCTGAGCCGTGCCCTTACAACCAGCACGAGGTGCGGGGCCCGGACTGTCCCTCTGTCCCCGGCTACTGTCCTGTGCTCCCATCCGTCCCAAATTCCCGTTTCCCAGGCTCAGCTGGACGTCACCCGGCTCCTCTGGGTGCCTGTCTGCCTGTCAGACCTCAGCTCGGGCCCAGAGGGTCAGTCCCCTGAGGCCTCTGGCTGGCTGAGCCGGCCTGGCCGCGTGGGCCCCTGGAGCCCATGTGCTGTGGACGGAGGCTGGCTTCTGTGTTTCGTCACCAGGCCCCAGTCCGGGGCAGCCACCACCCTGCCTGGGAGGGGTGTGGGGCTCATCACCCTGGCCTGTGGGGCGCCCCTCACGCCCCTCCCGGGCAAGTGTGGCCCCTGGGGTACCCCGCTGCGTCCTGAGAGCATACCTAGCCAGGTGGAGGGACACGGACATGGGTGATTGATAGCTGAAGAGGCTGCCACCAGCCAGAGGGGCTGGGTCTCAGGTTCTCTGCCAAGATCTGCACAGGACACCTCCTGGGGGGACCTGGGGACCTGGGCTCCCGCAGAGGACCTGCTTTCCTCGGATGCTGAGCTCCCAGCTGGGCCTGTGCTGCCCTCTGCTGGCCATGGGCAGGACGGCAGGTCACGTCGTGGGCGCTACCTGTTATCCTTGGCAGCTCCCCTCATCTCAGGGGCGCCAGGCTGTGCCCTGATCCTGTGGAGCAGGACTGTGCCCAGCGCAGGGAATGCCCTCGGAACCCAGGAGCTTGTTCTGAGGGCACAATGGTAACGGTTATGGTGACAACTGGACTCCACAGGATTTAGTGGTTACGGAGATGACTGGAGGTGACCTTGGAAACGTCCTCAAACACGTTACCTGGATTCCTCAAGATGGCCCTGTCCCTCACCCTGCATGGCCCCCCCCCCCCCCCCCGGGGTCCTGGCCTGCTCCCTGTCTCCTCCATTCCCAGTGCTGATGGCAAGCCCACGGAGCAGGAAGAGATGACCGGACACCGTCCCCTCCCCCTGCTCGACCAAGTCAGAGAGTTAGGGGCGAGACTGGGTGTGTTCTGAGGGGAGCCAGCGATCACCCACCCCCTCCAGAGCTGCTTGCAGCGAAGTTGTGCTCAGAAGGGCCCCCAGCCTAGCAGCTGTCCAGCACTTTGTCACTGGGCGGGGGGCGGGGGGGAATCCTGGGGGGCAGGTGTTCAGGTGTCACAGGTGAACCCCTCGCAAGTGAAGCCGGCAGGGCTCAGATGTGGAGCTGGGGGCTCGGACAGGACAGGGGTGGTGCCTCCTCTCGCTGACTCATCTCCGCCCTGCCTCCCGTCCTTCCGTCCCATCACGCTGAGTCACGCCACCTGACCAGAGCAGGGAGAACACAGCTTGTTTTGATAAAGGACAAGAGGGATAATGCAAGACTGTGAAGGTTCAATACGTGTCCCACACCTCTATCAATGACATAGCACCAACCTGAGACTTAAGGCCAGGCGTGCGTCCCCTGGGGTCCTGGGGGGCAGAGGGAACAGTGTTACTGTATTAATCTGCGTCTATTGAGCGTCAGGTGCTGTTTGTAAACCACAGATGGGTTCTCTTAGCTGCACTGACATCCCTCGTTACCTTGCGATGCAGGTGAGGTGGCTGAGCCCAAGTGGGGAGTTGCCCCGGGTTACAAGGCCCGTCAGGTCCAGGTCTTCCTGTTTGGAAAACTCTGGTCAGCTCTCACCGCCGGCCGCTTGCTGGGGGAGCCTGTTCGCTGTGTACACCTGCTCACGCCGGGCGCTTCGGGGTGGTGAGGCCCCTTCCCACGAGCAAAGCCGTCACGCTGTCACGAAGAAAGGGCGTTTGGAAGATCTAACTCTGGTACGCGGCAGTCCACGCCGGCCACGGGCGTCAGCACTCCTGTGGCTCCTGTGCCCCAGGTGAACTCGGCCCCCGGGAGGCTGGACGCTGCTGACCGTCGCCGGAGGGTAAAAGCGAAGGCTCTTGGGAAGCACAGGGCTCCAGGCGGGAGCGCCGTCGACTGAACCGTCACAGGGATCGCAGTCAGGAGACTGGTGAGGGTTCCTTTTAGCTTCCTCAGCTCCCTGGCACCAGGCAGCACCAGAAGGTGAGCCCTGCTGGCGAGGCCGAAGGGTCTCAGGTTCGATTCCTGGTCAAGAGCACGCACCTGGGTTGCGGGTTCGATCCCCGACCCTGGTTGGGGTGCATGTGGGAGGCAACCAATCGATGTGTCTCTCCCCCACCGCCCCTTCCCTTCCACTCTATCTAAAAATTAATGGAAAAATATCCTCGGGTGAGGATTAACACAAAAAATTAAAAGTTAAAAATAGAAGATGAAACCATGTGTCTCTACCCATTTATTGTCTTTCGAGTGAATTTGCTTTAGCGACAAGTTGGAATTATGGTTTTACATTAGGGCAAGAAGAGAAACTAATTCAGATTCACGAGAAAGTATTGAAATTAGCAAGATAGAATTTCAGTGTCAGGGAAAGTAAGTTATTTAAACCACCCAAGAGGTTATTATTTTTCAGGGCTTATAAATTACAATTAAATAAGAAACATTTGGGTCATGAAAGTTCTTTAAACTCTGAAACTTCTAATTGCTTATTGCCCCTAATTTGAATAAAGCTTTTAAACACAAAGAGGCCATTGTACCTGAAATTGCTGAATGCATTATGACTTTCAAACTTCATTAGCATAACCTATCAGAGGGAGCGGCAGGGTGTGTGGTACTCTCCCATGGTCAAGTTCACAGCGTGCTCATCTGATGGGACGTGTCAGCTCTGACCAAGGCCAGCTATGTCTGACACGGTCCATTCACACAGGATTAGACCCCAGAGCAGCCGGGAAGGACCTGTGGCTGGTTTCAGCCCTCTGGGGCCTTGTCCTCAGGCCTTTCTGTTCTGGACGGACACGCCTGCTCTCCTCTGTGTGTGCTGGCCTCCTGGCCACCTCTTGAAGCCTGAATTCAAAGGATCAGGTTGAGTGTCAGGAAGTGGCAGACCCTGGGGCCAGCCCTGTGATCTGTTATGGCCTCTACGAGATGCCTTGGCACGCAAGCGGGTCTGGAGCTGGGACGCCTGCAGTCACGTGGGGTTGCCAGCTCTCCTCGGGGGCAGCCTCAGGTCAGAGCTGAGCCCCAGGACGTTCCATTCTCAGGACCCTCTTCTACCTGCACCTGTCTGCGGACTTGCAGGCCCAGCCTCACCCCCGGGCCTCCCCTGCAGGCGCATATCATGCAGCAGCTGCGGTCCCTTCGCCAGCCACTGA
Organism: Tadarida brasiliensis; assembly: GCA_030848825.1. Taxonomy (NCBI): domain Eukaryota; kingdom Metazoa; phylum Chordata; class Mammalia; order Chiroptera; family Molossidae; genus Tadarida; species Tadarida brasiliensis. Next base: position 100,709,354 of record CM061267.1, on the reverse strand, counting down.
CTTAGCTCCTGGGCAGCCAGGGCCCTGCAGGCGGGGCTCAAGGAGGCGCTCTGTGCTCCAAGCAGTCAGCAGAGCTGGTTTCTCAGGGACGAGACCACGTACATCTACGCAGACTGGCCGCTACAGACGGGAAGTAGGGACGCACTGGGTGGGGATTTCCCTAATCCGGGAGTTTTTAGAGATAACGATAGTCTCCCTTGATGTGAAGTGTCCTCTGCAAGGGGACCAGGTAGCGACAGCAGGGGACTGGGCGGGGCATGGAGGCAGTGAGGCCAGGGAGATGGGCCGGGCTCTGGCGTGGGCAAACCCGTGCCCGTGTGTGTGTGTATGTGTGTGTGTGTGTGTGTGTGTGTGTGTGTACACCTGTGTGCGTGCGTGCTGGGCCCACCCGCCAGGGAGCAGTCCCCAAGCTCCTGCCGCAAAATATGCAACACAGCCTAGAACAAAACGTAGAGACGGTGTTCGTGTGAAATGCAGATTCACAGGGTCGCAGAGGCCATGCCTCCGCTGAAGCCCGGGCCCCGTTTCCTGGGACTTCACGGCTGTGGAGCTCGCTGTATGAGCTGGAGGACCACAGACTGGGGTTGCCTGAAGATCCTCCGACCACAGCTGGGGACAACAGGAGCCCAGGAGCAGCTGCCCAGCTGAACCCGTCAGGCCGAGGACAAGATCCATGTGTGTGGGCATCACCCAGGGCCCCACAGTCACACGTGGGAGAAGGGCTGACCCGACCCTCTGTCTCATCCCGGGAGACTGGGTTCACTCCCAGACGTCTGCTCCGTCTGCTGCACCCTCTGGCTCTCTGGGCATGGCCCCAGCCCTTTGGGGAAATGGGTGAAGAAGGAGTGGAGGTGGGACAGCCTCGTGACCTTGAACTTGAACCACCAGCCCTGTATCTCTCCCAGACGAACACTGCTTCCATCGATCTCCATCCACTGTCTGCTTCCGGACGTCTGAAGTAGCCGAGGTTCCAGGAGAGGGAGGAGTCAGTTCATCCAGTTAACATCCAGGGAGAGGGGCTCAGTGCCCTGTGTGAGCCCCACTTCTCTGCAGGCATCGGCAGTGTGTGTTCTGTGCGCCCCAGAGAGCAGAGGCCTGCGGGCTGCCTCCCGACCTGGAGGGCAGGGAGAGGTGAGATTTCTCAACAACTGCACAGCAGGGGAGACATCCGATGCGGCCTCCTCAGTGGCCAGTAATCCTTGTTGCATCACACACTTTTGTTGGGATCCAGTCATGAGCACCGGCGGTGGCTGGGAGCCGCGGATATAAACCTGGCTTCAGCGCACCCCAGCCCAGACAGACGGCATGGGGCCGGCAGGGCGCCAGCTGGGAGCCCTGCTCTGGAAGGACTGGCTGTGCAGACGCAGGAGCCGGGTGAGTGAGTGCAGTTCAGCTGGAAACCTGGTCGCTCCAGGTTCAGGGTCCGGGTAGCGAGTAGGCACCTGCCCCGGGCGGTGCTCACTGGCGTCTCTGGGGGTTTCCGTCTATGACAGTGTATTTGACTGACAGAGTTTTTTCGGGAACGAACCGTGTTTCCCACGAGAGACTGTTACAGGTGGAGGTCCATTGCGTAGGCAGAACTCGTTCTGCTTTTGTTCATTAGCTCATTTATTTTATTATTTTTTTCTTTCTTGATTTTAGAGAGAGAGAGGAAGGGAGAGGGAGAGAGAGATAGAAACATCGATGACAGAGAACATCGGCTGGTTGCCTCCTGCGTGCCCCCCACTGGGGATCGGGCCCACAACCTGGGCATGTGCCCTGACCGGGAGTTGAACCGGCGACCTCTTGGTGCAGGGTGGGTGCTCAATCGCTGAGCCACACCAGCCGGGCTCATTAGCTCACTTAAAGTTCAAAACAGCTCAGTCTCCCCTTCACTAAGGGACGCTTGAGTTGTTGCAACATTTTCATGATGATTAATGCGCTTAGATAAACATGCTTAACAGAGATAGTTCGTGCATCATTTATTTGACGGCCACTTACCTAAATGGGGACTCCTCACCCCGACCTTGTCTGCCTTATGTTTTCCTTAGCGTGTATCGCCTTCCACCGCAGGGTCACGTTTTCGGATCCACGAGAGCAGGGAGGCTTTCCTGCTCTGTCCACCCACGTAACCCCAGCAGCCAGGAGGGTGCCCGGCACGTCACAGGTGTTCGATAAGTGACTGCTGAATGAGTGCCTGAGGAAGGAACGCAGGCTTCACTGCCCTCGACTGTGCCAGGTGCTGGGTGAACCAGCCGTGCCCTGCTCTCAGGGACCCTTGGGACGGGGACACGTTTAACGAGCCCACCTCTGGGCCTCCTGGCGCAGGTGTCCACGCACACGTGGGAAGTGGTCTTTGCACAGGGTTGGCTGTTGCAGCACCGCTCAGGGAAGCAAGAGGCCAGGCTTGGGCACGGTTTGTAAGATGAGTATACTATTGAGAAACACTTATCTGTTTTTATATTTACTTAATTTACTATATCTCATCCTTGTAGTTCCTTTAGAAAACCCTGTGTGATGGGCGTTTCAAACAGAGCAAAGTAGGATAGTTGAGAATGGCTGAGGGTCTGTCACACTGTCTTTGTACTCAGCTTTGTAGGTGCTGAATTCTACTCTCCTGGGGAAAACTAGTGTGACTAGAAGAATGTTTTTCTAACTATTTATTAAAATTTTTTTTCTTTATTGATTTTAGAGAGAGAGGAAGGGAGAGGGAGAGAGATAGAAACATCAATGAGAGAGAACATTGACTGGCCGCCTCCTGCACGCCCCTCCTGGGGATCGGGCCCACAACCTGGGCATGTGCCCTGACCGGGAACCAAACCGGGACCTCTTGGTGCAGGGTCGACACTCAGCCACTGAGCCACACCGGCCGGGCTATTTTTCTAGCTATTTAAATGCCACTTCTATCTTGCACCTGGATTTTCTCACTCGCACACACAGCCCTGCGGCAGTAAGGAAGGCTCTGAAGGTCACCCGAATGGTCTGCTGCCGCTACACCCCCCTCCTTGTCAGTAGGCCTATGGCAATCACTGTGTTTACATAATTAAAATGGTAGCTTTATGCGTTTTTCCCACTTAACACCGAAGCCCAGCATTTAGAGGTGCCACGTGGTCGCGCTGCGTCCCGGGGCTGTGGCCAGCCGTCCGTGGGGGCCCGTGTGTGGTCCAGGCAGCCGGCTCCTCAGCTGGGCGCTGAGGTCCTTCCTAGTGCTTACGCCGTGAAAACAGCTTCAGGCAAGGAGAACGCCCTTCTACTGGGTGGTTTCTCTAGAAAGAGTTTCCTGGAGCTGGGTTCCCGGTCACCGGTAAGGACCCCTGCGCTGGGCAGGTCGATGCCCGTTGACTGCCCAGGAGCGTCTGCGTGGGCAGTGTCTGAGCACCGCGTCCGCCTTGGCCGGGCTGGCTGGCCTTGCGCCACGCTTCCCCAGGAGTTCACGGCCTATCCACTGCGTAACCTGTTCTAACTGCAGCTCATCCGATTTGTTTTTCTCATTTAAACGGTTCATTTCTTTTTCTTCTTTTTAATCCTCACCCAAGGATATTTTTCTATTTATCTTCAGACAGAGTGGGAGGGAGAGAAAGGGAGAGAGAGAAACATCGATGTGAGAGGGACACATTGACTGGTTGCCTCCCACGTGACCCTGACCAGGGCCGGGGACGAACCGAAATCCAGGTACATGCCCTTGACCAGAATCGAACCCGCGACTCACTGGTCCACGGGCCGACGCTCTAAGCGCTGAGCCAGACTGGCTAGGGCTCTTGTTCTTTTTTCATTTCTTCATGGAAGTGGGGAACAGAATGACAAACCTCTCAGGGAAGGGACTTGGGGCCCAGGAGAGATAAACCAAAGAACTTACCTGCCGGTGTGTGCAACCAGCAGTCACAGACCACAGTGCAGAGACGGCCGTGGGCGGGCGAGGGCCGGAGGGTGTCCAAGGGGGACAAGGAGGGACATCTGTGATGCTAACAGCAACACAAAGAAAAAATACTGTAAGAAAAATAAATGTATATTTTTTAATTCCACAAATTAATAACAACAACAACAAAATAATGTAAAGGGAAACGATGGAGTGACAGCAGCTGCTCAGAGCTCTCCCAGCTCTGCGGCCTTTGGGGCTCGATATCGGAGGGAGAAGCTGACCCGTGGCCTGCACCGGCTGGCACTGCCCCAGGGCACCCATCACGTCACGGAGCCGTGACCGTTCTCGGGGCGCAGTGACTGTTCTCGGGGCGCAGTGACTGTTCTCGGGGTGCAGTTACTGTTCTCAGGGCACAGTGACCATTCTTGGGGTGCAGTGACCATTCTCGAGGTGCAGTGATGATTCTCGGGGTGTAGTGACTGTTCTCGGGGCACACTGACTGTTCTCGGAGTGCACTGACCATTCTTGGGGTGCAGTGACCATTCTTGGGGTGCAGTGACCATTCTCGGGGCACAGTGACCATTCTCGGGGCGCAGTGACCATTCTTGGAGTGCACTGACCATTCTTGGGGTGCAGTGACCGTTCTCGGGGTGCAGTGACCATTCTTGGGGTGCAGTGACTGTTCTCGGGGCACAGTGACCATTCTCGGAGTGCACTGACCATTCTTGGGGTGCAGTGACCATCCTCGGGGCGCAGTGACCATTCTCGAGCAGGTGCTCCAATCTCCGGTCTTCCTCTGTGTCTGGCCTCCTGTGACTGCGCGGTCCCCCACCGTCGGACGGGCTCTGATTCCTTCCTCCACACGAGGACGCTTATGCAGGCCTTTCGGGGTCGGTGACTTTTCCTGAGGACCGGGGCTTGGGGACGGGGTTGGAGCTGAGTGTAGTGCCAGGACCTCTTGTCCTAAAAACACGTGGACCTCTTTCGGCCGGGGGTCCGAGGGGCTGAGGGGACAACACGAGTCTACTGGCCACTGTCTCACTAGGAACACGTTCTGCTCACACCTCGGCCCTCCCACGCACGGACCACGGGGTTCTTGCCTCAAAGGGCCACGCGTGTGGTGTAGTGAGCACGTTCTCGCAGACACAGACGTGAACTGCGGTGTCTTCCCCGGGCCTTCTCCTTCTGGCCCGGCTCCCAGGAGCCCCTCAGGCTGTCTCGTCTCCACACTGGGGGGCTCTCCACTCAACACAAAGCCGATCAAACCCCACCCTCCGCCCATCAGAGAACCCCCAGTACGTGCTCCCCGCCCAGGATGCGTCCCACACTCTGTGCCCACCTCCGGCCTCGGGGCCTGTTCCTTCCAGCGCCACCTGGGAAACCACTGTTGTCTCTGTTAATATCCTCAGCCTGAGCTCCAGCGGCCTCAGACCGCAGAGCGTGTGTGCGTGTGCGTGTGCGCGTGCGCGTGTGCGTGTGTGCATGTGCGTGTGCGTGTGTGCGTGTGCGCGTGTGTGTGGGTGGGGGGGGTCCTGTTATAAATCAACAACCTCACATTTCTTCAAGGTGTTTGTCTGGTGCTGGAGTCTGGTGCTGAAAACCTGCCTTGATGTTAACGAGTAATTTCCTTTGGAAACTACTGCCACAGTTTCTGTATTTTTCTGAAATTGCAAAAAAATTTTTACAGATATCAAGCCCAGAACTCAAGCAGCTCTTATTTCTTTGGGAAGTTGTTTGGGTCGTGGAGGCTGATTCTCGCTGGTTCTGTCTCCCCAGCTACCCGGTGTCAGACTGGTTATGAAGGTCTAGGGGTGTGAGCAGGAGCCGGTCAGAGGTCGGGAGCCTGACGTCTCCGGGAGGCAGGTGGGAAAAGACTCAAAGATGGTCCCTGACAAGATGCTGTAGTTGTTGTGTATTTTAAAAAGTAGCAGAGTAGCTTCGTATCAGGGAAACACAGAGGTTCCCGCGTTCAGACGTCAGCGATGTTGACAGTCTGATGTTGGTGAACGGTGGTAGGAATAAGGACCTCTCAGTGGTCTTATGACTAAAAAAGGTTAAAAAGGTTAAAAATAAAGTCACTGACGTGGAATCTTCGTGCTAAAAGGGGTGACTGAGGCTCGTGTACCAAGGTCTTCCATTTGGGGTCCTAGTAAGTCAAAACGAGGGCTCTCCCGCGGCCCAGCAAGGAGTGCATGACCAGCGCGGGTGTAACCGGGAGACACAGCGGCACAGTGCGGCGTCTGGAAGGGTCACCTCCAGGGTGGGCGGGCTCAGCTCCTCCAGCCTCCTGTGTCCTCACATGGTCTTGCCCTGCGTTTGTCTGTGTCCCAACTTCTCCTCATTCCTCCTCCTGGTGCTCAATTTTACTGGGACAAATGTCTTCTTTTTATATGAAAACAAACATTATCACAGGGACAAATGAAAAACTTGGGTTGTTTTTATTTACGTATTTATTTAATCCTCACCCGAGGATATTTTTTCCATTGATTTTTAGATAGAGTGGAAGGGAAGGAGAGAGAGAGAGAAACATTGATGTGAGAGAGACATCGATTGGTTGCCTCCTGCACGGCCCTGGTCTGGGCCAGGGATCGGACCTGCAACCCAGATACATGCCCTTGACCAGGAATTGAACCCTTTTGTTGGTGGGCCAACACTCTAACCGCTGAGCCAAACTGGCCAGGGCAAAACCTGGGTTGTTTTTAAAGGACAAAACGGGCATCAAATTTCTCCTCTCATGCAGGTGCCGCCGTGTTCGACCGGGCCCGCCCTGCTGCCTCGTGACCCCATCTTAAATAACTGCACCTGCAGTGCCCTTTCCACACAAGGTGATGGTCCCAGGTCCAGGGTCAGGATGTCAGCGTGTGCATTTGGGGGTACAATTCGGCCCATGGCACAGTGTTAGCACTGTTTGCCTGGCTGTGTCCTGTGAGCCCAAGACCAATGTTCGCCTCTGCTGCTTGGGGCTTCTAAAGGGACAGCGCTCCCAGGTGGCTTGGACCTCAGGTGCTACCCGCTGACCCCCAGGGAGAAATACTCTCTTAACCCACTTGAGTCAAATAAAGGGAATCCTGGGAAGTAGTCGTCCCCAGGAACACCTCACCTTCTGTGCTCGGCATGGAGGGAATTAGGCCGTGCCCGCCACACCCGCTCCCCTCCCGCGGCCTCAGGGCTCTCAGGGTCTGGCTCATGTTTGTTTGAACCCACTTTTCTTGCAGTATTTACAACAAACCAAATAATACTCTGGGAAAGTCTCCTCTTCTGAAGGGCTGGGATCCACAGGCCCCGAGGATAAGAGGATTTCACGCTGATCTGATCGCAAAGCCCTTGGTTTCCCGGGACCAGGGCCTCGGACTAATTATATGCTTCCCTCCAGCGTCCGTGACATTCTACACCACACTGTTTTCTCCTCTCTCAACCGGGGAGGCCTCTGGACCAGCTCCTTCTCCGAAGAGCCCTTTTTCCTTCTTCGTTCAGTTACAACTTTATTTTTTTGTACCGAATCTTTTATTCTTTGTGGTTTTCAGTTGCCACCAAAACCACTTGCTCCCCGAGCAACTCGGAGGATTAACACGTGGGTTTCGACTCAGTCTGTAGGATGCTTTGCCCAAGCGGATGGACATGCACTTTGACCCGGCCCCGGCTCCATCACAGCTGGTTCGAGGGTACGGGGCAAACTCTGTCCTCGGAGCAAAGCTGGCCCCTCACTGCGTGGGGGGGTGGAGTGAGGGGTGAGCATGGGCCTGCAAACCTGCAGGGCCCTGGGAACTTCCACGGAGGACGGGGCGTGGTCTTCCTGACGCCTGCATCCTGGGAGAGCCGGAGGCTGGAGGCTGGGCTCAGCTTCCTGTCCTTTCCCAGGTCCCCGCCCCCCTCGCAGGGGGACTGGGTCAGGTGCTCACCTCTGTCCCCCAGCACCGGACATGCACAGCACACACACTTCGCGATGAATAAACGGGCGAGCACCCTCACGGGTATTGCTCCAGCACACGGCACTTCATGGACCCATCCTCCCCCTTTGTTTGCACGACTTCCCTTTTTTTTCATTCACAAATAATGCCGTCGTAAGCAGTGTGGAGCAGACCTCTTGAGGGTTCGCCTTCTCAACAACTCAATATTAGGTGGGACCTTTTTTTTTTATAGCTTGAAACCAGTCGAATACAGTACGTAGGGTTCAACCTACTACATGGCTGTTGAATCGCCGAGTCACAGACTGCGCATCTCCAGCTCTTCTCCATCGATCCACTGACCCCTTTCCCTACACTGAGTTTCCAAGTAGGCGAGCGCTGCCCTGGGCTCCTGTGCCAGGCCACAGGTCGGTCACCGCGCTGTTGAACCAACAGCACACGGCTCGTCGGGTAGAAAGTTTGGACACGCAGGACGCCGGATTCCTCCAGCTGTTTGAGAAAGTGGTCGTGTATATTTTTTGACCTTTGCCTCGCCCGGTACATTCCAGAACCGGCGTATTTGACGACAGTAGCAGCAGAATCGAAACAACACACAGAGCGTCTGGGTGTCCGCGGGAGTCCAGGGACCCTCAGACCCGTGTCTTACGCGTTGACCGTGCTCGTTCATTCGGCTACTCAGGTTCTCCTTGGTGTCATTCAGTAAAGTTGCACAGTTTTCTACATATTTTGGTTAGATTGCCTCCCCCTGGTGCTTTATATTTGTTGTTAATCATATAAATGGTGTGTTATTTGTTTATTTATTTTTATTATTTTTCAATCTTCACCCAAGGATATTTTCCCATTTTTGTTCAGATAGAGTGGGAGGGAGAGAGAAACATTGATGTGAGAGGGACACACCGACTGGTTGCCTCCTGCATGACCCTGACCGGGGCCGGGGACCAACCGCAACCATAGTATGTGCCCTTGACTGGAAGAATTAAACACGCAACTCATTGGTCTGTGGGCCGATGCTCTACCAGCTGAGCCAAAACGGCCAGGGCTAAATGGTGTGTTATTTAAAACACATATTATCGCCCGGCCGGTGTGGCTCACTGGTTGAGCGTCGACCCATGCACCAAGAGGTCGCCGGTTGGATTCCTGGTCAGGGCACATGCCCAGGTTGTGGGCCCGATCCCCAGTGGGGGGCATGCAGGAGGCGGCCAATCGATGTTCTCTCTCATCGATGTTTCTATCTCCCTCTTGCTCTCCCTTCCTCTCTCTCTAAAAATCAATAAAGAAAAAAAATTTTTAAATAAAAAAACAAACAAATATATTTCTTTACCGATTCTAGCCAGTGTAGGAAACTGTTGTGAGACAGATATTGGGCTTCTCCTGTGAGAGTGAATTTGGGATTTTCTTCCTGTAGTTCTATCAATTATTGCTTTATACATTTTGAGGCTATTTATTAAGTATATAAAAGCATGCAATGATCATATCTCCCCACGGCCTCCCTTCTGTTATACGTAGCGATCCTGTCTACATCTGATAATGTTTTTTGTCTAAATTCTGTTGGCTGATGCTATCATGGCTAGATTGTTTACTGTTTACCTAGTCTGTCTTCTTTGTCTTCAGCCGGTCTGCGTCCTTATGTTGGTTTCTGGTTATTTGAAAAATTTCTTTTGCCTTCACTCTTGAGAGAAAAGTTTCCTGGGTACACAATTCTAGATTGACAGAGTTTTTCTAAGTAATCTAAAGATATTTAATTATCTTTCTGGGTTCTTGCTGTTAATGAGTCCTTGGTAAGTCTAATGGTTCCTTTGAGGTAGCGTGTCTTTATTTCTCGAATTGCTGTTGAGATCTTCCCTGTGACTTAGTTGTGCTGAACTTTTCTGTGTGGATTTGTTTCCTGGTAAATGTTATATTTCTTTATCAATGAAGTGTTGTCTTTTTTTTTCTTTAAATATGTTTTTATTGATTTTTTTAGAGAGAGGGGGAGATAGAAACATTGGTGTGAGAGAGAAACAGCAATCGGCTGCCTCCTGCACGCCCCCTATGGGGGATCGAGCCTGCAACCCAGGCATGTGCCCTGACCTGGAATTGAACCCGGACCTCTCAGTCCATGGGACGATGCTCCATCCACAGAGCACACCGGCTGGGCGAAGTGGTGTCTTTTTTATATTCTGGAAAACTCTCAGCCATTAGTTATTTAAATATCTTACCTGCCTTCTCTCCATTCCTCCTGAGGGGAATTCTCTCCTTTATAATGAAATCTTATACAGAAAGATTCAAATCATGACTTCTTTCTTCTTTTTAATCAATTTTTGGGTCACTCTCCTCCTTCCAGCTCTTCAGAGATTTACTTTCTGTAAGGTCAGCAACGCAATAAACACGATATTATTTTAGCAGGAGTTCCTGTGCTGTTTCTAGTCAGCACGTACCGAGAGCAGAGGGGACCTTACTGGACTTAGAATTTTGTCGCATGTCACTTTGGCGGGATCTCAGTGCGAAGCTTTTTGCCATCTCAGGGTTCGTGGTCAATAAAGTGTATTCTTTTATGACGGAGAATAAATGTTTGTTCGTTTTTCCTTAAGGGCCATTTTGGCTGGGCATTATTTTTATCACACTCTCTTTCTCCTAGAACTTTGTAAATATTGGTGCATGGGCCCCTAGCATTGAAGAGTTAAGGGTAGATTTGAGGCCAGACTGATTTCCCCCCTTGTTAGTGTATTTCCCCCTCATTTGTAGCTGTAGTTCAACCACAGCATTATTTTTCTGAAATGCAGAACTCTCTTCTAGTCTTCAGATAAAGTCTTTTCTGCCTCAGGGAGATTCTCCTGGGTTATACCTTAGAGGATAGTTTTTGTTTCATTTGTTGGATTCTCTGCTTCAGGGATGACAATCATCCTTATGTTGCACAGTCTTTACTTTGCAGATATATCAGCTGTTCTGTGTTAATATTTTTGCTTTTAAAACTGTTCTTTTTTTTTTTTTTTTTTTTTAAATCACTGTTCTTATCTCAGACTGTTTCTCTAACTCAGAAATTCAAATTCAGCCAGCGTCTATTCTCTTTTCGTGGTTTCTAAATCATTTAGAAGTCCAGTGATTTAAACATGTTTTCCCTTATATCTGCATCCTCTCCTTCCATACATGAATCATCTCTTTGTGAGCTCTTGTTTTCTGAAGAGTTGTTCTTAATAAATTGTCCTTCTTTATGACACAGTTGAAGGGAAAACATGGTGTGTTTGAGTTGTTTCTTTCCCAGTCACGCTCTGTGACTTTGTTTCGCTTGCTTTTTTATTTGTTTCTCTCCAGAATGTTTAGATAGCTGACTTATACTTGGACAGCTCAGCTGAGTATTATATTTGTTCTTGACTTTTTTTTTCTGAGACCAGTTTGATTTCCCCCCCAAACTCTAGAGATCTTGAGCAGGTGCCGATTTTCTGTAGCAGGAGGGAAGGGTGGGATGATCGTGGGGACGAGAGGGGACTCACTCGAGATGAGACACGATCATTATTAGACACACGGGGCTCTATGCTCTCCTTTGAAATTTGGTTACTTATACCACGTTCACACCACTGAGTTGGGGAAATTATTCTCCAACTTTGTATATTTTTCACATTTTTACTTGAAGTTCTGGAAGTTTCTCCAACAGAGTCAGCCTCCTTGCTCATGGTTCGTGTTTTATTCGATGGTTCTAGCAGCAATTTCCCAACTCAAAGGTGACAAGGAGACTCAGGGGCTCTTATCTCCACAGATGCGGGTACTGGGGAGAGCCCTTGGGTCGTGGGGGTACATCATTACAGCTTTGGAGATTTGGGGCTGAGTTAGCACTGAGCCATGGTGCATTTGTCTGATCTGCTCTGGAAACTTATTTTTTGACATTTTTTTTTTTAAAGACACGTTTTCTCTCCCCCTCCCCCTTTTTGTCTGGGAAAAGAAGTCTGTGAAGTGGTTTCAGTATGCATCTTGCCAGGTCCTTTGTGCATACATGTTCGTATGTATGTGTTAGGATCTCCCAAATGCCGTATTATCTCAGCCGTGTCGAAGGAACCGAGGAAAGGGTGCCCACGAGAATCATGGTGACAGTACTGTGGGATGCGACATTTGGAGGTGAAGAACTGGGCACTTTGGCCATCTCCTGTCCTTGGCCTCTGCTGGAAGAAGCGGGCTTCCTGGCTGTTTGAATGGTGGCTGCGTTTTGTAAGCACTGACAGGTCTACCAGACGATCATTTCTCAGAGCCCGCAGCAGCAGCCAGTCCTGGTGCCTTTAGACAGCACCAACCTGTTTTTCTGGGGCCCCTGCCTAGTGCTGAGAAGCCACACCTGTGAGGGGAGCACTGAGCTGTGGGAGATTGGGAAGCACAGCTGAACCAGGAAGCATTCCCATTTAACAGGGGTGAGATGAAAATGTTAAGGATAGTAATGAGCCCCTGAGAGAAAGGGTCTCATGGAAGGAGGTGCTCGGTCACTCACGATGGACCGTGGCCCTGTGGGACACGCGTCCAGGCTTTCCTTGGAAAGCAGTGATTTCATGTTCAGAACAGTGAAGTTTTTTCTGCTTATCCTTTTCAGAGACTTCAGTGATTGGCTTGTAAATAGAAAACAACTTTTTAGGTTTAGAATTCTAGTCTTATTTCAATATCTTTAGAGAAACTTCTCAGTGATAAGATATAGAGTTTTATATACATGTATTTTGTTGTTGTTAATCCTTACCCGAGGATATTTTTCCATTGATTTTTAGAGAGAATGGAAGGGAGGGAGGGAGGGAGAGAGAAACATCGATGTGAGAGACACATTGATTGGTTGCCTCCTGCATGTGCCCTGACCAGGCCCTGGGATCGAACCTGCAACTCAGATAGCATGCCCTTGACCAGGAATTGAGCCTTCCACCCTTCTGTGTGTGGGCTGACGCTCTAACGGCTGAGCCACACTGGCCAGGGCGAGTTATAAAAATTTTTTAACCATGTTTTTCCATTTGAAATGGGAGACCTGCCATTGATTTTATGACTGGGCTGATATATATTTGTAATTTCAGAGTGGCAACTGACTGTTTTCTTTTGGCCTCGACGAGGTCCTGTAAGTCATGGTAGTTTTTGTGGAGAGGAAAAAAAGCCACAAGGAGGCTATAAATAAAAAAGATTGAAAAATTGATTGCATAAGAGATTTAGAAGGCAAATGAAAATTGGAGAAAATATTTGCGATCCACAAAGGGATTAAGTTCTTTCAATTAAAAAAAAGAAAGAAAGAAAGAAACAAAACCAGGAAATGATGATTTACAAAACAGTAAAGATAAATAATAGAAAAATGGGCACAGGGGAGAATAGGGAGTTGATAGTCATACATTATTACAGATTTGGCTTTTGAAAATGCTTGCTCTCCATAATTAAAGAAATGTTGTTATTCTTTTTTTGCATATCAGTTTGGCAAAACTGCCAGGGATTTAAAAGTTTATCAATGCCGCCCTGGTTGGTGTGGCTCAGCGGTTAGAGCGTCGGCCCTCGGACCAGAGAGTTGTGGTCTCGATTCCGGCCCAGGGCACGGACCTCAGTTGCGATTCGTCCCCGGCCCTGGTTGTGTCGTGCGGGAGGCAACCGGTCGATGTGTCTCTCTCACGTCGATGTTTCTCTCTCTCCCTCCCTCTCTCTCTTTCCCTCCCTCACACTGTATCTGAAGATAAAATAGAAAAATATCCTTGGGTGAGGATTAAAAAAAAAAAAGTTTACCAATGCCGAGTGCTCTTGAGAGTGAAATCGGCCAGCTTAGCCTTCAGTGAGGGCATTTTTGTTACAGCATCCGAATGAAAAACCTGATTGAAAATCAGGCCCAGTTTGACTCAGTAACCTCACTCAGCAACACCGCCTCATGCAGGATGCTCGTGGGAGCCCCGCCCCGGACAGAGACCCTCGCACGTGTCCATAATGAGGCGCTGGGTTCAACGCATTGCATTCTATGGTGGATGATTATGTAGCCTTTGAAAACAAGGGCGCAGAACTACATGTACTGCTGTGAAACGGATTCCAAAAACACGAGTTAGGCTTATTAGTGTGTTTTTAAAAACGAAAGAAGAAACCTGTTCCGATAGTTAGTCTTCGACTGTATTCCTTTTGTACTTCTTGACTTTCCTAACCACACACGTGTTTGTTTATTTATAGCATCAGAGTTGGGTCTGTTAGCCACTTTCTGTTGTCTGTATCCGTCTTTGTCTTAAAAGTAGTTATATTTCATTAAAAATTAAGAAAACAACAATTATGGATTTGTTTTTCTTCATGGTATCAAGGCATGGTTTAATTTGAGGTATATTTTTTATTTTGCATGTTTACATTCCTCTAGAGTTAATTCTGGGATCTGCCCTGCCCCCTCCTGCACGTACCCGAGAGAGGAGCAATGTGTTGCAGAGAATGAACGGAACGACCTAAGTGCACTGTGGCCGAGTGGTCTTGACCTTCCGTTCTGGTTTATTTATGGTCCTCGGAACCAGAGGGTGACATCCTGCAGGCGAGATGTCTCCTCGGTTACCTGGATGAATGGTGTTCGATTCCAGCACTTTCTCAGAAAACCGCTCTTAAAGATGTACTTTCTGCACAAGAAATACGTCCTCACGAACGGTTCAGAGAGTGATTTCTTTTCTGCTTTAATGACAACAGGGATCAAACGTTCTCTTCTACCCGTGTTTTGTCTTCGTGGTTTCCAGCCGCGTGCACTCGCCTGGTCACGTTAGATGTGTTTGCTGGACCTTTCTGGGAGGCACGGGGTGGGCGGGACATGGCGGGCCAAGAGCGGAGCTACAGCAACCAGAAGTTGCCTTTGGTGCAGAGCGTAGCTCAGAGTCTGAAAGAGTAAGTCGCCCTCTTCAGTGTTGGACTGAGCATCCTTAACTTTGTGGCCCGTGGATTTGTAGGGCTTTGTGCGTAGCCGAGTGACTTTCCTATTTGTGAAATGATACGGGCAGAAGTCGATAGAAGAACATTATCTGCCATAGAAACCTGAGACGAATGAGGGTGAAAATAATCTTATGATAATTGAGGATTTTCTACTAATGAGTTTTCACTGGGCTAGTCCTCACTGATGGAGTTTCTTTCCCAAGTAATCACGTTCCACGTGTCAATGGGTGTTCCTGTTCTTTTGACTGAAAATTCAGAGTTATGCAAATTGCTGTCATTTTTATGGGTAGCACTTTTCGTAGTTTGTGTCAAGAGATTTGACTCCAATACTCCGAGTTTTCAGAGTCTGTTTCAATCTCAAGAAAATTCAATAGAAAACTATTTATATGTAAAAAATTCATGGGTGGAGCAGTGTGAACTGTGGTCTACCCATTTTGTGAGAATGTTACGCAGCAGGTGAGACGACCATTCCAATCCTCGTGTGGCAACACTAAAAAATGCTCACAGCGTGAAAGTAAGCACGTCCCACCACCAACTGCCAAATATCTGTTTGAATGGAAAAGGCAGGAATGGAAAAAAGTTAGAAAAGTAAAAGTAGTTAATTTGTTGGAATGAAGCCATTGATTTATTTAATTTCGTCAATGTCATAAAGTCTGCAATAAATAAATATGTGGAGCAAAAGGGAGGAGCAGAAGCCCGGTCTGCTGGGAGAAGGACAGCGAGTGACAGGCCAGGGTCTGGGTGCGATGACAAATGAGCTGGGCCTTCTCTGGGGCCCCTGCCTCCCATAATTGTCAGAGACCCACGAGAGGGACGACAATGACCTCCTTTAGAGGAGGCTCAGCCTGGCCAGTGTGCCATTTTACAAGAGATGGAGATGGTGTAATTCTTTACAATTTATTCAAGCACTAATATATTTTTTTGGACCCACTTCCCCAGGTCCTTTTCCTCGCTGAATTCTTCTGGCCATGCATCCTGTTCACGATTCTGATAGTACTTCGCTTGCAAGAACCTCCCAGACATAGAGACAACTGTAAGTTTCACTTTGTATTATAAATCTCTAGAGAAAAATACAGCCCTCTTTCTTCTGATCTTCAGAAACTCTGAGTTCTGAGTGGAATGCATGGATAGGGCTCCACTGTAATATCACAACAGCTGTGTCAGTAAGAGGAAAACTTACATTTTTTCCTCTTAGGAATAATATTCATATGTTTGCTCAAGGTAGTAGATAGATATATTCTCCTACTTAAGCTGCCTCAGTGTGGGCATGGGTGTGTGCCATTAGAAGTATGGAAAGAGTAGAGCAAGCTGTAAAAGGTGGAAGATGTATCTCAGCTCACTCACGTGGTACTGATGGGGGTCATGGTGAAGAAGATGGCGATGATGGTGATGATGGTGGAGATGAATATGGAGATGATGGTGATGATGATGGAGATGATGGTGAAGAAGATGGTGAATATGGTGGTCGTGGTGAAGAAGATGAAGAAGATGGTGATGATGGAGATGATGGTGAAGATGGTGGAGATGATGGTGAAGATGGTGGAGGTGATGGTGAAGATGGTGGAGATGGTGGTGAAGATGGTGGAGGTGATGGTAAAGATGGTGGTCATGGTGAAGAAGATGAAGAAGATGGTGATGATGGAGATGATGGTGAAGATGATGGAGATGATGGTGAAGATGGTGGAGGTGATGGTGAAGATGGTGGAGGTGATGGTGAAGATGGTGGAGGTGATGGTGAAGATGGTGGAGGTGATGGTGAAGATGATGGAGATGATGGTGAAGATGGTGGAGATGATGGTGAAGATGGTGGAGGTGATGGTGAAGATGGTGGAGGTGATGGTGAAGATGATGGAGATGATGGTGAAGATGGTGGAGATGATGGTGATGATGGTGGAGATGATGGTGATGATGATGGAGATGATGGTGAAGATGGTGGAGGTGATGGTGAAGATGGTGGAGGTGATGGTGAAGATGATGGAGATGATGGTGAAGATGGTGGAGATGATGGTGAAGATGGTGGAGGTGATGGTGAAGATGGTGGAGATGGTGGTGAAGATGGTGGAGGTGATGGTAAAGATGGTGGTCATGGTGAAGAAGATGAAGAAGATGGTGATGATGGAGGTGATGGTGAAGATGGTGGAGGTGATGGTGAAGATGGTGGAGGTGATGATGAAGATGGTGGAGGTGATGGTGAAGATGGTGGAGGTGATGGTGAAGATGGTGGAGGTGATGGTGAAGATGATGGAGATGATGGTGAAGATGGTGGAGATGATGGTGAAGATGGTGGAGGTGATGGTGAAGATGGTGGTCGTGGTGGAGAAGATGGCGATGATGGTGATAATGATAATAATGATGATGATTTAAAAAAATTTTTTTTTATCATCAGATAGAGTGGGAGGGAGGGAGAGAGAGAGACAGAGACAGAGAGAAACATTGACGTGATAGAGCCACATCGACTGGTTGCCTCCTACACGGTCCAACCAGGGCCGAGGACGAACCGCAACCGAGGGACATGCCCTTGACCAGGAATCGAACCCGCGACTCATTGGTCTGCGGGCCGACGCTCTAACCGCTGAGCCAATCTGGCCAGGGCAATGATGATGCTTTGATAATGTGATGAGGATGCTGACGATGGTCGTGATAATCGTGGTGAAGATGGTGGTGACGGTGGTGATGCACTGGTAAACCATTACTGACAACTTCCTCTGCGCCAGGGGCTTTCTCAGAAAGACCATCTTGTTTACCTGGTTGCAATCCCAACTGCGTCACTCCCTGAAAAATGAAGGCCTGTTCTGTTTTTATCAGACTCATGCCACTTGAAATATAGATAATGTGGTTAATGCTGAAACAGTGACATGAATAAAGGATTATTAAGGGATGGACTTTATCTAAAATAGTACATCACTATCCAAAATGGTGAATTAATTTATTCCTTTGGCAAATATGTATCGAGTACCTTCTGTGTCCCAGGCCTTGCGGAGGGTAAGTGGTGGGCAGATGTTTTCTCTGCCCTCACAGAGCTTACTGGAGGGCCAGACGATGACAGCTAAGTGGGAGAAATGTCACGATGGGGTTCCCCACAGGGGACCACGTGAACACAGAGGAGAGGTGGCCAATCCATTCTGGTGAAAGGCTTCGGAGGAACTGGTGATGCAAATCTTTGTCAGAATTGGGAGGGCAGGGGAGGAATGACCTGGGCAGGCAGACAGCGTGGGCAGAGGTGGGCAAAGAGGGGCTCACTGTGATCGAGCAGCAGAGATGGGGCTGCAGCAGGGAGCAGGGTCCGGCCAGGGGAGGGCTTTGAACGGAGGATGGTGGACCCTAGAGGGCGCCGAGGAGCTTCCGGGAGGGTTCAAGCAGGCTGTCCTGAGATGAGTACCTCGGCTTATGCTCTAGGTCCAGTGGAGGTGAGATATGAGAGGAAGTGGAAGGGTCGGGGGTAGAAAACCTGGCTTACTGTGCAGGAGAAATGAGACAGGGTGGCTGCTGGAGGGGGAGCTGAGGGGGGAGCCTTCATGTTACCAGTGGGCAGTATGGCATCAAGGGCTGAGGGGGACCCGCGTCAGTGGTGGCCAATGAAACATTGTGAGTGATGTAGCTGTCGACTACAGGGCATTCGGTCTGCCGTACAATGAGGTGCTCGCTCAGTCCTGCCAGATGTGAGAGCAGTGGGCACCATTCCTTCAGCATTTACCCAGCGCTGACCAAGAGAGCCTGGCCTGGAGACGCCGGGGCTTTCTCAGAGGGGATGCAGTGAGCGTCTGCGGGAACAGGAGGCTGTGTCTGAGTCTCCAGGGACCCAGGAGCCAACATCTTTTAAGGAGCACACCTCAAACCTGCATCTTGCCACCCACCAGCTGTGGGCGTGGACGAGGGGCCTAACCTTTGTGAGCGTCTTTCTGGAAAGGCAGCTCACTGTCCCTGCCTCCAGGGCTGCCCCAAGGACTCAGTGAGAAAGCCAGTGGTGAGTGAGTGCCCAGCTCAGGGCCTGGTACAGAAGAGGCGACCAAGCAATGCCCGGCCCCCTGTCTCACCCTCCCACTGTCCTGAGGTGGCCTGATGTCACCACGCTGTGTCTTTAGTCTTGGAGACAATGTGCTTCCAGGGCTAGAGCCCTCAATCTCTGACTCGCTGAACACCCCTCCGTGGAGACCACCATTCCTGACGTGGGAGCTGGGACGCAGAAGTCTTTCTAGGCGTTTCCGCGCCTTTATCGCTAGCTGGGATGTGACCCAAACCCCTCGCTGGTCTCCCACCCACTGCTTGCGGCCGTGTTAGCGAATAACTCCGTTTGCCCCTTTAGCTGGAAAGCCAATCCGTTGATTTTTCAGTCATTCACCCATTCCATCACTTGCTCATGAATTCACGAGTAATTCAGTCAATGGCAAGAGCGTGTCTCTTCGTGCAGACGACTGTGCTGAATTCTGAGCGGAACAGGTCTCCAAGTCCTGGAGCGTGAGATCGTCTCCAGACCCAACCAAGCAGACTCGGTGGGCAGCCTTCCGCCAAGGTTCTGGGAGCCACGCCGGGGGGATGAGTAACTTCCACGCTGCTTACAGCCATCAGCATCCCAACTGCTCTCATCCTTGGGGTGTGAAGGGCAGGGGGTGGGGTGTGTGCCAAGGGGGGAGGGACAGGAGCAGCACTTTACTAAGGGAGGTGGTCTGTGGGGGCCACATATGTCCTGAAAACCTAGGGTCCTGTCCTAAACAACACCCCCGGGGGGCTTCCTCCTGGGCCGTGTCTGGCCTCGATCCTACCTCGCAGCTGAGATCAAATGAAAACGGGGATTGTTTGCCTTTGTTCTCGATCTGCAGAAGGTGCACTAGGTGACCGGTGTCCTCTTTCTAAACTTCTTTGTTTTATATGATCTTTAGCAACTACACTTAAACATTTAGGAATCCAAGGTGTATTAGACTTCAACATTTTATCAAAACTCAAACCCCCTACATTTGCATATGAGACGAGAAGCAGTGTTTTTATTCTTCCTGCCCCTGGCTTGTCCACAGAGGACCGTGTCTGGAGTCGCGGCCACTCCGAGTCACACCTGTGACCACAGGGCCTTTGTGCCCTGCGTCTGACTGCAGAGCCGGGGGAGGTGCAGGTGTATGTAAAGGTTTTCCTTTCTGTGTCTTGTCTTTTCTCTGTTTCTTTTCTTTCTTCTCTTTTCCTGGGTGTTCAGCTCTCCTTTGTGTGAATGGCGGGATGAATGATACAGTCGTGTGCGATGATGTGTTACTGGTCTTATTCTGACTCAGCAGGTGTTGCATTTCTGCTCCCAGGGGCATGGGCTCACTTCCTCCTTGTGCCCACATCCAGGCTTCTTGCAGCCCCGGGACCTGCCCAGCGCGGGTGTCCTCCCCTTCGTCCAAGGCCTGCTCTGCAACACGGGGGCCCGGTGCAGAAACACAAGCTTCGCGGGGTCCGCGGAGCACCGCTTCCGGTAAGAAGCACGAGCATCCTTTTCAGGACTCCTGGGAGGCTGGGCACAGGATAGGTGCGACGCTTTTAGTAAAGCCTCAGTGATTTGGGACAGGTCAGATCACAAAGGCTACAGAAGGTGGAGTCACAAGGAAATCAGTGTTAGGAGACTCAGACGCACGTGAGAAAGCCTGTCCACTCGGGTCGTTTCCACGGCTGTTAGGAGTCACCGCGCGACTGCTGACCAGCAAACGCCGTTTCGTGCCGGGGTTTGTTTCCTGTAGGTTGAGACCCCGACTCAGAGTCACTTGCTTGGCCAGCTGTTCGTGCCGGTGCCGTGACTGAGCCGCCCTGGGGTCTTCCTCCTGGGCCATGTTTGGCCTCGATCCTGCTGCCCCGCAGCTGAGATCAAATGGAAACAGGATCGTTCGCCTTTCTTCCCCATGTGGCCTCTTCAGTGCAAGTGACAGGTGCGGGCTCTGACTCCATCGGAGCCATACCTGTGGCTGCCTGTGGCGTTAGTTGGCATCGAAGACCAGAAAGAGTGGAGGGTATTTTACGTGAGAAGAGTCAAAATAAAGGGGCGTTGACTTAGAGGGCCCCGATGCTCTGGAAAGCTCTGAGCGGAGTTAGCAATGAGGGGACGTCACTGATTCACGACAGCAGTGTGACGTTCTCGGGTTTGAATGACCTGGGTTTTGGTTCCTCTGTACCTCCTGGCGTTGAAAAGAACCCAAGACATTTAAAGGTAAAGCATGTTAAAATAGATGCTCTTTATCTTCCAACGTTACAAGAAGAAAATGAAGTTTCCAGATTCTTTTGGACACATCTGGTAGAATATTTATAAGCCTACCTTTTTGGAGATTGGAAATATCTGTAAAAGTATTATACAAAGAAAACGGTTTGGAAGTAGTCTGAGATAGTAACCCTGAAATAGTAGGTGCTTTGTGTGTGCAAAAGGAAGCCTACAGGACTCTTTCTGGGATGACGAGGAGGACTCGAGGGCCACCAGCGTCTCCGCCTCAGGTCTTTCTCGTGTCCCTTCCTCACCCAGAATGGGAATGCACCTGTTGTTCAGGTGGGAAGAGTGGGGCTGTGCCCCCAGACAATACCGGCCCTGTCGCTTTTCACCCTGTGAATCCGTGCTCACCGCTCCACCTGTTTCTCAGGTGCCCACGTCCAGTGATGTGAGGATTAAGACCAAATACTGAAACAGCCAGCCTGGTGCGGAGTGCTCCCCCGATGGGAGTTCATGACTGTCAGTTCTTATTACTCCGGCTGTGATGACAGCAGGTGTTCTTCCACATCAGCAAACAACTGTCCCTGTCTCCCCTGTTCCTCCACGTCAACACCCTCAGCTCAATGTGCTGAAACGCAGGGATTCTAACCTAAACCTGGGACAGTGCTTCCCACCCCCTGCTGCGAGTCCCAGTCTGTTCAACAGCATCAGCATCGAGTAGGTGTCCACTGACCGAGGGGAGGAGACGCCTCCTTCCACTGACCGAGGGGAGGAGATGCCTCCTTCCACCGACCTAGGGGAGGAGATGCCTCCTTCCACCTCCTTCCACCGACCAAGGGGAGGAGGAGCCTCCTTCCACCGACCGAGGGGAGGAGATGCCTCCTTCCACCGACCGAG
Organism: Tadarida brasiliensis; assembly: GCA_030848825.1. Lineage (NCBI taxonomy): Eukaryota > Metazoa > Chordata > Mammalia > Chiroptera > Molossidae > Tadarida > Tadarida brasiliensis. The sequence continues at coordinate 100,687,693 of CM061267.1, read as the reverse complement.
GGGAGGAGATGCCTCCTTCCACCGACCGAGGGGAGGAGATGCCTCCTTCCACCGACCTAGGGGAGGAGATGCCTCCTTCCACCGACCTAGGGGAGGAGATGCCTCCTTCCACCGACCTAGGGGAGGAGATGCCTCCTTCCACCGACCTAGGGGAGGAGGAGCCTCCTTCCACCGACCGAGGGGAGGAGATGCCTCCTTCCACCGACCTAGGGGAGGAGATGCCTCCTTCCACCGACCTAGGGGAGGAGATGCCTCCTTCCACCGACCGACGGGAGGAGATGCCTCCTTCCACTGACCACAGGAAGGAGATGCCTCCCATCTTGCAATGCCCGAGGCCCAGGTGTGAGGGACATAAGATGAAGTAAGGAAAAGTTGTGGGCAGTGAGGAGAGAGGGAAGAGTGAGAAAGAGGGACCAGGGAGAAGCCGGCGTGTGGTCAGGGTCACCTCTGGCTGCAGACCTGGCCACTTGACCCTCTCTTAATTGTTTTCATTGGTCCAACTCTGAATTCAGTTGACCCTCAACACCATAAACACGCATTCACGTCTGATTACTTTGTCTCAGTTGGCAGGTATCTCAGAGCCAGTTTCCATTTCAAGCCTATGGAAACATTATCGTGGTTACCTTAGTCTGTGGATTTCCCATCCCTTTCTATTCCCCGGGGAAAGTCCCCTTTGGGCAGAAATCCAGAATGTCATCCGATCTAGGTTATGATTATGAAAATCCACTTCCTCCTTCCTGGTTTTGTTACGGAGCTTCCCGCCTGAGTTCTTACAAGTTTTCCGAGCTCAAACGTGGCTCGTCACCGGGTCATCTGGAGGCTCCGTGGACATGCAGGTGTCGATTGGGACTGGAGGGTTCAGATGTTTAAGTTCCCTGAATAGAATTCTTTCCTCATACCTCAACCTTCTTCATTTTAGGAACCTAGCAGCTTGACTTTGGTGACTCCGTTTTATTTCTCCCTCTATTCCGCAGTCTCTATTTTATAATTTTCCCTATTTTGTAGCAGAACCCTTTCTCCACCCAAAGCAGCTAAGAATTCGATCCTTGATTAAAAAAAAATTTTTTTTTCTTTACTGATTTTAGAGAGGAAGGGAGAGGGAGAGAGAGATAAAAACATGGACAAGAGAGAACATCGATTGGCCGCCTCCTGCATGCCCCCCACTGGGGACTGGGCCCACAACCTGGGAATGTGCCCTGACTGGGAATCGAACCGGTGACCTCTTGGTGCATGGGTTGATGCTCAACCAGTGAGCCACACTGGCCGGGTGATCCTTGTTTTTTCCCAAAATATGTTTGAATTGATTTTTTTAGAGAGAGAGGAATGGAGAGAGAGAGATAGAATAATTGATGTCAGAGAGGAACATCAATTGGCTGCCTCCTGCATGCCCCCTACTGGGGATCGAGCCCACAACCAGGGCTTGTGCCCTGACTGGGAATCGAATTGGGACCTCTCAGTCCATGGGACGACGCTCCATCCACTGAGCCACACCGGCCAGGCTAATCCTCGTTTCTTAAAAGGCTTTTCTGACATCGGGGAGACTTTGGAGACAGAATTCAGGTCACAGGTGTGTGAGATACAAACAGGTCACCCAGACATCCCCCTACCAGGCTCAGCTCTGCAGGCTAGTCCCTCCAGAGGGCCTCTCATGCCCAGTCTGAGCTGCCTCCCTCTGTGACTTACGAGAACATGTGAAATCAGGTGTGTTCTGCTGTTTCTTATTTGTACATTTCTCCCCAGTAAACCTTGTTTTATATTTGCACCAGTTTTGTTCAAGGAATTCTTCCCTTACCAGGTGTATGGTTTGCATATCCTCCCATTTTTTGGTCGTCTTTCCACTTTCTTGATTGCATCCTTTGCAGCACACAGCTTCTCATTTTGACAAAGTCTCACTTACCTATTTTTTCTTTTGTTGCTTGTGTTTTTGGTATCATATCTAAAAGGCTTTGCCTAACCCATGATCATGAAGATTTTCTCCTGTTTCCTTCTGACAGCTTTACCGTTTTAGGTTCACCATTTGGGTCTGCGATCCATTTGAGCTGACTTTTCTGTGTGGTGTGAGAGAGGGGTCCATTCTTTTGCATGTGGGCGTCCCGTTTCCCCCGAGGATTAATCTATAGATGAGTTGGGAAAGAACTGCTACTTTAACAACACTGAGTTTAAAAAAAATTTTTTTTTATTTTATTTTACAGAGAGAGGAGGGGGGGAGAGAAACATCGATTTGTTGTTCTACTTGTTTATACATTTATTGGTCGCTTCTTGTCTGTGCCCTGACCAGGGATAGAAACCCACAACCGTGGCGTGTCAGGACGACGCTCTAACCACCCGAACTGCCCGGCCAGGGCGCGGCACTGGGTCTAATCCGTGAACGTGACACAAACGTAATCCATTTGATTACGTTTTCTTGACTTTCTCTCACGAGTATTTTTGTACTTTTCAGTGTTATATACATTTTGTTCGATCTATTCCTAAGTAGTTTATGTTTTCTGATATTGTTTTAAAAATTTAAAAACATGGACAATCAGTTCTGGCGACTTTTTAATGCACCCCTTAGGGTTTTTTACATACATGATTGTCTTCTGGGAATGCAGTCTTGCTTCCTCTCTCGCCTGGATGCATTTTCCCTCTTTTCTTTAGAGATTATTGTGTTCTTCTTTATTTGGGTCCCGCCCTGTGGGATAGTGGTTTCCTTACTTGTTTGAAGGCTGACAAAGAATCTCAGTCACCTGCCAAGGGGCTTTTCCTTGTCCCCATTCATTCTGATTCCCTTTGTTCTGCCTTCTCTTTACAGCTCCTTTCATTACCCGATGAAAGACCAAAGAAAGAACTGGAATCAGGAAGGAGGACATTGTTCTCCATCCAAATCCTATTACCGTCTGGGGATTTCCCTCTGGGCCTTTACACAGTCTCCCTCTGACCAGTCCGCAGACCCCGCTTCTTCCCACGGGCCCACCATTTTTTTTTTTCTTTCAGGTTTCAGTCCAACATCACCTCCTCTCAGGCCAATCATGAGTACCGTTCTGTAACAGACTTCCACTCACTTCCTGTCCTACCAGATCTTATTGATTCTTCCTGGCATTTCCTTCAGTGCACAATTACGAGGCCCATCTGTGTACTGGCCTCCTGCCCCGTGTGCAGGGATGGCGGACCCTGCCATGTGCACTGGTGTGTTCATTCCGGCACCTTCACAAGACATGCTGTGTACGTGTGACAAATAAATGAAAAAAAAAAAAATGAAGTGACCAATAAACATATAAAATAGTTAAACTTCACAGACAATAGAGGGATTGAGAACAACGTCTTAAGTTTAAATTGGCAAAGGTTTTAAAAACGATAATTTCCTTTCTGGATGGCAGACAAGTAAAATGGGCCCCTCAGGGTAGTTGGTGGAAAAGGAAACGGGTACAAGTTTAGTTGAAAACGATCCGCTATTTGGTATCAGGAATCTTAAAAATGCGGAGGGCGCTTATTCCCGCAAGGAGTTCTCTCTGCGATGCTCACTCTGTGTGCGGTGCTCACTCTGTGTGCGGTGCTCACTCTGTGTGCGGTGCTCACTCTGTCTGTGGTGCTCACTCTGTGTGTGGTGCTCACTCTGTCTGTGGTGCTCACTCTGTGTGTGGTGCTCACTCTGTCTGCGGTGCTCACTCTGTGTGCGGTGCTCACTCTGTCTGCGGTGCTCACTCTGTGTGCGGTGCTCACTCTGTCTGCGGTGCTCACTCTGTCTGCGGTGTTCACTCTGTGTGCGGTGCTCACTCTGTCTGCGGTGCTCACTCTGTGTGCGGTGCTCACTCTGTGTGCGGTGCTCACTCTGTCTGCGGTGCTCACTCTGTCTGCGGTGCTCACTCTGTGTGCGGTGCTCACTCTGTGTGCGGTGCTCACTCTGTCTGCGGTGCTCACTCTGTGTGCGGTGCTCACTCTGTGTGCGGTGCTCACTCTGTCTGCGGTGCTCACTCTGTGTGCGGTGCTCACTCTGTCTGCGGTGCTCACTCTGTGTGCGGTGCTCACTCTGTGTGCGGTGCTCACTCTGTCTGCGGTGCTCACTCTGTGTGCGGTGCTCACTCTGTCTGCGGTGTTCACTCTGTCTGCAGTGCTCACTCTGTGTGCGCTGTTCACTCTGTCTGCGGTGCTCACTCTGTGTGCGGTGCTCACTCTGTCTGCGGTGCTCACTCTGTGTGCGGTGCTCACTCTGTCTGCGGTGCTCAGTTTGTCTGTGGTGCTCACTCTGTGTGCGGTGTTCACTCTGTCTGCGGTGCTCAGTTTGTCTGTGGTGCTCACTCTGTCTGCGGTGCTCACTCTGTCTGCGGTGCTCACTCTGTTGCGCTGCTCACTCTGTCTGCGGTGCTTACTCTGTGTGCGTTAAGTTCGTCTAGGTTCCAAGCCAGAGCTGGACATCACACCATCAACGACTTGGTCTTCTTACAAGAGATGCAGGACCTGGTCGATGAAATTTGTGAAATGATGGACAAGGCAACAGACTTAAAGAAACTTTGGGTAGAAAGATCCAAGACTCCAGGCAAGTAAATCTCTCATACTGCCCGCACGTCACCTGGGTACAGGCTGAGGCAGGGCCGTGAGGCTGTGAGAACCCAGAGGACCCTTAAAGTCCTGTTTACATCCCAGCCCTTTACTGCACCAGGCTGTTGTTGAAGGTCTCAGAAGAGGTGCCCCCTCCAGGTATGAGGCCCAGCACCCAGAGAGAGGATGGAGGCTGGAGCTAGATTTCCACCCCTCCCCCGGTGGCACCTTGGGCACAACTTCCAGACAGGCTGCAGCTCCTCTGTGCATTACCTCTGCAGGCCCTCTCTCCATTCTCCCTTCCCCTTCTTTCTTCTGTTGCTAGCTTCCTTCCTCATCCCCTTCCTCTGCTTTTAAATCTGACCCCACTTACACACACACACACACACACACACACACACACACACAACTTCAACACTTGATTCCTAATTGCCTATTTTTACATAGCTGAGTTATTGCCTACAAACTTCATCAATATGTAGGGGTCACCGTGATCCTGCCCCCCCCCCCCAACACAACCTCATCCAGGGTTGCCAGATAAAATACAGGACATTCAGTTAAATTTCAATTTCAGGTAAACAACAAATAAATGCTTAGTATACATATGGTTTTTTAAAAAAATTATTTATCTTTCTAAATCTGGCAACCCTAAGGAATCCATCGCCAATTTTTCTTTTTATGTAATTTCTTTTCTCTTTATGGGCACACAAGAAAGTGAAATAAAACGTTGGGCAGAAAAATGAAGGAAGTGACATCACATATTGTTCCTAAGAGAGAAGCCAGCACCTTTGTCCAGGGTGGAGGAAGGCGGGCAGATTTCGCGATGGATCAAACGCGTTACCCGAAGACCAGAGTGGCCCCAGACAAAACGACGGGGTTCTTTTATCACGCTCTCTTCTGGGCTCATTCTACATTTACACACGTTGTTGTTCAAGTCAGATTTTCAACGTTCTACCAAAGGGTGAACTGCTCTTTTTACGGGGGATTCGCCACTTGATTTCCAATTTGCCGCTGTCTGAGCCATTTCCCATGACACGTGTGTGAAAGAAAACCTCCTGTACTCACAACGCAACAGATTCTGGGTTTTCTGCACCGAGTAGTTTTTCAATTCTCTGTAGACACCCACTGGGTCTGAAAAATCACAATTTCACTTTTCCTCAACCTTTTTTTTTTTTTCTCTCTCTCTACTTTTCTTTTGTTTCCCTTCATGTTCTCTGTTGTCCTGAATGGTCACAATGCCCGTGGAATTAGAGATGGACAAAATGATACTTTCCCTGAAAATTATTGAAATCTGGCCAGCCCCCCCCCCCCCCCCGGAATTTACTTAATACCAATGTGTCTGGGAAATCAAGTGGCTGTGGCTGCTTAGTCTTCAACCTGGCTTGTAATCGTATTTTGGGCCAAGATGCTGCGTTGAGCCATTCGACTTCAGAACTCAAACGCGCTCAGCAATGCGCCCTGATCGCCGCTGGGACTAACTGTCTGCATCTTCTCCGGCAGGTTCTTCTCCTGGCTCCAGTCTTCCAACAGTAAGTACTGGAACGCAGTTCGAAACACGGTTGAGTGGAAAACACTGGTTTCAACCCCCTGACTTATCCGCAGCCACAGGACGCGGGCTCTGTGTCTGGGGAGGTGCACGCCCGAGGAGCCGGCTGCAGGGGCTCTGGGTCCCGGAGAGCAGGTGCAGGCGGCCTGGTGGCGGCCCCACAACCTGCAACGTAAGGTGTGCCTGTGAGCCCGTGGCTGGGCCTCCCTCCGACTCGCTCGGGGCACAGCTTCCGCTGGGGCCCGGGTGTGGTCACAGCAGGGCCCTTCCCCGGGATGGCCCAGAACCCCAGGAGGGCAGTAGGTCACCACCCACGGGCCCAGAGAGGGGTCCACAGTTTCTGGGCAGAGAGAAGAGGGGGCTGCCCGTGCCTGTTAGCCCTAATGCGTCTGGCTATGACCTTGGCGTTGAGTCTGGAAGAGAGGAAACCCACAAGGAAGCGGGGACCCAGAAGGAAGCAGGATCCTGGAAGGAAGCAGGATCCTGGAAGGAAGCAGGGACTGGAAGGAAGCAGGGACCGGAAGGAAGCAGGGACTGGAAGGAAGCAGGGACCAGAAGGAAGCAGGGACTGGAAGGAAGCAGGGCCCTGGAAGGAAGCAGGGCCCCAGAAGGAAGCAGGGACTGGAAGGAAGCAGGGACCGGAAGGAAGCAGGGACCGGAAGGAAGCAGGGCCCCGGAAGGAAGCAGGATCCCGGAAGGAAGCAGGATCCTGGAAGGAAGCAGGGTCCTGGAAGGAAGCAGGGCCCTAGAAAGAAGCAGGGACTGGAAGGAAGCAGGGACCGGAAGGAAGCAGGACCCCAGAAGGAAGCAGGGACTGGAAGGAAGCAGGGACTGGAAGGAAGCAGGGCCCCGGAAGGAAGCAGGGACTGGAAGGAAGCAGGGACTGGAAGGAAGCAGGGACTGGAAGGAAGCAGGACCCCAGAAGGAAGCAGGGCCCCGGAAGGAAGCAGGGACTGGAAGGAAGCAGGGACTGGAAGGAAGCAGGACCCCAGAAGGAAGCAGGGCCCCGGAAGGAAGCAGGGCCCCGGAAGGAAGTTCCAACGCCCCGGGCACGCATTCCTTGTGCTGTTGGCTTTTCCATCCGACCAGGCCACCGTGTGGGACCCTGAGCGCTTGGGAAACGGGTCCGCAAGGGCCGGGGCTCCGCACTTTGGTTCCGGGGCCACCACCTGGGATCCGAGGGGCGTCTCAGCTCGGCCGTCCTGTGGCTACTGCGCCTGCGCGCGGATCCCGACGGGCACAGAAACACGAGAGGAAAGGAAAATAAAAAGGAAAAAGGCAGTCAGGGTCCGGTTTCACGAGTGGCCAGGGGGTCCATTTTTCCCCGAGGGGACACTTGGTGCCCCGCTGCCCCCGCCGAGGACATGGAGCTGCGAGCTGGGCGGCCGGGCGCGACGGGGCCCACGGGCCCCACCGGCCACGCGAGGGCCACGCAGGACACATGGCCGTCTAGGGCGACAGGCGCAGGGCCGGCCTCTGCCCGGACTCGGACCCGACAGCCCCGCCTGCGCCCCGCTTGTCCATGAGGCGGCCTCGGTGGACGGGCAGCTGCTGGGGGGCAGCGGGGGAGACGCGGGGTCCCCGGGCCAGGAGCCAGGCGCGTGCGCACAGCACGGGCTCGACCCCGCTGCGCCCGTCCAGGGTGTCCTCCCTGCCTTCCGGGGTGTCCTCCCCCTCCTCGGTCCTGGGTGTCCTCCCCCTGCCTTCCGGGGTGTCCTCCCCCTGCCTTCCGGGGTGTCCTCCCCCTCCTCGGTCCTGGGTGTCCTCCCCTTGCCTTCCGGGGTGTCCTCCCCCTGCCTTCCGGGGTGTCCTCCCCCTGCCTTCCGGGGTGTCCTCCCCCTCCTCGGTCCTGGGTGTCCTCCCCCTGCCTTCCGGGGTGTCCTCCCCCTCCTCGGTCCTGGGTGTCCTCCCCCTGCCTTCCGGGGTGTCCTCCCCCTCCTCGGTCCTGGGTGTCCTCCCCCTGCCTTCCGGGGTGTCCTCCCCCTCCTCGGTCCTGGGTGTCCTCCCCCTGCCTTCCGGGGTGTCCTCCCCCTCCTCGGTCCTGGGTGTCCTCCCCCTGCCTTCCGGGGTGTCCTCCCCCTCCTCGGTCCTGGGTGTCCTCCCTGCCTTCCGGGGTGTCCTCCCCCTCCTCGGTCCTGGGTGTCCTCCCCCTGGGTCCTGGGTGTCCTCCCCCTGCCTTCCGGGGTGTCCTCCCCCTCCTCGGTCCAGGGTGTCCTCCCCCTGGGTCCTGGGTGTCCTCCCCCTCCTCGGTCCAGGGTGTCCTCCCCCTGGGTCCTGGGTGTCCTCCCCCTCCTCGGTCCAGGGTGTCCTCCCCCTGGGTCCTGGGTGTCCTCCCCCTCCTCGGTCCTGGGTGTCCTCCCCCTGCCTTCCGGGGTGTCCTCCCCCTCCTCGGTCCTGGGTGTCCTCCCTGCCTTCCGGGGTGTCCTCCCCCTCCTCGGTCCTGGGTGTCCTCCCCCTGGGTCCTGGGTGTCCTCCCCCCACCCCCCCAGTCCCGAGTGTCCTCCCCTCTCCCTCCGGGGTGGACTGGTCCCGCCAGGCCTGGGAGGCAGCGCCCTGGGCCCCGTTGCGATGAGTGTCTTTTCTCACCCCCCGCAGGACAAGAAGTCTGCTCGGTAGTTTCTTATTCCAGAGCATGTTGGCAATGTATTCTTTTAGCCATGATTTTTATTATTTATTTTTATTTTTAAGTATGTTTTCATTGACTTTTTAGAGAGAGAAGGGAGAAAGAGAAACATGGACGCCTCCCGCACGCCCCCCACTGGGGATCGAGCCCACAACCCGGGCCTGTGCCCTGAGCGGGAATCCAGCCGGGACCGTCAGTCCCTGGGTCCACGCTCCATCCACGAACACACTGCCGTTAGCCATGATTTTTCATGTACCTTTCCCCAGACTGAAATTTAGTGGTTGTGCCACCAAAAGCAGCTGTTCAGGTAGTAGGGGAGGGGTGCGGATGTCGGGGTGCAGATGTCTGCGTGCAGGAAGGGTTTTCCGCTATTGGTTATTGACATGGTGTGCCACAGATAGAAAAAAACAAAATTACAGGTGTTCAACTTTTGTTCGTATTTGAATATCCATCGTTATTTCTAAGATCTATCTCACAATCTTAGACGTTGGTACAGCTTGTTACAAAAACAGATCTCTGCCTCTCTTTTCTGGTCTACACTTGCACAGCGGTTAAAAACCAACCTCACAGAATCATTTTCAAATCTTACCTGTTCAGACTCCGGGCGGATCAGGCAGTGTCCGCTAGCGGAGGACCTAGTTTCTTACACCTTTGCAGCCCGACTCCCCTCCCCCCCCCCCATCATTTAATTGCTCAACACAACTACAGAGGGAAACCCTTGGTATTTTTCTCCACCAGCTAGATCTCAATAGGACGGAGGAGGTGATATCGACATTGGAAAGCCTGCAGCAGCAGCCCCAGATCTGGGATTTTCTGCGCTCACTGCCCAGGCTGTCCGCAAACGATGTCCACGTCGAGGACGGCCTCCGCAGCGGCGTGCTCCTTCTCCAGGCGGTCTTGAAGTAAGATGGAAAGGAAGTATGACTCATTATAGGTGTGGGCTTTCCCTCCTCGCTTTTTAATGGGAACTATGTATCTCAGAGTAAGTACATGATACAAGAAAGAGTCCAGAGCGATGTCATCCGTGAGGGCTAGTCTTCTTGCCCCTCCGCCGGCTCTCAGGTACCTGGGTACAGTTTCACGTGTGTGCAGGGGTGTGGCACACGGCCGCCTTGACTGAACTCCTGTAACATTCCGCCATCAACATCCCACGTCCCTGTGGTCCCCCAAGGCTCATTGTTATGGCCGTGTAATGTTCCGCGCTGGTGCCGTACCGTCGACCTGATGACTTACAATTGGAATTTTGGTTATTTCTAAGTTTTCCGCTCTTGGAGATGTGACATGAGTATAAGACGTTTCGTTCATTTCTGGGTAAATGATGGGCTGCACTTGCCCCAAACGTCACCAGCGCGGACGAGCTCAGCTCCCAGGGGTGGACGCAGTGAGTTGGACCTTGGTCCCTATGACGGATTCGACCCCGTGTGACCTGAGCTACCTTGGAGAGGATCCCTTCCCGTGGAGTGTTTCCCATGTTTGGATACCATGGTCTTTTTACCCATAATTGAGTTATTTTGTGTAAACGTATATGAATATGGTATTGCGTTAGTAAAGGTTGACATCCTTTTCTGATTTAACTGTGACTTATTTTATCTGTCTACAGTGAGAACAGTCAGCATCACCCTTAGGACAGGGCTGGAGGGCTCCTTGCCCCAAAGGGGCCTCTGGAGCTCCCTGCCCCAATAGCCAGAGCCCACTTCCAGAGTTGTGTGGTCCTCCTCCCTGCCCCCCCAGGGCATCTCTCACCACTGGAGTGTGCACCCCGAGGCCCAGGGGGTTCAGCTTTGGCAGGAGTGTGGGGCGGAGACTGTGGATGGTGCCTGGCTGTGCAGGACGGAATGTCCACACGTGGCACCCGGGGCCTCGAGGAGCTGGCAGCGCTAGGGGGCAGTGGGGGAGCGTCACCTGGGGGCGGGGCCGGGGTGGGTTCTCCTGAACCCCCACATTCTGGTGCACAACTCTGAGGATCAGAGGACTGTACAATTGACCATGGCTGTCCAAGCTGTTACGAAGGTGTATTTGCAATGTAGGAAGATGGAACGTGTTGTGACAGTTGTTGGTTTGACTTATAACTTACACGTTTGCACAGAGTGGGTGTGCTTCCCAGGGTGCCACCAGTGTTCAGTGATACTTCTTGTAATCTGGGGTACTCTTCAATGTACAGGTGCCACAGAGATTTTCCAGACAAGAAGCTACAGGGAAATAACCTCTTTGGAGCACACCTTACATTTTCTTTGGTGTTGTGTTGCTAAAATTTAGATATATTCCCACTGTGGTTGAATGGATTTTCTGATTTGCAAGTTTAAGTGTCATCATTTACAAAAGAAAACACTAGTATGTAAAAGTAACAGTAACACTGCCTGCCTGCGGACCCCCGAGGCCCTGTGTGCGAGGCGGTTCATATCCACGGGTGGAGCCCCTGACCAGTCTGGTCCACAGGTTAGGACCCAGGGGAGGACGGATGCCGGGCCCGGGAGGCTGCCCTGCAGACAGTGAGCTGAGTATCTGACCTGGAGCAGCCGGCTGACTGCTCACTGGCCTTGCTGAGCTGGTAGCACTCTGCACCTGCGCCCCACTGAGCATAAGGAAGCGACAGAGACTGAGTTCTGTCAGAGGCAGAGCAGAGGACGCCACGTGCCCAAGTGTGGGTGGGAGGGACAGAAGCCTGTGTTCAGTCCCCAGCCCAGGGCGTTGGGGCCACACCTCAAGCCACCATGAACGCAGAGGTGTAAATGGCCACATGCTGCGTGGCGGGGGCCCGGGCGGGGGCAGTTGCCGGATGTCAGTCAATGTGGATTGATGCCCATGTGTTAACGACCAGCTCACAGTGCTTTGCTTCTGTTTGGTCCCAGTTCCTTGGCGTCTCTGGAAGACCTAGACTGGCTGCAGCTCGGCCCCGCTTTCTCCAGGGCGTCCAAAGCCGTGCTGAACGCGGCCGTCTCCGCGCTGACATTCCTGCAGGAGCTGGGCGCGGCCAGCGGTAGGTGCCTAGGAGCACGCGCGGTGTTCCCGGGGTCTCCCTGGTTACGTTTACACACGCGACTGAGCTCAAGCGCTGGTCAAAGAAACGTGGTGTACTTAAAATACGCAGGCCAGCGAGAACAGTTGTCTCTGTTCAGACGAGGGAGAAGTAGACTGAGAACTGGGAACTCAAAACTGAACGGACTTTCCACCAGTGAAATTCTGCAGTCCTTGCTAATAGCAATGTTATTTCTAATGAGAAAATAACTGATCTTAAAATTCTTTGACTTGATATCCCCTAAGGTTAGACCTACCACTGGTTCTGTGGTTTTAATCCTTCCCCTCTCCTGAGCTCCTGTTAGGAAGAAATACTTGAACACAGGGCCAGCGAGCGGAGGCAGGCTGACGGGGAGCTGTGGACCCACTGACTGAATGGACGGCCCCTCCACAGGGACGGGAAGGGGATCGTTAGCTCTGTTCTTTAAAAGAATTTCTCACCCAAGGATACGTTTTTTCCTTGATTTGACAGAGAGAGAGAGAGAGAGAGAGAGAGAGAGAGAGAGAGAGGGAGAGAGAGAGAAGGAGAGAGGGAGAAACATTGACTGGTTGCCTCCCCTACCTGCCCCAGCTGACTGAGGATTGAACCTGCAACCTAGGTGTGTGCCCTGACTGGGAATCGAACCTGAAGCCTTCTGGTGTACAAGACGACGCTCCAACCAACTGAGCCACCTGGCCGGGGCTATTTAGCTCTGTTCTCGACCCAGGGTTCAGTTCCTTCTTTTTTCATTGAATGCTCCTTGCTTTCCAAGCGCAGTTGTATCTGTAAAGTGTCAACATGATGACTCGATACATGTACACATCGTGGAAAGATTCCCGCAATCAAGTTAATTAGCAGCTCCCACTCACATAGGTAATATTTTTTGTGTGTGATAACACTTAAGATCTCTTAGCAAATTTCGAGTATACAATACAGCGTTATTAGCTGTAGTCACCAGGCGCGCATGAGATCTGCGGACTGTCGCGTGGAGGGCACTGAAAAGGCAGAGTGGGATGTTCTTGCTCCAGGGAGGCCGTACTTGGTGAGGGAGAGATGTGTCTGTGGAGGACGGGCCACGGAGTGGGCCCCTGGCGGCGTCCTCAGGAAAAGCTCCGTGGAGAAGATTGAAGGATGAGTGAGAGTTCTTCAGGGACTGGGCGCACTGCTGGGGAGGGGGAGCCCCGTGTCTGACAGTCCGCGTGTCTGGGTGCACGGGGCGATGGCAGGAGGTGATTCGGAGAGGGGACCAGGCCAGGCCACAGAGAGCGCTGGAGCAGGAGAGTTAGCTCTGTGCTGTGGGGAGGGACTCCCGGGCAGGTGAGGGGTGGGTGGAGCGGTGGCCAGTGACCTGGGTCAGGATCACGTTCTCTCCATCTGCCCCTGACTCTCGGGGTCTCAGCCTCTGACCGGCTCAGTGAGATGCTTACATGGATCTCTGTGATCCTTCCAGATTTCCTGCCTGTGGAACCACCTGACACCCGCCATCTCCCCCAGTCCCACCCCAGGTTCTTCCTGTTGCTGGGGCTCGGTGCCGGGAGGACCCCCCAGGCAGGAGGAGTTTCTCTGTGGGCCCTGCCAGAGGGGAGCTGGGTCATTCGCGGTCCACCTGCTTCTGTAGGCTCACTGCAGCCGGAACCAGTTTCCCGTGCTCAGCACAGAGCCGGACACGGAGTCGGGGACACAGAGGCCTTGCTGAAGTCTTCCGGTGGCCTCGGTTTAACAAACGAGTTATCATTAGGAAGCTCAGGGTTTCGTACATCATCCAAATTACAATAACCCATTTTCCTTACAATTGGAAATTTTAGGGGGGAAATTGTCGGGTTCAGTGATTTGAATTTCATCCGGTCATTGAACTTGATGGTCAGATTACCCTGTAGAAATGTGCCGTCATTTATGCTGGCGTCTGTGCCCTCTCCCCACTCGTGGCACCCAGAATCAGCTTCTCCGGCTTGATCGTGCAGAGGGCACTGGGTCTCTGCTTTTCCTTCGGGAGTGAAGACGGCGTTATTTTCTGAATGACTTTGGAGGCTCCAGCGCTGAGACGCCTGACCTGTGAATCACTGGTTGTCTTGCAGAGTCGGGGTACCGCCTGTCCCTGCGCAGTGTGGTGTGGTACCCTCTGAAGGTCCAGGCTGACCTGCAGTCCCGATTTGGGTTTGATGACCTTCATGCGGAACGTATCCTGAACTATTCAGCGGAGCTAAAAGTGGTGCGTACGCTCCTTGCTTCTCTTGCGTGGGTTTCTCCTTGAGGGACTCTGGGATCACTTCTGGGCAGGGTGGGCGGCGTGGGAGAGTTCTTTCTCCTTTGACACTGAGCCCTTGGACGGGGCCGCCCCGTGCCGGCCTTTCAAGAAGCGTCCCTTCCTCTCACCTTGCCGTTGTAGCCCAGCCTCAGAGGCAGTGTGGGCGTAAAGGACACGAGACTGCTGTCCATGGCAGCACTGGCCTCGATGGCAGCTAGAGGAGCATGGGGGCGGGGAAGGCTGCTTTCCAGGGGAGACGCCATCAGGGAGCAAGTCCCCAGGCCAGCTGGGCTCACGTGCTTGACCCTCTCTCTCCACATTGAAGTGAAAGGGCTGGACTTGCTGACCCCTGTGGTCCCCATTCACTGCTGCTGTCCCCCAGGTTCTGAGAGGGCTCTCCACCTCGACCCTTGGGGCAAGGACCCAGGAGCCCCACGCCCGCCTCTGGCTCTGCAGGGCCACGCTCCCCGCAGGCTCCGGGAGAAGCTGACTCCTGCCTCTTCCCCGGGGCGCTGCAGTCTGGGAGACCTTCCCAGCCCCTGAGCCTGCAATGGCTGGTCGAGTTTTTCTCAGGACAAGTCACCCTGACTCTGACTCCTCTGCCTCCTCTCCCCCACTGAAGGACCCTTGTGATGTCATTGGCCTCACTGGGTACTTCAGGGTCATCTCCTCATCTCAGGTTGGCAGATTAGCAGACTCGGTTCCACCTGCCTGGCCAGGTCACGTGGCCCCAGGTCCGGGGAGCAGGACGTGAGCATCGGGGACCCTTTCCTGCCTGCACCCCACCTAAGGCCCTTGACCAGCCGGCATCAGCGCGGAGTCTCAGGCCCTCCCCGGTCCTGCCAGACTCTGGAGCCTGCCGCTGTCCAGCCTGAGCCTCTGCATGCGCCCTGGGCCAATCTTTCTACTGCCCGTCCGCCTCTCACAGAGCCTGCGCATCCGAGGGCAGGGCCGGGGCCAAGAAACACACACACACACACACACACACACACACACACACGGCAGAATCCACGAGGGACCCTGTGGCTTTGTGACTCGATAGCCCCGAGTCAGGATCCAAGGGACCTGGCAGAGTGCAGGTGGGGCTCTAACGCTGTCCGTGGCTGCGTCAGTGGAATCCCTGAGATGACAGTCAGGTGAAGCTCTGCGTGGGGATGCGCCTCGCCCCGCCCCAGACCCGCATTCTTACGCGGCGCTGGAGAGACGGCACGTGCACGTTTGACAGGAGCGCAGGGCGTGTGGTCCCAGGGTGGTGAACAGTCTCCGGCCCTGATTCCAGCCCTCCCGACTGCATCCGTTTTTGATGACTGACTAGGAAAGGTTCTGACGACGCTGCTCCCTTGGTCCAGGTGTCTGTTCCACGGCGGCCCACGCTTGCCTCTGGCCAGAGAGTGAAGACGAACACCGAGACCATCCGTGCCCTTGCTCTGGAGAGGAGCTGGTCCCACGGTGGGGGCCCTGCAGAAAAACAGAATTTACCTATTCCTTAACTCCAAAAGCCCCCCGTCAGAGTCATTCGCGGATACTTAAAAAAAAAAATTATTTATTTATTTTTTAGAGAGGAAGGGAGAGAGAAATAGAAACATCGATGTGACAGAGAAGAGAGAAACATCCATCGGCTGCCTCCTGCACGCCCCCTACTGGGGATCGAGCCCACAACCCAGGCATGTGCCCTGACCAGGAATCAAACCGGGACCTCTCAGTCCATGGGACGACACTCCATCCACTGAGCCACACAGGCTGGGCCGCAAATACTTTTAAGTGACACTTTATCAACTATTACTTCTCAGTCAAGCTGATATCATCTTTTCCTTTGGAAAGATTGTGGAAATATTCTTAGAAGAGAAACATTCTAGGGAAAAAAAAGCTTGACTTCTAAGTATTTTTCGTGTCGTTGCCAGATTCCCACAGACAGTTCGCTGCAGCAGATGGTGTGTTCAGTCTTGTCCCAAACCTCCGAGGACGCAGCTGACAGAGACGGTCGCCCTGGAGACTGTCACGCCAGGTGGTCAGCGGCCAGCACCTATCTGGTGCACGCGGTCAGCCGGCTGCGGGTCTGCAGACAGGTGTGTGCACATCGGGGCCCTGGCCCGGCGCGCGGTCCTCAGTGCCACACGCCCAGCCTGTCCTCGCACACCTTGCTCTGGTTGGTGTTCGACTTTGCTGTGGTGGGAACACGTCCCGTGGGACCCGTTCTCTGGACAGAGCATCCTCTGAGGGCGGCACAGCGCCACACAGCGGGCCCAGGGTCATCCACACCGTCCTCCCAGGAGAGGCCCGGAGCCCCACAGCCCGGCCACGTGTGCCCTCCCCCCCGGGCACTGCCGGCCTGGGCTCGCTGGCCCGCAGCCCGCGTCACCAGGAGTCTGTCCTGGACTCCACATGCGCGAGGCAATGCAAGGACCACAGTCTGTGTCTGGCGCGTGGTGTGTCCACCGGCCCAGCCCTTCACTCCGCTGTTGACAAGAGGCACTGGCCCCAACAGGGACTGCTTTCAGGGGGAACAATGAGAAGAGGTGGGTGTTCAGGGAGGGGCCTGGCCAGCTGAGGCTTGTGCCCCTGGGGAGGGAAGCCTGCGGGGCCCTCAGGCCCAGCCACCTGCTTATCAGGGTCCTCGTCACACGCCTTCCTCCAAGGACACTCATCTTTAACTCTCCCCCTAATGGGTGTGACTGGTGAAGGCCCAGACCTCAGGCGGATAAAATGTTTTAGTGATGGAGATGGGGTTGCCCACTTGGTGGCACTAAATTTGTCGGCACCAAAATGCCCGGGACGGCGCTGACCCGCCAGCATCAACGTGGCCGGGTGGACGGCCCTGCTCTGCACTTACCTGGTGCCGACTGCTGGTTGCTTCGGTCACGCAGCGCGCAGACGCACATCCTGGGCTCCTTCCTTCCACACCTGGGCGAGCACGATCCATTTCGGTGTACCGGTGACGAGCCTCCGTGCCGACTGCCTTTGGCGTCTCGTCCCCTAGTCTGGCATCGCATGGTGACCAGGAACTAGGTTCTAACACGATACCGTTGTAAAGGGTGGGGTGTAGTTGTGCTCTCTCAAACATGCTGGTTGAGTTTTTGGGGTGTATTTATTTCACTTGTTTAGACATGTATGTCATTGCTTTCTCTTCTGGGAACGGGAGTGGGGGCAGGGAAGAGGGAAATAGGGCCTTATTTATTTATTTATTTATTTATCCTCACCTGAGGACATTTTTCCATTTTTTGTTCAGATAGAGTGGGAGGGAGAGAGAGGAAAAGAGAGAGAGAGAAACATCGACGTGAAAGGGACACATCGAGTGGCTGCCACCTGCACGACCAACCAGGGCCGGGGACAAACTGCAACCGAGGTACATGCCCCTAGCGGGAACCGAACCCGGGTCTCTCTGGACCGCAGGCCGGCGCTCCAACCGCTGAGCCAAACCGGCCAGGGCGAGGGCCCCGTTTAAACGCCGGACCCATCCGTTGTTGCAATTTGCAACTTTTTATTTCTGAGTGGAAATTCAATCATAGTGTAATTGCTAATCCTTTCGGTCTTCCAACAGCGTAAAAATGGGCTGTTTGTCATCTAGCACGGTCCGTTGATGTTCTTGACGAAATGCTCCTTCTCATTCGTTGTTGAGATAGTAGAGCTCCTGTTTCTGCACCTGCAGGTGCTCCAGCAGGCGCTCACGGGGGCCGGCCGCAGCCTGGAGGCGCTCGGGGGCCCTCCGGAGGGAGAGAGCGCGCTGCTGCGGGGGGCCATGGAAGCTCTGCGCGCCGGGCAGCTCCTGCTGGAGGGCATCGCGGCCGCAGGTGGCCCCAGCAGCCACGCACCTCCAGACACGTAAGCACACTCCTGTTTCAGGGTGTCTCAGTCCCGACGACACTGAGGGTCAGAGTCTGAGAGTTAGACGTGAATTCTGTGCAACGGCTGGAGGGTGACCCCCAGGGTGCAGGGGCAGCAGTCCCAGCGCTGTCCACACGGGGACGGAAGACCGTCGAGAAGGGCAACATGCGAGAAGGGCCAGCATTTTGGATTTTAGGTTCGATGTCTTTGATGTTTGTTTAAAGACAAACAAAAACATTTGTTTGCTATTTCATTAATTTTTTCCCCCTAATTTGTTTCCTAGTTCATGAATTTCTCCTTTTATCTTTATTATTTCCTTCCTTCTACTGAATTTAGTTTGCTTTTTCTAGCTTTCTTGATTTTCATATTTTCCTTTTTTTAAATAGACGCTTTTAAGGCTAGCCCATCTCCCCGGCACAGAGCTCTAGGTATTTCCACACACGTCTACCCCTTGTAATTCAGACTTTTCCATGCTTGTGATTTCTTTTTCGACTCGTGTTAGTTAGAAGCACGTTGCTGACTTTCCATAGACATTTGGGGGCCGACTTCCAAGTTACTTTGAAAGAGTGGTTTCTAATTTCGTTTTAATGAGAGAAACACTCTGAGTGTTTCAATCTTTTGCATGTGCTCCGTGGCTCCCACGGCGGATCTTGGTAAACGCACTCGCTCTTCACAAGAACGTGGGCCCTGTGGTGGCTGCAGCAGCTCGTGTGTCTGATCAGGTCAGGCGTGGTCACTGTGCGGCCCAGCGTGTCTCCGCTCAGCAGGTCGCCTGTTCTCGCCTGTCTTTCCATCACTGCGCCGCGGCCAGAAGTGGGGTCAGATCAGAGGATTTCTGTCCTCCTTTGTTGTGTCTCAACTGCATCAGCAGAACCTGGTAGCATCTCCTAGACCTGCCTGCTCTGCCCAACTCGAAATCAATACACGAAGTGTTCTGTGCTGGGGGAGGGGGCGGCGTGGGACAGAGGTTGCACTGGGACGTTAGGACAGTGCTCAGACACCTGGGAAGGGATCACGCTTACCTGCGAAGTTTGCTCACAGTACCGACGTCTGGGCCTCGTGGCGGCCGCACTGACCCTTGCCGTGTGCAGGGCCCAGGTGTCGGTCCTGCCCAGCTCTGCAGGAGGTCTGGGGCCACCTCGGGCAGCAAGCACTGGGATCACCTCCGGGCGGACTCCTCACTCCCGGGGAAACTGCCTGAGCTCACTGAGGGGATGGGGAGGGCCCTCTGGAGGTCCAGGTCCTTGCCTCACTTTCCCGAAAGTCTCAGTGTTTGGTAGCCCGAGAAAAACAGCGACGACAGGCATTGTGCTCCCAGGGCATTTTCAACGTCACACCTGCACCCGCAGCAGCGGATCAGTGAATCAGTGAGGATGGACGTTCAGCACACTTAACGTCAGGCCAGCCCAGTGCCGCGGAGAACCTGGGCCGCGGCCGCTCTGCCCGCTAGAGACGAGCCTTGCCGTGTGTCTTTCCTGCGCGGTGGGGAGACGATGTGCACCTGAGAGGTGGGAGGACGGCTCGGACGGAGGCTCTGAACGTGGCGGGTAAACCGTGAAGCTACCAGAAGCCGTGGGCCCGTTGCGGCCAGCGGCCCTGGTCCCACTCCCCGCGTTCCGCAGGCACGTCCGCCGTGACCACTCGGACGCAGCACCACCAGCGCTGTTGAAGGAGCTCGGGGACTGCCTCCAGAGCGGGGGTCCCGACACCTGTCCCCAGATCCACGGGCCGCTGGTGACGCGTGCTGCCGTTGGGACAGCCTCCGCACCGAGACGCTGAGGGGTGGAGAGGACCCGCACCTAAGGGTCTCCTGGCGTAAACAGTTTATCTACAGCAGCCGGACATGCGAACTCGGAGTGAAATCCTTCGAAATGCGGGGTTTTTGGTGCAGCGAGCTCGTTTGCAGCTAAGTTTGGCAGCGGCGCTGTGGGGTCCTGAAGCCCTTCCACACGCTCACTTTCGCCTAATTCCTGTGGGGACAGCGTCGTCCAGCAAACATGTCCTTTATCTTCCACTCTGAGTACCTCTGAGTGTTACCCGGAAAATTTGATGGGTTGAATTTGTTTGTTCTGATACTAACACAGCTCTGTTAATGTCGTAGGGCCTCGCACTCCACAAAGGAACGTCGGCTGACGGAGAAGAAGCTGCGCCCCCTTGAGGACGAGCACAGGGACTTCCTGGAGAAGTTGTTACTGCCTGACCCTTCCGCCTCCTCCAGTGGCCCCACCGAGACGGTTCTAAACACAAGGCATTCATGGGTGAACCACGTAAAGAGTACCGACGCTCAGGAAGTCTCGGAATTTGGCAAAGAGACGACTGAAAAAATACAAAGTCTGGAAAAGAAGGGACTGCACTCCGTTTTGAGATTTATGGAAGCAGTGCTTTCTGGAAGTGACCCCAAGCTCCTGGAACTGTGGACGCGCAGCATTCCCGACGGCTCGCCGGCCACACCGGAAACCTCGTCTGCACGTTCAGATGTCTCTGTTGCAGCGAACGGGGGGACTCTCAGTAAGAGCTTCAACTTGTCCCAGCTGTTTCGCTCGGATGGGCCCACATCGCCAGCTGTGAACCTGGATTTTGTTCATCTGAGTGAAACTGTAATCCGCAGTCTCCATGAACTTGGGTTTCTGAGGCAGGAGCAAGTCTCCGAGGCGCTGGACATAGTCTATGCCGCGGGGAACGCGTCTGACCTCCTCTCAGCCCTTTCTGAACCGCAAAAACGAGACGTCGATGAAATTCTGACTCATATATTTCAGGGCATCTTTCAGGACAGAGATTCGGCTTTGCTTCTGCAGATTTGTTCTTTATTTTACCAATACGTCGATGAGTTCCTGGGCATTCAGAGGGGAGAGTCTTCACTATCTCTCCTTACTCAAACCTCAGAGCATATTTTGGAGCTCAGAAAGCAATTTAGTTTTCAAAACCTCAGTAGGGCATTTGCCTTTTTATATGAGACAACAGAACTTCTTGGGGGAATTTCTGAAGTCACTCATTGTCAACAACTGCTTTCAGTTTTCAGTCTGTTGGAGCGTCAAGCCCAATCCCTGATGTCCGCAGAGGTCCCAGAACTGGACGTCGTCCACGCCATGCTGACAGGCCTCAGGCAGCGGCTCCTGGTGGACGGCGACCTTCGCGTTTCTCTGTTTCAGTTCGCCCACCAGCTCTTCGGTCCCTCGGCAGGGGCCCTGCTGGACAACGGGTGCTTCGCTCTGGGTGATGGAAGCACTCCTGAGAGTCCCTCGGTAGCCGGGGCGCCTCCAGGGACTCCTCTGTGGGTGCACGTTCTGTCGAACCTCTCCGCAGACGGCAGCGTGCTCGGTGGGCTGACGGCCGTTCGCTGTTCCCTCTCGTGGCTCCAGACGTGGACTGGCATCTGGGGGAGCTTGGCTCAGGTTCTGAAGCTGGACGTGGATGTCTTCACCCCTCTTCACGCGGGTCTCACCCAGCTTTTGGGTGAACTGGAAAGTGACGCGGAAGCTTCCGAAAGCTGCCAGAGACTGTCTGCCATCCACCGCCCCGCTGGGCTGATAATAAGTCTGCTTGGAAACATCACTCGGGGTGGCGGCTTCCGTGACCGGGACGGTTTTCTGAATCTCAGGGCTCTCTGGGGAGCACTACGGGACGCGTTAGTCAGAGTGAGGTCGCTTCGCCGGGACCAAGTGGAGGAGTTCCTGTCCGCCGTGGACACCGCGCTGGGCCAGCTGAAGGCACTTCTGTCCAACACAAGTGCGGGTAGGCAGTTTCTGTCTCCTCTGCTCGGTGTGCTCGCGGAGGCAAGCGGCACCTCGGAACACAGGGACGGACACGTGCACCTGGTCAACCTCCTCCTTTCAGATAACCTCACGGCCTACGAAGATCACGTGGGGAGCCTCATCACTGACCTAAGAGAAACGATACTGTTTCTTAGAAATGTGTCACATGACCAAGACTTCCTGTCCTGTGCTGACACTTTCCAGAACATGACCGAGCTTATTTTGGAAGATGGCTCATTATCTGTGAATACTTCACAGAGGGTGCTACGTATTCTGGCCGCGTTAAATTCCTCCTTTTCCTCGGAGCACGCCGTGCGCAGCCTGAAAGCGTGCATCGGGTGGGCGGGCGGCACCGGCCATGCGGACGCCGCCTGTACCCACGGTGCTGCCCAGGGCTGTCTGCGGGGCGCTCTGAGGCGCTTCAGGGAGGTAGAAAGCAATGTTAATTCTACAGTGATGCTTGTCACTTGGCTGTTGAATACAATGGAACCTGGTTGTGTAGTGAACAAGTCAAATATAAATTGTGTGAATATTTACTTAAAAAACATAACCGACTTTCTAAATGTTATACTCACTGCAGTCTTTGAAAAAGAAGAGGCACCAAACTTTGAGATTTTATTAACTCGTTTAAATGATTCCACAGACCAAGTAAGGATGCTTATCAACAACTTAACAAGAGACTTTGAATCTGCATCTCAATCCAATTGGAAACATTTCATTGAATCAATTCTACGACCCATAGAAATGTCAGGTGAAATTCCTGGCCAATTTCAAAACATTTGGCAGCACGTAGTAGCTCTGGGGAAAGAAATTCAAGAACTTGTGAAAGATATTTTCCCTGACATTCTGGGAAATAACGTCTCTTCTAAAGCTGAAAAGCTTTTAGATATATTTACTACCAGTCCAAAAGAAGAGGAGAGACATCGTCTAGGCAATTCATTATTTCATCTAGCCCGTTACCTTGCCTTCAACTTATCGCACGATCTCCGAAATTCACCCCAGATAATTCCACATGAAATAACGGAAGCAGTGGGTCTTAGTATTCAGTTGGTTAGGGATGTGTTCAACCTCCTAGGGCCTTCCATCCAGCACAGCATTGCAGAGAATCCAGGCAATGATCGAGTTCTCAAGAAGGTGGCTTCTTTCCTGCTCACCCTGAAGAAGACGGACATAGACCTCCTGGTAGACCAGCTGGAACAAGTTGGTGAAAGCCTCATGGATGTCGTAAAGAATGTCAGTCGGTTGGGGACTGACGGTCGGGGGGTCCACTTGCTGGTTGGCCTTATGGAAAAGCTTGTAGACAGCTCCCGTTCCTGGAATGTGAATCATCTGCTGAGGCTCTCACGCCTGTTTCCCCGGGAGGACGTGGACGCCGTGGTGGGTCTGTACTACGCCCTTCCTCACGCCGCGAGGCTCCTGCACAGAGTGGTGGGCGAGAACGTCACGGAAGCCCTCAAGGACATCTACCGCTTCGCAGTCCTTCACGGCTCAGGCATTTCTCACGTCACCAAGGAAGCCTTGACTGCTGTGATGAAGACGCTTCTGGACACCATCGAGTTAGTGTCTGACAAACCCAGTGTTCTTGCCGAGGCTGTAACTTGCCTTCCTGTGGTTTGGTGCTGGAATCACACGACGTCTGCATCTCGGCAGAAGCCAGAGTTAGAAGCCTGTAACGGCCCCTTCTACAGCCAAGTGGCCAGTATTCTCGGCCACCTCCACTTGTCTCCCCCAGGTGACGTTTCACAATGTTCCAATGAGAGCGCGCAGATGGAAACCACTAGGAAAATGGTCTGTGCCATCCGTGAGCTGGGGGACTGGAGCTCCTTCCTTCTAGAGCCGTCTAAAGTCTTCCGTGTGAATTCTTCACTCGTGCGAGCTGTGCGGGGATTGTGGCGTAAGGTGCTACCCTTCGTCCCGTTGTCTGGAAGTCAGAGCAGGGGCAGCACCCCCGGACTGTGTCCCCCTGGTCCCATGAAGCAAGTTGCTTTCCACATCATAGGAACATTTAGAAATGTGAATTTTACAAAAGTTGCATCAGATGAAAACATTCCTGATAAACTAGCTACTGTAAACGAGACTCTCCACACTGAAGGCGCAGAGGCAGCCCTTAGACATATTCCCTTAACTTTGGAAAGGATGATAGAATCGCTCTCTGGGGATCAGAGCTTAGAAAATAGTGCTCGCTCTCTACTCTCTCTATTGGTGACGTTTCTGAAAGCAAACCGAGCGGGTGGGAATGTCGAAGCGCTCTCACGTTTTATTAGGCAAAGGGAAGCCGCTCACACGGTTGAAGGTCTGTGGCGTGAGTCTGAGCAAACCGTGGAAGATCCAAACCACGACTCCAACAGCAGAACCCTGTTCTCCGACATTAGCAAAGAAATTCCGGCGATGCTTTCAGGGGCCCTTCACAACATGACTTTGCAACTTGCCCACTTTTTGGGAAGCCAGAATTCATCACTGCAGGCGTTAGGAATGACCGAAGGTTTTCTATCAGTCGCAAAACACTGGCTTGGTAAGTATGCAAGTGAGGAATACTCCAGAATGATCCAAACATTATTTCTTCTTATGTCCAGTGAGAGTTCAACGGATAAGGGAGCTGTGTTGACGAATATTACTTCCTTTTTGGGTTATCTCAAAAACATTTCCAGAGAAGGTCATTCTCATGGCGACCTTCTTGACCAAGAACAGCCAACGAATTTCTCAGTTGTTCAGTTGCTTTTGAAAAGCTTCCTGATTAATTCAGTCAATAACTTAGCTGTGAGTTCTCACGAAGCAGCCTGGAATCTAAGTGACGCCGACCTTCAAGTCATACATTTCATTAACCTCACCTTGAGCCAAACAAAGTCAGAAAAGGGCGAGAGATTCCTTTTCCCTCCAGGAAGCGTGGTGGAGTTCATGGAACGGCTTTTGAAAACAGTCTTAACCTTTCCAGAGAAGGAAAGTTCTGAGAACACACCGTCTCTTCTGCTGACAGAGCTCTGCCGTGACGCTGCTGCAGGGACGAGGTGAGTACGCCCGTGCAGCGCTGTCATCCGACCCGCCTTCCATCCGGGCGTGTCTGCTGAGCGCAGGCTGCCCTGACCCCTCTGAGAGCCCTTGGGAGTGCATTTTGTCTTAGTGAACATCTTATTGACATGTCGAGGTAAAATAACTCTGATGATTGTTATTTAACTAACTAGTAAACACACAGAGAAACCTAGCCCCTGGCAATCAGTCACTTCCACCTTCTTACAGTTTTCGATTATGAAAATAATGATGAGATCCTATTTTGTATGAAATGAAAATTACTTTTTAAATACTTATGCATATATATCATGGTCATAATTAGAATTAACGTAGTAACTGTCTAATCACAACTGAGGGGTTTACGTATTTTCAATTTATCTACTGTGATGTTTATATTTGGAGTCGATGAAATTCCAAAATTAAAACCAAGAGTCACGTTATATTTTTTTCACATCTCCTTTTTCATCCCTTTGAAGCTCGCCACCGACAGGGCTGGATTCCGGGCCCGGGAAGCCGCCGGCAGCCGTCCCGACCCCGCGGAGAGCGAGGGTGCTGGTTCTGCGCGCGCTGCTCTTGTTGGCTGGTGGGTGCGCAGGGAGTGCCGCTCACGGCCGGTCCCGAGCCGGCTGTCAGCGGGACGGGGAGATGCCCCAGTCTCTGTGAGAGTGATGCAGCTTTCTTAGCCTGGCTTCCGAGGCCCCCCATCTCCCGCCTCAATCCCATCACTGTGACTCCTGTCCAGCCCAGGGACAGCCCCTCCCGGCCCCCAGCTGGCCCTCGGTCTCTGTGTCTTGGCTCATGGGACCAGCTTCCCTGTCTCCTAGACATGAACGCCAGCTGTGCTCTGGCCCGGAGCTGGGGCGTCTCCAGGAGGACAGCCTCCACCCTTGGCTGGCCGTGACCGTGCGCTGATTTGCACAGCCCCTCCTCTGCTGCAGTCAGTGTTCCTCGAAGGCAGCGTCACTCCGCACCCTCTGTGCACGCCCAGCACCTGGCACAGAGGACGCACCCTGCCCACGTGTGCCCAGTAGCCCACGCCGTCACCTGAAAGCCCCGGCACTTAGTGCTCACGCTTTGGGTTTTCCTGCTGCCCTCTAACCTCGCCAAGGGCAGGG
The DNA here is from genome assembly GCA_030848825.1 of Tadarida brasiliensis. NCBI lineage: Eukaryota > Metazoa > Chordata > Mammalia > Chiroptera > Molossidae > Tadarida > Tadarida brasiliensis. The sequence goes on along the minus strand of CM061267.1, from coordinate 100,662,074 downwards.
TCCGCCGCTTGGTCCGTTCTGTCTCCATCGTCCCCACGTGGTCCCAGCGCAGTGTCTGCAGTGAGCGGCTGTGTTGTGAGTGAATGAATCCTCTGCTGAGGTCCTGCCGAGGCTTCCTGAATGGTTCAGGGACACATCCTCCTGGAGCTGCAGCTGCAGGGAGGTGCCAGGGCTGTTTCCCAGGGGACCCGGCGATTTAGGACTTTTTCTAAGGGGAAACGTGAGGTCGTAGATCTGTCGGGTGGAGCGATGGCCGTGAGGAGGGGGCGAGCTGTGGATGTGACCTGTGCGGTGTGCAGGGTGGCCCCTCGCTGACCAGTGTCCACCGTCCTGCCGTCTCTGCTCGGGGACTCCTCACCTCAAGGGTGCAGCAGAGGGAGCAATCGGGGACAGGGAGGCAGCCCTCTGCATGTGGCCAGGCCCAGGGGAACACAGTGGGCACTTCCAGTTGGAACCCAGAGGCGCAGCTCCCATGTTCCGGATGTTCATTTTGATGACTTAAGAAATCTTTGTGAAATCGTATCACTTTGCAGCTCTGAGAAATGACACTGTGAGAGCAGCTTGTTGGGGAGAAAATGGCTCACTAATTACTCTGTTCCCTCTGGCAGAAGACCGGTCCTGGGCCGAGGAGGTTGTGTGTGCTGCCCTGAGCCGCGGGCCAGGGCGGGTAAGGCGGCTGGTGGCATCCGCTCTGCAGGGGGTCGCCGTGCTGCACGGCCTCTACCAGGTGGGTGTCTGGCATGTTCCAGAGCGTTCCGTGTCCACGTGGTCGGCTCGTGTAGGGCCGTGCTGAGCTTGCTGGCGGTGTTGTGCACAGTGAGGCCCTCCCCTCTCAGGTGCTCCCAAAGGTGCCCTGGGGAGACTAGCACGGACTCCTGAGAGCTGACTGCTAACTTTTCAGGAATTTTGCAAGGTGGACATGTGATTAAATAGTGTAGAAAGGTCATCAGTACTCAGGACTCGCCCTAGTTGTCTCGGGGTGTCCCCTCCTGAGAGGGTCATGTCTCTGCGTCTGTGACGCGGTCCGGCGCTGTGTGCTGGGCGCGCGTCCTCCCGTCCCGGGCTCAGGGACAGCGTGCTGCAGTGTGAACGGGCTTGGTGGCAGCATTTACACTATGGAAACTGGTAGCTCCTGCACATAAGAGATGTTTCCCAGATGGCCAGCTGTTGACCATGTCCCAGCCCGTCTGGGTCCGGCTCACTGAACCCGAGGGCAAGTACCCCAGCTCATGGAGGAGTGGAGTGGGGTGGCAGTCTCCTCCGCATGACTTTGGACAGGCGCCCAGTGACGCCCAGGCTGGGCCTCTGACTGGAGCTGGATCTGAGAAGTGACGCTTGTCTGGGGCTGAGCACCTCCCCGGGTGAAAGAGCACGGGGCCCGCGCGGCCTGACCTCTGGGGCGACATGGACCATGGACACGTCTGTCCGGTGACACAGTGCTCCCTGCCGTCCTCCCAGGGCCAGTTCTGAGGCTGTGCCCTGCTGTTGTGTCACAGCAGGTCCCCTTGGTCGTGTGTCCAGTGGGTGTTGGGTTCGCACAGGAAGCGGAGAGGAGGGGGACCCAGGCGGTCACACAGCACTCCCACCGCGTGGTGCGGCCAGACCGGCCGCGCCTCTGTGAACCTCGAGCAGGGAGAGAGGGCGCGCACCCTCAGCCGGGCCCAGGCTTTGTGGTCTGTGCACAGGACGCCCAGGGCTGTGGAGAGAGTCGCGCTGACAGCCCGGCACTTTGTCCTAAATACGCTGACTGATCTGGGCCATCGATGTCTCGTTTCCAGGTGGTGTGGATCTTGTCAGGTAGTGAATGTGGACACATAAAAAATCCCGATAGACATTTCGGGGCCGAGTGAAGTTGCAGCGATGAGACAGGCCAGAACCTCCGGCTGGCAGCCGGCGGCGTCAGAGGCTGTGCTGTGGTTCAGATCGCGAGGTGATGGCCAACGCCTCTGGCCGGTGACAGTCAGTCAGAAACGGAGGCTGGTCTCAGCGCGCAGAGCTCCTCGGGTGGTCTCGGTCAGGTCTTGCGGAGGGCCAGGCTCTCCCGCCGGGGGGAGGTGCCCTGTGCCAGCTCACAGGCCTGGGCGCAGTGCCTGTGGGTGTCACATCTGCACGTCCCCACGTGGTTTCCTCAGCGTCCACGTGCAGTTCCACCGGAGGGAAAGTCTCAGCTGACTGAGCGAACCGCTGAGGTGGAAGCTGGGTGTTGGCCCTCATCTCCATGCTGCCCACTGGGTGGGGAGTCGCAGGGAGCAGCTGCGTGATGATCAGACATTCCTGTCGCGAGGGGCAGCCGCCAGCGAGCCCCACACTTCCGTGGTGCGCTGGATTGGAGCACATGGCTGGAGGTCCAGGCTGAGTGGGGGCTTCCTGCCGCCTCCACGGTCTGGCTCTGTGGCCCACGGGACAGCGCTGTCCCTGCCGAGCCCACGGTGCTCTTAGCGACCATCTCTGGACTGTCCCAGAGGCGGCGTCTGACACGCAGCCTTCCCACGGGTTGCTGTCCCCTGTCCCCTGTGCTATGGGGTGGGGTGCACTGTCCTTTTCCAGTGATATATGTCAACACGACGTTATATTTAGGGTGAGATCCGGAGAGGAGCATAGGAGACGCAGAGATGTGGTCTCACTTGCACAGTTAGCACCCGTGAGCGGAGACTCCTCTCTGTGATGGAAGCTCTATGCAGAGCTCAGCGCTTCGCTTTCCTCCAGCCGTGTTCTCCCGCCTCCTCGCTGGTTCTCTGGTTCTCGGAGAACAAGCTGGAAGCGTTCAGTGCGCGTGGCACGCGGCCCCGAGCTTCTTCCCGCCCCTCACCGCTTGCTGTGTGTTCTAGGAGCTGCAGGAGCCCTGGTCCTGGCCCCGCCAGTGGAGTTGTGATGGGTTCGGCAGGAAACTAGCCAGCACCTGGGAGCACTTGCAGAGTTACCTGGAGAGCGCCAGGGCCCGGGAGGGGGCGTGCCCGCCCGCCGGAGCCCCACGGCGGCGCCTGCACAGGTACGTCCGCTGTGCCGCTGCCCCGCGCTTCCCCTGCGGGGCTGTCCCGCACTTTCAGTTATGGATTTCAGACAGTGACGTGTGCCACACCCTCTAGGTGCCTGTGAACACACGTTTTCCAGGCGGCAGCAGAGTTCACACTGTGAGCCGTGGGGCAGGGGAGCACTGACGCCCTGTCGGGGACCCAGGTCTCAGGTCGGAATGCCGCCCTCCGACGTCCCACTGCTTTGTGTTCCCAAAGTGGAAAGCACGGAGGGGAGAGCGGGCTCTTGGTGTTCGGCCCGAGAGCTGCGTTCTTCCGGCTTGGTGTCCTGAGTCCTGAGACGTCCATGTGTTCCGTCTGTCCCTTCACATTTTAATCCTCACCAGAGGGCACTTTGATTGATTTTAGAGAGAGAGGAAGGGAGAGGGAGAGAGAGAAACATCGATCAGTTGCCTCCTGCGTGCGACCTGACCGGGAATCGAACCCGCCCCCTTTTGGTGTGCGGAATGACGCTCAACCCACTGAGCCCCACCAGCCGGGCAACGATGCGTCCTTGGTCCCTGACTCATCACGCGGGCCCTGCAGCAAACACAGGCGCGGTGGTGTGAGTGGGTGTGCGCACAGGGCCAGGAGGCACGGGGAAGGTCGAGGGACTTCGTGGGAACGCCTCGCCGCTGCCTGGGCACCGGCCGTGTGCCCACAGCACTGCCTCTGTCATTTCGTCTTGTGTAAATCATCTTTAATTTTCTGCCATTTTAGGTTGGCCCAAAGCCTTGAAAAGATTTTGCTTCCTGGGAATTCGACTGTGGCGTTTCTCAGCAATTTCTCAGTAACTGCCGGTAAGGGTGTGCTTCCTCCGCTTGCCGGACAGGAGGGAGACGGTTTCTCACACAGAAATATCGTCACAATGAGGCGTGCAGGAAAGGCATGCTGCTGGGACCTGTATGTTCAGACTGGCTGGTTCAAGGGTTTGGGGTCCAGGAGGCAGGTCCTAAGATCCTGGCTGCTGGCCTGGGAGGAGGAGGAGGAGCAGAACCTTCTGTGGCCTGGGTTTGGCCCTGGCCCTGCCGCCCTGGTGCCTGCAGGCCTGTCCTCAGTATAGCCTTTCACACGGCCCCTGAGGTAGCAGAACCTGCGCCCGAGGTAGCAGAACCGGGTCTGCAGACCCCCGCGATTCCCCTCCCCCCGCCCCGCCTCGTGCAGAGAAGATGAGCCTGGAGAAGTGAGCACTGGTCCCCGCTCCCTCAGAAAGCGTCTTCCCTGAGGAACTGTATGGCATGCAGGCCTCAGAGCGAGCGGGTGCGCAAGCGCGGTCCGGGGTCTGCGCGCTTCCAGGGGTCTGCGCGTTCCGGGGGTCTGCGCGCTTCCAGGGGTCTGCGCGTTCCGGGGGTCTGCGCGCTTCCAGGGGTCTGCGCGTTCCGGGGTCTGCGCGCTTCCAGGGGTCTGCGCGCTTCCAGGGGTCTGCGTGCTTCCAGGGGTCTGCGCGCTTCCAGGGGTCTGTGCCTTTCGGGGTCTGCGCCTTTCGGGGTCTGCGCGCTTCCAGGGGTCTGCGCGCTTCCAGGGGTCTGCGCGTTCCGGGGTCTGCGCCTTCCAGGGGTCTGCGCGCTTCTAGGGGTCTGCGCGCTTCTAGGGGTCTGCGCGCTTCCAGGGGTCTGCGTGCTTCCAGGGGTCTGCGCATCCCGAGGTCTGTGCCTTTCGGGGTCTGCGCGCTTCCAGGGGTCTGCGCGTTCTGGGGTCTGCGTGCTTCCAGGGGTCTGCGCGCTTCCAGGGGTCTGCGCATCCCGGGCTCTGCGCGTTCCGGGCTCTGCGCGTTCTGGGGTCTGCGCCTTCCCGGGTCTGCGCGTTCCGGGATCCGCATGCTTCCAGGGCGGCCCGGGAGCCCCTCCAGACGAGTGTGGTGGTGGTCAGTGTTCGCTTTGCCAGACTAGTGTTTGCTGTGGGCTGCGGCTGACGGAAGGGTCCTCGCCAGGTGTCAGTGTAGACATGTGTTTGCACAGGAAGAGCCCAGGCATTCGTCGTTTTATCATTCCTTCCGTTGATCGTTTTCAGATGTGAAGGTAAAAGACCTGATCAGGAACGTCACCGAGCTAACCCAGGAGCTCCAGTCCGTCCACATCTCGGAGGGAACCATCCACAGCCTTCTGGAAGCAGACGTTTCCCACTCACAGGTACAGGGGCTCCCATAGGCCCCTGGGCTGTCGGCTGAGCCTCGTCCCCGCCCCTCGTCTCCGCTCCCCGTCCCCGCCCCCTCGTCCCCGCCCCCTCCTCCTGCCCCTCCCACGTGGGGCTGGCTGCTGGGACTGGTGTCCCTGGGAGGCAGAAAGGAACCCAAGTGTGTCTTTGTCTGTTGGCAAGATGCTGGGGTCCTCAGTGTCATAATATTGCCTTCACATGGGTGAGGAAGGATACAATTGGTAACGATACTTATCCCAGGGATTCTCAACACCACAGCACCCCAAAACATCTAAAAATATCTAGGCATGAGTATGGTCTCCGCAGGCAGAGAGGAAGGGCAGCCTGTCCGTGCAGTGTGGGGCTCACGGTGACAGCGAGGAACAGTGACAGGCTGGGCCCCCCAGGGCTGCTGGGAGCAAGGTTGAGGCTGAAACAGGTGCACAGGACCCGGGTTGTCACGGGGGGGGGGGTGCTGCCGCAGCGGAAGCCCCTGCATCCTCAGCAGGTGTGTCTCGCTGCCCTGCAGCACTTCTGGCCGGTTGAGAGTTCACTTTCCTTCCAGAAGCAGGAACCACAAAGACGTTCTCAAGTGAACGTTTCTGGTGACAGTCAGCTGGGCCCAGTAGACACGGGGCTCGCGTGGACTCGGGTTCAGTGGGGTAACACACGCCGTGGCAGGCACATCAGCCAGGGGAGAATTAGTCGGTGTGAGGAAAGAAGTCGATTGCAGCTAGGAACCTGGAAGCCAATCACAGCATCCCCGAGTGTCTGTGGCCGCCACGGAGGGTCTGTCGTGGAGGACAGGTCCTGAAAGGTGCCCAGGGTGGCGGAGGCGGTGGTGGGGAGCGCCAGTCTCTCGAACAGGTGGACGTGATGGGTTTGGGGTCTCAGGCAGCGGAGCAGTGACAGTTGTAAGTGGCTGACTAGGTGCTGAGACGGGTCAGCCAGCTCCCTTCCCGTCCCTCCCCATTCAGTCTTCTGACCTCAGGTCCTGGGGTTTGGTGTGGCTGCCTGGCTAAGCAAGCAGCCACCAGGTGTCACTGGCGCTCTGTCACAGAGGGCTGCGCTCCAGGGAGGCCGTGTGGAAGGCCCTGCGATAGGAAGCTGTGCGCTCCTTCCCGGTACCATGTGTGCTCCTCTGCCCTCTTGACCGTGGGCGCCCGCGTGGTCCCGGACGGTTGGACAGTGAGGTCAGGGCAGGGCACTAGGAAAGCCAGCGTTCCCGCCATTCAAATAAGCACCGAACCAGGAAACACACTCCTGCTGAGAACGCAGACACCTCTCCCAGGGGCCACCTTCGTTTTCAGAGGGAGACTGTGACCCCACCTAGGCATCTGGTCTGAGTGTGTGTGGCGTGTGTGCACGTGTGCGTGTGTGCGCGTGTGCATGCCGGCCCGCCTGCTGCCTGCCCTGCATCCTGGCTCCTCGCCGTGGGTCCGAACGTGGCCAGCTGGGAAGAGCACCGACAGCGTGGCCCCGTGTTCTGACACTGGCCACGTCAGCCCAAGCAAAGCCTGCGCTGGAAGGTCCTGTTACTCTAGAAAGGACGCAGCGTGGTGTCTCCAGCGAACAAAGCGGAGTGTTACCTGTTTCCTCGCCACCCCCCCCCCTCGCTTCCACCTGCCTCAGGCGCCGTTCAGACGGGGAGACGAGCATGAGCATCGTGGGATTTAAAGCGGTGAAGAGTAGAGGGCAGTGGGGCAGGCGTGCTGGGGTGCTGCTCTGGGGTGCGGTGACCGGGGTTCCTTCTCGCCCTGGGTGGGGCCTCCCACCCGGTTGTAAGAGGGGCACACAACTTTCAGACACATCTATTTGCCAGGGGACTACATTCTGAGTCTGTGTTGAGCATGACCCTGGTGGGGACCATCAGGATGTGCAGGTGGCAGGGGGACCGAGGCTGCACGGGACACACGGGACACACGGGGACACACAGGGAGACTGAGGCTGCATGGGACACACGGGACACACGGGACACACGGGGACACACAGGGAGACTGAGGCTGCACAGGGACACACGGGACAAACGGGGATACACAAGGAGACTGAGGCTGCACAGGGACACACGGGGACACACAAGGACACACAGGGAGACTGAGGCTGCACGGGACACACGGGACACACGGGGACACACAGGGAGACCCAGGCTGCACAGGGACTCACAGGACACACAGGACATACAGGGAGACCGAGGCTGCACAGGGACTCACAGGGACACACGCTGAGACCCAGGCTACACAGGGACACACGGGACACACGGGATACACAGGGAGACTGAGGCTGCATGGGATACACGGGACACACGGGGACACACAGGGAGACCGAGGCTGCACAGGGACTCACAGGGACACACGCTGAGACCCAGGCTACACAGGGACACACGGGACACACGGGATACACAGGGAGACTGAGGCTGCATGGGATACACGGGACACACGGGGACACACAGGGAGACCGAGGCTGCACAGGGACTCACAGGGACTCTCGTGGCCTGTTCTGGTCGGTGCCCCCAGGAAGCCAGGAGCCGTGCCCATCAAGTTGTGGGCTCGGAGGAATTCCATTCGCAAGGAACACTGTGTATTTCATGGAAATGATCAGGGCAAAGGTGGGTGTCTGTACCCCATCCTGCCTCCCCTTTGACCCCCCCGAGAGCACGTTTGAGAGCAGGGCTTTGGGACCTCCCTCCAGGCGTGTCTGCACCACGCAGGTCCCCTGTGAAGGAAGCGCTTCCTGGTTAATGGGGTCTGGACGCGCCTAACATCTCTCCTGAAGGTCCAAGATGTCCTTAGCACATCCTAGCCGTCTGTGAGGGTTCAGTCGGGGCGGGAACATCCGGGCCTCGGGCTATATGAGGCCCCCGAAGTCAGTACCAGCTGACATCACGCCTTGCCAAATTAGCCTGACCACGTAGAGCAGGCTAACGCTTACGTTGGTACTTTGTGTGGCCCGCGTTGATGTGACAATATCCAGAGGGCCCTGGGCAGGACGAAGGTCCCGCCCGAGTGACTTGGCCGGGCTGCAGCACCGAGCTGTTGGCTGAAACACCCAACCCGAATTCCCGAGAGAGGGTGTTTTCAGATGAGAGGAACATTAAACAGTAGACTGAGTGAAGCGGTCACCCCCCCCCCTCATGTGGGTGGGCTGCATCCAGTCCATGGAAGGGCTCAGAGAAGAGACTGAGGAATCCGGAGGAGGCGGGACATCTGCCCTGAAGGCCCTGGGCCTGAGTGACCCCTCAGCTCAGCCCCGGGCCTCCTCCTCGCTGGTCTGCAGACTCGGGACGTGCCAGCCCCACGGCTGTGTGAGCCCGTCCCTTAAACACTGCGTGTGTACAAGCGTCCATTGGCCTGTGTCTCCGGAGAACCCTGACGGATACGCTTGTGTTTCCGAGTCACTTGGTGTTTTCTGACGGGATGGCGCATCTGGTGAGCCCTGCCTGCCCTCGGGGCGTGTTCTCAGGGTCTCGCGGGCCTGACGCTTCGAGCAGTTATACCCGTCAGCGTGTCAGCCTAGGGACGTGGACGGAAGTTCACGGTTTTGGAATTTTATTGTCCCTGATGGTCTGTCCTATTCCGAAGGCCATTTCGAAGGCTGTGTCCAGGGGAGACAGCGCAGCTGCCCTGAGGTTGTCCACACTGACAGACTGGACACCAGCACAGGGCCTCCCCGCCCCTCCTCTCATGTTGTCTGCGTTTCCTCTTCAAAACTTTGACAAGCTCAGACAACGGTGTTCAGTTTGGAAAGGGAGGAGACGCAGTTTTGCACTGAGGCGGTGGGGAGGGCGAGCGGACAGGCTGAGGCCGCAGCTGGGCCGACATGAGATGCCCACGCTGCGTCCGAGCGCAGCCGGGGTGGCAGGTCGTGGTCCTCTCCCCAGCCCCCAGGAAGGCGGAGGCCTCAATCACGTGCATTTCAGGGCCACTTCATCCAAGATGACTGGAGGGGAGCGGAGGCTGGGGTCCGGGTGTCCCGAAACCCTCGGGTTCTGGGAGGACGGCTCTCGGCTCCTCCCGGGGTCTGGGCCTTGAGACAGGGTGCATCGCTGACCTTGTGTCTCGGAACAGGTCCTGTCCAGCGCCCTGGTGGTGGCTTTGTCTGAGAGCTGTGGCCGGGACGTTCTCGGGCTCCTGCTGGCCTTTCCCGAGGGCAGAGAGGCTCAGTCGGCGGTGAGGGAGCTGTGCGGCCTGCCCGGGGCCGCCGTGTACACTCTGCTCGTGTCGATGGCTCGGAACCTGGACCTGCGCAGCCTCGTCTACAAGGTGAGGGTGGCAGCTGGGGGCCTGGGGGGTGTCTGTAGGGGCCCTCCCATGGGCGGAGAGACGAGTCGACTGCACCAGACCCCGGTGGCCTTGGCCAAGGGGCTCGGAACCAAGAGGGGTCCAGTAGACCTCACGGGGTCCTTGGAAGGAGGCCCTCAGGGCACGGACAGCGTTGGTGGCGGTCGGCATGCTCGGCACGGAAGGTGCAGCAGTGAAACCGTCCCCGAGAGCCCCCTCTGAGGCCCGGCTACTGGAGCGTGTCTGGGGTCTGCTGGCCCCTCCCAGCTGCCTTCGAGGCCAGGACCTGACCCCCCTCCTGGGAGGTGTCCAGGTGGAGGACAGCACGCCGTCCAGCTGCCCTCCGATTGCTCCGAGACCACGCACTTTCTGCTGCACCGACAGTGAGCCCGTGATGCTCTCGCCGAGCACGGTGCTGTGAGCCCCTGTGCCTGCCGGTGTCCGGCGGTGACACTTCCTGCCACCCTGCGGTACCTGGGGTCACCGGGCCACTTCTCAAGGGCAGCTGCAGTTAGAAAGGCGAGCGGCCAGCAGGACCAAAGTGGCATCGCCGCATCTCTCCTCCGAGACCGATCTGTGTGGTGCTAGCGGACGGAGCAGGTCTTCACTAGCGGAGCACATCTGTGGGAGGTGGGCTGTGACCTCGGGCGGCAGGTCGGCACAGGCCAGCAGCGAGGGCAGGCCCAGGACTCTCACAGGCAGAAAGAGTTGTGGCGGAGGGTCTCGCCGAGTCTGAGCACTTGGAAACGCAGGGTGTGCGAAGCTGGAGGGAGGAGATGGGCTGCGAGTCCGCCCTCCTGCGGGGAGACAGTGTCCTCCTCAAGCGTCCACCAGCAAGCATTTAGTGAGCAGCTGAGACTGCCCCCCTTCTAGCCCTGTAGCTGCCCAGACAGCCACAGGACAGACCCCTGGCCCGGAGGACTCCTGTTCCAGGGAGATTCGGGTCCAGGTAAAGGCAGAGTCAGCGCTGACCGCGTGCACAGGTGTGTGTGTGTGTGTGTGTGTGTGTGTGTGTCCCAGGGTGCTGATGCTGCAGAGTTAACACCCGGCCCTGGTCCTTGCTCACTGTGAGGCTTCCGGAAGCCCTGGAGTCTTCCAGCCTCAGTTTCCTCCCACAAAGTGAGCTGCCACTCACAGCCCACAGAGGACGGCACGCTGTGTGCCCGTCAGGACCTGGGGAAGCCGCAGGCGCGTGGAAATTGTTGCACACACGTGGTTTTACTTGGTCCTCTTCTTCAGTCTCCTCCTCGGGGACTTGGAGAGGAGAGCATCCTGGAGGTGACTGGGATGTTAACAGATGCCCCGTGTTCCTGGTTTGTGTTCCCACGTGCTGGTGTATTTGGTGCTCGAGCCGAGCCGTGTGGGTTCTGATGGGAGCAAACACCACGTTCTTGCCACCCAGGTGACGCATGGGAGAGGAACATGTGCTTATTTTGTGTTGTGCTTTTTCCTTCGAGGTCCTGATGCCGGCGGAAGCCAACAGTGTGCTCAGCTCCCTGCTGGACGTCATCTCCAGGCTCAGCCGCCTGCTCCCCAAAGCCAGCCGTGTGCTGGAACACCTCCCCGAGTTTCTGCACACACTGAAAGTCACGGCCTGGCTGGACGTGCCCGACTGGGAGCAGGTGTGGGTCTGAGCTGGGCCTGCGGAAGCGTGCAGATGTGCGGGGCCTGCCTTTTGTCTGCATTTCTCTCCCAACATCTAACATTTGCCTGAGGTTCCAAGGGCCTTTTGAACTCAATTCAGAGAGTAAATTGCTTTCAAAAACTTTAAAACATTTATTTACATATAAATAATTGGCTTACAAATTACAGATCGTTTCTGCAAATACAAACACAAACTCGAATGAGGTCAGTGGCGTGACACTTGTCTTTGCTTGAACTCTCTCCGCCTAGGATGGAGCTGACGGGGAGGGAGGCAGACTTGGGGTGCCGGATATGGGAGATTGCGGGGTCCTCAGAGCTGCCCATCAACTGAGGGACAATTCTGGGAGATGTCAAGTGTCTGGGCAGTTTGGCAGCAGAGACCACATTGAGAGTGTTAGTCAGTCTGAGTTAGTGATATTTTGTGAATTCATAGTTTATCACTGGGCAAGGATTGGCTGGTGTGTGTGACATTTTCTCCTCGCTGTGGTGGCTTGCGTGGTTTTCCCAGACCAGAGCAGAGCAGATGCACACCTCTGACTTGTTGAACAGGCGTGTTTTCAGTGGCAGGAGAAGGGGCCGTGCGCCCAGAGTCTGTGAGGGCATCGCTCCGAGTCGCTATTTCACTGAAATGTGATTTTCACTGTCCCAGGCTCCACGTGACGACTGGACCAGAAGTTCAGCCTTTGGTTCTTTCCAGTCTGTGATGAAGACGGTTTGCGGGGAGCAGGACTCTTTCCTGAGCAGCTCCCACGTGTTTCTGAACTTGCCCAGAGTTAACGAGCTCTTGGAGGACGACAGAGAGAAGTTCAACATTCCTGAAGACTCCAGTAAGAAGACAGTCGTCCCTGTTCGTTTAGATCGATTTGTGTGCTGACCGTTAGCTTTGCTTTGTGTGGGATACTTTGTGTGGAAGGTGGGCAAGGACTTTCTCCTCCACCCTCTAATTTTTCCTTCCTTTTTAAAAAGTTTCAGTTACAGCTAACATTCAATATGACATTAGTTCCAGGTGTACAGCATAGTGGTTAGACAGTTATATAATTTACGAGGTGATCCCCCCACAAGCCTAGTGTCCACCTGGCACCATAGATGCAGAAATCCTCAACAAAATATCAGCAAACCGAATTCGATGACATGTTAAAAGAAAACACACCACGATCAAGTGGGATTCGTTCCTGGAATGCAAGGGTGGTTCAATATCTGCAAATCACCACGTGAACAGAACGAATGACACACATCATCCGATCATGTCAACAGATGCAGCAAAGCGTTTGCCAAAACCCAGGACGCACTCATGACAGACACTCTCAGCAAGGTGTCCTTCCTTCCCGACACCGGAGGGGCAGCTGTACCCACGTGTGACCACGTCTCTTCTGAAGTCAGAATCCTGCTGTCTGTCCGAGGCTTATAATCTCCAGTGTCCGTTGTTAGAACACCAGTCAGAGTGGCACTACAGTTCATGCTGCAAAGTTCATCATGTAGTCATCCTCTTAATTCACATCTTACGGGATTATTTCTACCGATTTTATAGTACTTTCTGAATAAAAAGAACTTGTTTTTCTTTTCAAATGGTGAGTTTGGAAGGCGAAATGAACACTGGGAATAATCACAGCAGGCCTCTTCATACCTTGGGTGTTATGGATCAGGGTATCAGAGCTAAGATACTGCTGCCCTTTAAATGCTCTCTCAGGGCACTCGAACCGGTGACACAGAAGTGCTCATTGGTGCCTGGGCCCTGGCACTACTGGAGAGCTGGTCTTTTCGGGGACGGGGGCTCTGCCTTCAGTGGGTACCTGCTGGTCTAGTCGAGTAAACGTCCCCTCGCACCACGGCCTGATGAAGGCCCCCGGGGAACAGGGGATCTGCGGGGAAACAAAACACTTTCACACATCAAAGTATGACGTTCACCAGCCCTGAGCAGTGCAGCCGACAACACCCACTAGCAGTTGGTGAAGCTCATTTTATTTAAAAAGTCTAACCCTGGTCCCCAGACTGTACGGCTGGAGCGAAGGTGTTGACCGAAAGCAGGGACGTTCCTCTCCCATTCCTCTCCCCGCGCCACCCCCCTCCCCCAGGTTGTCGCAGTGAACGTGGCGGCTCGGGGTTTCTCGGGAGACCAGTCACTGAACCCGGTCAAGGACAGTCACTCCCGAGTCGCCCAAAGGCAGACTGTGCCAATCGCTCCCCGAAAGGCGGGCGCAGGGCTGTGCCGCTGAATCCCCACGGACCCGGGCGTCCTGCCTCGGTGACACGTTTTCTCTTTCTACATCGCAACAGCTCCATTTTGCCTGAAGCTCTATGGGGAAATTCTGCAGTCTCCCAACGGCGCTTTGGTGTGGTCCTTCCTCAAACCAATACTACACGGGAAAATACTGTACACGCCAAACACCCCGGAGATCAACAGGGTCATTCGGAAGGTAGGTTGGGTGGACAGGATCTGGTGGGCCATACCAGCAGTATAGCGGGAAGGTGTCATTACAAAGACCGGGCATAATCATCCTGTAGGTTGGATTCCCTAAGGGTTCCTTAGGTCGCTTGCAGTTTGCTCTGGCCAGTTCTCCCTGCTTCTGTTGCTGTCAGTTGGATTTGCAGGTCATTCTCTGAGAGGACAGAGGTGTAGCTTGTCCGGTGAGGACAGTCAGACAGACAGGAGGACCTGGTCAGGGAGGCCGGGAACCCTCGGGCACAGAGGCTGGTCCGTCTGCTTGGTGCTTCTGGGACTGAGGAGGTCGGCCTGATGGCGTGCTGTCGGGACAGGTGGGGTTTCGGGATTCACTGCGAGGCCGCGGGCCGCACAGTGGGGTGAGCTCAGGTGCAGGCGCGGTTTCTCCAGGAGGAATTCGACGTGCTGGTTAAATGCCTGCTTTCCCTTTCGTAGGCTGCCAGCCTCCCAGACTGTTCACACAGGGTTTGTCATCATTCGTATCTGCACTTTCTTTTGACACTGTCCTGTTGGATTTTCCCGGGGCCTTGTGGTTTTCTAGTTTGATGGTGGGTTGGGGGCCTGCAGGCCCTGGAGGTCTCCACAGAGGACGCGGGGATCTCCTCCTCGCAGAACGACCCGGGAGAGGAGACCCCAGCTCTGTCAGGGGTCAGCTCCCAGGTGCAGCTGGTAGTAACCTAACCCTCAGCGCTGGGTGTGGTCACGGGAGCGGCTAAGTTGTGTTCGGTCAGATTGGCCTTGGCAGAGGAGTCCCCATTTCCAGGTGTGGCGTCGGGGGGCAGAGTCCCCCGTTCCCAGCATGGGCGTCAGGTGGGCAGAGTCCCCCGTTCCCAGCGTGGGCGTCAGGGGGGCAGAGTCCCCCGTTCCCAGCGTGGGCGTCAGGTGGGCAGAGTCCCCCGTTCCCAGCGTGGGCGTCAGGTGGGCAGAGTCCCCCGTTCCCAGCGTGGGCGTCAGGTGGGCAGAGTCCCCCGTTCCCAGCGTGGGCGTCAGGGGGGCAGAGTCCCCCGTTCCCAGCGTGGGCGTCAGGTGGGCAGAGTCCCCCGTTCCCAGCGTGGGCGTCAGGTGGGCAGAGTCCCCCGTTCCCAGCGTGGGCGTCAGGGGGGCAGAGTCCCCCGTTCCCAGCGTGGGCGTCAGGGGGGCAGAGTCCCCCGTTCCCAGCGTGGGCGTCAGGTGGGCAGAGTCCCCCGTTCCCAGCGTGGGTGTCAGGTGGGCTGCGGCAGGGGCCCCCCCAGAGCTCCTGGGCCACGTGGGTCTTCGCTCAGGGGCTTCTGCTTCAGCTCCTTCCGAATGCGTTCGGTGACTTCTGTGTCCACCTTGAGAATGTCCTGTGGGGGCGTCTTGACCAGAAGCACTTCCACAGTGCCGTGACCGTCATCTGGGTCTGTGGACGTCGTGAGCCCCTCCGCCGAGCTCCGAGGCTCGGGAGCCAGAGGCGGTGTCCGTCCCTCAGGGCGTTACGCTCTTGAGGGCTGGGAGCAGCTTACGCATTTCATAGAAAACTCAGACTTTAAAACTAGGCCACGAGCTTCCTTTGCTTATTACATATTATTGTAGCTAACGGCACTGATAACGTGTATTGCTGTGTACACGGTGTCAGATACTGTGCCGTGTCCTGTGATACGACGAATGTGACGGTGTCCGCTTCTGTAAAGACACTGACGTGCTGTTAGGGAACTTTGTTTTCTGCTTTCATTGAGGTATTTTGCTTATTATTTAAGTGTTAGCATTTTCAGTTGTTTTGAATATTTAAATTAGTATTAACTAATAATATTTAGATGCAGCCCAAGGCTAGCAGGTAGGGGACCCTGAGGTGGACAGGAAGGGCACGTGGTAGTGGGCAGGGGGGTGGGTGGAAAGGTCTGGACGAGAGGTCTTGGGACACACCTCAGATCTGGGGCACTGGAACAGGCCACCCGTCTGGGAGGCGTCGGCACCTGCAGGTGGCCAGACCTTCGCTCTGATGGCCAGTCCCCTCCCCGCCTTTCTGCCTTTCTCCTTTCAGCCCACAGTGCTGACGATTCGTCTAGCTGACACAGAGACGTAACCAAAGACGCTTTATTTTGCAGGCTAATCACACTTTTGTTTTTGTGGACAAGCTAAGGACTCTGTCAGAGACATTGCTGAACTTATCCAGCAGTTTTCAGAGCACTGGGCATGGCCGGGCGCTCGAGCAGCTGCAGGTGAGCTGTGCCCCTCGCCCCCGAGGGCTGGGGCAGGTGCCGGGGCGTGGGCGAGAGGGTCTGCGGTCACTTCGGGAGGGTCTCCTAGCCGACTGGTAACGTTGACGTGAAACTGGACACGTGTGAAGACTTCGGTTTTTATTGCTGGAAGTATTACACATGTCCCCCTTCTCCCCCGATTGACCCCTCCTCCCCGCTCCCACCCCTCCTGCTTTCCCCAAACTAGTGTCTGTGTCCACTGGTTGTGCATGTGTGCATATAAGCTCTGTGGTTTGTCTCTTCCTGCCCACCCCACCCCATCCCTCTGAGGTGTGTCCGTCTGTTCCCTGCTTCCGTGACTCTGGATCTGTTTTGATCGGCAGCTTATTTTGTTCACGATGTTCCACAAATAAGTGAGATCATGGGGTACTTGTCTTTCTCTGACTGGCTTATTTCGCTCAGCACAATACTTTTGTAAGTGATCGAGTATTCTGCCCACCATGCAAGATAGTAATAATTTATCAATAGTTACCCAGCTTTACATTCCATACTAACTCAACGCTTTCTTTGGGCGGTTTGTATACTTTTCAGCTGTAGGTCTGTTAACATGATCAGCTATCATTTCCTAGTATTCTGTTCCGAAAACAAAGCACACCCCAGAATACGTGGGCTGCGGTTTAAGGTGACCCCACTCCTTCGGGGCCCACAGTCGTTCGCCACAGGAGTTTGACCAGCTCGGTCACGCCTGACACGGGGGCATCTGTGCAGCTCCGCCTGCCCAGTGTCTGCTGGGTGAGCGAGAGGCCTGCGGTTGTTCTCGTTCGGCTGATTTTCATACCTCAGATGAGTAGTTCGAGGCAGGTGAGAGTGCGGACTCAGAAGGAGCTCCCAGAGGTGACCAGGACGTCAGGGTTAAGAGGCTTTGGGGAGCCCTGCCAGTGTGGCTCAGCGGTTAGAGCGACGGCCCAGGACCAAAGAGTCACGGGTTCAATTCCCAGTCAAGGGCACGTACCTCGGTTGTGGGTTCGATCCCTGGCCCCGTTTAGGGTTGTACAGGAGGCAGCCATTTGATGTGTCTCTCTCACATCGATGTTTCTCTCTCTCTCCCTCCCTCCGTCCCTCCCACTCTATCTAAAAAAAATCAGTGGAAAAATATCCTTGAGTGAGGATTAAAAAAAAAAGAGGGTTTGGGGAAACGCTAACTCTCCCTCAGTGTTCTGTAACATGACCCCTCTTTACCCCTGGCACATGGAAAAGGCCGCGGGAAGGGTCCTGTCAGGAAATCTGCCCAAGTCAGTGTTCATTCACTGTTTTCAGTATTCGTGCACAATGACAACTGTCACCCAAATTGTTACAATTGCTGCTTCTGTTTTCACGACAGTTCGAATCCCGTGATCCTGTTACACTCTGTGATGTTCAGAACCTCTTTCAAGATGCTCACTTCATGTGCCTTTTTCTTGTACAACAATGAAACTGCGAGTGAACCAGACAAGTATTCAGTAAGAAAAAAGGATGCCATTATTTTTGTTAAACTGTATTATTTTCCTTTAGGAAGTCCTGAGAAACAAGTTCATAAGACACTTTGTGGAAAGCAAGTTACACATCGACGTGGGAAAACTGATTGACAAGCTGCAGACTTATGGTAAGTGTGGGTGTGTGAGTGTACATGTGTGAGTGTACATGTGTGTGCACACATGTGTGTAAGTATATGTGAGTGTGTAAATATGTATGAGTGTGTAAGTGCATGTGTGTGTGGACATGTGAGTGAGAGTGTACACGTACACATGTGTAGGTGTGTGTAAGAGTGAGTGTGGGTGTGAGTGTACATGTCACGTGTGTAGGTGTAAGAGTGTGGGTGTGAGTGTACGTGTGTGTGAGTGTACATGTGTGTGAGTGTACATGCACGTATAAGTATATGTGAGGGCGAGTGTGTAAATGGGTGGCGGGCCCTTTGCCCGAAGTTCCTGGGACCTGTCCAGGTTCTTGGTTCCTCGTCCGTGAGGAGGGGCTTGAACCGAGTACACGGAGAAGCCGTTCCCACGCGGAAGGTCTGCTCTGCTGACTCAGGCTCCTATAGCAGGGAAGTTAGTCAGGAAGGAAGGCTTCTCGGTTGCGAGTTATAAAGTAACTGTATAAAATAAATTAATATTTTGGAGTTGATGGTCAACTGGAAGCAGTTACAGTGATTTGAGAACGTGGAATTCAGATAAAAAACGATCAGTCGGCAGACCGTAACTCCACGCCTGCAGTCTGTGAGTCATGGATTCAGGTAGGTGTGCAGCCCGTGCTCTGCACACCTGGGAGGCAGGTTCTGGGAGAGCGTGTCCGGGGCAGGGCCAGGTGAGCACGTCTGGAACCGGGTCGGGATGCGCTCGGGAGCATCAGGTCCCCATTGCTCTGTCTCGGAGTTTCCCCGTGACGGTTCTGTTCCGTCTGATAGGTCTGGGGCTGGGTGGGGCTCATCGTCACCGTCTGCTTAACGGGTGCTCTTGAGAGAACGATGTGGCCAGAAGCTGATGTCACCTGCCCCGGGCTGGCCTCCCTCCGTGTCGGCGGCCCTCCTGACTGTTTGCAGACTCACTGTTGCAGAGTGAGCGGCCTTCACGGCCTGGGCTTCAGGGAGGGCGCGTGGTTTGGTCCCTCGAGTCTGGGGGGAACATTCGGTTTTGCTGTGCTCCGGTGAGCACCTCTTCCCTGCTACCCAGACTGGCCTCCGCCCTCGCTGTCCCCACTCCAGTGCCCAGCCTCTGCTGCTCTGACCGTGCCCTCCATTCACACGAGGTGTCAGGTTACAGGAACGTGTGTAAAGAGTGGGTGTGCGCTCGGCAGGTGAGCAGAAGCACCGCAAAGGCAGCAAGGCTGACTCTCGGGAGTAGCTCCCTCCTGCGGGCGTTTAGCCGCCTGTCTCCTGTGTTCGCTGTCCTCAGGGGGGAGCCTGGGCCACATGCTGAGCCGTGCGGGCGCCGCCCGTGTCCTCTCGCTGGGCCGCGTCCTGGTCAACCTGTCCTCCTGTGTGCTGCTGGACCGGTTCCAGGGCATGGAGTCTGTCGCCGGCCTGGAGGCTGCGGCCCATCAGCTCATGCGGGAGAACAGTTTCCTGGCCAGTGAGTATCCAGTGACAAACCGTGCTTGGGGGGGCGCTAATGTCACCTGTCCCTGACGTGGGGGCCCCGTGCATGTGTCACCTGTCCCTGACGTGGAGGCCCCGTGCATGTGTCACCTGTCCCTGACGTGGGGGCCCCGTGCCGGCGTCACCTGTCCCTGACGTGGCTCACGTGGCTGAGAAAGAAAAGCGTCCTTTCCACGTAGAACAGAATCAAGCAGAGTCATTGTACTGAGCTGATGAGAATGTGGCCTTGCACCGTGATGAGTCCTGGTACTGTCGCCGTCCTGGCCAGACCGTTCTCTGCATCGGTGTTTGCCGGATTACCGTGTGGTTTCATGGTTCACTCTCAGGACAAAGTACACTTCTCCTGATGAAGGTTCCTCTCTGAGCCCCGGTCACTGTTCTATCACAGTGTCTGACATCCTGGGCGGGGGGAGGAAGGACAGTGGCCGACCCAACCCCGTCGGCTAATTGTTCACTCATTAAGATAATAGGATGTGCTCACACTCGTGTCAAACAAACAGAACTGCTTTTTAGTTTGCTAGGGCTGCTGTGACAGAGGGCCACACACTGGGGCTTCACCTACAGACATGTGTCTCTTAGTCCTGCAGGCCAGAGCCCAAGCTCCAGCGGGCAGGCTGGTGCCCCTGGGCCTCTCTCCTGGGCATGGAGATGGCCATCTGTCCCCGTGTCTCTGCTCATCCTCCCCCTGCACAGCCTGTGTCCAGATTCCCGGGCCCACCCTCATGACCTCTGTGAGACCCTGTGACCAAATGAGGCCATAGTCTGAAGTTAGGACTCCAGAATACACATTTTGGGGAACACAACTCAACCCATACTAGGCTTTATGTGTAAAATTCAAAGAATGCGTGTGGCAGAATACAGAATCCGTGTTTACATTTCGAATGGTAATCACCCCCGGGATATCAGTTCTCAAGAACACACCTGCATCCCCGAGAAGGAAGGCTGATTATTTCAGCAGCCTTGTGGAATTTTTCAAGTCCTGAAAAATGCAAAACAAGTAATTCATTTGTATTAACGATGCCACCGTGTGGTTTTATTAAAACGAAAGAGGGACTGGCCTGGGAATTAGGAGGCCTTGGCTCCATTTGCCGCCAGCTGTCCACAGCGCTGGCCGTCAGGGCTGCCTCCGGGCGCGGCCCCTCCCGCCGCGGAGCCCCGTCTGTCTGTCCGTCCAGCTTCCCGGCCGCGCGCCGCGCTGACAGCTCCCCGCTGGTGACGCCCCGCTGTCCCTGTCTCCGTCAGGTGTCATCTTCAACAGCTCCTCTGTGGGCAGGGGCTCCGGAGCGGACGCCCCCCCGCTGCCGCCCCACGTCCCGTACACCATCCGGACCAGCGTCCTGTACAGCATGAGGACCGACCTGGTGGGAAACCCGTTCTGGAAGTTCCACCCTCAGCGCCTGCCGGCCGACGGGTTCAAGTACAACTACGTCTTCGTCCCGCTGCAAGACATGATCGAGAGGGCCGTCGTCCGGGTGCAGACCGGGCAGGAGGCCGAGGGCCCGGCTGTGCAGACGCAGGCGATCCCGTACCCGTGTCACAGCAGCGACCTGTGAGTCCTGGGCTTTCCGGGTCACTGCAGACAGTGCTGGAGGGATGTCCACTCCCCCTTTTAACGTCTGAAGGTGCATTTCTCCGGGCCTGAGCCATCCGGGCGGAAGGCTGGTGGTCGAGAGAATGTGACCCAGTGAGCTTTGCGTTGGACCGCAGGCGGCTTGAAGGCCTTCGTGTCCGTGGGGTGCTCGGCGGGCTCGGGCTCTGCGTGTCTGACTCCCGAGTCCACCCCATGAAGGAGGGAAGCAGGGAATGGCTGTTCCCTTTCAGCACAAATTCTTAAAAGTGGGGGTATGCTGCCCACAGCAGGCTGGACAGAGCGACTCATGAGGCCTGGGCCTCAGCTGTGCAGGCTGGAGAGAGGCTGAGGTCACTCTGAGTTGAGTCGTGTGAGTGGGGTGACATCTGCAGGTGGAGAGAGCGGGGGGCCAGGTATGGGCTGGAGCAGCTGGAAGGCCGCACTGGAAGGAGAGTCGTCGAGGCATTAGAGCAGGGGGCAGGCCTGCAGGGGGTTCCAGAGGTGGGCTGGGGAGTGGGGTCCAGTTGAGACTTGGACCCCCAGGCAGGGTTGGTGCTGCTGCAGGCTGTGGGTCAGCCTTGAGGGGTGCAGTTCCGGCAGGAGGTCTTCACACTTGCCGTCTGTGGGGAGCCAGGGAACCCGTTAGTTATGGCGGCAGGTGCCCGTCCCACAGCGGGCCCTGGGAGCAGGGGCCACCTCTCCAGGTGATGGGCCGGGCTTCAGGAGAGGAGCCTCTGCCAGGAGGGACCTTCCCCCTGTGCTGGGGCAAAGGCCCGAACCACCCAACTGTGCTGGTCTTGGGATGTCCCAGCTTGGGGAGGTGTCATTAACCCAGGTCCTGCCCCATCATGCAAACCATAGGTGAGCGTCTCAATCTCCTTCTTTGTGACATGAGAACTGTTCTTTGGAAGTGATGATACCTTTGCCTTGGCACACTTCAGCCAGGGCTCTGCTCCCTGTTGGAGGTGCTGCCACTGGGAGCGGATAGAGGAAGCCGCTGGCTGCCCCGGCGAGGTGCCATGCACAGGCAGTTCACACACACTCTGCCAGGGCGAGTCAGTGCCGTGGAGAAGTCAGCTTTTCAGGATGCTTTTTTTTCTTCTTTTTATCCTCACCCGAGGACATTTTTGTGTTTATCTTCAGACAGAGCAGGGGGGAGAGAGGGGGGAAGTGAGAGAGAGAAACATCGATGTGAGAGAGACACATGGAGTGGTTGCCACCCACACGACCCCAACCGGGGCCGGGGACAAATTGCAACCGAGTACGTGCCCTTAGTGGGAACTGAACCTGGGACTCTCTGGTCCGCAGCTTGGCAGAGAGTCCCTGATGGTCTGGCAGCAGGTCCCTCCTGCTGACCGGGGTCCCGGTCACCAGGGCTGGTGGGAGGGCTGGAAAGGAGACTGGAACCGATAGACCTTGTGTTTTCATCTCTGAAAATAAGTCCTGGTGAATTACAGACAGTCATGCCTCATCTGGAGTGAGCCGAACACCCTTGGGTGGTTCTGGGTCATGAAATGACCCTCCTGTCCTCTCACTGAGACCCCATGACCCCATTCCTCAGAGACATGCATTTTGCTCCTTTGAAAGAGGTGAAGAAGTCTTCCTTCTTTGAAAGATTGAAATTTTTTAGAAATTGTCATCCATCCATCCTTCAATTCTCGTTTAGAAAAGTACGCATTTCTTGAGGGCTTGGTATACCTGCCAATGACCGGGACAGTCTCAGGTCCTGCGGGACCCCGAGCGTCATTCCAGCACCGTCTGCCACGGAGCGCACTTATGGAAGGTGGTGGTCTGCACTCTGAGGGAACGGGTTGCATCTCTGAAGATGCATTAATGTATTCAGGATGTTCACGGACTGCTCGTCAGTCTGTAGGCTCGAGGTGGCTCAGTGAGGGGACAGACAAGGAGCCCTGCTCTGTGGCGTCAGGTCCGGGGAGCAGGGGATTGGCTGTTGGTAGATGCTTTGGGAGGGGGGCAGTTTTCAGGTGTGTCCAGTGCGGCTCACAGGTGAGGTCAGTGCAGGGGACATGGGTCATGGAGTACCTCACTGAGAGCAGCCTCTCCAGGGGGATGGCAGCCAGGTGAGCGCGGACGCCAGAGAGACCGGAGGGGCGGGCGGGAGATGGTGTCACAGGGCACTGGGGTCCTCTGTCCATGGGGGAGAGACATGGGCAGTGGCTGTGGGGACTTTGGGAAGAAGAGATGTTCTTAATTTCTTTTTTTTAGAATAGGGTGCTGTTGGGAACAGTCCACTGAGAGGAAAGACTGAAGGGTGATGGGGGGCATTGTTGGGTAATCGAGGGGAAGCAGCCTTCGCCGGGGAGGGGAGACAGGCCTCTCATCAACCCGATGTAGCTAAGCACCTCCTGTCTTCAAACCTGGGTCTCTCCCCACTCCGTCCCCCCCTCCCCCATAGTGTCTGCCCGCGCCCGGCACTGGTGTTCAGAGGCGCGCCCGGAAGTGCTGCTTTAAGGTGCAGGGTTGGGTGGGGACGGGGCTCCGTGACGTTTAATGCTCCTTCAGCCCCGTGATTCACGGGTGGTTGTTGCAGGACAAC
This sequence comes from Tadarida brasiliensis, assembly GCA_030848825.1. Classification (NCBI taxonomy): domain Eukaryota; kingdom Metazoa; phylum Chordata; class Mammalia; order Chiroptera; family Molossidae; genus Tadarida; species Tadarida brasiliensis. Next base: position 100,639,153 of record CM061267.1, on the reverse strand, counting down.
TTTATGACGGGAGCCGTGGTGTACTCCACGAATGTAAAGAGCTTCACGTGTTAATAGATCGCTTCAGAGAGCCAGGCGACTTAATAAAAAGGTTTCCCCCAATGACAAACGACAGCTGCAGAATCGTTCCTGTGCAGTGGTTCTTGGAGGCGCTGTTATCGCGCCACTGCTTTTAGACACCTTCCCAGGCCCTGCCCTAGGCCCTGCCCCAGGCCCCGCCCCAGGCCCCGCCCCAGGCTCTGCCCCAGGCCCTGCCCCAGGCCCCGCCCCAGGCTCTGCCCCAGGCCCCGCCCTAGGCCCTGCCCCAGGCTCTGCCCCCAGGCCCCGCCCTAGGCCCTGCCCCAGGCTCTGCCCCAGGCCCTGCCCTAGGCCCTGCCCCAGGCTCTGCCCCAGGCTCTGCCCCAGGCCCTGCCCCACCCCAGAGGACTGGCAGGAGCTACCGCTTGGTGACCCAGTGGTGGGGGGTAGGACTGGATTCGTTAAATGTGATCCCCCCTCCCTGTCGCATGCCCACTGGGGCCTGGTCCTCACTTCCTCTGTCCTCAGCTCGGCATTTCTTCCACAGACGCCTGGCTTTAGCCCGTCTCACTGTTGTGAAGCTGTCGCTTTACGTTATGTTACGTGTCTGTCTTTATTGGCTGATGTTCAGTGCCCCCAGCCGCCCACTGGAATGTAGGATCCCGAAGGCAGGACCTTTCTCTGTGCGCTCCAGCCTGTGTCACACGCCCAGGTGGCAGGGACGGACACCTCCACAGGCTGGTGTTCAGAGCGGGGAGAGTGATGTTCTGGGCGGTGTGGTACTCCGAGAGGTGTGCGGACACCTTCTCCCCACGTCCCAAGGGAAGGGCCCCGCTTCCCTGTGTAACCCTGCCTGGGCCTGGGGTCCTGGGGGGCGTGGGGCAGGCAGGGAGGCAGGGCAGAGGCCAGGTGATGGGGTGGAGGGCTGCAGGCTGACCCCCGCACTCGGGTGACAACAGCCGGCGTGGCCCGTGGTTCCTCCCTCGTGCCTGTGCTCACTGCGCTCCTCACCCACGTCTGAGCTCCGACAGTGCTGACGGGGCTGAGCCTCAGGGAAACTGGTAACAAGGGTCATCACAGCACGGGGAGGACTTGCAGGCTTCAGAAAGAGACACGGTGACGAGTGTTCGTGGAGCCCGGGTGTCCTGTTCCAAGGTGTTGAGGAGACACAGCCCGACGTCCTGGCAGAGGAGCTGTGGGCAGTGCTGTGTCCGGGCCCCTGGGCGGCGCAGAGGCCCCAGGCGGCCGTACGCCATGCGCCGTGTGACCGCGCTCCCGGGTGCAGGGAGGGTGGTCGGCGCTGAGTCCGAGGTCACTCAGACATCCGACCTCCACACGGTTCCTGTTTACTGTTAGTTCTGTGAACACGTGGTTATCCACCGGGAGTCGCGAACACAGAGGGAAAAGTCACCCTCGTACCCGCTTCTGAAACTTCAGCTCTGAAGTAAAGGCTCCAAAGAGCCGTCCTCCCGAGTCACAGGCGGTGGGAATGGCCCGGGAGCTGGTGTCCGGACGGCGCTCCCTGGCGTGCGAGGACGCGTGGAGCCCGCCCGGCGCGGGGCCCACCCGCCCGAGTCTGAGGAGAACCCCCACATCGCTGCCTTCCAGATTCCTGAACAACGTGGGCTTCTTCTTCCCCCTGATCCTGATGCTGACGTGGATGGTGTCCGTGGCCAGCATGGTCCGGAAGCTGGTTTACGAACGGGAGATCCAGATAGAAGAGGTAGGTGGCCTTCGAGCTGCCCGGGGCACCAGGGCTCTGCCGCCTGCCCTCGGCTGGGCCCTGAGTCTGCAGCCTGCCGGAGCTCAGCAGGCATTTCCTGTCGCGGAGAAAGGGGTGAGAGCCTGCGGTGAAGGCAGGAACCCGCGTGGCTCATTCAGCAGTTTTTCTCCCACCAGAGGGATAGCAGCTGACGGCCACTCTGGGCTGTGGCTGGAGTTCTCCCAGCTCAGCCTCGCTGTGTGTGTCCTAACGCTGTTAAAACTGAAAGTACCAGAACTGCCTTTAATGATGAGAGTATCTGAAGGCCTGTCCCCCCTGTCCCCCGCAGAGGGAGAGGCCGAGACAGTAGGTCAGATTGTTGACTGTTCGTGGAGGTGAAGGGGGGCAGAGGGCCGACTGCTGTGCTCGGCTGTACGGGGCTCTGGCCTGGCCTGATCCCGCTCATCCCTGATCCAGCCGGGCCACTGGGCAGAGGGCTGGGGTGACGGTCAGTGTCGGGGCTCCCAGCTGCCAGGGCCAGACGTTGTTCTCAGTAATGGCCAGAGCCCAGCAAGCGGTAGGTTAGCGGATGAATTATTTTTATTGTATTACTTCGAACTGGATTAGTTAGCAAAATTCATTCTAAAACTTATGGAATGATCTCCCAAATTTAAGGAAGAGTATTTTCCCCTTTATTTTTCTCTTTGTCCTTATTAAACGAAACCAACACAAACAAAACGAGAAACAACCAGAAATGGAAATGAAAACAACGAGACGCACCGGAAGGAGGAACCGTGTGAGCTGCAGCCGCCAGCCTGTCAGGCCCGCTCCGGCCTTTCTGCCGCCTGTCACCTCGCGGCGCTTGCTTCCCACATGCTGCCCACCGTCCCGCCCACAGCCTGATGGCTCCTCTCACGGGCCCTGAGCACGCCGTGTAGGGGGAAGTGCCTGGGCTTCCGCGGGGACGCGTGGCGGTGTCAGCACTGGCTGGCCCGCCACCTGGGGCTGTCTTCCTGGGCAGCCACTGCCGCCATAACCGGGTCCCCTTCCCCTGACAGTACCTGAGGATGATGGGGCTGCACCCGGCCACCAGCTTCCTGGCCTGGTTCCTGGAGAACCTGGCCGTGATGAGCGTCGGCAGCGCCGCCCTGGCCGTCGTTCTGAGGACGAGCGGCATCTTCGCGCACAGCAACGCCTTCATCGTCTTCCTCTTCCTGCTGGATTTCGGGGTGTCGCTCGTCATGCTGAGTTACTTCCTGAGCGCGTTCTTCAGCCAGGCGAACACAGCGGCCCTCTGCACCAGCCTGGTGTACTTGCTCAGCTTCCTGCCCTACATCGTCCTGCTGGTCCTGCACAGCCAGCTCGGCGCTGCCGTCCAGACGCTGCTGGTAAGCGGGCGGTTCTGCAGAAACGCCAAAAGAGACAACGCTGCCGTCCACCAACAGAACAAAGTCGCCGCCCTTAACACGCCACTGCCGCCTCCCCCAGGCGCAGGCTGTCCAGCCCAGGAGGTGAACCTTGCTGTGGCACTTCCAGGGCGCTGCGGGTTGGCGGGGGGCAGGCCGCCCAAAGAGCAGGCGCTTCTCCCAGGCACAGCCTCTCCCGCGGGGGCCTGGGTGTGGCACAGGAAGTGTCCCTCCAGTCCTCCCTGTTCACGAATGGAAAGAGACGGGTTTCTGTCGCTGATTTAGAAGTAAAAAGGAAGCATTTTTCTCGAGGCATCCTGAGTTCCCCCATATTACATGGGAAGATCTCTCCGCTAGTGGTGTCAGACTGGCTCGCAGGGCACCTGCGTGAGGATACCTGCAGCCTGTGCTCCAGACCCGGAGACGGCCGGAACTCACTCCTTGGTGTGCTGCCTGGCAAGCCCAGTGCGGACACAGTGGGAACTTGGTCCATGGGGAGGGTGCACACACCTTTATTAAGACGGTCAGTTCCGCGGGGAGAGTGCACACACCTTTATTAAGATGGTCAGTTCCGCGGGGAGGGTGCACACACCTTTATTAAGATGGTCAGTTCCGCGGGGAGGGTGCACACACGGTTACTGAGATGGTCAGTTCTGCAGGGAGGGTGCACACACCTTTATTAAGATGGTCAGTTCCACGGGGAGAGTGCACACACCTTTATTAAGATGGTCAGTTCCACGGGGAGAGTGCACACACCTTTATTAAGATGGTCAGTTCCGCGGGGAGGGTGCACACACCTTTATTAAGATGGTCAGTTCCACGGGGAGGGTGCACACACGGTTACTGAGATGGTCAGTTCTGCAGGGAGGGTGCACACACCTTTATTAAGATGGTCAGTTCCACGGGGAGAGTGCACACACCTTTATTAAGATGGTCAGTTCCACGGGGAGAGTGCACACACCTTTATTAAGACGGTCAGTTCCGCGGGGAGGGTGCACACACCTTTATTGAGATGGTCAGTTCCGCGGGGAGGGTGCACACACCTTTATTGAGATGGTCAGTTCCGCGGGGAGGGTGCACACACTTTATTAAGATGGTCAGTTCCACGGGGAGGGTGCACACACCTTTATTAAGACGGTCAGTTCCGCGGGGAGGGTGCACACACCGTTATTGAGATGGTCAGTTCCGCGGGGAGGGTGCACACACCTTTATTAAGATGGTCAGTTCCGCGGGGAGGGTGCACACACGGTTACTGAGATGGTCAGTTCTGCAGGGAGGGTGCACAGACCTTTATTAAGATGGTCAGTTCCGTGGGGAGGGTGCACACACTGTTATTGAGATGGTCAGTTCCGTGGGGAGGGTGCACACACGGTTACTGAGATGGTCAGTTCTGCAGGGAGGGTGCACACACCGTTATTGAGATGGTCAGTTCCGTGGGGAGGGTGCACACACCTTTATTAAGATGGTCAGTTCCGCGGGGAGGGTGCACACATGGTTACTGAGATGGTCAGTTCCGCAGGGAGGGTGCACACACCGTTACTGAGATGGTCATTTCACAGAGCCGGGGCCAGAGCTGCATCGGCCTGGTGCTCAGGTGTCTTCCTCAGGCTGCCTGCTGTCCTCATGTGTGGGGAGGGGTCTCCTCCTCTGCTTGCTCCAGCGTAGGGTAGACTATTTCTGTGAGAGCCGGATCGTTTCTCTCCCACATCAGGAAGCCCTGCAGGGCCCCACAATCCCACTGGCCGTGCACACAGCCCAGACCCGCTGCAGGCGGACAGGCGCTGCTGTTTGGACCGCAGCACGTCCCCGATGGGTGCTCATCAGCCCGGTCTGCTGACTAAACCTGTGCACTTCATGACCCACAGTTTTGGGTTCGTGTTCATTAGGAGTTTGCAGAGGAACTGAGGCAGCCTGGACCATTTTGGCCTATTCTATGGGTGCAAAAGGGCCAGGGACAACCTGGCGTGGGTTTCACACACTCCAGCCCTCATAGCTGGGGGCTCCGTGCATACGCAGTTCAGTTTCCTTTTTGCATGTTCAAATGGTTTCTAGTAAGGCAAAAACCTACCTCTGGTACGTTACATATAACGTAAGGCGCTTTTCAGTGGCCTTTTTCTGACGTAGGAGCTCTCAGGGGAGCAGGGCAGCGTTTTCCTAGACCGCTTTCTGGTGCGGAGTGGCATGCTCCGTCCCCGGCCTGCGCTGCGCGCGGAGTGGCACGCTCCGTCCTTGGCCTGTGCTGCGCGCGGAGAGGCATGCTCCGTCCCCGGCCTGCGCTGGCCGCGGGGCACCACTCCGCAGCAGAGATGGTGAACGCCGTGCCCGCTCCCCACCGCTGTGTGTCCCGTGTCTGCACAGCTGGGGTTATTACAGTTCAGGCACCATAGCAAAGGGAAATCATCCCTTTTTATGTTGAAAATGAACTTGTCCCCGTGTTTCCCAGCAGCTGACATTGGGCCGAGTGTCCAGGCACAGACACAGATGTTGCCGCCAGGGCCCGTGCCTGGCGGTCTCCGAGGGGAACCCGCATGGCGTCTCCAGCTGAGCACCCTGCTGGGGATGTCCTGGCCCTGCAGTCACTAACAGCTGTTTCCCTCTCCCTCCGTCAATCCGCACAGTGCCTCCTCTCCACGACCGCCTTCGGACAAGGAGTGTTTTTCATCACGTTCCTGGAAGGGCAAGAGGCAGGTAAGAAGATGCATCCTAGAAAGCGGCTCTCGGTGATTCAGGCGTTTGGGGATTGACAGCTGTCATGTTGCAAGTGAGCCGGGAATGAGGTCTGGCGGCCGCGGGCGATGCAGCAGCCCCTCGTCCTGCTGCCTGGTGTTGGGAACGGTCAGGGATAACTCGGTGGGTCCAGCCGCTGTCCGGCCAGCCCGCCAGCCCACGCTCAGGTGTTCCTCTTGGCGCCTCCACACACGGTTAACTTAGCTTCTGGGTTCCTCGTGTGCACAGTCCCATCTCCTCGGACAGTGTCCAGCTGGAGTCTGTCTCCCTGCATCTCTGCCCCTATCCTAGGCCTCTTCCGAGTTCTCCTTCACGTCAGCGTCCAGGCATCTCAGCCAGCTGTCAGGTTCACCTGCAGGTCGTCTGGTCCTGAGGCCACGACCCAGGAAGAGACCTAACCGTGCAAAACAGGGCACGAGCCCATCCTTCCCTTCTGCACGGGGAACCCCTTCCCTTCTGCACACATCACCCCTTCCCTTCTGCGCACGGCACCCCTTCCCTTCTGCACATGTCACCCCTTCCCCTCCGCGCACAGCACCCCTTCCCTTCCGTGCACAGCACCCCTTCCCTTCTGCACACGACACCCCTTCCCTTCCTCACACGACACCCCTTCCCTTCCGTGCACGTCACCCCTTCCCTTCTGCATGGGGCACCCCTTCCCTTCGGTGCACGGTATCCCTTCCCTTCTGCACACGGTACCCCTTTCTGCGCACATCACCCCTTCACTTCTCTGCACAGCACCCCTTCCCTTCTGCACACGACACCCCTTCCCTTCCTCACACGACACCCCTTCCCTTCCGTGCACGTCACCCCTTCCCTTCTGCATGGGGCACCCCTTCCCTTCGGTGCACGGTATCCCTTCCCTTCTGCACACGGTACCCCTTTCTGCGCACATCACCCCTTCACTTCTCTGCACATCGCCCCTTCCCTTCTGCACATGGCACCCCTTCACTTCTCTGCACATCACCCTTTCCCTCCTGCGCACGGCACCCCTTCCCTCCTGCGCACGTCACCCCTTCGCACGCTTGAGGTTTGCCGTGGCTGTGGGCGGGAGCGGTGCTGGACAGGAGAACCCTCGCAGGGCCCCTCCGCGCCTGGAGCTGCTCGGGAGGAGAGGGGCCGGGTGCAGAGGCGAAAGGTCCCTGTTCCATCCTTTCAATAGTTTGGGCTGAATTCCAACAGGTGCACGTGAGAACATGTATGTTTTCAAGTTCTAGGCTACACCGTGGGGAAATTCAGGAAGAGGGATGTTTTACTTAGGTCATACGTTAGCCCAGCAATAACTGCAAACATTGTAGGAGATAATGATTCTGTCCATCCCAGGTCTTCTATGTCCTGTGCATATATTTTCTAAGAGCAGAGAGAATAATATAATTTAGGGTTTGGATTCTCAAGGAGACCTGTTTACCTTTTTGTTTTTTGTTTTGTTTTAATAACATGTTTACTTTCTCTAAATAAGTAAATAAGGAAAGCAACCGTCAAAATGTAACGTTAGATGTTAAGGTGTTGCTAATGGTCAGCCCGCCCGAACCACCGCACCAAGGGGGGATTGATGGGCCCAGGCTCCTGAGGCCCCGTGACCCACGGCTCTGACCCCGCCCGTCTCCTCCAGGCGTCCAGTGGGGCAACCTGCACCAGGCCCCGGAGCCGGCAGGCATGACGTTCGGCCGGGTCTGCTGCATGATCCTGGTTGATTCGGGCCTCTATTTTCTATGTGGCTGGTACCTGAGCAACCTGATTCCTGGTGAGAGCCCTGGCCGCCGTGGGATGAGGACGGCACCGAAGGACGCGGTGGGGGCTGCGGTGCTGCGCGGGGACTGTGTGTGTGTGTGTGTGTGGGGGGCGCCCAGGGGGGAGGCGCCCAGACAGGGGGGAAGTGGGGCTGGACCTTGGTGACCGGGCCGGTTTTCTCCAGTCAGTGTGCACGTTTATACAACTTTAAACTATGTAACATTTAATATGAAACATGTTAATGTAACATAGTGAAACAAATTATTTAAATAAGAATACTAAAAAAGGAATTTGTTTTTAATTGATGAGCTGTTTCCAGAAGATAGCTAGACATATACATTAATGATAATGTTCAAAAGTGATTGAAAACAGTGACAGAGACCGGTGGCAGATGATGACATAAAGCCTTCCCACAGACCGACAAGGGTGAGAACAGCGGGGTTCTCCTTGGTGACAGACAGGGCCGAGCTCGGGGACCGGCCCCCGTAAATAATGATTCTGTCTGTGTCCAGTTTTCATTTTAACCAACGAGAAAGGATACATCTTTCAATCAATGTGTTAGGGAGGAAAAATTAGACTCATAAATTTATCAGAAGTGAATATCATAGAGAATAATGAATAAATAAGGAAAGCATGATTTTTTTTTTTTAATCCTCACCTGAGGATATTTTTTTCCATTGATGTTTAGAGAGTGGAAGGGAAGGAGGGAGCTGGGGAGAGAGAGAGAGAGAGAGAAACATTGATGTGAGAGAGACACCTCGATTGGTTGCCTCCCAAATGTGCTGGGGACCGAACTCGCAATCCAGGTACATGCCCTTGACTGGGAATTGAACCCAGACCCTTTGGTGCAAGGGCTGACGCTGTAACCACTGAGCCACACTGGCCAGGGCAGGAAAAGTATGATGTTTAAAGATAGGGGAAGGCCTTTCTAAATACCAAAGACACAAATAATAAAAATTGATTGAGTTTCCTTTACAAAGATTTAAATCAATATTTCAAAATATCCCAATAAATAAAACTATAGGGCAATTTACAAGCTTATAAAAACTAAAGAACATGACAAGATTCTCAAATCAAATTTTCAAAAGACATATCTCAATATTTAGTTAAAAAAATGTAAAACACACATAATTTGGTTTATATGCCAAATGGTTTTTTATGTGGATTTGTGCGACATCTTTTTTTCTGTTTCTAATGTTTCTGCTTTAAACATGCGCTTCTGTAACTTAATTGAACTACTACAAGAATTGACTGCATGTTTTATATTTTCATTTTTTCAAAATGCTAAATAATTTAATGAAAGGAGAAGAAAGCAAACGTGTGGGGTGGGGGTGCACAGGCTACACAGCAGGGCGGGAGGCGTGCTTTGGGAGCAAACCAGCCTGGTGCTGGCTGGAAGAAGGTGATGGGGTCGTTTTGGGGACGAGAAGTGCTTTTCCCACTCCTCCTTAAGACAAGATGTGCGAGATCTGGGTTCTGTTCTTTCTGGAAGGGACTGCGTCTTCATGAAGGTGGCGATGTGCCCTGAGGGAGGTGGGTGACAGGTGAGGGACGGGCTCGCCGGGGTCTGAGCTGGCGCTGCCCTCCGCCCCGTGCCCAGCTGGCTGCCAGGCAGTGGACACCAGCGGTGGTGTGTGACGGCTGCGTGTGTTCTGTTCCTCTTCCCTCTCTTTTTCTTTTAAATATTTTTTATTGATTTTTAGAAAGAGAGGAAGGGAGAGAGGGAGAGAGAAACATTGACGTGAGAGCCAAACATCGATCAGCTGCCTCCTGCACGCCCCCCACTGGGGGTCGAGCCTGCAACCCAGGCATGTGCCCTGACTGGGAATCGAACCAACAACCTCTCAGTCCAGGGACGACGCTCCATCCACTGAGCCACACTGGCCAGGGCTCCCTCTTCCCTCTTGTCTTTGGTCAGAGTCCCTTCCCCACCTCTCAGGCCACTCACCTCCGGCTCTGCTTCTGGTGCCAGGTGGCCAGAGTGCGGCAAGGTCCGCATCAGTCTTCCGACTGTTTCTGGGGCTCTGGGGACTGGGGTTAGTCACCTGGGCCCCTGTGTGGCCAGCTTTCCAGAAAGCCCTGCTCCGGGGAGGGGCGATCTGACGAAGGGGGTGGGGTGGGGTGGGGTGGGGCGGCGAGCACGATCACAGAGGCCGAGAAGAAGCTGGAGAGATGGAACCACACCGGTGGAGTGAGCTCACGAGCTGGACGTCAGAGAACTGGTTCCACCACAGGCGGCCTCTTGGGCGCGGAGAGAACCGGAAGCAGGCCTTTCACGGCACCGCGGCCCGCGTGGGAGCCGCCCAGGGCCCGTCGAAGAACGAGCCAACGAGCAACGAGCACTCCTAGAAGGAAGGAGGTCGGACACAGCTGCACGTGGACGGACCTGAAAGAACCATCACAGAGAACGAGCACTCGCGATCTCGCTTCTGTGCGGTGCCAGTGTGCCCTTACCTGTCGGTCTGACGGGGAGCCACGGCCAGCCGCCGCCGCGTCACTTCTGGGCGTGTCAGTGGGAGTATTCCTGGAAGAGATGAGACTGAGTAAAGAAATGGCCCTGGCCGGTTTGGCTTGGCAGTTGGAGCGTCAGCCTGCGGACCAGAGAGTCCCGGGTTCGGTTCCCGCTAAGGGCACGTACCTTGTTTTCAGTTTGTCCCCGGCCCCGGTTGGGGTCATGTGGGTGGCGACCAGTCGGTGTGTCTCTCTCGCGTCAATGTTTCTCTCTGTCTCTTCCCCCCTCTCTTCCTCCCGCTCTGTCTGAAGATAAATGCAAAGAGGTGTCCTTGGGTGAGGATAAAAAAAAAAGAAAAAGGCCCCTCCCCAGTGTGGGCGGCATCATCCTGTGTGTTGGGATATGGAGACTAGAGCAACGTGGTTCAGAAGGGTGAGTTTGTGGGCTTGAGCTGGGCTCCTCTTCTCCGGCCCTGGGACATCGGGGCTTCGGGCTCTCGGGCCCTGGGACCCAGCAGCCGCCTCCGCCTGGTTCTCAGGCCGTGGGTTTGTTCTGGAACAAACCGCCGGCTTTCCTGGGCTCCCAGCTTCAGGCAGCAGGTGAGGGCTTCTCAGCATCCGAGCTGTGCGCCGGTCCCTCCCAGAACATCTCTTTCCACGTGTCCCTGCTGTTCTGTTGGTCCGTTTCTCCGGGAGTCGCTGGAGCGTCAGTCAAGCTGCTGGTTTTCAGAGGAGCGTTTGATCTTATTTTTCTAAAAGCGAAATGAAGTCAGCTGGGGGCTCAGGGGACCGGGGCGCCTACATGCCAAACCTGGCAGTTTTGGAAAGCCCTTGGCCGGTGCACGTGCTGGGGACTTGCCGCCGGGGGTCCAGTCCCTTCTTCACTGCCCTCCTGGTCTTCAGGCCCCGCTCTGCGCCTTCCCTTTAGGGGAGGGTCCACGGGTCACCCTGCTGTCCGCATGCCGCACCCCTGCAGTCCCGGGGTCTCCAGGTGAATTTCTACCTGGAGTGTCTGCTTGTGAGCGGTGACAGTTTAAGTCAGGCCAGCTCTCACCCAGCCGCATCCAACCAGGGACCCAGACCTGCTGGCTGACATCCCGCCTCTGCAGTCCACTGGGTGTGCCTTGTCCAGGAGGACTCCAGGCTCCCATCGGGTGCTCCACAGTGAGTCACGATCCGTGGCCAGATCAGATTCTGCGCCTCGCAAAGGGTGGCAAAGGCATCTTTGAAGCCCAAGCACCCACTCCTCCATTTTGCTTTCAGAGTTCAGCTGGTGGGTTTTATATTTCTCTTTGCTATTGTCGGCCACTTTTAGCTCCTGTCTAGTTGGGAAGGAAGACCAGGGTCTGTCCCTGAACACGCGATCAAGACCCCCGCCCCTTCCCGGCCTGCGGGACTCAGTCCAGAGCGTCTCCGTGCCGTACCGTGGGGCCCAGGCAGACGCCGGGCCTCTCAGGCTTTCGTTTCATGACTTCCTCCTGAGCTTGCGGTTCACTTGCATCCAGCCTGGTCTGTCTGACGCCACGGCCGCTCCTCCCGTCACTGCCAGTTTGAGAGGACAAGGGCGTTCGTTTCCCGGCCTGCGAGGCCAGCAGGCAGCTGCCCTCAATGGGAAGCTCGGTGGGAACCGAGGGCTCCGCAGGTGTTCGTGCCCCAGTTATATTTGGTAGCGGGGCAGGTGTGTGAGCTGGCGGGGTGCACCTGCCACAGGTGTGAGTGGGTGAGCAGGAGCACACGGCCAAGCGGTGCTGGGAGCCCATGTCTCCTGCCAGCTTGGGTCTGGCAGCTCCCATTCGTTCACGTGAACAGAGCAATTAGGGGGGTTTTAAAAGTCCAGACAGGGTAGAGCTGGGGTGGTCTCATTAGAAAATCAGCTTTCATATCCCGTTTATTTCCAGTTTCTTTCTTCTAAGTCTGAAAGGCCTCACCTGTCTGTCTTCTCCTTCCCACGACGCAGCCCTGAGCCTCACCTGGGCCTCACTGCGGGGACCTGGCCTGTGCGATTCCTGCCCCACCCTCTGGGCCGCCCCTTCCTCTGCTAATTCAGAACCAATAGCCCCGAAGGTGTTCGAACCCACGGTACCCACGGTACCTGGGCACGGCCCCTGGGAGGAAAGTGCTTGATGAACGAGAGGGATAGGGCCAGCCTTTGCCAAGTAGCCTTCCTTGGTTCCCACACACTCATTGTTCACGTGTGGTTCAGGGTGCGAGATGAGGGGAGGCTCCTGGCTTGTTGGAGTCAGGGGCACCCTGTTTGAGAGGACAACAGAAAGTGTCCCACTGCCGCGTGCTCGTGTCCGACAGGCAGGGGCTGCGGGGGCTCGCCTGCTGTGGGTCCTCGAGGAGCCCCTTTCCCGCTGGGGCGCAGAGGTGGCGGCAGCCCCCGTCACTGGGGTGGGGGCTGTGTGAGTTAATACACGTGAAGACCTGGCGGAGCTGGAAGAGCGGGAGTGGCGAGCTGGCTGTGACGGGGCAGCACCTTCCCTGCGCCGCTCCCCTCTTCCTGCCCAGGGACAAGTGTTCGTTTGCTAGGTTCCTGGAGAACATGCCGCCAGCCCAGTCTGCTCGGGCTGCCACAGCGAAGCACTCAGGCCACGTGGCCGAAGAGTGGACGTTCAGACTCTGGGTCTGGGGGTCGAAAGTCCAAGGCAGGTGTTGGCTGCCCAGGTGTGTGCGGCCCCCTCTCCCCGCGGCCGCAGGGGCCTTCCTCTGTGTCTGCGTCCTCGTCTCTTCTCACAGGGATGCCGTCCTAGGATTAGTGCCCCGCCTGGAGATGTCACGGGACCTTAATCGTCTCTTAAAAGACGCTTCCTCTAAACGTAGTCACGTTGGGACTTCAACATATAAGTTTTGGGGGACACGGTTCGACCCATAACAGGCTGAACACTTCACTGGGTGCCCGCGCAGCGCCCCCCTTCACTTCCGGGTGACTGGCCACCTGTTTTCCTTTGCGGTTGTTTTGGATCGTCTGATTAGAGTGTGTGAGGGGTTGTGTCTCTCCTTTGCTTCAGTAACTTCACGTCGGCCTTGGCCTCTTCAGTCACTTCATCAGACGTAAGCCGCAGTGGATGTTAAGGAAAATCGAGACGTGTTAATAACAAGCCCGCCTTCACCTGAACACACAGGGAGGCACCGTGACTGTCAAGTGGACTGACGTGAACTTGGAGACTACGATTAAGGAACGTTGATATGTTTCCTGTGGAAACGTTGGCATCGTGAATTATTATTCTTTGCAGAAGTTTTAATTGACTCATTCCTTCGTGCTTCTAACCCGAGTCTGCGCGAACATCGCAGGCCGACAGAGGCAGCGGCAGTGAAGAAATGAGGGCCGTGGCGGCGAGGCTGTGCTAGGGGCAGGCGGCGCTTCCTCAAAGCTGCTTGTATCGTGGATACGTCCCCGCCGGCTGGTCGGACACATGCTCAGGAGGCCCGGGGGCGGGAGGGGCCCCGCTGTGGCCCTGGGCAGGCCGAGGAGGGCGCCGGGACCCCAGCTGTCCTGGTTCGTACATGGGATGTGTGTGGAATGTGTCGACGTGGAATAACTCTTTGTGTCAACTCGTTCAGACGTCCTATCACAGAATCCTGTTCTGGATAGAAAACAGCTAAACTGACTCGACCTACGTCTTGTTTTTCAGGAACTTTCGGTCTCAGGAAGCCCTGGTATTTTCCCTTCACGGCGTCATACTGGAGGGGCGTGTGTGGCCTGGCGGCCCAGAGGCCGTGCGCCGGGGGTTCCGGTCTGTTCTCCGTCCAGGAGCACGCGGACTGCACAGGTGTGTACCCAGCAGCAGCTCCGTGTGCTTCCCCTCCGGTCGGTCTGCTTCCCTCTGGCCGAGCCTCTGTAACCACGTGAGCCCACGTGCACGCCACCTTGGGCTCGGAAACACGGGGACAGGGACGGGGCCACGCTGTCAGGAGGAGGGCCCTGGTGAGGTCACCGTGCGGGCCGGGCCCAGGTGACACTGGCGTGGTTCACAGCCCGTGAGTGGCGTGTGCATGTATGCATGTACTTTGTTACACACAGAACCCCCGAGACCGACAGTTGTTTTTTGAGCCACATGCCGGCCAGAAGGCGGCCAGGTCCCAGGGCCCCAGCCTGACCACCAGAGCGGGCGAGATGGAGCTGTGGCCGCCCTGGGCTGGCGGGCTGGCGGGCTGGCGGGCTGGCCTGCCGTGGGTTTGGGGACAGCAGGTGCACGTCCTTGGGAAGAACTGCGTTGGCGCAGGCAGGAGGAGGTGGGGTCTGCTGGTCAGTCACTCCCTGGGGAACCGTGGGAATAGCGCCCGGGCGTCGGGTCAGGTCTCACACACGGGCAGGATGTGGGCCGACTTCTGTGGTTCGGCCGTGGCTGCTGACGGACCGACTGTGCCCCTCCTCGGCTGCTGTCGTCTGGTGTGGGACACCTCGGGGCTTCTGTCTTGTCAACCACGAGCGAGAGGAAGCTCGGCGCTCCCATGGATTCGTGTGAACAACAGAAGCCCCCGTGGACAGCCAGCAGTCACCAGCCCTCAGGCTCTGGTGTCTCCCGTGTGCGCACTCAGGGCGTCCCTGGGAGAGAGCACGTCCCTCTGTGCTGAGGGGTCACGGCCTTCCTGGGGCTTTGCGCGGGAGGACGACCCACAGGGACCCCACACCAGGAGGGTTTTGTTCTGCAAGCCAGTCCTGCAAAGGAATGGTTTTTCTCATTACACAGGAAAATGTGATTCTTTCAGAAACTGGACCACAGACAGCAGCTGTGGGCTCTGACGGCCTCGGGAGACCGCTCCTCGTGGACGGGGGGTGTGGGACTCGCCTGCTTGCCTCTGCAGATGGACACGCGTGTGTGCATGTGTGTGTGTGCATGCGTGTCTGTGTTTATTTTCTTACAAAATGGACAGCATAAGGGTACAAAGCTTTGGGACCAGAGATTTCACTTAATTTTTGCTGTCCTATAATCTGCCTCTTGGTTTTAGTGAAGAGAGGTTTTCGCACGTTTCATAAATTTCAGAGCCAGAATTCCGGTCCCTGGCTGCCACTGGGCCGTCGCGCT
The DNA here is from genome assembly GCA_030848825.1 of Tadarida brasiliensis. Lineage (NCBI taxonomy): Eukaryota > Metazoa > Chordata > Mammalia > Chiroptera > Molossidae > Tadarida > Tadarida brasiliensis. The sequence goes on along the minus strand of CM061267.1, from coordinate 100,624,088 downwards.
GGGGGGGGCTTTGCCTCCTCTCAGGGCAGGTCTGCGTCCTCCTCCAGGGTCGTCCCCACCCCACGGGAAGGGGCCGCGGGAAGGAGTCACCCTGGTGTCCGTGACCAAGGAGTACTCGCCCCACAAGGCGGCCATTCGAGACCTGACGCTCAGCTTCCACCGCGACCAGATCACCGCCCTGCTGGGGGCCAACGGCGCTGGAAAGACCACCCTCATGTGCGTCCCCTACCGCGTAAACCTCTGTTCTCAGGTGGCAGCTCACTGGTGAGCCGGGCTAGCTCTCCCTTTCTCGGAGGGAGCACAGCCCCCGCCGTGAGCCACATCCCCTGAAACCTGGAGCAGCCGCGAGGGGGGCAGTTAAACCTCGATTCTCCCTCTGGCCCCACAGACAGCTCACCTGCTCTCACTTTAACCTTGGAAAGCCCTGTGACCTTTCCTCCTGCTTAGTTCCTCCATTTCTGTAGGAGGACGGGGTTCAGGACGAAGTCTGTCGCTTTGTGAACCGCCGAGCAGAATTTTTCATGTCCTGATTTTGTGTGGTTGGCTGTTTCTTTTAAGGTTTGATTTTTGGTTTAGCCTCCAAAGGCTCTAAATGTGATTAAAGAGTCAAATCGCCGCCCCCAGGGAACAAGGAGCTCAGCCACCGCGGCCCACAGCCGGCCTGGGCTGCCCCCGGAAACGGGCTGTCTAAGGACGGCCGCCTTCCCCGTGGCGGTCACGTCTTCCGTTCGGTGACGGCGCTGAGCATGTGTCCTGAAAACAACGAAATGACTTGTTTCCGCCTTTCCAAGAAGGGCAGGAACATAACCTACGTGAGGCTTCAGACACCGCACACGAGCACACACTGAAAGGGACACACCGACGTTCTTCTTTCCTGGGTCTGGGCTGGAGCCGCAGCCACTGGGCACGCTGGTGGTCCCCTGGGTGTGACCACCACCCAGGGTGACCAGGAAGCCAGGCCCGTACCTGCTCCTGCAGGGATGCTGAGGGCTCGGGCCGCCTGCTGCTCCCAGGCTCTCTGACCTCCCCAGTGCGATGGGTCTGCAGTCTCTCACTCCCGGGCAGCCACAGGGGTCTGCGGTCCCGGCGTCACAGGGTGTAACCGTGGACACAGCCCACATCCTGAGGGGACCGGCCAGCACCCCATAAGCTCCCGCCAGCTTCTACCACCTGTGCGGGGAGCAGGGCAGCGTAGGGCGTGTGCTCCTCACGGGATGCCTGACCCCGCCACACCGCACGCCCTGGGCAGCCCCCGCTGACTCCTCCTCCCCGCAGATCCCTGGTGACCGGGCTGCACCCTCCCACGTCGGGGACCATCCTCGTCAACGGCAAGAACCTGCAGACAGACTTGTCGGAGGTCAGAAGGGAGCTGGGGGTGTGTCCTCAGCGGGACATCCTGTTTGACGACCTCACCGTGCGGGAGCACCTGCTGCTCTTCGCGTCCATCAAGTCACCGCAGCGGACCTGGGCGGAGCGGCAGCAGCAAGTCAGCACGTGAGTCTGGGCCCCTCTGCGCCCCCCTCGCCCCGCGCGAGGTAGTGAGGGAGCTGGAGAGATGCGCTGTGCCGTCTCCAGTCTTTATCTGGGGGGAACGAGCAGACGGGTCCTCACCGTGGAACTGTGTTGCTACGTCCACGTCTGGACCCGCGGGGAGTTTCTCCGGTGACTTGGAACTTGACTTGTCCCCGAGTGAGGACCGATGAGCACAGGTGGGCAGGTGTGGCATCGGCTGTCAGGGGAAGTTTGTGTCACGAACGTGGGTTCAGGTGGGAGCCCTGAAATAAAACGTACGGGGGGAGGGGGCAGGGGAGCTGGTGTGGGGAGCCGAGGAGCTCGGACATCATCGTGCAGGTGGGTGACCCTGGCAGGTGTCTTGTGACCAGAGAGAGGGCAGAGCCATGGACAGACTGGGGGTGGGGTGGGGAAGGCCAGATCTGAGACCGCTCACAGTGGGAGGAACAGGCCATGCTGACCGGCTGATGTCCAAGCAGGGGGCGTCCCAGTGGACAGGCCAGGGCAGCCGGGATGGGCCAGTGCGGAGAAGCAGGAGTGTCCGTCTCACTGGGAGGTAGACCAGGTGGAGAAGGGAGAACCTGAGGTCCTCGGTCAGAAGACAAAGTGGCGTGTCTGGGAGATGAGCTTGGAAGGATGGGCTGGAGGGTTGGCCAGGAGCCGTGGAGGCCTCGATGCGGAGTCGTGTCGGGTGAGGCTGCCTGCCCGAGCCGGTGCTGCTCTCAGGGCACGTGGGGCTGGGCCCGGGCAGCAGGGCTGGGCATTCTCCATGGACGCCCAGAGCAGAGAGCCAGGCCTGAGCGGAGGGGAGCTGCGGGGGAGGGGCTGGGAGGGAACGGGGTCTGGAACGCCTCCATGTCCCTGCTTATTTTCTGTAAACTGTTTCTGCCAACTTTGCCTTTCAGAGTACGGGTTGCACTCTGTGTGTTGCAAAGGGCGTGTGGGGTATGGGTGCTGTGTTCTGGTGCCACGGGAAACGTCAGAGCACTGTTCTCCGTGGTGGGATTCCACCCGGGCACTGCCGCCCACAGTGACTAGGGGAACCCACCTTGCTCGCGGTATCGGAAACCGAGGGAAGTGTCTGAAGGGGGCTGTGCCGCGTGGCCCCGCGTTGGGGCAGCCTCTGTCCCCTGCTCTGCACTTCCTGTCACCGACTTCCAGAGCCACCTGCTGCCCTTCCTGCTGCTTCACACTCACGGTTCAGACCCTCTGCTCACCTGTGCAGGCGGGCTCTCCGCCGGGCTGGCTCCTGTCCCCCACATCTTCAGAGGGGCCACTGACGGCCACTGACAGCCACCGTACTGATGGCCACGGAGACTCGGATTTACCGGGAAGACCTTTGCTCCGTGCTGTGTGAAGCCACCTCCAGTGCGTGGGGACGTGAGGAGGAGTGGCTGGGCTACTGGGGGGAGACGGCTATTACAGCCGAGCGTCTTCTGAGCCACAGGCCACCTGTTTGAGTTAAAGCTGCACCTGTCTGGACGACAGCAGAGTCCGTGGGCCCGGGTGCGAGTCAAGTTACAACAGCTCTGCAGCTTTGTCTTCCCGTCGGTGCGGGCAGCCTTCATCGTGACCGTTGGGGCCTCTTGCCTGGCCACAAAGCCAGTGTGCACACCCGCAGTCCGAGTGAGACGGCGCGGGGGACGGCGGGGCCCTCGGAGGGAGCAGAGCCGCACGTACACCGAGGAGCCCACAGGCTCCATGTCAGGCTCCAGACCACTTGGGTCTCCGCACTGCAGAGTGCAAGGCAGATGGGCCCAGGAGAGTCTCTGCAGTGACATCTGTCGGGCTGCAGGCCGTGACTGTTCTGCCCGTGAGTGGCCCAGAGGAGAAGGGACGTTTGCAGAGGACCACCCGCCATTAGGCTCCGAGTCCATGGGATGTTGTTGTTACGCAGCGAACAGCAGCGTCTGGAGTTCTGGCGGCACCCTGGGACTCCGCTGGAGGCTGGTTTGTCTGATGGTGATGAGATGGTCCCCGGCATGTGGGCAGGTGGACAAGAGGAGAGGGCAGAGGATCGGGCCCTGGTCACTCCAACGTGAAGAGGATGGAGACGAGGAGGGACCGGCCAGCAGCAAGGAGAGACCAGCAGGGGAGGAGGAAGACAAGTCAATTAAGAAGATCCTGGTCAGGGCACATACCTGGGTTGCGGGTTCAATCCCTGGCTGAGTCACATGTGGAAGGCAACTGATGGCTGTCTCTCTCACATCGATGTTTCGCTCTCTAAGCATGTCCTTGGGTGAAGATTAAAAAACAAAGGAGGTCAGGTACATCGGATGCTGTTGAGGGTCAATTAAAATGAAGACTGGAAGTGACCTTTGGCTCGAGAATGTTGAAGCCCTCGGTGACCTCTGGGGCACGTGGGGATGCAGGGCACATGGGTCAGTACAGAGGGAGGAAGGAGAACTGGGGCCACGTCTCCCCAGGAGTTTTGCTGCAGATGAGCAAAGAAATGGGGCCGTATCGAGATGGAAAGAGGTCGAGAAAGGCCGTGTCCACAGAAGTGATGAGGCAGAGGCAGGGGGTGACTCGGAGCCCTGTGTGTGCCTGTGGGAGGGGCCTCATCCAGTGGGAGGGGCCTCGTCCAGTGGGAGGGGCCTCATCCAGTGGGGGGGGCCTCGTCCAGTGGGAGGGACCTCGTCCAGTGGGAGGGGCCTCGTCCAGTGGGAGGGACCTCGTCCAGTGGGAGGGGCCTCGTCCAGTGGGAGGGGCCTCGTCCAGTGGGAGGGGCCCGTCCAGTGGGAGGGGCCTCATCCAGTGGGAGGGGCCGGTAAGGTAGGCCAGGGTGTACCTTGTGGAGCGGAAACCCAGAGAGGACGGGGCGGTGGAACCGGGGTTGTGGGTGCCGTGACCACTGGAGGCGCGTTAGCGGGAGATTTGTGGTGTCGGAAGAGGACGGGCCCCTGCAGGCAGGGGTGTGAAAGGGTCGGTCCGGGGCCTCGTCTGGCTCTGAATGGCTGAGGTCAGGTGGAGGTCAAAACCACAGAGGTGGAGGGTCTGCTTTAACCTAACAGTGCCCTCAGGATGCGCGGGTTCGAGAGCCTCTGACTTCTCACCGACTGGATTTTCTGTTCGATTTCTCAGTGACAGTCTCTGGTGAAAGTGACCAAGGGGGACCTAAAAGCTTCACCTCCGGGCTGTGTGGGCGTCACCAGGTGGGGTGTTGGTGGCAGAGGCTCGTTGGGAATGAAGAATGAAGGGTCAGGACCGTTCTCTGCTGAAAAGGAAGCAGCTGTCCTCTCCCCTGGCTGGGTGGTCCGCAGTGGGGTGCTCAGAAGCAGGGGCATAAACTGCTGTGAACTTAGGTCAGATTCGCCTCCCGGAAAATGCACTTGGACTGGAGGTAAAGTGGACAGACGGACTGCCGGAGGCTGAGAGCCCAGCGTGAGCTCTTTCTGGGTCAGGAGGGGAAGCACGAGATCACGGACAGATGTGAAACCTCCCTGTGACCAGGCGGGCGCGGCCCTGTCTGGGATCCTGGGAGCCGACTGTGTGGACCCTTCCAGGCCTCCCTGTCACCTGCTGTCTGCGGGTTGGCTGCCGGCAGTCAGGAAGCCAGCCCATGCCCGGGCTCCGCAGGGAGGTGGGTCTGCAGCGAGAGCTCGGCCCGGTTCAGGGAGGCCTTGCTTCCAGGGGCTTTTAACCACGAGCGAGGCATAGGCAAGCGATGGGCGGGGCACCACCCCCGAAGAACAGACAGGGCACCAGGGCAGGGAGAAGGTGCTCCTGGGGGAAATCGTGGACTCAGAGAAGGAAGTGCCACGACACGGGGCTTCCTCCCCTGGGCCTCTGGAATGTGGAGCTGGGTGCTGAGGGGCCCTGGGGCGTGTGCTTGCCTTCTTGGCGTCAGGCCCTTCGCTCTGTGCACATGGTGCTTCGTGGAGCTCCCAGCTGCTCAGTCAGGGTGGGGCCACAGGTCAGGGCGGGGCCACAGGTCAGGGCGGTGGACACAGGTCAGGGCGGGGACACAGGTCAGGGTGGGGACACAGGTCAGGGCAGGGGACACAGGTCAGGGCGAGGGACACAGGTCAGGGCGGGACACAGGTCAGGGCGGGGGACACAGGTCAGGGCGGGGGACACAGGTCAGGGCAGGTGGCCCAGAGCCCTGGACCCCCCCTACGTGCGCGGTGCAGCTGGGCCCTGCCTTGTCCTGCCCGCGGCTTCACCAGCCACCTGCCACCTCTGTGGTGTCCTCGGGGAGCACAGGCCCCTTGCCAGGGGGCTGCAGTGAGGAGAGCCACCTCCGGAGAGGAGGGCACAGTGTTTTCCAACACCACCTCCTGGCAGACCGCTGACCAGGCGCCCCATGGGCAGTGGTCTGGTTCCACCTGGACCCCGAGGTTTGTGCTGCTGCGTCAGGACTGGTGGCTCCCAGGCCTCCTGCCCGCCTTCCTGCCGCACAGCGTGGAGGCCGGGCACTGAGTGCTGCCCTCTCCTTCCAGAACTCTGCGGGACGTGCAGCTGGCCCCGCACCAGCACACACGGGCCCGCGCCCTGTCCGGAGGCCTGAGGAGGAAGCTGTCCATCGGCGCCGCGTTCATGGGTGCGTCGAGGACCGTGGTGCTGGACGAGCCCACCAGCGGGGTGGACCCCTGCTCGCGGCGCAGCCTGTGGGACATCCTCCTCCGGCACCGCACAGGTAGGTGGCCTCGCCCTGCTGCTCTCCCAGGTGCCCTGCGGCAGGAAGGCAGTGTCGCGGGGGAGCGCGTCCTGTCCCGACAGGAACAGGGTCTTCTCCAGCAAAGGGAGCCCAGGCCTCGGGACCTGTGTCCGCTCCAGCTCTGCTCTGAGCGGCACCCTCTGGTTGGCCCTGCTGTGTCAGGGCACGTGGTACCGCCCGCGGTGTCTCCTGGAATCGCGGGTGTTAGGAGAGGCGTCCTAGCTCTGTCAGGAACAGGCCCTCCTTTTCTCAGGTGAGGCGCAGAGGGGGCATCAGCCCCGGAGGAGGGTCCCAAGCTGGTGGGACGGGTGCTGGAGTGGAGGTTGTGCGTCCCCACCCGCACTGCTGCGTGTCCAGTGCAGGGCCTGGGGGGCGCGCTCCGATGTCCAGCCTCTGGCTCTCTCTGACCTGACACCAGGAAGCGTCGGAACAGGGAACTGCTGGCCCTGCTCAGCCAGGCCCAGACGGAAGTGGGGGGTCCCCACTGAATCTCGTGGATCGGGGCTTGCTTTGCTCTTTTGCCTTTTGAGTACAAAACCCGACTTCACCTGCAGCCTGCACCCCCTGGGGGGGGGGACTAAGATTTGCAAAGAGAGAACCAGAAGGAGGTCCTCTCTTCTCGCATTCAGAGGGCTGCGCCCTGAAGGCGCCAGTCCTGCAGCTCCCTCCTCGGGGAGAGAAGATGCTGGTCTGTGACTTGAAGCGGAGCCGTGGGGCTGGGACCAGGGAGGACCAGGTCGGCACAGAGGACACCTGGACCGGCGAATCTTTTCCTTTCTGCCAGCCGTTCGGGCATTGTGGGAGGAGAAGACAGAGGAAGCAGGAAATCCAGCGCGCGGAGGTGTTCTGTTCCCTGCAGGGTGGGCCTGGGGTGGGCAGCTCCGCCAGGAAATGTCAGTGGCACGGCCCAGGGGACTGTGCCGCTCCTCAGAGTTCTTCTGGCCGCTGAGCAGAGCGCCAGGGCCCAGGAGGCCCACGCGGATGGGTGCACAGGCTTCGGCCACGAGGCGACAGGCCCGCCTACGCTGCTATGGAGAAGGAAGTGGCCTCCTGCTGGTGGCCGAGGCGGGGCCCAGAGCACGCACAGCCCCTTCCAGGGCCCCACCTAAACTCCAAAGTGGGGAGGGGCAGGTGATCTCAGTCATCACCCAGAGACCACGGGGTGCAGACAGCCTGCACCCACAGACCCCAACCTTCCTCGTTCTGGAGGTCTCAGAGCCCTCCTTTCCCAGGGAGGGGAGGAAGAGGCAGGAAGGAGAGACCAGGGCTTCCTAGGCAGGAGGCCCTCCACGCCACCGAGGGCCCTACACCTGAGCCCACACCACTCAAACGGGGCAAATGGTGTCCCTCCCCCTGAGCGGGAGGAAGAAGACAGGTGAGTGACAGACAGAGTCTGTCCGGCACGTGTGAGCTCAGCGAGGATCAGGCGCCCCAGCTGCTCGCTTGTTCCAAGGTGCGGAGATGGTGTCCAGGTGCGCCCGCCGACAGTGAGTGGCCAGCACGGTGGCGGCTTTGGCAGAAATCGGGAGCAAACAAGTTTCCAGAAACACAGCTTTCTTCATCCCTGTGTGTGGATGAAAGACTTCTCGCCGTCCGGGGTTAGCAGTGATGTCTGTGGCCGGCGGCTGCCTTCGGAGAACCGGCGCTGAGGGGTGCGGGGTCCACGCTGTGAGCCGGCGCTGAGGGGTGCGGGGTCCACGCTGTGAGCCGTTACAGGAGCGGCTTTGGAAGGGACTATGTCGTCAAGACTCAAACCGGATCCCGGTTCTGGAAACACCCTGAATCTGCCTCCGTACCTGCGCCATCGCTTTGTGAAATGGGTCCGGGGCTCCCTGCTCGCGGAGAGCCGTCTGTCAGATGGCCGAGTGCGGCCCCTCTGAGCTCCCGCGTGTCCTGCCGCCATGGGAGGGGGACTACGGGAGCGGCAGCACAGGACACCCAGGTCCCTCCCGCCCCCCAGCAGCCCCGCGGGAAACCGGGTTCCTCTGTCTTGGTTTCCCGTCTGCGGGTGGAGAGCACTGCACTGGGCCCAGTGGACCGCTGTCCTCTCGGCTACCGTCCAGGAGAGGCCTGGGTCAGGCAGCACCAGTCAGGTCCAGACGGCCCCAGATGCCACGTCCAGGACCCAGCAGTGTAGCCTCGAAGGGCTTGCCTGCCAGAGGTCGGCGGGGTCTTTGCCCCCGTCTGGGGGTCAGTGGTCACTGGGGCCCCCGCCTTCAGCTCTAGGGTCTGCATTCTTGGTTTCTTCTGAGATGCATTTTCAAAGCAAAGTGAGAACCCTGGTGTTTCCGCCTTTCTCTTCTGTTAGAGAGTATGAAATCAGGTAGAGTTAAAGATGTGTTCAGCCTCCCCCTTGGGTGATCTGTTTTTGAGATGAGCGTCAATGTGTTTGGAATCGGGCTGGCTGTAGGCCGGTGGGGAGCGTGGACGCTAACACTGTGAGACCTTCTGTCCACTGTGGATGAGAAGGGGCCCCGTACCGACCTGGCCACCTCAGGGAGGCCTGCGTGGTGGCCTTGCAAACTCAGAGACCTAAAATAACCACACTAGATGGTCCGAAGTTAAAACATTTCCACTAAAAGCAGTTTATGGCAGGTAGTCAGGTCCCCCTCTCCTGCTCAGAGCACGTCTGTGCCTCCACACTGTGCCACGGCCACCTGTGCCTCCACACCACGGCCACCCGTGCCTCCACGCCGCGCCGCCCTGGTTCCTTACACACGGCACTTCTGCTCCAGGAGCCCTGACATGACTGTGTGAGGGGAGTCAGGAGACACAGCGACGCCCCAGCTTCCTTTCCCTTGTAAAAAGTTCTCCGCTGGCCCGCCAGTGTGGCTCTGTGCCTGAGCATCGACCCTGCACCAAGAGGTCGCTGGTTCGATTCCCGGTCAGGGCACATGCCCAGGTTGTGGGCCTGATCCCCAGTAGGGGGCATGCAGGAGGCAGCCAATCAATGTTCTCTCTCATCAATGTTTCTATCTCTCTCTCCCTCTCCCTTCCTTTCTCTCTAAAATCAATAAACAAAACATATATATGTATTCAGTGAAGTGGTTTGGAGAACGGGCGGAGGACCCAGGACCTTGTGCCCGGTGCCTCGGTCTGGCCCTCAGTTCACGTTGGAGCGCCTTGTTCCGAGGGCACGTGGGCCTGTGCAACCGCGTCAGGACCCGAGGGCGGCTGTGGAGGACAGCATTTCAGGCCTCTGATTGGGAAGTGGCCTGGGCCGGTCACTTCTCCAGGTCTGCGTTCTCTGGTTTAGACACGGGCGGTGGTCTTTGCAGAGTGCTCGCCCTCCCCTGGCAGAGCGGGGCCTGTGCCAGGCAGTGCTGACGCCGCCTTTCTCTGGCACAGGCCGCACGATCGTCTTCACCACCCACCACCTGGACGAGGCGGAGGCGCTCAGCGACCGCGTGGCCGTCCTGCAGCAGGGCCAGCTCCGCTGCTGCGGGCCCCCACTCGGCCTGACGGAGGCCTACGGCCAGGGCCTCAGCCTGACCCTCACCAAACAGGTGACCTACTGGGGCCCGGGAAAAACTGAAATCAGTGGGCGTCTGTCTGGGGGGCTGGGTCTCACACTCCTGCCGTTTCTTTCACCCTGACAGCCTTCTGCCCAGGAGGTGGATGGCCTGAAGGACACAGTGCGCACCACGGCGCTGGTACAGACCCACGTCCCACGCGCGACTCTCAAGGACAGCAGTGGGCACCAGCTGCGCTACGCCATCCCCAAGGACACTGACCCCGCCCGCTTCACGGGACTCTTCCAGGCCCTGGAGCAGGACCAGCACCGCCTGCACCTGGCGGGCTTCGGGCTCGCAGACACCACCTTGGAAGAGGTGCGAGGGGCTCAGGCAGCCTTGTCCCCGACCCTGTCGCTCTGCTCAGTGGCCAGGCGTGGGGAAGGCGTGGCAAGGCATGGCGGAGGCGTGGCGAGGCATGGAGGAGGCGTGGGGGAGGCGTGGGGGAGGCGTGGGGCGGCACGGTGCCGCGGTGTCGGTGTTTGCTCTGCTTCCGCCCGTGTCAGGCAGGCGTCAGCCCGTGGAGCTCCCCACGCCCGAGGGTGACTGAGTTCTGTCAGCGAACAGGCAGGTCTGTGTTAGAGGGTGTGGGGTCTCGTCCAGACTCAGGAGATGTCCAGACCGTCCTCAGCAGTCAGTGTCGGCGGCCGCGTTCCCTCACCTGGGCCCTTCTGTCTCGCTGTGGACCGTCTTTGGCTCAGGAGCCTGCGGCGCCCCGCGTGGCCGTGTGTCGGGCAGAGAAGCCAGGCACGAACCAAGCGTGGGAACACTGCTGACCCCCACTAGCCCGGCCCAGCTAGCCTCGGTCCCGCTGATGGGGACTGAGCGGGCGGCCATCACACTCCATGGGAGTCCGACCAGCGGCTCCTCCAGAGGCCGTGCTGGGCCCAGGCCAGCCTGGGGCAGCCGTGAGGGGCTCTGTGGGCCGGGTCGGAGTCTCACTGTGGGTCGATGCCAACTGAAGTGAGAGTCCGGGGAGAGGCACCCCAGTCCCCCGCGTTACCCAGAAAGGCTGACATGCCGGCAGCCGTAGTGGGCGGTTGGCGCTGAGACTCTGAAGCCGCGTTGGAGACCTGGGTCAGCAGAGGGGTCAGAGCCCCGATGCTCACCGTGCTGGTGACGAGCACAGGCACAGAGCGGGGGGTCGCAGAGGGAGGGCTCAGCGCTGCCCGCACCCCAGCTCGCCTGCCGTGGGGTGTCGGCAGCCAGGCCTTCCTGGGTGCCAGGCTCCCTGTGCTTCCGTGGGAGAGGTCCCCGCCCAGCCTAACCCCCGAGAGTCCTCTTTGTGCTCTGGTCCCTAATATTTCCTTTCTGCTCAGTGATCATGTTTGTTCTCCAGAGTCTTTTTATGCGTGCTTTTTCCTGCCATGTTCCTTCTGGAAACTTCTTCACCTTCCTCGTAAATGAGTGTTTATTTATTTACCAAGTTGCACCTGGTAAAATCCGCTCCTCTCAGTTGTGACAAGTGCGTGGGGGCTCCAGGCTCCCGCCGTCCTGAGGGCGTGGTTCTTCCACGCAGCTCGCCTCTCTGCAGGCTGCCCCGTCCAGGCTCACGCTCTGGCTCCGCAGTTAATCACCCCAGGCAGCCTGAGGACGAGCCGCGGAGCCAGCTGCCTAATTACTTCCGAGAGTCTCTGTGCTTCTCCAATTTCTTGCAGTAATTTCCATCCACTGCATCTAGTACATGCTTTGCACACAATAGATGCTGAATAAATACCAGTTGATCAGATCTCCCCTTTCTCTCTCACACACTGTTGCTAAAAAAGAAGTTGTCTGTGTGAAGGACAGCCACAAGCAAAGGATCTGCAATGCATGCAGTGTGTTTAACAAAATATAACATTATAGTATATTTGGACCCGTTTGAGAAAGATCGCTTAAATCGGAAAAAGATTAAGCACTTTAAAAAGCTTTCTTTTGTGTGGTGTAGTCTATAAAATAGCCATCTCAACCAATTTCGTCTTTTCACACTTGGCAAGTATTGACTTTCCTGTCTCCTGCCTGCTATCGACCGTGGCTCGCAGGGCTGCAGTCACACCGCACCTGCCTTCCCTTTAATCTCGAGTTGTGCCCAGTGACACTGTGGTGTCCGGAGGGCCCGCCGGGTCTCACTCCCGGCTCTGCAGCTGGAGAGCTGGTCCACTTTAAACTGTAGACGTTTCCTGTCAACCCCAAGGCAGTGAGGTTCAGGTGTGAAATCTGACCATGGTCAGCCCCCGGTTTATTACAGAATTTACGCTTTCTCCTCTGGTGCAAGGACCCGTGTTCCCTGGTGTGGGGCTGGGCCAGGGGTGCCTGCGCTGGCCCCCTGCCCGTCCTCCTGCCGGCTGCTCCAGGCCCCCTGGGTGCTGCGGAGGCTTGTTCTGGGCACCTCGTGTATCAGCACGCTCACTGCTTGCAGCAGCCCTATTCCACGGGTCTTCCTGTCACACGTGTCGTGTGAGGGAACTAAGTCGGTGGTCAAGTAGGTTCCCAAGGTGACAGCCTGGCTCCACACGGTCGCTCATGTTTTCATTATCGCCGTTGCGGCTGCTGCTGGCGTGGCGCTCAGGTCTGCAGCGCCTCCTTGGGTTTCACTGGGGATCAGCCAAGGGTTGTCCTATGAATAAAAGTGACCACATCAGGACCGGTGAAACCTGAGGCCCTTCCCCAGCACCCAGGACGCAGAGTTCTCCCAGCAGGACTCCATCCCAGATGACGGAGCTGCCTGGGAGGGACGGGCGCCCCTGCTCCCACAGGCTCCTTGCTGCTTCCCTCTCGGGGTCCCCGGTCGTCCCTGAGGCCTGGGGCTCCTCAGAACATGGGAGACAGTCCGAGCAGTTGGTGCTGTCAATCACGGGAACCTGCTCACAGGGAGGTGGCTGACAGCGCTCAGTGGACACTGAGGGAGGGCCCAGTGGGATGGGCAGTGGGACCCGGGGGAGGCTGCAGTGGGGGCAGGCACCTGGTGGTGGTGGCTGCAGGCCGAAGGAGTGGCGGGATCACGTGAGCCAGGCTGCTGACGCAGGAGAGGGTGGCCGCATAGTGCCCAGCAGCCGCGTGGCCCGCCGAGGATACGCGTCAGTCCGGCCGGCTGGGTGGTGGTCGAAGTTCCTGCGCACTGAGTCTGAACTGAGCGCGTCACAGCCACCAGCAGGTGCTGCCATCACCCTGCACGCAGACGAGGCTGCCGACAGGCCGAGAGGGCGGGCTCTGTGCCCGGGCCCCGCGCCCGGCCCTTGCCCCCGTGGGAAAGGCAGTCAGCAGAGCCGCGGCTCCTGTCCCTCCAGCTCTCCCAGCGTGTATGTGAGGGACGGCCTCCCACGTCCCCCGAGTCCCGCGAGCCTCCCGGGTGGCCCGAGGGCCTCGGCGTCCCTGCTTAGCACATCTCCCTGTCTGGCTCACTCACCTCATTCTCGCTGATTGGGCCTCGCCCTTGGATTTGACCGAATTGAGACGGGCCTTGTGCTTCCAGCACTGACTGAGCAGCGACCTCGAGCCTTTCTCTTCCACGAAAGGCGTTAGGTGACGTGCGCCAGCCCACGGAGAAGACGTGCTCAGTGGGGGTGTCCACACAGGACACTGTCCCCGCTAGATCCGCTGTGGGCCTCACGGGCCATTGCCCGGCTCGTCTGACTTCGAAGTCGCTGGTACAGGGAGTCAGTAACTGTTGAGCTGGATCTGCTGTGCTGTGGACATAGCTTTGCCCGGCCTGCTCCTGCGGTGGGTCTGACCAGCTTCGGCCAGGATGTACGTGCCCTCGGGGCCACGCTCAGGTCCACTCGCCCTGTGTCCTTGAGCAGTCTTGCAAGCAGCTGGCCGACGAAGTGAATGAATAGATGAGTTAGGGTGTTTGGTGGATGTCATCATAATGACCTGGTTGGGTAATTACGGCAAAAGAAAAAACTGCAACGTGGAAAGGAACGTACTATACCATGAAGCTGCTGTTCTTATTCTCAAGGTGTTTCTGATGCTTTTGCAAGATTCCCAAAAGCAGTCTGATGTCGCCCCAGGCACAGAGATGGAGCCACAGAGCCTCGGGCCTCCCCAGAGCCCTCCTGGCTGCTACGGTGAGTACCACGTTCGCCGAACTTCCAGCGAGGGAAACGCACCATCCCTCACGCAAACCCTCTTATGGCTTTTCCACGGCCTTTTCTACCGCCTCCCCAGCTCCCCACATGAGATCTGAGATCACACTGAAATTCTCAGCTCTGGTTTGTCAGCAACACTTCACCTACAATTCTTCACCTGTCTTCTGCACGATTGAATGCTCGGTGTCCCTTCCTAATTGCTGCTTCCTGTGCTGATGGGAAGCGGATGGGCAGTGGGTAGTCGGAAGGGTCTGCAGCCTCCTGTTTGCTTTTGGCGACAATCCTGTTCGCACACGATTCCTGCGCGGCGAGGCCAATTCTCTGCCTCTTGAAAGAGCTGCCCCGGTTCTCCGTGTCCTGGGCCTCGCCACCCACAGTGTGTCCTGGGCTGCGGCACCCACAGTGCTGTCTTTCTTTCTGTCCACCTTTCCTCCAACTTTGAAAGCTGCCTTGCCCGCGAGCAGGTGGGGAGGAACTGTGACCGCCGCCAATGACACATGCCGAGGAAGGTTTGTTCCACGTTAGCGCAAACTAGCAGAGCACGATGGCGGGTGCTGCGTGGGGAACAGTGCCCACGTGGAAATGGAATTGGAGTGGACGTGGGTGGGCAATGCCGGGGCAGGTGCCGGAAAGCAGCAGCTTCTTAGGGGCTGGGGGAGGCGGAGGGAGGGGGAGGAAGGCCGTGAGTCAGAGCACGCCCTGTCGGTGGCGAACCGTCTGACCCTTCCCCTGACAGTGCAGCCGGCATCGCAAACTGGCTGCTCGTCCTCCCCTCCTCCCTCCTCTACTCCCTCCTCTACCTCCTCCTCCCTGTGGACGGAGGTGCCCGGGAGGGATGTCTGAGCAGCTCTCCGTGTCTCTTAAAGCCACGGCCCAGAACCACGGCTCTGCCTTGTCGCCTGCTCTGACTCTGTGCGTTCTGACGGAAGGTCAGACTGACGGGGCCTCTGCTGGTGGCCTGTAGACCCTGCAGAGTGAGGCCCAGCAGGCGCGCCGTCAGAGCTGAGAGTGGGGGCTGGCGGGGACGGGGTGCTGTTTCCTGAGGGGGTTGGGGGCTCCTCTCAGTGACAGGAGAGCCAGATGGGGTGCTGACTGCAGTACTGGTCCACATCCACGCGTGCTCCCGGCACACGCAGCGAGCTCCTTCCTGTACTGCGGAGCCCCACACCGGGGCAGCCGGGGACCCGAGTCCCACCCTTGTGGCCGGGAGCACCTCCTGCCCGAGAACAGGACAGACGTGGAGGGTGGTGGGCCGGTGAGGGGGCAGCACAGGGCCCGGTCCTCGCTGCGTGTATTCACCCTCCCGAGCGCCAGGTGGTGGGCCGGTGAGGGGGCAGCACAGAGCCCGGTCCTCGCTGCGTGTATTCACCCTCCCGAGCGCCAGGTGGTGGGCCGGTGAGGGGGCAGCACAGGGCCCGGTCCTCGCTGCGTGTATTCACCCTCCCGAGCGCCAGGTGGTGGGCCGGTGAGGGGGCAGCACAGGGCCCGGTCCTCGCTGCGTGTATTCACCCTCCTGAGCGCCAGGTGGTGGGCCGGTGAGGGGGAGCACAGGGCCCGGTCCTCGCTGCGTGTATTCACCCTCCCGAGCGCCAGGTGGTGGGCCGGTGAGGGGGCAGCACAGGGCCCGGTCCTCGCTGCGTGTATTCACCCTCCTGAGCGCCAGGTGCCTGCTTGCACGTCATCACTGGCTCTTCCCAGAGCCGCCGTGGGGTCGTCTTCGAACACAGGTCTGCTCCCCGCAGAGCCCCACGCCCGCCTGCTGCACACCTGCCTCCCATGGGACCAGAGCAGAGCCCAGGAGCTACACAGCCACACGGGTGGGGCCCCTGCGTCCCAGGCAGCAGGTCTGGGTCTTCAGGGCAGGGTCATCCGAGGAGCTCCTGGGGCCTTTCCATGTTCACAGACTGGCGGGCATGAGGGCAACCTTCTCCGAGGGGAGCCCCTGCCTGGCTGCAGCGATCAGACTGCCCCCTGAGGAGTGAGTCACGGCCACGTCCCACGTGCCGCGGGGACTCGGTGACGTGACATTGGTGGCCCGTTCCCCTCTCACCCAGCTCTCTCCCCTTCCCCTTTTTAAAGAAAAATCGTGTATCAAAAAAGCAGTAGGCTTGTCATAAGAAACGAACAGATAAAGCATGGTAAGATTTGGGTGATACATAGTTGGGGATTAGTACCAATAAAACAGTGCAGATAAATAGAACCCCCCTTGTTAGCTTTTTAGAGAAGTAAGCCTCGTGAGTGCCGAGCGGGGTTTTGGAGTGTTTCACGGGGTCACAGTCACAGGGACAGCGTTTGGCTCTGTGCACGGCTGTGTCGCTGTGACTGATGTTGAAGAAATGAGAGTACTTGGGGTGTAAGTCACGTCAACACGCGTACAAGTGTCTGAAAGCATTTCCCACGCCTTCGTCTTCCCTGCTTCCTCTTTCCTTCCTCCTGTGCCCGCTCCTTCCTCTCTTACTGAGAGGGCCGTTGGTGTTGCTGCTTTTCTCCCGCAAAGGGCTTGAGCGCAGCAGCCAGCCGGGAGCTGTAGGACCGGCTCCCAGCCCTAGCGCTTGCCCTAGGGTGACCACCGAGGGCTTGTGTTTGGTCAGTGGGGAAACTGAGGGCCACGCACCTGTCCAGAATGTCCCGTGGACTTTGGCCAGGTAGGGCGGCAGCTCCCGAGTCCTGGCCCTCGGTGAGGTGTCCCTGTGAGACGTTCACAGTGTTAATGCCCATCCAAAGGGGTCACCTCTTCGTCAAAAGCGTTTCCCGAGGATCATACAGCTCACCTGCACCCCACGGGGCTGCTGAGTGCCGATGAAAGCATTGGCGCCTGTTCCTGTCTGTCACTGATTCTGAAATCCCAGCTCACAATGAGGGTGCAGTAGAAAATATCCTAACACCCCGTCCTTCACCAGCCTGCCGTGTTTCTATCTCGGGGTTACCTCTGCTCCTGGCGTGTCCTTCCCACGCTGGCCACCTTCCCTGCCCGCGGACACCTTCTCCCTGTGACTGCCTGGCGTGGCTCCCTCCCCGACAGGCTCTGGCCCAGGCCACCTGCACTTCGCTGTGTTGCTCAGGCTGATTGGCAGGTCCTGTGACGGGTCTGCCTCTGTCACAGGAGTGGGGACCCTAGAGAATGCTCCTCGGAGATGGCGGTGATCGCAGGCCCAGCGCAGCACTTACATGTAGGGAAGCGTAGGTTTTGTTCCCCCCAATTTACCCTATTTCACAACCGCTCCGGAACTGGGTGCATTTATAAACAAGTGACAGATTGAACTGCATTAATGTTAAGGTTTGTTTCAATTGTAAAATTCTGTAGTTCAGTGAACACAGAATGATACAGTTTCTATTTCATAAAATCCTGCTTCATTTTCTGAATAAGTACACGGTGTTTACAAAATAATTACTGATTACAAGCTGCGAAAGTATCCATTGTTGAAAAGAATTCCAGAATATTGTGAAGAAAACAAAGTAGCCGCGTTCTGACCGCATAAATGAAATGAATGAAGTGGGTTGGAAGTGCGTGTGCTGCTTCAGCTTCTGGACGCAACCACGTAGTCAAATAGCTCCGAGCGTGGACATTACTTCATAAGAGACAACTTCTCACTGGAAGTATGTGCTCCAAAATACTGATTTTCCTAGTTTAATATTAACATATTTAGTAAGTTACATTTATTCTGTATGTTATTCTGTGACACACTGTGTTCATCTGATAGGAGTGTTTCCCTGACTTACATATTTAATGTTTAATCCTCTCTCATTGTTTGGGCGGAACCATAATATTCTGGCTCATAGTTCCTCTGCCACTCATTTTATTGAGTCATGCAGACATTTTTTATAAAAGATGACACAATCCCATCTTAGATTGCTTTGTTCACTGGACGACACGTAAGGACCGTTCTGCGTATCTGCTCATCCCCCTGCTCCCTGGGAGCTGTGTTAACCGCTCGGTTCACCCCATGTGTCGGACATCAGAGAATTCCTTGTACTGTTTCTGTGCAGCAAGCCCCTTGTTTGACATTCTCGATGAAGTTCTTCCTTTTTAATAATACGACTGTAGGGTTGGAGTTTGCTCCTGGACGATCCGACTTGCTTCCCGCAGAAACATGGTAATCTGTCCTCCCAGCCCTGCAGGAGAGGCCCAGGTCTCACTCAGCGTGGGAGCAGGTTTCCACGTGGTCCTGAGCCCCCCCGTCTCAGTGAAAGGGGGGGCCGCATCGGAGCTTTACCTTACAACGAGCCCATGTTGCCGTTTTGTGGGTTTTCTAGAAGCTCCGGGTGTGCCGTTGGCTCATTTCCCTTGGGCTATTCTTTTCTTGAAGGCGTTACATGGGTGATGCCTCATGGTGAAACCTCCCGGGACGTGGGGCAGGCTTGGCAACGGGGAGCTCACTTTCGGGGTGCACACCACATCCCTGACGCTGAGTTGCCTCTCACTAGGCGTTGATGTTTGAACGACTGAAGCCCCCCCCCAAAGTCTTTGCCCATTTTCCCTGAGCAATTTGGTGGTCAGGGTACACGGAGACGCACGGTTATGGATGTGACCGGAGTCCTTGAAGGTAATTGCACTCATAAGTCAAGTAAGACAATTCACAACAATTTGGCTCAGCGTTTTAATTTTGTCTGTTAAATTATTCATGTGAATACTTTGTTTAGCCATGAATATTTGATTGGTGGTTGATTCATGACCATGAACCATCTTAGCCCTTTATTTTTCCCATTTATGTTCAATTAACTTGGGTGGGGAGGTGGGGAGGTTTATTTTTCTTAATGTGAGCAGTGCCTTTCCCCACAGATTTACTGTGTCGGGAGGGCGCCGTCCTGTCTGTCCTGCTGGTTTAATACGTACGGTCATAATGATCCTCATTACCTAGAGGGAGACATTCCAGACTTTATTTCACAGCTGGGACGTGGCAGTCAGCGAGGGTGGGTCATTGTCCAGAAGTCGCACCGCATGCTGGGGCAGAGACTGGATTCCAGTCCAGGTCTGTGTGCTGGAGAGAGAGCTTTCCCCAGCCCGCAGCGCGGCTCTGGGCCAGGGGCACCCCGCACTCTCCGGCTGTTCCCACGGCTCCATCCCGGGGCACCTTCACTGAGGGGAAGCCACACCCAGGCACGTGTCTGCTCTCTGCTGCGTGTCACCTGCTGCGTGGTCAGGAGCCTCTGTGACGTCAGCAGGGTTCACGGCCCTCCCCTGCCGCACAGGCTGGGCAGGGGCAGAGCAGGCGGGCAGGGAAGGTGGGCAGCTCGAGGTGAACGTCGAAAGATGCTGCTTACAGGCTTACTCGAGGGGAGCGGCCTCTGGCGGAGACGACAGAAAGCGTGACAAGAACGCAGGCCAGCTGACTACTGCTGACCGCTCAGCCCCTTGACCCTGCGCAGGGAGAGGACTCCCCAGCCCGGAAGTCAGGAAGCTGCCTCAGTGTCGTCCTGGGAAGCCAGGGGTGGGCCTCCTCGAGCCTGTCACCCTGTCAGCTCCGGGGTTTCTGTGGTGTCTCCGCTGACCACCAAGAAGGAGCGGCAAGGCGGCCAGTGTCAGTGGTGTGAGACCCACGCCTGACTCCCCTTTGACCCTTGACCGTCTGCTCTGAGGGCTGGTCCCAGGTTTGCCCGGAAGGAAGGCAGATGGCTGAGGCCTCGGGGGCTGGGCCTGCAGTTAGAGCTCCGGACGCCGGCCCCTCTTCACCTGGGTGCCCTGGACTGGCAGGGGCTTGGGCCACATGGCGCCTCCCTGAGCTGTGGCCTAGTGTGCGCGCTGGGCTTCCTCAGGGCACCTGGGTAAGAGCAGAGGGAAGGCATGTGGAGAGGGAGGACCACCAGGGCAGAAGGTCTGAATGGGGACACAGCCCTTCTCTGCACCCACCCCCGACCAGTGCACTTGGGGACATCCGGACGTCTTGCTGTCGTTTCCTGAGAGAATTTGCAGGGATGTAGCAGGCTTCATTCTGACCCATAGAAACGCACGCCCGGCCCTTCCCTTTGTCCTGTCCTGGCTGCTGCTGCCTTCGGAGGGCAGACCCAGGGTCCACCGTGGGCGCTGTTCCCGCCGTGGGTGTCGCGGGCGTCCTGTCGTGCAGGCCTGTGCAGAGGTCTCGGCGAGGGCCGTGCTCAGAGCTGCCTGGGGTCATCCACCGCGGCCGAGGGACCGCAGAGCCGGGCCGCTGGGCCTTGGTGACTCAGGCGTCATGTCCTTGTCCCCGCAGACGGCGCCCCCGCCAGGACCCTCACCCAGGCGGCCGCCCTCCTGACCAGGCGGCTGTGCCGCGCGCGCCGGGCCTGGAGAGGCACGCTGTTGCACCTGCTGCTGCCCGTCCTCTTCGTGGCCTTGGCGATGGGCCTGTTCCTGGTGAGGCCGCTGGCTGTTGACTACCCTCCCCTGAAGCTCACGCCTGGCCAGTCTGAGAAGGCCGAGACTGACTTCTTCAGGTAGGCAGCTGCTCAGGGGGCTCCCCTCCCCCTCTGCTTCAACAGGGCAGCGGGCAGAGCAGCGCGGATGCCCCTGGTCGCGGGTACACGTGTGTTCTCCTTCAGCAGGGCAGCGGGCAGAGCAGCGCGGGCGCCCCTGGTCGTGGGTACACGTGTGTTCACCAGGTGGCGCTCACCAGGCTGAGCGCTGAGAGGCTCTAGCTCCCTGGCCTGTCTCCTGTGGATGTTTAGGGCAGTGAGGCCGGCCAGGGCCACCAGGTCCCCTCAGGGAGAGGGGGCAGGCCACGCCAGCCCCTGGCCTTGAGTGGGAACTGGGCCGCTCTGGTGGCTGCCGCGCGGGGAAAGGCTGACGGGACTGAGCAGTGCGCCCCCGGAGGAGCCGCCCCGAGTCGCTGTCTGTGGTCCCGGGTCTGCGGGGGCCATTCCACAGGCCCCGCGGCCGCCTCCGAAGGGGCTGCAGAGCCGCCGCGTGGGGACAGCACTCGCGTTTCATGGCATCAGGGACCATCGAAAGCCAGTTTTCTGGTTGGTTTTTGTTGGTGAACAGTGATCTCTAGAGCTAAGCAGAAAACTGCGAAGTAAACCACTTTAAATCGCGCCCCCCGTGAACTACCTTATGGGTCGGTTTTTATTTTCTTTTGGAAAAAGTATTTAAAACTTTCGTATTGTTCTTGGGTGAACAGGTCGAAAGAGGGTAACAAGGAACCTGTTCTCCTCATGGGCAACACTTCAGTGGAAAACACGTCTGTTCCCGGTGAACGTGTTTTCCCGCGTGGCAGACACTCGGAAGCTGCTGGTACAGAGGCCACAGCGCCCGCCCACGGGGCGCGTTTGCCGTGAACCGGCTTCTGCCCAGGGCCGTGCGGGGTCACGTTATATTAATGAGAAACCACGTGGACTCAGCCACGAGAGAGCCGGTTATTTCACCAGCACGTGGGCGTGTGTGGGAAGAGCAGAGAACTGCAGTCGGGGTCAGGATGCCAGAGCAAGACTGCAGGCACGCCCGGCCCACGGAGGGGAGCACGACAGAGAAGGAGGAAGTGGGGGGCCCTGAGTGCGAGTCCTGAGGGACGTGAGAGCTCAGAGTGGGCTGGCTTCCCACTGGCTGGGCTTGTTGCTGGGCAAGGAGACAATCTTCCCTCTTCCCTGGGGTTGTGTAATTGATGTCCGGTGGTAGTGCTGAGGGCTCCCCCTTCAGGCCTCGCAACTCCATTTTATCTTATTTTATTCATTTATTTATTTATTTTACTTTATGTTTTTTCTTTATTGATCTTAGAGAGAGAGGAAGGGAGAGGGAGGGAGAGATGGAAACATTGATGAGAGAGAACATCGACTGGCCACCTTTTGCATGTCCCCCTGGGGATTGAGTCACAACCTGGGCATGTGCCCTGACCAGGAATCGAACCGGTGACCTCTTGGTGCAGGGTTGACGCTCAGCCACTGAGCCACACCGGCCGGGCCTGACTCCATCTTAAATGAGGCTTCCTTTGTTCATCTTCACAGCCACTTGAATGTTTGAAAATCTTTGCTGTGTTTGGTTCACTGGGGAAATGGAGCTTCCCCGTGAACGCCCCCTTCGGTCGTGCGCCACAGCGGGCTGCGTCCTGAGTTCATGCGCAGTCGCCGCCCTGCAAGCAAGGCTGTGCTCAGCAGAGTACCCCACTGACGGGGTGACGGGTCCATCTCTCCTCCCATGAGATGGTCCCTCTGAGAGGCCGGAGGTCAGGGAAGACCAGTTTCAGGGAAGCCGGATAAATGGGTCGAGGTGAAGAGCTGGGCCTGTGATTTCAGAGCACTGGTACATCAGTTTGTCCAGAGATTACGTTTGAGAACGTGCTGTGTTCCAAGGACTGTCCTGTTGCTCATGGATCGTTTGCTCCTGTGATGAGACCGAGAAGAAGCCCACAGTCGAAACCAGGGAGCTGCCGTCAGGGTCCCCGGGCAGAAAGGAGAGGAGGCGGAGAAGGCGGAGGAGGCGGAGGAGGGCTCCCGGGAAGGAACTGGGCACCTAGCAGCCGGGATGGTTTCCAGCCAGGGAGCAGGAAGGGGTGTCCTTCAGAGGGGGCAGCACCTGGAGGCCGATCCGCCCGGTCGGAGGGCATTTCCCCCGGGCTGGCTGGGAGAGGACGTCGGGCAGCCTTTGTCCAAAGACGTGAAGGCCTGCAGAGCACGGAGGGACTGAAATACGACTTCCAGGCTCCCAGGGAGGCAGAGGGAGCAACTGATGAATTTTGAGCATAAAAAGCGTCGGATTGGTCTGTTAGAGGCTGACGGAAGGGACAGGGAGATGAGGACTCTGTAAAGTCCCCCCTGTGCAGAAGGCCACACTGCAAAAACGGGGGGGGGGGGTCGCTGCTCGTGCCGGCTTCATTCCTCCCGGGATGTGGGGTGCCCAGACTGCCCTGCACTGGAATGCGGATCACAGTCCAGAAAGTTTGTGGGAGCCAGTCAGCTTTGTCCACCAACAAGGAAAGGGACTGGAAACACCAGCGGGTCAGGAAAACACGGAGGTTCCTGATTCTTCCCGGGAGATGCCGATGTTGTCAGTCCTTTAAACCAGCCCGTTTCTGCACATTTGTTAATGGACGTTCTTCCTTCCAAAAAGGCCCGAGGCCACTGTCTGCATGGAAGCACCTGTCACGCATCCCTCCTCTCTATTTCTGGGCTAAGCGTCCCCAAGGGTGTCTCTTCAAAAGCATTTGTAACAGACCTGACGCAAGTTCTAGGAAATAAATCTGTCCTCCTGCATAAACACTGTCATTCAGAATTTCAATTAAAACATCATTTCCTCTGCAGTTTCTCACGCCAAGATGTTTCTTACAGTTGATGTGTAAGACCTACTGTGGAGTTTGTGTCCACACGTCCCCGACTGCAGGACCGGGTGTCTCACCCCCGGTGGCGTCTCCCGTGAGGAAGCGCGGTGGGCGGGCTGGTCCTCAGCAACGCGGCTCGAGTGTCCACCGGCTCCTGAGACGGCCAGTGAAACACACACGACGATCCCCGAGTGCTGGTGCGCACCGAGGACGCTGCCGAGCTTCCGGCCAGAGACGCTGCTAAGATAGCTGACACAGAGACACAAATAAACACCCAGAGAGAGGATGTTGTCTAACCACCGGGCTCTGGAACAGAACAAAGATTCACACAGATCAGAGCTCCAGCATTCACAGACTGTTTGTATAGATTTCAATATATTAACATGGTGCGATATTATGCAGCCTTCGAAATTCATTTTTATTTTTTATCCTCACCCGAGGACATTTTTGCATTTATATTCAGATAGAGCAGGAGGGAGAGAGGGAGAAAGAGAAAGAGAGAGAGAGAGACATCGATGTGAGAGAGACACATCGACTGTCGCCACCCACAGGACCCCAACCAGGGCCGGGGACAAACTGCAACAGAGGGAACCGAACCCGGGGCGCTCTGGTCCCCGGGCTGCCGCTCTCACTGCTGAGCCAAACCGGCCAGGGCTGAAATTCATTTTTTAAAACACGTAAAAAGGCCAAAGATGGTAGTGTTACAACATTGGGTGAAGCGATGAGAAAAATAGTGTCCTGTGAAAGCAGGTGTATGTGGATGTGGACTGTGGTGGCAAAGCCGTGCCTCCCAGAAATGTTCCAGTCTTCTTGCTGGTTTGGCGTCACCTGCGACGGCAGTGAACAGTTCGCTGGATCTGAGCTACCAGGAGCAGTGCGCCTGGTGGCCTGACGTGGGCAGCTGTGAGGTCACCCCTGTCCCATGGCCTCCGCCCGGCCAGCACTAACAGCGCACCTTGTGTCCTTTGTCTCCTGGCCACAGCAGTGAGAGCGGCACCGTGGACCTCGCCCGTGTGCTCCTGCGGAAGTTTGGAGACGAGGGACTGCTCTGTGCCGACCACCCGGACCGGTAGGTACCCGCTGCCCTTCGCAGTGCCACCTCCAGCCAGAACCCGAGGGTGGGCAACGCCGCATCACGATTTGTGTTCACGTGGCAAGCTCACGTTCTGAGACGTGAACGTCGCTGACAGGGTCGTCAGCGCTAGCAGGCCGCTGGGAGTGGCCTCCTAAGATGACCTGGAATAAATGGTCCTCGACCCTTTCCGTCCTGGGTGAGCACATGACTTATATTAAGGCAAAAAAATTAACCAATAATTAATAGCACCCGTTCCTTTAATAAAACCCAAAGCCATAAAATTAAGTAGCAGTTAAATGGGAAACATGTATTAACTGTTACTTACTTTTAGAAAAAACTGTGCATGTGAAAATATTAGCCGTCATTTGTTTTTAACTGAAGGGACTTGAGTCAGTCACTTCAGTTGGGAGTGAATTACTTTGAATACTTTTCTTCCCAGGATTTGAAAATGATCATAAAGAGATGATCTTTCAACGAAAACTTGACAAAGCATGTCTTTAAAAAAAAAAAAAGTTTTCATTAATTTTAGAGAGAAAGGAAGGGAAGGGGGGTGAGGAGAGACATCGATCGGCTGCCTCCTGCACGCCCCCCCACTGGGGATCGAGCCCGCAACCTAGGCATGTGCCCCGACCGGGAATTGAACCGGTGACTTTTTGGTGCATGGATCAAAGCCCAGCTAAATGAGCCACACCGGTCAGGGCGAAGGTGTCCTTCTCGATAAGACTTCCCGCCTCGCGTTGCTCGATTGTTATTTATGGAGCATCTACAGTAAACACAGTGCTGTTGCAGGACCTGGGGTTGGTGCAGGATATGCCCTGGTCTCAGGAAGGAGCAGCTCTGGCAGAGCAACTGGGGAAAGTGATGAACACCATTACGATGTATTAAGCACAACTGTGTATGTTTTTAAGTAATAAATATAAAAACCCAGACATAAATGCCATATTGGGAATATCTTTTCCTAATTTATGATGACACTTTCCGCCCATTCGTCATGCGGGCCATTAGCTCCAGACTGAATAGCTGTTACTGGTCTCAGTAAGGAAGAATTAATAGAAAATTAATTACGTTGTTTTCCCTTTAGTCTTCTCTTGAAAAACAAAGCAATTACTTTAACTAAGTAAAAGCTTCTCTGGTGATGCTTTCATTTCCCTGACACGAGCAGACGTCAGGTCTGGGCTGGGGAACCTGAAGGCCGCCGGGGCCCGTCCAGTCCTGGCCCAGCGTCGCGACGGGGAGAGCGGCTGGCAGGGCGTTTCTGTGTCTGGTCTCCCAGGGGGCAAAGGGGCGGGTCCACGCGGAGGACGGCGGACACACCTTGGCGGGTTCTGTTCCCACAGCCGTGTCTCTTCTGGCTCTAGAGGGAGTGGTCGTGCCCCCCCCCGCCCCCCACCCCCCGGCCCGCCTGCAGGCCTGCCCGGCCTCTCCTGCCCTCCCCTCTCCTTTCGCCTATAAAGTCCACCAGCCTGCCCTCCCCTCATTCCTACTCTAACCATTTCTACCCCCGCCTTGGTCTAAGTAACGAAGGGCCGGGCCGCGGCTGCCTCCTGCAGGTGCTCACCGTGTCTTTAGAAGGTGGTCCACGTGGCCGCCGCACAGACAGCCCGTGGCTCCTGAGGTCCACACAAACAAGGACACCTCCTTCTGTCAGTACGAAGTGTTGTCGAGTCCAGTGACGTCTGTTTTCCCTCCCTGCAGACTTGAGCAATCACTCGATTGCTGATGGGAGGAAACCACCTAACACGACAGGTTGCGCCCTGCTCGTGGTGTCTCGTGGGGATGCGCCGAGCACCGTTTGTGTGCCGACTCTCCCAGCCTGGCCCTCTCCTGCGGAAGGCGGGAAGGTCCCCAGAGAAACCTGTCGTGGCAGAAACTGACCTGCGATAGAATCGCCCTCGTAACAGATGATGTGTGGCTCAGTTTTACAGTGTGCTGAAGTTGCTAAGCTTTAGAAACAGCCGGTAGATTTAAGCATTTAATTTCATTTTACAAGACATAATCCGGTGATGCTCCGGTGAGGGTCTCCTGGTGTTTCAGGGGTGAACGGTGAGGGCCTCCTGGTGTGTCAGGGGTGAACGGTGACGGTCTCCTGGTGTTTCAGGGGTGACGGTGAGGGTCTCCTGGTGTTTCAGGGGTGAACGGTGAGGGCCTCCTGGTGTGTCAGGGGTGAACGGTGACGGTCTCCTGGTGTTTCAGGGGTGATGGTGAGGGTCTCCTGGTGTGTCAGGGGTGAACGGTGAGGGTCTCCTGGTGTGTCAGGGGTGAGCGGTGAGGGTCTCCTGGTGTTCCAGGGGTGAACTGTGAGGGTCTCCTGGTGTTTCAGGGGTGACGGTGAGGGTCTCCTGGTGTTTCAGGGGTGAACAGTGAGGGTCTCCTGGTGTTTCAGGGGTGAGCGGTGAGGGTCTCCTGGTGTTTCAGGGGTGAGCGGTGAGGGTCTCCTGGTGTTTCAGGGGTGAGCGGTGAGGGTCTCCTGGTGTTTCAGGAGTAAAACGGCGCTTTCCCAGCCGCTCTTGCTGGTGTTTCACATGTGGATTGGAAGTGGTAGTCGGTCAGTCAGACATTTCTGTTGAACCTGTAACGCCAAGCGGGCAGTTGCGTGGGTTTCCCTCCACGATCCCACTGCAGCCACAGGAGGTCTTCTTGGTGGGATCCCGCCATTCATGGGGTCAGGTCCTTGCAGCCACATGGCTCGACTGGGGACAGAGGCCCTCGGAGGGGCCTGTAGAGACGGAAGTCAAGGTCAGGGGTCAAAACCATGGAGACTGTGTGTCAGGCCTCACGGGAGCGGAGTGGAGGCCCCAGAGCCTGGGCCGGACTGCCTGAGCCCGCCTTCAGCTCCGCCCTGCGTCTGCTGTGTGACTGGCACCTTGTCTGACCTCTGCGTTGTTGCCCCAGTGAGCCCAGCCCTCGGGGAGCAGCACTCCGCTCACGGACAGGCGGCCCTGGAGGGCCTTGTCCCTCCCGGGTCCAGTGCCCACGAGACTGTTAAGATTGTGGGCGGCCCTGCACAGGGGACCTGCTCGTTTCCTCTGTTTTCCTTTCCTCTGTGGTCCAGTCCTTTTATTTATTCATTTTTATTTTTATTTGTCATTGAATTTATTGGGGTGACATTGGTTCACAAAACCATACAGGTTTGAAGTGTACAACTCAGTAAAACATCACCACACTGCGTCGTGGGCCCACGGCCCCAAGCAGAGTCTCTTTCTGTCGGTCCCCATCCCCCCCTTTGCACACTTCCCCCTCCCCCACCCCTCCCCCTGGTCGTCACCACACTGATCTGCATGTCTGCGTCATGTACAGAGGGACCGGTTCACCCAGCATCTCCCACCCGGACTTTCCTCTGGAAGGGACTAGGCAGCAGAGTCATGGAGGCCTGGGAGCAGACACAGAGGACTCATCTTTTGAAGAAACTCAGTGTTGGGAGCACTTGCTGACGTCACTGAGGGCGCAGCCGAGGCCGGAGGGCGCAGGGCAGCCTGCTGAGCGGAGTGGAGAGCAGTCCTTTAAGAACGGCGACCCGATCAGCAGTCTGGTTAAATCGTGGTGTTTCCCCGTTAAGGGTTCCGTCTCTGACTGGAATCCCCATCGGGCACCTCCCAGGAATGCGGGCCTGGGGAAGTCTGGGCATTGTTTTGAGGTGTAAGAAAATTAAATGGAAATTGCACTCTGTAGACCTCGGTAATAGGAACAGCGAGTTTATTTTTATTGGACTGGACGTTTGTCCCGAGCAGACGGGCCGGAGCCCCGAGGCCCGGCGTCTGCGGCCTGCGGGGACAGGCTGCCGCACCTGCATGGCCCCTCACCCCCCAGAGGGGCCTCAGGAGGTCTGGTGCCCGTGGGTCAGTCAGTGTGAGCTTCCTCCCTTCTCCCGTTTCTGAGTGGACAGGAGTGGTTATCTTTACTAAAGCAACGTCTGATTGCACAAAGGAAGACGCCACGGGGAGCTCTGGAATGGAAAGGGTGAGCACCGGGCTGCGTGCCGTTCACGACAGTCTCTGTGGCACAGCCTTTGTCGCGTGGAAACCCAGTGATCGATGTTCCGTGAATGAGGATCAGGTGCGGTGTCCTGTCGGGGGTCAGCAGCTCACGGCGTCGATGGCTCTGTGGCGCTGGGTACGGGGACTGGACGCTAGGAGCCGGGGCTTCCCCTCGAGCCCCGGCCCAGAGAAAGCCCGGGGGCCTGGGCCTGCGTGCCGCTCGGCAGGGCGTCCCGTGGAGCAGGAAGCACTGCCGTGGTGACGGGACGCGGGCACCGGGTCTCCAGCTCCAGCTCCGGATGTGAACGCGCGGGCGCCTCCCGCAGCAGAGATGGCACCTGCGCCCGCATGCGCCTTGGCGGGCTCTGCGTGGCACGGTCCTGCGGGGCTCACGCGCTCTCCTGGTGTCTCCGCAGGAGGACTGCTTCCTGCTGGCACACGGACCCCCTGTCTCGCCCAGAGGTCCAGGGCTCCTGCGGCTGCGCGGTAGGTGTCTGTGCTGGTCCGGCTGTTGTTTGTGTGTTTGCTTATTTATTTATTTATTTTTTATCCTCACCCGAGGACACTTTTGCATTTACCTTCAGATAGAGCGGGAGGGAGGAAGAGAGAGAGAAACATTGATGTGAGAGAGACACATCGACTGGTTGCCAACCGGGGCCGGGGACAAACTGCAACCGAGGTACGTGCCCTTAGCGGGAACCGAACCCAGGTCTCTCTGGTCCGCGGGCTGACGCTCTAACCGCTGAGCCAAACCGGCCAGGGCTTTTTTTTTTCAAGTCTAAACTTCAAGTAACAATAATGTTGACTTCATTCATAAAGCCTCTGTTTCTGTTAACTCATGAGCCTCTGTGACTTGGGTTTACTCGAGCTGCTGCTCGGAAACGTCTCATTCTACAGAACAGACCTCGGTGCAGCGCAGACGCTGTGTGGGTTCCACCGCCCGTGACGAGGGGGAAGGTGGCACGGCCCTGGGGAGAAACCTCCCAGCATCTTAAGGCGGGATGACAGAGCTCTTGCCATCTGATTGTTTATCTGAGTTCTGAGAGCCGGATATTAAAAGCCAGGACGCTACCTAGGTCCTCTGACTGTGGCTGCTTCCCACTGAGAGTGCAGACATCCACAGTCCACCAGCAGAGCACGGCGCCCAGGCTGCGAAGGGGCGCAGGGGAAATCCACTCGGAAGACGGACTGGAATTCATCTCAGGGGGAAACCCAAAGGGCAATAAATTAAAGTCGTAGGTCTGTTGGCCGTAATCAACACGCTAATGTGGCCGACCTGAGTCACAGAGACGGAGGGGAAGGACGGGTCAAGCTTCAGAAGCTGACCGGAGGGGCCAAAGTGTCGGGCCCCGCGTCGTGGCCAAAGTGTCAGGCCCCGCGTCTGGCTGCCTAGGGCGTGGTCGTCCCTCCAGGTTCTGAGACAGGAGAGAAGGCACGGGACGAGCCCCGAGGGGCGGGCAGGCAGGCGTCCCGGAGCAGCCCGGGCTCTGCTGAGCAGCTCCCCCTGCTGGGCAGTTATTTCGTGATCTGAGCCAGGCCTGTCCTCTAGCGAGTCACCTCGGAGAGCGGATTCCTTCCTCCTTCAGGCGCTCGGGGAGAAGCACACTGCACTGCATTCCTGTGCGTGTCATCCTACCATAGTCGTCCCGGACTTTCGGGGTCCTCAGACGAAACACTGCCCGGTGGGAGCCTCGGCTCTTTTGGGTTCTCACCAAGCTACCCAAACTTACATCGGAAGTTCCCAAATACAGTCGATGCCAAGGTCCCAGTGGGGGTCTGGTGTAATGCTCAGAGGTGGGCGACTCTTGAAGACGTTTGAGAAATCAGAACACCCAGAAGGCCACAGGTACCTGAGTAAAGGTGGAATACTACAGGAAGTCACACTGAGTCAGGGGTGACGTCGGTAAACCTGCTTGTTGGTGGGTTGTAATAGTCTCTATGTTGTCTCTTTGCGAACAACCTCAGGCCTGTCCCAATGCCAGCGCCGGGCCTCCCTACCTGACCAGCCCCCTGGGCCACACGCTGCTGAACCTGTCGGCCTTCCGCCTGGAGGAGTACTTGCTGGTGCCGAGCGAGAAACCCAGGTGGGCTCAGAACTGCCCGGGAACTGCGGTGGAAAACCACTGCTTCAGACGCGATGTTCGTAGCTGGTGAAAAGTCTCAGACACATTCCAGCAAGGGCTTTGAGGGGCCAGGTCCCTGACCGCGGACATGCACCGGTCATCGCCTGGCCGGTCATCCCCGGCCGGTCATCCCCTGGCCAGTCATCCCCTGGCCGGTCATCCCCTGGCCAGTCATCCCCTGGCCAGTCATCCCCTGGCCGGTCATCCCCTGGCCGGTCATCCCCTGGCCAGTCATCCCTTGGCCGGTCATCCCCTGGCCAGTCATCCCCGGCCGGTCATCCCCTGGCCAGTCATCCCTTGGCCGGTCATCCCTTGGCCGGTCATCCCCTGGCCGGTCATCCCCTGGCCGGTCATCCCTGGCTGGCTTCACCCCGACCCCTCATCTCTGCGGCATACCAGGGCAGCCACGGGTCTCGGCTCCTCCCAGGCTCTGCTTGGGAAAGCGTTGGTGTGTGAGTCTAGGGTCAGGAAGGGTGCTTCTCGTGGCTTTAAATCCCAGCCACGGTCTCCACTCCGCCAGGGTCCCCACGTCCCCACGGCCCCTCTCCTCAGCTTTGAATGTGCAGAGTCTGGCTCCCGAAGGCGGGTGTCCGTGTGCCCAGGGCCAGGAGAGTGTCCACCCATGGAAGTTGCTCCCTCAGGGTCTCGCCAGTGCAGGGTGAGTGGGTTAGGCCGAGCCGGTGGGACGCATCCCCTGCTTCTGCCTCAGTCCCTGCTGAGAGCGGGGTGCTGGGGGACGTTTCTTCCTCCATCTGCTGTTATCCGGAGTGGAAACAAAGTAGCACGTCCCTGTATTCCTGATGTCACATCAGTGCCAGGTCCCCCACGGCCGTGTGACGGGGGTAAAAGACAGACTTGCCACCCAGAGAAACCAGCAGAGACGTAAGGCGCCGTGTGGCAGTGGGTACGGCCGTCGGAAGTGTGGAAGAGAAGGCTGTCAGCCCACCGCAGTCCACGGGGCGGCCTTCCTGCGCAAGGCCAGGGCGGGAGACCGAGCAGGGCGGCTCCCAGAGGGATGGCGAGGGGCTCCCGTAGCTGGTCCGTGGGAGAAAGGACCGTGAGTGGAAATGCCCATTGCAGCCATGTCCTGTGCGGGCATGACTTCTCCAGCTGGGGGTAGGTTCTGAGGAGCACACTTTCTAGGGTGGCAAGCCCCACGTGGACCCCACAAGCCATGCCCTGGATGCCCGCCTTGCGGGCAAGGCCGCTTCCTCCTGCCGCTGACCCACCGCGTGGCTGTCCCGACAGCCGAGGCTCAGCCCGTTGTCTCCCAAGGTCCCTGCGAGAGCAGCTGGCCTGGGCGGGGAGTCCGGCCCCCGGGTGGCACTCAGGCTGTGCTTTCTGTGTCCAGGCTTGGAGGGTGGTCCTTTGGAGTGCGAGCCCCGGGTCCAGCTCAAGACGCGAATTCAAGCACATCGGAACCAGAAACGCTGGCCAAGGTAATGGTGTTTGTGTGTGGTGTGCTGTCAGACAGAGCCTAGGGAAGCTGATCGCCAGGTCACCCACGTCCGTTCCCGTGCAGCAGAAGCGTCTGTGTGTGAACCTGCCCTGGACAGAGCGCGAGTCTCCCCCAGACCGGACAGAGCGCGGGTCTCCCTCAGACTG
The DNA here is from genome assembly GCA_030848825.1 of Tadarida brasiliensis. NCBI lineage: Eukaryota > Metazoa > Chordata > Mammalia > Chiroptera > Molossidae > Tadarida > Tadarida brasiliensis. The sequence goes on along the minus strand of CM061267.1, from coordinate 100,592,336 downwards.
AGCAGCAAGGGTTCCTGTTCTGTTAAGATCGGAATTCTCCCAGTAGGTCTACAGCAGATGAGAAGGTGATCTATTCCTAGGGACACCCGTGGTCAGGACAGCTGGATGCCCACTGGCTGCCCTGGTGGCGAGGGGCTCCTGCCCCGTGAGCACTGCCCTCCTCGTGCTCCCACGTTGGGGACCCGGCCGAGGGGCACAGGCAGCGGTGATGGGGCGGGACTTCTCCGAGGGCCCGCGGGACTGTCTGTGGCGTAGGAGTGGTCCCCGCCATTCACCCAGAGGGGACGAGGACAGAGGAGAGGCACTCTGCGCCCAGCGGGACCTCAGAAGAGCTGAGTCACAAGGGAGGTTCTCATGGGAGAAGTGAGCGCAGCCTGCAGGCGGGAGAGACCCGACTCTAGCTTCAGTCCCAGTGAAGGAGCTTCTCCGGTGCTGTCCCGCCGAGAAGGAAATCAGGGAAGAGCAGGCCCTGGGCGTGATGCGGCTGCTGTCCCCGCCCTGTGACGAAGGCATGTGGTCCCTGTGAGCCCAGAGGCAGGACCCTCCTGCTCTCACGACTCATGGGACCTGGAGAGCTGGTCAGGGTCAGGGCTTGCTGGGGGAGGTCACTCAGGGAGATACACGTTCTGTACACGCAGTTCACCATACAGTCCCAGAGGGAAGTTTTCACAGCTGTACTTCACAGTGTAACCCCCAGCAAAGTCGCCCCATGGACTATTCAGAAATCCCCCCTCAGCAGGCAACATGGGCGAGAAGGTTCATAGCACCGTCCGAAAACGTCAGGATTCATGCTCTGATAGAAAAATAACCTGACGTGCGTTTGCTAGTTTTTTAAACGTAGGATGTGGCTGGCACGAGAATATGCCTAGTTCATCGAAGAAACCTGTCCGCGTCCTCTGAGAATGTTTCAGCCTTTTCGTCTGCACCAACCCACCGCTGGGTATTTCCAGTGGGTTGTGTCTTTGCTGGTGTCTGGGGCCCGGCAGCCGGGGCTCCCTCAGCCTCTGCCCCAGGGGTGGCCTGGCGTGTGTCCCCTCACCAGCCCCCCTCTCTGTGTGTGGATTAGTCCTCTGTGTCGACATGTTGGAGTGGGGGCTTCTGTGGTTTTGATCTTGTTGATCTAAGAACGTGCAAACCCACAGAGAATTGTAAAAAAAATCTCCTGTGCAGAATTTTTATGAGTTTATTTGAGCCAAACTGACAACATGCTGGGAAACAAGATCTGATGCCCCTGAGAACGAATTTCCAGTTCCTTTCATGCATTTGGAATTAAGGAGGAAGGCTGGGAGGATTACATGCAGGTGGGAGAAGGCCAGGTGGGCACTGGGTTACAGGGTTCACAGGGTCAGCAAGGTTATGCGCTCTCCCGAGGGTGGTCACACCTCCACGGGGTCGGGAAAAGAGGCATTTCAGAGGCGTGTTAACCGGGATGTGCAGAAACAATGGACGGGGCGGGGCTGGCTGGAGGCAGAGGGGAGCCTGTTCTTGAAAGGTTCCGTGCCTGGGGCGTGACCACCCACCTGGACCTGCCCAGTTAGAACTTGTGGTCAGATCGCCTGTGAGGTCACTTTTGGTTCGATTTATCTCGGCGCCTGCTTTCTGCCCTCAGCGTGGTTCGGTACGTGCTTGGCCAGGCACAGGAGTGCCGGGGGACTGCACGGGCCCCTGGTGAATGAGCCTCCCTCCGGCAGCCGCCTGATCCTGGTCCCGAAGCCGCTGCCCGGGCGCCGGGCGTCCGAGATCCTTGCAGCTGGTGGTTGATGTCATGTCAAATGACCACATTAACCTTCCAGTCGCTGCTGACCAGCCTTTTCCTTTGGCCTTTAGGGTACATTCATAAGATGCTGTACAATTCCCATAGTCTTTTTGAAGAGAAAATAGAGACTCTTCACGGGAATAGGCTTACTAGGAATTCAGTTCATCGCCTTGTAGAGTGTTGGCATGGAACCTTTGCGAGCTGTTTCATTCACATCTGGAGTGTTTATCTTGTTTAATCAGAACACCCGCTAGATGGTACGCACTTCAGATGAAAGGGTCGACCCGCCTCCCTCCCGGTGTCGGGCAGACATTCTGTTCTCAGGATTTTCTGCATCTGAACATCCACGGAGTGGTTTTCTTCTACAGTGACGCAGCTGCCTCTCCGAGAGACTGTCACTCGTGATCCCCGACGGGAGGCCTGCTTCGGGCTGTCATGACGAGCTCCCGAAAGGAGCTGGACTTCCTCCTTCAGTTACGGGACCTCGTTGGGTCCTGACGGGCAGGTGGAAGGGAACCCCACGTGGGTGTCCGCAGCCCTGTCCAGGGCTTCCGGAAACCGCTCCTGAGAAAGAGAGAAGAAAGCTCTTCTGAACTCCATTTCTCCCAAGAAAAGGCCGGTTCACGGAAGCCCTGAAATGAAGTTCCAGAATATTTCTAACTTTTTTTCTTTGGAACTTCACTAATTGATCGATCATCCTTTGCCAAGTTAATGCTACATTGCAAACAAGCACAGCGATTCTTTGCATCACCCGTGTGCACTCAGTGAGGCGGTGACTGAGGGGTTAGGCTGCGGGGGGCTGTGCTTGGCTGGTGACTGTGGGGTCAGGCTGCTGTGGGCTGTGCTTGGCCGGTGACTGTGGGGTCAGGCTGCGGGGGGCTGTGCTTGGCCGGTGACTGTGGGGTCAGGCTGCTGTGGGCTGTGCTTGGCTGGTGACTGTGAGGTCAGGCTGCAGGGGGCTGTGCTTGGCCGGTGACTGTGGGGTCAGGCTGCTGTGGGCTGAGCTTGGCTGGTGACTGTGAGGTCAGGCTGCAGGGGGCTGTGCTTGGCCGGTGACTGTGGGGTCAGGCTGCTGTGGGCTGTGCTTGGCGATGGTGCCAGGACCCCAGCGTGGGGAAAGCTCCTGAGTGGACTCGGCTCCTGCTCCAGGGAGCGTCTGTCACTTCCGCGTTCCCCGGGGCCCTCATCGCTGCCGTCTTCCGAGGACTTCTTCCGTCACTGGCGGTGTCCATGTGTGAAGGGCAGTTTGGAAACGTGCCTTTTGAGCCCCTTCTCATCCGGCCTCCTGCCTGTGGAGAGCGGAGCTCCTGGGCTCTGCCCCTCTCACAGGTGGCTGGGGGGTGCCATCCTGCTCCAGCCCCCACGCAGCACTCGAGGTCTGTCGTCTCATCGGGGTCCGTCCGCCAGGCTCACCGTTCCCGTGGAGCCTTGCTGCTGTCCGTGATGCCAATCCTCAGTTTATGGGCAATAAACTGGGTCCCTAGAAGCCCTTTGTGCCCTGAGAGGGCCCCGTGGCGCCATCCCTCTCTCAGCACCGTCACGGAGTATCGCAGAGCCACACTGGACTTGACCTGAAGAAGGTGCCCGAGAGGGAGTGAGTGGCAGTGGCCTCTTAAGTGAGACGAGGGCCTGTCTCCCAAGCTGCTTGATGAAGCGGGCGACCTGAGAAAGAACCGGGAACATGTCCTGTGGGTGCGGTGTCTTTTTTAACTACGAGAACAACAGCTCTGACTTAGCTGTCCCCTGCATGGAGTTGCCACAGGACCCTGGTGAGAAGTCAACCAGTCACCGTGTGATGAGGTTGAAAAACATGGGCCGGAAGGCCAGGGACTCAGACCCGGTCCTGACGGCGCATGAATGGCGACCACCCGACCCGGTTCCCCGAGCACACACTCTCTGGACGCAGCCGTGGTTCTGCAGAGGCCGGGCGTGGCCACGACGGCGTTGCCCCAGGGGCGGGCTGTCCGTCAACAGAGTGAAGACCAGGACTTGCTGGTTGACTCACTAACTTCAAGACACTTGCCAGCCTTCCACTTGGAGAATATTAAAAAAAATTATCCTTAAAATATTAACATTTTGAAATATGGACATTGATGGTTCAATTAGTACTTCCCCCTTCTTGTTGTTGTTTTTATTTATTTTTGCAATTTTTATTTATTTTTGTTACAGATGTTTCTCCTTTTTCCCCCATTGACACCCTCCTCCTGATCCCTCCCCATCCCCCCTGGTATTGTTGTCCATGTCCATTGGTTATGCATACATGCACATAAGTTCTGTGGTGTATCGCTTCCCTCCTCCGATCCCCTCCTCTGAGGATTGTCAGTCTGAACCGTACCCCTTTCTATGTCTCTGGGTCTATTTTGTTCATCAGCCCACCTTGTTCATTATATTCCACAAATAAGTGAGATCATATGTACTTGTCTTTCTCTGACTGGCTTATTTCACTTAGCATAATACTCTCCAGGTCCTTTCATGTCATCTCAAAGGGCAAGAGATCTCTCTGTCTTACAGCTGCATAGTACTCCTTTGTGTACATGTACCACAGCTTTTTTATCCACTCATCTACTGATGGGCACTTGGGCTGTTCCAGATCTTAGCGATTGTAAATAGTGCTGCTATGAACGTGGGGATGCCTACATTCTTTCAATGAGTACTTTTTAGCTACTTATGAGCTCAGCTTTCGTCGTGCTGTCTGCCTGCCACTGTCCTCCTCTGGCCTCCTCGCCGGCCAGACACCATTTCATTCTCCACGCTCAGCAAATGCGCAGTTCCATTCATTTTAAGAAATAATGTTCCATGTTCAGTTACTAATTTGAAAGTAATCATTTTTTTTTAATGTCTTTCCCCACTTTTAATTTGCAGGTCAAATTTCATTAGCTTACCAACTGAGAAAGAAAAAAAAATGATGGGTTTAGGTTCTTTTATTCGCTGTGAGAATATAATTATGGAGCAACATTCGCATTTGTTCTGGGGAAAATTAATCTATTTTTAGCTGTGAATTATATGCTGGAGATAAATGTGAGATGAGCAGCCTGGGGTCACCGCTCACGGTCAGCCATGTGGGGACAGCTCCCCGAGCCGCACGCAGGTGCGGTGGGAGCTGACTGACGGGCACCTGGAGTCTGAGGAGCTGAGGAGTGGACGGGAGAGCGCTGTTCTTGGGAGCCATTGGGTTGTCTTTCTTTTTCAGGTGTGGTACGACCAGAAGAGCTTCCATTCTCTCCCCTCCTACTTGAATCGTCTAAATAACCTCATTCTGTGGCGGCTCCTGCCCCCTGCCGTGGACTGGAGACAGTACGGTAGGCATTCCTCACTCCTTTCTGGAGATAGCGCTTTGCAAGGGAAGACGCAGAAACAACTCGGCCCGGGAGCGGTCCGCCGTGTCTCACGCCGTGCAGTCGGGCCCCGCTTGTCTTCACTGGTGTCGTGAAAGCTTTCTGCCTTCTGGAACCGTGGCCTCAGCTGTGCGGTGGAGGGAGCGGGCCGTGAGCCTTCTCCCCGGTGGCCCTGGTGTCTTACAGAAACAGGGCCACTTGCCCCTCTGAGGGCGCGGCCACGGGGCTCTGTGGTGGACTCGGTGGACCACCGTGACCGTGGGGAAGGTGGAGGTCGGAGTGGGTTTCAGGCTGGGCGTCAGCCCATCACGTCTGTGGATCGATCGTGGGTCAATTCCTGTGCTTCTGTTTTGGTAAATGACACAGTTTGTCTCTGGAACCAGAGTGGGTCTATTGGCGTAGGGAGATGGCACGTTTCCCTTAGGTGGGCTGAGTGTAATTTATGAAACTCATTGTGTTTCCTTGAAAAAGGAAGGCAGAGAAAGAGAGAAAGAGAGAAAACAGGTGTACACGCACCAACAGGCCCCCTCCAGCCCAGTTTACCCACAGAACACACGTGTTGACGCGTTAGCTCCGCAGAAATGAATGCTGGGCGATCGCCCCAACCGTGTCTGTTCTTCCATGTTTGTTTTCCCTTGCCACCGATTCTTCAAACGAGCCAGATTTAATTATGTTGTGACGCTGTATTTTGCAATAATGGTAGTAAAGACAAAAGTTAAGAAGTGGATGCCTAAGGGAAGCATGAGCGTGTGAGTTCGGGGCAGGCAGCCGAGGCAAGCAGGTGTCTGGAACGGGGAGGGAGGCCATCCGGTGCTCAGCCTCCATGGCCCGTCTCGTTGCCATCTCAGTTCCTGCCTCTCTGGTTAAAACCGAGGCTGAGAGCTCACCTACCAGTGCTGGCTCTGACAGCATGTCCTGGACCCAGGGTTTGACTTGAGTCTGGCTGACGACAAAGCCTGTGCCCTTCTCCTGCATCAAGCTCCGAGGTCAGTGCCCGTGGGCCCCTGCATGGAGGGTCACTCGCACTGGGTGGGAACAGGGCAAAAAGGCTGAAGCTGGGACGCTGCTGCAGGGGTCAGTGATGCGAGAGGAATCCTGGCGTCTGTTCCCGGGGTCCAGTGCAGAGGACTATGGTTGATCTCTGAGAGATTGACTGACAGCGTGTGAAGTGTAAGCTTTATTTAGCAGGCAGTAGACTGCCTGTGTTTATATTCGGGAATGAGAATGATATGATTCAAGTACATTAGGAAGAATAACCTGGAAGCATGTAGTAGAGGGAGGGGCCGGTGGCAATGAGGTGACCTATTGCAAGGACATGCCACAGTGTAGAGCTAACCCAGGCAAGGCTACACTGTAACCGAGGCAAGGCTAGGATGGCTCTGGAGGAAACTGACATGGTTCAGACCAGGGGGAGGAACGGCGGAGCTGTTGAGACTGGGAAAAGGAAGACACCGAAAGAGGAGGACAGTGGACACGGGTAGAGGAAGACCTTCCCGGAGGAAGTCTAAGTCTGAGCTGTCATGGATGAGTGACGTTGGTCAGCGCTGAGGACAGACAGGAGGAGGAAGGACATTGCAAGGAGGGTGAAGTGGTTGTCAGGGGCAGAGGCTGGGCCCAAGTCACACCGCAGACGAAAATGGGCAGCAGGATCCAGAACGTAGGAGACAAGCTCGGTCGGTGGTCACGAGTTAAAACCAGTTAGTCTTGACCTTCGTGAAGATGACAGATTAAGCTGGCCCCTGAGCGGGATCCCGAGCTGGAGCGAAGACGCAGAGGACGAGAGGGCTGTGGCTGGGACTCTGGGACCGACGAAGGTGCTGCGGCTCCCGAGGCAGGAACACCTTGGCCCAGAGGCCGGCGTTGGGCAGAATTTCAAGAACAGGAAGCACGACCAAACCAAAGAGAGAACCCAGAAAGCAGCAAGCGTGCTCAGTCCGAGCACCAGGAGGCAGTGAGCTCACATTTCAAGTACTGGGAGAAAAAACCGTCAGCCGAGAATTCCATACCTGGCAAAACTGACCTTCAGCAATGAGGGAGAAACCGGTCATGTCCAGATGAACAAAAGCCACGCAGCTCACGACCACTGGGCCTGCCCTGCCAGGAGGCTGCCGGAAGCCCTTCAGCTGGCAGAGGGCACCGCACCGTAACTCGAGTTCATGCGGAATACGAGCCCTCTGGAAAAGGCGAATATGTGCACAGATATAAAACGGCATCATTGCACTGTGCCCACTTTCTGCTCTACCAGACTTAAGTGCAAAAGCATGCCGTCTACGTCTGTGTTCCTGGGGCCGTGACAGGGAGAGGTCTGCCGTGTGACGTCCACTGCGTGAACAGAGACGTGTGCCGTCAAGGGGAAGTTGGCATCACGACGGGGCCCACAGAGGCCCCTGGGTGGCTGGTATGCTCCCTACACAGGCCGGAGGAGAGGGACGAGGAGCCAGAGGGGTGAGGCAGAAGCCCGTGGCCTGTGAGATAAAAGCCAGTGGCCGCGGTGACCAAAGCAAAGAGAGTCTGAAAGCAACGACGTCCTCAGTACGGTCCCTGGAAAGCCTGGCAGGCCGAAGTCGGTGAGATGCCGTATTCCAAACGCTGGCAGAGAGATGCCTACTCAGGGACGGAATGGTGCCACCAGGGCGGTGTGTATATGTCACCTGAGCTTGTGTTAACCACGGGCGCCTTACGTTTGGCTCGGGTGTGAGCCGCAGTCCAGGCCTGGTGTCTGCTGGGAGCCCTGGGCCGGGGCCTGGGCATGTGGGCGCCACCCGGGCGGCCTGCAGGTGTCTGTGGGTCTGTGTGCACTGCTTCCCACTTGCTCGGGGTCCCGGCACCGAGCTCAGAAGCACCTGCTGGAATGAGTGGACTTGCCGTTCCTTTGTTGAAAAGTTTGTTGACTTGAAAAATACATTTATTCTCAGTTATTGGAAACTTGAACAGTATTTTATTTGTTTATGCCAGCGTTTTGATTCCAGTTTGACTGCGTGTGTGGTCCTCCTGGGAAGGGCAGATCTGCGCGGTAAACTGGGCGCGTAGAACCACAGCAGCGCAGGAGTGAGCCGAGTGGCCACCCAGTACTGGTGACGGGCTCCTGTGAGCGGCGCTCCCGACACACCTTTCCTTGCACCCCGATAATGGGCAGAGCTGGGACTACGAACCGTGACGAGGAAGCAGAAGCTTAGGGACGTGGGACTTGGCACAGCCTTGAGAGCCGAGCCATGTCCTGCTGACTTGGACCGGGCTGCGGCATCCGGCCAGCGATAGCTGCACACGTGGTCTGTACCACGGACACACACGTCCTGCTGTCGTGGCCGCGCACTGAGGGGCTCTGTGCACCTGGACAGCCCTGGTTTGGGGATGAAGGGACTTTCTGAGCCTGACCCAGCTACGCGATGGGAGAACCCAGGCTGGCCGCCTGGCTGAGCCCAGCAACTTTGCTGCTTGTCGAGCCCCCAGGTTTAAGCCTGAGACTCATGTGAAGTAGGGTCATAGTGTGGCCCGTTCGAAGGGGGTCATTTGTGAGACCACTGGAAGGCTGGCCCTGCAGACCAGGTGGACAAGCCTCAGGGCGCCTCCCCCCGTGGAGCCTTTCCTTCTGCAGGAGTGGGCGGAGCTGGCGTCCCGCGCGGTGACTGCAGAAGGTGACACGAGGGTGCCTGGTGGCAAAACGGGGGTTTGGAGTCCTCATGCTGGCTCCCGCTCCCCACCTTCACTCTCGTTTACGTGCGCCCCGCGTGGGTCTGAGAGGGTTAACGCGCCCTCATCAGGGACTGCAGAATACAGACGGGAGGCTAAGGGAGTGAGCCACAGAACAGGAAAATGGGGTCGTGCGCAGTGGAGCTCGGGGTGCCGGCGTGACGCCCCCCATCCAGGCCCACACCCGGGCCAGCCCTGGACACGACCAGGCTGGACGCCCCCCATCCAGGCCCACACCCGGGCCAGCCCTGGACACGACCAGGCTGGACGCCCCCCATCCAGGCCCACATCCAGGCCAGCCCTGGACACGACCAGGCTGGACGCCCCCCATCCAGGCCCACACCTGGGCCAGCCCTGGACACGACCAGGCTGGACGCCCCACATCCAGGCCCACACCCGGGCCAGCCCTGGACACGACCAGGCTGGACGCCCCACATCCAGGCCCACACCCGGGCCAGCCCTGGACACGACCAGGCAGGACGCCCCCCATCCAGGCCCACACCCGGGCCAGCCCTGGACACGACCAGGCTGGACGCCCCACATCCAGGCCCACACCCGGGCCAGCCCTGGACACGACCAGGCTGGACGCCCCCCATCCAGGCCCACACCTGGGCCAGCCCTGGACACGACCAGGCTGGACGCCCCACATCCAGGCCCACACCTGGGCCAGCCCTGGACACGACCAGGCTGGACGCCCCACATCCAGGCCCACACCCAGGCCAGCCCTGGACACGACCAGGCTGGACGCCCCACATCCAGGCCCACACCTGGGCCAGCCCTGGACACGACCAGGCTGGACGCCCCCCATCCAGGCCCACACCCGGGCCAGCCCTGGACACGACCAGGCTGGACGCCCCCCATCCAGGCCCACACCCGGGCCAGCCCTGGACACGACCAGGCTGGACGCCCCCCATCCAGGCCCACACCCGGGCCAGCCCTGGACACGACCAGGCTGGACGCCCCCCATCCAGGCCCACACCCGGGCCAGCCCTGGACACGACCAGGCAGGAAAGAGAAAGTCCAGTGAGTGGTGTCGCAGTTGACGTGAGACTTCCAGCTGCTGCTTGAAGCGAGGAGCTCTGGGCCCGACGTTGGCTGGGATTTCCTGGGGTGCGGAGAGTGCAGCCTGGGGTGCTCATGAACAGCCCTCACGGGGAGCCCTCGTCGGTGAGAACGTGGCGGCGGTTTCTCCTCCGATGCACAAGCTCAAAGGCAGACACGGCAAAGCAGAACGGAACGGGACGGCCATGCAGTGCGTCCGTTTCCATCCAGACTGGGCTCGGTCTGAGGTGGATTTTTGAGTGCCGACCTGGTTTCCATCGAGTAATCCCCTTTGCAAATTGTTACGTAGCCATTCTGAGTCTGTTTTCTCACCATAAAACGTGGGTAATATATTCCTTAGCCTAGCTGTTTTCAACCTTTTTCATCTCGTGGCACAGAAACTAGTTACTGCAATTCTGCGGCACACCAAAGATACGCTTTTTGCCGATTTGACAAGAAATATGTATAATTTTGATTAAAGAAATAATAGTAATTACCTACCTTTTTGGTCCAGAGAGACATTTAAAAAAATCAGGTGCCTATGTTTGCATATAAATAGGATTTCTGGTGCCAAGAATTTAGCAGCCAGACGCAGTCGTGCTGTGCGTGTGACCAGTGCGTGCGGCTCTGTGGTACGACCTGTGTATTCATGGTCAAAGACGGGCATTCACACAGACAGCATCGTTGTGTTGGCCGTCGTCATTCCTATTCGATAATCGAAGGGAGAAGAGGTCAGTGCCCCTGAGTAACAGTCTGGTACTGCATGTCGTCAAGGTTCTTGCACACACCGGTTCTGGGGGTCCCGTCCCGGGCGCCGGCCACAGACCTGGGCGGAGCAAACGGAGAGCCCTCGCGGGCAGAGGTCTGTGTGGCTGGAGGTGGGCTGTCTGCGGCCCGTGCAGGGAGAGGCTGTGGGCTCACCTTTCGATTTGCCTCTCACAGGAATGACACTTTACAGCCACCCGTACGGAGGGGTCCTGCTGAACGAGGACAAGATGTGAGTCAAAGGAATGGGGGGGTGACTACGGAAGGAGATCTGTGGGCCACGTGGGGGGTGGATGCTGCTTCTGCACTTGCCCCGAGGCGGGTTGGTGCAGAGTGAGCCCAGGGCTGGGGCGTCCTTCACCGTGTGGGGACCGGAGCGTTAAGTGAGAAGGCGCCCCGACCCAGGTGACAGCAGTGAGCGTCACGCGGCTGCATTTCTAAGTGGAGGATGTTCCAGGGGGTGATTTCCCCAAAGCTCACAGGACCCCACCCCTTCCCAGTGAGAACACTGAAGACAGCACTCACCTAGGGACACCTGGTAACACCTCCTCACAGAGGACCTGTACAAGGCGTTGGCGCGGCCCAGGTGCAGGCGGGGGGCAGTCCTTCCTCTGTCCCCCCCCTCGTCCTGCAGCTGACTGGCTTTCAGGTCAAGTGCGTAGTGTAAAGGTGGCTGTTGTTCACACTTCTCTGGTTGTGCACCGAGTCATCTCGGGACCGTCCTCGGGCCTGCTCTGACCCCCAGGGTCCCCTGTCGCAGGCCTGCCACCTGCCCAGAGTTCTGGGTGCAGCTGGCTGCCATGTGTCGTGAACCCAGACGTGATGGGTGAGAAGGCGCCTGGAGGACGAGGGCGCCGTGCACTGACCGTCCTGAGGGGCGGGTAGGCTGGGGAGCAGTGTGTGCGGTGAGGACATGTTCGCGGAGGTGCACGGTGGATTTTACTGCAAACAGCTCGAACTAGCGCAGACCATCTGGGTATTTTGAGAGATTGAATCAAAGATGGGCCAGCGATGTGTGAGCTCTGGCGAAGGCCTGCCCCTGCTCCCTGACGGGCTGCTGTCTGCCAGGGTCCCACCTGGGCGAAGCACAGCCCACCGCAGAGGCCACGCCGGGACGGCTTTCATTTTAACTGGGGGTCGGGTTCAGTGGTCAAGAGTAGCCTGGGAGCCAGGCAGACTCGGAAACGTCCTCAGCTTTGCACTCCTCAGCTATGCCCCCTGTAGATGGGGGACAGTGATCCATGTCTGAAAGGTCGATAGTGGTCCGCGCCTCAGCCAGACACTTCCCGCGGGTCCTCAGCACTGGCTCCGAGTGGCAGGCAGAGGCCTGTGCTCTTCGTGTCCCACCCGACGAGCGTTCTGTCTCCTGCAGCCTGGAGAGCATCCGGCAGTGCGGCGTGGCCCTCTGCATCCTGCTGGGCTTCTCCGTCCTGTCCGCGGCCATCGGGAGCGCCGTGGTCAGGGACCGGGTGAGCGGCGCCAAGAGGCTGCAGCACTTAAGTGGCCTGGGCTACGGAACGTACTGGGTCACCAACTTCCTGTGCGACATGGTAGGATATGGGAGTGATGTCCTGTGTGCCTCCCGCCGCGGTCTGTTAAAGTGTGTGTGTGTGTGTGTGTGTGTGTGTGTGTGTGTGTGTATGGGTGTGTACATGTGTATGTGTGTATTTGTGTGTGTGTTCATGTGCACACATGTGCATGTGTATGCACGAGAATGTGTATGTGTGTGAATATGTACACGTGCATGCACGTGTATGTGAATACATGTGTGTGTGCATATGTGTACGTGTATTTGCATGCGTATGTGTATGTGTGTATATGTGTGAATGTGTATGTGTGTGTGCCTGTGTGTCAATGTGTGTGTGTGTGTGTGTGTGTGTACGTATGTGTGTGTGATTTTATTTTGTGGGGGCTGGCCACCTCAGACTATGAGCACAAGAAGGGATCATTTCCTTGGCAGGCGTGTTTCAGATGAAGTCCCCGTCACGTCACGAGCAGACACGCAGGGCGGCTTCTGAGAGGGCGCTGACGGCCTCAGGCTGCAGCTCTGGGAAGGGGGCCTGTGCAGAATGCACTTTCTTGTCTGGAAGATCAGAAAATGAACCCCCAGCTTTGATGTGCTCTGTGGTCATTAGCAGTGACCTGTCATCTGCCCGCCGAAAGCCACTCCCGTGGGCCTACTGTGTGCCCGGCCTGGCGTGCGCCGCAGGGCCAGCTCTCTGGCGGGAGCGTCCAGACCCCACCCCGGTCCTTCAGAGGGCAGTGCGCAGTTCGTTCCCGGGGGACTGCAGCTGGCAGCGGGCACAGCTCCGTGCTCAGCGCCCGGTTCGCGGGCACCTGCGCTGGTCTCTTCTGCAGGACAGTGGCATCCCGTCCTCATACACACGCCCGTCCTGTGTCCTGGGCTGTGACCTCGGGGGAAGGACCTGACATCCACCAGCACCTGCCAGAGCCTCGGCTGGGCTTGCCTTCCGCCCGCCTGAGAACTCGCTGGCCGCGCCAGGACCATGTGCCTGGGTTCCCAGTCTCCACGGGCCACACCTCAGTGGTCTCAACCTGTCAGGAGTCCCTTAGTCTGGTCAGGTTTCCTCCACACCTACCTGGTGCGTGTGGCCGCCTGGGGCTTCATGACAGGGCCGTTTCCCAGACCCGTGGTCCCGGGTGGGTGGGGCTGAGTCTGCACTGTGCCAGCACCTGAGGGGGCTGACGACCTCACCCGGACGAAGGACGCCTGGAGCTCAGCCCTGTCCTGACGGAAGGACACGCTTGAATCAGGAGAGGAGACGGCTGGTCCCCAATCCCACGCCCACATGGCGCAGGGCCACCCCGAGTCCTGGTCCTGTCTGTCCCCAGGGCCGCCCGCCACTGAACCACACGGGGTGGGCACAGCTTCCCGAGAGAGAAGGGAAGAGAGCATAAGAGCTTGTGGGGGAGGGGGCATGCTTCCCAGACACGTGGGGCCTCTGTCCTTGACCTGTGGACGGCTGCCCTCTCCTGTGCCTCACGGCCGGCCCTCAGTGCTTGTTCAAAGGACACTAGTCATGCTGGGTTGGGTACAGCCTTTGTCCTCATTGACCGTCATCCCCTTTCCAAGCCCCACCCCCAGGTACATCCGTAGGCACCGGGGCTCGGACATGAGAATCTGGGGGACAGTGTACCCCCAGCCGTGGCTCTCCAGGGCCAGTTCCACTGTGCGGAGCTTGTGACGTGCAGAATAAATGCCTGAGGGGAAGTGGACACACGAACTCGATCATTGGAAACGGGCACCCGTGTCCATCCGTGTCTCAGGTCCCTCGTGCCGTTGTTTCCTCAGCTCTTTTACTTGGTGTCCGTCGGCCTGTGTGTCGCCGTCATCGTGGCCTTCCGGTTGCCGGCGTTCACGTTCCGACAGAACCTGGCGGCCACGGCTCTCCTGCTGGTGCTGTTCGGGTAGGTGCTGCGGCTCAGCCCGCGGTGGCTGCGTGCCCTCCTCTCTTCTCCAGCAATTACGGTGCTTCCGTGGGGGACGCCCGTGGATGAGATGCCGAGTGCCCCGTGGAGGGGGGCGGGCGGCTGGAGGGGTGCAGGTGGCCCTGGCCGGCTCAGGAAGGTCCTCGAGCTCCGGATGGACGTGCCCTTGGGGACGACTCCCCGTTATCCTCACTCTGACATTGACCAGGGGCTCAAACGCCCCGTCCAGCAACCTCTGAGATTGCCTTTGTGGAGGTTTCCCCACAAGCCCTGGGTCTGGTCTGTGTTCCCTCGCCGACGGTAGTAGTGGTTTGGGAATGTTTTGTCTGACTTTTACCACTTTTTTCTCAAAGGAAAATGCAAAGGCAGGAAAGTCATTTTATCAGTTTCTTATCGACACACACTAGTTAGGGTCACGGCAGTGGTCCCCAAATTGTGTTTTCTTGTGCTGCGCGTGTGTGTCTACACCCAGGCCGCGTGTGTAAGAGACACTCACTAGTGCTAGGAAAATAATTAACATACCAACGTATTATAATTCAAGGCTATTTTTTAGCCGAGCGGTCTGCTTTTATTGAAGCCAAAGATGACACGTAAATGGGTTTTACACACATCGGCATGTCTGTGACCCAGGCTTACTCAGAACCATTTGGGGACAGGGTGGAACTGAAACAAGTGTGCATTGCTGTGAGATGGCGTGATGGGTGGAGGGAGGACAGCACAGACAGACCTCTTCCTCTCATGACTGAGGCCTTGGAGATAGGAATGACCTCCCCATCCTCCGTTTCTGCCCTCCAGTTCTGTCACTGAGATTGCACTAGAATCAATCAGTGTTCTCAACCTCCTAATGCCACGACCCTTTCATACAGTTCCTCCTGTTGCGGTGACCCCCCACCATAAAATTATTTTCGTTGCTACTTCATAACTGTAATTTTGCTACTGTTATGTCTTAGGCGACCCCTGTGAAAGGGTCGTTTGACCCCCACAGGGGTCGCGACCCACAGGTGGAGAACCCTGTGTTAGATGGTTCCTGTGGACCTCAGGTACGGTGGCTGGGGAAAGGCCCTATTCAGCCAACCTTGCTTATTCCTGTTCCCGTCGGGATGACCTTAGTGTTCAGAGGGCATCGTGGGAAGCGCTAAAGCCCCCCGCAGTGGAGACGGCTCATGCTACCCGACCGCTGCCCGAGCCTGTGGGACCGTCTGTGGGGACCCAGCTCTCACAGTGGAGTGGTTTCAGCTCACTGACCCGGGTGACCGGACAGAGTTGTCCTGGCTCCCTGGAGTGTGAGTAAAATAGGCTTTGCGACAAATCATTTTTGAACTTCAGGAGAGCAGGCTTCAAAAATTCAGGTAAAACACACACCACCAAACGGGCAGAAACTGAAGAAACAGGCTCCGAGTTTCTGACCTGGTGTCGCTTTCAAGTTCCTTTCGGAGAGTGGGAAGTGTGCCGAGAACTCCCTCCGCCTGGGCCTGCAACATTTCCCAGTTTCGGGAGATCACAGATCTCTCCGAGTACTGCCTAGGCCCACAGGGGTGACAACCTCGGGCCAGGAATTCGTAGGTGAGAGGGACGGAGGGCATCTGGACAGACACCTCAGACCACTTCCGGGGAGAAGCCGCAGGGTGACGTCCGAGGGGCTGCGGATCTGTTCGGTGTAAGTGCTGGTTCCTCCTTCACGAAGCCAGCCGGTGCCCAACACGGAGTCAGCAGCCCCGCCAGGGGAGCGGTCCTGTCGCGTGGACCGGGGTTCAGGGGGCCCAGGAAGAAGCTCAGGGAGCTGAATCCCAGAATGAGCTGAACCCCACAACAGGGTCAGGCATTGAATTGAGCTTTTTAACGGTTTAGAATCTGGAAAAAATTAGGGATCTCATAAGTGAATAGAGTCTCCTTTTTTTTTTTTTAATCCTCACCCGAGGATATTTTTCTGTTTTTTTGTTCAGACAGAGTGGGAGGGAGAGAGAAGAAGAGAGAGAGAGAGAGAAACATCAACGTGAAAGGGACACATCGAGTGGTTGCCACCTGCACGACCCAACCAGGGCCGGGGACAAACCGCAACTGAAGCACATGCCCTTAGCGGGAACCGAACCCGGGTCTCTCTGGACCACAGGCTGACGCTCTAACCGCTGAGCCAAACCGGCCAGGGCAATGAATAGAGTCTTCTAAGAGACAATAGAAAAAATGCCAAGGAATACTTGTATTTTTCTTTTCTCTCTTTCTAGCCGGGAGCATCTGATATCTAAGCTAGGAAGCGGGGTGCTGGGTGGGGAGAATTTGCATCAGAAATAAGAAAAGAACACCCAAAAATGTCAGAAGGAAAGAGACTCCAGCTCATATAACAGAAACCTGTGGACACATCCGTGCACATTTCACGCCAAAGGGTGGGAGGTGAGGTCACAGACCCCTCCGGTCTCTGAACGTCCACGCGCCAGGGCGGGGCTTTCACAGGGAGAGGGACCACGTCCATTGCAGAGTAACCCTGGACAGCATGCCAGTGTCCCGGACACTCTCAAGTTGTATATAAAATTAGCACAATGGTATATTGTTACGTTTTAACAAGAGATTGTTAAGGCTACCGTGGGTATCTCTGAAAAGTAAATTAGCCTCTAGAAGCTAGTTTTATTAAAAATAAGAAGGCAGGGACGCTGGGCTGCCAGCTTGTGGGCTGAACCTTGTGTTTGGAAGGAAACAGGAACACGTGGTCAGGACGTGATGGGCGCCAGCTGCTGAGTCCACGCTCGGACGGCTCGTCAGGGCGCACGGGAGTCGGCGTCCGCCTCTCCTTTCTGCTACGTGATGCTTTGATCTCCTTGTCAGGCACTTACAGGACGTGGCCCAGTGCGGGAACCTTACGTCGCGGGGGCCAGGTGCAGGCCCGCACACCTCAGATCAGACTAGCGTGGAGTTGACTCACGGTGCGCGAGGCCCTTGGGCGGGTCAGGGCGGCTCCCCCTTCCCGGGCAGGACATGCTGATCCAAGGGCCACATCGATGCTCTGTGCGGTGCTGTTACCCAGACGCCCCACCCCCACGTTGCAGAGTGTAGCAGAGACTTGGCTGGATACCCTGTTTTATAGGAACCCAGAACGAGCTGGGCGTCTGTGTCGGAGGCTGACGGAGGCCTGGACGGGTCCGTGCGCCGGGCTGTCCTGGGAAGGCAGAGCACTGTTGGTGCAGACGTAGAGTTGGGGTCAGCAGAGAGACCCAAAGATCTCTAGGTTACACCCTTATGTTACAGGGATTTTGGGGTCACAGTAGGAAATAAGTTTGCAGCAATTACAGGTGTTCCAAAAATTTGGTTCAAAAACTGCTACCAACCCTTCTATTTCAGCTGCAAAAATGACAGTGATACTAACGTTCCACGTGCTTGTCCACGCGGCCACATAGGGAGGGGCATCTGGTTGACGCCCCGGAGGGGACAGAGGAGAGAGCAGGTGGGCGTGAGGGATGGAGACACGAGTGGAGGGTTGGAAGCACCCAGAGTCAGGACGAATCTCTTTGGTGAGCACTGGCGTGTCGTCAGCTGCACGTTAATTTCCGGCTCAGCGGCGACTGGACAGCAGCCGTTCTGCCCGTGCTCACCTGCGTCCTGCGGGGTCTGGGACGAGTGTCTCCGCGTCCCGACGAGGCAGGTTGCTGTGGAGACGTCTCTGGAACACTGCATGACGTTCTGTGTCGTATCCTGCATGCATTATACTTTCTGACCCAGGGCCGAGCTCTGATGTCACCTAGCAGCGGGCGTCTCCCGTGTCGCTGGGAAGGCTCGTGCTTTTTAGGGCCAGCTGCCGGGTGAGGAAACCCCAGGCACTTAGAAGGCGCTGTGTCGAGTTAAACCACGGGTCACTCTCAGGAAACGGGGACATGTCTACCGTGAGAGGGAGAGAGACTGCTTAGAAGTCAGTGACTCCTCTGTGTCCTCTGATGGGCACAGGGGCATCCGGGTCAAACAAGCCGAGTGCCGTGGGCCATGAGTGAGCCTGGCTCCAGGCTGTGGACAAGGAAGGAGCGATTGTTCCAGTCTAGGGACATCGTGGGCATTTTCTTACTTCTCGGTGTCATCTGGGCTCCTCCAGGGGACGCCCCTGACTGCCCAGCTTCACCTCCTGCTCAGCTGTAACCCTCCATCAAGGGGTCCTAACCTTGTTCATTGCTCTGCCCCCTTCCGGGCCGTTGGGGTGCGACAGGGCTGGGGGCACTGGAAGCGGGGCACGGTGCCCAGCCCAGAGTGGACTCCAGAAAGCGAGCTTCCCAGGTTGATCTCCATGCGTTGTGTTTGCACAGACTGCTGCAGCTTCCCCTGTTCTCGTCTGTCTTTCTTTTCTCTGTAAAGACTTTTTAAAAATTGACACTTAGAGCGAGAAGAAGGGAAAGGGAGAAAGAGAGTCTAGAAACATCGATGTGAGAGTGCCACATTGATTGGCCGCCTCCTGCAGGCCCCACCGGGGATGGAGCCCACAACCTGGGCCTGTGCCCTGACCAGGAATTGAACCGGCGACCGCTCGGTGCATGGACGACACTCGACCACGGAGCCACACTGTCGCGTTAGGCTCTCCCTGCTTTTCTGGTGTGACTGAGCTCAGAGCAGGGCACAGGCATGCCCCTTTGGGGGGCACAGTGGGAACACCAGCTGCAAGTCCAGGCCCACACGTCACCCAGCTCCGGCCCCTCCTCAAGGGCCGGGTCCTCTGAAGCCCAGGAAGATTGCTCACGGTGTGGGGAAGACCGGCCAGGCCAGGGAAACCTCCTCTGCCCTCCGTCTGTTATGCGCACGAAGGCCCTGGGAATAAACACGCCTGTCCACTTCAGGTATGCTACTCTCCCGTGGATGTACCTGACGTCCAGGGCCTTCTCCAGCTCGGACGTCGCTTTCATCGCCTACGTCTCGCTGAATTTCATCTTCGGGCTCTGCACCCTGCTCATGACCACCACGCCCCGGCTGCTGGCCATCGTCTCCGAAGCGCAGGTCAGTGGGCGCTGCCTGGCCTCTCCCGGCCTCTGGTGGAGGAGAAGGTGGACCCATGCCGTCCGGTGGCTTTCCAGCCGGAACTGAATGGCAGTGTGCTGGTGTCCACCGTCTTTACCTCCAGAAGGAGAAACTGAGTCTGGTTAACAGACCTCTGTGCCACCGTGAGAGCCGTGGCCGGGCGGTGATGGAGCTGCCGTTCCTCCACCAACGAGGCAGACCCACGAGCATGCTTGCTGCGTGTCCCTGTGTGTCGGTGGATGACTGGCTGGTGGCTGGAAGAGGGGATGCGGGGGTCACCTGTCCGCCTGAGTGTCCCGGGCCTAGGCTCAGACCTTCCTCTCCTTGGGGTCAGAGCCCCAGGGCAGGGTTTGGTGTGGTGCTCGCCACACTCAGACCACGGCAGGTCTGGTACCTGGGGGACTCTGCCCCTCCCCGGGGTCCCTGGGCCGTTCCAGTGGGCAGTGCCGGGAGTGGACTTGGCAGGCGTCCAGGTCAGCCGACTCCCAGCCAACACCCTGAGTGGTGCATCCGGTCCTGACCGTCAGACCCGCAGCATGGCGGCTGCTGTGGCGTTTCCTTGGTTACCAGGTCCGGAGCTAGCAGCCGTGCCCTCCCACTGTCCCCTCATCACTAGTGAGAGACAGCCCTTCCACGTGGCGCGTCCCCGGACAGGGCCACGGCGTCGTGGGGGTGGGTTACTGAGCCCCCAGGACGGGCTGGGATCGTGGAGAGTGGCGGGCAGGCAGCACAGACACACCGGTGTCACCTGCACCTGCTGACGCAGCCCACGGTCACCTGGGAGCCGAGCGGCGTGCGCTCCTCGCGGTTCTGGAGGCTGCAGGCCGGTCCTGTGGGCCCAGGAGAGGCCCCTCTTCCTGGCTCGCACACGGCCCCCTTCTCACCGTCCTCAGGCAACAGAGGGCCCGCAGCTCTGCTGACGCCCCTCATCCTAGAAAAGACCCCGCCCCGCCCTGGGGGCTCCTCTCTCTGGGCTTTATCTAAACCTGGCCACCTCTCCAAGGCCCCGCCTCCCAGTGTCATCCCGGGGTCAGGGCTTCCACATAGGATTTGGGGCCACACACACTCGGTCCATAATATTCTACCCCTAGCTCCCCCAAATCCATGTCCTTCTGTCGTGGAAAATACACTCGCTTCAGTCCAACAGACGCCGCAGTCAGCCCAGCTCAGCACCTCTGAAGTGTAAAGTCTTACCTCAGTCGGGGCAGTGACTGGAGGGGCATTCGTCCCGAGGCAAAGTTCCCCTCCGGCCGTGAACCTGGGAAACAGACACGCCGTCTGCTTCCAAAAACACCGGTGGGACAGGCGTGGGACAGGCATTCCGTTCTGGGGGAGATGTTGGACCCAGCCGGTCTCAGCCCAGCAGGCCCGACACCGTGCGGCCTGATGGTCTCGGGCCCCCTGGCCGCCGAGGGAGCCCAGCAGCTGGGGTTGGGAGGGCCTGGGCGCAGGGCCAGCACAGGGTCAGATGCCGTGACGAGCTCGCAATTCTCGTCTGTTGTCTGTCTTTCCCTGCACAGCATCTGCAGAACATCTACGAGGTCCTCAAGTGGACCTTCACGATCTTCCCTCAGTTCTGCCTGGGCCAAGGCCTGGTCGAGCTCTGCTACAATCAGATCAGGCACGACCTGGCCCGCGGCGTCGGCGTGGACGCCTACGTGAGCCCCTTCGAGATGAGCTTCCTGGGCTGGGTGTTCGTGCAACTGGCCTCACAGGGCACGGTGCTCCTCCTGCTCAGGGCCCTCCTGCACTGGGACCTGGTGCAGAGGTCCAGGTATGTCCGCGGGGCCTGTCCTGGCACCCCTCTGGGAACCGGGAGCTCCCGTCCCTGAGGCTGCAGGACCAGTGAGCCGACCCCAGGGTCCTGCTGAGCCAGACTGCCGTTCCCTTGGCTGCGGTCTGTGCCGTCAGGGGCAGGAGGAAGGACAGGAGGTGATGGCCTCGGCGAGGCGATCGCTCTGCAGAGCCCCGACTCCCTGCAGGGTGATCGCAGCCCTGAGGTGGAGTCGGACGTAGTGGTTTATTCCCGTGGTGAAGCGGCTTCACTGCCAGCAGGCGTGTGAAACCCAGGGCCGCTGTCCCCTGCCCTGTGCAGACCCCGCCGCCATGAATGCTGTCTTCTCTTCGTTGGGGGCAGGTGTCTGTGGGGGTGGGTGTCAGGGGGATGGGTGTCAGGGGACAGGTGCTTGTAAAGCTTCCTGGGTGATTCTGACGACAGTGGTCAGCAAGGCTGGTGTGGGCCCCTTGGGGGTGGGGGTGGGTCTTGAACACAGGAGGGGAGGAAGGGGACAGTCTCCTGTCGGAGAGAGAAGAGGCCCTGGAAGGCGGGGCGGCTGCAGGGCCAGGTGGGAATGGGGAGAGCAGGCGAACAGGAAAGTGTAGAATCTGACGAAATCTCACAAACCGCGCGCTGTGCTGCCTTCTCCCCGACAGTCCCAGTGCCCAGGGCCCCGGGCTCTGCAGGTGACGGCCCCTCACTGCCCCTCCCCACCTGCTGCTCCTTCTTCTCTGCCGATTTGTTTCTCATGCTTTTGAATGTTAGTAAGTGGTTGTGTAATATATGCTCCTGAGGTCCCAGAATGTGTTCTCATCCTCTGTCTATTGAATAAATCATTACTTCTATGTTGATGATTTCAGGTACGGAAAAATAGTACAAGGAAAGGACCTCGGGTCACTGGGGGCTGGACGTGGATATTATATTTTATTTATTTATTTGTTTGTTTGTTTATTTTTATCCTCACCAGAGGACATTTTTGCACTTATCTTCAGATAGAGCGGGAGGGAGAGAGGGAGGAAAAGAGAGAGAGAAACATCAATTTGAGAGAAAGACATCAAGTGGCTGCCACCCACACGACCCCAACCCGGGCGGGGACAAAGTGCAGCCCAGGTACGTGCCCTTAGCAGGAACTGAACCCGGACTCTCTGGTCCCTGGGCGGAGGCTCTAACCGCTGAGCCAAACTGGCCAGGGCATATTATATTTTATTTTAAATACCTGTTCATTGTAAAGTAGTTTAGGACACAAGGAACTTGTGGGGGGGGGCACAGTGCAGAGGCACACGACTGCACCGGGTGGCAGCGCTGGCGCAGGTCTGCCCGCGCCCACGCGGACGCTGACTCGGGTCTGCCCACGCGGACGCTGGCTCAGGTCTGCCCGCACCCACGCAGACGCTGACTGGGGTCTGCCCACGCGGACGCTGGCTCAGGTCTGCCCGTGCCCACGCGGACGCTGACTCAGGTCTGCCCGCACCCATGCGGACAATGATTCAGGTCTGCCCGCACCCACGCGGACGCTGATGCAGTGCGGTTGCCGGGATCCACCCGGAAGTTAAAAGGCACCAGGTTAGCTGTCAGGACGGAAGAGCGCGCAGCTCAGGCCCGAGCAGAGGCGGTGGAGCCGGGACTGGACCCGATGCATCCGCGCACACCTGGTCACACAGGAGCGCGGGGCAGGCGGGGGGCTCTGCCGCCCTCGCCTGGCGCCCAGCTCCTACAGTGGGATTGTCACGCGGGGGCTTTTACGTGCAATCCAAGTTCTTCAATGAGCCGTGTGCCAGACTTGCTTAGACAGCGGCCCCTAGCACAAGTGCGCCATGACTTCCTTCTCCATCCAGCCCTCGTCTGGCGGGTTTTTCTTCCTCGCAGTGGGAAGGAGCCCCAGGGCGGTGTGTGCCCTCTGTCTTCCATGGGCACCCGTCTCCTTCCTTCAGGGGACACCGCCCCTGGCCCCTCGTCAGACCGGGTGTGGACCAGAGCTGACCCCTGGTGTCTCAGGACCTGGCCTGCTCTGTCGGTGTCGGTCTCTGACCTCCCCTCTCGGGGTGCCTCCAGTCCATCTGTCTCCAGGTGGGAATTAACTCTGACTTCGTCTTCCCAGGGGTCGCTCTGCCTTCCAAGGCACCGTGACATCTTGTAAGGACTCGGATGTTGAAAAAGAGCAGACGCGGGTGCTGAAGGGAAGAACGGGCGGAGACCTTCTGGTACTCTGCAACCTCAGCAAGAGCTACGGGGGCCGCAGGGGGGCCGCGGCGGTGCGCGACGTGAGCCTGGGCGTGCGCAGAGGAGAGGTGAGCGCTTCTGTGTCCTGTGGCGAGCCTCCCGGTGGGCTCCCACCACCCTCCGGGGTCTGAGGTCACGGCTAGGCCGGCTGCTGGCTTGTCCCCAGTGAGACGGTGCCGCCTGGTGGACGGGTCATCCTGTTCCCCAACTGCACAAAATCTGTGGGGGAGGAGCTTTGATTCCGGTCGGGCTCTGAGATCCCTGTGTATTGAGTGCGAAGATTATACGAGTCCAGGTAACTGAGGAGACCGCTTCTGAGCCCACGCGGGGACACACCCAGGAGAGGTGAAGAGCGCACCAGAGTCGCAGCTCGGAGCCGTCTCCACGGACGTGGCACTGACCCCGGTAGCAATGTCCAGGCAGAACCACGGGCACACACACGCGTCCTTCCTGACCCCTGCCGAGTCCCACGAAGGGCGATCAGCTCCGGAAATGATCGCCTCTCACTGGCTGTTAAAAGTCAGAGAGGACCTTGCCGCCACACTGCTCCTGGGAAGTCGTAGTGGGTCACACGGTGTGACCAGCACACCCTGTGCCCTGGGTGGAGGGCAGCGTCTCCGAGGTGCGGGGGGAGCGCAGTCCGGCGGGCGGGCGCCCACGCTGCGCTGCAGCACCTGCTCTAACAGGACGGTGCGAACCTGAAATGCATGTGGGCCTTGCCTGCTGCTCAACTAGGACTAGCCCCGCGACCTCCGCCACGCTTCCGAGCTACTTCGCTCGTGTTGGAACCGGCTGCAGGCCTCACTGCCTCGGAGCCTCAGTGCCCCGGGGTCCCTGGGTGGGGGCTGTTCTCCAGGGCTTCAGGGCGCAGCGCCCTCTAACTGCGCAGCCGCAGAGCCCTGTGCGCCTGTGGGGGCGGAGCCGGGGGAGAGGGTCCTGTCCCTCTAGGACCGGTGATTGGCGGAATGGGGAGATCAGGGCACACCCCGCGTCACATGGCGGCATCGTCAGGCACAGGGGCTGCCTGAGAGCTGCGATTCAGAGGGCCCTGGGGTGGGGCGGTGTGGGGAGCCTCAGTTTGTATGAACCCGAGTCTGGGGCTTGAAGGACAGGCAGCGGTGTGTGCTGTGTCTGACGGAGCCACGTGGGTCAGGACGGGCCGGAGCAGGTGTGCCGTGTCCCAGGGGGTAGCAGAGACCCCTGGGGTGGGACAGCGTCGCAGCTGAAGCAGGTGGGAGATTCACGGAGCCAGGAGCCCGCCCAGCCACAGGGGGAAGGTCATCACCAGGAAGCAGATGCCTTGGGAGGAGGTGGGTGAGACCCAGACACTGAGCCCCCAGTTACCTCTGGCTGGAATGTGTCAGGTACCAGTGCTTGGGTACCCAGTGAAGACGGGGTCCAGGGAAGAGAGGTGTTTTCCTGTGGGGCCTCAGACAGGGCGGAGCAGAGCTGGTGATGCCGCGGTCAGAGCTGGTCTGCCACCTTGTGCCGCAGCATCGGGCTGGGTCTGAGCTGGGCCAGGGAGGGAGACCGGGGAATCTTTTTAGAAAGTACTTTCAATGTACAGTGACGTCAAGGGGACCGTGATGATTCTGGTGGCGTGATTTACACAAATATTACTGTCGCCAAAGGGGAGCTAGTGAGGACGTGTTGGGACGGCCACACGGATGGGAGCTGGGCATGCCTGTGGCCGCTGGCAGTCGGTGGTCACCCTCTGGAGACTCCCCTGTCTGCCGGTTTCTGCTGGAACTGAGACTCCACGCAGACGCCAGTCATTTCAGAAGATCTACACTCGGCAGCTGCTTTATACACAAGTGTGACTTTAAAAGTCTACCAGGTATCACAAAAAGGCCCCCTCAGAGGGGGCTGAAAGCAAGTGCTGTTTCTGACCCCCGATTTTAACTTCCCTCCCCTCAGTGCTTCGGGCTCCTGGGGGCGAACGGGGCCGGGAAGAGCACCACATTCAAGATGCTGAGCGGGGACGTCGCCCCGACCGCGGGACACGCTGTCGTCAGGACCTCCTCAGGGTAAACCCACTTCAGTCCTCTTTCTGCCGATAACGGAGAGCTAGTCACCGATCCCAGAGGACCTCACGCCCTCGGTCCCGTGGACTCACGTCTGCGGACGTCACCTCCCTCCGAAGGTTCCTCCCCTGAGCGATCGTCCTCAGGGGAAGCGCCCCCAGGTGTGAGAGAAGTGAGCTCAGGCCCCCGAGCTGAGGGTTGGGACAGGTGGGACAAGGCCGCAGGTGGTCTCCTGTGGAGGCAGCAGACCTGGGTGTGTGTCTGCTCGCTGCCCCCGGTGAAGAACTATTCCCTGTCCTGACTTAAGTGGAGACTTAAAACCTTGTCTGCCTTACTCCCAATGCCCCGTGTTCAATCTCCACGCCGTCCGTGTGGGCTCAGCCGTGACAACTGCACCGCCTGCGGGCAGAGCACACAGCTCCATGAGGGGTGGCCTGTGTCAGCGGCACAGAGTCAGTGTCTCGTGCTGATGTGTCCAAGGACCGGCAGCAGGGAGAGTCCTCCTGGAGGGGGTGCTGGGGTATTGTGAGGGGGTGCAGGTCCTGTGGCGTGCCGCAGGGGAGCCGTGCTGTGCGGCCAAGCTCACGCAAGGGCTCGGTCCGCGGCTTTCCCTGCAGGTGGAGACGCGAGAAGGCGTTTTTGTGGATTGGGTGGTGGTGTTAGTTTTGTAACTTCTCTATTTATAAGTCCAAAAGGACAAAATCAGAATTCAAAAGGAAACAAAAATATATGTTTTATTTTCTCGTCTCTGGGAGGCTGGCTGTCTCCTTTGTGATCTCTTCCCACCGTTTCTAAAACAATCGGAAGATGAATTTCAAAGAGCTGCTCTGGAAAGCAGGAGGAATTGACATGATGGTCTGCGTGCCCCGTATCAGGCTCTGTGTCTGTGTAATTAGTTTAATTATGACGAACCACACTTGCATTAATCATGTTTCTGACCTTGGTGATTTGCAGTGTGAGCTGCACAGTGTATTCAAGGCATTAAGTGCCAGTGGGCATGGTGGAGCTTCAACCACTCGGAGGGTCGGCGCCCACCTTCCCGCTCGTGTGGCCCAGGGCATGTCCCTCTGAGTTGAAACACACCGACTCGTGTGTTCATTGCACTGACCTGCCTTTCCTGGAAGGTCACATCACAAGGAACGACACTCCTTTCTTGTGTTACTTACTCATTTTACGAATGCACATCCTCCCTTGAGAACAAGGTCTGCGTACAGAGCGTGTCTCGGAGCGGCCCCTACTGCTGGGTTTACGTGGTGAGCTCCTCGTGTGGGGACAGTGGCCTCCACCTGGACGACTGAAGGCCGAGACCCTGGCGCTGTGAGTGTGTTTGCCCAGCACAGGGTTTGAGCCCTGGGTGGACGAGCTCAGGACACGGACGCCCAGTGGGTCCCGGGCCCCACCACTCCACGCTGCCTCACCGCTGACACCGTCAGGCGTTCACGTGGATTCTGAAAGCTTGTGGGTTTGCAGCCCCCAAATGAAATGCATGCTCATAACAGTGGTCCTGGTTTTATGACTGCGGTTCCCCCGCGTGATGTTGGGGGCTTAGCATTCTTGATCTCATCTAATCATTGTGACAGCCTTGGGGGCTGGAATCCAAGGTTTGGAGGATGAAGGGGTGTCCCAGAGGTAGACTTCCAGAAAGGCAGAGGATGTATGTGCACGCGTGTGCATGTGTGTGTATATGTTTGTGTGTGTATGTGTGTGCGCATGTGTGTGTGTGCTTATGTGTGTGTGTGCATGTTTATGTGTGTGTGTGCATGTGCTTGTGTACATGTGTGTGCACTTGTGTATGTGTGTGCATATGTTTGTGTGTATGTGTGCGTGCATGTGCTTGTGCATGTGTGTGTGCGCTTATGTGTGTGTGTGCGTGTTTATGTGTGTGTGCATGTGCTTGTGTATGTGTGTGCGTGTGTGCATGTGCTTGTGTATGTGTGTGCGTATGTTTGTGTATGTGTGTGCATATGTTTGTGTATGTGTGCGTGCATGTGCTTGTGTATGTGTGTGCACTTGTGTATGTGTATATGCGTGTGTATGTGCATGTGCTTGTGTATGTGTGTGCACTTGTGTATGTGTATATGCGTGTGCATATGCATGTGCGTGTATGCATGTGTGTGCATGGGTGTGTGTGAGTCTCGGTGAGACAGACTCTTCTGCTGCCTGTGCTTCCTCTGCGCCCCGTCTGGAAGCTGCAGCCTCGCCCGCGCCAGGCGGATGGACGTGTTGTCAGAATCACTGAGGCTGCGCCATACGTTCTCCTTTCACCTGTTTTCCGTGTGGTCAGTGGCAGGTTATATGTAATTGTTCCGTAAGTTATTTTTATAAAAGTCTGATGCCGAATGTAGTTTAGTCATCGATTCATAGGGTTCATGTGAACTGTCTGCTGGGGGAGACGCCAGCGATGACCTGAGCCGCCCCTGGCCAGCCACCGAGCTCTGGGCTTCACAAGGTTTTCTCTGACACGGAGCCGCTGTGGCCGCCGCGTCCAGCCTGTTCTGCTGGACACGCGGCTGCTCCTGGTGCACAGAAGCCGTGGTGCTGAGCTCGTTTCTGCACGGGACACGCCGCGTGCACATCTGGGCGTTCAGCGCGGGTGCTGCCTGCAGGCGGGCTCCTGGACCGTGCTCTGCTCTCTGCAGGGAGGACGTGGCTCTGTTTTCTGCTGCAGCGGCAGGCATTCGCGTTGGCTACTGTCCGCAGCAGGACGCCCTGGACGAGCTCCTGACCGGCTGGGAGCACCTGCGCTACTACTGCAGCCTGCGTGGGATCCCAAAGCAGCGCGTCCCGGAGGTGAGGCCCCTCAGGACTCCAGAGGAGGGGCCCTCGAGGGGTGCTGGCTGGACCCTCTGCCCCGGGGCAGCTCTCCTGATCCGTGAGGGGGCGCCGTAGCTCAGAGAGATGCACCCGACGGTGTTTCCGAGACGACGTTGCTGGGGGAAGCCCTGTCTGCTCGTCCTCGGCCGTGCAGAGTAGTGAAGGGCCTGTGGGGGCAGGGCGGGGGGAGGAGCGGATGGGCCTCGCGGGTGGGCTGTGTGCACACCCAGCTCCTCTCTTCAGGTTGCCGGGGACCTGGTGAGGCGCTTACACCTGGGGGCCCACGCGGACAGGCCCGTGGCCACCTACAGCGGGGGCACCAAGCGGAAGCTGTCCACAGCCCTGGCCCTGCTGGGGAGGCCTGACCTCCTCTTGCTGGTGAGCAGCGGGCGTGAGTGAGGCGCCCTCACCTCTGGGCCTCAGGGAGGGTTCTCTGAAACCTCACGCTCCCAGCCCGAGGGCAGCACCCCAACACACAACCTGACGCATCACTGAAATTTCACAGAAATCAGGTTTATTTTTTGATAGTCATTTATTTATCAAATTGAAGATCCAATAAAATGGTAACATGAAAAACAGTATTTAAAAAAAAAATCGGAAGTCACCTGTAATCTAAAAACCACCGTCTGTGTGTCCTCAAGCCCAGCGACTGCCAGCCTCTTCTCCCGTGGCACCCAGACTAGCGACTAAAATTCTGCGGCACACCAAAAAAATGTTTTTCCAATCTGACAAAGAAAAAGGTATAATTTGGATTCATTCACACCAGACAGCTACTGTGCTGGCTGTGGCCGTTCTCTAATCCGACGCTCCAACAGTCGGGTGTCCCGTGTGAGACGCGCTCGCGGCCCTGGGTGAGAGTCGCCGCCTTGAGCTCCTAAGGACATGTGTTCAGGGCTCCCCGACTCCAACAGCTCGGTCCACACCCACCCTCCCCGAGCACCTCTCAGACACGGTTCAGGTGGGAGTGCGCCGGCGTTCGCTGGAGAAGGGAGTCAGGCGCAGGAAATGTCCCCGCATTGGATGTTGTGCGTAAACAAGGCCTTCCCTGCTGTCACTCCTTCTGACACGTTTCAGCGGCTGAGGGTGCCGTTTGGGAACGGCGGGCTCACTCACCAGACCCCAACGCGGAGCCCACCTGGCCTGGAGGTGCCTGTGTGTGGCACCGAGCCCGGCGGTGTGGACAGCTGCCCGGAGCCGGAGTGGGGGCTCCTGTTGGCCGGGCCCCCGGTCCATCACTGGGCTCTCTTTCACCAGGACGAGCCCAGCTCGGGGATGGACCCCTGCTCGAAGCGGTTCCTGTGGAGAGCGATAACGGAGGAAGTTCTGGAAGGCTGTGCTGTGGTGCTGACCTCGCACAGGTGAGCTGCGGGGCGGGCAGGGGCTGGGCGCATCCGGGCGGGCTCGGCCCCAGGGTCCCCATGCCCACAGCCGCTCTGCAGCATTTCTCACTGCACCGTAGAGAGGGCGCTGCCCAGAGATGAGGACAGTCAGGTAGCCACCGCCGCAGTCCGCACCTCAGGCTGTCCCACCCACCCTTGCCCAGTCTGTGTCCTGAGCGAGCTGGACCCCTCCTCGGGCGTCCTGCGGCCGCGGGCCGTCCTCTATGTCTGAGCAGCTTCTCCCAGCGGGAGAACGAGCTGACCTGAGAACAGGCTCCGGAGCCTGGTCTCCTGTTTCCTCCCTCGCAGAACGAGTCTTGTAAGTAGATTTCCAGACAGGCTCGGCCACCCCACCACACCGAGTGTTAGCTCCATCAAACCCGTTCCTGAAGGCTGGGCCATGATGTGGCCGATAGAAATCCAGGGACATGCTGGGGATCAGACTTTGAAGTTCAGACTTATTTATTCCTACGTGTAAGTAACACACGGTGCGAATTAAGTGTGATGAGCCGTGCAGACCTGGGAGCCGGCCTTGCCGGGAGCTGTCAGTGTGGACGCGCTAGGTCCCCGGGTGCCGGCGGGGGCACAGGACTCCAGGTCAGAGCCGGAGGAACAGAGTCGGCAGCCAGAGTGCCCAGGCTGGGTGCCCGCCCCCGAGCCCAGCTCCCCCGGGGTGCAGGCCGAATGCACAGGAGGTCACCAGGCCAGGGACCCGCTGCTTTCAGTACCTGAGCCGCAGGCCGGCTGTGCGTCTGTGGGGAGACGCCCCTCGCCCTTCCTGGGTGCTCACTGCAAACACAGCTTGAGAAACGGCTCGGGTGCCGAGCAGTCAGGACCCTGTGGTCTGGGGATTCCTAGCAAGGCCTGTGGGAGCCCCAGGGGCCTCTGGAGGAGGGTCTCCCAGGGGCCACTGCGTCACTGGGTCTGCGCGAGGGTGCCGGCCCACCCGTTGCTAGAAGTCAGATGTGAGGCTCCCTGTCGTCCAGATGGGGTCTCTCTGAAGGCGTCTGGGAGGCTTTGCCGGGACTGCCACACGGGCAGTTTACGTGGGACGATGTCAGCGCTTCACCCACACACACCGTCCTGTCCCACGGGAGCCCTGGCGGGCGTGCAGGTGGCCACCCGAGGGTCACCCCGGTGGGCCTGCAGTGAAGGACGGGTGCGGCTCGCAGGGCTCGTGGCAGCGTGGACTTTTCCTCCACCCCTCCCTGCTCATCCTGGTGGCAGTGCCCTGCTGACGGCCGTCTGACACGCGTGGTTTCTGCGTGGAGGGCGGGCTAGCTGGCAGCGCAGGTGTCTCGCTGTCCTGTGGTGTTGCTGTTTGATGCGAGCCCGGCCCTGGGACGCTCACCTGTCTCCTGTCCCCGCAGCATGGAGGAGTGCGAGGCCCTCTGCACGCGACTCGCCATCATGGTCGACGGCGGCTTCCGGTGCCTCGGCTCCCCCCAGCACATCAGAGACAGGTACGTGCATTCTCTTCCCTGCCGTGTCCACTGCAGGTCAACAGCGAGACGGGCGTTGTGGGTGGGTGCTCCACTGACAGCCTGGCCAGGTAGCTCCTCAGAGGACAGAGATGAGGCCCGAGGGGGAGGGGCGCATGGGCTGACCGCAGCTCTGAGCCCAGCCTTTCCTGACCGCCTCTCCGTCTCCGTCTCGGAGCACAGGGGCTCACTGTGGGACGCGGGGAGATTGGCAGAGCTGTTGCAGAAATTGTCTAGATCAATGAGAATGTTGAAATCGAAAGTGCCGTTCTCAGGCCATTGTGACCCGTTGTCTAATTTGTACTGAGGCCACGCAGTGTTCCAGTAAAAAATGAGTCGTTTGGGATGTAAGTCCTGAGCGAGCCCTAGGGTCTGTAGATTTTTTAGGAGACATTCTAGGGGCGTTGTGCGAAGGATGGAAGATTGAGCGTTTCCCATGTTGTGGTGTGAGATGTCTCAGCCTAGCGGTCTGACGGATACACTAGAGGAAGAAGAAGGCGTCCCCTCTTCTCCCCTAGAGTAGAGAGACGTGCAACTCACCTATATCAGACGTCCCTAGATATATGGTGAGCTGAAGGAACCTGGTTCCCGAGGAGCGTGTCCCGACCAGTGCTGGATTTCAGGAGGGACGATCACACAGACATGACCGAGAGACCTGGCTCCCTTATGCCCCGGACAGTGGATAAATAACAGGACAGCCCGGAGAATCAGACCTGTAGGCAAAAACACTCACCATTGAATTAGTGTCTGGTGTTGATGCTTAATCGGCAGGAAAGGTTAGAGGTCCGGTATCCGGCTGAGGATGTGATTGATCCTGGTCAGAAAGGAGGCCCAGAGGACCCCAGGGGCCCGAGGTTGCCCCCATGTGGGATCCTCACAGACCTCCTGGGTTTCGGCACCAAATAAAAGGTCCGAGCCAGTGGGAGATCACATCCACAGCGCAAGGCCAGTGTAGAGCAAAACGATTTTATTGCATGCGCCTGGGTGCAGGTGGGCTGAACCCAAAAAAGGAGTCAACCCGAACAACAGTTGGGATGTAGGTTATATACTCTGCTTCTAGCTTCCAGCAGTTCCTGCTGACGTGCCCTGCCTGGCCCACCGTCCACTTTGCAGTTGGACTGGGCTGGCATCTCGTCCTGCATCTGCTGGGTGAGTCATTGTCTTTCGGATAATCCGAGAATCCTCACTCAACAGAAGGCTGAGCAAAGGCCATGCAAGCAACGCATTTTTTCATAGTTTCCGCCTTTTGCAAGCTTTACCTTTTAAAACGTTATTACCTCTTTCATACCCCTTCTGAACAGTTGGTGCCCGTGTTCCTTCACCAGTTGAGTCAGGGCCCTTGTCAGCGTACCATGTGTGGTTAGAGGGGCCACCCTTGACGGAGGAGGAGAGGAGGCCGTGTGGCTGCTCTTCGTTGGGTGAATGAAAGACCAAAGCCTAGGCTCATCTGGCCTGCAGAGTTCTTCCTGGCTCACTGTCTCGTCATGTCTTTTCTCCATTTACTGTTTGGAATCCTAGTGATTGTGTCATCAGTTTCTATGAGAGCTTTTATGTCCCAATATAACTCTTAACCAATTCGGTGTTGTCTAAACTGTTTTCAGAATTTCTAATTTCTTTTTAATTTGTTGTTTAATCTGTTTTTTTAAATCTAGATTTATTTATTAAGTTGATAAATCTCTTTGTTTTCATTTGATCAACGTTTTTAGCATTAGGATTGGCAGAGGTTTGTTAAAGTCATAGATGTCAGGTTAAAATACCTTTATTTTATGGAGGAAACCACCGTTGGAGGCTTGGACTGTGACGCCGTCCTGGGGAGCACAGGTCGGTTGCTGACGGCCTGTTGTGTGGTGCGGGGGGGTCGGGCTCCCTGCTGCATCTGCTCAGGGCCACCCTGCCAGGCGAGCCTCCCTGGGACCGTTCTCAGGGCCACCCTGCCAGGCGGGCCTCCCCGGGACCGTTCTCAGGGCCACCCTGCCAGGCGGGCCTCCCCGGGGCCGTTCTCAGGGCCACCCTGCCAGGCGGGCCTCCCCGGGACCGTTCTCAGGGCCACCCTGCCAGGCGGGCCTCCCCGGGACCGTTCTCAGGGCCACCCTGCCAGGTGGGCCTCCCCGAGACCGTTCTCAGGGCCACCCTGCCAGGCGGGCCTCCCCGGGACCGTTCTCAGGGCCACCCTGCCAGGCGAGCCTCCCCGGGACTGTTCTCAGCACGTGGTCCACTCCCCTTTAGTCGGTGGTCAAGAGGGAAGTAGGATTTCACACCCTGGCCTCAGTGAGGTCACAGCCTGGGTCTGGGCACTGGGCCATCTGCCCCAGGGTAGCTGCTGGGTCCTCGGTTCCCCGTGTGTGGAGGAGCCAGCAGGACCAGCTCACAGAGGACGCGTGCTCCCACCAGGGTGTCTGTGAGCTCCGGACCTCGCCGGCTCCGAGTTCTGCTCTGCAGTCGGCAGATGTGCAGAGACGCTGTCGTGGGCCAGGCCCAGCACCGGCCACGGCAGTGGAACAGCTTGGGAAGCCCGTGCCTCCTTGGAGGTCACGGTGTGACCCCTCAGGTGTGGTTGGCCGCACCAGGCACCGCCTGCCGCTGCAGTGTGAGCATCTGCTGCTCTCGGGCCCACAGCGCCCCCTGCAGCCCGGAGAGTTGCTCCCATGCGAGTCCTGCTTGGCTGGCAGCTCAGGCACCCCTCGTCCTTCCCCAGCTGGGGGCGGGTCCCCCGGGCTCTGGCTCCCCTCCTCACACCTGCTTTCACAGTGTGCAGGTTCACTTTCCTCTTTAGCAAACTGGTGTTGATTCCAGGATTCGATGATTTAAAAAAAAAAGATAAATCAGTGTCTGTGCCGTGTAAGCTGAGAGACTAACTGCACAACTGAGCTGTAATTATTTTCTGAACGTATTTCTGAGAACCCGAGGTCTCCCCACAGTTCAGATGGTGTCTCCTTGAACTGCCCCCGTGAACGTCGACCGAGTGCACCCGTCTCGGGTCCGCACAGCAGTGACCCCGTTTCACCCGTCTGCCCCCAGGTTTGGTGCTGGTTACGTGGTCCGGGTGGCCTGTGCGGAAGGAAGCGCGGCCCGCGCCGTCTCCGACTGCCTCCAGCTCCACTTCCCGGGCGTCCGGCTGCAGGTAGGGCTGCCGCTCTCTGAGCTTTGTCTGCAGTAGAACTGCTTGTCAGTGCGCTCGGCCCGCCGTGTCTGTGCTGCTCTGAGAAGACACTGCGCGTTGTCCCAGCCCCAAGGCAGAGCCGGGCCTCAGCTCCCTCAGACGCAGCAGGGCAGTGGGTCCAGCTCCAGGCCCCTGGGTCTGACCACTGGGAGGGACGCCTCGCCTGCTGGTCGCGGGTGGGTGGCCAGAGGGGACTGCAGTCACACACCCCTTGTCTTGGGGCACAGCTCCATTGCATGGCTTATTTTGTTCAGCGTAGATAATTGCAAAAGTTAACTCCTCTCATATATTTGTGGTGGGTTATGGGCTTGAGGATTTTAGCATTGTTCCCAAGAAGCTTCTGTGCTTGAGGTCATGATCCTCCACCAAGGTGATGCCAAGTGTGGTCCCCGAACCAGCAGCCTCTTCCCCCGGGGGCTGGCTGCACCTGCAGGGTCTCAGGCCCCAGCAGCATCTCCCTCCCCCCACCAGGGAGCAGGTCAGAACTCAGGGTGTCAGGGCCCAGCCTGCGGAGTCCAGAGCCTCGTTTGCTTGTTGACATTTGAGGAGCAGCTGCAGGTCCCTGGGGTTCAGAGTGGGCTGGTGTGGTCCCAGTTCTTTGTAATTTCCAGGAGGTGGCTGTCCCCACTCAGTGACAGTGATGACATTCTGCCAGGTCAGAGCAGGCGGTGCAGGACAGGGACATCCCTGTTGAGGACACGAGAGGACCCTATAGGACATCGCCGTTGTCCCCACCTGCATGTTTGAAAATGCCACTCAGAACAGTCCCATATCTCCAGGGGTCGCTGAGCCAGGGGTGAGGCAGCGGGAGCTGAGCCGGGATCACCTATTGCTTGTCAGGTCCGACTCGTGGCCATCGGTCGGTGCCAACCGCTCACTGGGGACCCGCTCACTGGGGACCCGCGCACCCGCTGCACCTGCGTGTGTGGTTAGCACGATCGATTCTGTTTAACGATCGCTTACCGCGAGCCATTTCTTGTTCGGACTTCTAGGGGCAGCGCCTCAATTTACTAGAATATCATGTCCCAAAGAGACGGGATTGCTTAGCCAGCCTGTTCAAAGTCCTGGAGGACCACAAGACCGCGTTGAACATCAGACACTACTCCATCCGCCAGCCCACCCTGGAGCAGGTGGGCGCCTTGCAGGGGTCGGAGGCGCGCGGGCTGTGCTCCGAGGGCACCAGGGCTTTTAAGGGATCGCCGTTGGGTTTCACGATCGCTGGTGAGGGCGAGTGTCGGGAGGCTGTTCGCTGTCCGCTCTGCTCTCAGGGTGCCCATGTGGCACAGTGTCCCTGTGCTTGTGGGTACACTGGCCATTCCGTCGGTAAATCATAGCCCCTAACCTTGCCTGCCCACCAGACCCCCCCGCCCCGGGAACATTGTGTGCCAGCCGCTGGGACTGAGGGTCGCTGACTTTGGGAGGACAGGCGCCTGGCTTACAAAGGGGCCAGAGTGTAGATTTAAGTGACGGCTCTTCCGAAAGGCGTGGGGCGCTGGGGCCTCCTGGACGCTCCTTCCTGGTCCAGGACGTCGCATTCCTGAGTTTGAGTTCAGTGATCCCCCTGTTTCCGGGGGTTCAGGAGGGTGGTGTGAGCGGGGTGGTTTTCCAGGAAAAGTTGGGCGGTGCCCCGGGAGGATTTTTCTTCTTACAAACTTTAAGGACGAGGTCACGCATTCTCGCAGGCTGACAAGCACGTTCACGCCTTCTTCCAGGTGTTCATTGATTTTGCTGCCGAGCCCCAGCTGACTCCACCCGCCGCTCCGGATCCGGCCACCAGCGGCTGCCGGCCACACGGCCTGCTCGTCTGAGCCCGGAGCAGGTGCTGTGTGTGGCGGGGAGCTGCCGCCTCCGTCGGTCCTCGGGCATCGGAGGGGCCGTGCAGAGCGGCCGAGCCCCAGGCGGTCAGATTTCACGCTCCCCTCCGTTCTCCTGTCCAGACTCTGTTAATTAATACCCAGCACACGGATGGCCTCTTCCCCGCAGACTTCGGGGTCCCTCCCACACACCCCCTTTGCGAGCCCGGGTGGGGCCCGGCTGCTTCACGGCGTGGGGGGAGTGAGTTTCGAGTCCAAACCCAGGCTGGGTCTGGCCGGGCCCTCGGGGATCGTCCACGTCAGCTGCATTGACTTCCCAGGCCCCGGGCGCTGTCCGTCATTGCAGGAGACGGGCCGAGGGCTCCTCTGTCTGGTCTTCTTCCTAGACGGCTCACAGGTGTCTAAATAGGATCAGTGATTGACACGCACAGCTCCTTACACTGGGTGACGTTATGTGGTATGACATGAAAAAATTGCCTTTTTTTTTCCATGTTAAAGATGCTTTAAAAAAATAGGAATTAAAGATCTTTTTAGTCAGCACTTTATCAAAATGAAATAAATTGCACTTGGTAATCTGTGTCATTTATACAAGTTTTACCAGAATTTCACAGGTTATACTGTTCAGGGAGTGTAGAAGCACGGTGTGAGTAGATCTTTTTCTTAGTTTGGATTAGTCATCAGCATTTTAAAGCGAGTTGAGTCAGCAGTTTTCGGCCACATCAGCAGCCGTGGGGCCACGAGACTGCAGGTCCCCAGCCCGCGGGTCTGAGCCCTAGAGAGCCCCCATTATCCCGACGTGCATGGTAGTCATATAAACACGGTGAGCGCGCTGTATATTGTAGGAATATTCATTACAGAAATTTAAAAACTTTTCTAGCCCTCTCAGAACCCCTGCCCTCCAGGGACGTGCTCAGGTGGGAAGTGCTGACCGGGGCTCTGCGGGGCTCGGGGCACCTGCTGTGCCAGCAAATCCGTCAGCTCGACCTGCCCACGGCCGGAAGCAGTTTCCGGTCAGACGTTTCTGAGACACTCCTCAACCTTCTTCGAGTAACAGTCTCTCAAACCTCAGTGTGGACGGCACTGCTCTCATTTCAAAATGTAACCGTAGCCAGTGACATGCTGAGCAACTGTAGCTCGTGATCAAAGGAAAACACTTCCTTGTGACATTCTTTACGGAGGCGAGATCTCATTAAAATTGGTCTCTCCTGATCATTGTTCCGCGCTAGAGACATTTTTACACGGGGAGGATGAAGAC
The DNA here is from genome assembly GCA_030848825.1 of Tadarida brasiliensis. NCBI lineage: Eukaryota > Metazoa > Chordata > Mammalia > Chiroptera > Molossidae > Tadarida > Tadarida brasiliensis. The sequence goes on along the minus strand of CM061267.1, from coordinate 100,555,392 downwards.
AGTCGGGATAGTTCTGATTGAATGATCTGATTCATACGAATCCCGCTTTCTTAAAGAAGTGACAGTTCAGAGATTCATGATTCTTTTCCCCAATTCCCACATTTGCTCACTGTCGAATGGAAGGTGTAATCTTTTGTTGCTGTTGTTGAATCAATAAATGAAATTGTGAAACACGCCCCTGCTCACACTGCCGGGACTCCACCCACGCGGACGGGGTGGTGTGTGCGCGACCGACCGTCCTTGCGCCTCGGGGCCGCTGCATTGAGGCAGAGAGGGAACGCCACCTTTCTGGAAACCTCACCGTTTGAAAAGGTTAGCGTTTAGTTGAGCCCTACTCCGCTGTGTTCTGCTCCGAGGGATTCTTTCCTAGTCTCTGTGTCTCAAAGTTGCTTCAGGTTACACCCTTGAACAACAAACAGGAAGGAAGGGAGACCCCACCTGCTGAAATGCCGGGTCCCAGAAGACTGGCCACGAAAGGGCAAATCCTATGTTAATGTCAAAAATGTCACTGCGTTTGTAAATTAGGCAGATATTTTATGCCTTTGGAGTTAAACATTTGTCTTAAGACCTTTGGGCTTAAGGTCATGCAACTGAGACTTAAACAGCTCCCCTTTCTGAGAGCATTCTGCGTGGACGGCTCGTGAGGCGGGGCTGACAGTGATTCTCCCGTTCCAGTCCTGTAGCTCTCAGCACGAAGCTGATCTTTATCCGGATATTTAAACAGAATGTCTTAAAGCCATCCTGCAAACTCGAGACTGTAAAAAGCAAATAAGAATTACAGTTTCATGATAATAAAGCAGGGGGTTAAGGTCACCGCTTGGTTTTGTGGGCGCTGAGTTGAAAAACAGCTCACCATGATCACCCCAAAACATCTCACAAAAGGCGCACACTCCCCCCCCCCATTTAGTGTATTCGACTGTGACACAAATACCTGAGTCACATTTCCCTGCCCTAATGGGGGATGTGGACACTGAACGTTTTCAAGCAGGTTTGACATGTTCTCACCTTTGGCTTTTCGTTGGTCTGCGTGGTTTCAGCTCAGTGGTGGCCTGTTTATGGCACGTTACAACTCTGTCACACATGGAACGAGTCAAACCCACACGCACACACATTCTCCTTTCAGTCAGTACCACCGAGCCCAGGCTGTGCACATCAGTCGATGGTGGGTACTACGAACATGGGGCGGTGGTCAAGGACGTGGGAAGCCACATGCTTTGTCCTTGAGATGCACAAGGGTGGGGAAGGCGAGGTGAGATCCCCAGGCCACACGCACTTCCTGCTCTGGGCCACAGTGATTATAAGTGTGATGCCTCTAACAAGGGAGGGGGAACCGCCTTCAAGGAATAGTTACCCCTGGGTGGGCCTTGACCCCTGGAGAAAGTGGAAAGGATATTTGAGGGAGAGGGAATGTCATGGCATCAATGTTCCGTGAGGACTGGGTGTTTCCTGTTCCTCTGGGGACAGGAGTGGCCGCATGGACCTCAAGCTCTGACACTTGCAGAGTTTCCCTTACGTTCCAAAGTGGCTGCTGGAGCTCCAGCAATCGCAGTATTTGAAGCAGCAAAAACGAGGAATTGGATGAATGGGAAAAGGGTGCAGCATTTGGAAGGTCGCCTGGCAGTCTTGCCTACATGCTTAGGCTTCTGTGACATGGGCCAGAAATACTCACAGCCAATGACTCGGCTGCGAGAATGTGTGGGCGGTGCCGTGTTAGTGTGGCCAGTGAAACGGGGGTTCTGCCTCCACGTAAGAAGAAGAAAACGTGCTGGATGGATGGGAACACATAACAGGTTATGTGGCCATTTTGCCTGGGAACAGAATTAAATCGATTTAACATGTTGCGTAAACTAGGTCATGTCAAATTACACGGCTGTCTTTGGGCGACCCAGGGTCTAAAACTATTACCTTCTTCAGGACAAAAGCAGCATATTCAGAGCTATTGGTCAGAGACCGTTTGTATTTCTTTTCTTTTTAAAATATGTTTTTATTGATATTTTAGAGAAAGAGGAAGGGGGAGAGAGAGAGAAACAACCATCGGCTGCCTCCTGCACACCCCCTACTGGGGATCGAGCTCAACCTGGGCCTGTGCCCTGACCGGGAATCGAACAGGGACCTCTCCGTCCATGGGACGACGCTCAAGCCACTGAGCCACATTGGCCGGGCAAGATTGTATTTCTAAACATCATTATCAAATTGAGGGCAATAGATTCAAGGAGAAGCAAGAATATTATGACTATTTTCCATTTGGGTGAAATAAACAGCATCGTCATTTTCTCACAGTGAGGATTCCTATTGAGAGCTTTAATGGATAAACTTTTTTCTGTTGGAAATGGTTTTAAATTGCAGAAGAAATCAGAAGCATTTTTTCTTAATTATGCTGTGCTTGTCATGGCAAAGGCGACATTTCACCACCTCATCAGTGAGTCCATCCCATTTTTCTTTACATTAAAATGTTTTTTAAAAAATGAGGCCGACTGAGTTAAACACACATCTCTAACCTAGCAAAATTCACTGGTTAAAGAAAACATGTCTAGAAATCTCAGGAGCTTATCTTTCTTGCAAACAAAAGGCGACATTCTGCGTACCATTTTCCCACGGCATTTCTGTCCCGTGGGTATGGCTTTGTGCTGCTGAATTTTATGTTACCGACCCGTGGTGGTATATTAGCTTTCTGGTTTTGTTCACGAAGAACTGGGACATGGCTTCAGACAAACCTTTGTGGGGTGTCATAATGGTTGATGAGACATGGCTTCCCACCTACGCCCTTGCCCTGTGTCACACTGGGTCGTGTTCTGCCCAAACAGGATCACTCGAAAACTTCACCTGCATTTGCATGCGTTGAGCTGAGTCAGGGTTGTACGCCAGGGCACAGCAGCAGGTCTGGGACGTCCACTGGCCTTGCGTTGGCAGACCTGGCTCCGCCTCCCACGAGAGTGATCCTCTCACTTTGTTTCCTTCTGCTCCAGTTTCTGTTGAGAAATCAGCTGACAGTCTAATGGGAGCTTCCTTGTAGGTAACTAACTGCTTTTCTCTTGCTGCTTTTAAGATTCTGTTCGTCTTTAAACCTGTTTTTCCTTTATTGATTTTAGAGAGAGGAAGGGAGAGGGAGAGAGAGATAGAAACATCGATGAGAGAGAACATCGATTGGCCGCCTCCTGCATGCCTCCCACTGGGGATCAGGCCCACAACCTGGGCATGTGTCCTGACAGGGAATCGAACTGGCAACCTCTTGGTGCATGGGTCGATGCTCAACCACTGAGCCACACCAGCTGGATGATTCTCTTTGTCTTTAACCTTTGCCATTTTAATCATGACGTGTCTTGGTGTGGGCCTCTTCGGACTCATCTTGTTTGGGACTCTCTGCACTTCCTGGACTTGCATATCCATTTCCTTTACCAGGTTAGGGAAGTTTTCAGTCATTATGTCTTCAAATAGTGTCTCAATCCCTTGCTCCTGCTCTTCTCCTTTGGGTACCCCCACGGTGAGAGTATTGTTATGCTTGATGTCTCAGAAGTCCGTTAAACTGTACTCATTTCTTTGCATTTTTTTCTTTTTGCTGCTCTTATTGGGTGTTTTTTGCTGACTTGTCTTCCTAATTGTTGATTTGATCCTCTGCCTCATCTAACCTGCTGTTGCTTCCTTCGAGTGTATTCTTCATTTCCGATATTGTGTTCTTCATTCTGACTGGTTCCTTTTTCCGGTTTCCATGTCCATTTTTATGCGTACTCTCTCTGTTGGAGTTGTCACTGAGTCCATTCATTCTTCCCCTAAGTTCATTGAGCATCCTTATAACCAGTGTTTTGAACTCTGCATCTGGTAGATGCTGGCCTCTGTTTCATTTAGTTCTTTTTTTTCTGGAATTGTGTCTTGTTCTTTCACTTGGCAGATGTTTCTTTGTCTCCCCATTTTGGCCACATCTCTGTGTTTGTTTGTGTGTGTGAGGCAGAGCTGCTGTGTCTCTGGGTCTTGGTAGAGTGGCCTTGTGCTGTAGCTGTCCTGTGGGGCCCAGTGGCACCGTCTTTCTGGTCAGCCTTGCAGCCCGTGAACTCAGGAAGTCTCCACCAGGGCCTCCTTTGGTCCTGGTGTCCTTTCTGATCATGGCCCTCCCACCTGGCAGGTCAGGCAGCACTTGGCCCTCAGTGCAGTGAAGCCAATGCCGGGACAAGGGGTGATGTCCAGGTGACCAGTCCTTACCTCTCTTCTCTCTGTCCACTGCCAGCACTTGCTCCCAGACCCTGTTTCTAGACTGCTCACCCCTTTCTAAGGCTTTGGCGGCTCCTTCACTACCCTCTGGCTTCCTCACGCGATCCTTTGCTCAGTGCTGCCCGAAATTAGAGAACGATTAAAGCTCGGTCTCACTGTGAGGCCTCAGGAGATGTTGCTTCAAGGTGCCTGTGGGCTCACAAGATGGGTGGACACGGGGCCGGTGATGAGAGAGAGAGGGGAGTGAGCCGAGAGGTCCTACACTCTGTCACTAACAGGGCGGTTTGCCAGCACCTGTAGAAATAGTCCAGGAGGAGCAGGAATCCCTGAGACTGAGAACTCACCACACCAGGAGGGGCAGGAATCCCTGAAACCGAGAACGCACCACACCAGGAGGGGCAGGAATCCCTGAAACCGAGAACGCACCACACCCGGAGGGGCAGGAATCCCTGAGACAGAACACACCACACCAGGAGGGGCAGGAATCCCTGAGACTGAGAACTCACCACACCCGGAGGGGCAGGAATCCCTGAGACAGAACACACCACACCCGGAGGGGCAGGAATCCCTGAGACAGAACGCACCACACCAGGAGGGGCAGGAATCCCTGAGACCGAGAACGCACCACACCAGGAGGGGCAGGAATCCCTGAGACCGAGAACGCACCACACCCGGAGGGGCAGGAATCCCTGAGACTGAGAACACACCACACCAGGAGGGGCGGGAATCCCTGAGACTGAGAACACACCACACCAGAGTTCTTCCTTTGAGGATCTGCAGGAAAGACCAGTGGGCAGGGGTCCCTCTTCACTGTGTGAGCCCTTGGACTGCAGGAACGCCTACCATGTGGCATTGCAGATGAGCCCTGGCCCTGGTTTGTGGATGAACCGCAAAAATGGACAGTGTGCACTGCTGGACACTAAACTTTTGCTGAGATGATAATGACTGGATTATTGACTATAGTTTATTGAATCCAGGTGATTTGGAAAGAAAGTCTCCGGAGGAGGGATGGGGTTTTGTAGGTGGCCTGTTCTATTCAAGATGTTTCGAAAACATCTAAACAGCCTCCGTACTGCACGGAAGACTCCATGGTAACCACAGAGCACGTGCAAACGACCTGGCCCGGCCCTGAAGACCGTGGATGGCCTGGGGCCCGCCACCCCAGGTGCCTTTCCTCACGCTCACTCACTGAGTGTGCCCCCGGTTTCACGCTTACGATGGACTTTGCCCCTTTACACAGCTGAGTATTTTCTCTGTAGTTCCTTTGAAAAGCTTTTCTCCTCGTCCTGCTGAGTGAAACGCTGTGAGATGTAGAGTGGTGGGAGGAAGATGGGTTCTGGAACCAGAAAGGCCTCTTTATACATCTTGTCTCTCTCACCCGAGAACGGTGGGACCACTGGAGGGACTTCCTGTCTCTCATCCTCAGTTCCGTGACGGGCGTGAAGAGTGTGTCTCACTCAGGGGGTCTCTAACGACTGAGGACCATTGTTTCACACGTTACTTCCCATTCTTTTTAGTTGTTTAAACGGGAGGGCGAATGTGGTGCCTGGTTACTCCGTCTCATCAGAAGCAAGTCTTTCTGAAAACACCATTTTTATGGAGGACAGTAAAAACCAGACAGGAGAGCACCAGGGCTTTCGGTCTATTCAGGAGCGAGGGCCTCACTTTGTGGCTGCAGCCAGGCCATCAGAAGAGAGTGCGCGACTATTTGAATTACATCTGGATTCAGTAGCAAAATTTATGTTAGAACGTCCAGCACAGGGTTCGACCCAGATTAAAGACTAGTGCTGGGGGAGGGGAGCAGTGGGTGTTCTGCATTTCTGTTCATTTCCTTCCGTTAAATTGAATTCCTCTTGTTGTTCTGAAACAGTACTGGCTCTGGAGAGACCGAGCTCACAGCCACACCAGTTTCCACGCGACTCGGTGTGAACAGCGAGCTGACGGGGATCGTGCTTAAGGCTGGAGTTCTGTTACAGGGTCCCGTGTGGACATAACCAGCTCTAGCACGATTTTTGTTCATTTGGAATCGATGCCAAAACATAGGTTGTGTGCAGCGTGTAGGTATTTCCAGAATCGACTTCCAAGCTCTGAAGAGTTAAGCTGTGTTTTTCTCTGAATATTCTCCGAGGAACATCCTCATCTTCATTCTGCTTTTAAATAATGAAGCAATGCAAATTGTTTTTCATGCATATGGATTAGAACATTCAATTAGTTTTCAATTATGTACCCGACTGCTTTTAAGAAACTCCCAATTTGTGCTGAGCTAACACCAGCTCCTTCGTCGTTTTCTTCCTTTGAACCTTAACCAATTTTAAGAAGTCGGCCAGCAGTACTGCAGCATCTCGTGGGCTGAGGAAGACGAGTCCAAGGCTTCGGAATAGAGAGGCCGCCATCAGAGGGGTAAGTGGAAATTGCTGGAAGAGCACCCAGAAGGACATCCTAGCAGACTGGAGACCAGGAGACACATGCATCCATCCACCCGTCCGTCCATCCGTCCATCCACTCATTCATGCATTCATTCACTTATTTTCTTTCTTTTAATAATAAAACATTTGTCCTGTGCTGACATGGGCCAGGTAGAGAGCTGAGGACTGTAGAGAGGGCTTGTGAAGGTACAAGACACGAAATCACTTGCAAGGAGTGGACCTGGGGCGCTGAGCCTGCCCGTCAGGAACAGTCACGGCACACTTCCTCCTCTGCTGCGTGCTGAGGAAGACACTCGAACACGCCTTGACTAGTCGGGTGTTCCCCGCAGACTGCCCAGGAGGGGCTGTGTCATTTCACGGACGACACAGCAGAAAAGCGTAGTCGCGGGACTACCAAGGAGTCGGGGAGCTGCGGCTGGAACCGAGGTCGGTGTGACTCTGAAATGCCTTTTCCCCACCACGAGGCATAATTCCCCTTTCTCAAGATTCCTGTCCCAAACCAGTAGCTCAGATCTGCGTGAAAATACAGCGGAGGCAACAGTGAGGAGGAAAACCCACCATTTCTGCTCTTCCCATCCTGTCTGCATGCCACCAGCCAGGGCTCCAGTCAGACGTGCCCGAGCCGGACACAGCCAGCACCGACCTCCCACCCGTCAGCACAGGGACCTCTCTGCTCCCCAGCCCCCCCGCCCCCCCGCCCTGGCCCCTGGCCCCTGACCCCCGGCCCCTGCCCCCTGGCCCTTTTGATGTTCCAGGTAAACATAAACGTTGAGAGGTCACCTATTCAAACCACCGCATGTAATGTGCAAGCGTTGAGTCAGAGACGGAGTGGACGGCCTGTGAGGTGCGTGTCTGCGGTCTTCACCCGAGCCTCGTGGCCCACGGAGCTCTGCTCTGGCCAGTTCCTTTGAGAAGTGGGCCCAGTTTGTTCAGACCTCGCTGCGTTCGTGCCTTCGCCTCTGGGCCTGGCCACGTAGTGCGCTCGACACGGACACGTGGATGCGTGTGCAGTGAGGCTGTTGGCTGTCCTCGCGTGGACCTCTGCACACACAGCTCTGCTGGGGGAGGGTCGGCCCCTGGACCTGCAATGGCCAGTTTTGTTAAGAATATATATATATATGTGTGTGTGTGTGTGTGTGTGTATTTATATCTATATCCTACTGAGCTAGAAATTAACCTTTTCATTTTTCTGAAGTATTCCACGTGGAGACATCTAATTAAAGGTAGTGGACCCATCTGAATTCTCATTACCTTGATTGTTAAACGCATTGCACACAACTCCTGTGATGGGAGATCTTCATGGGACCCCCATTTTGAGATTCATTCACTTTGAATAACTTTGAAACGCATTCACTTTCTTGCCAAAAGAGAGGGTCGTACGGCAAAGGGAAGTCTGCGTTGCTGTCACCAGAGGAAAGGTAATTACGTGCACATTCATTTAGTTATGGGGGGAAGGGTCTGGGAGTCTCTAACTATCTCAAATAGAATACCTTTTATAAAATCACATTATACAGCGAATGAAAATATAATTCAAATATCTTCACGTACAGCTTTCCATATAGCCTTTACGCAGCAAAATTTCCACGAAAGACAATAAAATCTCAGCCGGTCAAAGTGGTTTCTGTGAGAGTCTAACGTAATTCATGAAATCCGCAAAATGCCTCCCGTTGACAAAGCAGTTGCGGTTTGGTGAGGTCCCTGCTGGAGGTGGGTCCCTTTTCCGGGATCCTTCCAGGGGCAAAGCCAGGTGAAGCTGGGTCTGGCTGGTTCCCCACGGGGCCTGTCCCCAGCGTGACCACCTGCCAGCTCCATCCGCCTGAGGGGATGCACGCTCATTCCCACGGAACTTCTCAGGGAGAGGAGCTGAGTCGTGGAGTCAGAGGAACAGCGTTCTGTGAAGACGGGAATGACAGAGTCACGTCACATTGCCGGCCGCAGGGCACTGCCCCCGGGGCATACTTGGGCAGAGGCCTTGCCAAGGTCGCCTGGCCTGCGCCGTTGAACCGGCTGCTTTGCGACAGGGGCCTTGGATTCCTCTCTCCTTTCCCAAACACGCCTGGAGCAGACATGTAATACGTGTACCTCTCACTGCAGGCTGTCAACCTATAGGCTGTCAGCGTCGACGCGTGTGGGGCTTTGTCTAAGAACGGGGTTCTTGCCCGGTTGACCATAAGCGTGGTTCCTGCGTCACAGGACCCGCTGAAAGCTACTCTATTCTGTGGGTGTCGTTGAGCCTCTCCTGGGAAGGGGCCGCCGGGTGAAGACTGTCATCTCTGGGCTCTGCCCGGAGGCCGCTGTTGGAGGGCTTTCTGATTTAAATAATCCATTGGCTCATAAAGATACATCATTTTTTTCCTCTGGGGTTTTGGCTGGGGAGGGGGTTGAGTCCAAACCTCCCCAAAGGCTCACATGGCGCCCTCTCCTGGTGAAGGAGTGTAGGAGGGAGCCCAGGGAGGGAGGGGAGCCAGCAGGGCAGGGGCATGGGGGGTCGCTGCCTCGGTGGGCCTCTGAGGCTCCCCCAGGAGGAACCCCCAGATGTGCCTCAGACCAACCGCATCAGCTGCCTTTGTCTTGTCTCCACCAATTCCGACAGTGACCCTGTTGGTAGATCACAGTGGAGAGAGACTCAGTAATGCGTTGGGTTCTCAACGTAACCAGTGACACCGTAGACTGACACCCAGCTGTGCAGAGATCGGGGCTTTTGTCTCCCGTCGAACAGTATGTAACACGCAGGGACCGATCAGCGGGGCGGCTGCAGTCCTCGTCACGGCACAAGCAACCCCGAGGCCGAAACAGGAGGGTGTCCGTTCCGTGGTCACAGACGGGACAGCACCTAGCTCCAGTGCCCGGTGGCTGGGGTCTTCACAGGACAGCGACTGACCATTTCACTCTAAGATCTGTGAGAGGAGGAATCTGACTTCGGTATTAACAGACCTTCTTGAAAGGAAGACAGACGAGGGAACATTAATGAGAGGAACTGGAGTTTGTACAGAAAGTGATTTACGAAAGTGGATGTTCATTCGTCATACGCGCGGAAGTCGTTTCGTGATTTTTCTTACCTTGTTCAGAAAGATGTTCAGGCCTCTTCGAAGGGAGCGTGCTCTGTGACTCTTCCTGGGTAACTGCTTGCCGGCAGCGGTGGAGGGATCTGGACCTGCCTGTGAACACCTGTCTGTCCCCTTGTTGCCGCGGCCGTCCACCCACGAGCTCTGCCTCCGCGGTGCCCTTTCCCTTGCTGCGTCCCGGGGCGCCTGCAGGAGCAGCGTGGCGATGTCCCGGTGGCCACGGCACCCCGTCCAGCAGCATCTTACCCGGACGCACGCGGGCGTGATGGAGGGGACGGCCTCGCCTCCGCGAACGGCCCCTTTGCCTTCCCCCAGCAGCTGTCATAAACTCACCTCCGGGGGTGAAGCCTCCTTCCACCTGCACTTCTTATTGCTTGGGATTTAAAGCCGCAGTCATCGAGATGTGGAGTGGGGAGCAGGCGGAGGAAGGTGGGGAGCCCGGGGAGAGGATGCCCGACCCCAGGGGCTCAGCACAGCCGCCGGGCGCAGCCTGAGCAGCCGGGTCTCCTGTCACCAGCAGTGGCCAGAACGGAGGCTTGTCTTTCCCGCGGACAGAGGAGCAGCCCTGGACTCGGAAACGGCAGGACAGCATCGATCACAGCGCGACCCTGGGCTGCGTTTGTCGAGAATGTTGGGTTGGGTTTTGGTAGCAACGGAACCTACGCACTTGGCTTCCCTTGGCCGTGAGCCTTTGCGACAACCACGTGTCCCCCCCGGGGGTGTGAAGCCCAGACCTGTGCCGTGTTCCAAGTTAGCAAGGGTGTAGGATCTGAGGGTGCTCGTTTCGTAAGGAATCCCTCTCTTGAGGAAACTTGGTTTCCTGCTTTGTTCCTTCATCATCACCGTCTCCCACACTGTGTGCGCTTTGTGTCTGAACCCCTTCGTGGACTCATGCGAGGAAATTTATTCATAGATTAATTTAGGGTATAAATCAATCTGTCCACTGCGTTTTAATGAAAATAGCCCGCTGATGAAGCAAACCAGGACATGAACGCTGTCATACGAATACTGTGTTATTTTTAACTCTTTACGTCCCATCAGGCTCTGATATCGACAATGTAGGTTTCCCTGTAACAGTCATCTCTGTTCGGTAACTCCTTGGGTGTAGTTATGCACGAATCCGAGAGGTTTCTTTCAGTCCCGCACATGTCTGCTTCCAGGCAAACAACTAGGTTTTGTTTTCCTTTTTCACGTGGTCCTCGTGCCCCTTTTGGATGCACGTGAAACTCAGCCCTCCGTAGCAACCTGCACCCCACTTCCCGCGTGAGGTTCTCCTGAACTGCTCAGATCGCTTTGTCTTCTGATCCCCATGCCGAGACTCTAAGACACACAGAGAAAGAGAGATGAGCAGTCCTGGGAGGACGGGTGATGTTACCTATGAAACATCTAAGGACAAGGCAGACAGAAAAGTCCTGATGGGACGCGAGCACAGAGCTCAGCGGAGATTCTTCTCCCCGCTTTGCATCACACTGGACCAGACGCCACAAACGAACATCAGAATTCTCCAGGCTGTCTTCACTGTCCCCCTCCTCCCCTGGGCCCCACTGCTCATGTTTAGGGTCGGATGTCCCCGATGTCTATGTTCAGGGCCACCTGGGGCTGTGCCTCTTGCTCAGTGTAGCTGCTGGCATTTTGTCCTAATGCTGCCTGAATGTCCTCAGATAAATGCAGAACATTGGAATTCATTATGGTTTCCACTATCACTGGTTTCTCCTCCAAAGTTTCCTTCAGATGTGAAAATTCCAGAAAGAGGGTAGTCAGGGGCGGCCAGCAGAACCAGGGCAGTGAGCAGACGGAGGGCGACGAAATCCTTCCGTCTGGTGACAACAGGAGACCAGCAGGGGCCTGGCCGCCCCACACCCAGCCGGCTGGAGAACCAGAGGGGCCCTGTTCAGCCTGAGGCGTGGACAGTCCCCGTGTCCTGCAGGCTGTCCCGTGGCTCCTCTCCCATGAGACCCGAGAGGGCAGGCCGGGCACCCCTGCCATCCAAGGGCCCAGCTATGAGCTGATCTCTCAGCCCCTGGGGACGTGATGCCCATCCTCTCTCCCATTTCCCACGGGATTCTTGTCAACACCTGCACCTCGGCTCCCAGCGGACAGCAGCCGTCCTGTCCCGCCTCCTCCAGGCCCTTTCCTCCACCTCTTGAGGCTGACGTGACGGCGGCATCTCTAGACACGGGCGGCTTCGGCATCTGAAACAGGCAGCAGGTCCGGCCTGGCGCGTGGTGGCCCCGTGGCTGCTCTTTCGGTGGTTCGGCTGGGAGTGGGCGCTGGGAGTGAGAGCGGGATCGGGATCCAGGAGCGGGACCCGGGAGCGGGAGCTGGAGCCGGAGCCTGAAGCCAGAGGTGGGCGATGGGAGTGAGCCGAGAATGGGAGCGGGAGCCAGGAGCAGGCCCGGAACAGCTGTCCCCTGATAGCACTTCTGCACAACGAGCCTTGGGGCAGGTGTTTGCCCAGGCTAATGGAAGTCTCAGGGAAACGACTTACAGTGAAAGGGGGAAGAGATATTTGTGGACAATGCCAGCATCTGTTCTCTGTGCGTTTCCTTTAAAATCGTCCTGTGGTTGCTGCTGATCTGCTCCAAGCTGCCCCTTGGCTTCGAGCCTCCTGGCTGATTGCAGACCTTCAGAGGCCCCCACATCCGTTTTCAGGGGTGTGGAGACGGAAAGCATGCTTGCAGGTGTCCACCCTGGTCCTTGGAAAGGTAGCCGGAAGGGAGTTTCAGGTCTGCACCCCACAAGCCTCGGTCTTTATGCCTCCTCCCACACCCCACTGAAGTGAGGTTACGGGGTCAGTCTTCAATATGGGGGCCTGAGGCCCTCACACCAGGTGACCTGGAATCCAAGGACACGTCCACACACCTTAGAATCCAAAAACATTGTGAGCTTGTTCAAGACCAATGGAAACCCGCCTGTGGGCTGCAATCCTGGTGACAGCAGGTAGGAGGCAGGCTTGTGTTTCTTGTGGGTGAGCCCAGAAACAAGCAATCTGGCCAACTGGTATACCAGGTGGAGCCCCTGACCGGCCTGATCCCATGATGGAAGCAGGGCCGTGAGCCCAGTGGTGCAGGTTCTCCAACGTGACCCAGTCGTGGCCTCGCTGACGACTTGGAATTCTACAAGCTTTCAGCCAGGTGGTCACACTCCTGTCCGGTTGTCCTTGAGCTGTAAATGTTGGCGTGTGGCAGACTCATTCATCAGTGGCTTTCCCGAGTCCAGAAGCCAATTCCCAAATAAACCCCTTGGCGTCTGTCCCGCCCACAGGGAGTGCTGACGCTGTCGGGAGGTGACCGGGACGTGAGGGCTGAAGCCACCCAGGCAGGACGACCCCACACAGCAGTGTGTTTGTGTGCGGTGCTCACGCAGCCTGTCTCGGGGGCAGAGAAATGAACCCACCCTCACCGAGGCGGGGTGGGGACCCTTGGAGGTGACCACATGGTTCTGGGAATACTGGCAAACCCCAGGATTTGATTAATCTTCCTGCACACGCTGATTTCTGTCACGCGCCTGAAGAGATTGGTCCCGACTGGAGCCCCTGGAGGGAGACGGGAGGGTGAGGACCCAGGGCAGCGCCAACGTGGTCTCGGGAGAATGGAGGTCGCTTCCTCCAGAAATGCCTCGGGGACGAGCCACCCTACACAACTCCCACAGGGACAAGAACTCTGGCCAGTGAGGCCGAGATCTGGGCGGTGCTGTGAGGGCTGCTGGGTTCTCAGGGTGCATAGGTCCTCAGGAGCATTGGACCAGTGACTTTCAACCCCAGGGCCGCGAGCATTTTAACACACACAACACCTGACTGTTTAGTCAGGGGCACTGACCCCTTTTCCCTGAGACTGTCAAATAAAAAAATGACAACAGTCAACACAACAGAGCCATCCGGTGTGAATGAGTCAAAATGATACCTTATTTATTTATTTATTTATTTATTTATTTATTTATTTATTTAACTTATCTTTATTGTTGAATGTATTACAGGTGTTCCTCATTGTTCCCCCATTGCCCCCCTCCTCCCCATTCCCACCCCCCTCCTGCCTTTCCCCACACTGTTGTCTGTGTCCTTTGGTGATGCATATATACATATAAGTTCTTTGGGTTATTTCTTCCCACCCCCCAACCCCCCTTCCCTTTGAGGTTTGTCAGTCTAACAAGCAATTTGTACTTCTTAATCCCTTCACCTTTTTCACCCCTCCCCCCAGCCCCCACCCATCTGGTGCCCAACAAAAGTTCTCTGTATCTATGAGAATGTTTCTGTTCTGCTTGTTCATTTTGTTTGTAGATTCAATTGCCGATAGATATGTATTTATTGCCATTTTGTTTGTTCATATATTTTTTTTATCTTTTTCTTCAAGAAGACCCTTCAACATTTCATATAATAATGGTTTGGTGGTGATGAACTCCTTTAGCTTTTCCTTGTCTGAAAAACTCTTTATATGGCCATCGATTCTAAATGACAGCTTTGCAGGATAGAGTAATCTTGGTTGTAGGTTCTTGCTTTTCATCATCCTGAATATTTCTTGCCACTCCCTTCTGGCCTGCAAAGTTTCTTTTGAGAAATCAGCTGACAGTCTTATGGGAACTCCCTTGTAGGTAACTAACTGCTTTTCTCTTGCTGCTTTTAAGATTCTCTCTTTGTCTTGAACCTTTTGCATTTTGATGATGATGTGTCTTGGTGTGGGCCTCTTGGGGGTTCATCTTGTTTGGGACTCTCTGTGCTTCCTGGACTTGTATGTCTGTTTCCTTCACCAAGTTAGGGAAGTTTTCTGTCATTATTGTTTCAAATAGGTTTTCGATTTCTTGTTCTCTCTCTTCTCCTTCTGGCAACCCCAAGATGCGAATGTTGGCACGCTTGAAGTTGTCCCAGAGGCTCCTTACACTATCCTCATTTATTTTAATTCTTTTTTCTTTTTGCTGTTCTGATTGGGTGTTTTTTGCTTTCTTATATTCCAAATCGATGGTTTGCTTCTTGGATTTGCCTACTCTACTATTGAATCTGTGTAAACTATTCTTTATTTCAGTTAGTGCCTCCTTCATTTCTGACTGTGCCTCCTTCATTTCTGACTGGTCCTTTTTTATGCTCTTGAGGCCCTCTCTAAGTTCACTGAGGTTCTCACTAAGTCCACTGAGGTTCTCACTAAGTCCATTGAGCATCCTTATGAACAGTGTTTTGAACTCGGCATCTCTTAGGTTGCTTAACTCCATTTCACTTAGTTCTTTTCCTGGAGTTTTATTCTGTTCTTTCATTTGGGACCTGTTTCATTGTCTCCTCACTTTGGCTGCCTCCCTGTGTTTGTTTCTATTTATTACTTAGCGAGAGGTATGGGGCTAGCTGAGACCAGATGCTGCTTGTTTGAAAGAATTTAGGAAAAGCTGAAGCAGGCTCCAAGACAGGCCAATCCTATGGTGAAGCAACTGGCAACAGCTTGGGTGGGCCTGAAAGCTGGGTGGGGCGGGGCCTCAGGGAATCACCAGGGCGGGGCCAACAGTGTGAGCCAGGTAGCTGGAGTCCCAGATATGGCGGCGTCTGCCGGCCCAGGGAAGGGCTCACCAAAGGAACAAAGGCTTCTGATAGCACGTCTGTCCAGGAGAAAGCTGCCTCTCCAGCCCTCGCTCCAATGCCAAACAGCTCAGTTCTTCCCCATATGACTCTGGTGCCTTTCAAGCTGCCTCCCCCATGCTGGGGCCTGGAGGGTGGAGTCCGAGTAAGTCCGTGTGCGGGCCCTTTAAGAGGAGCTGCCGGGGGCTCCAGCCGCCTCAGCCTCAGTTCCCGCTGGTTTTCCAGCCAGAAGTGATGGGGATTCTCTTCCTGGCACTGGAACCCTGAGCTGGGGCCTGGTGTGGGACGGGGACCCCTCAGTCCTCAGGGAGGACCTTCCCAGCCGAGGTGTCCCCTGATTTTTATCCGGCACCCGTGGGTGTGGGACCAGCCCGTCCCCTCCGCCCTCCTACCAGTCTCCATGCGGCTGCTGCTTTAATTTCGTAGTTGTCAGACTTCCATTCAGCTCGATGTCAGGAAGTTTTGAATGATGGTTGTTCTGTAGTTTAGCTGTAACTTTGATGTGGTTGTAGGAGGAGGTGAGTCAGTGTTTACCTACGCTGCCATCCTGACCGGAAGTCCTACCTTTTTTTTGTCAGATCGGCCCAAAATATACTATATTTTTTGGTGTGCCGAAGAATTTTAGCAATTAGTGTGTGTGTGCCATGGGGTTGGGGGAAGGCTGAAGTCACTGCGTTAGGAGGGTCGATGCACAGGGAACTTGAATTCCTCTGCTCTGAGCCTTCTTAGTGATCACTGAGCGTTAGGGTCGTGCTGACTTGGACTCGGTTTTGTCACTGCGTTGTCCTAACCAGGGCTCCTGCCCCCTGAGTGTGTTAGGTCTACAGGGGCCGTGGACTGCCGGGTGGGCCCGCGGCTGGGGAGATGCTGTGCTGTTCCTGGTCTGGAAACAGGCTACTGAATGCAGACTCCGTGTAAGGGCCCATCGTCAATAACATGTGTGTTCAACCAGAACTCCGCAGAAGGAGATCGAAGTTCAGAACGCCCGAGTGCACACGCTGAAATTCGGAATATTACGTGTAACAGACTCGATGCCGAGTGTCGACATCAACTTTGCTTCCGCTGCAGCCATTAAAAAAAATGTTTTTATGGAGTTTAGAGAGGGAGGAAAAGAGAATGACAGAGAGAGAGAAATGTCGACGAGAGAGAACACTGATCGGCCGCCTCCTGCACACCTCCCACTGGGGCTCAAGCCTGCAACCTGGGCATGTGCCCTGACTGGGATCAAACTGGCGACCTCTGGGTGCAGGGACGATGCCCAGCCACTGAGCCACACCAGCTGGGCTGCTGCAGCCGTGTTTGGTGGGGGTCCTTCTTCAGTGACGTTGAGGGAGGAGACTCTTTCGGCTTTTCCCAGTCCAGTGATTCTCAGCTTGGGGACCTTTGCTTCCCTCCACCGGGGGTCACTGGATGACGTCAGCAGACATTTTTGGTGTCACCCTGCGGAGGGAGAGCATTAGTAGCCCTGGCAGGTAGGAACGGGGGTGCTGCTACACACCTCTGCAGCGCAGGACAGGCCCCTAACCAAGCACTGTCCAGGCCACCGTGTCAGCAGTGCGGTGTGGCCCTGCCCTGACCACGGACGGTCTCCACACTGAGCAAGTAAAAATTCAGGAGGCCCATTACCCCTGGATTTCAGATAAACGACAAAAATACTGTTAGTTCATTAGGTCCATTGCGTGGGACAATTATATGCTCCACATGTCCCCAATACTGCATGAGGGCAAGCTTACACTGACCGTATTTATTTACTTGACATTCAGATTTCACTGACAACCTTCCTATTGTCTGGGGCCCCGCCCATCCTTTGTAGGGACCGTGTCCCGTGCTACGAAACTGAAGCTGTTCTCCAGCAGGGTCGCACTTTCTTCCGCTTGGGGCCGTTATTATGAAGAAGACACGGCTGTGGAATAGCACAGGCTTTCGAATACAGCGTGTCTCAACTCACTGTCATTGACCAGCCACGTGACACCGAGAGGTGACTTCATCTCCTCAGGCCTCTCTTACCTCCCGTGCCATGGAAGCCTTACGACCATCTCATCGGGGCTTTGCAAGAAGCGAGTAAAATATATGAAAACTTGATATATTTTGTATTGATTAAGATAATTATCATTTTTATTGTTAATTTTTCCTTTTTCTCAGTGACATCTTGAAGTCCCCTTTAAGCTCAGGCTGTGCCGAGATAATTCTTCCCTCTGATCTGTTTAGTAGGATGATAGCAGCGCACTGTGCTGGATAACCCAAGAAGGAGCTGAGTTTTTTTCTTTTTAATGTTTGTTGAACTAAAACATACACATGGTCATAGCAAATCTTTGCACGGATATTGGCTTAAATGGCTAGCTGACCCTGCATTTAAGTCAGCCACAGGCAAGGCAAAGGCATCTCCCTCCGCCTAGTGAACCACAATAAAGAGAACTTAGAAAATATAATGTTTATTTTTAATCAGCTAATTTTTATTTAATTTACGTATTAGGATATTTCGTACTTACAGACTTAGCGCACCTGTCTGCAGCACTTACTGTGCACTTGCATTACGCTAAGCGCTTTGCATGGACTATTTAATAATTTCAGCAGCGCTACGAGGTCACTGCTGTTATCTCCATTTCACAGAAGAGGAAACCGATGCATCACAAGCGTAAGTAACTTCCCAGGCAGCCTCACCTGTCTTATGATAAAAAAAATAGCGTGCTTTTATGCCGGGCTGGTGCGGCTCAGTGGATGGAGCATTGTCCCATAGACTGAGAGGTCCTGGTTCGATAGGACACATACCTGGGTTTCGGGCTCGATCCCCAGTAGGAGGCGCGCAGGAGGCAGCCGATCGATGTTTCTCTCTCACATGGATGTTTCTATCTCTCTCTCCCTTCCTCTCACTCTAAAAAAATCAATAAAAACATATTAAAAAGTAGTGTGCTTTAAAAAAACAATTTTATAAAACAGCAACAAATATTTTTTACTGCCTGTCCAACTGAGAGTAGTTGCTTTAAAACCAATGAGGGCCCGGCCGGTGTGGCTCAGTGGTTGAGCGTCGACCCATGCACCAAGAGGTCGCCGGTTCGATTCCCGGTCAGGACACATGCCCAGGTTGTGGGCCCGATCCCCAGTGGGGGGCATGCAGGAGGCGGCCAATCAATGTTCTCTTTCACTGATGTTTCTATCTCTCTCTCTCCCTCTCCCTTCCTCTCTCTCTAAAACCAATAAAGAAAAAACAATAAAAAAAAAACAAAACAATGAGGAGTTGCAGTTTTGAAGTTCAGCAACACTGCAGACGAGAAGAGAGACCCGTGACGCTGGTTCTGTCCAGCTCGGCACAGAGTGAAAGTCCAGGCTGCTCACGTCTGGGGCAGAGCGAAGGGCTTTTCGAGGCAACTTGATGTGGGAATGGCAGTTACCTTGGAGCTCTTTTTCTCCATATTTCCAATAAAATGGAAAGTCTTTCCTCAATTCTGCTTTGAAAGAAACATTGCTAACATAAATCACACTTCATGGTGGAGGACAAAAATTGCACTTTTCAAGTTCTCTTTTACTTACATTTAATGGTGCGGCAAAGTGCCTAAGAACTTTTCCAGAATCTCCTTCTAACACTGGTGCCTCAGATCACACACCCATGCACACACATTCATGCATGCACACCCCCTACATGTATACATACCCATGCACACACATGCACATACATGCACACACATTCATGCATGCACCCCCACATGTATACACACCCATATGCACACATTCATGCATGCACCCCCCCACACATGTATACACACCATGCACACATGTATACACACCCATGTTCACACAAATGCACACACACCATGCACACCCCCATGTGTACACACACTCACGTACATACATATGCACACACCATGCACACACCAATGCACACACATGCACACACACACCACATTAGGGGGTGAGGTCAAAGGAGACCCCTGAGAAGGACTATGGACTGAACACTTGAGGCAGAAATCTAGGTGCTGGAGCTCAAATTTGCATCCAGATCGCGTTTGCTATGAAAGCACGCTAACAGTCGAGGCGAACGTGTTGTCAGCTGAGCACCTGTGCCACGGTATTGAGAGCGCTCTCCCGACCAGGCTGCCATGAGACAGGGCTGCAGAAACGGGGCAGGATGAACACGGAAGCTCTGTCTCCGGGGCGCCGGACAGGCTGCAGCGAGCAGGCCTAGCTTCAAAACTCAGCTGCATCGCAGTCAACATACACCGGAGCTGGGGCTTGGTGTGTTTTCTACAAACACACACGGCTACATGTGTGTTTGTGTGCGTCAGACTCTGTGTGTGATTCTGTGTGTGTGTGTGTGTGACTGTTTCTGTGTGAGTATGTAAGTGTATGTGCAAGTGTGTGACTGTGTATGACTGACTGTGTGTGTGAGTGTATGTGACTGACTGCGTGTATGTTGACTGTGTATGAGCATCAGTGTGTGACTGTATGTATGTGTGTGAGACTGATTCTGTGTGTGACTGTGTATGTGTGACTGTGTGTTGACTATGTATGAGCATCAGTGTGTGACTGTGTGTGAGCATGACTGTGTGGCTGTGTGTGAGACTGTGTGTGACCGACTGTGTGTTGACTGTGTGTGGCTGTGTTGACTGTGTATGGCTGTGTGTGTGTGTTGACTGTGTGTGTGCATGGCTGTGTGGCTGTGTGTGAGACCGTGTGTGACTGTATGTGACTATGTGTGTGCGACTGTGTATGAGCATGGGTGTGTGACTGTGTTGAATGTGTTGACTATGTGTGTAACTGTGTGTGACTATGTGTGAGCATGGGTGTGTGGCTGTGTGTATGACTGTGTGAGCATGTGTTTGTGACTGTGTGTGTGTGACTGTGTGTGTGTGTATGACTGTGTGTTGGCTGTGTGAGACTGTGTGTGTGTGTGTGTGTGTGTGTGTGACTGGCAGTCTCTGCATGAGGGGCCATGGTACACAGGGCAGACTGGACCTGGAATCAGCACGGGGCAGTGTGGCTGCTGACCAATGCCTCGGAAACCCAGGCTTGTGTTGGTGTGACAGCAGGAACCTTGACCTCATGTCCGTTTGCAGTTCAGACAACACACCACCTGCCAAAGCGGCATTGCCCCCGAGGAAGCGATCCCTGGACCGGTTTCCTTTCAGGGTTGATACCGCTGACCTGCACCAGCCAGGGGACACGACTGTGAACTGCCCACTGTGGCTGTGTCCGCCAGACGAGGCCTCCCTCCCAACCACAGTCGGTGACCACTCAGCAGTCAGAGCCCCAACCGTGTCCCCTTGTCCCCACTCTGGGCAGGGCCCCTGGCAGGAAAGGCCAGCAGGCTGCCCAGGTCACTCCAGCCCCAGTGGAACTGAAATGCACAGACTGGGGGCAACAGAGGAAGTGACAGGAGCATGTGCTGACTCGGTCACACGCACCCTCTGACACAGCGGGACCCCGTCCTGCACTCGGCCAGCAGCTCTCAGGACGCAGGCTGATGTCACACGTCACACAGAAAGCACGGCCTCCCTGTTCTCTTGTCCTCGGTCTCCATCCAAGGCCTCCCTGTCACAGGTGCTGTGGTCTTCCCTTTCTTGCCTAAAACGAGCGAATGTCCCTCCTTCATGAAACCCCCCACGCCACCAGTCAGATCACGTCCACGCTGTCTGACGGGGCCAAGCTTCCCTGCTCCCCCCAGCGCGCCCTGCAGACGCCCCCTGGGGCCACCGGTGTAGACATTTGGACCTCTCTGTTTTGGGGAAAGTTACTCTTCGTTTGATTTTGTCTGTTTCCTGCTATTGTACAACTGCACCCACTTGGACACGTTCTTCTGTTTCCTGGCACTACGTATTCTACGTATGTTCACTCACCTTATCCTCACGCAGTCTCTGGGGGTGGCACTGTTTTATTGCCCCGTTTCCAGGCGAGGGTCCAGGTGAGGGTGCCTCCGGCAGGTGCTGCGGTGGCGGGGCCTCTCCCTCACCTGTGTCCCGGCGCGTGTCTAGGCTACACGGACGTCCCGCTCATTCACGCGTGTTCCTGCTCTGCGGGGAGCACGCTGGATCTTCAGACCAAGTTGGACAAATGATGTCTTTGCAACATTGTTTCTCCAATTTGAGAGCGTGGTTTTGCTCTCCACGTATTTGTCTTTTCAAATGTCTGGCAGTAATTTTTTATGGTTTGTACATAGAGGCCTTGTTAGAGTCATCCTCATGTACACACTGTCTCTCCTGAGGCTACCGCCATTTAATTTTGCAACATATTTTCACAAGTGCATAGACACACCGTTGGATTGCGGTGACGGCTTTCCGGCTGTACATCTAGGTCTAAACTCATGTTGTATGCATGAAGTACGTACGGCTTTTTGTCTGTCCATCACGCCTCAATCAGGTGGTGTACATAAAAAGAATCGCTTTTTGATGTTGACTTTCGATCTGGCTAACTCGTGAAACGGCCTCAGTAATTCTGACAACTTTTCCGCAGACTGTCTGCACTCTGATTCTCAGACGACCTTGCTCTGGGCAGCAGTGAGCACGTCCTTCTCGGAGGAGGGACCGTGCGGCCCCGGGTCCTGGCGCTCCTGCGTTAACAGTCTGGCCGACTAATGGCTTCCTGGTGTCACAACATTTCAGCTCAGAAGGTTTGTTGTGTTTTATAAAAAATATATATTTGGTTGACATCATAAAATTGGATCGCGTGAGTAAGAAACTGGACTTAGTGAGAACACAACAGAACGTTTAAAAGTGTATTCATTTTTTAAAAGAACATTTTACTCATTTTTAGAGAGAGAGGGAGGAAGGGAGAGGAAACGCCAATCGGCTACCTCCTGATGCCCCCCACCCCCCGGGGTCGAGCCTGCAACCCCGGCCTGTGCCTTGACCCGGAGTCAAACCCGCAGCCTTCTGGTGCTTGGATGACACTCGGCCAACGGAGCCTCACCGGCCAGGGTTATTCATTTGTTCATCCAACAAATATTGACCCCAAATAGTTACGTGCCTCACATTCTTCTACACATTTGTGCCACAGCGGTGATCATAACGAACAGAGTTCCTGCCTTCACGGAGCTTACGAGGAAACACCCCAAAATTACTCAGTAATGATGGAGGTGGGGGAGGGGAGCACTGGAAAGCTATTCAGTGAAGAATCGCAAGATTGCAGGAATCGCTGGTATCTCAGCCTTCCGTTTCCCAGCAGTTTAGCCTGACGACTTATTTATTGGAAATTAGTGCTTCTTTTATTAATTTCTACGGTCTCGATATGAAGGTGAAAATAAGTGTTTCATTTAATTAAATCTCTTCACTTTATTTTTTGCTTGATTTTTATTAGACAGAACTCTTCAGTATTAAAATGATATAATGTTTAGCATTGTCTGTTTTCATGTTCTTTTATGTCTGGGAAATTATATTGTCCACATAGATTTCCATGATAAGCTATTTCGTTGACCTGACATTGTGTCCACTTCCTGCGTTAATATAGTCACCCCTACTGAGTGTTTGCGGGATAAAGTCTCAATGATCATTTCGGAACTCTGCTTCTTCTGCTCACACATCTCAATATCAAGCAGTTATGAGGTTTGAAATTATTATTTTTTCTGCCAATCAATTTATCGGGCGTGGACACGCGTCCCCACAGCCAGCTGGGGTGATCTGCCCACGAGACGAGCCGTCTGGGCGTGGCAGCTGACCACCTGCGAAGGTTCCCCAGAGGAGAGGAAGTCTTATTTCCTTAGTCTGCGATGTGTTCTCAGGCGATGATTCATCCAATTTTTAAATAAATTAGATTTCCTACAACACGCACTGTTCAGCATTTTGAGATCGCGCAGGGATCGGGAGTGTTGTGGAGCTGCCTGGCTCACGCCGTCCGTATTTCCTTAGTAAGTGGTTACAGAGCAGCGCGTCTGCGCCTCAGACGCGTGAGCAACCCCTGGAGGAACACAGGGTGGCTGGAGGCTCAGGCAGGAAGGAGGGGGGACGGGAGACCAGAGGGGGACGCACAGAACCCATACACGTCACCTGTGTCCTCGGCTCACTGCGTGTGAACAGAGGGGATGCCCAGCTGCTCCCTCCTGGGAAGGAACACGAGGCCGAAACCCCCTCTCTTCATCTACTGCTCTCCCCCCTGTCCTGTTTGCACAGACCTGAGTGAACCCACCCTTCCCGGGGGCCCGGGTCTCCTTCACTGTAGACAGATGGCTAACGCCTTCTGTATACACGTGTCTCCCCCGCGTGGGGGAGAGGGCAGGTAGACGCCTCCTTGCTGAGTGTAATACTTTCTGTGTTGGGTTTAATTCGGAAAGGTTGCGGTCGTTCATATGTGCATAGCATTGCGCAATTGGTAAAGCACGCTCACCTGTAAGACCTCTTCCTTATTTGTAAAACGATGAGTCGTGTCCTACCCGGCGAGCTGGGGCCGTCTGCGAGGTCAGCAGGAGGTGAAGGAGAGCAGGTGTGTGCTGGGGCGGCCTCGGCTGGTCTCCCAGCCAGGTCAGCCGCCGCGGACCCCGTTTTCTCCATGACGCCAAGGGTCTGTGCGTCTGTTCCCAGCGGAAAGTGCCTGAGTGGCCATGAAGGGAGGCGTGGAAGCAGACTTTCTCACTGTCCCCCCACGTTCTCTCGACGGACCGTCTGTGATCTTCTATGTCACTGTCCGAAAGCCCGAGAGGTGGGACTATCGAGACTTTATAGGTGAGGGAGCTGAGGCTCTGGTGATTCATGCGCCCAGGGACCCGCCTGCCCGGGGCCAGGTGAGGACCGGCACGGGGACCCTGAGGTCGAAGGTCACGGGGCCTGTCTTCCAGCAGGCGCTGATGCATCACCTTTTCCGTTGCCCCAGGTTCCTCTCACAGTTCCCGTGCCTCCTGCTCTCCCCCCGAGCCTGAGTGAGGACCCCTAAATCACAGGATTGGAAACTGTCAGGCAACAGCTGATTGATTTCTTGCTGCCAGAACAGAAAAATGCTTTTCCCATTCCCCGTATAGATTTTCAGGGGAGCCGTGCGGGTGATAAATGGCCGGCACCTCCAGGGCCTCGGTGATGAGTCTGGGTGCCGCTCAGACTCTGGGTGGACTGTATCTGATCTTCCAAAAATGCAAATTAAATCCATATTTGCGTCATCCTTCACCCGATGTCAGCACAGCTCTCGGACAGGAAAACTGCAGGAATAGCAAGAAAGGAAATGTAAGATTTGGAGCCTCTTGTAACCTTGTTGAATACGCACTCTGCACAGAGGCCGCGGCGAGGACACGCATTGCTCACACGTCGGGAGCAACACCTTCGGAAAACTAGCGGGAAGAGCGGGCTGGAAGGTCTGAAGGGCCTAACGCCAGACAGTCTGCCCCACAGAGAGAAGCGGGGGCGTTCGGGAGACAGACAGCCACGCGGGCTGTTTGTGAGACAATATCCACAGGAAAGGGCCGCTGGAGCGTCAGAGCCCGGCGGAAGACTGATTGGGTTCTCTCCTCACATTGCTACGTCGTCCTCATTTTAGGACTTTCTCGGACATTTATGTCCTCTCGGACTGTCCTGGTGGGTTTTGCCAGGGCTGAGCCATCTCGGGAGAGAGTCCCGGGAGCAGCTGTGGTCTCTGCAGGCCCTGGCCTCGTCCTGCCCCGTGGAGAAGGAGGGGCCCGTCGGCTGGAGGCGTTTGAGGCACTGTCACCTCCCCTGTGGGATCTCCTGTCCTGTGTGTGTTCTTTCCCAAACTGCGTTCACTTCTCAGCCTTTCAAACCCTCGTAACAGCATTTCTCACCGTCTCCAGGCACTGCTGGGTGGAGGGCATGTGGCTGAGCAGGGGCAGAGGTCGGAGGTCCTGATCCGAGGCCAGGCCTGGAAGTCAGAGTCCTCTGCCCCTGGTCCCACCAGGAGCGTGACAGTGGGTTACCGCGAGGCCGAGCCCCTGGTGTGTCTGGTGTTGAGAGACCGTTGCAAATGTGACCATTGGAAGGTTCCGTGACAAGCCGTCTGCTGCAGCACGTTGGGACGGCGGCGGTTTTGAATGGACCTGTTTGCTCAGCGCGTGAACGAGGCCTGTTGGGTGTCTTCCTCCCGCATCAGCCGCAGCCTCGTTCCGTAAGGGCTTCAGGTCGTCCCTGGGCACCTTTCTGATCTGCAGTCTTCTCTCCTGCTGTGCACGCAGCCTGGATGGACACAGAGGTGCGCGCGCGCGCGCACACACACACATACACACACACACACGTGCTTTACGGCAGTGATCTCCGACCCTTTTCGTCTCACAGCACACATAAACTGATCACTACAATTCTGCGGCACACCAGAAAATACAGCATATTGTTTGCCGATCCGACAGCAACAAAGAAGATACAGTCTGATTCCTGCACCCCGAATGGCTGCTGTCACTGTTTATTTGACAATCTGAGCGAAAAGAGGTGAGTGCCCCTCAGGTGCTGCATGTTTTAAAAATCCCCTCGGCACAGGTGGGACATCGCCGCTGTAAGGCGTTGACGGAGATGAGCCTGGGACCCAGAGGCGCCGCTGGGCTGGCGGGGGCTCCGCTGCCCCCGTTCCTCCGAATGAGCCCCGCGCTGTCTGCTCTCTGCCTCCCAGCACCGTGCGTCTCCACACAATACGCTGTTTGGTGTCCACAGGGTTTGGGCTCATTCAAAGGAACCCCACTGTGTGCATGCTTGTGAAACTTGTTTCTTTTTACTCAACCTGTTGGGGAGATTTTTTTCCCACACGTGTCATCTACACAATTGTGTCCTAGAAACGAACAATTTAAAGAGTGATTAGCAGTGGAATTACCCACTTCCAACTAAATGGACAATCCATACTGCCAGAGAAATTACCGGCGGGGATAAAAGCCGCGATTATACCTGGTTGAATAGCAAGCAGCCTTGGCAGAGGGCTGAGGGCTCACGCAGCTTCCGTTCTGGAAACTTCAGTCTGATGGCTGGAAGCCTGGATCCACGGCGCTGGCCCTCTGAGGCCGCACCTGTCTGTGCCGTCCCCGAGCGCCCGCCCCACTCCAGCTCACCCTGCGGCGGGCGTCCGTGCCGGCTGGTTCCCGGAGGAGCATCTCCGGTGGCGCTGAGTGGACAGCGGTGCTCAGAGCATCCCCATCGTCCTGGACGTTCCCGGGGCTCTCAGCCCTCTTCCTGAACCACGAGGAGGCAGCGCTCTCACCGGGAATGGACCGAGCTCCTGTTTCTGACCAACGGCCCAGCTCTGCAGCACAGTCTGCAATGGGTACTTCTGCTCTCGCTCCTAAATGTGGGGGATCGTGGGCTTTGGAGTCTGGAGGATCTGGGTTGAAGCCCTGGACGCCCCCTAGTACCTCAGTACCCCTTCTTGGGATCTCGACCTATGTTTGTCAGCCAAGAGGTGACAGCCATGACCTTGGGCTTCGGTGGTGGACGGATGGGGTACGGGGGTGTGACTTGCCTGTGCCCCGCGCACACGCGCACACACACTGTGGTAGCTGTTACAACGATTACTGATGTTAGTGGGACACACGGGTGGTCAAAGCTGAAACCAGGAGTCTTTGTGTCCAACCAGGTTTTCTAATGGAAATAAAACTAATATCGTGAGTACTGACTTTGGGGTGAATTGAGACTGTTTTCTACTTTATGGACGAGGCGAAGACTGACCGTGCCCAGGGCAGACCTCGGAGCGTGCTCAGAGGCAGGGGACGCCGGGGAACTGGTTCCTTGGCGTCCAGCTTCTCTCCGGGTCTGTCTCCACCCTCACCATCATGCTTTTTCATTTGGCATCCTGAGGATTGTTTAAAAAACCAACCGAGTAAATGTTACAGAGCTCACTGGCCTTATTCAGTGATTCACGAGTCGGGTAGCACCCACCCAGCAGGCAGAGGGGGCCCCCGGGAGCTGTCCCGAACGGACAGTTTCCACAGGCGGAGGGGCGGGACAGGAAGTTGCACTAGACAAACGGGGTGGATTGCGGTGAGGCCACTTTCCCTTTAGGGATGGGAGGGTCCGGCAGGCCGATGAGCTCAGTGGTGCCCATCAGGTGGTTCCCGACTGACAGGTGGCAGGTTCCGTTCCTGGGTGAGCCCAACAGTAGTGAAGTTAAATCCTCGCAGGTCTAAGTTCGGTCGTGGAGACTGGGGCCTGCTGTCCTCTTTTTATCATTACCTACTCCTATTGCTTTCCTTTAAAAAATACAAGTTTTGCCCGGCCGGTGTGGCTCAGTGCTGAGCGTCGACCCATGCACCAAGAGGTCGTCAGTTTGATTTCCCGTCAGGGCACATGCCCAGGTTGTGGGCCCGATCCCCAGTGGGGGGCGTGCAGGAGGCAGCCAGTCGATGTTCTCTCTCATCGATGTTTCTATCTCTCTCTCCCTCTCACTTCCTGTCTCTCTAAAATCAATAAAGAAAAAAAAATTTTTTTTAAATACAAGTTTCCACATATACTTTAAAGAACACATCTGTATTGATCATCGGAGCTGGGCACTGGGGACACCTGGAAGCCTGGGGAGAACCCCGGTTGGCTCATCCCACCTTCGGGGGCCAGGCAGTGTGACGACACCGACAGATACTATTGAATTAAGAATTACAAATTGGGAAAGGCCAGGGAAGACAGGTCCTGGCCCTGACCGCTGTGGTTCAGGGGCTGAGTGCCGACCTGTGTGCCGCAAGGCCGCCGGTTCGAGTCCCGGTCAGGGCACATGCCCAGGTTGCAGGCTCAGTCCCTGTTGGGGTGTGTATCGGAGGCAACCGACGTTTCTCTCTTTCCCTCTCTTCCTTCCTCTCTATCTAAAAGCAATAAAAGAAAACACATTAAAAAAAAAAGGTAGGTCCTGAAATGCCCTCCCGAGGCTCAGCCGTGGGGGCCTGTCCAGAGGACCAAGCGAAGGAAGTACGTTTGGGTAGCGCTCTGAGGGCTGACAGAGGTGATGGCTGAAATGAGCATCCAACACACTGACGAACTCTTTCCCAGGAGAATCTTCACCTGTCTGCTGGCGCCTACGACGTGCCCAACCCCGAGGACAGCGCAGAGGGACCGAACACCACACGCCTCTGACGTGACCTCCAAACTCACCGCCACCACTTGCTGTCAAACGCAGGTCGGTCAGCACCCTCACTTGTGGTCTGCACGACAGGCTCTGTTCCCGCAGCTGGGATCTAAATCTCTGGAACCCTGTTTTTGAACCCCAAATCACCAGAGAGCTAAGGCGACCCTCCGATCGCCGTTCTGATCCCGGGGGAAGTGGTTTTCCTGAGCGGCGTTGCTGGCTCACACGGAAGGGTTTCGTCATACGCACTTCTACGGTTAATTCTCTGCACATTTAGCACACGGGTCCTGGGGAACTCCTACTGAACAGGTACTACAGGTGTTTAACACCCGAGGAGCTGTCCATTCACCCAAGACGCACAGAGCAGGGTGGTCCCGGTGCTCCGTGACCACCCTCTGCTTGCTCCCGTTCGCGTGCTGGCTCTTGTCACTGGCCTTCTCCTCGTGGGCGTGGTGGCTGTGGCAGGTGTACCCGTCACAGGAAGACGTGATCGTGTCGCAGGGAAGAGGAGGAGGCAGCCCACAGCTCCTTCACACGCTTTCCCAAACCCAACAACCAGCAGGGAGAAGTGGAATGACCACGCCCGGCCCAGACTGTCCCCGCGGCACACGACTCGGTGGAGGAGACAGGTAAGACAGAGGCCTGTCAGCGAAGAAGAGTGGTCGGTGATGGACCGTGATTTCTGAAATGCCCCGTGTTTACATTTCTCTTCTGCGCCCTGTTCTCAGCTATTTATCCTCTTCTCCCGAATGCGGATGCCTAGTGTCTCTTTTCTAGACAACACGGAGAAGCGCGTTTTATCTGCGAGAAACCAGCCCTGCTGAGTGTACGGGCTTCCCCGACATGCCAGCCCAGCGAGGCAGCAGCCCTGTCAGAGGCTGCCCGGCATTCAGAGCCCAGAGCCCTGAGCCCAGCGCTGGGATCTGCGTCCACACGACGGCAGCTGGGTGGGGACCTGCGGAGTGGGTGGTTCTGGGTGGTCCACCGCTGCTCAGCGGGTTATACAAGAACAGACGCCGCAGCGACCGGGCCTGTGACCCGCCTCCAAGGGCTCTTCATCCTTCCTCTCTCGTCCAGGAGCTCACTCCTCGGCGGACACCGAAGGAACGCAGCTGTGCCAGGCGCAGCAGCTGGCGCTGGGACAGGGAGACGCAGTTGGGAACGGAGGACACACACGAGTGTGCTGTTAGAGCCGAGGGGCCTGGTGAAGGACACCTGGGGCTTGGATCCTGCCATCGCTCTTCTTTTCTTTGTCTGCAGACTCTCGAACCCCCACGTGTGCCTCCCAGGCTGGATACGGTGGCATCGAACTGTTTCTCTGTCCCGTGTGCCGGCCAGAGACTCGCACGGTATCACCGAGCCCTCACAGCGCCCGTGTGAGTGGCCGTCATCCCACCCCCGACGGACCAGGCCGTGGGCACTCAGGGACGTTGTTTTTCCCAAGTTCACATTCAATTAAAGTAAATCTGTTAATATGCATTTAGTGTAATATAATATAAGGCTGAACTTCAGTTTCTGCAGTAAGTCTTGGCTTTCCCTAAGGAGGATGGTGTGCATTCAGAAGAGGAAACCAAGCTCGATGTCACAGGGCCGTGGGATGAGGACAGAATATTCGGAGGGGCGGGAAGCCTCCTGCAGAAAGAAGCACCTGTGATTTCCCTCTCTTCAGTGGAGGAAGTCCCGGGGCAGAGACTGCCACGAGGGGTGGACGAGTGGCCTTGGGAAGCCGTGGGGGAGATGGAACACGGGTGCCCGGGAGGTCCCGCCCTCCGAGGACGCCGCCCCTGGGCCTTTGGACGCGGTCTCCTGCCCGATGTCCTGTCCGTGGGCCGGAAACGCTGTGCCTTCGACCAAATGAGAGCTCGCATGACTCTGCTATCAGACTGAATTTTCTCAAAGTCTGTATGGAAACAGCCAGGTGGCAGCAGCCCGTGTCCGGGAGTCTTGTCATGGAGTCTTCAGCTTCACGAGGTTCCTGAAAATTGGTAACTTGCCAGCAGAATGGCATCTGGACGGCGGGGGAGAGCGTCGTGGGCGCAGCTCTCCGTAACCTGACGCCGAGCGGTGGCCGAGGCATCCTCTCCCGGGTCTGGGTGTGGAGCTTGGGTTCAGTGCCGCCCAGCTGTGCGAGCCCAGGCAGCTAATGTGGGCTCACGGACCTCAGCTGCCCTCACCGGCTCAGGAGCACCCTCGAGGTCTCTGGAGCACCCTTCAAACTCACCACGAGGAAGGGTACGTCGCCACCCACTTCCCAAACTGCTCCGTGTCCTCTGGAAAGTGGAATGACCCCTACAGCAGCTCCGACGCCTCACCTGCCCTCGTCCCCAGTGAACCAGCCCCAAGGTCCTTCTGAGGCGTCACCTTCCCCCGCTCGTGCGTTACTGCCTTCCTCGTCCCACAGGGCCATCTCCTGGCTCAGGATCTTGTTGGTTCTCGCCTCCGCTCTAGTAATGTCTAAATTATTCTCCCATTTTCAGCCTCTGCCTCTCCTTCCCATTTTCACTTGAGTTATCTGTCAGATTGTAGCTTCCATCATATTGCTCCTGTATGTGCCACTGATGGGAACTGCCCCTCGGCTGCAAGTAGACGGCAGACTCCACTATTTCATCGCTTCGTACACACTGCACTGCCCAGGTTTTAATTTCAAAACGGTCTCCCTCACTCCATCCCCTGGTTTTGAACACGGCAGGTACTCTCCACGGGGTGCCAGCTCCCTGCCCTTACCCCTCCTGCCTCTCATTCCCCAGTCCAACCTTCTCTCCCTCCAATGCCCTCCCCTCTGTCCTTGGAAATCTCTCGTGTCCCAAACAAACTGGCCCCTCTTTTGAGAACTTGTCCAGAAAGGAGTTAGTGCGTCCCCTCTCTGCTCCCTGGGTAGCTGCTATTTTAAGGGCTCCATCCAAATGATTGCTTTGCATAGGTCTTTGCATTTATTCCAAACAGTCACAGTTTTTAAAAGTGTTGTCCTTCCTCAGTGCCATGAATATGTTAGGCTTTCCATGTACATTATTGAATGACTGACCTTAAAAATTAGGCAACAAAGCGAGCACATCACACTCGTGTTATAAATGTGGAGTTCACGAGTTCATTTAATAAATGGTGATTGAAAATGGGTCATGTGACAAGTACTTGAAGTTGAAAAAGAAATGGGTTTGGTCCCTGGGATGGAGAGCATCTCTCTCCATCTCTGGAGGGCTGGTTCTCAAATGCTGGCTGCCTCAGGACCCCCGGTAAGGCTGGCGGAAACCCCGGCGTTTCTGATTCGGGAGACTGGGATGAGGCTGAAGAATGTGCATTTCTGTGTGTTCCAGGTGGTGCCAGGGCCGCTGGTGCAGGGGGCACACTTTGAGAACTGTGGCCCCGGACCACTAGCCCAGAAGTGACTTCGCGCCTCCCAGTTCAGGTGGACCCACTGCAGTGAGGGAATGTCATTTTCCCAGGTGTAACATTGATCACTGGACTGAATGATGACCTACTCAGCTCTAGCATTTTATTTATTTATTTATTAAAAATATTTTTTTTTCTCTACTGATTTTAGAGAGAGAGGAAGGGAGAGGGAGAGAGAGATAGAAACATCGATGAGAGAGAACATCGATTGGCTGCCTCCTGCACGCCCCCCACTGGGGATCTGGCCCACAACCTGGGCGTGTGCCCTGACCGGGAATCGAACCGGCGTCCTCTTGGTGCATGGGTCGACGCTCAACCATGGAGCCACACTGGTCGGGCAGCTCTAGCATTTTATATGTATCTATGAGTAACACCTTTTTAATGAATAAATAAAATCTAGAGATTTCCGTTGAACCGTTGACATTTCTGTCAGTGGTGATGTAAGGAGGGTGATGAAGAGATATTTTCGTGTGTTGATTGCAGGGTGATTCCCAGAGGTATATGGATTGTGTTCCAAGGACAAAGTACAACCCTTTTGGCCTTAATTTTGAATACAACCTTTTGTTGCCAGACATGGTTGATTTAGGAGGGAGCTTTTTCTGAAGGATTCTAATATGGGTAGAATTTGTCTGTTTTTGCATTCATCTGGGTGTGGACATAACAAGTAATTCACGGACTGTGACCTATGGACCATAATTTGAGCAGCAGCAGCTAGGGATTAATTTAAGAAATATTTGAGATGGAACAGATACAAACCCCAGGAAACAGATAGAATTTATGTTAATATGTCAGATGATGGCTCAGAGATGTTGTCATTTGGGTATTAAGAGGATAAGACCATTTTTTTCTACCATGGGGGACAAGGTCTGGGGGACTCAGGTCTTACTAACTTGCTGGGTGATCAAGGCCTTTGTCTAGGAGGAGGAAGGAGAAGGTGTCCTGTGGCTGCACTTGACTCCTGCCAGCATGCCATCGTGTCACCATTGTCCAGGAGCCTCACCAAGAATGTCAGGAAAGCAAAATATAGACTTTCAACAGGCCAAACTGATTTAGTTTCCCGAGACAGTAGAACACGGGAGGGACTTCTGTCTTCAGACCTTCTTTCAGGACATGAGAAAAGGCAATTCGGTCTACACATTGGAGACCCAACTTTGTACTGTGAAGAGCCAAGCTGGGCAGAGGATTCCTGTCATCTGTTCATTCTCTGTGTGTCTCTCTCTCCTCTCCTTTCTTTAAACTGTGAGCTGTAGAAATCACGATGGCCACCTTAGTCCCAGCACTAACTTCTCTGTGTCCATATCCTCTAGCCGTAGATCACCAGGGACACCTGCAGTTGAACATTTGTGTTTATTTCTCGAAGCCCGGAGGGAGAACCCACCATGGGAACTGTGGGGCATCTGGAAAGAACATGAGGAAGAATCGATAGGGTTTGTGTTCATGGTAGGTAATTTTGGGTGAGGGAAAAGCAAAAGGAATTCTGCTCGAGAAAGGATACTGCTATGATGTAGTGGAAATTCTATGGTTAATATCTTACTACGCCTTACCTATACGTTGGGAGAAATGAGCCGAGACTAAAGCTCCAATAGGAAAAAAAAAAAAGCAGCTGTCACACCACTCACATAGCCAGGG
Organism: Tadarida brasiliensis; assembly: GCA_030848825.1. NCBI lineage: Eukaryota > Metazoa > Chordata > Mammalia > Chiroptera > Molossidae > Tadarida > Tadarida brasiliensis. The sequence goes on along the minus strand of CM061267.1, from coordinate 100,522,177 downwards.
TAAGACTATTTGGTCATGTTTATGGTTTGGACAATGTTTATGATTTAGTCTATGTTTTAACAGGACTGCCTTGTCTTTTTCTTGTCCTACCCCCTTCACAGGATGGTCTTGTATGAGGTTCATGTTCCGCAGAATTGTTTATGCTGAGAACCACCCAGGCCTCGGGACTCAAACTGCACCTGTGCTAGTTCTGCTCATGGAACCCTCCACACGTCCTACTGTCTTTTGGGCAGTTTCCCTCTTTTGTCTTTCCACGCTTCATGCTGAATACATTCTTTCGCGCTGTCCTGCAGTTTGCTGATTTTCTCTGTGTGTGTATTTAATCTGTGGTTCAGCCCATTCAACTAGTCTTTAATGTTGGTTATTAGGTCCATGAGCTTTATTTGTTTCCTTCATATTATTACCATTTCCCTGACAAAATACTCAATCTTTTCTTTGATCCCTTTAAACATTAAAGAATGACTATTTTAAGGTCTTTACCTAGGAACTCTTATTTATGGATTCTTATATATGCCTTTCTAGACTTTATTTCCTTTGAATTTTATTCAAGTTAGCTGGTTGTTTTTGACTGTGTACCATAAATTGTGTATTTGGGAAACTGTAAACAAACAGTTTCAAGCCTAGAACATGCGGTCTTTGCCCAGACGGCAGACGCAGATCAGTCACTAAGTCTCACCTCTAGATGCCTCTGATCTCCTCAGCTTACTTAGCTGTGAATTAAGGGCCTCGGGTTTGAGATTTATTTCAGATCTATAATTAGTCCCACAAAGAAAGAAAAGGTCTAAAACCTGAAAATACCTTTCATTTCACACCGTTCTGTCCTTGGAAGATGTTAACAGTCTTTTGTTTTTTTTTTTTTTACAAGCCTTGAAGAATAGAGTGAAGCTTGTCAACATCATTGACAAAATGATCTTGCTTTGTGAAACAAGTGTGAAAATTGGACGTCCTTTAGCAGATTTTACTTTGTAGGTGAAAGCAAAAGGTATCTGACTTCCTTTCTCATTAAAGTATCGTAAGGTTCCTGCTATTTGTTTAGCAGCCGCTAAACGTTCTTCTCATGTTCAGTTCTTTCTGATTTATGCTCCTGTTTTGTGGTGTCATTTCCCCTTCAAGACTCAGGAGTGTTGATCCTACCCTGTGGCAAAGGAAAGTCCACTCGATAAACAATGGCCTTGGAAGTCTGCAGTCTGAGCTTCTGAAATAAGGTCTGACTTCACGTTTTAATCAATAGGGAGGGTGCGGGGAACATGGTGATGTTTGCGACATTCCTGACTTAATCAGTGAGTTAAAATGGTTTTGCTCTTTTAAAACCATAATTCAGAAGATACCCTCAGGTCCTTAAAGATTCTAAGACATGAAGCTCATAAACTTTTCATTTGCTGGAATCAGGAGAAGCCTCCAGCACACTTTGACGGATAGGTTTCTACATTTCAAGTACCCATTTGGTACCTAACTCACTCCTGGCCATCAGAGTCCCCGCCATAACTCTGCCGGCTATCCGTGAAAAACTGCAGCCTCGGAATGCGGTGGGCAGAGGATGGAAGAATTTAACTGTTTCCTACCCCTGTCATTACCGAGTGAGAAGCCAGGCCAGGACCACACGATGACAGGGCTATGTGGGGTCCTATGCATCCCTGAATTCATTTACTAACCGTGCATTGACTACTCCTCTGTGTTGTGGAAATAATGAACACCTCTCTGAGGCGGGGTCCCCTGAGCGCGACCTGAGCAGTACATTAGAAGAGGCCGCGGACGACCTGGAGATGGAAGCAAAGGCTGGGTTTCAGCAGGGAGGCTGCGTGGGAGGAACAGGAAACAAGAAGGTGTGGCTCGACCACCTGGAGGAAGGGGTGGAGAGGAGACCACGTCCGGTGCCCTGCAGGCCCGGGCAAAGAAGTTCATACTTATTCTGAGAGCAATGGGAAGCTGAGTACGTTTAAGAATCTGGGGTCCCGTTCTCGTTTCGGAGAGGTCCCTTTGCTGTGAGGAGCACGTTCTGTAGGACGTGAGCAGTGTCGGGAGCAGTTGGCCTGGGTGAGTGGCCGTGGTCTGGGCTAGGACGGTGTGAGGGTGAATTCTGTCTGCCTGGCCAGACGGTGGGACCAGGCTCGGCGCGGAGGCAGCTCTGGGCCAGGACCTTGGACGCTGCCATGTCCATGGTTGATCTGGCTGGTCCTAGGGAACTCCGTTGTTGACTAATTCAGTGTTGATGACAAGAATCACGCTTGTGAGAGGCCAACAAAAAACATTGTTACCGAACAGAAAGGGATCGTCCACCCAGTGCTGGCAGAGCAAACTCTAGACAGGAGAATCCCAGCGGAGAAGACTGGATATTTTATTATGAATGGTGCCACCCAGCAGAGCGGGAAGCTAATGCTTAACAGCCCATGTCCCCGGTGCAGGGTTCAGGGCAGCTGTAAGGGTTTGGGGAACAGGGAGGCGGGAGCACCGGCGGGGAGGTTGTAAGTGGAGGACCTCGCGGCTGGTCCCGACGGGGAGGCGGCGTCAGCACCACACCTCCCTGGACAGCGCACCTGCGCCGCTCCAAAAGCGTTCCTGCGTTCAAGTTCCGGCCGTGTCTCAGTCCTTCGGGTCCGCGCGTCCGTGTGGCCAGGGCAGACTTTGGTTCCGGATGTAGCAGGAGATCAAAGTTCTGCCCCCTGCGCTGCCTTCTGCTGCAAGACTGTGGTTTGGGTCTGTTGTCCATGAAAAGTATCACCTTAAACAGGACAGAACCATTTCGAGCCGCTTCTGTTGGTACAATATCACTCTCTTTGAAAGAGGATTTTGCTTGCTAAGAAAGTTTAGAGTTGTTTGAGCGAGAGCAATAACAGATTTGAGAAGAAAAGTCGGTGAGCGCCTGGTTTTCCTGGGAGCAGGACCAGGAGAGGTGAATTTTGCGGCAGGCTGGCTGGGCAGGAAGACCCCCGTCAGGGCAGGCCCTGTGTTCCCTGCCACTCTCTTCTCCCAGGGCCCACACTGGGAAGGAGCCGAGATCTGTCCTGGTCAAACACTGGAGACCAGGCCTGGTCCCAAACACAGAAACCTTGGGCAGGCTACTACTTGTTTGCTTTTTAAGAAAAAGAAATATCCAGGTATCAGTGTTCCTTTTTTTTTTTTTTTTTTTAAGGCAATTAAAAGAAATGCATTGGCAATAATGGGATCATGGCAAAAGTGAGAGAAATAAAAAAAAAAAAATAAAAGTGCAAACTAGAGGCAGGTTCATGGAAGCACATAAAACTCAGAGCGTGAGGTGGGCGCATTCCCAGACGTCCTGGAGACCCCACCTCAATGGGAAAGCACAGGCAGGTGTTGGAGTTGTCTGTCTCCATGAAGTACCACTTTCCAGAAACAGAGCCATGAGCAGTTCATTCCACGTGGCCTCGTAAGGGCAATGTGGTGTGACAAAGAGATGCTTGGCTTTCTGTTCTTTTAGACATTAAACCAACGCCGTGGTCGAGTGAGCTGATCTCCGTGCGTGAACGCGTTGTGACGTGGCTGCCTGCCCTGCGGTGCCGTGCATCCTTCAGGTGCGGTGACCACCTGCCCTGCATCCTGGCCAGCTCCGGAAGTCCTGCAGGTGTGCCTTTCTTATTCAGGTGAGCTGAGATGCGTACGTGGTGTACAGAAATGCAGATCCGTTAGCACACGCGTTGATTAACTCTGGCTTTTTTCCAAACAGTGGTCACAGAGTCCCTTTCCCATAAATGAAATGTTATGATTCCAAGACCACACTCTTCTGGGAGCATTGGAGGCAACATGTGGAGGTGATGAAACAGAAACTGGCTCTTCGGTGAACATTTCTTTTATCCTCACCCGAGGACATTTTTGCATTTATCTTCAGATAGAGCAGGAGGGAGAGAGGGGGGAAGAGAGTGAGAGAAACATCGATGTGAGAGAGACACATCGACTGGTTGCCACCCACACGGCCCCAACCGGGGCCGGGGACAGACTGCAACCGAGGTACGTGCCCTTAGCGGGAACTGAACCCGGGACTCTCTGGTTGTGGGCTGATGCTCTAACTGCTGAGCCACACTGGCCAGGGCTTCAGTGAACATTTGAAATAGCAGAGCTGAGGGCATTTTCTGCCGCTGCTGCCCGAGGCTGAGGACGGCAGGTGGAGACCTCCTCCTCCGGTTCCTGCGCGGGGCCAGGTGTCCTCTGCGGGTCTGGGCGGGAGGGGGGATGACTCAGCACCAACCCATGCTCCTCGAGCTCAGTCCTGCTTCTCTTCCCCCTCTGGTCGAATTCCAGCACCGTGTCCGCCCAGGTGCCCTTGTTAACAAACAGCCAAGACAGCACACCCTGATCCGTCACGAGCTAAATCTGCAAGCGTATTCACAAGAGTCTGTAAATATGATGTGGGGATGTGTATGAATAGCCAGAATCAGCTGTCACCAGAAAATGTCACCCTGCGGATGCTGTAATCTTTAAGATATCTTCTCTGTATTCATTTAAAAAATAACGTACAAAAAAAGTAAAACGCGGCATAGTTCCTGTTTTTAGGGTTCTTTGCAAGATATGTCCAAGTATGACCACTTTACATAACAGGAGGGTTAGAGTATTTGATTTTCTGTTTCATCTTTGTTGCGGAATACTCTATGCCCTCCTTACACTCCTTGCATTGCTTCGACACATCGCCGTTGCTTAGATATTGCACTCACGTTAGGGCTGTCTCCAGGGGTCACGGTCATGCTGACAGAAAGCTGTGGGTCAGCTGCAGCTGTGCCCCCTGTCCCTTGTGCTCCGGAGCCCTCACTAAGCAAGCAGCCCTGGTCAGGGACCCTGTCGTCTCGAGGAAAGGGAAATGGAAGAGACGTTGGAAGCAGGCCACGGCTCTCAGGTCTCTGCTCAGAACCACCTGCGTCCTCTCTCACCTGGGCGAGCCATCGGGAGGGCCGGCCTGCCGTCACCAGGGCAGGACGTGGAACCCGCCCCGGGACAAGAAACAGGTCCTTGGGCACAACGCAGTGGAGAGCAGCCCACATTCTCCCGCTGGTTTGGGGCAAACCCATCGTGTTCGAAGGGAGTGTTTAATGTCCAACTACATTTTTTTTTTGGTATAATTTTTTTATAATCTGTCTGCTGTCCTTCACCACTTCTTAGCTTCCTTAGTTAAAAAGTGTGAATACACGATGTCATCGTTTAACTGGAAGGATCAATGTCTCCGGTGAGCGGTGCCGGGCGTGTGGACACGTGCTCTGGGACTCCGCCCGACTCAGAACAAGGGGAGGAGAAGGGACACTGCTCTGTGGGGACTGTCCTAGCCGTCTCGGGACATTGCAGCTGAAGGGGACACGGCGGCGTGAGACCGTCTCCGAGGGTAGGAAGAGCCCAGGGAGCAGACTGCGCGGCTCCGCGGGGATCCGTGCGTCAGGCGGTGCAGCTGCTGCTCTCCCACTCACCCAGAGTGACACGCGGTCGGGTGACTTAATGCTTTCCGTTTCAGTCCGCCTCACAATCATTTCTAAATTCGTCTGAACACCGGAAGGCGCGGTGCGCAGGAACTGCACTGACTTCCCAGTGGGGTGTTTTCAGGGCTGCATCAGCGTGGGTCAGAGTTCACTGCTCTGATGAGCTGTCCCAGCTAAACTTCTCAGTGATGACTCAGGCTCCGGAGACAGCAGCCTCTTCACAATTTCTCGGTCACTCGAGGACGTGGGACCCCGCTCCCGGCCCCCGCGGCCAGCTCACGGCCTTCCCTTGCACTCTGCCCAGCAGCGCCCTCTGCCCTGCGTCCCTTTCCAGCACCTATGCCCCGAGTGCCCGTTTGGGGACACGTCCTCACTTCCCGTCAGTGTGAGGTGGTTTTGCCTGGTCCTCGATGCTCCCACCTGTCCTCCCTGCCTCACAGTCCAGGCCATGCCTGCTGTCCTCTGTGTCCCTGTGGTTTACATGTGAACCTACGACAACGAGGGTCAAGTTTTCAGACCCAGGGGTGATGGGGTGGGTATGAAAAGAAGCAGATTGTACCCTGGCCGGGTGGCTCATGCACCAAGAGGTTGCCGGTTCCATTCCTGGTCAGGGCACATGCCCGGGTTTCTGCTCGATCCCCGGGGGGTGTGCAGGAGGGGTCCATGGTTGTTCTCTCTCGTCTGTTTCTGCCTCTCTCTTCTTTTCTCTCTAAAATGTAAATATATTAAGCAGAAGCAGGTTGTGATCTCAGGGTGGATGCTGGAGTGGTTTAGGGGTGAAAGTTACTACTCGTGAGCCGAGGGCCTTGGGACACCGAGGTGCTGAAGTTGTCACGTGGACCTGACCTTGGCCACGAGGCCGGTGGCAGAAAGGCCCCAGAGCCCCCGACTCCTCCTGTGCGAAGAAGGAGAAAACGTTCTAAAGTTCTCTGTATACTGTTAGCAAAACGTGGCACACGTAACAGTGCAGGCTGTTCTGTGTCTCTTCGCAGCGTGTGAGTGCACAGGTCACAGCCCTTCCGTGGGGCTCGTTTCCCCCGAGTCCTGGTCGCTCTGCTAGAGTCGCAGCCCCTGCCCCTCGTCCCTTTCCCCTTCCAGGCGTGTGTTTCCCTCGCGTGGATCACTTCCTGTTCCACTCGGTAGTCGACCTGTTTGTTCTGGGTTCTACAAGACTGCAATTTTCGGAAGCTGCAGCTTTTGCTTATTGTGTTCCTTGCTGTTCCCTCAAAGCCTAGAGCGTGCCTGGCACATAATTAACGTTCATTATTGTTTGAATAAATGATGTGGAGAAGGGCATCTGTATACTCATCTTTTGTCTGCTGCACATCTAATACATTTTAAATTTGTTTAATCATCAACTGTCAGACTTACCTTTTGAATATCAGAAAGCTCTCTGACCCGTTTTAATCTGCAGATTAATCGGAGTCTTCCGTAGTTAATGAAATAATTCAAGTGATTTTAAGGTTGGCTCATGCTGTCCTGTGGCAGATGCATTCGCTGTGGTTGGTGTTGATGGTTTTTAAACTTCTCCTAAGACCTTGCTGCAGAAATAATTTCTAAGAGTATAAAAAGAGCATCCTAGCACGTATTAACAGATCATCACATTTGTACAAGGGAGTTCTTAAAACAGGAAAGAAATGGTGCAAAACACCGATGACCCATAAACTCGCCTCCTTAGATTATCACCGTCATTTTAGTGCACACACACACAGACACACACGTGCGCATGCACACACACATACACAGACACACACACACACAGACACACACACACACAGACACACACACACACACGCAGACACACACACACACACATGCGCGTGCGCGCACACACAGGCACACACACATACACACGCACACACACACACGCGCACACACACACACACACAGTCCTACATAACTGTGAGGGCTCCGTTGGGTTCACACTGTTCCTGAATCTTCTGTCACCCCCCTAGAACTCTTCCTGACACCCTAAATCCAGTTTGGAGCTGGAGGGAGTCCTGGCCGATGCCCAGGGGCAGCAGCTTTTCTGTTGGTCTCAGAAACAATTTTCTGGCAATTCGTCTTATTAAGGAGTCATGCGTGTCGATTCCGGGCCATTTTTTAAAGACATAAAAGCAGTGTAAGTAAAGAAAAAGTGTCCTAACTTTGCAATTCAGCAACGACATTTATACCTCTTAAAAATGCTTTGGTGTTTACTTCTAGAAATGCATTAATATATTTTTGTACCCATGTGCGTATTTTCACAGAATTGGGGTCACCTGGTGCAGCCCGTTTGTAACCCACGTTTTTCATGGAACAGAAACAGTGCACATCTTCCTATCCAGTCGATCTTTCTCTCCATCGCCTCTCTGCCGTTGGTCACACAGCCCGTGGAGTTGCTGAGAGACGGCTGCACAGATGCCCCAGGATTGTCAGTCTGGCGCTAGATGAAGCCTGGAGGGCGACGGGTCCCCCTCCTGTAGTCGGGGGGACTGTCCTGGCTCCCGTTGGGCCTCCAGCTGTGACTTACGCTCTGGAGAACTTCATCCAGGAGAGAATGGAGACCTTCCACCTCCACTCCCCGTTTCTCAGGCGGTGTGGTTTCCACCCCACGCGCCGTGCAGCGAAAGGCCGTGTCCGCGCCCCTGCCCCCACCTTCTTCCTCGGCGTCCTCGACAGATGCGCCCCTGTCCCCCCACCTTCTTCCTCGGCGTCCTCAACAGTCTCTCCCCTGCCCCCCACCTTCTTCCTCGGCATCCTCGACAGTCTCTCCCCTGTCCCCCACCTTCTTCCTCGGCATCCTCGACAGTCTCTCCCCTGCCCCCCACCTTCTTCCTCGGCGTCCTCGACAGATGCTCCCCTGTCCCCCACCTTCTTCCTCGGCATCCTCGACAGTCTCTCCCCTGCCCCCCACCTTCTTCCTCGGCGTCCTCGACAGATGCTCCCCTGTCCCCCACCTTCTTCCTCGGCATCCTCAACAGTCTCTCCCCTGCCCCCCACCTTCTTCCTCGGCGTCCTTGACCATCGCACAGTGGGCACGGGCCAGCTGCCACAACACATAACACCCGAAACACTCTCCTCGCCCTGGATTACACGTGTGGTTTGTACTGCGGTTATGTGGGAATTACAGATCAAAGCCACAAGACATCATTTCAGACACAGGTGCTTGGTGGAATTCATGACTGCGACATTGTGATGCCAGAGGGGCTCTCGTGGCCAGTGCTCATGGAGAGGACTGTCACCGTCCCCATGGAGGCCCCTCTGTCACAGCCCCCAAGATTCACAGCCACCGGAGCGGCACGTCCAGGCACAGAGCACAGAAACCCTCGCACGTCACACCTGGATGACGCACAAGAGAGCCAATAGCAACCACATTTGTCAAGTGACAAATAAAAAAGTAAAAGTCAACGAAATAAAGCCAGCCAAGGTCGGTAGACAGGAGCATGGGTAAGGCAGGTGTGGCTCGTTCAAGGGCTGTCACAGGAGCAGACACGACTCCCGGCAGAAGCAGGAAGGAGGACAGGGCTCAGCAACAACGTGAGTGACCCCGGTCAGTGTGGACTCACGTGCCGTGTCCACCTGAGTGATCCATGGGACTTGAGCCCACGACCTCTAACATGAGAACGCAGTTTCAACCAGTTCACGGACCCAACCATTGGACAGCACAGGAGGAAAGCAGAAAGCGAGGAAATGACCCGAGTCGGTGAGGGGGACACGGGAGAGGAGGAAGCAGACAGCTGGTGTGGTCCAGGGCACCAGCCAGATGGGGGGGAGAAGGGGCTTGCCACGAGGAGAAGCACAGATTCACGCAGCAGAGCATAAGGACCAGAGGGAGGAGAGTTTAGAAAGTGCTGGAGGGCAAGGAGACATTCACTGAGTGGGCTCCTGAGGCTGGGGGACCATCAGGGCCAACTCCTGTGCCTGTAAGTAGCCGGTCTGGTGAGCGGGGGGCGGGCCCACAGGTGAGCGTGGGGCGGGTCTGCAGGTGAGCGTGGGTGCAGACTGAGAAGAGAGTGCGGGAGCGGGGCGGGGGGATGGACGGATTTGAATTCTAGGACAGCAATGCAATCACATGGTCCACGCGGTCAAACAGTACTACAAGAATCGCGGTGAATATTCACTGGAATTCCTGTTCCCCGACGTCTCATTGTGAGGTCTCCCTCCCTAAGTGGCTTTCGTAGCCGGTGCTGCTGGTGTTTATGTGCATAATTTCCAGACATCCTGTTTCTTGGGATGTGACCCTCGGCTCTCGCTCTGACTGCTGGTGGGGAAGGCGGTGTTAGCTCGAGTGAACCAGCCACACGCAGTCCCCTCCCTTTAAAATGCTGTCATAGTCTTAAAACACGTTACAGTGTCATTTACATGATGTGATTATTACTGGTGATCTATAAAGCTGACCTATGGTTGGGTTTCCTTCCTTGCATTTTCTCCTCTGTGACCTGGGAATGATGAAAACGAGATCCGGTCTCGTGGGGTGCTAGGACAGTAAACCTGTGGACGTCCAGAGGCTCCCGATGGTGTCGGACTCGTGGCTCAGTGACTGTCAACTACTTTCACTCTCAAAAAACACAGGAGAAATCGACAGCACTCAGGCTGAGTTCCAAATTTCTTTCATTCTTTTAAAAAATCCTCACCTAAGGATATGTCTCCCCCACCCCACGGATTCTAGAGAGAGGGGAAGAGAGAGAAACGTCCGTGTGAGAGAGAAACCTTGATCGCCTGCCTCCCACATGTGCCCGACCGGGGTTGGAACCCGCAACCTGGGCACGTGCCCTGACTTGGAATCAAACCCGCGACCCCTTGGCGCTCGGGAGGACGGGTGCTGTGACCCTCCGAGCCCCGTGGCCAGGGCGAAGTCCCAATTTTTTGACCTGACACTGTGCACTTAGGCCGCACTCTTGCTGCTGCTTCTTTTAAAAAATAAATAAAAGATTTTCCTTTAAAAAACAGCAACAGCAAGGCTGTGAGATGTCAGAAACCACGCCGCCTTGCACGTAAAGGTCACCGAGACGTCCCGCGTGAGCCGTGACGAGAACGCCCAAAGCCTCCTCAGCTGTGCTTTATCGCCCTGACCTTTCCCCCGCCTCAGCTGAGTGGTTCCGCTGCGTGGAACTGGGCGGCGCGGCCGGCTCCTGTGAGAAGGAACCCTTCCACGCGTCCGGACGGCCCGCCCCAGCGGCAGTGTGATGCTCGCGGCTGAGGCTGTGGGCTTGCTCGTCAAAGAACCGCCATGGCTCTGTGTGGGGGAGGAGGGGCTGGAGCCTGGGGGTGCAGGTGTCCGGGCCAGTCTGATTGAGGGGCCTGGGCCGGCCAGTCACAGCTCCACGGGGGCCTGCGACTCTCAAGGGGATGAACCCAAACAGTCCTAACATCTGCGAACGTTCTGAGATCCGAGTCTCTCCCACGAGAACCCACACATATTGGCAGCATCCAAGCCACAGGCACTCGACGCGCCGCACTCCGAGGGCTCGTGTTCAATCCTGGGAACTTCTTTCCAGTTACCGGAACGTCTTTAAAACACCTCGCACCACCACTACCGCGAGAAGCTCACTCCTGAGCAGCTGTGGTCCCAGAACCACAGCGACAGTGTCACCGTCTCCGAGGGCGCGCCCCTGGCTTTTCGGACTCCTCGGAAACCCCCGGTTACTCTAGGTCACAGGGAACCGTTCTATTCTCTTCAAAGCCCATCTGTCTAAATTGCGTCGTTTTATTTGCTTGTCCACGTGTTATTGTCTTCTCCTCTCACTCGGATTCATCTCCATAATGTCAAGAATTCGTGTGTCCTCTTCCCTGTGTATTCCCGTCGCCTAACACGGTGTCGGGGCTCAGTAAACGTCTGCACAGCGTATGGTTGTTGCCTTGGGACAGAGTTTGTTTTGCACTGACTGTTGCCTCCGGTGGCTGGGCCGCGATAGGTCCAGATGTGGGCTTTGAGCTCGTCTCTGTCATTTCTAGGATCACGTGTTCTCTAAAGATGGGTAGATGTCTGCAATCGCTGATGTTTAACATTCCCCAGGTTTCAGGCAGAGTGTTTGTTTTTCTAGAGTACCTGGTCCCCTCTTAAGCTTCAGACCTGCAGGTCCCAGTGACTGGAGCACGTCGATGCAGACATGAGGCAGCTGCGTGGCGTAAAGAAGTCGTAGGACGGCAAATACCACCTAAAGTTACCTCTTTATCTACAAAAGGCGTTTCCGCTCAGTCTGCATCTATACCTAAGTGCCTGTCATGAAATGTCCCTTACCGCAGGCCTCACGGCTGTTCACGTGAGGACCGCGTTAGGGGAGAGGATCCCAAACATTAGCATCGAATGTTAACGCTCGATTGTTCTCAGGCTTCAGTAATGTAAGCCAAGCAGCCGTGTTCATCTCTGGCTGCACCGCTGCTTAGGTGAGACAAATCCCTTGAGGCTGGGCTTTGGAACCAGGAGTATGATTCCAGTGTTAGGATACATCAGAGACTTTTACGTGGGGCTGAGACATGCTGATGTTTTTCTTATTAAACACGTTTCGGTCGATGAATAATGCATAACCCCCGGCTGTCAAGTCGGGAGAGAGTAACGCCCCAGGAACTGAAATACAGGGCCGGCTGGAGAGAGGCTTTGGAGCTGTGTTAGTGGAGGAGGGGAATGTGTTAAAACAGAAAACTATCAAAAATAAATAAAAAGAAAACCTTGATGTATCAGTGGAATTGTACCCGGGAGGGAAGGAGGGGCAAAGGAGAAGCTGGAATGAAGGAGAAGCTGGGATGAGAGAAGCCACAGAAGTGGTTTATGGCGAGAATCCGGGGGAGGTACTAGGGCACTGGGGGGACGGGCTGGAGAGGAGCCGGGAGAGGGCGATGACTCAGTCCCCGGTGAGCTGTCCTGTGCGTCCGTCCTGTGCCGGGAGCTGCAGGTGACGGGTGCTCAGCCTGGCAGGCTGGGGTGCGCCCAGGCGGCTCCATCGGGGAGGCTGGGAGGAAGCACACCGCAAAGCTGCAGGATTCGGGGTCTGGCCCTGGGACGCTGGGCATCGTGGCGTGACTGTGTGCCACGGGCCGCGTGGCTGTGGATGGGTCAAGGTTCCAATGAATTCACATAGTTTTCTGAGTAGAACACGAACAAGAAGATCCCACCTGGAAGGGGTGAAGGCCGAAAGGAGGGGAGGAAACGGAGGAAAGAGAGAGTTAGCCGTGAAGGCTGAGATCTGGGCGGCTTCTCGCCCCCCACCTCCTCCTACAGCCCAGGGCTGCACCCACCGCTCAGCCCAGCAGCAGGAGACCTGCTTCCAGAATGTTCTGCTCACGGGGCTCCTCTCAGAGACGCAGTGCACAGCATCGCCCGGGCCAGGTTGCTGCCAGCGCTGCCCAGGATGGGCCCAGCTGAGCCCCCAGGTAGACTGACCTGTCCCCGACGTTACCCACAACCCTGCAATGCGTCCACTGGGGAAGGGCAGCCTGTCTGCGTGGGCGTGATCAGAAAGACACAGCAGAGCGAGAGCGGTGACTGAGGGGACTGACTCTGCACTGTCGTCCCAGGACAAGTAATGACTGCAGGATACTGTCCCCTTTTGTGCCAACAAGACCCCAGCACCCCGCCTCCTGGGTGCACATCCCCCTTTAAAAATGAGGGGGATGGACCGAAGACAAGCGGGGAAATGAACGCTCTGCTGTCGTGAAACGGGGGATGCTGGTCGTTTTTAGGACAGTCACACAGTCAAACCGCAGCACGACCCTGCTAGCCGGGAAGACCTTCAGCAAAACAGTAAGGAGAAGAAACCTCACTACGATACTGAAAAAATGTTTCCATTGATTTTTGTAGAGAAAGAAGAAGGGAGAGGGAGAGATAGAAACATCAATGTGAGAAACATCGATGGGCCGCCTCCTGCACGCCCCTCCTGGGGATCGATCTCAAACCCGGGCACGTGCCCTGACCGGGAATCGAACCAGGACCTCTCAGTCCACGGACGACGCTCCATCCACTGAGCCACACCGGCCGGGCCCCACCAAAACATTTGTAGCACTGTTGTTTCCAGTAAAATAAAATTTCCCACCAGATGGCGTTGTTTTTTTTTTTAATCCTCACCTCAGGACATTTTTGCATTTATCTTCAGATAGAGCTGGAGGGAGAGAGGGAGGAAGAGAGAGGGAGAAACATCGATGTGAGAGAGACACATCGAGTGGCTGCCACCCACACGACCCCAACCGGGGCCGGGGACAAACTGCAACTGAGGTACGTGCCCTTAGCGGGAACCGAACCCGGGTCTCTCTGGTCCGCGGGCCAACGCTCTAACCGCTGAGCCACACCAGCCAGGGCCCGCATGGCGTTTTAGTCAATGTTACACTAGGGCTCTGGATGGAGCCGTCAGACCGGAGGCCACGCATCTGTCTAGCGGGGACGCACCAGCTTCTCAGTGATGTCGTGTGTGCTGGTCTCGCCGTGACCCAGCACCTTCCCCGACGCACTGGAAATGAAACGACCTGCAAACACTCCCCTCACTGGTGCTCACTGAAGACGCGAGCGGTCCCCTCCGCACTCGGTCATCCTGAGGACACAGCACAGGGATGCACGGAGACGGGGTGAGCTGGAGGAGGAGCCGACGGTTACAGCAGCAGGTCCCAGGTTGGTGAGTGTGCACGCGGGAGACCAAATCCTGAAGAAAGGGTTCTTAGTGCATCCTACCCTCTCAGCACGACGCTGACCGCAGGGGCCAGGGTGGGTGCCGTGCCCGGCCCTGAGCCAGCCCCGGGGCTTCTGCACCGCAGGAGGGGCGGGGGTCCCAGGGGAGAGCCCCACACCAGAGTGAACATTCCCTTCACTAACCAGCACCTGGGACTCCTCACTCATGTCAAAGGACACAGTTCTTCATCTAGAAGCCGGTGAGGAACCCTCCGGGGGACTGGAGGAGGCTCATCCCCTGGGGACTCTGCTCAGAGATGTCTGTTCTCTGCAGTTTCTTATCCCAGGGCCCACACTGTCCTCGGCCCACGCACCTGCTCAAGGGGTGTGTGTGTGTGTGTGTGTTTGTGTGTGTGTCTGTGTACGTCTGTGTATGTGTGTATCTCTGAGTGTGTATGTGTGTGTGTCTGTGTGTATCTCTGTGTGTGTCTGTGTCTGTGTGTATCTCTGCGTGTGTCTGTGTGTATCTCTGCGTGTGTATGTGTGTGTGTGTGTGTGTGCCTCTGTGTATGTGTGTATCTCTGCGTGTGTATGTGTGTGTCTGCGTGTACATGTGTCTGTGTATTTCTGTGTATGTCTGTGTGTATCTCTGTGTGTGTGTGTCTGTGTGTATTTCTGTGTATTTCTGTGTGTATGTATGTGTGTCTGTCTGTGTGTGTGTCTGTGTATGTATGTATCTCTGCGTGTGTATGTGTGTGTGTATTTCTGTGTATGTCTGTATCTCTGTGTGTATCTGTATGTGTGTCTGTATGTATCTGTGTGTGTGTGTGTCTGTATGTCTGTGTGTCTGTGTGTGTATGTGTGTCTGTGTGTATTTCTGTGTATGTCTGTGTGTATCTCTGTGTGTATCTGTATGTGTGTCTGTGTGTATCTGTGTGTGTGTGTGTCTGTATGTCTGTGTGTCTGTGTGTGTATGTCTGTGTGTTTGTGTGTATTTCTGTGTATGTCTGTGTGTATCTGTGTGTATGTATGCGTGTGTGTGTGTGTGTGTGTGTGTGTGTGTGTGTTTCTGTGGGGCTGCATGCTGGGTGAGGGGTGGGCACAGAGAGGGCTTGAACATTTACCTCTGGAAGGCTCTCATGAAAGGTTGGATTTTTGCTTAAAAGTGGCTCACATTAAATTGGACATAATTGCATGTATTCAGTACAACAATTTGATGTCCTATTTCCAAGCTCACCCTTTAGTTTGTAAGCAAAGCACACAGAAGTGGGTTTACAAATGCAATATAAACGCGAGCGCTGCATCTCATTGCAGGACAGCAGAGCCTAAGAGGGGATGTGCGGCCCTGCCTCAGTGGGATGTACTGTTTAACTGAGATAAGGAAGGAGCGAGCAACCCCAAAGCCAGGACGTGAGGCAAATACTAAAATGGGGGAGGGTGACCTTCTTGGCTAACACCCCTGGCTGAGGCGGATGCCCAGGGGTCCCGGGTCAGTGCGGGCAGCGGCTTCGATCTACAGGAGTTCACTGCTAAGGTGAGCTCCTGTCTGGTGACCCTTACACAGTTCCCTACACAGCAGACATTTCTCACCAGTGACTAGTCTGGGACACAATGCTTAACCCCTCCACCTGCGGGAAAATGAACCGACCTGAATTCGTTTCTCCAACGCCATGGAGCCAGCGCCGGAGGGATGGGCGCCTCGCGGGAAGAGAGCCTGTGTGCTGAGCCCCAAGCTCGTGCCAGGCAGTGAGAGCGTGACAGAGCCGTACACACGCGATTCTATTCAGTCTTCCCAAGGACTACACACATGTATTCAGACTCTGCGTTTATAGATGAAACTATATTCCGGGTCATAGGGACACCAAAGACCAGTTTTCTCACACCCAAGAATGACAGGGACCCAGGGCCGCCCTCTGGTCCCTTTAGTGCGCGAGCACAGAGAGAGCCACCCAAGTGCCTGGGGGCAGCGAGGTGTTCGGACGATAACTCATGTTTCATCTCTCAGCGTCCCAGGTAGGGACCCCCGTTCGCCTCGGAAGAGGAGGGGCTACCTGTCCTGATTCCAGGACTAATGGTGTGCGCACAGAACACAGTCAGAAACTATCCTCGTGATAAAATCGTGGCGCACTTCCTCAAGTGGCCCGCTCACAGGGGAGGTCACCAGTGGGTGAGGAGGGTGTTCACAAGCAGGGGCAGACCCCTTCCAAGGCAGCAAGGTGCAGAGCAGGACTGAGCTGAGGGCAACGTTCACAGCGGCCTACACAGAGGGTCACGGGAGAAGGAAACCGAGGCATCCGCTGGGTTTTGAAAGTTTATCTGGACTGGAGGGCAAGGAGAGGGAATTAGAAGGACTCCACGGATCTCAGCACCTGCGGGGCGGAGAGAGACTGGGGATCACGGCACCGATGGGCGAGGAGCAAAGGGGCCTGCGCACAGTTGGTGGGGTTGTAACCGGGGCAGCCGCGGTGGAAAGCAGTACGGAGCTTCCTCAGATAATTAAAAACAGAGCTGCCTTAGGACCCAGCAATCCCACTTCCGGGGATTTATGTGAAGGAAATAAAAGGAGGATCTCGAGCGATGGCTATACCCATGTTTGCTTGGCATTTAAAACGGGCGTGTTGAGAAGGAAGGACCCAGGAGAAAAGGAAACCCAAGAAGTTATGTCCGAGAAGGAACCCTTTTCTAATTAAGACAGCGTTTTGGGGACAGCGTCAGGGCCACCCTCTGGATGAACTATTAGCGCAGAGTAAAGACTGAGACAGCAGGGGCCCGTGCTGTGGGCCTGGCTTGGAGGAGGTCACGGTGAGTGGGACCAGCCCAGAGTCTTTGGTAGATACATGGCAGCAACCCTGAGACCTGCAGATTACGGATGGGGAGGTCAGTGTGATTTTAGACCCCAAACCACCCAAATACAGATCGACATGAATCTGGGAGGGTGCAAAGAAGCAACCGCTTCCCTGCAACCCCAGCATCTCAGTTTGCAAAGTCGACAGTGAGTGAAGAACTAAAGCTCCATTCTACCGGCCTGCCTGTGGGCTGGCATCCGAGCGTTCATGTAACCTCTCTCATCACCTCCAGTGTTCCCGTGCATCGGGCCGTATGTCCGGTTCTACAGAGACACGGAAAAATGTGTAACGACTGACTCATGGCTCTGGGGAATGTGTGTCCTCTGTGGAAGGGGGAGAGCTTGGCCTGGGAGGCGCCGTAGGAGGGTGTGGTCAGTGCCGGGAGCACGGAGTGTTTGAGTCCGTGGAAAAGCAGCAGGGAAGCCGGTTTTGCAGCCAGCTGAGGAGTCGGACGAGTCAGAGCTCCAGCCTCACCGCCTCAGGAGAGCCTGCCATTCCTCCGGTCGTCGGAGTTCCATCTCACACCTCAGACGATGCAGTCACTCACTTAGGTGATAAACTCAGTGATTTTCCCACACGTGAGTCAATATCAAGAAAGAAAATAATATATTCTAATGAAATACAGTAGTTTAAGGAAAACAATTTGTTACCTTCTAACGGCAGAATTTTAAATACGCTTCTTAAATCTGTGTTCTAATTTACGACAAATCAAAAGATGTCAACCTGCCAGCAGAGTGTGGGTCCCTTCCTCAAGGAGCAGCGAGTGCAGCCAACCCAGTGGTCCCCCCCCTCCCCGCCCCGAGCATCCCAGTGGCTGAACTGAATGATTGGGAGAATTTGACCCTCAAAGTGTAGATCCTTGGGCCTTGCCATAGACTTTCTGAACTGGAAGTCCAAGGGTAAAGTTCAGATCTGGACTACAAAGCCTTAGGCCGTGGCTGGTGTGGCTCAGTGGGTGAGCGTTGTCCCATGCACCGAGAGGTCACGGGTTCGATTCCCAGTCAGGGCACGTGCCCGGGTTGTGGGCTCCGTCCCCAGCATGCAGGAGGCAGCTGATCCATGTATCTCTCCCGTTGATGTTTCTCTATCTCCCTCTCGCTTCCTCTCTTTCTAAAATCAATAAAAACATATCTTTAAAAAAGACCTTATGAGCAAATACGGACGCTCAGCTAATGGAATGACCTGTGTTTGAGGAGAGCCTGAGAATCTTGGACTCCAAGCAGGTCCATGGTTATTGCTGTGGTTCCTACAGACTTTGATCTGCCTCGGCCTCGGGCGTCTCCTGCAGACTGCTGGGGTGCACAGCTGGCAGAGGGGTCTTCCTGACGGCCCTCTGACGATGCTGCTCCCTTCTCTGAGTAGCTGGGGCTCCTCTGATCTACCGACTGCCAGAGACACTCTCCCATCGGCTTCCGCCTTGCCTCGCCCCTCACACTGACGGCCAGGTCCCCACGCCTGACTCAGGTCAGCACGCTGTCCGTGCCCCTGACACCGTCCCACAACCACTCGTGCTTTCCCTGCATCCCAGTTCGCCCATGGAACCGTGTTCTCGTTTGTGGACATTATAAACATTTGATGTGCGAATAAATGAGTATTTTTCCTGAGCGGCCTTTTAAACAGAACACAGGCTTCCACGATCAGTACTTGAGAGTGCTTTTGTGGGGAAGTATTTGGTAGGCAGCGCCTGCATATTTGAAAGCATTCACAGAGGAAGAGAAGGTGTTGCCGGCCTTGGAAGACTTCAGAGGCCCGGCCCCGATCAATCTCCCCTAATATCAGCCGTCTCCCTGGCCATGCCCTCCTCAACCCTCCGGCTTTCAAGTTGCCTTTTATCCCAGGCAATTTGCATAGTGTTACCTAGATCTCTCAGTAGGACTGAGAGGGGAAAGCTCCGTCTTCTCTCCCGGAGTCAGCTCTGTGATTGCAAGGCCCACGTGGGGCTGGAGACTCCCACAATGCACGGCTTCGCCCCGGGCTTCACCCACTCGGGAGCGCCCTCTCCTTCGCGTGGAGTGCGGCAGCCGAGATGAAAGGCGGCTTTGAGCTGCAAATCAGGACGGAGCTGGCGCCACAGCCTCGGAATCAGAGCTGATCCAGCCGGGCTCGCGGGCTCGGAAAGGGGTCAGGGTGGCGTCTGGGAGTTGAGAGGGTGCAGCGGAATTTTTCATCTCCTCTAATAGTCTACAACTTGTCGTCCTCAAGCGTTCTCCTTTTCCCCCCTCCTTCTGTGTATCTTCCATCCGTACTTTATATTATACACAGAGGGAAAAAAAAACAGGTCAGAAACCTTCGATCTGGAAAAGTGACGAAAGAACTTGACACCCAGGATAACAAAATGCATTTAAATCATAACAGTTGTCATAAAGCCGAGGTCATTTTGCACAAAGAGGTAAACAGATCAATAGCTTGGGAATACGAAGCCCAGAAGGAGAAGCGAGGAGACGTGGAAATTAACAACCGATAGTGGGCATCTCGGTCAGCGGGGAAGTGGGAGCTGCTCGGTGTCTGGTGCTGGGGAGAGGATCTGGGCTGCACCCAGAGGTGCATGTGAGGACCACGGCCCAGGCAGATGCTGGGGGCCGAGGTGCGGCTCTGTCTGCTGTGGCCGCGCTCCCCTGCTTCCCCTGTCTCCGGTGGCACACCTGCCTGCCCGGCCTGACCCCTGACCCCGCCTCTGCTGCCACGTCCCTGTGAGCAGCCTAGGAGCTGCAGTGCACACAGACAGAGTTCCCCACAGCTGCCGGGTGCCTGCACTTGGCTCTGGCCTGCACCACCACATGTGTGTCTGTGGCTGGGCCCCGCCACCACACGGGCCTTTGCACACGGCCCCCTGCACACGGCCCCTGCACATGGCCCCTGCACACAGCCCCCTGCACACAGCCCCCTGCACACGGCCCCCTGCACACGGCCCCCTACACACGGCCCCTGCACACAGTCCCTGCACACGGCCCCCTGCACACAGACCCTGCACACAGCCCCTGCACACAGCCCCCTGCACACGGCCCCCTGCACATGGCCCCCTGCACATGGGCCCCTGCACACGGCCCCCTGCACACAGCCCCAGCTGAGTGTGCGCACATCACAGGCTTTGAACACCACCCCTGGCCACCTAGCCCTTACCTGCTGGATCTGAGGCACCAGTGAGGACCCTGAAGCCCTGCAGCCTCTGAAGGACCCCACAGATCTCTGTTGCTGAGGGCCATGGAGTTGTGGATGCTGTGGACATGGTGGCCTGAGACAGAGGCATTGTGTACCCCCAGACTTGGGGCTGCCACACGCCCCCACATTGGTCCCTCCACCCCAGACCAGTTCCGCAGCAGGCTCCAGCATGCCCCCCGGTGAAGGTCATCCCTTACGGAAGTCAGTCCATAAACATCGGAATAGATGACCACTCCTTCCAACCTACGGACAGCTCCGCCAGCCTACCGGGACCGTGGGGATCGGGGAGCACGACCCCACTAAGGAGCACAGAGACTGCCCATTACCCACCTAAGAAAGGGGGTACAGAAACTGCCCGATGAAGAATGCAAAGCAATTGTTCCGAAGATGCTCAGAGAACTGCAAGAGAGCGGAGACAGTGTAATGACATCACGGACACAATGCAAGAACCTAGACACGAACCGGACAGAAATCTGGGGGCTGGAGAACGCAGTCCGTGTCGTTGGATGACGGGGACGCGCTCTGAGAAAGGGGTCGTCCGGCGACTTTGTGCAAACGTCGCAGAGCGCGCTGACCGCTGGCCGTGGGCTCCGCCTCCCGTCCCGGCTGCGGGCCTGGACAGCACCTCACTGAGCTGAGCAGTGCAGGCGAGCGAGCGTCACACGGCGGGAGGTATTTGGGACCCTAAGCCAGTCAGCATTTTATTCTGTTTCCTCTCAGCTCTCCCTCAACACACTTTTAGAATCTGTTTTCTTTGATAGTTTAGAGAGAGAGGAAGGGAGAGAGATAGAAACATGGATGAGAGAGAAATATTGACTGGCTGCCTCCTGCACGCCCCCTACTGGGGATCGAGCCACAACCTGGGCATGTGCCCTGACTGGGCATCGAACCGAGACCTCTCAGTGCATGGGACGACGCTCAACCACTGAGCCGCACGGCTCCCTGAATACACGCTGAGCTCAGAGCTGCCCTCTGCTGGAATCAAGCTGTGCCTCTGTGTTCCACTCGGCGGGCAGCAGAGTCCCTGTGCGGGGCATCACCTTACCTGGCTGTGCAGGGCTTCTTTGAGCAATCCCCACAACGGAGTCAGCTAGCCCCTGCCCGGGGGTCTGCTGTCTTCAGCCTTCACTGTTATTGTGGAAACTGCTGTCGCTGATCTGACTGGTTACGTCCCCCCTCCCCAAATTCCCAAAGCCCCAGCGGACAGCGTTAGGAGATTCTTGGGTCATGAAGGTGGAGCCCTCACAAGGGGACTTGGTGCCCTTATAATGCTCAGTACATGCACCGTCCCTGTAAGTACAAATGTCCCCTGCTGGTCAGCACGGTGAGGTGAGCATCCAGACCCAGATGACGGTCGGGACCACTGTGTTAAGTATGAACGCCCACGTGGGTGGGGAGAGGCCAGGCATGGTGCAACTTCACGCGGACTGGGAGCCTCTCTTACTCTGGGCACCGTGAGGCCCTGACAGCACTCCCGCGCTCTGCTGATCGACAGCCGTCAGGGTGTGGGCGGATAGCTCACTGTCACTATCAGCTATATATGCAAACACAGAGATTCTCATCCTTCTTTAGTGAAAGCATGGAGCCTGTTAGGAGGTCTGCGGACACCCGATGATTACGGAAATGACTGGTCAGTGGGTGATGGGTTCTTACGGAAGCCTGGAGACTCGGGCCCACGGTGGTCGCTCCCCGTAATCACGTCCATTCCGCGGCCGGGAGCGGCACCACGGCCCACCGTGCTCTGGGGGGCCCACCCCGGCGGAGGGGCCCAGCCGCCTGAACAGGCTACGCCGTCTACTCCAACCTCTGCTGTCTTTACATTTTCCTCTTTAATATGGATGAGACAAAAGCCTGTAACCTTTCTAACAGGATAAGAAGGACGTGTTCTTTATATTCAGGGCAGATTAGATTTAAGTCAAGAAGAGACACAAGAGACAGTCATATAATTCACAGGCAGTACATCCACCACGGAAATACAGTCTCCCCTTGTTTTCCTTCAGAAACCTCATTGCTCGGTCTAAAAGTCACCGTGGAAAAGCCCAGCTGAGCTCAGCGCCCACTGTGGCCCGTGCCTGTCACCAGGAGCCGGGGTGCTGTAGCTGCAGTCTGTACCACAGCCTCACTTCTAAAAGTAGCGTGCTTCTTCTGAGTTTTGCAAATCTGACATCATGTCCCTCTGACTTCTCCGTCACGAGCTGGTCTCCTTCCGGCCACTCCCCACCCAGGCCATCGGCCTCACCCCCGCCAGGGCCTGAGTGACCACTGACGATGGTCGGATGCAGGTTCTTATACGGCCAGACGCCTTCTTCCGCAAGGGAGATAAACACCTGCAGTCTGTTCCACACTCGGCTTTCTCTGGAACGTCACCGGGAACGCGCACCTGCCTCTCCCTCCACCGCTCCCTATGCCGACTTCCAGTCTGCCTTTGTTTCCTTCCCACACTCCTGCCCACAGCCTTCTGAAAGTGAGGAGACTTGGAGATCATGGCCTCGATGCACAGCCTCCAATCGGTCGAAATCTCGTTTCTTAGCATCAGTTGGGTAGAGAGAGAGCGGAGTATCGGAAACGTTCTGCTTTCTAATTAGAAATGTTTGTAAAGGATGACTTCACAGCGACGATCTGAATTTTCTTCTGCAGGTGGGTTCCTCCCATGGCGACTCGGCCATTTACAGTAGCGACAGCTACGTGAGAACGAATGATCAGGAGAGAACAGTGACCGATTTTTTTTTTTTTTTGTCTGAACGCAATGCAGTTAGAATATCCCCACAGCTTAAATTATTTCCCCCAAAATCGAATGCACGTGACGGATGTAGACCTTCCCTGGAGGTCCCTCATGCCCACTCTCATCGAGCTATCCTAGCTCTCGCCCAAGGCTGCTGGCCTCCCAACAAGAAAGTCAATGCTTCTGGCCATCTGTCCTCCGACTTAGCCTCCGGCCTCTCCCGTGGCAGAATTTGTGTCCAGCCCACACGAGGCATTGGATTTTCTGGCCCCGGTATCATCTGGTCTGGTCTTGAAGAACTGCGGTTTGCTCCTGTGAAGGAGAGATAGGTGGTCGCCTCCGAGGACTCGTGTCCTCTGCCTGCATTCTTATTGATGGGCAGGGTCCCAGCAGAGCCGGGAGTTCTGGACGAGCGAGGGACTGAAGATCAGTACGTACGCCTGTGTCTGCCCCGAGAAGCCGATAGCTATCAGGTGTCTGACAGACTCATTTAAAAATACAAAACAAAAGCCAGTTTCTTTTCCCCAACGGGGAAATACAACCTGACACTGAGGGCTTTTTAAAGCTTCTTTTAGTTCAATAAACTGGAACACTGAAGGAGATCACGGAAGAACGAAGCGCACACGGGGACATTGTATCACAGGCTGACCCCGGAGATACTGCAATAGAGCGGATACTGCGGTAAACCGAGTCACAGGTTCTTCGTTTTCTTAGAGCACATAAAAGTTATGCTTATCCTGTATGCTATTCTACTTACAGCAATGCCTGAAAAAGCAGTGGCACGCCATCATTCAAAATACTTTATTGCTGAAATAAGCTAACCACCATCCGAGTCTTCAGCGAGTCGCAATCTTTTTGCTGGTGGAGGGTCTTGTCTCCGTGTTGATGGCGGCTGGCGGATCAGGCTGCTGAAGGTCCAAGTGTCTATTTATTAAAATAGGCCAAAAATAAAGTTTGCCACTCCGGCCGGCTCTTCCTTTCATTAATGATTTCTCTGTAGCACGCAATGCTGTTTGGTAGCATTTCACCCACAGGAGAACGTCTTCCCAAACTGGAGGCGACCCTCTCAAACCCTGCCCTGCTTTTCCAGCTCAGCCTATGCTATACTTTAAATCCTTCCTCGCTGTTTCAGCGGTATTCACAGCCCTTCCCAGGAATAGATTCCATCTCCAGAAACCACTTTCTTTGCTCATCCGTAAGGAGCAACCCCTCATCCGTTCAAGTTCCGTCACGAGATGCAGCAGCTCGGCCCATCTCAGGCTCTACTTCCGATTCCAGTTCTCCTGCTGTTTCCACATCTGCAGTCACTTCCTCCCCTGACGTCCTGACCCCTCAACGCCATGCCTGAGGGTTGGAATCGCCTTCTTCCAAACTCCTGTCAATGTTGATATTTTGACCTCTTCCCATGAATTATGAATGTTCTTAGTGGCGAGTCCTTCCCAGAAGGTTTTTAAAAAATATATTTTTTTATTGATTTTTTTTTTTTTTTTTTAGAGAGAAGGAGAGAGACATCCATGTGAGAGAGAAACATTGGTTGGCCGCCTCCTGCACGCCCCCTACTGGGGATGGAGCCCGCAACCCGGGCATGTGCCCTGACTGGGAATTGAACCGGGACCTCAGTCCATGGGACGACGCGCAATCCATTGAGCCACACTGGCCGGGCCAGAAGGCTTTTAGTTTACTTTGCCCAGCCCCATCTGAGGAATCATTGTCTATGGAAGCTATAGGCTTACAAAATGTATTTCTTAAATTATAAAACTTGAAAGTCAAAATTACTCCTTGGTCCATGGGCTGCAGAATGGATGCTGCTAGCAGGCATGAACACAGCATTAATTTTATTGTACATCCCATCAGAGCTCTTGGGTGACCAGATGTTTTGTCAATGAACAGCGATATTTTCAAAGAAACCTCTTTTCAGCAGCTGGTTTCAACAATGGGCTTAAAGTAGTCAACAAACCATGTTGTAAACAGATGAGCTGTCAGCCGGCTTTGTTGTTGCGTTTATAGAGCAGATGTACGTAATTCTTACGGGCCTTCAGATTTCTGGAGTGGTCAATGGGCAATGAGCACTGGCTTCCATTTAAAGTCACAGCTGCACTAGCCCCTCACAGGAGAGCCAGCCTGTCCTTTGAAACTTCGAAGCCAGGCACTGACGTTTCCTCTCCAGCTGTGAACGTCCTAGGCGGCATCTTCTTCCACTATGAGGCTGTGTCGTCTACACTGAAACTGTCGTTGAGGGTGGCCACCTTCGTTCATTACCTGGCTGGGTCTTCTGGAGAACAGCCGCAGCTTCTACGCCAGCACCTGCTGCCTCACCTGCACTTTCTGTTGTGGAGACGGCTCCTTTCCTTACACTTCCTGAACCTACCTCCAGCTTCCGACTCCTCTTCTGCAGCCCCCTCACCTCGCTCGGCCCTCACGGAATCGGAGAGCTAGGGCCTTGCTCCGGACCAGCACTGCCGTGGCTGGTTTGATCTATCCAGACGACTAAAACGTTCTCCCTTTCAGCACAAGGCTGTTTTGCTTTCCTATCATCCGTGCGCTCACTGGAGAAGCACTTCTAAGACCCTTCAGGAGCGTTTCCTTGGCGCTCACAACTGGGCACACGAGGCTCAGCTCAGCCTGTCTCGACTTCCGACACGCCTTCCCACCAAGCTTAGTCCTTTCCAGCCTTTGATTTAAAGTGAGACACATGCAACTCTGCCCTTCACTTGAACACGTGGAGGCCATTGCAGGGTCATTCCTCGGTCTAATTTCAATATTGTTGTGTCTCGAGGAACAGGGAGACCCGGGGAGAGAGAGGGGGGTGGGGGATGGCGGATGGATGGAGCAGTCGGAACACACAAACATTTATCTGTTAAGTTTGTAGCCTTACCTGCGTGTGGTTCACGCTGCCCCCCAACAATCAGTAGCAGCAGAGATCACTGATCCCAGATCACACCAACAAATGTGATAATAACAACAATGTTTAAAATATTGTAATACCTATCAGTGACCCAAAGACGCAAAGTGAGCACATGTTTTGGGAAAATGGTGCCAACAGACTTGCTCAAAGCAGGGATGCCACAGGCCTTCAATTTGTAAACAAACAGACAAACAGACAAACACAAAACCCCAAAACAAAAACGACGAAGCCCCAGCATCTGAGAAGCACAATACCATGTTATTCCTGTGTTCAGGGGACTCTGCAGGTGTGTCTTTCAGGAGAAACGCTCACCCCAGGACCACTGTTACTCTTTTTGCCTGTGTAGTAGCAATAAAGTTAAAAAAATAAAATTCCCTAACCACACCAACACACTTATTATTTGGTAAATGAATTTGGCAAAAGGAAAAATAAACATACATATGGTATTTGAAAAAAATGTTTGTTTAAACGTTCAGTAATGATGAAAGCACACATTTTGTGGTTATGTATTTATTATCTTTCTCTCCCGACTAGGGTAGAAGCTGTAGGAAGGAAGAACTTTTCTTTGTTTTATGTACTTGTGGCTGCTGGAAAGTACCTGGAAGTGGGTTTAGACTTTACTTTTCCCACTAATTAAAATTCTTCAATTCAATTTCAAATTAACGTGCCTTCAAACCCTTGTAATTTTATAAAATTATTTCAATATTTATTATCAATAAACATCATGATCTAAGTATATTTTTCAGCTTCAAGAGCATTTGATTTTTCAAGTTATTGAGCCATGGCTACTTAATTATGCAAGGTTGTTCATTAAGCCCAGAGGGTTGATCTGATATTTGGGTGTATACTTTTATATTACCCAAGGAAACCATTGATTAAAGCTCCATCGTAACATTCTTTACTTTGTTCACTGACGCTGGTACTGGAAGTGTTTGATAAACGGTACCGTATTCCACTGAACAAAATCATTGTGTAAGAAAGGACTCCCAGGTGTCCTTGGACGGGTTGTCAGACAGAAGCGCACAGGTAGTCTGGCCCCGAGCGCCCGGGTGAATGAGGCGGACGAGACCATCAGGAATAACGAGCCCTAAAAGAAACAGCCGGGCATTTCATTTGACTATTCGATTTAAAGCACAGGGCTTGGGGCTTTCCATCACCTATGCAAAAATTTCCCATATTTCACTTTTCCAGGAGATGTTTATGGGGGCTCATTACGTGGCAGTTACGCGGCTAGACATTGAGACCCTGGGCCTGCGGTGGACGAGCTCACCAAGCGGGTTGTGCGTGCTCACGGCCCACTCCACCCCACAGCGCACCTCCACGCTGTGCTTCTCCACGGTGTGTGGGACTGTTCCAGGCCTGGGACGTGGCCACAGACACGGCCGGACACGGGAGGAAGTAGGAGCGTTGCAGCAATACCACCGACGGACAGTCTGACGTGCTGTCAGAGAGAGAGAGTTGTGGGGCTGTGGGCTTACGGAGGACGGTGTGGGTGGGAACAGTGTCCGGGAAGACTGAAAAAGGTGGGTGACTATTGAATGGGTCCTGAGGAATGGGAGACATCTCCTTGCAGGGAAAACAAGAACAGACAAAAAGAATAAGATGCAAAACACAGTGGGAGGGATGGTGCCAGGGATGAGCTTGGGGGCTGGGGTGGGGCGAATGGTGAAAGACGCCCTGAGAGGGAGTTGGCACGCACAGCGGTGCCCAGCGAGGGGTGGCAGAAGCAGCCACAGCTGCCCCGAGGGGCTGGACAGCGCGGAGGGAAGGCTGGTCGGGAGATGTGACCTGGACCGGGCACAGGAGCCGGGCTCTCATGTTCCCCAGGTGGGTCTCTGTGTGTCCGCCTAAAGCCCTTGGCAGGCAGAGTCCTCAGCGAAGGAGGGTTAGGGGGAGGTGAAGTTAGAATGAGGGTTGTAATTTGAAAAATAAACAACAAACCAAATGAGCCAAGTGACTGACAGACACATCTGCACGGGGACATCGCCCTCGTAGACAAACCGTGTGCTTGTCCACACTTGAGAAGGCTACATTTCCTCCGGTCCAGGAGAGTGTGTGAATCGAGCTTTCTCTTCCTGGGAGTAGAACAGCCCCCCCTGTTTCAGGCTCGGGGCACTGGCTGTGGCACATCCATGTTCCCTTATGACCTGTGAACAGGTAGGTCAGCCCACCTGGGACTGCTGACAGCACAGCCTGGAGCCAGGTCCCGCAGGTGCCTGGGAGGGGCGGTGAGCAAACGCCCACGTGTGTGCCTTTCCATCAGGCACACCACTGGAAACATCTGTGACTGTGCCGTCTCCCCTCCGGTTTGCTCGTGCACGACTCTGGTCGTTACAAACAGGAAAGAGAAGAGGTGGACAGTCAGTGACGGAGGGGATGGTGACGTTCAGGAGGTGGGTTGCAGGAAAAGCCTGCTGGGGGCACGTTTGGCCGAGGATGCTGCTGGCTGGCTGGGGACGCAGACCTGGAGCCCGAGCGAGCTGCTGCCAGTCGGTCCAATCCATGAGGGCGCACGTTTGGGAGAGACACTGAGGCTGCCAAGACCTCGCCCTCCGTCTGTGGCTTCGGTAAAGAGCGACGCGTGACTTCTTCCTCACTGGGGTTTGTGGCACCTTGTCTTTGCAGGAGGCAGTGCAGCCCCCATTTTAAAGCTGGAGAAATAGAGACGCAGGGAGCGTAGACAGCCCTGCCAAGCCCGGGAACTGGTAGGCGAGGACCTTGCATTTAAGTCTTCTCAGTCAACACCATGGAGGGGTGGTCTTCCAATGAGGCTATTTTCCTTCTCAGAGAGCTTCCGAGGCTCCTCAGCGTGGGAACCGAGTGGTGAGCGCTGCCAGACGAGGGGATCCCCAGGCAGAAGGGCCTGAGAGCGGGGGACCCTCCGGAGGGTCAAAGCTCATCCAGAAACCAGCCTCTGCCTGACAAGCGAAGCGAATTCAGCGAACGCAAACATGCTGGAACCTTACAGGAGAAGCTGGGGCCCACGCAAGGGTCCACGGCAGGAAAGGGGGAGGAAAAACAGCAGCTACAGCCCCTGGGCGTCCACACCCACTCCGATTCCCCTAGGGGTTTACCTTTCGATGTCCACACTGCCAAGTCACCAGACATTTCTACCCAGAACCAGCTACTTCAGGACGTTAAACGCCTGTGCCCTCATCTGGGTGTGTCCAACTCCCCAACCCGCATCCGGACGGCCTCGTGGCTTTCCCAGGCCGGGGCGTGGGGCCGCTGTGCCTCTGGGTCCCTCCTACAGAGGATCAGATGATGTAGGCTCCGCTCCCCGTTTCCTTCGGCTCTTATCCACCACTTGAAGGGGAAATAGTTTGTGGAAGCTTGTGTACTGAGTGATGCCATTTCTTTAAAACTCAGTACAAGGCAACCTGTAAACACACAGAAAGACCGGACATCGTGGGGACGTGGTCCCCTCCACAGTGGGAGGGGTGCTGATGGTGTGTGTGTGTGACACTTTTAATTTTATACATTTTATTATATACAATTTTTAATGTTTGAATTGCTTTCATAATTTAAAACACATGTTATGCAAAAACAACAACAACGCCTAAAAGGCTGATTAAATATTTGAAAATGGATACATTGTATTTTTAAATAAAAGGAAGCTGTGATTTGGATTTTATTTGTTTAGAGCCGGGAAAGTTAAAAGCCCTTCTCTGAGCGCCCAGGTCCCCGGGTTGTGCCCGCAGGCTGGGCTGCCCTGGGCTAAGCTGAGCGCCCTGCTCTGGCTGTTTCTGAGCCCGGACCCGCTCCCCGCCCCAGCCTCACGGACACGCCTCGGTGACGCGCAGGTCCTGGGCTGGGACCCGACCCGAACCTGCCAGGGGAACCCAGCACCCAGCACCCAGGTGCACGGCGGCCACCAGACCGCAGGGTCCAGGAGGGTCCGGGACTACGTGATGGGAGCAGACTGGCTGAGATCCATTTCTGGGGCAGAAGACCGAAGTCAACCGATTCTGTAAAAGTCCCATTTTCTGCTCAGAACGAGGTTAAACTGCCGTGTGTTTGGACCTGGACTCTCCCACCGGAGCACTGACCCCAGCCCTGGGGGTGTTCTCTCCAGGGTCCGTGTCTTCCAGGAGGGAAGGCCGGCGACCTGCCCAGAGCTTGCGCAGCGCGGTGGCGGCAGAGCCACCGACGGGCCCGGCGGGTGGAACCCAAGTCCGCTGACCGCGTGGAGCCCACGGACACGCGGAGGTCGGTCAACACGGGAGGTCCGGCGCAGGACACACGTGAGACTGATCCCCACTTCCCGGCCTTGCAGGGCTCCGCTCGAGGCCTGCCGGCTGCCCCCGAACCGGGACCAGCCAGAACCAGGACCAGCAAACGGGGCCTCTTGGTGCCTCGCTCGGAAGCTGACCCGCGCGTGGAGGCTCCTGGAGAATCAACGCCTTTCCCCCGAAAACCTGCGGCCTCGGGCCTTGAGCTCACGCCCTTGGTGACGATGGTCGCACCCGGGAGACTAAGACAGGGTTAGCCTTCCTCGGCCTCGTGCACCAGGCCTCCGTGAGACCCTTGCGTTCCCGCAGTGCTGGGACCTGTTCACGCAAACTGCATGCTGCCCAGGAGACGCCGAAGTCACAGCAGGGCCACGCATTGCTCGGAGGACCCACTGGGGCGGAGCTGGGGCACATGAATCCACCGGCCAGGGCCGGCCACCAGCGTCACGCACCAGCGCGGGTACCGGCCACAGCATGCAGGCGCATTCACAGGCCGCTCTGTCCTAGGCGAGGCCTTGAGAGCCATGCACACACCCGGGCAGCCAGCCGAGGACACACTGTGGCAGGAGCTCACCCAAGCTTTCCCGCCAGCAAAAGTGAACAGAATTGGCGTCCCAACCCAGGGAATCTGGCTGTCTCACCATGCTTCGCGTTTAAATCTTTGTATCCCTCCTAATGCTCTCTGCCCTGTACGTATGTACATCAAATAATGACAAGCAGACACAAATGAAGCCAATGCCTCGTGTTTCGATGGCATGCAGCGAGAAAGCCCTGTGGACACTTCACGAATTAAGGCCTGCAGCATCAATCAGAAGTGCTGGGTGACGCCGCCACCTTCAGCGGCTTGGGGACCTGTGGCTGCAATCGTAGCTGTGGTGGCAGAGGCTGGTAATAGAATCCCGTGCTGTGCACTGGTCGCTGTAAGTTGTCAAGGTGTTGCGTGGTGAGTGGGTGTGCGGGGAGTGGACAGAGATGGATTGGAGAGGGACGGAGAAGCTCAGAAAAGAATTAACTGCTTTGCAAGCAGAGATGAAAAGAAATAAGGTCCCAAACCATGTGGCTTTAGATGGTGGAAACGATTGCTGCCTGTGCTCCCGGGATAGGCAGGTGTGGGTCTGAGAAAACCAAGGTAAACCCCACTGGGGGCAGGGACTCCTCCCCTTGCTCCAGATGCCCTACGCAGCTGCCTGCCGTTCAGAGACCAGCGCTGCAAGCACGACATCCAAGAAAGATTGTAGACTGGAGAACTAGCTGGGAAATAATCCGGGGTGTGGTTATTGACATGAAACTGCCTGGAAAAAAATACCGACTATCCCCAATTCTAAGACAGTTCTTTTCGTTTTTCACATCTGTGAACATCAGAGTGTAGTTGACTTTGTAAACATTTTTTTTCACAGTGGTACCTGAAACAGTGATGATTCTTACAACAGAAGACAGGACAGGACTTTCTGAGAGAACCGTATCGAAAGCAAAGCTAAACCAGAGCAAAAGGAGAAGAGAAAAAGAAAACAAAAACCAAAAAAAGCAAGCATGCCGGTAACACTGGAGTAACAATGCCTTTGACCGCATCGGCAGCACTGAGCAGGGGTCAGGCTGCAGAGCCGAGCAGCCACCCACAGCCATCAGGCCTCCCACACCCACATCGCAGGTGGCCTGGGGGAAGATGGAGAGGGACGAAACAGACTCTGGAGAGGCTGCTGGGCCTGTGACATGAGTTACACTCAAGGAATTTCTACGGGACAAGTGAGTGAGGCTTGACCACACTCAAGAGTCGACAGGCATCGACTGGTTGCCTCCAGCACGACCCAACCAGGGCTGAGGACAAACCGCAACCGAGGTAAATGCCTGTGACCGGAGTCGAACCCTCAACTCATTGGTCCGAGGGCTGACGCTCTAACCGCTGAGCCAAACTGGCCAGGGCTTGACCAGTTCTTTTAATTGATGTCACTCAGGGGCCACTGCATTTGGCAAGAACCACGCACATCACTTGTTCTAAACTCAAACTGCCACTCTGGAACCGAGCCCGGTCCCGTTGCTCGGGCCTCAGGCCCAGAGACGGCGCACACAGTGACAGTGGGGCCCAGAGGGGAAGCCTCCTTTGCAGGTGACGTCTGTGTGCAGGGGCTGGGCGATCGGAGAGCACCTTGCCAGGAGGCCGCTCAAGGTGCAGCTGGTCCAGGCTCCAGCTTATTTTGTGTCTCGCTTCAGCAGGCCAGAGCCGAATGGGGGCCAGGTGAGCACGACCTGGCTGAGGGTCCCTCTGAAGAGCAAACCCCTCTGGGAAAGCCCGAGCAAAACCTCCGTGAACTGTCCTTCTTGGTTGTTACTCATAATACAGAACATATTTTTTTCTTTGCATTTTTGGAGGACGCTGGCTTCGTTTACACGGCAGTTTTATTAAATAGGAACTACCTTCTGGTACACCCCCTGCCAGGAAATGAACCAGTTCCAGCACCGTCATTCCACCAGGATAGGGAACTTGCAAAATAAATGTCAGGATCCGGGATCTTCTGCACTGCATGGGAATGGCCTGTTTTTAGCCCAGACCTGAGATTTGTCTCCAGTGGCTGAAATCAGTGGGTGTCGCCTGATTTAGGACATGACTCACCGCGAGAGGCAGGAGGCCGTGAGCACGAATTCCAGCTCAGCTGGACGAAGGGGCCGCTGACCGAAGGCAGCATGTTTTTGACGCTTTCAGACCTCAGACAGTATTTTTCCCCCTTTTAACTGTTTTTAGACTTGAAGCAGACGTAGAATGAATTTCAAAAGACTGGACATGGATTTTCACATGAACGCACACCTGCTTGCCAGGACCGAGCGTTCTCCCTCTCCGGAGCACTGTCCCCGCTGCATGCCCAAGGCCGCCTCTGGCCGCTTTCCTGTCTGAATCTCCTGGGCAGGAGTGGGGGGAGGGGCCAAGGTTCATTCTGAGCCTTTTGTTTCTTAATAAACAGCTAAAATCAGTATTTCAAATGACAGCGCCCCAGTGGCCCAACGTGGGTTCCCTTCCGGTGCCCCCGGGGACCTGAGCGCGGAGCGCGGCGTGGACGTCACTGCGCAGGCGCCGTCGTAAGCACGAGCAGCCGCTGCTTTTCAGTGTCATTTCCCACGTCGACGACAGTCCCCAAACCAGCGTTTCCGTAAGAGGAAAGGAGGTGAGGAGGAGCCCGCAAGATTAAGGCTCAGCATGAAAACCCCTTGTCCTCGTTTTTCTCACCACGTTCTTATCCTGAGCGCCAGGGAGCGGCGGCTGGTACTATTTTAATATGTAAGATGCTGCTGGAACCACCAGGCCGCTCTTGTGCTTTATTGTTTTCTAAGATTTGTTATTTCTTTATCTCAGAAGAGACGAACTCATGAAGCGACGGTTTTTTTAACACCAGTTCCCTGTGTGCTTGGATGTGCGCTCGTTAAACGTGAACCCAGGTCCTGAGCCCAGAAATAACTACAGAGAGAAACGCTTCCTCGAAGGCGCCGGACCCGCAGCCGCCCCACTGGCACAGCACTAATAATAAAGCCTCTCTTACGGGGGCCTTTGGAAGTCACAGGGTCACAAAGTGCCTTGAAGGGAATCTCAAAGGGAGCAGCGCGGTCCGGAGTCACATCCAGACTCGTTACTGTCCCGACTGCACCAGAGTTAATGCACTGTGCGCACAGATGGGTCCTGTGCCCCCCGGGGGCCAGTGTGCTCAACGGGCAGAATGACCAGGTGTGGAGGGGACACAGAAAGGAGTTATGAGCAGCGGGGGTGCCCATGCCTCGGATTTAACGTATGTTGCAGGAAGCAGGGTTCAGGGCCTTGGAAGAGGGGGCGTCAGAGAGGACGGCACAGGGAAGACGGTTCCCTACTGGGGAGTGGAGGAAGCAGGGGGCCGACCAGCTGTCCTCTCCACGAGCTTGTCAGTCGTAACTGGTCAAATCTTTGTTGAAGAAGAAACTACAAGAGCCTTCACTGTTCATTTCCTGGGGTTACCTTCTACGCAGCCCCCAGGGAACCCAGCCACCTGTTTCATGTAAAGATGATCAACACTCCCTTCCTTCCTTCCTTCCTTCCTTCCTTCCTTCCTTCCTTCCTTCCTTCCTTCCTTCCTTCCTTCCTTCCTTCCTTCCTTCCTTCCTTCCTTCCTTCCTTCCTTCCTTCCTTAACAAAGCATCTCAGTGGAAGGCTTAGCTCCTTGTGTGTCCAGACTCAGACTGTAGGTGGTCAGGCCTTGACACTGTCCATGCGGACACTCTACCAGGGAGACCTCCTTCCAGGAGGGGAGGGCCCCCACCAGGAGTTAGGACCTGGTTCTCCCTGCAGGGGGCCTTTTCCCTGCTGAACCCCCGGGACTTCCATGGGTGTCACTGTAGCCACACTCCCCTCCCCCGCCTCCTCTGAGCACCTTAGGGCGACTGGTGCATCACTAATCTTTTTTGGGGGGGCGGTATCTACCATTAGTTATTTGTTTCTGGTATGGTATCAGTATTTCTCTTTTTCTGTATTATTTATCTCCATGGTAAGAAATTTCAAAATATGCTCTCTTATTTTCCTTATTATTAATTTTTTATGAGTCAGAACAGACTTTTTGAGGTCTCACTGAGTGCTTTTTCCCATACTAAAGTCTATATTTATTTTAGTCGGGTTAATTCCTTGAAGTAAGGAAGACTTCTCTGGCGTCTGCTGGATTATGAATCACTTCCATGGTTTCCTGTCCTGGCCTCGGCAGAGCTGCCCGGCCGTCGCTGGCCGTGGTCTGCTGTGGGGCAGGCTTCCCTTCCTGAGGCCAGCTGGAACCATGTCACTGGGCACGCGTCTGAGGGTGCATTAGGTAGCTATCGATCTCCACTCCGGTGCAATTTCCTGCTTTCCCATAGATTTTCTTGACCCAAGGAAAGGTTATCAGTCACCTAGGGGAGCATTTTCATTTAATGTTTAAAATTCTGCCAGTATTTTGCCAAGTTGTGTCCTGCCCTGTAATCATTTTGCACATTTCTTGTGACTGGAGGTAAAAATCACTTTTTTCCATCTTGGGACATCTTTCGATACAAAGTTCTTCTTGAACTGAAACCAATATGTCTTTAGCTTGCCTTCGAGGGTGGCTGGGCTCCCTGGGGTCTGCGTAGAAGGTAACCCCAGACATTGTGGAAAAAGAGTTTATCCATACGACAACCTTAAAATTAGTTTGGAATGTTCCCACATGCCCACGGAGTTTTCTTGTTCAGTGGAGCTTGGCTATCACCTGCGCCCCCGAGGGGTCTGCCTGTGTCACCGACAGGACCCTCGCATTAGAGCAGTGAGGCCAGGTGGAAGCAGGGCCCCTGCCTATTCAGAGGGCTGGTTTCCTGTGTGGCTGAGGGTCATGGTGAGAATTCTTTAATCACATTACTCCGTTGAATAATATCAAGTTTACATCTAAAATTCTTAATTTTTAAATGTGTAGTCTGACTCCCTCCCTGAAATACTGCCATAGGGGCCTGTAGGTCCCCTGGGGAACTTGGTCAGCATGGGCCTTGGCCTCATAGGTCTGCAGTCTGGGGCCTGAGGGAGCCAGTGAACCAGCAGAGTGTGGTCGTGTGCAACCACACGGTGGGAGCCATAGGCAGAGCCCAGCAGCCACAGAGAAGGGACCTTCGTCCCGGAGTTATGAGCAGTGACCTGGGAGCACAGAGAAGACACCCATGAGGGGCTTCCTTCCTGGAAGTGGTGGTCTCCTGCGGGTGTGAGTGGTTGGTAGGGATGGGGGTTTGGTGGATGAACAAAATGTAACCTTGTGATATGCATTCTCGTGACCTGGCCAGCCTAGGATCAAAGTGTGTGTGGACAGACAGGTTTGCCTGGAGGCAGGAAGACCGCCCCATTAAGAACCGAATGTTTTCTTTGCATAAAAATAGATAAGGTTTGCATGTCAAAGGGTTGGAAGACCACCCTGAGAGGATGATGGGTGAGGAAGCCCAGGTGCGGGTGGGTTTGTTATTTTTTATCTTCTTTGATGTTTCTTCGCTGTAAAAAGTGAGAGACAGCTTGGCTGTATGGTCAGCGGAGACACCATCTCAAGGAAATAATTACCTAAAACAACATGTAACCTGGGGAACCACTTTGTAAATAAATTGGGCTGCATCCAGAGACCCGGAGCATTTGCTCTCTTGCGATGCTCCCCCTCACTCCTACCAGCGTGTGCTTGTAGTTCATTGTGTTGTGCCGACCCCAGCAGGCTGAGTCGTAGTGGTTCATAGGCTGGAGAGAAGTGAGATGGTAAAGTATGTATGTAGAAGGTGGATTTAGCAGAATTTCCTGAGTGATTAGATATGAAGCGATGAGGGGGGTGGGAAATCCGAGAGGACGTCCTGTTTCTGGTTTTGGCTCCTGAGTAGAAGGTGAGGTCATCATGGAAAAGGGAAAGATAACAGGTAGGCAGTCTTGGGACTCAGGATGACTTCAGCTTCTTCAGATAGGCATTTTCATGTGTATTTCCGTATTGGGTCTTTAGGCACCCGATGGAGTATAATTTTCAGAAAGTGCAGAGAAAGAACCTGGCCCAAGGCATAGAGAACCTGAGATCTTGTTCAAGCCCCCGTCCTCTGCTTCTGTCTGGGACAGCCTGACAACAGAGCGTGAAGAAGTGTGGTAACGTGGATCTGTGCCCTCCCTCAAACCCGCAGGGTCTGCACACCCAGCCCTTGTGACATTCAAGGATGCCAGATCGAAATGCAGCAGCTCGTTCGTTGGGGCTCCAGTTCACGCCGCTCTGATGAAGCATCCCTGAAATGTGCACAGCACGTGATTGCTGACTGCGGGTAGTAAGAAGGCATTGCAAGGTTTCCTGGGCCAAAATATTTTACTTTTGTTTTATCCCAATCACCCCCAGTTTAACCGAAAGAAAGGATGGTTCCTGATCCCACAGGCTGAGTCTTCACTAGGTCAATATCTGAGGACAGTGAGCAGAGCAAAAATGCCTGTTTGAGCTTCTTAGCATCAAAATCATTTATTCAGTTTGTATTATGTGCTGAGCACCGTGCTGAACATTTAAAACTTATTTTTTTGGGCAATTCTTACCAGTGATGTACCACCCTGTGTCTCATTTAGGGAAGGTGGTCCTCGATGTTTACATGAATAAAAATCACAGCGAGGAATTCAAAAATGCAGTGTCTTGAATTTAATCAGAATCTGTAATAATTGAGTAGGTCAGGGGTGGGCCCCATATATTTACATAAAAAAAGACCTAGTTATTTTGATTTGGTCCCAGAAAAAATTTTGAAAATTTCCCCCTGCTTCCCGTCTTTTTTATGAGTAGGTGATGGTAGACGCCAGGCCTTGATTAAACAACCTAGAAATCTTGTTTCTGGTTACAGTTATTACAACTGACATGAATGAAAACCTAGAAAGTTCGATGCTGACATTCACAGCTAAGGTTTGGAGAAGACAGCTCAGATCAGACAGCCCGATCCGGAACCCAGATGTGCGCCGGGTCTGGTTGCCTCCTAGGGAGGGAGGGGTGAGAGCTGCAGACCGGTCCTGCATCCTTCCGGAAAGAAAAGAAGGCTGGTATCCGATTTGATCTCTTTGTTAAAATAACTCGACCATTAGACCTCTTTGCAATAAAAGAAATGATATCTGGTCAAAGGAAAATCCTTACCAGTGGAACGCTTACTGTTGGGTGTCTCTGGCTTAAGGTAGTTTATGGAAAGCCAGCCCACAATCTATGACGTTTTGAGGTCTGTCTCTCCAGAGAACGTCGTAAGATACACAGTGCTCTGGGTTTGCAAAGTGGAGATGTTTCATGATAGAAAGGCTCCCCACGGTGTGAGGTGACCTGTGAGTCTGTGAGAGACGGTGTGTTAGCCTGGGTCAAACAGGTGCATTCTGTGTGGGAAGGAAGGTCTAGGGTGTTGGGAAGGATGTGCCCGAGCGCTCTCTGCTTCTCCTAAATGTCTGATCCTATCTTTGAAATTTGTCATCAAGCGTGGTGCTGGGCAAGATCTCTGCGTCTTCTGTGTGATTTGATGATCCAAACCTCCTGTGAGGTCATTCATCTTCCCAGCGCTCTTACAGGGGGCCTGGCTGACAGAGCCCTTCATCCGAGTACCGTAAACAGACTCACTTACTATAGGTAAGCGATAGCGCGGGACCCTGCGCATCCCCTGCAGTTTCCAAAGCTTCTTGCATTACTCCAAGGGTATCGTTGACGTGCTTGTCAGACCTAGCATCTGCTTTCCAAGCAAAATTGTGCACTGCAAGAAAGGAACCGAGATGATGGGTTTGACCCTCCTGCAAGTACAATGAAAATTCAAACTTTAAATGCTTTGAGTATTTTTACTTCTAAAATTTTACATTTGCTGCAAGACAAAAAGAAAAAGGGGCAGGGTATTTTCCTGGACAAAAAAAAAAAAATAAATAAATGCTCCAAAATCGTGTTGGATGAAGAAGAATTGTTTTATGATTACGAGTGCTGTGCAAAGTTGTCTCCCACATGCCTGGAGCTAGCTGGATGTGTGTACTATACATTTCACCCTTTTTATTCAGAAAACAAGCATACACATCAATGCCCATGCTCCACGGGAACCCGAAAGTCTGTCGCTTACCGAGTCGCCAGGAAAGGTAGACTGTAACATCAGTGCTTCTTTTCATGGCACTGGTTGTTATTTTTACTAAAACTTAGAGAATTGTTTTCATAAATCCTGGATGGCTGAAATCAGGAGGGTCAGAGCTTGCCGGTAGTGTTGGGAGATAACTGAAAGCCAGTCCGGGAGACCTCTTCGCGAATGTAGAACAGGACGGCTTTGTTTTTGACTGAGCATCAGAGCAGACTGGTGGGCATTGCAGGCGATTCCCTGGAGAGATCACAGGAACAGAGAGAAACCCAGGCAGATGCAGCCCATGGATGCATCTTCTCAGGATAAACAATAACTAGTCCTCGGGGACCAGGCAAGGACGGTACCAATTACCACTCGCAGTTCATTGGAGATTCACCTGGTAATGAAGGTGGCCATCTGTGTTAGTGGATGACCTTGATCCAGAAGAAAAATAGAATTTCTCAGATGGCTATGACCAGCAGGTCTTCTTGCAACCTGGAGCCCGCACCTAATTTAAACCTCAGATAAGCTCTCCCCCTCCCACTGAAAGGAAGAGAGGGCACCGACTTCCCGATGTTTACATTTCAAAGAGATGCCTCCCAGGCCCTAAAGAAAAACAGCTCTGGATTGTAACACCGGAGAGAAGCTTATGTAAGCTTTTAAAAAGGTTTACAGAGATCTCAAAGGGACAGAGAAAGGATTTGCAATTACATTTTCTATTTGGAAACATTCTAAGAAGAAAAGGGGGCGGTCTCCTTCCCTTTTTCACCAGGGAAATTTTAAGAATTTCTTTCAAGATTTGTATTTGCCCTTACAGTAGCGTAAACCTTCTAACAAAAATGAGATTTTTGCCAGAATTTACAAGAAAGCATATGTTCCTCAAATGAGGTTGTTACTGATTTAATATTCCTCACAGTTCATTTACTTATTCTACCCAGTTTTCCATTTCAGAGGGGCTTACTAGTAAATCCCAGGAACTGTGGGGGTCAACCCACAGTCTACAGTGTGTTTTGTTATAAACACACGCACACATGCACACGCACACATGCACACACACATGCACACATGCACACGCACACATGCACACACGAGCGCATGCACACACACACACACCCCTTTGAAAGAGAACTGCAGTCTCCTCCGGGCTATTCCCTTCTGAGATGTGCTAGAGTCGTAAATGTCTAGGCTACAGACCTGTGACACTTTCATGTTTTATTTTGGGTATAAAATAAGCCATTTTAAAAACGATGCTTCTCTAGAAAAAGGCAACAGTGGAAGAGACCAGACTGCACAGCTCCTTCCGAAATGAGCAGACTGAGTATCCCCAGAGCAGCACTGTCCCTGGCGTGGCCGTCCTGCCCCGGCTCATGCTGGGAGGAGAGCTCTTTCTTGCCCTCCTTCCTTCATTAAACACCAGGACGTTTATCTTGTGCCAGGAAATGTGCCCGTCGCTGGCTTCACAGAAGGCTCCGGAAGGGACCCAGTGCTGCTCGAGTCCAGTCTGCTTGCTGTGGGGACCCCGCCTGAAGGGGCGCCTGGAATGTCAGGGAGGAATTTGCCAGGGGTGGGGGGTGGAGAAGGCATTCCGGTCAGACCAGAGGCATGAAGCTTGAGAAAGGAGGAGAGGTCGCAGCGTAACTTTTGGTGGTGATGGGGGCGTCAGCAGTGACCAGAAGGGGGGTCGCGTGAGCTGAGGGACATCTCGGGAGAGCTGAAGCAGAGTCCCTAACCCAGGCAGGGCTGGAACCCGGTGCGTCATCATTGTAAAATCCTTCTCATGACAGATTGGAACAGGGACAGGAGGAGGCATGGAGGCCCCAGGCTCTGGGGTACGAGGGGGTCAGAGGGAGGCCCCAGGCTGCTGCCAGAGGCCGGAGAGAGGGCGTGCTTCGGGTACCTGGGAGTTGGCCTTCCCGCTGGGAGTCTGGGCACGAGCAAGCAGAAACACGGCCCATCTTTGTTGGAACGTGGCTGGCGAGCCGTGGAATTCCTTTGGTGTTAGTGAAAACAGAAAGTGCATGTTCTGCACCCAGACTTCTGTCTGGGGAGCTCAGGCTGGGCGCGTGTACTGGGTGCCGGTGCCCTGAGGGCCCGGGGTCCTTCGAGGGGTGTCCGGGGGACCAGCAGCGGCCCTGTGGGGTGGCCGCTGTGACTCCAGACCCCGCCTCGGCCTTGTGGACGTTCAGTCCCCCAGGCAGTAAGGGAGAGGGGTCACCGAGCAGCCGAGCCCTCCTGCTCCGAGCGCTTGCTCGACTCCCTCACTGCAGCGCGAGGCCTCGTTCTCAATGCGAATTCTCCTCTTTCTGGTTCCTGGGGAAACGTTTCACATCCCGAGATAGCTGTGCCCACGCCTACTTCAGGTGAACGAGTTGGCCAGAGGTGTGTCTGGAAGGACACTGTTCCTCCTTTTGTGAGACACTCCATGTGAAAACAGTCGCAGATGACTCTTGTCCGAGCAGTGGACATGGACTCTGACTGCTCCAGGGGTCGAAGGACAGGACAGTGTGACTTTGCCCGACTGGTGAGATGCTGCTTGGCGGGGACTCGGGCGGGGGCTGGGCGCAGGCAGCCCCCTCGGAAGGCTCTGGGT
This sequence comes from Tadarida brasiliensis, assembly GCA_030848825.1. NCBI lineage: Eukaryota > Metazoa > Chordata > Mammalia > Chiroptera > Molossidae > Tadarida > Tadarida brasiliensis. The sequence continues at coordinate 100,481,178 of CM061267.1, read as the reverse complement.
TCTTTTCCACACTCAGCAGGAGCCCGTCCCTTAAGTGTCCCAGTGAAACAGTCAGGGAGGGACCAGAGCCCCGGCAAACAAACTGGATTTCAGTGGCTGGTGCCGCCTCCTGACGCCCTGGGGTGGCCGGGCTCCCCCAGAAGGTGCTCCCCGAGGCCCGGGAGACACGGGGAAGGTGCCCAGGGTGCCCGCTCTGTCCGCTGGGGGTGTAATGAGCCCTGCTTAACAGCCATCGATGATTATAACGGCTGCAGAAGCATCTCGAACCACGTCTAGGAAACAGACGCCCCTAAAAGGCATCAAGTTGCCCCAGATTGTGTGACTGTTAAAAAGGGTATTTCGGGGACCAGGGTTGGATGTGACTTTGCTTGTCAGCCCCTTTCCCTCCGCATCACTCGTGTCCAAAATTAAACCACGCAACCCTCCCTGGGAAGCAACACCACACAACCAGAGCCATCACCCCGACTCAGCCAGTGGGAGAGAATCCTGCCGGAAGGAGCCTCTGTGTTCAGGGCCTCACATCCACAGTGTTCCGAGGCCGTCAGACTTAATTAGCAAAGTAACCCCCACGAAGCGAATCCCATTATCCTCAGTGTCACCGAAGAGGAAAACAGACCCACAAACCACCAGGACACCGGCTGCATCCCGGATGACTGGAGACAGTGGGCTGGGACGGTGTATGCCCAGCGCCAAGCCACCCTCACACCTGAAGGGGCTGTCCCAGGGCTGAGATCCCGGGGACTGTGGTCCCCACCACGCACGACTGGCAGCACCCTCTCCGCCTTGGCACCGCGGAAGCAGAGGGGAGGGAGAGGCTGCGTCTCAGCCACGTGTACAGAGTCTGAATGTGCAAAGCAGGGATTCGAACCCAGATCTCCAGCGTTTCCCAGGGACAGAGCCAGTGTTGCGGGTAGTTGAGCGAAGACTTGCCCTCATCCGCCCGGACCCTCGTCCTTCTCAGAGTGCCCTCGAGCCCCAGCAGCGCCTCCTGTGTCCCCGCTGGGGCCTGTGTCACAGCCGCCCTTCGAATGCACCTGTTCACAGAGCTGTGGTGTCGCTGCAGCGTGGATCCGGAAGGACAGAGTAGCCTTCCTCTGTGTACTGTAGCCCTTACACAGCACGCGGTGACGGCGTGCTCCGCGTGGGAAACACCCACAGACACCGAGCGCAGAGGGGGCGGAGCCTCGTTCCCGGGAGACCGGTCCTGAACCGCAGGGACCCCGCGCAGCCCGACGGCACCAGGAAGGCTCGTGCTGGACGTTCGGCCCGGGACGCCTTCCCCGTCTCCTGTCTCTTCACCGGTCCAGGCAGATTCTCACGAAAGCAGCGTGGGAGCCCAGATGCCTTCCGGCTGCCGTGCGGTCGCTGCGGCGATGCTGACCGCGGGCACGTTGCCGGCTGCAGGAGATCGGCTGCGGGCTGGAGGAGACGCGCACGGGGCAGCTCTGCGGGACCCGGAGGAGCGGTGCACGGGCTGGGGCTGAACCGAGTCCCTGGCTGGGGCTCAGGAAGAGTCACGTGAGAGCCTCAGTGACCCCATGTCCCTGCAAGGAGGGACAGAAAACTCAGGGCATGCTTTTACCCCAAATTAAGAAATTCGGTGCGATGCAAGGCTCCAGCCCCCAGTGGTTTGGGTTCCCGTGGACACGCGCAGTGCCTGGGGTTTTGTCCCCGGGACCTTTCAGAGCCCTCCATGGACCGTGGCCACTTGGGAGTGTTCACACAGCAGCTCAGACACCTGGGGGTGCCCAGAGGTTTCTTCACGGGAGAATTCTCGTCCCCACCCACTCTCCCACCCCAAACCGCCATTTCACATGACCAGTGTTGACGAGCATTCTGGAAAATTCTGACCCAGAAGCAGAATTTGAGGAAAGAAGGTACACTGTCTGTCTTTGAGGGTCACCGTGGCGTCCACTCTGAGTGTCAGGCGGCTTCCTGTACATTTCCTCGTCTAGTCCACCTGTACCGGCTCGGGTGTCTGTCTAGGTCCGAGGACGAGGCAGGGAGCCTGCTGGCATGCTCAGGTGAGTGCAGCTGTGAGGAGGGCGGGGCATCCCCCAGGGGGGAGGGGTCCCTGAGCAGCAGAGGGGCATCACAGGCCCCATCACGGCTGGCCTCTGTTGGCTTGGTGAGGAGGAGAGCAGGATGCCAGATTAAGTTGAAGTCTGGGCCGCAGATCCAGGAATCTGGAACACTATTCTAGACAACTGTGCTTTTCTGCTTGGTGCCTGATGAAAGGTTGACACAGAAGACAATAGATGTCCAACAGAGAAGCCCCGAATCCAGCCCTGGTGATGGAGGCAGGACCTCGCACAGGCCTCGGTTGTCTGCTCAGAATCGAGTGCTGAAGGGAACAGAAACCATGTCTCCTCCCGGCCTAGATTCCAGAGGGTTAGCTATTCACCCACAGCTTCTGGGGAAAGGCACCGGCCTCCTGACCCAGCGTCCCCTTTCAGACTGGGGGAGGAAGGGCCTCTGACCCGCCTGGCCGGGCCCCCCACTGGGCCGACAGGTCTGGGTGCACGAGCCTTGGGTCTGGGTGAAGACTCTGAGCCTTGGGACCAGGCTGATTCAAATGCGTCTGCTCTTTGCTGCGTGACCACCTGCTAACTCCTCTGGGATGCCGCCGATGGAGGCAAGGGCTGTTTCCTTTCATCCACAATTCCCAGAAGTGTGGGATGAACCAGAAAGAATTCTATGCCGTAGTTTTAAATCAGCAAGGTCAAAACACAGAGGAGTGGTCTGGTTTTTCTAAAGATGAAGTCAAGATATTTCACATTAACTTTTCCAGGGATTGCAATATAAAGTCCTGGAGGGCAGTATGCTTCGTGTGTGTGTGTGTGTGTGTGTGTGTGTGTGTGTGTGTTGGATGCTCTGGGTGAGTGTGTGTGTTGTGTGTGCATATGTGTGTGTATTTGTAATGTCTGCATGTACTCTGTATGTATGTGTACGTGTATATGCATGTGTGCTTGTATGTTTGTGTGTCTTTCTGACAACAGTGACTGAGGAAAGCATCCTCCGCTGTCTGAACAGTGAAGGGGGTTCCCCGCTACATTTACTTACCCTCTCGCTGCGTTGCCCAGAGGTGGACCCAGTTCAGGAAGTATGTGGTGGCATGGGCATCTGGGGTGGACCAATCCGTAATTTACAGTGAGTAGCCCAAAATGAGAAGCCGTGGGGTGCTGGAGAATAGAGGAAGTCATGGAGAGGAGGGAGCTCGAGAAAGAGATCCTATAAAGCTGTGCATGAAATGCTGGGCCCCATGTAGAACTGAAAATGCACAGATTTAATCAGAAACAGCATACCAATTACACTGAGAAATGAACGCTGCTGTAGACCGACGACCAGGAAGCTCATTGGGCCCTGGAGGGAGCCATGCACAGCAGATTGGATCACGGCACGGGCTTGAAAACAGAAGTCACGCTGTAACTGCAGAAGGTGAGTCAGACTTGCAGCTTGATACTAACTTGGATCAAAGATACAGTGAAGACAGAAAGGATAGGAAAGGAAAATCCACCATGCAAACACTAATCAATAGAAAGCTGTGACCAATGTATTAATATCAGACAAAGTAGACATAAAAATAAAAATCATCAGTGATAACAAGAGACATAAAACGTGGTAAAAGGTCAGTTCACCAAGAAGATATAACAATGCTGTGTGTTTGCAACTCATAAGCAAAAACGTCAGAATTGAAAGGAGGAATGGACAATAATCCTTTAACTCATAAAGCAAGTACATGAAAAAGTAACAAGAATAGAAGATAAACAAGAACATGAACCAACTAAATGAAACTGAGAGCTGAAGACCTCCTGTTTCAAGTTCATGTGAACCTTTGTTGGGCTGCTAGTTAACAGTGGGGTTTTCTTCACTCCAGAATTTGCTAGCAATATGGTCATTTGCACTCATGTTATGTGTTCTTACCCCAAAACAAACAAACAGATGAACAGACCAACCAACCAACAAAGAGACACAGGACATTGGGAGGTGTTGGGTGTCCGTTTCCTTCTTTGTGATGATGGTATCATACATGTTAACCTATGTTCAAACTCATCCAGTTGTACACACTGTATATGTGCAGTTCCTTGTTTACTGATTACGCCTCAATAAAGCTGTTAGAATATCAAATTTAAAACCCAACAAATTAAAATTTCATGAATGTAAATTATTTTGGATGCCATAGAAATGGATGCCACAGAAGTCTCTGCCACGTGAAGGATCTGCAGTGTTTTCATCCTAGCTTCCTCCCTTATGCACCAGTTATACAGTGAAAAAGGTCAAGGGGATGGGTCTTTACCCGCTGACGTATCAGAAGGTGTAAGGAGGTCTAAACATTTTGGAATATGCAATGTTGGCGATGTCAAGAATCATGAAAACCAACGATAAAGCAGTTGATGAACATGAGACTAGGACAGCAGGAAGAAAAGGGCAAGGCTGGAGATTTACAACAAGCATGTTCCACAGTCCATGTACATGTGCAAATGCTTTATATTTTCACACCTGCACATCCACATGCACACATATCATGTGACACTCACCGCATCCCTGTGGTGCTCACCTCAAATTATATTTGTGAAGAGCTGATCAAAAACTCCTATAAGGGACGATCTTGAAAATGGCGGCAGAGTGAATGGAAGCTACACAGATGATCTCCCAGGACAAAATGGGAATTACAACTAAAATAAAGACAAATCGTCAGAACAAAGCAACAGAAAAGCAGCGGGAGAGGACCATACAACCAGGGACACTGAATGAACCTGATAGGATCTGTGGAGGTGCATGAGGGTGGCGGGCTGGGAGCCCACAGACAGCAGCGGCCTTAGCAGTGAGCAGCACCCTCAGGGTTAAGATCCCAAGCTGCTCCACAGCGCAGAGGGCCAGGACAGAGCACTAAATAGCTACAGCCACTCACTTTGGGCTCCGGCAGAGGGAGGGCGGACTGGACTGGAACTCTGTGGGGACACCCAGGATTTGGAGGGCACTCAGAGTTTGTGCTGAATCATGGCCACAAAGGATGGTGGCCAGCTTGCTGCTTCTCAGACACACAGAATGATGGCCAGCTTGCTCTTTCCCCGAGCTGTGGCAGCCCCTCCCTCGGAGATTCAACCCAACCCAGGTGAGCAAAGAAATGCAAATTGAGGCTCATTAACAACCAGCATCTGCCCCACCCTCAGGAAATCCTCTTACACTAAACACCTGAGGGAGTGCCTCATTCAACTGAGAACCCAAGGCTTTTCAAGTAACTGAGGCTAATAGCCTCCAGGCAAAAAGCTAGAGGATAACTGAACCTTTCCTGAGCTTGCAGATCTACCCAGGAAAGTAAGACTTGACTGTGGTGTTTAAGGAGGGCCCTCCGCGCTCATCCAAACCCAGTAGAGGGAGCCACAAATAGCAGAACACCAACACCCACAGGGAAAATGTGGCAGGCTCCAAAACCCACTGAGATAGCCAAAATGGTGAAACAAAGAAAAAATCCCAAATGAAAGAACAAGAGAACTCTACTGAAGATGAGTTAAATGAAATGCAGTTAAGTAAATTATCAGAGGTAGAGTTCAGAGCCATGATCTTGAGGAAGCTAAATAGCATGCATAAAAACATCAACACCATAAGTAAAGATATAGAAACACTGAAAATCAACCAAATGGAAATGAAGAATGACATAGCAGAAATAAAGAACACATTGGAAGGACTGACCAGCAGAGTAGAGGAAGTGGAGGATCGGATCAGTGAATTAGAAGATAGAGTAGAAAAAAATCAATCAATCAGAAAGCCAAAAGGAAAAAACAATGAAAAAACAGGAAGATAGCTTAAGAGAACTGTGGGACAACTGGAAACATAATAACATTCGCATCATAGGAGTCCCCGAAGAAGAAAATGAGCAAGGGTTAGAGAATATATTTGAAGAAATAGTGACAGGAAACCTTCCTAACTTGGTGAAGGAAGAAGGCATTCAAGTTTAAGAAGCACAGAGAGCCCCAAGTAAGAAGAACCCAAACAGGCCCCACACCAAGACATATAATAATTAAAATGCCAAAAATTAAAGACAAAGAGAGAATCCTAAAGGTAGCAAGAGATAAGCAACAGGTTACCCACAAAGGAAACCCCATTAGGCTATCATCTGACTTCTCAACAGAAACACTACAGGCCAGAAGGGAATGGCATGAAGTAATCAAGGTCATGAAGAACAAGGATCTGAATCCAAGACTACTCTATCCAGCAAGGCTATCATTCAAAATAGAAGGTCAAATAAAGAGCTTCCCAGACAAAAAAAGGCTAAGGGAATATATTAGCACCAAACCAGCACTGCAAGAAATGTTAAAAGGACTGCTGTAATTAGTAGAAGAAATAGGAAGAAAAATATAACCATACTAAACAAAAATGGCAATAAATAAGTACATATCAATAATCACCTTAAATGTAAATGAATTGAATGCTCCGATAAAAAGACACAGAGTAGCTGACTGGATAAGAAAGCATGACTCACATATGTGTTGTTTACAAGAGACCCACCTCACAACAAAAGACTCACATAGGTTGAAAGTGAAGGGATGGAAAAAAATCTTCCAAGCAAATGGAAAGGAAAAAAAAAGCTAGGGTAGCAATACTCATATCTGATAAATTAGATTTCAAAATGAAGGCCATAACTAGAGACAAAGAAGGCCACTGCATAATATTGAAAGGATCTATCCAACAGGAAGATATAACCTTGGTAAACATATATGCACTCAATATAGGAGCACCAAAATATATTAAAAATCTTCTGGAGGACTTCAAAGGAGAAATCAACAGCAATACAATCATAGCAGGGGACTTCAACACCCTGCTGACATCACTGGATAGATCCTCTAGACAAAAAATTAACAAGGAAACAGAGATTCTAAATGAAGCACTAGATCAAATGGATTTAATAGATATATACAGAGAATTACACCCCAAAACTGCAGAATTCACATTCTTCTCAAGTGCACATGGGACATTCTCAAAGATAGACCACATATTAGGGCACAAACTAAGTCTCTACAAGTTCAAGAAGATTGAAATCATATCAAGCATCTTCTCAGATCACAATGGCATGAAACTAGAAATTAATTGCAACAAGAACATGCAAAGACATTTGAACACATGGAGGCTAAACAGCATGTTATTAAACAAGGAATGGGTTACTGAGGAGATCAAGGAAGAGATTAAAAACTTCCTGGAAACCAATGATAATGAACACACAACAACACAAAATCTATGGGATGCAGCAAAAGCAGTTCTGAGACGGAATTCATAGCACTCCAGGCCTACCTCAAGAAACAAGAAAAATTTCTAATAGACTATCTAACCTCACAACTTAACGAACTAGAAAGCAAACAAAAAGAAAACCCCATAGCAAGTAGAAGGAAGGAAATAGTAAAGATCAGAGCAGAAATAAATGGCATGGAGACCAAAAAAACTATTCAAAGGATCAATGAAACAAAGAGCTGGTTTTTTGAAAAGATAAACAAGATTGATGGACCCTTAGCTAGACTCATTAAGAAACAAAGAGAACCCAAATACACAAAATCAGAAATGAAAGAGGAGAAGTAATAACTGACACCACAGAAATACAAAGGATCGTTAACAAATACTATGAACAATTATATGCCTACAAATTGGACAATCTAAGCGAAATGGACAAATATCTAGAAACACATAGTCTCCCAAAACTGAACCAGGAAGAGATAGAAAACTTGAACAGGCCAATAACAACAAAGGAAATTGAAGATGTAATCAAGACCCTCCCAGCAAACAAAAGCCCAGGCCCAGAAGGCTTCTCGGGGGGAGTTTTACTGAACATTCAAAGAAGAACTAACACCCATTCTCCTCAAACTATTTCAAAAAATTCAAGAAGAAGGAAGACTTCCAAACTCGTTTTATGAGGCCAGCATAATTCTAATTCCAAAACCAGAAAAAGACACTACAAAGAAAGAAAACTACAGGCCAATATCCCTGATGAACATAGATGCCAAAATTCTTAACAAAATACAAGCAAATCGGATCCAGCAATACATCAAAAAAATTATCCACCATGACCAAGTTGGATTAATCCCAGGGATGCAAGGCTGGTACAATATTCACAAATCAATAAATGTGATACACCACATAAACAAAATGAAAGATAAAAACCATATGATCATATCAATAGATGCTGAAAAAGCATTTGACAAAATCTAGCACCCATTTCTGATAAAAACGCTCAGCAATCTGGGAATAGAGGGACCATATCTCAACATAATAAAGGCCATATATGAAAGACCTACAGCCAACATCATACTCAATGGACAAAAACTAAAAGCCTTTCCCTTAAGAACAGGAACAAGACAAGGATACCCACTTTCACCACGCTTATTTAACATAGTACTGGAAGTCTTAGCCACAGCGATCAGAAATGAAGAAGAAGTAAAAGGGATCCAAATTGGAAAGGAGGATGTGAAACTGTCATTATTTGCAGATATTATACTGACATGATATTATACATAGAAAAACCCTAAAGACTCCATCAAAAATCTACTAGACTTAATAAATGAATTTGGCAAAGTAGCAGGATACAAAATTAACGTCAAGAAATCAACGGCTTTCTTATACACCAATGATGAACTCACAGAAAGAGAAACTAAGAAAACAATCCTATTTACCATCGTGGCAAAAAAATTAAGATACCTAGGAATAAACTTAACCAAAGAAGTAAAGGACCTATTTGCGGAAAACTACAGGACATTGAAAAAGAAATAGAGGAAGATATAAAAAAGTGGAAGCACATACCTTGTTCATGGATTGGAAGAATTAACATAATTAAAATGTCCATACTACCCAAAGCAATCTATAGATTCAATGCAATCCCCATCAAAATACCAATGACATATTTCACAAAACTAGAACAAATGCTTCAGAAGTTCATATGGAAGCAAAAAAGACCCCGAATAGCCACAGCAATCTTGAAAAAGAAGGATAAAGTAGGCGGGATCACCATACCAGATGTGAGGTTATACTACAAAGCTATTGTAATCAAAACAGCCTGGTACTGGCACAAGAACAGGCACATAGATCAATGGAATAGAACAGAGAACCCAGAAATTGACCCAAGACATTATGCTCAATTAATATTTGACAAAGGTGGCAAAAGCATATAATGGAGTAAAGACAGCCTCTTTAATAAATGGTGTTGGGAAAATTGGACAGCTACATGCAAAAAAATGAAACTAGACCATCAATTTACACCATACACGAGAATAAACTCAAAATGAATAAAAGACTTAAATGTGACTCATGAATCCATAAAAATCCTAGAAGAAAATGTAGGCAACAAAATTTCAGACATCATATGCAGTAGAATTTTCACTGATACGTCACCTAATGCAACAGAAACAAAGGGAAAAATGAACACACGGGACTACATCAAACTCAAAAGCTTCTGCACAGCAAAAGATACAACCATCAAAACGGAAAGGCAACCCACTGTATGGGAGAACATAATTGCCAATGATACATCAGACAAGGGGTTAATCTCCAAAATATGTAGAGTGCTCATACAACTCAACAAAAGGAAGACAAAGAACCCAATTAAAAAATGGGCAGAGGAACTAAATAGACACCTCTCCAAACAGGACATACAAATGGCCAAGAGACATATAAAGAAATGCTCAACCTCACTAATCATCAGAGAGATGCAAATTAAAACAACAATGAGGTATCACCTCACACCTGTCAGAATGGCCGCCATCAACAAATCATCAAACAACAAGTGTTGGCGAGGGTGTGGAGAAAAGGGACTCTAGCACACTGCTGGTGGGAGTGCAGACTGGTGCAGCCACTATGGAAAACACTATGGTGTTACCTCAAAAAATTAAAAATTGATTTACCATTTGACCCAGTGATTCCACTTCTAGGAATATACCCTAAGAAGCCTGAAACACCAATCAGAAAGAATATATGTACCCCCATGTTCATAGCAGCACTATTTACAATAGCTAAGATCTGGAAACAGCCCAAGTGTCCATCAGTAGACGAATGGATAAAAAAGCTGTGGTACATATACACAATGGAGTACTATGCAGCTCTAAGAAAGAAAGATCTCTTATCCTTTGAGACAACATGGAGGGACCTGGAAACTATTATCCTAAGTGAAACCAGCCAAGCAGAGAAAGACAAATATCATATGATCTCACTTATTTCTGGAATATAATGAACATAACAATATGAGGAACAGGGTAATCCTAGAGACATGGAAGTAGGGTACAGACTGACAATCACCAGAAGAGGGGGTGGGGGGGAGTGATAAACCACAGAACTTGTATGCATGTACTCATAACAAATGGACATGGACAACAAAGCTGGGGACGGGGCAGGGAGGGGGGGAGGAGGGTGTCAATGGCGGAAAAAGGAGAAACATCTGTAACGAAAATAAATAAATAAAATAAAATGTTAAAAAAAATAAAAATAAGACTCCTATGAGGAAGATGTCACCTTGTCAGACCCTTCTTTTCATTATATCTCACAGCTTCCTCTAAACCCCGCTGGTGAAGGACAGTGCACTGTACATGGTGCTACCTGATCTAATAGAAATTAAACGGCATGCTTTGTTGAATAAATGCTAATTAATTGCATTTATGGTCTATTTGCCGGTTACCACACTCCCAACTCCTTCCAATTATAGGACATCTCTGTATAATTGTATTTTAAAATGATTTACTCATTTGATCTACCCAAAGAGCGATAGGTAATTTCAAAATTGATTAAATATACTCCGGGCATGAGCTCATCAACTACACTTTGAAGAATAAATCAACATTTTCACAACTGAGTCTGGTTTAATTAGTTAAATTGAACCTAAAATGTAGTCAGTGATCTCTCTGTCACCCAAATTTCGTCGCCGGGGTCGTCAGGGCAAAATATTTGCATTCACTGACATTGCAGAAGTCGGTCGAATCAGTTCCACACATATTACAGTAGTTTTTATTATCTTTGTAATCATTACAAAATCAAATGTCACTGTCACAGGGATATTTCAAGCAGTGATATTCATTTTAATGCCGTGAGCTATGAATTAATTCAGGAGCTAGAGACTAGTCACTGAAATATAAAATATAACAGATTTTAAAAGCCACAGGGAAATGAAATTGTGACCACTGTTGGAATAACATGAGGTAAAAAATAATTATTTACTTTTGGATAACTACTCATGGTCTGCATGACCTCAAATCTGCCACTTACTAGCAGCTTGATCCCGGCCACGTCAATGATGTCTCCAAACGTCAGTCTCAACATTTATGATATGGATATGCTACTTATATGGATCGCTATCTGACTAGTCGGACTGTGGTGGAAATGAAATAAAACATGTTTAGCACAACGCTGGAGCAAAAATTAAGTATTCGACAAATGCTAGTGCCGTGGTTATAACTGCTGTTATCGTGACTGTTGTAAGTGTGACTCAGGCTGCCGATCCTGCATTAGGAAGAGAGGGGGGTAGTGGAGCCAAGCAGAGGGGCGGAGTCAACGTGGGCAGTGCCTGGATGTCATCACAATGCGAAGAACACCTGGGTCACAACGCAGGCACCGTTTGTTGACACCGACTTCAAAGCAGGGCCTTGTGCCAGGAATCCCCACCCAGGCTGCAGGACCGTAGCTAATCAAAGCCACTGTTGTGGCCGAGGGATTGCAAGGTAAGGAATTGTCAATCACTAAAACTAAAGATGGCCCTACTCGGGTTAAGTGTTGAGGTCTAATTAGTCAGCAACCAAGTAAAAGAGCCAGAGAAGTCTGGTAGAAAGTCCATGTAAATAAGGTTCCTTTGAAAAAGAGGTAGTCTGAGGAGCTCTGTTCTTTAGGGTCGAGTCAGGAGACAGTAAACACACTGGTCGTTTGATCGGGGAGATTTTAGTGTAAGGAATCACTGATGGGTAACACCTCTCTTTGGCAGTGACTCTACCCTGTGGCACTGGGCTCCAGCTAGTTTTCCAGATTTCCCGTGGAGAATATCCTTTACCAGAATATTCTTTTTATTTTCCGTTCTTTTTATGGTGCATTAAACATCAGCCTTGATGTAGCGGTCCCTTTCCCTGACAACAGAAGTTTACATTTAAATGTCTTGATTTAAGGTGACAGAGTTTGATTTAATTCTATTATTTTATCTTCCAATCCGGGGACTTAGTCTAACCGCCTCCTGTAATGTTCTGTTTAATATCAATAAAACGTCGCCCCCATTGATCTTACCATGAGAATGAGCGCAGATTAATTCTGCAGGGCTCCCCGGATTTATAGCTGGCAGGGAAAGTGGTGATTGGAATGAATTTATTTAAATTTCCACTGGTTAACGCCGAATATCCCGCAAGTCTTTACTGAAAACAGCTTGTCCGACAGGGAAATATGTACAGTGCACATTAGCGATTTTATGAAACTTTAATTCCCTTTCAGTGCTTTTTCTGTCAGGGAAATATATTGAAGTCAAGAAAATTGATCACTCACTTTTGAACATTTAATGACCGAGAGAAATAAAGGCGGGTCCAATTCGTGCGGTTTGCATTTCGCAGCATAATCAGCGCCGTGGTTTAACCCTACCTGTCAGAATGGGGTCGAGAATTCCTGAGCACAGGACATGGTTCGGCGGGTCCACAGCGGTGGGAAGCCCCGTTCTGCGTCTAGGGAAGTGGCAATGCTGACAGAGCCAGTGTTGACGTGAGTGTCAGAGCTGAAAGGGAAGGTCTAGATGACAACAGAGACTGTCCCCGCGTGTGACTATCCTACAGGATGTAAGTAAACCACCTAGATATTTGTGGATACTTCCTGCCTATCTGGAAAGTCGGGATCAAGGAGAGAGGGCTTACGTCATCTTTGGAACTGGATCGAAGGGTGAGGAGAACATGGTCTGTGGCTGAAAATAGATTGTGTTCTACAGAAGGTCACAAAGAGGTCAGTTCATTTCCCTGTAGTGAGAGTAGCGAGCAGGGTGATTCCCGGAGGGTGTGACCCCGTGTGTGGTGGGCCGTGGGGAACCTGTGCCCTTGGTCGGGCAGGATGAGCGGCAGGTATGTGAGGAGTGGAAGTGGGGTTTGCCTGGACACTCGCCTTCGATAGCAGGGGCAGCGGAGCACAGGCCAAAGTGGCAAAAGAGGAGTCTGACGGAGGCGGACGCCGGGTGTCCAGCTGCCGGAAGCAGGGCCCGGTGCTGGAGCGCACACTCGTCTGGACAGGTCGTCTGTCATCGGGATCCCTTTACGGAGAAAGGTGTGGAGAGCCAAAAATGGGAGAAGGGAGAACAGGAAGTTAACCCGCAGTCTAGACAAGGATTCGTGGTGACCTACACGAGGGTGATTTTGGTTAGAAAGGGGAGACGGATTGAAGCGAGGAGCTCGGATTAGCTCTGCAGACAAGAAGAACGGGGAGCAGAAGATGCTGAGAAAGTACCCAGGGCTTCGCTCCGTGTCCTTTGAGAACTGAATCAAACAGGAGAAAGGTCGTCAGGCTGCACTGGCCCGGCACACCGGACCCCGGAGAGAGGCCCCTCCGCCAGAACCAGGTAAGGACGGCAGGAACGGCAGTGCGGCCACGAGCAAAGCCCCTGTGCGTGACTTGGGTCTCTCTCTGCTTCTTTTAGTCACCACATGTTCAAGAGCAGATGCTAATTTTTCCCTATTACCAATACATGTCTCTGATCAATAGACTACACGCTGGGGTGTTTTAGAAATCTATTAGCATGCCCAGCATAATAAATACTCTTTATAAAGCCATCACGATCGACAAATCTCCTTCACGTTTATTAGCGGTTTTCATTCTCAGAAGGATGCTCTGGATTAAGTCACCCCATCCCCCGGTGCAGGGTGCTTGAGGTCCCAGCTCCCCAGAGCCCCTGTATCTGCGCTTTCTTCATGATCTGCAGTGTTGGCGGCTGAGGGATCTGGACACAGCGACAAGGCTAAAGTTCTTCCTTTTCTGGGTCCCCACAAAATACCAGAGTTATTAATCTTGGGGTGATTTGTTTGGCTTTTTTGGTTTGGCAGTATTTTGTTCGTAGCCCTCAATTCCAGGGGCTGATCGCCGGCAATCACACGTGAGAACTCAAGGTCCCACATGTCACAGGGGAGGGGTTCCTCGGGTCTCCCTGTAAAGAGGGGGACCACGCACTACTCTGTTACTCAGTGTGTTTTAAGGGCTGTTTAACATTAAGCTGCTGCTGAGAAGATTAGGGATAATAAGTAGATTACTTGTTTTGAAAAATGTCTATAATTCTATAAAACTGGCTGAGTTAATGCACTAGAAACCTATTAAGCAGGAATCTCGTTGGACCAAGCTGTTGTTATTTCAACTAGCAATTGCTGTAATAGTGAGTGTTTTCGGACGCCTGCTACCCCTCCCCACCCTTCAGGACAGGCAGTCCCGTCGTGGGCCTGAAGGCAGCGCTGTCCCGTGTTCACCCTGCGTGGATGATTGATTAACTGACGCCGGGGAGGCGGGAAACAGTGTCAGAATTGAGTAAGATTGAATAACCCCTTGATTATCTCCTAATGCCCAGGTTCTTTGATCCTGGAAAATTCACTTTTGAGGTTTATCTTTCTTAGGATAATTTATCAAGGACTTTGCTTGTTTTTCTTGCTGATTTGATTTATTCATTAAGGCTTCTGAAGAAATGTCAGAAGCACACTTTGGAACATTAAATACCTTAATTGGACATATAAACAAAGCTCGAAGGGGAGGGGAGGGGCACAACCGTACCTGGGGGAAATGGGTCTCTCAGTGGCCAAAGCAGGTGTCCAAAGGCAAGGTGGGGTGGGGTGGAGCCAGCCCCGGGAAACCCAGGCCCAGGATCCCTGGACAGCGCAGAGCAGAGAGCAGCCTGCTCAGCCCGCCCGCTGACTTGAGGGGAGCAAGGGCCCCTCTCAGGGTGGGGCCAGCTGTTTTCCGTTTTCCTCCGCCTTTGCCACCCGCCGCGTCTGTGTCCTGGACCGTGGCTCTCTTCAGGCGGCCCCCCTGCGCTCTGTGGCCCTCTTTCTTTCTGGAAGTTTCTTCTGCTCCCCACGGGACACCAGCAGGACAGTTGTGTGAAGCGAGAGAGGTCTTGGTGTCTGTCCCCCACCCTCTCCTTCTTTTTCTTTTTCTTTTTTTTTAAATCTTCACCTGGGGATGTTTTTCCATTTATCTTCAGATAGAGTGAGAGGGAGATAGATAGATAGATAGATAGATAGATAGATAGATAGATAGATAGATAGATAGAGGATAGATAGATAGATAGATAGATAGATGATAGAGAAACATTGATGTGAGAGACACATCGATTGGTTGCCTCCCACACGACCACGACCAGGGCCCTTGACTGACGGGAACTGAACCCGTGACTCTTGTTCCCCAGGGCTGACGCTCTAACCGCTGAGCCACACTGGCCAGGGCACACCCTCTCCTTCTGTAGATGGGTTTGGCAGTGGCCCCGTCCCTCTGCCCGTGTCCCCCCTTCCTCCCAGGTGCTGCCCTGGCTCCTCCAGCTCCAGAGGTCTTGCCACTC
Organism: Tadarida brasiliensis; assembly: GCA_030848825.1. Taxonomy (NCBI): domain Eukaryota; kingdom Metazoa; phylum Chordata; class Mammalia; order Chiroptera; family Molossidae; genus Tadarida; species Tadarida brasiliensis. Next base: position 100,465,661 of record CM061267.1, on the reverse strand, counting down.
CCTCCTTTGCCCCTCAGGTCTGGGGGTATAAAAATTGCCAGTCCTTGGGGTCTTCTCATCATTCCAGATTCTCTTAACCTTACCCCATCACTTCGAACTGTCCCTCCGCGGACCGTCTGTGTCCGTCTAGGCTCGGAATAAGGCAACAGCATTCGAAGCGGCTCCTCACGGGAACACGTCTCTGCGCTTAAGCGATTCAGAGTCCCTATCAGTGGGTTGGTTCTCAGTGGGCTTCACTGAGGATGTGACGGAATAAACCAGCGGCTCCTCTGCAGGGTCCGCAAACGGCAAACCACAGACCACCCAGAGCGTGCGAGGAGAGGCACCCACGGGCCAGCTCGCATCAGTCGCTGCGTGTGCACATGTGCACTGGTGGGCCAAACGCCGCGTCAGCTTTAGGAAAACAAACCCACTTTCAGGAAGCCACTTGCCAGTGTTCGAAGCGTAGTGTCATGGCTGAGATGGCACCTGTTCTCCCTTGGGGTGCTATTGTTTCCAACGTCTCGTCATCTCTTGTCCAGATCACTTCCGTAGTGGACGCTCAAGCCCCGGGCCTGCTGTCCATTGTCCCCTCCCCGGCTGGAACTACCCAGGAATGTTTCCCTGGCTTCTGAAACGTCAGCAGCTGCCCTTGACCGTGGCAGAGTGGAAGGTCATCAGCCTGACTGACGGGCACTCTGATCCACCCTCCCCGCCCCCCAACCGTGTGACCCAACAGTATCGGCCTGTGCACCCCCCCACCTTCACTTTGCCTCACGTCTGACGGAATCTTCTCCTCAGTCAGCCAGAGGACGTTTTACTCACTGAGTCACAGAGAAGTAGTTGTCTGCGTTTCCCTAACATTCTCACTATTTCCGTGCCCCTTGCCCACGCTCCGGTTACCCTTGTCTCATACCTCTGTGAGATCGTGTCACAGTGGATGCGATTAGTCCCCACGGGCCTGTATCTGTGCAATGGTGTGAGCTCCTCGAGAAGGGAAACAGCATTTTTATCCTTTAATTTTTGATGCCAAACACAAGCCATGCCCTAGGTTTGCTGACTGCGGGGCTGTGAGGGGCACCACTGGGTTCTGCAGAGAAGAGGCATTACCACGGGGACCCCTCACCCTCCGTGTGCTACCACCAGAGTCAGCAAACACTGTCTTGACACCTGTGAAATCGACTTAAGCATTTGCATGGAAAAGGCTCCCAGGGCCTTATTATTTGATGGCAACTGATGGTTAACTGAACTTCAAATAAGGGCACCGAGCCAGTGACGGATAAAAGAAATGGATTCGGTCAAAGAAAGATTAATTTTATATTTCTTTCTGTGAAGAACCTTTTATGCTTCTTCATGCCAGGATAATTTTCTCATATATTCAATAATCACTTAAAGCAATAGGGAAATCCATTTAGATTGGTTTTCTCCTGATTTTAGACAAAAAGAGAGCGTAAGCCCTTTCAGTGTCTTCAACGGTGACATAACCCGGTAGTTCTGGTGAGATGGAATTATGTAATGACTGAACTGAAAATAAATTAAGCAAGTGCATCTCCAAGGTCTGTCACACTAAATGAGATTTTACTTTCTCCAGGAATAAATATTTCAATTCTTATAGGATGACTTTAAACATGGTAACATTTGATGTTCAGAACAATCAATAAGAATTTCACAAACATGTGGGAGCCATCTTGTATTGATTTTATACGAAGTTATCTCAAACTCCACTTTACGCTCAGGTGGGCAGGGTGAAGGGAGGAACTGAAAAGTCGATGTGAACTTCGTTGGGTGTTTTATGAGATGCCTGGCAGGGTAGTGGGAGAACGACTGGTCTTCCCCACCTTACTCGTAGGAGCTGGGGGTCGGCTACAGAAGCTGAGTGTCTGCACTTAATTGCTTGACCGATTGGGTGTTTGTGGAGAAAGGCCACGCTGTGAGCACGCTGTCATGCTTCATGTATTTACTCACATTTATACTGGACAATGCGTTTTAAGGAATCTGTCTTTTACAGCCAGTTCCGCAAAGGGTTTGAGGAACACTATCACACGAAATACACATAAATCAGGACAATTAAAATTTAAAGGCAAATAAAAAACCAATTAGGAGAAAGATGAGGGCGGATGCAGTCGTTTCCTGGAATGAATGAGTTGCACCCTCGCCCCGGGGACCCAGGCACAGGGGAGAGGAAGCGCTGTTCCGTCACAGGGTTCCCACAGTTTCTTCTTACGGAACAACTCCTGGCTCAGCTGAAGGGTCACAGGTGTGGAACGAGGTGGAGGCCTTGGGGAGTGTTTTCCGTGGTGAGGGGCGTTGCCCCTTCTATATACATTTCAGTTTGAAGAAGGTAGAGAGACACCTCTCTATAAAAGCTAAGATCACATTCAAATACAATGTAGCAAAGGTATCTCATAAGAGTTTTATGTTTTATGCTAAGTATACGTCCTTCTGATAATGTGACTCAGGCAGGTATAGCTCATACTCTAGGTCATATTAGTTGTGGAAGGTAAAAGATCGGTTCCCGAATATGATCTGGGTAACAGGTGCCGCCCAGTGAGTCCCGCTGGGGGACACCTCTCCAACCACGGCAATCTGTCAGTGCCCAGAGGTGCTGCCGTCAGCGTCATCTGCATGGGTGCATACAACTGGTGGGGACCAGAGGACCTCCTTCACCTGAAGGCCCCCCTAATCAGCTGGAGGAATGCCACGGTCTTCCTCAAACATGTATTGAGCACGACCTCTACACTGCCTCAGAGTCAAATCCTGTTTCTGGTATTCACTGTATTGTGACCTTCGGTAAACTAATGAATGTCTGAGTGTCCACACTCGCAAAGGGAGGCTAATTCCTGCCTGATGGTTCCTCATGAGACGCAGGCTTGGGTTGTGACCCACAGAGCGCCCGGGAGGGTGTCTGCAGTCGGTGTGTGTTGGTTTCCTTCTGCTCCTTCAGTGGGGCTTTGGCACTTCAGATAAGAGCCGTCTTATCTCCGCCTCCGCTGCCAGCCCTGAAGACTCAACTGACTGCAATTCCCAAGTCTCATCACTTTTGGATCTCCGCTATTTTCACTGGGAGCCCTCTGTCTGATCACTTTCACAGCGGCAGGTTCTGAATAATCCGTGTTCTGTTAAGCTGGGTGATATCTCATTGTCGCCAGCTTCTTCCTCTGATCAGTGGCCTGGGAAAGAGCGGCCCATGCCTCCCAACATTACATCTCATCTGATAGTTTCCCCATTTTGAAGTGGAATAAGCTCACTGTGGAAGCTTGACCTCGACCTTGACCCGTGGTACCTACATGTCCTCTGACCTCATCTTGTTGACTTAGAAAATTTCGATACACACATTACCTGTGACATGAAGTAATGGTGCCCGAGAGTCAAAGACGCTTCTCTATGCTCCCGACAGGCCTCTGTCATCCATGCTGTTCATCTGCTAACCCCACTGAGAATTTCTTGGGTGGGTGTTACCCAGAAACCAAGTCTCATGTGTCCTGTAGGCTGCCTCATCCGACACAGGCCTCCTGACAGGTGACAGTGTATGGATTTGGCACAGAGTAAATGCCAAGTTTCCCAAGAAACCTAACTGAATGGAATATAACTAAGTTATTAAAAGAAAGGAGTAGAAAAATAATTTTCTTCATGGACTATGTTTAGAAAAACATACTTGTTTATTCATTTGAATGCAAATGTGTGCATGTTATAATACAGCTGAAAATATAATATATGTGTGGATGACTTTTTTTTTATTTTTAAGATGAAACAATTACAGAAAAATCTTTAAAAAAATGTTTTTGGCTATATGTCAAAATATTGTCTTTAAAACACTAAGAAACGAGACATTTTAGGAGGACCTTTGGTTCGATGTAGGTCATGAGGGTGAGAAACTGCCAATCTGTGAGTATAACTGTTTCCAGGTGAGGCTGTGTGGCAGGTTCACAAGCCTTTCTAACCCCGTTTCGAACGGCTGGGTCCTCGGCCTACAAAGCGAGTGACCAAACCCGAGAGACGCTGCGTTCACACGCTGATCGGCACACGCCCGAGGCCGCGTTCCCGGCACGAGGCTCCTGGCATAAGAGCCTTGCGGACAGGATGGATGTCAAGGCACTTTTCCCGTCAAAGCCAAAGTTCCACGGATGCTGGTTTTGCCCACTTAACTCCAGTTTCTTTTGGCGAGGAGTTTATTACGAACTGAAGGTTTCCAGTGCGTTAACTGGTCGCCGTGGGGACCCGCAGTGCCAGCTGTCTCCGGTCTTCTGTGCCGCCTTCTCTCTTAGTTGTTGGAGTTAGCGGCTAAGGTATTCCTGCAGCCTGTGAGAGTGGTAATGAACACCTACCTTTGACGGGGTATGACAACAGTTACGCATATTATTTTCTATAAAAAAAAGTGACATGCATGCAATGAGAAAGTACACGACATTTATTCACTCCGCAAAGCGCACAAGCGTATTGGTGAAAAGCATGAGCGTGTTTAGGGGAACAGGATGAGAAGTCATTTGGAAGGCAGCGTGATGCCTTACCTCGGTTACTTCCCACAGCTCATTATACATTTTTAACGGCATCGGAAGGGCCCCTTATCCCAGCATAGCACCCTGGGGACCTGTAGTAACTTACAGAAGATAGAGTCTAGTCTGCTTGGCAGACGGGTTATTTTTATCAACCTTCTGATGGGCCACTCAATCGAACAAAAGCTGGGATATCTCTAGCACAAATAAAAATGGTACTTGCTAAATCACCTATTCCTGAAGTCAAATAGAAAAATATTTTTCTTGGTCACCATTATCACTCATTTCATCCCCGACTGGAGAAGTAAGCTTGCCTTCGACACCTCCTTTTCTTATTTGAAGATGTCTCCCTTGGGTGACGTCCTTTGATTATTTCTGCTGAAGTTATGGGGACTGAAACTGAGACCTTCAACTCCACTCCTGGACATGTGGGGTCTTCTTCTCAACCTGTGTCCATGGGTTAGGAAAGTTCATAATTCACCATCACGAACGCATACGTGGAAATGATGCCCTAACACAGCCAGACCCTCAGCACCAAAGGATTCCAAACCACTGTTTTGATCCACGGCCCCTGCTAATAAAGATACAATTAGTGCCGTGTACTCTTGATTCTAAGCAATATACTTATACACGTTCTCATTTGTTACGTTTGCATGGGTTTGCACTTTTCAACCTGCATTTGCTTATCTTACTTTTCCGTCATCGCTGAGTGATGCTCGTGGCGGTGACCGGTTCTCCCGGCCTGTACCCGACTCCGGCTCTCCTGGGACTCCTTTGTCGGGATCCAGCACCCCGTTTCCGATCACGAAATTCTTTGGAAAACGTGAAGATTAGGACATTTCGTTTCATTCCACTTTGCTGGAGGACTAGAGAGAAAACACAGCGCAGTTTGGGAAGCAAGCAGGCGGGAGAAGAGGACGTTTGGGGAGAGCAGATGGGGAGGGGACGTGTTTCTCGAGGTGACCCCACCCCCGCGTGAAGAAAGAGTCTGAAGAGTGTTTCTGGACATTGGAATGGATCTCCCAAGTTCATCCGCAGGTGGGAGCTTCTGAGTCACCTGTGAGCTGGAGCCCAGGCCCTGCCCGGCCGGCTCTTGGGAAGCCGCTGGCCACCTGAATCTCCAAGCCAGGGCCAGGGGTGAAGCCGCCTCTGGCTGAGGCCACCAGGCACCCCAGAGATGACAGACATCTGGCCGACTCTGGCTGAGGCCACCAGGCACCCCAGAGATGACAGACATCTGGCCGACTCCGGCTGAGGCCACCAGGCACCCCAGAGATGACAGACATCCGGCCGACTCCGGCTGAGGCCACCCAGGCACCCCAGAGATGACAGACATCCGGCCGACTCCGGCTGAGGCCACCAGGCACCCCAGAGATGACAGACATCTGGCCGACTCCGGCTGAGACCACCCAGGCACCCCAGAGATGACAGACATCCGGCCGACTCCGGCTGAGGCCGGGGTCTGTCTCATCCCCGACTGGTTTCCCTCTGCCGCTGTGGCCCAAGCGGCGGGTGCCACCGTGGAAAGGCCGGCGAGGACCACAGCCGCACCTGCCCTGCCGCTCTGGCTCCGATTTCCTGGACAATCACCTTCTCCCCACACGACCCAGAAACCCTACCGTGTCAATGTGGTACGAGGAAGAGACGAGAGGCAGAATGTGACAAGGGGAAAAAAATCAGTGAGAAGCAGGCTTTGAATTGGACAGTGATTGAGATAATGATGCTCGAATTTGAATACAGAATTGCAGGATCAGACAAAGTGTCCTAGATGAAGCTAAATTAAGTTTCTGACTGTTGGCGGAATGGATGCCAGAGCTGGCCCGGCCTTGGCTGCACAGGGGTCGTTGTTATCCGGGCTCCTGGGTTTGCGGTGCGCAGCCCCAGCGAAGGTCCCCAGTCCTCGGACATACCGATGGGCACACATGCTTGATGGGGTTGGCGGATAAATGACCATTATTCTCCGTCGGAAACGAAGTCGTTGAGCCTGAGGGGGACTCGGGTTGGTTCTCAGAGCACAGTGTCCTCACCCCAAGCTCGGGGTTCCCCTCATCCCTTCCTCGGGCTCCCACATACTCACCAAGAGCACTGTGATGAATCATGACGGAGACTGTGCCTGTCACGCTTCTCTGGTATTGACGAACCACCTTTTATGATTAATCACTGTTCTGTTGCCCTAATAATGAACTTTGCAGATCAAGCGGGCTGTGCCGTCCAACCCAGATGCCTTGCCTTCCGCCAGAACACCGGCTGACAAGGGAACAGAGACAGGAGGACCCTGAGTGAGCAGTGATTTGGGGCGTGATGGATAGATTCACCAGGATTTACCGGGAGGGCGGGAACCCCAGAATAACCGCGGGACACAGAAGGCAGCGTCAGCCGCGAGCAGCGACATCACACTGCAGAGGCCGCGGGGGGCGATGGCAGGACGGGGCCTGGAGTCCACGCTGCAGGACGGCGGCGTGCGGGGCTCCCCCCGGCACCCGGGAAGGGGCGGTGGAAAAGCAGAGTTCGTGTTCCGTGCTCACTTTCGGTCTCATGTCTGACCCAACATCTTAGGGACTTTATTTAAGCTGGTACGTGGGCGATGCCCCATCCCAGAACCAGTGAGAGTCTGGCTCGTTAAAATTCTAGAAAACGCGAGAGATACGTGTTTTTAAAGTTTTTGCTCGAAATAGGTGAAATTGAAACCTTTTTGGAAAACTCATCTAAAACCCGGTCACTTAAACAGCACATTTGCTTTAGTATTTGTTTAGTTTCCACAGCAGGAAGCCAGCGAGGGCAACACTGAGGACGCCCGCGCCTCAACTTCCCGCCCGCACGGGTCCTGAGCGCCCTGCACAGTCGCTGTGTCGGAAGGTCACGCCTTGGCAAACAGTTAAAACAACCTGGGCTTGCTCTCCACGACCTGCTAACTGGGACGTGATCGCTACCGAGCAGGTCACGTTAGACAACGAAGGAAGGAAGATGGAACGGCGCTCAGTCCTGGATGGTACGAGCAGAACTGTCACGGAGATGGCGACGTCAGGAAGTCCTGGTTGGTGCACCGTCTCCCTGTGTTGCCTCTCAGCCCTCCACCCGTCTTTCCCTTGCGGGGGGACACCCGGAGCTGGGCCCTGTGAGCACCCAGTTGTCAGAGGGCTCCCTGGGAACCTTGTCAGTAGGGGGCGCTGGGGGGACACCGCACAGGAAGAATCTCCCCTTAGTCCCCTGGCTTCTTCCTACTTGTCCATGACGCTGACTTGAAGAGAGGGGCCCCAGTCAAGCGTCCTCATGGTGACACTGAACGGGTTTCTCCATCCTTTGAATTTCCCACCCCCTGTAAGTGAGTTCCGAAGGCTTTGTAGGATGGATCTTGACTATTTTTTTCAGCAAGGACACTGTTATAGGCAGTGCTACAAGGTCAGGTAGCCAAGTGCTTTTTATTACACCAAACACCAACTGATTTCCTGAAGGCTGGCTTTCGAAAGGAGGTCCCTGGACCAGTATACAGTGACTTTTAAATTAAAAGAAAGCTGAAAATCAGTTACCTCCACTGTGCTCTAAACAGGGAGATGCAATTGTTTCCATCGCAGCAAAGCTTTGAGTTTAAGTGGGGAGCCATACGCTTTTCCCCGAAGAAGAAAACCCCCACGATGTTTGGTGACGTCCCTTTACACAACAGTAGCCGTCTTGCGTTGACTTTGAAAATAAATTCCTTTAGCTCCTTGGGTCTTAGGTTCTAAACGTTCATATAGTTTCTTTGGAGATCGCAGTACTTGGTATTATTTTTAATGCACACATTGGAACGAAAGCGAAAACATGAGAAAGACAGAAGTAAGTCACTTTATACACGGAGGAACAACAGTGATGGTGAAATGATCCTAAAATATAATGAAAATTTAAAACTGCACCCCAGCAATGCAGATGTAGTGTTCTTGGTAAATGTCCTGTGAATATCTACCCAGGTACCTTTGAAAGTAGAACTTCACGTCCAGTCTATAATCAGCGATGCACAGAAGACATTACGGCCATGGGAAAGACAGAAGCCTGAAGTAGAACGGGGCTATGAACAACTTCATTCTCCAAAAACAACAGTGTTGGCAAAACACTCAAACCTAATCTCACGATGAAAAGGCAGGTTTTTGCGTCACCGTCACAGATGACGCTGAACCAACCTCTTGATGTGTATTTTTAAAGTAAAGAATTACTTTTCAGTATTTATACATTTTATAACAGTAGGAATGATAATGGCTAAAGCATTTCTTGAAGACTTCTATTCCTGGCAGGGTACCTGTTTAACACATCTGATTTCATGTCCTTAATGACATTGTGAAGACTTTTTTATATTTTAATGCATATAATCAGGCTTCCTGCCCATATATGCAACAAAAAAAAGAATAATCCTCAGTATGAGATTAACTAACGGACAGATTGACTCCCACATCTGAAGCATCGTACACAGAGCTGCCTAAGTAACTTTGTCCATTCTCTCGCTCAAAAATTTCTCATTCTTTTAAACATAATATACATTCAGGTCAAACTATAAAGGATTGTTTGCATAGCCCTCTGCTTTCTCATCCAAATGACTCTTCTGGTCTTTTGTCTCAAAGCACCCTCCATGCACGTCAGGTTCTAGGACGGGATCAGTCCCGAACACGGTGCCTACCGCCTTCTCAGCTCCTCAGCCTCTACCTGGGATGCCCCTCCATGACCCCGACTTGAGAACTCCTACTTACTGTCAACATTTCTATTTTGTTTGTTCTACTTTTCTGAACTGCTGATGCTTTGGTTTGCACCCCTGTCATGGTAACTGTCTCGTTGTGACCTGCGGGGCTGGATGGGATCCCGAAGATCCCACTTCTCCATCACCAGAACCCTTCCTTGCACACAACCTTAGGCAGCAAGTGCATGACCGAATGAAGGACTTGGGAGGAAGAGGTTATCTGGATGATCCGGGTGGCCCCTCCGTGCAACCATGTGTCCTTAAAAGGGACACGGAGTAGACTTACAAGCACACACACAGAAGAAGCCCCTGGAAGACGGGGCAGAGAGAGACGCAGCCACGAGCCCAGACACGCTGGCAGCCACTGGACGCTGGGAGGATGGATCGTCCCCGGGCCTCCGAGGGAGCCTGGCCCTGCTGGCACCTTCGCTTGGACTTGTGGCCTCCACAACTGAGGAGATGCATTTTGTTGTTTCGAATCTCTGAGGTTTTGGTAATTTTTTACTTACGTTCCATTTGCTGTGTTTAGGTATGTGTTGCTAATATCGCAAGGTTTTCAAGAACGATGACTGTAACTTATTTATATTTTCTAAAACACCGAGATGAGTGTTATGCTAATATGATGCCAGGTGCTAGGTGTGCAGGTGGACAACAGAAAGGACCCCTGGTGCCACGGGACAGAGGAACGTGACCTCGACTCCAAACTGGGAGCATTTGGAAAGGACTTGGAAGCTGAATAGAAGGTAAGCAGGTGAGAAGGTGTGGGATGAATGTTTCCGAAGGAGAGCCTAGGTGGGCAGCCCAGCCCCGGGGGAGGTGACGTCTCCTGTCTCCGCAGCTGTGGGGCATCCCGCTGGGATCCGTACAGACCTGAGCAGCCGGCCAGATCTGGAACCCGATCTCTCCCTTTACAAAGACAAAGCCTGTTTTATGTCATGTGTTCCACACTGAGCTTCTCGTGAATGTGGTTGCAGCACATCGCGGGGACATCTCACTACACGTACACAGCCCCCAGTGTGCCCCGCCAGGAAGTCACCCCCCCACGGCCCCCAGTGTGCCCCGCCCGGGAAGTCACCCCCCCACAGCCCCCAGCGTGCCCCGCCGGGAAGTCAGCCCCCCACAGCCCCCAGCGTGCCCCGCCCGGGAAGTCACCTCCCCACGGCCCCCAGTGTGCCCTGCCCGGGAAGTCACCCAACGGCTGGCACGCACTCCTTTCCTGCAGTCGTTGGCCCAGTGCAGCCGCGGGGCAGCATTTAGGGGGACTTCTCTCTGTGGCCGGGCAAGGTGGGGCCTCTCCCTGCCCCAGCGATGATGTCGTGATCATGTCAGAGTGTCATCCACGCGTTTGTCTGTGCGCATCTTATTCATTGCGCTTGCTTTTACTTCATCTGTCTATCATGTGCTACATGGACTTTCTGAAGTTTTATTTTATTTTTTCATCACCATTTATCCCCTACACCCTCTTCCACCCCCACCCACCCCCTTCCCCCCGGAATCGCCTGTACTATTTCAGCATTGTTACGGGGGGCATCCCTTATACACGTACTAGTTTAACAGGGTACTAATACTACCGTTTCCTCTCTATATAGATGTAACTACAGGGGGTCCCCCCAAATGTCTACAGGGTGTCTGTAGATTCTGTTACATTTTGAAAATGAAATGTATTTTAATAAACACTGGCCTTATAATTATTCAGAGTTGTGCACACCTTTTTTGGGACACTTCTACATAGTACACACATCCCTGCGTCTGTAGATACATACTATATTTTAATCAGTATGCGTCGTGCGCCCGGTAGAGCTGAGACCTGCACTGGGAGAAGCCGTGTGTTTGGCTCAGCACAGTTCTCCACGGCGGCTGGAAGGGGTCAGCGCTGGAGGACCAGGTACGAGGCGGGAAGCGGTGTCCTGGCTCTGGGCCAGGGGTTTGCATGCTCCCCGTGAGAACACGCGGGGCGGAGAGGGCCGCGGAGGGTGCCGGAGGCTGCGGCAGGAGGAGGTGTGGCGTGTGCGGACTTTGTAAGTGAAGGCACACGTCCTAACGTCTGTCAAAGCCGTACCCCCATGAACCACCGGGTGGTCTCCACACACACCACTTTGTGTTCAGGTTTCCCTCGTTCGTCCCGTTCAGTACCTGCAATGGCCTCGGCGTGTGTTCTGAGGTTCACATGCTACCTGTCATCGAAAGTTCATCTCTAAAACTATCTCTTCCATAAGTACTTTCTGCTGGTGTTCAACAGATACCTTCTTTTTTGGCATTTGATGTTTTCAGAACTTAATTCTGTCTGGTGTAGAATAAAACTATAAACGTTTAAGCGTCAATCACCTTGACCAGCTTGTAAGCGACTCTCACATACGACATACCCTCAAGCTTTGCTCTAACATACTGTATAACCAAGTTAGTGAACGAATACATACATGCCCCCAATGCTTTTTTTTTACAGATTCAGTGGAAATATGATCAATAAATGTGCTTGCTTGATATAAATATTCTCCTTCCTTCTACATTCCTGTACTCTCCTAAGGACAAGAGAAGCACCATTTAAATTTTTGGCCCTTGGGCAAATGACAACTTGGCATGAAAAGGAGGAGGCAGCAAATCATGTATCTCTTTCATATCGATGTTTCTAACCGTCTCTCTAAAAAATCAATAAAAACATAAAAAAAAGTAGGCATGTAATTAAACAGACGTTAATGAATGAAACGTCAATGGATTTGGGTCTTTGGGTCAGACCAGACTCCATAGAAAGACAAAGGCGGAAAGGGCATTCGGGAAAACCAGTGAGCACTTACAAAGGCCAGACGCCGACGGTCACAATAGAAAGAAAAAAGTGTGTGGTTTTGCCAGTTAAAGGGCACGGCAGACAGACAGTAGGAGATGGCACTTGAAGAGGAAGGTTCCGCATGGACTTGGAGAAACCTTTACATGTGAATGTCGAGGATAAGAAGTCAGTGAACGTCCAGAAGCAACCACGAGTGACGCGATCAGACCTGTGTTCCACAAGGGTCTCCAGGAGGCAGCGGATTTGACGGAGGGCGAGGGAGAAATGAGCAGAAACGGCCCAGCGACAATGCCACCAGGGGGAGTGCTCAGTGGGTCTCACACAGTAGAAAGAGCCGTAGGGGAAAGGCTTGTTACATGATTTCGAGACCTGGGGTAGAAGCTATAAAATCACACTGACATGTAGAAATTCTTTACCACTCTCATCAGTTCTTTTAGAAACATCCATGACTGTCTTTTGTTTTCTGAATTCACAGACGTTTATCTCTCTTCTTGATATCTGTTTTTCCAGTTTGACTTGTGTCTTATGTTACAGAACATGATGAGGTACTTCATACGTTTAGGAAATTAACTTGTCACTGTTGGTTAGGAAAAAAAAAAACAATTTGAAGACAGTTTTAAAAATCTAAATGCATAAGTTAATGGGGAAATTTTTATTGGCACGATTACCTCATGGGGAGAGCAGGGTAAGAGAAAAAATAATCCGATAAGACGTGTATGATCATGAGTGACACTCAAAGTGCACATGAGATAAAAAACAATGGTCACTGAAGCGGCTTCGGACGACACCGCTAGGAAGTTGACCCCTCTAGCAGGCTGCCCACCACTGTGAGTTAGGGATGGGCTTAGCCGGGTGATTAATCGCTCTGCAGAGTAGAGGCAGGCTTTCGAAGATTCAGAGTGCCATCTAGAAGGGGAGAAGGATGTCGGGAAGCTGTTTAGGAAAAAATAAGAGGAAATAAATAAGGCCACTGTGTGATGTGGATTTTCGTGTTGAAGAGTGGGTGACGTAAACCTCTCCCTTCGTCTGACTTGAAGTCATCAGAAGAGGTCGTCACGCTCCCCTCTGGCGTGTCTGTGAGCGGGCTCTTCAAGGGGAATGGGAATGGGAGATGAGCTCTGTGTGCCTGCTGGTGAGAAAACTGTTCAGACAGCTGACAGTGGAGGTCAGCATGGCAAAGCGAGTCCTCCTAAACGAGATGAGATGCTGCCTACGTAACGAAACGACACGTGTGCGATGACTAAGTTTTGCTTCAAAAGGATTTAAATATATACATATGTATTTATCTCATTTATTTCTATTGAAGAAAATATTGAAAGCTCAAAATTAAATATTGTCCATGCTTAGAGGTCTATGTGTATTTTATTTTTTTATTAAAAACAATTTTTTTCTTTATTGATTTTAGAGAGAGGAAGGGAGAGGCAGAGAGAGACGGAAACATCGATGAGAGAGAACATCAACTGGCCGCCTCCTGCATGCCCCACTGGGGATCGGGCCCACAACCTGGGCACGTGTCCTGACTGGGAATTGAACCAGTAACCTCTTGGTGCATGGGTCAACGCTCAACCACTGAGCCACACAGGCTGGGCGTGTTTATTTTATAATCTTGCAGTAAAGTATATGTAACAAAATCATAAAGAGAGAACATGTGTTACTTAAATTCGGGAAGTGAGGGATACCTTAGATGTGGATGGGAGGAAATCGCTGGTCGAAGGGGCAGCTGAACAGAACATCGGCCGGTCGGCGCGGTCAGTCTGGGACCCCTCGTCCAGAGCAGGGGTCAGCCGATATCCGACACCATACTCAGGCGTAGAAGCTCAAGACCAGAGGGACAGGTGTGGAGTCACAGCATAGGGCCGACTTCACCGTCAGACACGGGTTCGTCCTCCTTCTGACTTCTCCTGTGTAAAACTCAGGTAAGTCACCCGACCTCTTTGAGCATTTGTTTCTTCATTTTTCTTTCAACACAAGATAGATTCTGTTCATTCTGCAGCAATGTAAACATTGTTAAAATGTCACCGAGAAGGGGAAAAAAGCAAAGGAATGTCGGACAGGCGTCACTGGGTTCTGAGGTCAGGAGCAACAATCAGGACAAAGTTGACAACGTGACTCAGCACCACGGACAGAGGCAGAGCCTGTTACCCATTTTAAACATTTTATTCTTGACATTCTTACAGATGTCTCCTATTCCCCGCCTCACCCCAGCCTTCACCACACCATTGTCTGTGTGCATGGGCTATGCATATCAATTCTTCGGTTAATCTCTTCCTGCTCCCCCTCCTCCCTCCTCTCTGAGACACTACAAAGAGAAAATTCAGGCCAGTATTCCTGATGAACATAGATGCTAAAATCCTCAACAAAATATTAGCAAATTGGATCCAGCAATACATTAAAAAGATCATACACCACGACCAAGTGGGGTTTATTCTGGGCATGCAAGTCTGGTACAATATACTCACATCAATGAATATGATTCACCACACAGAGAAAATGAAGGTTGGAAATCATATAATTGCCCTGGCCGGTTTGGCTCAGCAGTTAGAGTGTCAGCCTGCGGTCCAGAGAGACCCGGGTTCAGTTCCCGCTAAGGGCACGTACCTCGGTTGCAGTTTGTCCCCGGCCCTGGTTGGGTCGTGCGGGAGGCAGCCACTCGATGTGTCCCTTTCATGTCCATGTTTCTCTCTCTTCCTCTCTCTCCCTCCCACTCTATCTGAACAAAAAATGGAAAGATGTCCCCAGGTGAAGATAAAAAAAAAATCATATGATTATATTAATAGATGCAGAAAAAGCATCCAACAAAACCCAGCACCCATTTTTGATAGAAACTCTCAGCAAAGTAGGAATAGAGGGATCATACCTCAACATAATAAAGGCCATCTATGAAAAATCTACAGCCAATATCATACTCAGTGGGCAAAAATGAAAACATTTCCCTTAAGAACAGGAACAATACAGGGATGCCCACTTTCGCCACTCTTATTCAACATAGTACTGGAAGTCTTAGCCACAGCGATCAGACAAGAAGAAAAAAATAAAAGGCATCCAAATTGGAAAGGAGGAAATAAAACTGTCATTATTTGCAGATGACATCATTTTGTGCCTGGAAAACCCTAAAGACTCCACCGCAAAATCACTAGAGCTAATAAATGAATTCAGCAAAGTAGCAGGATACAAAATTAACATCCAGAAGTCGATGGCATTTTTATACACCAATAATGAACTCTCAGAAAGAGGAACTTAAAAAAAAAATAATCCCATTTACCATTGCAACAGCAACAAAATTAAGATACCCAGTTTCCTCATTTTTAAAGAAAGAGATTAAGATAGTTTATGGGACTGTTGGGATGTGTGTAGAAGATTAAGGGTGATTTGTATGTGACTCAGCTGCAGAAACTACTCAATAAATACGCTCTCTTCCTGAATGAGCCACCAGCCTACTGAGACACCGAGACCCTCAGAATGTCAGAGCTGGAATGGTTAGAGATGGATATCAGAATAAAAAAGTCCTTTCTATGTAAAGCACTTCACTCTCCTTTAGCTCGTTTACTTCTTACCACGGGCCAGGGTTACGATCGAGATTTTTCCCTCTGAGAAAGCCAATATTTAATTGACTTGCCGCTAAACAGCGACCACTAAGTGATGGTACAATTAAGATTTAAGCTCCAAGTCATGCCTTCAAGTCCACAGTAAAATGCAGTTTGTTAATTTCTCCAGCGGACGGTTTTATCACTCGTATTTAATGCTTCGTCTTATCCGCCACAATGAGATGTGAGCACTTTACTGATGGAAATAACTTTTGTTTTAGTCTTCGATCAATTCTTCGTACCATCCATCAGGCGATGACACTCCCCCTCAGTAAATGTCGAGGTCGTTAAGGTAACACACGCCTTCCTCTGCTAGATATGAGGCAGTTCTGGAATAAGTATCTAGCAGACGGGGGGTCCTCAGTCTTACACTGGCCGGCACGTCCATCCCAGGGACGAGGGCCAAAGCGCGTCCATGAGCGTGGAGTCACGGCTGTGCTTTTGTGCACGGGGCGCGACTTGCCAGCATTATTGATGATTAGACTTTTATTTGTGCTCCCGGAGATGTAACTCTTTCCAGCAGTAAATCACCGCAAGTGTTTGCAGTTAACTAGATAGGTGGGCCTAATCATCGAGCCGTTTTATTGCTTTGTGAATAAACGTTATCGACGTGCTCAGGGCTCCGTTCCTAAAACCCTCCGGGACCCCCTCTCCCCTGCCCTGGCGTGTTCGTGACGGTACATCTCGGGGCCTTTCTCCAGCCCTGTGGACCCAGCAGTATGCATTTCTGAAGAAAAGTCTGGGTTTTAACTCGCCCTCTGTGGTCTGCTGTGATATAAACCTGAGTGGGCTGAGATCACGCTCCTTGTGGCTGCCCGTGGGCAGGAGGGTGCCTTCAGGACGGAAAGGACACCGGGTCAGAGGGAGGAGAGCCGAGACCTGTTCAGGTAACAGAGCTCACGCTTTGCCAGGTAAACGGAGCCACCTTGATTCTGACTCCCAGTCAGCCTGCTCTGGCAACTCACTTAACCGCCTGGTCCTCAGTTTCCTCAGCAGTAAAACTGGATAATGTTTCCATAAAGATTGCGTGGAGTCTGTATGGAGAACAGGAAAGCATAGCAGGTTGCTTTAACGTTATTGCAGACAACACTTGAGAGTCCCAGAACGTGGCCTGGCCCTTGCCGCTGTGGATGGCCCGTGGCGTTCAGCCCCAGCCACCCGTGGGCCGGTGTGCTCCAGCGGGCCCACGCTCCCGCTGCTCCCCTTGCTGGTTCTCCCTTTCCCCTGTGTTTTGAGTCCATCTTTGGGCTTGCTCCCCCTGCTCCCCTCCCCCACCACGGACACAGACACTTGGTGCCCGCTCGGGTGGCCGCCTTGTCCTGTCTTCCCTGGTCCCCTTAGAATTCACAGGCGTCACCTCAGGACCGCCAACCTAGAGCGCTCACGTGCTGTTTCTGATACTTACACCCGGGCCCCGTGTCCTGATGGCCACACGTCCCTGCTACTCCGAGTGACCTCAGAGACGGGTGCTGCCTGTGCCGATCGGTTTGCCGAGCAGCAGACACTGGCTGCATGCTGGACTTCGGCCCGCTTCGTGGCCACGGAGGCAGACGGAGAGCCAGGGCGTGTGCTCTCTGCATCAGAATGCAGCTGACAAGGGTCAGGATTGAAGTTCGGCGACGGCAGCTGATGTGTGGCAGGGCCGGGAGAGGCAAGCACGGGGAGACACGGGCAGCGTGGATGCGGCAGCTGTGTAATGCGATGGGGGGCAGAGCCACAGGGAGCCCCCAGCCTCCCCGACCCTGCTCAGCAGCCGAGGAGCACTCCAGCCAGCGCCTGGCGGGAATCCCAGCTGCAAGGACAGACGTCGCCCTGCACTGGCATCGAGGGGCTCCCTGGGCGAGGATGGCACCTGGACACTGCGGCCTGGCCAGTGGCTGCCGCAGAGCTCTGTTGACGGGCCACGCCGCTCACCGGTGTACTGTTCTCCACCCCCGACCGCCTCCAGGGTCCTCAAGGTGTACACACAGGTCCACAGTGCAGCTGGCACACGCAGGGAAAGGTGACATCACTGCCGTGCGTCTCACTCTAGGAAACACGTACATGTTGCAACAGACAAAACATCACTGGTTTTCTGCGTGTGTTCACGTGTGTTTCCACATTCTGTAGGTGGGGCATGAAGGCCCTGATCCGAGGTCGTGCACAGAAAGTTTACCTCATGTGCTTGGAGTCCCTCAGGAAATCAAAGAAATGAACCTGAATGCAGTCCCCCATTTTCAAAGCCAGCTTCTTTGGACTCTGTTAGCCTCCCTTGAAGCTGGGTGCAAAGTTATTTTCAAGGGCACGTTCAATTACAACGACTCGTCAACTTGAAAATGCAAATGTCTTCATAAGCTCCGAAGAAAAGACCGAACGACTTGGCTAGGCCACCCAGACTTTCGCACAATCAGGACTCAGTTTACCAGATGGACCTGATGTCTTGACACCCGCCCCCTTCACCAGCTTGCTGTGTTCCGTCTACCGTTCTCCAAACAGTGTTTCTATGTCACTGCTTTGCACCGGATCACTGGCGCGCAGGGGGGATTGCACTCTGAAGCCGCCAGTGGAAAAGACATCCACACCTTCCTGCCTCATTAACCAGCCGCCTTGGGCACCTGTCCCACGGTGTTTTGTGCCGGAGAATTGTGTCTGTCCTTCTGACTAGCACGAGGGGTGTTTGATGACGAGGAACACTGTTTTTCCTTCTCTGTGTTAAATTTTACAGTCCCTGGCACTCAGTAGATTCCAACATATTTGTTAAATTAATTAATTGCTGTTTGATTTTTCAGTACTCTGATGCAACATAAATCATTATTAATGCAACGTATCATCTTAATTCATCTTTGAAAGGACGATTATACAAAGGTTTGCTTCTCCCTTTAACAGAGGAGCATAGTAACTGCTAGGAAGGGACATGATGCTGAGCAGAAGGAGACTGTGCAGTAAGCTGTGTAGGCCCCAGCTGCCCCCAGTGAAAATCTCAGAACATGCGGAGAGCTAAGCCAAAGACACCCCGTGGGGCAGCGGGCTCTCCGTCTGGCCTTGGGAATCCGCTGGACAGTGAGTGAATCCTCCCCTTCTCTGGCTGATTGACACAGGCTGCCCACCTCCTGGGGAGGACAGCTGCCCGAGGGGGACTCCAAGTGTGGCCCTCACCCTCTGAGAACACAGCCGAGGAAGCAGAGAAAGTAATTTGCTCCCTCGGGATTCTGAAGACATTTTTATTCCGGTTCGTGTTTCAGAGGGACGTAGGAGCAGAAAAGAGTTTACGAATGTCAGGGAAGGGAGACCAAAAAGTCTAGTTGGTGAAAAAATGCCCGGAGCAGTTTATCTTGTCATATGGTCTTTTCACTTTCAACATTTCCCTTCATCTTGGCTAAAGCTCAGAGAAAGTTTTATCCTTATTTTACTGCTTCAGTTTAATTTGATTCGCTTTCCAGTGTCTGTTTAGATCTCTTTCTGCATGCTTCCCATCAGCTTTGTGTCCTTATCAACATAGAAAATAATATGTTAAGTACATTGGAAACACTTCTGATGAATGCTGACATTTTATTGTGCAACTCTTGAGCCCGGGACATCTAGATGCTGGTCTCACCTTTACTCACAGGATCGTATGATTTCAGAGCCAGAAGGTATTCGACTCAGAGAAAATCTAGGTCAAACACCTAATTTCACAGGTGAGGAAACCAACAACCTGGTTGGTACATGCATTCCTCAAGCTCACGAAACTAATTAAGAAAACCCCCAGGACTAACCGTGAGTCTCTTGATTCCCAAAGCTGCTTCTCGGATCACGGGGCGTCTCACGCTCGGTCACCACGTCCTTGATGGCACCATTCCCATGGCCCAGTGTCTGGGTGTTTCACCCTCGGACAAGGCCCGATGAGACCTCAGGGTATAAGATAAGGGATTACCGTCAGTGTCCGTGGTCAAGTGCTCAGACTCCCAGGACCCAGCGGCAGAGCAGGGATGCTTTGATAATCAAGTATCCATCACTGCTGCCAGAGGCGCGGCATTGCCACCCCAGCTTCTCCAGTGTGCAGGCCAGCGGACCTGCGTGGCGCTTCCCCACCCTGTGGGACGCATGGTCCATGCCAGGTCACTGGCACTTACCACGCCTCATTCACCACGTGCACTTAGTGTGATGTCATCAGAGTAGGACTCTCCCATGGAGCACTTAGTGTGATGTCATCAGAGTAGGACTCTCCCATGGAGCACTTAGTGTGATGTCATCAGAGTAGGACTCTCCCATGGAGCACTTAGTGTGATGTCATCAGAGTAGGACACTCCTATGAAGCACTTAGTGTGATGTCATCAGAGTAGGACTCTCCCATGGAGCACTTAGTGTGATGTCATCAGAGTAGGACTCTCCCATGGAGCACTTAGTGTGATGTCATCAGAGTAGGACTCTCCCATGGAGCTTCATAGAACGCCAAGGACTCCAGGTTCTTAACGACTATATTGTGGCAGGGGTGGGGGTGGGGGCTGGGGGAGAAGGGTGAAGAGATTAAGCAAAGAAGAAAAAGACAGACTCACGGACACAGACAGCAGTGTGGTGATGACCAGAGGGAGGGGGTGGGAGGTAGAAGAGGGTGAAGGGGGATACATGGTGATGGAAGGAGACTTGACTTGGGGCAGTGGACACCATGCAATACACAGAGGATGCTGTGCAGAACCTATATAACTCTATTAACCAATGTCACCTCAAATTCCATGAAAACAAAACGATATTGGGCCGGAGCGGTGGCAGTCAGCACCCCCTGAGGCAGACAGCGCGTGGACCCCTGGGTTTCCGTACCAAGTCAAACGGCTTGGCGGAGCCCTACTCACTGGGATCAGGAGCTGCACGTTCCCAGAGGCACGGAGAGCTGGCAGCGGCATCGGTCTGCGTGAGGAAATCACCGATCAGCACGGCTCTGTGGTCACAAGTACCACAGCACCCGTCCCTGCGCAGGCGCCTCCCCGCCAGCCCGGTGCTGTGGTGTGAGCGGGCTCCGGAGGTGGGCTGGACGCCATGTGGGGTCAGTCCCCCCTCTTGCGTCCTTTGAGTCAGGAGTCGGTGAAGCTTTCTTTGTAGAGAACCAGCCAATAAATTGCAGGCTTTGCAGGACGAAAGGTCTCTGCCACAGCTCCTGAGTCTGCAGCCCCCACGGTCCACGAACTAATGTGTGTGGCTGTGTTCCAGTCAAACTTGGTCTTCAGAGACGGGCGGTGGACGCAGCTTACCAAACCCTGCAATGGCCTTTCATTGCGAGTGGTTTCCCTTCTTGTTAGTGCAGGTGAAGACTGTCGGGGCTTCCACTCGGCCCTCTGTTCTGGGTAGAGTGTGTCCACTAGGACCCTCAGAACGTGACTTTATTTGGAAATAGAGCCTTTGCAGATGCAATTGGTAAGTTCAGAACAAGGTCCCATGGGTTAGGGTGAACCCTAATCCAAGACTTGTCCTTACAAGAGGAGCAGATGGAGACAGAGGTATGATGGCGGAGGCAGGGCCTGGAGGGATGAGTCCACAGGCCAGGAAAGCCAAGGAGGCCGGCAGACATCAGGAGCTGGGAGAGAAGCAAGGGGCGGAGTCTTCCTCAGCCTCCAGAAGGAACCGCCTTGCCTCCTGGGTTTCAGACCCAGCGTCCAGAACTGGTGGAGAATACACTTTTGTTGCTTTAAGGCTCCCTGTTCGTGGTAATGAGTTAGGGCAGCCCCAGCCCTCCCTCGAGGGGTCAGGGACACAGTGGGAGGTCCTGCCTGCTGTTAAGTACATCTATCTTACTCACACCCTCAGGGACGAAATGCTCAACAATGTGATGGGTACACAGTTATGCCTTGGTGTAGTGCTCTCTTTGCCACGGCTGTGGGATTCAGTGCGTCTGTGACAGATGCAGGGACGCTGTTTGGGGCTTTGGAAGGTCCCTATAGGTAAACTATGCTGCAGGATTTTAGGATGTTTTCTGCCGATTTTGATTAGATTGTTTTCCCAACTGTTGACAAGACTATTCTGTCTGTGTAAATGTGCGTCTCTTTTTTGACTATTTTGTTCCAGCATCTGCTTGTGTTTAAATTAATACAACACTCTCCTGATAACTGTAGCTTCATAATACATCTTCAGTCAAGGAGCGTTGCTGCTCCAACTTTGTTCTTCTCAGCATTGTTTTGTCTAGTCTAGGTTATGTTATTGCCACACAAATGTAAGCTGTTAGTTTCTCAGTGTGTATCACGGTGTCAGCTAAGGTTTTCACTGGGATCCTGTTGAATCTGTAGATGAATCTGGGAACAGCATCTTGGCCACGGTGAGTCTTCAGACCCACGAGCGTAACACCTATTTACCATTATCGATTCCACTCAGACTTTGTCTCTTTCACTCCACCCACCTGTCACATTTTGTGTCAGATGTGTCTCAAAGTAGTTATAGTTCTGGTGCTATTGCAGATGACATTATTTCAATTTTGATTTTGATTTTTTGTTGTTGCTGGTGTAAAGAAATACAATTGCTTTTGTATATTGATCTTTTCTCCTGAATCTATCTAAGAACTTTCTAGTTCTAATACCTTTTTCTAATGGTTACATTGGGTCTTCTACCTAGACAACATGGAATCTGGGAATTCCTAACGCCCTTTTCGTTCCTTTGCTGGACTTATTGCAAAGGCCGAAACCTCCAGGATCATGGTGAACACAGGGAGAGTGGACAGTTTGAAATTATGTCTAACCTTTGGGTGAAAATCTTAATCTTTCACTATTAACTGTAAGTTTTTTGTTGGTGCTATTTATCAAGTTCAGAAATTTCATTAAATGCTTTTCTGGTGTTTATTGAGAGAGATGATCATATATATTTTTTTTATTTGTTAACATAAGGAACTACAATTGAACATTTCTTTGCCTAGTTTTATAGTCATGATAATACTGATCTCCTAAAATATGTGAGGACAGATTCCAAATTATGCATCCTTTTCACATTTTCTGTAAGAGTTTATTATTAGTATCAGCTCTTCCTTAAATGGGTCCTCTGACCAATAAGAACCCAAGGAGCTGAAAAGTTTCAGAATAGAAATTGTAGCTAAGGGGGGATATCTAGGCAGACGGGCTTGGTGTAGCCTCCTCACTTTCTGTGGCTCAGGAGCGATGGGTTTTCGCCCCAATGTGACAATGAAGTAAATGATGAGACACACTGGGCTTAGTGAGGCCTTCTGGGTAGAAACAGGGCACGCAATGCAATGGCTGAGAAATAAGCGGAAGTGTACAAATCTCACACTGGTGTGGATAAATGGTCCAGAAGAACCTCTGCCCATTGTTGGCACCGTGAGGGCCGTCTTGAATTCGAGTACAACTCAGATGGCCACTGGGTGGCAGGACACTCAGTTTTTATGGCCCACAGGCAGGGGAGTTTGAAATGGAAATAAAGTTGATTTCCAGAAGAACAGAGAAAGCTAAATGTCTCCAAGTTACGTCTGTGGACAGAGATGCCTGTCAATACACAATGGAAGCTGTTTCTTTAGTTTGGTGCCAAAGGAGAGTCACTGTGGCTCATCTGGGCTGAGGAAATTCATGGCCCGAGAGTCCTGTGATGACCAGGTGGACGTCAGTGACATGTCTGAGTGTGGCTGGGCTGTAAAAAAAGATTTGCAATAAATTCACCCCGAAGACGTTGGAGACACTGACCTGGGAGTTTTGACTCTGACACGAGTCATGTTGTTACTCTATCCATAGATTTTTCACGGGTATTATTCATAAAAAAATTAAAATTCTCAATAGTTAATCAAAACCCCATTGATACATTGGACTCAAGACCAGTGATTTAGAAAGCATGGTCCCGGTACCAACAGCACCAGAACCAACTGGAACCTGGTCAAGACACAGATTCAGAACGACTGGACCCGGAACCCAGCCTGAGCCCAGCACTGTGGTTTCACGAGCGCTCCAGGTGATTCTGTTACTCCACAGCGTTCACCGTTGTTCTGCTCAGCAAGGGGCTACATTGTAGCAGTTACTGCGGAAGGGAAGGATGACAGGCCTTTGCAGCCCAGCACCTTGATGAGGACTCAGTGTGATGTCATCGATGTGCACGTGCCTCCTTGGACATGTTCAACAGCTAAATTGCTACTAGAAAAATAAGATAAATAAGAGTTACTTTGCTCTCACGAACGATGGGCCTATGGTCATGAATCCGCTGAACTAAACAGATTAGTTGGCACTGGCTTTACTTAGGCTGCAACCGTATTTGTCTTCTGTCTTTTAATAAAACTGTGTGATGCTGAAACGGTGTGACTGATGGCAAAAACTTCAACCAAGGATCTACCTTTTTGTCTCCTTTGAATTAAGTGTATTTCAAATGCTGTAAACGTTTACAGTAACTTATGCTCCTAATAATACATTGTTTCATCAGTGACGATCTGGGATGGGCCCAGAGCTGATCAACAAGGCTACCTTAGAAACGGGGACTGCAAACGTAGCAGATAATTCTCGGAAGACAGTGTGAAGGCCAACACCTCTGTCCACCTGTGTGCCGTGGAGATCAAACATTGGTTAGTGGAGAGACGAAAGGGATTATTGTGTTTGCTCCCATAAATGCTGTTCTCAAACCAATTACGACGTCAACTGTCGAGCTCCATGGCGGTGAAGCAAAAAGATGTAAAATTGAATTAGTTCTTTAAAAAAATTTTTTTTTCTTTCTTGATTTTTAGGGAGCGAGGAAGGGAGAGGGAGAGAGAGATGGAAACATCAATGAGAGAGAACATCGATTGGCCGCCTCCTGCATGCCCCCCACTGGGGATCGGGCCCACAACCTGGGCATGTGTCCTGACCGGGAATCGAACCAGCGACCTCATGGTGCATGGGTCAATGTTCAACCACTGAGCCACACCAGCCTGGCTGAATTAGTTCTTTTAAAAGTGTTTTCAGATTTTATATTTTTATGTATAAGTTGTAAATCCTTTGTGTTTGAAATAACTGGTCTATCATTATAAGGAACTAGTCATCAACAGCCTTCCTCTTTCTCTATATTCCAGCTAGTGACGCCCTTCGCCATCTTCCCCCTGATGTCCTTCCTCTCTCTCCCTCTGAGCTGACGCTGAAGGGGAGGGAGAACAGGACGGACCCCACACGCACAGCAGGGGGCATTCAGAAGCCACAGGAAGGATGCCCGAGCACCGGGCAACCTGCCGGCTCCCGATCGTGTTTCATCCATTGGTCACAATGTTAACTACCTCGACATTGTGATGCCACTTCACAGATGGGAAATCTGAGTCACCAGGGTTCCGACTTCGTCTGAATGGTCTAGTGACACCTGGCAGGCCTGGACCCAGAACCCGCCCCAAACCCTGGTCATCCTCACTCGCAGGAAATGAGAATCCTCTGTGGGCCGTTTACATCTGCACGGGGACATACAGACACCCACACTCGGAGAATTACTGTGAAAGTTAAGACAATGAAAAACAAATGAAAATTCTGAAAGCTTGACAAAAGAGGAGATTACAGAAATTATTAGGAGTTATACAGTTGACAAACTTCAGACGGCAACAGACAATGCAGTACCATTTTTTAAATGTTGAAGGAGAAGAAACCAAGAGAAGAAAATGAGACTTTCATTGTATATTTAGAAAATATCTTTCAGGCATTATATCATAATAAAGATAAGTTTGTATTCAATTAAGAAGAAAATCAATCCCA
The DNA here is from genome assembly GCA_030848825.1 of Tadarida brasiliensis. Classification (NCBI taxonomy): domain Eukaryota; kingdom Metazoa; phylum Chordata; class Mammalia; order Chiroptera; family Molossidae; genus Tadarida; species Tadarida brasiliensis. The sequence continues at coordinate 100,440,486 of CM061267.1, read as the reverse complement.
GAAGATACTCCAAGTATAAATGATAAAATCTCATCAAATTTATGGTTGCCTAAAAAAATATTAAACTCAGAACCAAAAGAAAACAAAATGCAAAGTGTAACTAGAAACTGTGTTCATAAATATTCCATCCAACCTGCTTGCTTCTGGCATTGTGATGCTGGTTTGGGGAGGACATGGACAGTATTGAGTTCAAGAAGTCAATACAAGTAATAAATACAAACATGAGTCGTGAGCAACCGTAAAACCCCCCAAATATGACAGACAGGTTTGTTAATGAAGAGAGGAAATCTGTGCTATGTAGTCACAGGCCGGCCAGGAAACGACCGAGCCCCACCTGGGACAGGGGGGTCCTAGATTTGACTGAGATGGAGTGTGTTTTTGTCTTGTCACCAGGCAAAGGCAGGCAGCTGGTAGAGTGGCTGCACCGGAAATGACAGACCCAGACTCCGACGGTCTTGCCGCCCTGCCCCCCGCACGGCCTCATTCAGGGGGTCAGATCATGCTTCACCCAAAATAAACGCCTCGGCCTCAGCTATGCCATTCTGCCACTCAGACGGGAAAGGAGACAAAAGAAGAAGCACCAGCTGTGTGTCAACAGTCTCTTAAGAAACGTTTCTAGAAGCTACCACCTGCCATTCCCTCTTCACGTCCCTGGACGACTTCGTGCCCGGTCACACCCAGCTCCGAGGGCAGTGTGTTCTGGCCGCGTGACTGCAGAAATGAGAACTTCTGCTATGGGGAGAAAGGGGACATTCACATCGGAGGATCACGGGTAGTTCTGCTGCAAACCCTGTGACATGGAATGATTACCCTCCTCTTACGGGTAAAGGGCCTGAAACCGCAGCAGAAGTTGTTCCCGGGGTCACACAGCTTCCAGGGGGTGACCCTAAAATTGGACCAGTGCCGGCCTCACTCCAGACTTCCTGAGAAGCTGCAGGGTCCTGGAACTCGGCCTTCAGGAACCACGTGGTCCGTGCTGAGAAGACGGGGCCAACACGGACCCTGCAGAGCTCTGCGGTTGTCCGGGGGGTTTTGTTATTGGGCGTAGGTTTTGACTGCACGTATTTCCCGAGAGAAAAGTCAGCAGAAACTGTGAGACCGGACATAGTGAGAGCAGGGTGGATGATGCGTGGCGAATGAGGAAGCCGGCCGTTTCCAGCTGAGCAGCTGGCACAGATGAGAACTCCTACACGGTGTCGCATGCGTGAACATGCTAGCCATGTCGCTGGAAAGTAAATGTCTCTCCCTCGAAATGCATCAGTTAGAAGAAATGTTCCGATTACAGGATAAATGCACAAGTACTTCAGAAGTATAATTGGATCAGAAATGTAACAAGATTAAAGTGTCTGTTAGAAATAATGGGACAATTGGGAAGTGCTTGCTAGATATTTGTTCAAGGGATGAGTGATTAAAACGTAAATCTCCAATCGCCTCTGGTTTAGTCAGAACGTAGATTGAATAACTTTTACCCTTAAACAGTCATTCCAGAAAACGTAGGGTTCAGAAGAGAATAACTTAGTGGTTCAGTTGTACCCTAACCAAACTCTCTGCTGAAAATATATATTACTGCTCCACGCACACCACTGGGCGGAGTCCATAGGTTCATTTATTTTATCTTGTTCTACATTTTAATGAACATGGTGTTGTTTAGGCATGCAACATGACGATGTGATATACATGCATATAGTGAAATGACGCCGCAGCAGGGCCAATGAGCATGGCCCCTCCTCAGAGAGGTGAGCAGTACCAGAGCACCTGAAATCTACTCTCTCCGAGTGCTTCCGGTCTTATTAACTGCAGTCACCACGCTGTACCTTAGATCTCTAGGACACTCGTCCTCCATAGCAGAAGCTTTTTCACCTTCAACCCACATCTCCCCATTTCTCCCTCCTCCGTCGTCTCCGTTCCTCTCTGCTTCCGTGTGTGCGACGTTTAAAATTCTCTATGTAAGGGAGATCAGGCAGTTTAAAAAAAAAATCTTTCTGTGTCGGGCTTATTTCACTTAGCACCATGTCCTCCAGGTGTACTCACGCAGGGTGCGTTCCTTCTGAAGGCGGAATAATCTTCCGTTTTACAGACTCCTCACGTTCTTCCCCCATTCGGTGTTCACAGATGCTCAGGTCCCCTGGTCTTGGACGCTGTGATGAGTGCTGCGGGGAGCGTGGGAGGGCAGAGGGCTCTCCAGGAACCGGTTTCATTCCCTGGAGCCCGTTAGCCGGAGGAGGAACTGAGGCTGACGAGGAAGTTCCATTCTGAGCTTCGAGGGACCTCCGTACTGTTTGCCTGGTGGCTGATCCATGATGAATGAGTCGATGTACATTGTAACTGTTCATGTAAATTTCTGGGATTAGAGATGGCTCAGTATTATTAGGGTGAAAAATGCAAGGTTTTGGGCTATGGCAATTGGAAAGTATTTCCCTGGGCACATATGCTGGCTGTTCTTGGCATGGACTCTGTGCCAAAGGAAATCTCAAGGTTTTCTGGAAGGGCACCTAACACTTTGAACAGCTGATGGTGATTTTGACCAATAACAGTTACGATACATATTAGAACTGATACCAGCCCAGGTCTGTGCTTTACAGCTGTCATTGTCTAGACTTGATGAGAAGTTTGGGCCTCGAGCACCAGCTGATGGGAAATAAGAAGGGAAGGGGCTGAGACGGGTCCTGTGAGGGACCATGCAGAGAGGGAGACAGGGATCGCACTGAGCACACCCTGCACCCAGGGTGGTCCTCCTATCTCCGGGTCCTTAACTCGGCCACACACACGAAGCCCACTGTGCCCTGTATGATAACATCCGAGGTGGCAGGGACGAGGACATGGAGACCTCCTCGGAGCATTATTCTGTCTGCTGCATTATCGTACATTATCTCGTAGTCTTTGCAACAATTACTCAGGACGACTGTAATTATTGACCAGAAAGATTAAATCACATCTTCTCTGTGCAAAATGTGTGAGTTGCAGAGAAGAGATGTGTGTTCTTATCCACCTCCGATCCCGAGACTTTGCATGAAACTCCAGTCCCAGGGTGTGCAGTGCTGCCTTCGAGTACATAGAGAACTAAGAGGTAACACGTGTGCACGCCACAGGGCCCCGTCTCCGCACGAGGAGAAGTCGGCGTTGGCAAAACCACGAAATGCAAAGCCCCCCAACGGCCAATGCAAAGGAGATGTTATGCTTTTGTGAAAACAAGACCCAACCAAACGAAAACAAGCCGGGAACGGCTGCAGCCGACTTCCATGGAAGAAATACTGCCCCTGAGGTCATTTCTTAGCTCAGGTTGGCTCGCACGCCTATTTCTGAGGGCAGGGACTCTGGTCTTAAACTCGGGAGACGCTTGGTGCCATTGTCCACGTTATTGCTGGTCTCTAGCTGGGTTTGTTCTTATTTATTTCGAGAGAGTGTTTCGGGAGCTTGGTGCTTATTGAAATTCTCAAGCATGAACAGGGCCTGTGTGAAAACTGGGTTTCCTGTCAGATTGGACTGAATCTCATTTCGGAGGCAGTGCCTGGGGGAGCGGGATCCATAGCCGTGGGGAACGGCAGCACCTTGGCGGTGCCCAGGCTGACTGGCAGCAGGTATGGATGGAGATGCCCAGCTGATGGGAGGCAGGTACGGAGGTGCCCGGCTGACTGGCGGCAGGTACAGACAGAGGTGCCCGGGCTGACTGGCGGCAGGTACGGACGGAGGTGCCCGGGCTGACTGGTGGCAGGTATGGATGGAGATGCCCAGCTGACGGGAGGCAGGTACGGAGGTGCCCGGGCTGACTGGTGGCAGGTATGGACAGAGGTGCCCAGGCTGACTGGTGGCAGGTATGGATGGAGATGCCCAGCTGACGGGAGGCAGGTACGGAGGTGCCCGGCTGACTGGCGGCAGGTACAGACGGAGGTGCCCGGGCTGACTGGCGGCAGGTACAGACGGAGGTGCCCGGGCTGACGGGAGGCAGGTACGGAGGTGCCCGGGCTGACTGGTGGCAGGTACGTGGGGCACACCTCGGGTCCCTCCTTGGCAGACCTGCCAGGTTTCCATGGGAACACACTCAGCCTGACGCGAAGAGTCAGCAGATCGATTCCAGACCAGTGTGAGCGAGACAGGAGTGTTTGGAAAGAGCACAGCGGCTTTAAAATATCTTGTGAATTAAAGAGCGATTAATCACGCTCTTTTATCCACTTAAGTGCCTTTTTCTTTAAACCTTTAAAACAAGAAGGAAGATATTTATACCTTCCTCTTATCTTCCCCAAACATTTCTGAAGTGGATTGGCCGGCCTCCCCAGTATTATTCCACCCATTTGAGAGAGGGATGAGTCACCAGATTGTTGTAAGTGGTTAAGAAAAATAATTCTTGATATTATCCTAAGTATTCTATATTCCGGGAAAAGATACCACAAAATGTACCATTTCATTTATCTAGAATTTTAGAGGAAATACACAGAAATGATAAAGTCAGAGGCTGGGACAGGGACTGGACAAGAGGTCGGGAGGAAAGTTTGGGGGATGATTCTGTACCCTGAATGTGGTGGTCGCATGCTCTGTGCATCAGTCAGACCTTGTTGCATTTTAAATTTATAAACATGTTATTATGTAACAAGCAAACACGCCAAGGGCGACAAGAAGGCCCTGAACAGTCTGAGTGCCGGTCGCTGTCCAGAGCGCTAGCCGGCCCGGCCCAGCCTCCCCTGGACGCGTCAGCAGGGTTTCAGGTTTTAACCAAATCGGCCAAGCCTTGGGCCAGAGCATCAATCCAAAGGGCATTTTACATGCCCAAAATAGAAACTGACACTGGGCTCCAGACGGATCCCAACTGGCTGAGGCTGAGGAACACAATGCCTGAAATAACACGAGCCTCTCAGCCACGTGGGGCCATGGGGAAGGCCACGCTTTCCTTCCACGCAGCCTCGTTCCGAGACAAGCCAGATGCTGAGACGAAGGCTGCTGTGGGTGCTCCACCCAGAACCCAAGTCACCCGGGGCGGGGCCATGCCCACGTCTGCAGAGAGCTGAGTCCCAGGAAAGGTGTCCCAGGAAAGGTCCGAGCTGGGAGGAAATGCCGTCGTCCCCCACTGGAAACACCCCTCTGTCTCACCCGTCGGAGCGAGGTCTTCGTGGAAGCAGCTTCTCTCGTGTTGTTACATCACCCCTCTGCCAGTGAGGGATGCTGATACCGATCTCCTCCGGGGAGATCTTGTTGGAGCAATGAATCACGGAGGACCACTGGGTAGACAGTGATTTTGTTTTTAAATCTTCACCTGAGGATTTTTCCATTTATTTTCATGAAGAATAGGAGGGAGAGAGAGAGAGAAACACTGATGCCAAAGAGACACATCGTCTGGTTGCCTCCTGCGCGATCCCGACCAGAGCTGGGGACAAACCACAACCGAGGTACGTGCCCTTGCCTGGCATCGAACCCGTGACTCTCTGGTCTGCCAGGGCAGAGAGGCAGTGATTTTGAGGAGCAATAATGATAAGGGAACTCGGCGTGGGTGCTCAGAGGGTCCTTTCTGAGGAAGCACTATGGGCTTTAGCACTGATCTATGAGGGGTCGATCACAGGGTACCAGTAGGAGAACATTTTCCGCAGAAAATAGAGACGTACACAGGGATTGAAATAGGAAAAAAAAAAAAAAGTGAAATGATTAACAGACAAAAATATGACAAATACTGTTGTAACATAGTAAACGAAAAGGCGGTCGTGGGTCTCACAGAGATCCAACAGGTAGCCCTGGAGTCCGCCGTAAGGAATCCAGATGTTATCGCGCTTACGGTAAGGCCCCTGTTAGCCAGGTGAGTGAAGGTGTTTGTTTTATGTTTAAAAACAGATTTGATTATTTGAGAAATGAACCGTCAGTGGGGAAGGGTGTAGGCCGATGGGTCAATCTGAAGGCAGTGGACGTGACCCCATGAGCTGGTCCGCCGGAGAGGAGGGTGAAGGTGTTGGGGTCACAGACGACCTTGGATTTAGGGTCCGCTCGGTCTGGGCGGTCCCGTCAGCACTGCGGGAATGCTGAGGTGACGAGGGGCACTGGGCGCAGAGCGGGGTACTTTCCATGGGAGGGCGCTCTGGCTTCAGGTGCGTGAAAGCTCTGCTCATTCTTTCAGGAAACATCTCCAATCCCCCTCGCTGGAGTGATAGTCCCCGACTGCCCTGGGAGAACGCCTGAGCCTCCTCCACGCACCCACACCACTCTGTTCACTCTTACTGTTTCGCATCTCATTTATTCGCACACATACTCATCCTTCCTCCAAGAACAAAAACAGTGTCTCATTCACACTTAAAAACCCCATTTCCTTGTGTTTGGGTCTGTTGTTGGTTCTGTGCGGAGAGTCTGGTATTTGGAGCTGTTGATGGGCACGCAGACAATTAAACACCAAATCGCATTATGATTTAAGCTCTCAATAATTTCTAACAAGCAATTATTGAAGATAAAATCATTGTATAACTCCTACTTGCCAGGAAATGAACTTGGGTCTGACTTGTAACTAACGGTGGGCAACTTTAATGCCAAGAACAGTGAGTGAAATGCTGGGACCGTCACTGAGGATGTCCCCGGGTATCAGATGGCGTTCCTACCACCTCAGCGGGGAGGTTGTGGAAAGTATTAATTAGATAATGTAAATACAACGCTCACTGGATTCTAAAGCTACAAAGTGTCAAGGCTTATTGTAGAGAACAATTACAGTCTAATTGCATCTGTCCATCCTTCTCTTCATTCTTCTATTCATTCGTTCACTCGTGTAACAAATACCCCTGAGGACCTACTCTGGGCCAAAATCGATGCCCTGCCCTCATTCTTTTTATTTTAAATGTATTTCTTTTTTTTTTTTTTTTAAATACTTTTCTTTATTGGTTTTAGAGAGAGAGGAAGGGAGAGGGAGAGAGAGAGAGAAACATTGATGAGAGAGAACATCGATTGGCCGCCTCCTGCATGCCCCCCACTGGGGATCGGGCCCACAACCTGGGCATGTGTCCTGACCGGGAATCAAACTGGCGACCTCTTGGTGCAGGGTCAACGCTCCACCAGGGAGCCATACGGGCCGGGCCCTGCACTCATTCTTATCCTTGCTTTGACACTTGCTTCCCTGGTGGCCTTGACAAAGCTACCTCGCCTTTGCAGACCTTTCTCCCTCACCTTGAACTTGGGCATTTATTAGGACCCACCTTGTGGGACTGCTGTGAGGACTAAGTAAGTTGATAAATGTGAAGACTGAGAACATCACCTGGTACAAGTCACTCACTGTGTGTTTGTTGGTGGACAATGACTCATGTCATTATCACCAGGGGACATGCCCTGGACAGAAATTCTGTGCTTAAAGGACTCAAGAAACGAGAGAATAGATTTCAGTGCCATAGATTATTCTTCTCCTTGACTTTGAAAAAAGAAAGAAGAATTCCTTCTGAACACATAAAGCGTCCTATCGTTGGCTTTAGAGGGTCTTTCGAGGCAAAACCCAAGACTTTCAAACTTCACACTTGAAGGTCCTTTGAAAGGGATACGGCCCATTTGTTTGCTTCTTTATTTCTTTATTTACTTTTCCACCCCATAGAAAGGTGGTTCCTTCTGAGGATGAGAACTCGGCATAGAGTTTAAAGGAGCCCCAGTCGGGCAGTGTTTGGAAACCAAACCTTAAAACATCTGCCTTCCCGGGTCGCAAACGCAGGTCGCTCCATTGTTGCTGTGTTTTGTGCGGGAGAGTGCGTTTCCCGTGAAAGTGTCTGTAACGACCGAACCTGACTCATGGGAAATGGCTCGTCATTAGGAGCCCTTCATCGAGAGGCGCGTGCTCCGCTCGGGGCCAGCACGTGGACATGTCCAGATGCGTCACCTTCCCGTTTACTGAGTGAGTAAAATAACAGCTTATTCAAAAACAAGTGGACCTTAAACACCGGCACATTTCACAGACCGCCGAATAATTACAACACTTCTCCTGCGCAGATGGGCAATTGACTTTAAAAATCTCCCGGATTTCCACGGAGTGAAAATTACAGACATTTTCAGGTCCTCTTCAGCAAGTACCTCAAAATGCGTAGGGACCATTCCCATTTCTTTGTTGCCAGCCGATCAGTGTGTATCAGGGCAGAATCCTCTTCCACGGATAAATGCAAAGTAAATTAGTCTATTGTTTCCCCTTAGAAAAGGAAAGAATATCACAGACAAAACCCCTTGGGCCTGGCTAATTGGAAACAGACAGAGAGTGAGAGTCTCCTCCATACCCCCGTCCAGCAACCTAAAAGTGATCGATGGAGGCTCGTGGTGCCCGAGCAAGGCGGGCTCTCCCGTTTCTCCTTCCCTCGGTGATGGAGTCTGACTGCAGGACTCTGGAGAGGTGCCCGGGCTGCTTCCCACGTGCCAGCCGGGCACAAGAGCGCTTTCATTCTGGGGGCATCGGGTCATGAGTTTGCACTCAGTTCTAGGTTAAAATCCCAGCTTTTTTCTAACCTAACATTTTATGCCTAGTTTTTAGTGTTTTTTTTTAAAAAAAATCATTAAAGAATGACAGACTTTGCCATATGGTTATCTGAGTCTATAGAAATGATCATTTCTCCCCTTCCCCCCTTCATTCTAATAATAGGGTCTATTCTATTGACAGATTTTTGTCTGTGAAGCAAGCCTTGCACCCCTGGGGTACCTGTCACTTAGCTGTCAGGAATAAACCTCTTTACGTGTTCCTGGGTCCAGGGTGCTAGAATTTTGTCCAGCATTTTGATGACCGTGCTCTTAAGAGAAACTGATGCATAGTTTGTTTTTTTTTCCTTGGTTTTGGTCTCAAGGTAACACTGGCTCCTAGAATAAGTTAGGCCACAGTCCTTTCTCTTCTATTTTCTGGGAGAATTTGTAAAAGATCCGTGTCAAGTCTTTAAAAGTTGGAAAACCTTTGTGGCCAGGCCACGGAGGCTGGGCTTTGCTTCTGGGGGGTTCCATGACTACCGGGCTCTCTTCGCCCGACGTCGATGGTCCGCTTCTCCTAGACTCGTTGCGGGCAGTTTGCGTCCTTGTGGGAAGCTGTTCACGTCACCGCGGGCATGGTTGCCATGGATTTGTCTGCCATGACACAGTGCCATAGCTGGGTGCCTCCAGTGGGGGAACCTGCCCCTTCAGTTCTGGAACCGGGCGTCCTGGCGGGTCTGGTGCCGAGGGAAGACCCCTTGCAGGCTCACAGGTCTTGCATGGGAGAAGGGAGCTCCCTGGTCCCTTTACGTGGGCAGTGACCTCACTCATGGGGACCCACCTTCCCGACCTCATCATCTCCCGGGAGCCCGCCTCCTGATGCTGTTGGACTGGGCCTGAGTGTCAGCCTGGGGGCATTGAAGAGACACCCCATGGCGGCGTGCTCTGGGGTCAGCACACGGTGCTCACGGTATTTTTCCATAACCCTTTTCATCTTCCGAAGGCTGCTCTGATGGTCCCGCTATCATTCTTGTCTCATCATTTGAGTCTCCTCTCTCTTTCTCTCTGTCTCATTAATCTAGCTAAAGTTTGTCTATTTCAAAGAAATAAATGTGGTTGGGCTGATTTTGTATGTTTATTCTCTGTTATCTATTGCTGTTTGTGCAGAGGCAAAGAACCCGAGTCACCACAGAGACTCCCAGCAAGTGTAACGGGCCATTCCGAAAACGGCCCCAGACGCTGCGCAGCCTCCGTCCTGTGAGCGAGCTGCAGGGGACCCGAGGAATGTGTGACAGGTGGCGAAGCTATGGCATCCATGTTCTTGATAAATAAATACTCACGCTCAAATTCATGCTCCGATTTGCACACAGTGTCAGCCTTCCCTTAAACATGGTTGTTTCTCCGTCTGCAGCGGCTGCTTTGACTGCCGCACAGATCTTGTCTGCGAGTCAGTGCAAACGTACAGATCAACTTGAAGCCAGCATTCATCTCAGCAGCCTCACTTGCATCGAGGGAAGGAACCCGTGTCGGGTTTGGGGTGAGTCTGCTCTGTCGATCGTCGTCAGTGCTCACTGCGTGATGGTTAACCGTACTGGCTCCAGGAATTATCTGATCTCCAGTCCTCCTCATTCATAAAATGCCTCGGTTTCAGTACAACATAATATGGTGTGTTAATATTGACCTTTTCCATTGGGTAGAAAATATTCATTTCACTGTTGTTGCTGTTGTTGAGTGACTTCACTCGTTCACAGGAATTAAATCACTTCTTGAATACGCCGTTCCCAAGTGCTTGAAAGATGTGACACATTGAAGTCTCCCTGAGACGTGTTAATACATTTTACTGTCTAGTTATATCGCATTTAATGTAGGTCTCTATAAAAGATTACTTAGATTTTATTCTGGCTGTATAAAGGTTTAAGCTGCACTTAATAACCCCTGTCAGATAAAGGTAAAAAAAACTAATTAAGTAATAAATCCGTACAAATTGTTACAGAAAAGTAATGATTTTCTTGCATTTTTTGTCATAGGAACAGTGTATTAAAAATCATTAGAGCCCGGCTGGTGTGGCTCAGTGGATGGAGCATTGTCCCATGGACTGAGAGGTCCTGGTTCGATTCCCAGTCAGGGCACATGCCCGGGTTGCAGGCTCGATCCCCAGTAGGGGGCGTGCAGGAGGCTGCCGGTCTGTGTTTCTCTTTCACATCGATGTTTCTATCTCTCTCTCCTTTCCTCTCGCTCTAAAAAATCAATAAAAGCATATTTAAAAAGCACCATTAGATAGTATTGCAGGGCATGACTGGGTCCGAGACAAACAAAACGGAACAAAACAAACAGATCTTTTGCTCACTAATATTTATGTCATATCTGCTGAGTTTGATTCAGAATAGCTAAGCAGAAGCTGTAAGACTCATATCAATGATTTCGGATATTTTTCAACTCCTTTTAAAACATAATTTAGAATGCAAGTTCTACATTTAGTAGTCGTAAGTGTAGTTGTGTAGGAAATCATTTTTTTTTTATTATGGAAATATATTTTATATTGCGATCAGAAACAAAAAATAAATCTCTTCAACAAATATTTATTCAACAGCACTCATTGAAATGCTTCATTTTTTGTTGATCGAGGTGTTTTTTAATAGTTTCAACATTTTGGAAGAATAGAGCATTCGAGTGGAGCTCACAGGACTGAGGCGGACATCCCGGGAGGTAACAGGTGCACGACCTGAAGATGTCCGCACATGGTGACGACGAACAGAGGAACCAGGAGCAGCCACGGACACCGCCCCTCTGCTGCTGCACGTTGCGGGATTGTCTTTGACCGGGAAGTGACTGACTTCTGCAGCGTGCGTCTTACCGGGCACAGAGGCGGGAATCTATCGCAGAGAGAAACGTGTCCTGTTTCCACGTGTGTTTCTCTGAGAACTCATGCTAGCTTGGTTTTACATGCAGAACGGGACCCAATCCCCAATTAGGTCTGTTTATTTCAACTGGAGCTCTCATGTCTCTGGGTCTGCTTGTTTATTTTTCCCCATTAAATAAAGCAGAGAAAAAAATCAAACACGTCCCAGATCTGCAGGATTGCATGTCAGAAGATGAAGGAGAACCCTCGCATGTTATACATCTACTCCCGAGTCCCCTCCGCTTCCTTCTAACAACAATAAAAGGAGGGTTAGCGAGCTCTCCCTGGGTGTCTCACCCTCCTGAGCAGGTTACCGCCTTTCCTGGCAGGCACGGGAGAGGGCTTCCCAAGGTGAACCCTCTGTGAACTCCAGCTGAAGACTAACGTCAGAAAGACCTTTCAGACCAAGATTAAAGGGGCTAAATCAAAAGAAGAAGAAACGCTTATTTTTATAGCTCCAGATGCAAACCAACCCTTTGCCATTGGCTAGTTGACCTACTCACTTTTTATTGAGAAAGCAGATCTAGATTCTTCTCACTTCTTAAGCATCTGAGACACTGGCTTGCACCATGTATCACCTGGGCGGTGCGGCTCCCTGGCTGAGCTCAGCCCACGCACCAAGAGGTTGCCAGCTGTGGGCCCGATCCCCAGTGGGGGCATGCGGGAGGCGGCCAGTAGATGTTCTCTCGCATCGATGTTTCTCTCTCTCTCTCTCCTTTCTTCTCTCTCTCAAATTAATGATGAAAAAATATTTAAAAAATTTTAAACAACTTCACCATGGATTCAACGTCTGCCGAACCACAGGATCGATACTGAGCAGGGACAGAATTTCTCATGCACAATATACCAGGTCCCTCCTGTCTCCAGACACTGAAGAACTCGATGAGATGTTTCCTTCTGTGGCTGAAGACTGAGGCGTGAAATATTTGCCTTATCATTTTAAACAGGATAAACTTTTAAAAGTTCGGCAACATCTCTGCTTATAAATTATGAAAATAAATTTTTGCACACACCGAATTTCCTCTTTAACAATGCGATGGTGTCACCCACTGCATTAATGTAATTACCAGTTGAGTTATTCCTTTGTCAGGAGGATTCATTTTAACCATATTGTTTTTATGAGCGAGACTGTTTTATTCCCATGCCAAATCTCAGTTAATGAAACCTTTCCCATTCCACAGGAAAAATTTATGTAACTTTCTGTAACAGCTTATTCAGATGAAAAATGGAAGCCATAGCTTCTGCGGGCGTGGCCTTCTGTCACGGAAGTGGGGCGGGGCGTCATTCCCAAGTCCACAGTGACGCTGGGGGGGACGCAAGCACAAACCAGCCTCCTCGTCCTGTCATCAGAGTCCTCGTTCATCCAGAAGAGCCGGAAAGCCTGCCTCGAAGTGCGGCTCTGTGTCAGGGTCTTTGTACCCAAGGAGTTCTGCAGCGTCACTCCTTCCAATCATTGAATTTGTTGCAGTGACATTGGTTAATAAAGTCATGTAGGTTTCAGGGGTACAGTTCTGTAACACATCATCTGTATGTTGTGTTCTGTGCTCACCACCCCAAGTCAGTCTCCTTCCGTCACCATTTATCCCCCTTCACCCTCTTCTACCCCCGCCCCTCCCCTCTGGTCATCACCATGCTGTTGTCCGTGTCCATGAGATTTTTTTTCTTAGTCCCTTCACCCTGTGCGCTCATCCCCCCGAACTCCTCCCCTCTGACAGCGGTCAGTCTGTTCTCTGTGTCTATGAGTCTGTTCCTATTCTGTTTGTCAGTTCATTTTGTCCACATGGACGTGAAATCAGATGGTACCCTGACTGGCTTATTTCACTGAACATAATGCTCTCCAGGTCCTTCCATGGGGTTGTAAAAGGTAAGATTTCCTTTTTTTTACGACAAAGTAGTACTCCATTGTGTACACGTACCACAGCTTGCTTGTCCACTCATCTGCTGGTGGGCACCTGGGCTGCTTCCAGACCTTGGCGACTGTAAACAACGCTACAGGGGTCCCTCTTGGGTTAAACCAAGTAATACACAACCAAAAACGCTTGGTAGTTGATTGCTTTGTAACACTATGTCCTTCTATTATTCATAATGTAATAAATTGTGATCATATATTTTAATAATGGGAGTGTCTGCAGCAATGAATTTCAGTAAGTTCTTTGCCTTCTAAATAAGCTGTTACAAAAATAGTGTCCTCATAGCTCCGTTCAGTAGAGTTTGGACAGGGACACAGAACTGCAGACCAAACATTTTTGTTTCATCATTTTATTCAAACTCCACGAGTAAATGTAAATACAGAAATCTCATGAGCTAGCCCCAAGGCCACAGTGAGTGAGTGAAAATGCCACAGCCCCCCGACCCCCGAGGGGACACAATTCGTATATGTCAGGTGGGGACCTCCAGGGGCCGCCCCATCCATGAAAGGGATCCAGTAACCGCTTCTCCCAGTCTGGGTGGGTGGCGTCCAGGCTGGTGGACCCCCTGCTGCGCTGTGAAATTAGTCGCAGCCAAAAGCCACAGAGGGGTGAACACAGAAAGACCCCGAGGGGCCACAGAACTCGGGATTGGTGCCGACAGGACAAAAACAATCTTTCTTGGACTATTTCTCGCAATACTGCAACTAATTGTAACTTTCCATCCAAAGCACTCTAATGCCGTTTTCTATTTTGCATTAGCTTTTCAGTCGAACTCTTGGAAAAGTGGTTTTTATTAACAACGCCTGTCCAGTTTTAGTTTTGTTTTTTTTTTTATCCTCACCCGAGGACATTTCCTCACTTTTTGTTCAAATAGAGTGGGAGGGAGAGAGAGGAAGAGAAAGAGAGAGAAACATCGACGTGAAAGGGACACATCGAGCGGCCGCCACCCGCACGACCAACCAGGGCCGGGGACAAACCGCAACCGAGGCACATGCCCTTAGCGGGAACCGAACCCGGGTCTCTCCGGACCGCAGTCCGACGCTCTAACCGCTGAGCCAAACCGGCCAGGGCATGCCACAGTTAGTTTTAAAACAGTCGTTCTCATGTTCAGAGAAGTATAATGACGATTGTACCCCGCTGCAGACACCGCGGCCACTCTGAGAACACAGGTCTCCTGGCGTCTGTAACCGCGGCTGCACCCGTGCTATGAGCGAACAGACCTCCAGCTGGCTGAAGTCGAAGTGTGAATGACCAGAATCGTAAACGAAGACTCACTGGAGCCCACGGGCCAGCACGAGCACCGTCTCAAAGCGACCGGGACGCGTGAACGAAGCGTCAGCAGGGCAGACACGCTGCCCTCGCCCGCCCGGCTCGCGGAGAGCACGCCCCTTTCGTCCTCTGGCTCACGCTGCGGGGCTCGGTGCCGGGTGGGCAGGCAGCACGGACACGGACTGAGACATGGAGCGGCACGCTTTCTGTGAAATCATGGATCAGGCCATGTCTGCGATGACCACTCAGTCCCCGGGTCCACCGCCAACCCCCTGGAGTGCTGAGGACAGAGACCGCGAAGTGCCCCCGGGCCGGCCATCCCCTTCCCCTGGCCTTCTGACTGGTGTGCCTGTGCAGCCCGTGGTGACCTTGGCAGGTCACTAGTGGAGACACCTTTGTGCCACATGCCCACCCGCACAATTCTCCCCTAGACCTCTGGCCACCGGTCTCATCTTGTCCTTCCCAGGCCCCTGGCCAGTTCCCCAAGCTGTCCCCACGGCCCAGGAACAGACGCTGGCGGCTCCCTGCCCTTCCCGGCGCCGCTCTGCCCTCTGCCCTTGGGGAGGTCCCACTTGGCCACTCAGTGAGGTTGAAATGGGACCGGGGTCTGTTTGGACTTGTGCCCGAACTCATGCCAACCTGGCTCTGAACCGCCTGGGCCTCTCTGTTTCCACCCGTCACAGATCCAGCCCTACCCACGGCGAGGAAGGGACAGTGCCGCAGAGGGCAGGTGTCGGAGGAGCCTGGTTACGGACACCTGGAGCCGAGCGGTCCTCCACTGCACAGTGAGTCCTCGCACACCCCCACGACTCAGCAGCGTCGTGATGACAGTGATGACAGCTCGGGTCGAAGGACCTTGGTTCCACTCCTCAGACACTAAATCTCTCCTGCGTCCCAGCGACACACAAGGAGGGATTTTCAAACGGAGCCTGGCTTTGCTCCAGAACCGGGGGGGCGTGTGTCTCCACGGTCACGGCTCCTCAGAGGCACCCCGCAATGTCCTCCGCACGGCACACGCTCAGCACGGTCACCGGTCTCGAGTGGGGGCAGCTCGCGCCGTGGGCCGGCCGTGCCGCAGAGCCTGGCCTCGCCCTGGGCACCTGGGCTGAGAGCGCCCAGCAGTGGAGGCCGCTCCGGGCTGCCGGACGTCACGCTGTTCTCATGCCCGTCGGACGCCTGCTGAGGACCTGTGCCTTTCTCAGCGGAAGGGGCACAGCTCGTCCGTGTGCCGGAGGACGCGGGCGGCCGGCCGCTCCTTCTGTAGGCACCTCCCGCTGTGGGTTCCACCTTCGTCCTCTCCCAGCATGGGTGTGAAGCCGTCCTGAGCACACATTAATCGCTTCCTGTTCGCCAGGGCCAGTTGGCTAGAATTCGTCATAACACGGACCCACGTGGTGGTCTGTCAGGTACAAAATGACAGCGTCTTTGTAGACTGTGTGACAACGAGAGTGGACGGAGGGGTGTGGTCGCCCTCCTCCCCTTATGGTTGAACCGTGGTCGCTGTTCCCTGCTGGAGAAGAAAAGATCTGCGAACTTTTTATTTTTATTATTCTTTTTCCTTTTTTTATTAGAAACATCATCGATGAGAGAGAACATCGATTGGCCGCCTCCTGCATGCCCCCCACTGGGGATCGGGCCCACAACCTGGAATCGAACCAGTGACCTCTTGGTGCATGGGTCGACACTCAACCAGTGAGCCAAAAGGGCCGGGCAAGATCTGCAAACTTTTTAGATGTCCAGACCATGTGCTAGAGTCTGTGTTAAAGGCATAATCCAGACAGTGATGCCACCAGGTAGTGAAGGACATGGCAGCCCATTGTCATCGGGGTTTGGCAGAGGCCAGACAGATGAACGGAATGGGGACACGGTAAGGTCCTTCACCATATGTTGTGGACTAATGTCTGTGTTCTCCCCAAATTTATCTGTTGAAATCCAGATCTCCCCCCCCGCCCCAGGGTGATGTATGAGGACCTGGGCCCTTTGGGAAGTCATTAGGTCACAGGGTGGAGTCCTCACATGTTAGGTTGACGCCTAACAAGAAAAGCCACAAGAGAGATGATGTCTCGGCCATGTGAAGATACAGGGAAAGATGGCCATGTGCAAAGCAGGGAGGGAGCCCTCACTGGGCACTGACCTGTGGTGCCCCGAGGGTGCACGTCCAGCCTCGGGAATGCGAGGCACACGTGGAGTCAAAGCCGCCCAGGCTGCGGTCTTCCTTCGCGGCAGCCCAGACAGACGACAGCATCATGCATTCTTCAGTGTCCGTGGTGGTTGGGATGTGCACAGTCCCTCCGGGATACAATGTTGCCTCTGGTCCACTGTTCTGGTGCACATACAGCTCTGAGCTCTCCACACCCGCAGTGCCCCCTCCACGGTCAGGGGCCACAGCGCGTGCTCCATCAGGGGCTGAGCGCGTCTGGAAGACTTTCTACCTGCTACACGTCTGCGAACTAGAGTCATAGCCACAGGGAGGTAAGCAGAACCACTGGGTCCGTTCTGAGACAGATTCGGGCCAAAATTTGCAAAGCCCATCTCCTGGCTGGTGTCTATTGGCGCTCCACCTAACGAGGGCATCGATGTGGAATTCTGCAACATCTGATTTCACTTTCAGCATCAGTCCCGTCATAAACCATCTTCGAACATCCAGGAGTGCTTCCCCGAACCAAATGCATGGTTGTCAGATGCTAATAACTCTCTGTCAGGAAAGATTAGGGGAATAATTACTGCCGAATTCTATGGCGCTGTTGCTAGATTCTCACTAACGAGGGTCTGAACTCCCCCTAAATCAGTTAACATTGTTTTCCGTTAATGGTGCAGCCTGATACATGTCTGGGAATTGCTTGAGGGACCGAACCTTCCTATTACAGCAGCGAATGTCCTTCTTCCTGTCCTCCCCTAAATGTCTGTGCTTGTACAAATCGAGCGAGTCACCAGTCAGCTGACATGCACCTTGCACCCAGAAATGATTTGCTCTATGAATGTCCTCTGGGCGCACCCGGGGGAAACAACCAGCTGGCTGGTTCTCAGGTAATATACACAGATCAGTCAGACACCCCTCCAGCCTCCTCACTCCTTTCCAGCATGATGTCACAGAAGTCCATTCAGAGCTAGTCCAGCTTTGTGCCCAGGCCGTGAACTAGCGAGGGATTGAAATCAGGTCACAGTGTTTTGGCAACACATCGAACGCCAACAAGGACGTGAGTGTCCCGGTGCCAGTGTTCACTCCTGGCTCGCCGGACACCTTCAGCCCTGCAGAGCCACACCCTCCAGCGCTGGTTCCAGGGCCGCTACTGCACTTCCCGCTCGTGCATAGTACCAAGTCCCCAGTTCTTCACACATCTCGGCTGTTCGGGGGAACCCTGACTTCCACCCCAGCTCTGCTGAGCTGCGCCTGGCCACGGTCCGGGAGGCGGCAGGGGAGAAGACCACCTGCCTCAGGTGAGGCCACTCCCAGCAAGGTGAAAGGAACTGTTGCTGATGACCCAAAAGGTCTGCGAAAATGGAAGAGTTCCAGATCTTCAGCATCCTTCACCCCAAAATCTCCATCGCAGGACTGGCGGCCCACCACATCTAATCACAGCCCCGACTCCAACACAGCGGACCCTTTGCCTCCTGTGTGGCCCAGCAGTCCTGAAATCTGAGGCTGGTTTGAGCAAAGCCACGAGTCTGTTTGTGGCGACCACGGATGCCTTTGGCTCTTAGAAGGTGCCCGAGGCTGTCAGTCCATTGACCCGAGGCTGTAGTTCAGGTGTCTTAACCTAGAGCCCCGGGGAAGACCTCCTGACCTCCACAGCATCACACACCCAAGCCAGACACCAAGGAGCTACTAATCCCCCCTGCCTTCCACTTGCACCAAATTCCAATTAACCACAGATTAAACCTCAGATAATTGTGGCACCGCTGCCTGCCAGGGTTATTACCATCCCACTAACGATGCGCCGAGGGCTCCCAACTGCTATCAGGCAGGTTTGCAATCCGATTTCGAATTGCAGAGCATTGCCACCCCACAATAAAAAAGCAATCACTGTACTGGGAAGTGATGAGACAGGGAACAGAATTTTTCAGACTTGCCATCACAAAGTTCAATTTTCCATAAGATTTCCAAAATGGGTTGTCAATTTAAAAATTAATTTTAATATAATGGCATATTTTAATTTCAAGCTAGAGCTAAGAACTTGTTAATAAAAGCTCTCTCTCCAGCCTTTGGGTTCCCCTAACATTTGATTTTTGGCCTTGTAATTTATAACAACTAGCCAGCAAAAACAACAAACAATAAAAAATGCACCAAGGGGAAAAAGCAGTACAAATGGAAAAGTCAGCCGCTAAACACGGCTGAGTATTTCTACTCGTTCCGTAAAAGCTTTCCCCTCCTTGAGAGCAGGGCTTTCTGGAGACGCCCCAGGACGCCATGGCCTGCGCTCCGCCGACTGCCGGTCTAACCTGTCCCCTTAGTGATCGCGACCTCAGGAGAAATGCCTGCCTTTGAAAAGGAAGGTTACAGAGCCATTTTTAATGGCTGCAGTATTGCTCCAAGTGCTTTTCTTCAATTTAATATTAGGATAGTTTCATTGAATTATTTTTCCTTTGATAAAAGACAGGCATGGATGCGAAGCGCAGCTCCTTCCGTTCCTGCCTTCCACTCGAAAGGCCCTCGTGTTTTCCCCAAGGGGCTGGGGCGGTCCCACGGCTCAGGACGGTGTGGGGAGGAGGCGCAGCGAAGGCAGAAGGAAGCTGCCTGGAAAATGCTCCTGGGAAACAGGCCTATAGGTGTCCTTTGCCCTGTTTACATGAAAACAGGCCTGGAGGCTTCCTTTCCTCTTCACAGCCTTCTATTTGTGAAATTAAAGTCTTATCACAATGGTTTTCGAAAAGCCTGTTACTGTCGTCAGTGTTTTCAGAATTCATGGGAAAGTGCAGTAGACGTGATTATATGAATAACCCAAATCCACAGTGTCAGATAAAGCATCCTAAGGTGAATTAGAACCCAAATTTTACGTCCAGTGACATAAACAAGTTTGGAAATGGCCTGAGCGACTAGGAAACAATAACATCTGTGGTGAAGATAAAGTGTGCTACGTTAGAAGTCCCGACAAAGAGAAGATGCCCAAATGCTCAAACGATTGCTGTTATTAATCCGTACTGCCGCCGTCATTCTGTCTGTAACGATCGCAGTGATACTTGCCTTCAGATAGGATGTACGACCTGTGCGTTCCGCTGCATACGGACAGGGCTGGAAGGTGTTCTGGCAGCAGGTGGCCTCATGCAGGTTGTATCAGGAAAAGTCCCTGTTGTAAGAATGTAACTAAAAGTTGCCGACGCAGCAAGGTCGTTGCCTCAGTGTGAAGAGCAGTTCTCCAGCTACAACCACAGGGGGGCAGAGGTAGGGGTCGTTGCTGTGGGAACCAGGACAGTGATTAGTAAATGGTAACACAAGGATAAACTGTTTCGTGTGTTCACAGCCGCAACCCCACTATGGCTCCACCCTGCACATTCCTCGGAGTTGACAAATGGTGATCTCCTTCGCTCCAAAGGTGAGGTTGTTACACAGACTTTAGCCTTATGCTCTTGTGAAGTAGGAGCCATATTTCTTTTTTAGTAATTTTTCTATTGATTTCAGAGAGAGAGGAAGGGAGAGGGAGAGAGAGATGGAAACATCGATGAGAGAGAACATTGATTGGCTGCCTCCTGCATGCCCCCCACGGGGGATCAGGCCCATGACCTGGGCATGTGCCCCGACCGGGAATCGAACCGGCGGCCTCCTGGTGCATGGGTCGACGCTCAGCCACTGAGCCACACCGGCTGAGCTAGAAGCCGTATTTTATTTACCGACTCGCTTCAATGGAATTGATGATCCAACGTCTCTTCATCTATGTCTTTATGGCGAATCTTTATGGATTTCTACTAAGAAATATTCACCTCTTGTTTGCATGCAAAATACCGGATTCCGAATTGTTTTTAACTAACCTTGTGATGTGTCAATGCTTCTAACCCAAACTGATGCATGTAACCGTGATTTCCTGCAGACATCTGTGATGTGCACATTTGACAAAATGCCACTTTGTTAATTAGTGAAAGTGTGCCAACATTATCTTCAAAGCCCACGTTTCCTACCAGAAAAATCGCCGGATAATTATTTGTAACATAACGAACAAGACATAGTACTCCCCAACTTAAAGAGATCAGCCTCGTCCTCCAAACGCCAGCACCGAAGGAGTTTCGTTGTTGAAGACCCTCCCACCTTGGCACACTTCCGGAGGAGATGCCGGTGACATAGCGGCGAGGCCGTCACGGTGAACAGCGCAGCCGCCGTTGACTCGCTGGGGCCCTTGCATGTGAGCCACTGACGGGAGGCTTTGTGTCTGCGCAAATGCTTTGCTTCCTGTAATGATCTGCGCTGTCCTCAGAGGTGAGAGGACAAGGTTGTAAGCAGTGGGTGGAGTCGTAGCCTAACACACAGCGTGAGCAAGAAAACGTGCTCTTTGCGACTCCCGTCAGTCCTCGGCGACGTCTCAGCCCGCTGGCGTTCAAACCTACGTCCGCTTCGCATTTAAATGTGGACGCAGAGATGACGGACCGGCAGCAGGGCCACTGGAGCTTTGAGGGGAGAATTTTATTTCTCTATTTATCTAAGGGTGATTGGAATGTGAATATTAACCACAAAACTCGAAAGAGAAAAATGTTAAACCACAGATCTATTGAATTTGTCTGCTTAGTTTTCCAGTATCAAGCCCTGTGCATTTTAGTTATTGTAGTAGAATTCCTTTCGACAGTGTTTTCTGTGGATAAGATCTTCCAACTCTGTATCTTGTTTAATATCTTCATGGCCACTCTTTATCTTCTATTTATTATAATCTAAGGACTATTATTATTATTATTTTTAAAAATTTTTCCCCCTTTATTGATTTTAGAGAGAGAGGAAGGGAGGGGGAGAGAGAGATGGAAACATCAATGAGAGAGAACAGCGATTGGCCGCCTCCTGCACGCCCCCCACTGGGGATGGGACCCACAACCTGGGCATGTGCCCTGACCTGGAATCCAACCAGTGACCTCTTGGTGCAGGGTTGACGCTCAACCACTGAGCCACACTGACCAGAGTTATTATTTTTAATCCTCACCTGAGGATACTTTTCCATTTATCTTCAGACAGAGTGGGAAGGAGAGAGAGAGAGAAACATCGACATGAGAGAGACACATCGACTGCTTTCCTCCCGTATGACCCCGAGCAGGCCGGGGACCAAACAGCAACTGAGGTACGTGCCCTTGACGGGAATTGAACCTGAGACCCTTCAGTCCACGGCCGACGCTCCATCGGCTGAGCCAAACCAGCCAGGGCGGAGGACGGTTATTATGAAGTAACTACAACAGTGGGGTGCCCCTATTCTGCACCCCTCCTCATCGTCGTCACCCTTCTCCCCACTGTCACATCTGAGTGAAGTCGCCCCGTGGTCCTTCCACTGCCCTTCACTGTACTTTGCATCGTCCTTGGTTTTGTTGTAACTTTGATTTGTTTGCACTTTAAATGGATGCGGTTATATTTACAGCTCCTAGAGGCCACTTTTATTTTTTGGATTTGTCTGGAACCATGTCCTGACGTGTCCTGCTGTGTGTGACCAATATATTCCAGGTCACCGACCTCTGCCTCTTGGTTTGCTCAGTGCCTGTGTCTCAGGACCCGGTGACTGGTGCCTGCTGGGGTCTGTGGGGAGGGAGGTGCACTTCCCAGTTTGTCCTGATTCAGGGCTTGGGTTTCGTTACGTTTTTTCTTGCAAAAGTGTCAGTGGTTCCCCGTGGCAGTGGTTCCCCGTGGCAGTGGTCCCCCTGGCAGTGGTTCCCCGTGGCAGTGGTTCCCCGTGGCAGTGGTTCCCCGTGGCAGCTCTCTGCCGGGGGATGAATGCTCACGCACATCATTTCTCCAAGTCTGTTGTTCTCAGACTCCTCTTTGCTGACCCTTTCTGGGTGTCCATCAAGCTTTGCTGCTGGAAACGCTTCTGCTCCTGAACTTTCCAGGCTATTGTCCCCCCCCCCCTTTCTTTTGACCTAAGCTGGCCAGGGCTTAACTGGCTTGTCCTACCCTGACGCCTCACAGCAACCCTGAGAGCCAGTGTTGGCCGGGAGTCGAGACCTCAATCCTCAGCATGGTTCACGGCAGAAAAAGCTCATCACCTGGGTATGCAGAGCCCCTGACAGCCTGGGGGGCTCCCGGGTTCCTGGTGCCCACAGAGCTGCCTGTTCCATGTGGTATCGAAGGAGGGAAAGAGCCTCCCCTCAGGACTGCCTCCCAGAGCCCGGAGGCAATGATCATCCTGTCTTTAATTTAGTTCTTGCGATGAAGTTTGTGATTGTCCCTCAGCAAAATTCTTTCACTTTGATAGATTGTGCCCCTGGGAAGCGGAGGCACCACTAGCAGGTGAGGGACAGCAGCCTTTAGCCCAGAGGTCTTGTGGGATTTTACCAAACTCCGCCTTTTAGCAGATTCTAGCTCTGTTTGCTTCCACTTTTTATGACTGATCTCTAAACCAAACATTTTATGACAGATCTCTAAAATCTATGACATTTTTAGATCTTTTCAAATTGAATACCCTGGACTGAAGGTTCTGGAAGACTACACAGGCATGGATACAATCGGCTTTGCGATCGGTTAGAGTTGTATGAGTTGGCATGCTGCCAGCTTGTTGGGACAGTCTGCACCTATGACTGCAATAAAGATGCTGATGTGTCTCACAGAAAAGAACTAGTCAACCTGTCTAAGTCAAGGTTTTCTGAAGTTATTTTTGCAGTAAGCTAGCATTCCACAAACTGGTTAAGAAGCACATTCCTAGCCCACTTTTTGAGCTCTCTGTTGCTTCTGTGGCGATTTCTGATTTCCAAACAGGTTTGAACTTTCTTACATCCACGCCCCTCTATCCTCCCCCTTCACCTCTCTCCTTCGAACCCCCCACTTTCTCAAGGGGAGCGACCCTCAGGTATTTCTTCCCCATGTTGGTCACAGCTGCGGTGGGTCTAGGACTTCTCCGTGTGAGTGTAACGTTGGTGCCATCCCAGCGTGACCACCTGGACTGTGAGGGACGCATACCTCCTGCCTCTCCTTCCTGTTCCACGTCGTAGTTCTCCCCACCCCGCAGACCCAGCTGGTGTCCTGGTCATCCTGGTACGAACTCCAGTTCTGCTGAGTCCAGAGTTTCACGCCTTGGTGGTTAAATAAGTTCAGTCTCCTCCTCCTTACAACGTCATGGAGTGGAGCAGCGACCCCCCTCTTCCCATGCCTTTCCTTCACCCGCGTCTTCATCCTGGAGTCCACACACGTCCTCCTCACCTTCCCGGGCGGTGGGCCGGCGTTTCCGACGGGGTCTCCCAGCTTTTCCGAATGTCCTAGATTATAATCAGTAGTCCTTTCCCACCTTAAAATACGAGCAAAGTACTTCTGGGACATTTTTCACACTAATGGAAAAAAAAACGCATTTTTAATCGTTCCAAATGCTTATTTATTTCCATCTGGGCACTTGGTTTTAAAAGCGTGTCTTAGTAAATATCTATGATATTGATAACTCAACCTCATCGGAAGCTGGGCGACAGGTTAGCAACCAGGGGCAACAAACCATCCCCCAAGGCTCGAGAAAGAGGAAGGAAGCAGCGCCTGGGTGGGGATTTGCAGCCTGTCTCGGGGGTGCAGGCTGTTTTTAAGGAGAACATTTCTCTCTATTTACGACTGAATCATGGTGAAGGCAGTTTTTGTTCCTTCGAGCTGCTGCAGCTGTGTGGGACGATGTTGAGGGAGATTTGATATAGTATTGACATTATTTTATGAAAGCTCTGTCAGGTTTTATTTGTGCAAATGAGAGACCCAGTGGCTGCCACTTATTACAGCGAACATCAAAGGAAATCAGCAGATGGGAGAGACATAGAATAAACTTGGACCAAAAACTGGAAAGGGGGAGGGAAGGAAGAGATATGCTAATTTCTGTTATGTAAAAATACCGCTTAATGAGGTGCTCCTTCTCTGCTCTCCCTCATCCGACTTGGCCGAAGACTGGTTAGCTGCAAATAAGAACGTTTGCAAGCTGGACTTTAGGAAAACATCTGTTGAAGGATTTTCAGTGCATCCGATTTCTTTTTAATTTTATATTTTAAAGAGCGAGTTGTTTTTCCTCTTGTGAGCAGATAGGACGCTCTTAGGGTTTGTAGAAGCGCAGACGGAAATGTTTTAAAATACAGCAGTGAGCACTCTGGGCACTGAGGGTTCATTCCAGACACACAGATAATGACATCACACCCTCACTGGACATGTCTAAGTGGCCCATTGCTGACACAGGAAAGGTCACTGTCTTTCCAGAGTACCTAGGAATATCTGACATTTGGCTTCAACGCTGATCACATGTATTTCTTCTACTAAATCAAACACTCGCCCTTCACCCCATTCTTCCCAAGAAACCCAGTTCTAGTCTATCCCGGATAGTGTCCGTTTGTGATAAAAACGTGCATTTTCAGCCTCAGTATTTTTGTGCAGCTATGGCTGAGAACAGTGTCCCTACAGCCTCTTGTATTTCCTGCAGTGCTGCCCCCACCTTTCCCATGGGGTCTTAGAACTTCCAGGAGTCTCCTCACCCCTTGTATTTGTCCCCAAATCATTGTTATCTGTGTGATTATGATCGTTATCATCTTATCAACAGAAATAATAACAGGTGGGGGTTTCATTTTTACTGTCCCAATATTTCTACCCCAAACCATAGACAAGTCGTGGTAAAAATCCAGATTTCCTTCAAAGGAAACAGCTGGTAGGTGGTGTTATTTTGTCCTAGGTCCCGAGCTGGACCCCTGATAAGCTGCAGGTGCACCGTTCTCAGGTGCACAGGGAATGGCCACGTACCTGCAGTCACAGAGCTGAGACCACACCCAGCAGAACGGGGGGTGTCATCCGTCCTCTCCTCACCAGCCAGTCCAGATCTAAACACTTAGTAGAGGGTGACACTGCTGGAGATCACCGAGTAAAACACATTGGCTTATTCTACATCGTGATTTCTGCTGAACACGTGGGATCGCATTGTGTTTCATGAATGTCGATAAATTAGGGTCATCATCTAGTTCTTCCTATTGTTGCGAAATGTTCAATATTATTTTAATAAAGCATTTCTATTTTTTCAAAACCATAACAATTTTGTGAAAAACTGGCAGGAGGCAAAGTGACCTCCCGGGCGGGAGAGAAGTCCGCAGCCGCCCGTGAAGACCTGAAGGCGTCGGCGCCTTGAAAGGAGACACGGAAGCTAAGTCCAATCTTTGTCCGGTGTCTTTGGAATGACGAAATGATTGAAAATGTCATTTACAATATTTGATAAACTAAATGGTGACATCGTTGACAAGGCTTCTAATTAACAACAGAGTATAATTTATGCTTAGAAATGTGCAAAACAATTTTAAATTCATTATGACATTGAAATTCTGTATCACCTATTGTTAGAGGTAGATGATAAAAGAAACAATGTTACTCTGTCAAATGATCTAAGACATTTGCATTAGAATTAGTATCAATTGATGACAGTTAATATTTACTGAATTTGATGTAACAACTCCAGGAGCAGAGATTAGATCTGTAAATGCTGCTATTTTTTAAAAAGTGGCGAATTTCAATAGTGGGGAAGAATTTAGCTGGAAAACCAGCCCGCTCTGTCACTTAGCAACAGCTTGTTGAAACAAATGTGTAAAATGCAGATTTGGGGAGGGGGCGCTGAATAGGGAAAAAAAGGAGCGAGAGGTCACCCCAAGGACAAGGACTTGAGCGGCTTAACCCACGAGAGACACTCATGTGGGCCCATATTTCCAATTTTTCCAAACTCAGTTTTGCAAGTCTTCTCCGAAGTCGTTCTGTAAAGAACAAACAGGCTGTTGCTGTATCCATGATGAGGGGGCTGAGCCTATTCAAGATGCTCACGAAACACGAGCAAATTCTTGCCGGTAAGAGGCTGCTTTCTGGTCGATGGGGTGAGAGGCCCGGCCACTCCGCTAGGAAATGTCATTTTCTGGGCAGAGTGACCAAGCTGAGAGCCACAGTGCACGGCGTGGAGTGAGGTCAGCTCCTTAAAATCCCGGAGGCCCAGAAAGTCACCTTGTAAACGGAGCCTGAGACTTGGGAACTGAGAGAAGAGGAGACGCCAGGGGAGGGGACAGAGGGGGGACAGAAGGATGAGAAAGCTCATTGGAGCAGCTCCCGCGTCCCCTGGGAGTCGGGATGAAAGGGCTGAGAAGTCAATGACTTGAATAAAAATGACCAAATGGCATTTTAAGGATAATTAACCTTAATCCCATCAAAACTGACATCCCTCCCCTCTCTATTTTTTCTGGGCTAAAAGTCCGGGGCTCCACGCGGGGCCACTCAGCTTCTCTGCTGTTCAGTGTTGGACTCTTTAGTTTCTTGTCGTAATCTATCCCCACTATTTTTTCTATTCCTGCTTAACAAATATGTCCTGTGCATTCTGAGTTTAGGCCCGACTCCATTAAAACGGATGCTCTGTTTGTTTCCTCTGTGTTCGTCAGGTGGGGGTCTGCGGGGTTCAGAACTGCTGCAGACAGGCCGGGGCGGCTGCCTGGGGGCTTGCCATCGCCCTTAAGCAGCTAGACGCCGTGCCCGCCCCAGGGGCCAGGATGGGCTCACTCCTTGGTAAGCCTTCTCAGGGCCGTCCTGCAGCTGGGCACCAGGGTTCCTGGTCTGAGGTCCTGGCACAGTGTGAGGCGAGCGGGTTCCAGACTCGGTTCCAGCCATCCGTCCCCGTGGGCGCTGCTGCCGGCAGAAGCGAGACTCCGAGTCCTCAACCTGGTTGAATTAGCACGAGGACGAGGGTTATTCCTGCACCATGGAAAGTAGAATGCAAGAATGTCACCTCTTTCCAAGAACCATGGGCTGAACATACACTCACATGCAAGCAGAAACACACACACGTACAGCCAGCAAACTCGGAATCTCACCACCAGCGTTCCCCGTCCAGGCTCTGCCCTGCACGGTAGGTAGCCAGGAACGCAGCTCTCCTGGTGGCCAGGGCGACCGCTCCCTTCCCCGCCGACCCCGGGGCGCGGCGCCTGCTTCCCTGACCTCACAGGGCCCCGAGCCTCAGTGGAGAGCACCCTCCCGTCTTGCTGGGGGGGCGGGGGGGGATGTGTTCACAGCTTCACCTTCATAACCTGAGACCCCTGATGGATGCAAACGTCAGATGGTTTCTGTCATCGAGCTAGGACTGTTCCCACACTTGAAGTGTTCAGAGCACTTTCCGACCCCAAGTGTCCCTTAGGTGATTCCATCCCCAACGTGACAGCGAGGGCCTGGGAATGGACATGGACAGTTAAGGGTCATTCTGTCCCTGGAGTTGTGGACGCTGGGTCCTTCTGTGATTGGTCACGGGAGCTGTCCTTCCTCACCTTCAAGTGGGAACAGATGTCCTGTTTTTACCTCTAAATGCAGCAGTGACCTCACGATGCCCTAAACCAGGATTTCTTCAAGTATCTGAGCATTTCTTTTCAAAGTCAGTTAATGTACGTTCAAAATAACGCGCATTTTCTATTTCTTTACGCATGCCCTTCTGTAACTGGACTGTCTTCAGCACCCTCGGAAAACACAGTCACCTAGTGAGAGGGTCCAGTGGGCACAGGGACCTGGCGGGGCCGGCAGCTGGAGGCCACGATTTCAGGATATGTGCAGACCACAGGAAAATGATATGTCTCTTCAACTAGGACGCACACTGGATAGCACTTAGGTAACTTTGCAAACTGTCAGCAAAAGGCATCTCTTTGTAGTGTTCTCTGATGGCCACGATTGACAGAGCCTCATTGTCTCTGTTATTCTGTAACTGTGGGCACTGCTAATGTATCGATCTCAAAATAGCATGCTCAACAGCGACAGGCATGCACTATGAGAACAAAGTCAAATTTTCTATTTGGAGAATGAGTCTTAAAAATACTTTCATGTGGCATCTATTTCCTACACGTTTATCATAGATTTTCAGAACCAGCTGGATGGTGGGGGTCAAACCATCTGTGAGGAAGTGTTTGGGTGAGCTCCTACCCACGCTGGCCAGAGTCCTGGAGTCTGCGCTGTGGGGGCCAAGGAAGATGCGGGGTGACCTGCAGCAAAGGAGCACCTAGACTCTATTCCTTCCTCCTCTGTCCCTCCCTCCCTTCCTTCCTCCCTTCCTTCCTCCTCTTCCCTCCCTTCTTCCTCCTTCCTTCCCTCCCTCCCTCCCTCCCTCCCTCCCTCCCTTCCATACAAGGGTTGTCGGGTGGGACGGGTTGGTGCTGCTGGATCTGGGAGGAGAGGGGGACTGAGAAAGGACGTTTCCGTTCTTGAAGCTGCAAGGAAAAGCATGATCAGATTTTTATCCTCACCCCGAGGACATTTTTGCATTTATCTTCAGATAGAGCAGGAGGGAGAGAGGGAGGAAGAGAGAGAGAGAAACATCGATGTGAGAGAGACACATCGACTGGCTGCCACCCACATGACCCCAACCGGGGCCAGGGACAAACTGCCACTGAGGTACGTGCCCTTAGCGGGAACCGAACCCGGGACTCTCCCGTCCACGGGCAGAAGCTCTAACCGCTGAGCCACACCAGCCAGGGCCATGGTGAGTTGTTTTTTTTTAAGTCAGCATGCTCTAATATAGTTAAGATAGTGAATGTATTTATAAGAATTCAGAAGCTCAACATAAAAAATGGAAAATCAAAAGATTCGAATGAACTTTAGAAAAAGGAGAATTAATGAGGAAAATTCTAGCTAATTCCACAGTTTGATCCATAAAGACAATCCCATTAGGTACACGATGAACCAGATTTTGATGCTACGGAAGCTGAAGCTCACACACACACACGTTGCGTGTCTCCTGAAACACGTAACGTGAGTTACGGATCACGCCTTTGTAACCATCACAAGTGCCGAGTCTTGTCCTGGTTCTAATTGATGTAACAGCTAATGATGTGTTTCCCCTAAAGTTATGGAAAACAAAAAAGGCGAGTTGTGTTTAGAGAGGTTTGTAACGTGATTATGCAAAAATGGTATGTAATGTTTTAACTTCAGTTTTATATTTACTAATGGGATTTTCTTTGGGGCAAGGACTTGCCTTTCCTCCCCGAGTTTAATTTGCTCTCCGAGTTCTAATTGCTCTAGCGGTCACTTGGGAAGCTGAGAAGGCGGTATCATAAATGAAAATATTTTTATTGGATCTAACAGAATTCAGGGTACACGGCAGAAAGAGTGGGACAGGTGAGCATTTACAAAGCCTCGGTGGCCGGACAATCTCAGCTGACGGATGGCGCCCTTGTCACTTGGGAACGCGCGGCAGGCTCTGCGGTGTTGAACTTGGCGCTCTGGCAGAAATACGCCGTTCCGTTCAGGTCGTGGATCGTGTGCTCCCTATTTCAGTCAGGTTTCCAGTGATTTTTTTTTTAGTTAAAGAACAGAGAAAGCTGAGTTTAGGAAAAAATCTTATTACCGCAGCAACACAAAGCATCCTTACAACTTACCTGAGACGCAGTTTGAGACTTATCTGACAGAACGCATATCATTTAACCGCATTCCCTTGACTAGACTAAAATTATTTCTGGAATCAAACTAACAAGATCTATTGACTGACTATCCATGGAATCAGTGCTGAGATCGGCTCTCAGGCCCGGAGAGCCGGCGTGCTAACCTCTCCGGTGCTCATTCGTAGGCCATCGGAACCGGCTTTGGAAGAGGGGGTCCTCCAGCCTTTGCCAGACAAGGAACGACCATCGCCCCCAAAGCCGAATGTTTCTCCCAAACAATGTGCCGAGACCTCGGCTCTCCGAGCCTCTCTGAGGTCTGAATGTGGCGCGGCAGGAAACACCATACTGGAACGATATGGTCTCGTTAAAGTGTGTCTAATGAGAAATGTAAAACTGAGGAAGGAATATGACTATCAGCAGCTGAAGAAATAATAGCACATCTAATCACCTCCAGAAAACAACGGAGAGAAAATCAGAAACAATAAAAGAGGCCACAGAGTGGCCCATTTCAGTAAAGTATTGGACTTTTATCATATTAAATAACTAGATCACACGTGTAGTGAGAAAAAGATTCCATGCTTCATAGAAATAAAAATATAAGGCAATTAAAGTGATATTTTAAAGTGCATGGTACTTACAATATGTAATCAGATTCATGAATTAAGACCATTATATTGAGGGATATCATTTTCTTGTATCAGAGGACTCAAAATCTATTAATTTAATGCACGGTACTATAAATTGGTTGTTGAATCCATCCAGCATTCATTGAGGCTTTTATTAAAGTTTCTATAAACTTTACATTGTTTAATTACCCCGACATCCCTCAGGCTCTACTCTTACAACGTCATTCTTCGTTAAACACAGCGAGTGGGAAGGAGCAACCTCTGGGCCATAATCCCAAACACGCGACCAGTGTCCCCCAAGTACCTGCAGCCAAACTGACAGGACGATGCTCCAGCTTAACTGGCTGGATGGATAATTGGGAGAGATACCTGGGAAGCGTCAGAAGTAAAACTTGTCCAAAGAAGAACTTGTTTTCACCGGTATTAAAACAAGTATTAGGCATGATTACAGTACGATCATCAAAGTATATTGTCTGCCTTGTGAACAGGCAGGACCGTGGCTGAGCTCAAGGGTTTACTTCAGAGAAGACACGACGACTGTGCCTCCGGAAACTCCCCCAGCATAGTGACTGCTTTCCGAGTCCGGGCAACGGGGGTGACTGACGCAGCAGAGGGCCAGCTGGACAGGAAAGGCGGACCCCGCTCACCTGCCCACAGTCCACAGCGGGCCAGGGCGAGCCCACAGACAGAGCTGAAATGTAATTGGAAATCCAGGACTCTCCACGCGCTTGGGCTCGGTGACGCGTGTTAGCCAGAGCTGGACTTCAGACAAACAGAGGTGACAGTTGTACTAAGCAAACATTGTGACCTTGCTACATGGCAGAAAACAGGAAGGAAGCCACCTGCGGAAAGGTTAGGGCACACGGGGCCACAGTCCCGGTCGCATTGTTCCCACCAGCCTGGAAAACGATGGCTCCTAGGACATCATCAGCAAAGGACACAGCAGTCAGTTCATAAAAGAAAATTATGTTTGAAACATAGCATTCTATTACAATATATTCATTAATTAGTATATAACATGTAAATAGGATTCATTTCTAAAAGTTGGTACTATCAATATAATCATATTATCAATACTATCAATATAATCATATTAATATATTATAAATTTAAAGTACCATTAATATATTATAAATTCAAAGTACCATTTGATCTCCTAAATCACCAAACTGTTTGGCTAAGATAAATGAAAAACTGATATATGATTTTTAGGAATATAGAATTTATCATACCTGCTAAGAATTCTAAGGAAATGTTCTAAGGAATAATTCTAAGGAAGCCTAAGCATTGGACTAGTCTAAAATAAAATTTCCAGCACTTTATTCAAATAAAATAGCTGAATATATGTCTAGATTGCTTATCACATTGTTTTATAATCCTGAAAACAATATATATTTTTTCCATAAGAGTTTAAATAAAAATCCTCTACAAACATTCACAAATGTTATGAATACGTAAGTATCTCAAAACAGAGGAATGTTCTGTAAATGAACAAACCAGGCTGTCTGTTTCTGTGGTGTGGGTGGAGCCACAGAGACCCATTTGGTTAAATATACAGTCACTTACACACATGCGCACACACATGTTCATGTGTCCGTGATGAGATTTCTGCAAATATATGTATTTGTTTCTGGGTTATTGGAGTAGGTTCTCTGTTCCGATTACATTTGCTTTTGTGTATCATGTAATGTTTCTGGAATGATTATGTATTTTTAAATAATTACAGATGAAAACATAAATAAATGATTAACTTACTAGCTTGAATTTACCACCACCCCAAAGTCAACAAGAGCAAACACGCCCAAGGGGATGCCCAAGCAGGTGCCCGGTCAGTCACAGTAATCGGCAGCTCACGCGGGCCCCTCATTCGAGTTCTGTGATTTTTCTCTAAATATATTACGTAGCTTATTATAAATGAATGCCAAGTGTGTATATATATTTGTGTATCACTTAAGGTTAAAATAGATGTTTAGACATTGTATGAAGGTTTTCAAAGCACTCAAAAGCAACACAGAAGAGAGACTTGACTAAAACAGTACCATATTTCTTGGAAAAGGGGCCCAGTGGCCATTGTCGTCCCTGCTCTCCCTTCCGCAGTGAGTGTCCCAGGCGTGTCCGAGGGGACCCTTACAAGCAAGCCCCTCCGAGCCTAAGGTCCAATTGCACCCGATGTCACCAGCAGCACAGTCAGTGTCCCTGCTGGGAGCACAGCCCATGCACGGTGACACCTGGCAGGTGACTATTCCTCCTCCTCAGCTCACAGGAGAGACATTATGAGTGGAGTGAAGTTACGCTTGTGGCCTCTGAGGGACTGCTGGTGACCGAGCAGCACGTCAGGGCGGGTGGGACTCCCCGTCTGTCCGGCTGGGCTCCACCCCCGCCCCAGAACACCACTAGTGAGGCTCCTATCGTTAGCGAGATGGCCTCCTTCATGGGCTTCTCTGAGCAGGCTGGGGCGATACATTGTTGCTCACTCCACAGGAGCTCCCGTCACGATGCAAAGATGAGAATACGAGCATCCTCTTGGCTCTCAAGCGGCTGTCTAACACGGATCCCAAACCGTCTCGGCTGCTGCGACGGAAAGCAGACAGATAGTTCAGTACCCGGGAGTGTTACCCACCGCCGATGCATCTGAACACCTCCCCGCTTTAAAGAAAGGGTCTCCACAGACTCGTGTTCGTGATCAGAACGACTCAGCTCACAGGCAGTGAAAGAAGGTCAGGAATAGGCTGAGACCTGCTGAAGAGAAGACGAAGGGAAACCGGGCCAGAGCGTCTGCTCCATGCTCAGGCCGTCCAAATGCACAGCCTTCAAGAGAACGTGACTGAATACGGCTCCAGTGCCCGATGGCCTCATTGCATATCTGAGATGTAGTCAGATGGAAGAGGTAGTGGGGCTGTTTAATTAAATTCCCGATGTAAAAAAAAAAAAAAAAAAGGGAGCTTTACTTTCTCTTTGGGGAGTTGTATGTTCTTACTTAAACCGTGCAGCTGGTTTGACGGTGGGTTGGTTTCCCCGCGTGTCCCGGGTGCATGCTGGCCTCCTGCCCCACGCGGAGGCTGAGGTGGCTGACAGCTGGTGTAGGGACCCTAGTGCTGCCTTGGCTGCTTTGATTGGGCCACTGCAGCCAGCAAACTGCCGCAGTCCCTCCCAGAGCCGGCCCAGGCTTCTCTCCGCTGCCGCCCGCGTTCACGCAGCACTCGCAGAGGGAGCTCGATCCGTGCTGAGCAGGGTATAGGGCAGGAAACGGAAACACCGGAAAAGAAAAAAAGTCTTAAATCAGCAACATCGGCTCCCACGTCAGAAACTAGAAACAGAACAAAATAATCCCAAAGTGAGCAGAAGGAAGGAATAACAAAGACAAGACCAGAAAGCAATGCAATTGAAAACAGATAAACCAGAGACAAAAATCAATGAAACAAAATGTTGCTTCTTAATCACATTATCAAATCTCTAGTAAGACCGGCCTTAGACAGGACACGCATTCCTAACATCAGGATGAGACAGAGGAAAGCACTCCAGACTCTGCGATCGCAAAATGATAACAAGAAAATACGACAAACAGCTCCACACACGCAAATTTTATAACAAAGGGACAATTCCTCTAAAAACAAGAACTGCCAGAACTCCCTAAATCTAAAACGGAATTTGCACAGCCTTGTAACTAATAAGGAAACTGAATTCATAATTTTAAACATTACAAAAAAGGATATTTTCCAGCCCACTGGAATGCACCAGATAATTCAGCAAACATTCAGAGGAGAATTAACATTTATTTTATAGAATATCTTCAAGAAAACGTAGAGGATTCTCATTTTAAAAGGCCAGTACGACTCTGATATCAAAACCTGACATGGAAAGACAGCACATTTGCAAAAGTCTAGTGACCAATATCTCTCATGAACCAAGATGCAAAAATCTTCGACACAGTTTTAGCAAATGAAACCCAACAATTACACAAAGAATAGTGCCATGTGGTGAAGCAGGATTTATTTCAGGTATGCAGGGTTGTGTCAACATTAGATCAATCCCTGTAACACATCACATCAGCAGGCTAACAAAGAAAAATAGTATTATTATATAAATTGAAGGACCAAAAGCGTGTAACAAAATTCATCTATTTGTGTTAAAAACTTTCCATATACTAGGTTAAAATATAGACTGAGTCACATTAAAATATTCAAGAGTTTATTTGAGCAGAAAAATCAGTTTTAATTGTGCAGCATTCCACTGAAAGTGGTGAGAATCACCCCACCCATGGGATCTCCGGGGGGAGGTTTTTACAGATCAAATGTGGAAGCACAGCAGGAAACTATTTGATTGGCAGTAACTTAAGTCATTACCTCATTTGGGAAAGCCTAGTTGTCTGTTTGTGATTGGTTGTTCTTAGGTTTCAATTTCTTCACTTTGAAGCATTTATAGGAATTAACACTGGCTTAGGTTTGGGTTTGCTTTTGAAGGAATTAAACCACCTCAGTCCAAAGGCTCCTTGTTTAATTACTTTAACAATTAGGAATAATGAGAAACTTCAATCCCATACAAAATTTATTTTTAAAAAAGTTACAGTTAACATCATAATTCATGGTGCAAGACTAAACACTTCTCTTCAAAGATCAGAAACAAGGCAGTTATATTTGTTCTCCCTGACCCTATTCGGTATAGTACTGAAAATACTAGCTACTGCAATAAGACAAGAAAAATAAAAGCTATATAGTCTGAAAAAAAAAGAAATAAACCTGTCTCTAATTAGAGATGATGTCCTGATTGTCTACATGGAATGTCTCAAGTAATTTACAAAACAAAACTCCTAGAATTAATAAGTGAGTTTAGTAAGGTCATAAGATGAATGATCAACACACAAAAAGCAATCGAATGTCTATATATTGACAACAAAAATGTGCAAACAAATTTTAAAAACACAATACCATTTACAATTGTCATAACAAAAATAGAATACTTATGTATACACTTAAGAAAGCATATCCAGGATCTATATGCTAAAATGTACACAATGACAAAGAGATGAAAGACTTAAATGGAAGGAGAGACTGTGTTCTTGAACTGGAAGGCCAGTATCGATAAGATGCCAATACTCCCTAAATTGATTTATAGGTTTAATGCAATTCCTTAAAAAATTTCAACTTCTTTTTTTTTAATAGGCAAGGACAAGCTCATTTCAAAATTTAAGTGGAATACAACAGCCCTGGAATCGCCAAAACCATTTTGGAAAATGACAACAAAGTGAGAGGCAGCATTTCTCCTGATGCTGAGGCTCTCTGTAGCTGCATCGACGAGCGGATGCGGCTCTGCAGAGGGATGGGGGCAGAGGGGCGCAGCTGTGTCAGCAAATAGGTGGCATGAGAGAAATTTGTAGGGAGATGGAACTTTTCCATGTTCTGATCCAAAGAATTTAGATATGTATATATCCATTAATAAAATGATAAAGTCTGGGGATTTCTGTAAAATAATTTAGCGATATAGATTGGGTCAGCAAAGCAATGAACATATATGGCAAAGTATTGCCATGTGTTGAATCTGGGTGCAGGTCATTGGCTTGTATCACTCCTTTTATTATAGCACGCAGTTGAAAATTTTCTCTTTCAGTCTCATTCACACACACACACATTTTTATTCTGAACCATTTTAAAGTACGTTGCAAATACGTTTCCACTTCACCCTTTAATGCTTACATTTACTTCCTAAATAAAATAACACTCCTATATAACTGCAGTACAACATCAAACATTTAAAATTATGACGACTCGGTAATTCACAAAAATTTAGAATTCACCAGTTGTTTGAAAATTGTTCTCAGTGATTCACAGTTCCATCCATGAGCATGCCCTTTATTTAGCTGTGTCTATTTCGTCTCCTTCGGTCTGAAACCATTGCTGTCTTTTTATTTTGTTGTTTTTCATTACCTTGCTATTTTGATAACTACAGGCTATTTTTCTTGTAGAATGTCCCTCAGTTTGGGAGTGTTCGATGTTTGCTCACGGTTTATGCACTGTGGGTCTCATTTCTTCAGGACGCCATGAAGCTGACTTGTTCTGTTACTGGTGGGTTTCGCTTTGGTACGATACCCGGCGTTTTCTGCTCTGGAAGTGTAACTGATAATTAAAATTTACTTATTAATTAATAATTAATTAAAATCAAGTAGAAAATAACTACACTATATAAATGTCGTGTTCCACATCAAACTGCCATCCACTGACTTTTAGCACTTGCTGCCAGTTTCCCCCCCTGACTCCATTATAACTATGACGGAGACGGAATGGGGGTTTTCTTTTCCTATCAGCTCATTTGTTTATTTCGTTTTTTAAAATATGTTTTTATTGATTTTTTTTTTTAGAGAGAGAGGAAGGAAGAGAGAGATAGAAACATCCATGTGAGAGAAACATCGATTGGCTGCCTCCTGCATGCCCCCTACTGGGGATGGAGCCTGCAACCGAGGCATGTGCCCTGACCGGGAATCGAACCGGGACCTCTCAGTCCACGGGACAACGCTCCATCCACTGAGCCACACCAGCCAGGCCTCTCAGTCCATTTACAGTTATTAGTTTGTACTCTACTGTAAGACAGAGCTCACCTCTCTTTCCTACGTATTGATTTATATCAGTGTGGACTCATAGATTCCAATTTAACTCAAAGTGTCAGGATTCATTACTATCATTACTTATTTTGAAGCCCAGTATTTCTCAGACTTGGCCAACGGACAGCCCTTCCAGCTAGCTCTTCTGTCCTCGTGACAGGTTTCATCATTCTTTGAGCTGTCCCTTACAACCCGTCAAGACGGGCTCCTTCAGCTTACCCTGCCCGGTCTCTGTCCAGCCCTGGAGGGAAGGGTCACTGCTTCTTTGCTATCGGGGTGTCATTAGTGCTAGGTTCTCTCAGCAGTCCGAGCTGGAAAGAATTCATGTGCACACATCTATATCTATTTCTATATTTATCCTTCATATATATGTTAACAACCGTGAGATCACACCTTGACCTTGGGATTACAATTCAATGCCACAGGTTAATCCTAGCCTAGTTTATTTTCATATCTTTACTGCCTCTGTAACCCGGTTCCTGTTACACCTGAAATATTTACTTATGTACGGTTTTCTCGGTGCTTAATCTCTTGGCCACCAGACCAGATATGCTCCTGGCACGGTGCACCCCAGGGTGGCGCCCCGACACTCTGCTCTGAGTGTGCTTGCTCCACCCACAGTAGGTCCTTTGGCCGCTGCTAAGACACAACCAAGGGGGAAGTGTTTGACACTTTTTATAACAAAAAATACTTAAAATGGAAAACCACATAGCAATGTGTAGAGCACATTCAACAACTCAGTCAATTTTATCTAAAATTAGTCATCCTTTCCCACCAAAGTATTTCATAGACTGTGCCCAAGTAGATATTTTACGGGCCCTATTTTCTGAAAAAAAATTAATGGCGTGGTCATCTTCTGCATCCTTGTTTTCCCCATAAAATGTTGGTTTTTGTTTTGATTTTTTTTTTTTTGGTTAAAATTGTTTATTTCCTGTAATTTGGGTGGTTATCAGTGTTTGTTTGGTTTTTTTGGTACCAGTTTGGGAAGTAGACTTTCAGAAAATCTGTTAGCAGCTAGCTGGATTTAATTTTATTTTAGACTATATTTTCTCAAGTACATATTTTGACTCTATTTACCTAATCATCCATCTTGAACAGAGCCCACAGCTTTGGGGTTTGCCCACGACCAGAGCCCCGTGAAGCTGCCTGTTCCCCGTTAGTTCACGTACGTCTACATTTGCACACCCAGCTTATTATTAACCATGCTTGTTTCATTTAAAACATAAAAAACCACACTTTTATCTCATCTTCAAGGCTCGCTTTTCGTCTTGTGCTTCAATACAGTAATTATATTTACAATGGTCCTTTTAACTCACATTTCTCTACTTAATCATGTTTTGTTCCTCACTCTCAGACGTATTAATTTTCTAATTCTGATTTGTTTGTGCGTTGCATGACCAGTCGAAAGAAGACTGATGTCTTCCTGTGGCCTTTATATTACTCATAATAAAACTCTCCTTCAAAGAGTCTTTGAATGATGTCTTCAAAATGATGGAAGGAACAAAAATTAGATTTCTGAAACCAGCCACTGGGGATTAATTAGGTCCTGTCGTGTTTTCTGTAGCTGATTGCCCCAAAGCTGTGGAGTTATTAAAACAGTTCCGTGCGGATAAAGTAGTTGAGGCTGTGGCTTCTCAGCATTTCCCTTCTCAGAACTCTCCCTGCGAATGCTGCTGCAGAAACTTGCTTCTGAAGATAAGAGCTGATGTGGGTCGGCTATTAAGGATGATGTAGTTAGTGTATGGCAACTAATATTCCTCTCCCAGCCCACCACCACCCATGGCACAGATCTTGTGATTAAAATGTTTACAAATAGGTGTTTTTGAAGGTTGTTTTCATGAATATCGTGAGTACTAGAAGTCAATAAATCTTCACACAGCTCTGGGTTATTTAACTAATTGGATAAGTCGCCAAGTTTTACAGAGCAA
This sequence comes from Tadarida brasiliensis, assembly GCA_030848825.1. Taxonomy (NCBI): domain Eukaryota; kingdom Metazoa; phylum Chordata; class Mammalia; order Chiroptera; family Molossidae; genus Tadarida; species Tadarida brasiliensis. The sequence goes on along the minus strand of CM061267.1, from coordinate 100,401,382 downwards.
TTTCAGACCCCTGGATGTACAATGCATCAGAGCCGATCTCTATTGAAATTTCCCATCACGAGATAAATGTTAGTGAGCAGATACCAAGACCTGAAATAATGCTGATAGTACATCTGGCAGGCCAAGAGGAGCTCCTTAAGGACAGAGACTAAAATTCCTCTGAAACGCTACCCTTCGCTGCACCCCTGGGTGCTGTCTCGGGATCCGTGGACACCGTAGCTCACGCGGGGAGCTCATGCCTTTCTTTCTCCTCCTGCAGGTTTGAAGTTGCTTGACTGACTATTTTTGGAAACAATACTATCACATAGGCTTTAGAAAGAACGCTAGCAACACAAAAGCACATTTTAGACACGTTATTTAAAACGATGCGGCTACTCTGGCTAGTGCCCCTCCCAAGCACTGCCTGGTGGGCAATGCACGGCGGTCAGCGTGGGACCCCAGTGAACAGGACGGCCCCGGCCGGTGTGGCGCAGCCGGCTGGAGCTTCGCCCATACAATGAAAGGTGGCGGGTTTGATTCCCGGTCAGGGCACACACCCAGGTTGCGGGTTCAATGTTTCTCTCTCTCTGTCTCCCTTCCTCTCCCTAAAAGCAATGAAAACATATCCTTGGGTGAAGATTTAAAAAAAAAAGAATGCACAGTATGCTCGGGTGCTTGCCTTGTGGGCGATCCCTGTGCCTCAGACGTAGAACCGGTTTCTTAGTCTGAAGTGACATCATATAACTGATGACCTCAGTGTGTGACTGCAATATTGGGAAAATGGGCGTTTTGTAGGCGGTCAGAGGGTCGAAGACAAGCCAGAGGCGCCACAGAGCAGAAACCACCCGGCGCCTCCTTCCAACAGGACGGTCGCAGGGGAGGGAGAACCTGCCGGCTCGGCCACCGTGGTGAGGGCGGGAGCCAGAGACGGGGCGCTGGGCCCAGCACCTCCGCATCTCCGCCCGGTGTCGGCCATCCTCTGGCTGTGGGGCTGATGAGGACGAGACCCCATTTAGACAGTAGAGGGAAGCCAAGAGGACCCGCGCTCCTTTCCTGTTTCACCCCCCCAGGGAGGGAAGCTGGCCTGCGGTCAGTGTCCCCCGGAACCTCCTGGAACCAAGTGGGCGCTCCGGGAGAGGGCCTCAGAGCTGTGCCCTTCGGCATGTTGACAAGAACCCAAGTTCGACCAGCCACAGGCCTCACCAGCTGAGACCTCATCACCGTTATTCGGTGCTTCTCCCCTAGGGAAGGGAGGCAGGATCTTTCCAAAGGAAGGTACAGCTCATAGACAGGAACGGAGTATTTCTGTTCCAGAATGACTGAGCCGGAGACGATGAAAAGGGAATCAGAACGGGGGTGGGGTAGGGTGGGGGCAGTTATAACCACTTGCCAAAGGGTAACGGGGTGCTGTGGTGCACCCCCAATAACCACGCAGTCACCGGGTCAGCCGCCACCCTGGCCTTCCGCGGAGACCGGGCAGCTCCTCACTCGTCCCTTCCCCATGCGAGGAGGCTGCGTTCCAGCGACCTGAGATTTACAGTCTGGGAAGCTGTACCCAGCAGCCTCGCAGGGAGCCCGACCTGGCACGCCACGGAGTTCTCGGTCTGGCCACACGCTGCCACCAGGTCCCCGACTCAGAGTGTCAGGTCAGCACACGGCATCGGGCCAAAGTCCTCGGGTCTTCATCAGTTTTCACTCCACACCCCACGCACACACACATCACACAGACACACAGACACACACAAAAACACATGTATACACACAGACACACCCATGCACACACACATCACACAGACACACACCACACACAAAAACACATGTATACACACAGACACACCCATGCACACACACACACCACACACAAAAACACACATATACACACACACACTATGCACACTCCATGCACACACATCACACAAACGCACAGACCCACACCACACAGACTTGCACACACACGCACCCTGATGAAGTAATTTACATCTGACACCATAGTGGGAGTGCTGAAGTATCTGAGGACACTTGCTACAGTTCTGTGACTAATTTCCACCATGTGCTAAGTTGCTGATTTAATTTTTTTAAAATCCTCACCAGAGGATATTTTTCCATCTATCATCAGACAGAGTGGGAGGGGGAGAGAGAGGGCGAGAGAGAGAGAAACATTGATGTGAGAGGGACACATCGACTGGTTGCCTCCCACACGACCCCAACCAGGGCCGGGGCCAGGGACGAACCACAACCGAGGTACATGCCCTTGACCAGAATCAAACCCGCAACTCTTCGGTCCGTGGGCCCACGCTCTAACTGCTGAGCCAAACGGGCCAGGGCAGTTTCTGTAAGTTATAATGTCTGAAACAAACTGATCTTCCTGGTCTGTGCACAAGTGGCCCTCTTCTTCACTTTGGGGTGACGCACACTCCTAAATGTGAGCCCGGTCCGCCTGCTTCCTGTGCCCTGGGGTCCCTCATTTACCTCGTATGGAACCGAGAGACTCGGGCTCCGGTCACCCCACTCCTCTGTAGTCACCGCTCGTGTTTGGCTCCGGTGACGGTGGGATCTGGGCCTTTGGGCCTTCCCAGGCTTTCCACGCCCACCATGTCTCCAGTCACGAGGAGTGAACCCCGAGCCCAGTGACCCCGCACACGCCCAGCTTCCTTCAGAGTATTCTCTGAACTTCCTCGTGGCGCTCTGCCTCAGCCCACCCAGAGCAGGAGTGTGTGCACCCAACCCAGAGCAGGAGTGTCTGCACCCAACCCAGAGCAGGAGTGTGTGCACCCAACCCAGAGCAGGAGTGTCTGCACCCAACCCAGAGCAGGAGTGTGTGCACCCAACCCAGAGAGGAGTGTGTGCACCCAACCCAGAGCAGGAGTGTCTGCACCCAACCCAGAGAGGAGTGTGTGCACCCAACCCAGAGAGGAGTGTGTGCACCCAACCCAGAGCAGGAGTGTGTGCACCCAACCCAGAGCAGGAGTGTGTGCACCCAACCCAGAGAGGAGTGTGTGCACCCAACCCAGAGAGGAGTGTGTGCACCCAACCCAGAGCAGGAGTGTCTGCACCCAACCCAGAGCAGGAGTGTCTGCACCCGACCCAGAGAGGAGTGTGTGCACCCAACCCAGAGCAGGAGTGTCTGCACCCAACCCAGAGCAGGAGTGTCTGCACCCAACCCAGAGCAGGAGTGTCTGCACCCAACCCAGAGCAGGAGTGTCTGCACCCGACCCAGAGAGGAGTGTGTGCACCCAACCCAGAGAGGAGTGTCTGCACCCAACCCAGAGCAGGAGTGTCTGCACCCAACCTAGAGCAGGAGTGTGTGCACCCAACCCAGAGCAGGAGTGTGTGCACCCAACCCAGAGAGGAGTGTGTGCACCCAACCCAGAGAGGAGTGTGTGCACCCAACCCAGAGCAGGAGTCTCTGCACCCAACCCAGAGCAGGAGTCTCTGCCCAGCTTGGCGTGTCTTGTCCTCACAGAGAACTCCAGACTGCATTTCGTAAAACTTAATGCAAGTATCTGGTCACCCCTGTCCCTTCCCTTCCTCTTTGGACAAGGGTATGAGTCCCTCAGGCAGGACTCCCCTGGTCACTGTGGTGACTGCTCCCACTGTGGTCACCTGCCTTCAGCCCCGGAGTGTGTGGACTCCCGGGGCGGAGCAACCTGCCCCGTTCTGGGTCAGCACCCTCACCATGCTGGCGCCTCCCGGCCTTCACCGCGTCCTCCACCCCGTGAAACCCACCCACTGGCTTCGTTCACAGGGCCGGGCAGAGGGAAGGGACAGAGGGAAGGGTTACAACTCGTCTGCGCAGAGCCTCACTGAGCAGTGCCTGGCGTTTCCAGAAGGAGGACCACAGTGACGCTCGCGTACATTTGCATGTGCACAGCGCGTATTCCCGGAACAATGTCACGCCGCGTCCTGGGCTTCCAGACGAAGAGACGGAGGTGTGAAGGGCAGAGGATAAATAACACGAACTCTGACAGGTAGGAGTTAGTTTTGCTCGTGTCAGCATTTGGCTCCTTCGTGGAGTCAAAACTAGTTTGAGAGAATGATCGTAAGCTGATATTTTTATATGGTGTCAGCGATTTTCAGGGGTATTGTATTATGTTATTAGCTCATATCGTATTCATCCCCGCTGCTCTATAAACATATGGTTATTAGATTTAGAATAATATTAGCATAAATGCAACCTCAAGGAACGTGAAAATTAACATGAGATGCTCAGAATCAGCCAGGAAAGGCTGTCTTATCGGCCTCATTGAGCCCTCACCTGTTAGCATCGAGGGGTGAGGGCGCCGCCCGTGGACGAGAAGTCACAGGACAGCGCACTGTTTATAGGGCTGTAACGTGCAGGACGAGAAGCAAGTCCTACTTGAATGGTCGTTAGAAATGTCCTTCCCTCAGCTCCTTCAGAGTTCTGAGGCTGAATTTGTGATATTTGGGGACAGTTGTTATTATTTTCTTTTACCATTCTGACCCTCTTGCAGGTCCTTGAGAAGAGTGATGATCCAAAAGTAAGAATTCAGAAAGGATATTTTATCTTCTGTCCCATAGCTCAAAATAATTCTGGTACCCACTGACCCTGCCCAGCGTTCTGCAGACTTCTCGGAAATCAGGTTTTATTGCGTCGCCCTGCACAGGAAGCCGGGTCCTCTCCCCCGCGGAAACCGTTTGCAGGAACCTTGAGTGGATAAACTGGGGAACGGGAGGCAGCCTGGCTTATCGTTCCGATGGAGGAACTGGATAATTCTTGAGAAAATAAATACGATGCCCATCCTGATATCATTTCATTCAGCAAGAGGGAGTATCAGCAGAGACATCTGAAAATAAGTGAGGATGTGTTGAGAGTACTGGCTGGCATGGCTGAGTGAGTCTCCGGGGTGCTCAGTGCAGGCAGCTGGAAGCCCAGCAGCAGCGCGGAGGGGAAGCGCAGGAGCGACCCCCAGGAAAACGTCATTCAGGGCAGAGACGCTCGGCGTTCGGGGCACAGGCGCCGATCATTAACAGTATCAAACGAGGTATTTGTAAATGCGAAGAATGCTTCCAACTTTTCAGAGGCAGTAATTGCTTTAGACAGATGTCATTAGACCATCTCCCCATGGGGCCTGGACGCCCTGTGGCCCTGTGGAGCCGGGCTCTGGGATGCGGCGTGGACCCCTGGGGCTCCCGTGGCCAGAGAGTCCAGCACCGCGCACACTGTCTCTCGGACGTGCGGATACTGTCTCGGGTCTGTGACCTGCTTTCACAATGTTGGTTTTTTCTCTAAAATGTCTACAGTAATTTTTTTGTTTTAGTTAAAACTGATATTAAATTGTCATATTACATGTGTTAATATGACAGTTATTCTTGGTTTAGAAGACAGTTAATCTGCGCAGAGGGCGCTGGGCGAGGGGCCCTGCGTGGGGCTGAGGCTGTTGTCCGGTCCCCGGCGGAGGGTCCCAGGGGAGCGGTCCCCAGAGGCAGCTGCTGTGTCTCGGGGTCACTGGTGTGAATCTCCTGGGGCTCTGGGGACCGGGCTGCACTCCAGCCCCCGTAATTGTGAGCCGGGGTTGAATAACCCCCACGTTCGTTGCAGACGCAGTTTAAGGGAGAGTGGTCCGTGTCGACACGTTTTAAGAAAGCTTGATTTTGAAAGTGACGCGAGATTTCCCGTTTCTGCGGCTGAACTTGTCCCCCGTTTTCACTGCGCGGCGTGTCTCTCCTTCGCCGTACGATCGCTTCGTTTTCCCCGTGGGGGGACCGCCTGTGGACGGGAACGCCCTCGCGGAACCAGGTGTCCACACACAGGACAAACCGTGGGCCCCACGGCACAGGAGACGGAAGCGGTTGCTCCTTGTTTTCTGTGTTTTGGACAGTGGCAGCCGTATGGACAAGCCACAATGGGCTCTGAGTGTGGGTCCCGTGTGGGTCCCTTTCGCCCAGCAGACCAGTCCCAGTGAGCTCAAAAGCCCACGGGCTCTAAACTTCATTTGTTACACTTCCAATTATTTTAAATATAATCCAATAAACAGATGTTTCAGCCACGTAGAGCCCACTGACTGCATACCCCACGAGACTGCGCCCAGCCTGCGAGCCACAGGTGAGATAGGCCCAAGGACTAGAAGACCCCAAGCAAGGCGTCCCCCGGAGCTCTGCGTCACAGGGACCCCTGCCTGGCGCTGAGGGGCACCTGCTGTCTGTCAGCCCGTCTCCGCTGCCCTCTCTCCGTGGGGCCCCTCCCCCCGGATCCTGTGCTGGAGAGACTTCCTATGGGCACACCTGCCACAGCCCCCAGCTCCCCTTGTGCCTCTGCCCCAGGGTCAGATCTGTGTGCTCGCCAGCCCTGCGTCACTGGTGAGACACACATCGAGAGACGGATCAAACACACAGTGTGCATCCTGTGTGTAACAAACACCGCACTACGCATTCTTCATGTGCTTTATCGTTCTAGCTTCTGAAGCTCTTACTCACGGGGTGAAGGTGTCACTGCCTCCTTATGTGATAACTCCATTCTGACCCCCAGTTACTGCACGGACACACCCTGGCAGTTTCTTTTCTGTAAACATAAGGGCCTTGAGACACCCAAAGAAGGCTGTAAAGATAAGGGGTTGAGAATGGCCTTGGGAAACTCAGAGAACCATGAGAAAAAAAGAGATTAATAGTTACCCTGCTCCTCTCCCCCTTCTCTGTATCAGCCCCCCTTAACGGTGCCAAAAGCGGCGCCAAGAGAATGTAGTTGTTTTTTTTTCTGTAGTTTGTGCCTTTAAAAGCGGGCAACAAAGAAGGCTCGGGGCTGAGGATTTGGGGAAGCTGTACCCCCCAGCCCGCCGGTGTAATAAAGTGCTCCTTTACAATTCGGCCGTGCGTCTCTGTTATCTCGCTGACACGTTACAACACTTACAAGTGAGGACACCGGGACGGAGGGAACCAGGGCCCCATCCAGGAAGGTGTGTAACTTCGCTGGTGATGAGGGGCAGACTCGACCTTCGGTTCTTGTATTTTTTTCGGTTAAAATTCACCAGCCCAGCTGCGCTCAGCTCTGCGTGGGAGTTTAATTCAGGAGACTCTGCGCTGAGCTGCTGCTGCGTGGCGTCCTGGCATACGTCAGGGACTTCTTCTTTTCCAAGCTTTAGCTTCTTTACTTGCCAAACGGACTCGGAGAACCTGCTCTGACGTCACAAGGCCGAGGAGGTGACCCCTGGGTAACCACCTCTCGTCTACGAAGAGGTCACAGGCACGGAGGCTCTGCTCCTTCCCTCGTGTTGGAGTGAAGCTGGGAAGTGGGTCCTAGAACACCACGGTGTCGAGATCGGAGAAATCAAACGGCCGTGCGAACTGCTGGTGTGAAACTTACTTGTGCCAAAGTGATAGCTGATGTGTAAAGGCGGGGATTCGCCATCTGGGATCCACCTCTAAACCAGTGACGGCCGACGTCTCTGAAGAGGGCCGGGCGGGGAAAGGGGCGGTGACAAACCACCCCTTAGCGGTCTAAACAGGGGTAGTTGGTCAAAAATAAAGCATGAATTAAGATTATTTTGAGTGTGTGCAACAGAAAAAAATCAGTAATATGGAGGAACCCAAATTGTGTCACTGTTTGGAAAGTATTTTTATTTTAGCGGGACCACATACCTGTCAACACAGGTTAAGAAAGATGATGGAAATTAGAAAAACAGAAAGATAAGAAAAATACTAATAAAAATATCATTTGTAAAATTAAAATGTTTGAAACGAAGGTATTCTCGATGAATGTTTATCCCGCTGAGTGAGAGGAAGGAGGTGCCTGATTAGGTGATTCATGGACAGGGAACGAGGAGGTCACCGTTTATTTAACAGCCAATTGTCGTTAAACCTGTTCGTAACCATTATCTTAGACACAGGAAGAAAATCAAGGAAACATAAAAGCAATAATCGATAGCCTGTTTCTAGTATTTTCAGCTTAGAGCCTTAAATTTATTTTAAATATGTTTTAATCGATTTTTTAGAGAGGAAGGAAAGGAGAGAGAGATGGAAGCATCGATGTGAGAGAGAAACATCAATCAGCTGCCTCCTGCACGCCCCCTACTGGGGATCAACCCTGAAACCCAGGCATGTGCCCTGACCAGGAATTGAACCGGGACCTCTCAGTCCATGGGATAACGCTCCATCCACTGAGCCACATGGACCGGGCAGAGCCTTATATTTCTTACATGCATTGTGTCACACATTTCCTAACAGTCACTGAGAAAGGAGTGACTAGTATCCTCATTTTATAAAGGATGAAACTGGGGTGTTTAAACAATTTGCCTGATGTTTCATAACAAGTAAGTTGCTGAACTGGGGTTCCCATCAACACGCCACTAAGCTAGTCATTGTTTGGAGCAAGCTGAGTTCATTTAGAGCACACATTTTGATATCTTCCCCTGTAAATACACGATTAATTATTGAGACATTATATGTGCCGACGAGTCCGCAGATGATTTTCGTCCTATACACGCGTTTTGCACTGAGCAAAATAGACCCTGTGCAGCCTACATCCAGATGCCAAGTCATAGCTGAGCTTTCATCAGATGAATCCATTTTGTATCTGTTTCCTGAATTAGCTGTGAATTCTTTGGTCAGTAATTAAACTGCATTTAATCAATTTAAGAGAGAAAAGCCACCTGTCAGGTGTGTGAACCCAATTAGCCCAGCGTTTTGGACGGACCAGGATATAATGGGAGTGATTTTATTATCAGAGTTACAATTCAGACACACAGAATGTTATCATCGCACTTCACGTGGTTCTCAACAGCTCATCAAGGCTGTTTCTGGGAGACTCTTCACACTTTGTTTGAAAAGGAGCATTTCATGGGAGATTGCATTTGAATGAACACATCTGCAGGGAGGGCAGACCTGACAGAATGCTGTGCCTGGAAGATGATGGCCACCGCGTCCAACACGCTGACGCTGGACACGGGTCCTGGGTGTGCACCTGTCTTTGATGAGCACCCCTCTAGGGGGCGTCGCAGGAGACGCTGCAGGATTCAGTGGTGGACAAGGCACCTGCAGAATTTTATAGTGCGGTCCGGGCAGGTGGGCCATAGCGGGGTGGCCGAAACCTAGCACTCCCTGAACGCAACGTATCAAGCCCGCTCTCAGGCGTTCTCAGTTAATCCTCAACGCCGGCTTGCGAGGCGGTATGTCTCTTCCACACGAGACGTTACTGTTGCTGAAGGCAGAGGTCTGAAACGAGAGGCAGGGTCAGCAACGCCGACTTCCCCCAGACACTCCACTCTCCGCAGTGACGGCAAGAGTCCTCTCTCGCGGCGCCAAGTTGGACGATTTTATTTTGGTGCCTCAAGGGTGAAGGTCCAGCAAGACCCTTTGAACTGATCACGAAGAGAAGCAATTCTCTAGCAGGGATTTTAAATTACGTGGAAGGAGAATTCCAGGGTTTTCACAGATTTTATTTTTTTAATATAACGGAATACAGCGAGAGCTGGCCTATGGATGATTCAATCTGTAATTTACAGGCTGAAATTTTTATAATTTCAGACAACCAGACAGAACTCTTGTCTAAAACATGTATGATGACTGGTTTCACATGTAAGGACAGGCCCAGGCAGGAGACACCGGAAGGACAGGGGCTCCGCTGGGCTTTGCCGTCAGGATAAATCACCGCTCCTGCTCACGGCCCGTCGGTCTCTTCGTTGGCTGCCGGACTCCCGCCCCAAAGGTTTCCTGCGTCTCAAACACCGAATTCCTTAGAGCGCGACGCTTACTTTTATTGGGTGAGCAGTCATATTGGTTCACTCATAGACTTATGAACGTAAACAGAAGAGTTTATTTGCGTTGGGCGGTGGACACAAGACAATGTACAGATGATGTACTGTGGAACTATACCCTTGAAACATAGACAATTTTATTGACCGATGTCACCCCCATAAATTCAATAAAAAATTTAAAGAAGATGTGGAGAAGAGCTTGTCTGAACGCCTTGAGCCACTCACCGTGAAAACTTCAAATAGCCCCAAATTTCCCAATATCGACAGAGTCCCAGTCGCTGTTAGGTCCCATTTATCAGCACGAAACAAAGTTTTCATCACTTCAGGAGTTCCTGCCATCCTTTGCCGTGTGAGAGCTTTAACCTCGCGCCCCAGCAAATCATAAATTACACAATGAGCTGATTCACGAACAGACAGAGCTCAGAACGCCAAATCTGCCCCTTCGAGGGTCCACTCTACTGCACATGCCAAAATCCGAACGTCATTCTAGGTCATCCTTTTCCTCGGAAGGTCAAGCCCACACCCAAAGCGTGTGCACTGAGGAACGAGCGGTGGGCGGAGCTGGGACCCGTCTGTGGATCAGCACCTGGCTCCGTCACAACGGTGCCCCCACCTTGGTCTCACCCTGCTGTGTGTGGCTTTCCTTTACAGGACAAGGCACTTGTCACGGAGGAATGTAACAACTCTGAACTTTTGAGCAAAGGGAGGGGTTCTGCAAACAAGCAAAAAGCACAGCCGTGGGGAGAAATGTGGGAGACCACGGTGTGTGAGGAGTCAGGGCGTGGAATGGGGAGGTCTTAGGTCCTGGCAGCGGAGGGGTTGGCGTGACCATGGCTTACTTTTTGTTGGTGAGTGACTACTTTGGACTTACAGAGCGTGAGCATGCCATGGAGACCACAAGGAATTCTACTAGTCCAGCATCTCCTTTCCATGGAAGATCACTCACCTTCCCTAAGTGGCCCGGAGCAGGTGGAACTTGCGTTCCAGCCCTCCACCTCTGCCCTCGTCTTCTCTGCTCCGGCTCCTCTGTGATCACCTGTGTACCATGTTTTCAGGAAACCCTGAAGGACTTCCACAGGGCCACTGGCTAGTCATCTCCTCCTCGATCTCGTCATTCACCCCCTACTTAGACCCAGTCCTCAAATTCCACCACCCCTCAGCCGAATCTTATTTACTTGACTCTTCTAAGAAGAATACAACGGACCCCATAAAACATTTATATTTATCTAACATTTACACAGTGTACGTAAGTAAATTGAGTTCATTAGATAATACCTGCGCTCCCCAATTTTTAACTATCATCACCCCCATTTAACAGATAAGAGAAGCAAAACTTAGATTTGTTAAATAATTTCTCCTGATTCGTTGGTCTCACACAGCTCAGACGCAAATGGCTTGTCTATCTGATTTCAGGGTCAACATACTTAATTAACCTACGTTACGCTCTCCTGTGGAATTGGGCTGAACTGAAATATTCTCCCAAGACTGGTCCAGACTTTATGTACAGAAAGAAAAGCAAAGTTTTGGTACTGGAGAGAATGCGACGGCTGGTTGACCCTCGGTCTGGACCTGGCCATCGGAGACGCCCACTCTGTCCCGTCCTCACCATGCAGGGCTCTCACCAGATCCTCTCAGGGGCAGGTTCAAGGGCACGGCCGCGGTGGACAAAGCAAGGTGTTGTTGCCACGAGTTCGGACCTCATCAAGGGCTCCGTGTGGACTCGGAGATTCCGGTTGGTGGGTGCAGGGGGCCCCTCGTCCTGCAGCCTCATCTCCTGACGACCCTGGGACCTTGTTGGGTGTTTACACCGTAGAGTAGGTTAGAAATGTGTGAGTCAGACTGTTTAGCTCAAGTTCTTCTTTTTTTTATTCTAATCATATCTAAGCACGTCCTGTAACAATCATGAAGCTGGAGGCACTGACTCCCCCGAGGACTGGTCCGCAGGCAAGTAGCTGCCGCTCAGTCCCCAAGCCCAGGCTGGACCTCCTGGGCCCTCTGGGGGTCCGAGGCTGACCACGGAGGTGGAGCCCGAGGGAGGGCCGGGCTGCCCAACAGTACGAATGAGAGGAGCCAGGCCTGTACCGGCTGAGAACGTGGTGAGCAGCGAAGGACCCAAGGATGGAGACCACAGAACAGCAGTGAGTGCAAAGCCGTGGACAACAGGACAGAAGCCAGGGCAAGGCCAGGGGAAGTGGCGAGGTGGCGAATGGAGGGGGGAGTGCACGCGTGGGCAAGGGCATGTGGCCTGGGACTGAGTGGGTCCCTGAAAGACATTATTCATGACACGTGAGGCTGGGAACAGTCCTGAGGATGCAACACTTGATTTCAGGGGTGTTCCTGAGAAACCTCAAGGCTGCCTGGGGGAGTATTCTCTGTGTGGAGGGCAAGAGGGCATGGGTACAGTGCCCACTGCCCTCTGCTCCCTCTGCCCGTCCCCACCCCCTCCAAATCCCACCCTGAACTGGAGCTGACCGGCTTCATGTGCCGCCACAAACGGGGACGACGCTCCGAAACAGCCCGAGTGCTGAAAGGAAAGGTGGGGGCCAGCATGTCCACCTTCCTGGGCCCCTGTAGCCGGCATCCTGCCCGTCTCCTCCCACCGCCCGGGGCACGCCTCCGTGCCCAGCGAGGACCTGTGTCGGCAGGGCTCCACACCCGACGGAGATTAATGACCTGCAGACCCGAGCACCCTCGGGGCCACACGTGGAAACTGGAGACCTTTGCAGACGTGCCTTCTCATACAGAAACATTAAAAATTTAATCACACCTCTTCTAAATCACCTGGGCTCCCGAAATGTCACCCTCAGCGAGTGCGCCTCGAAATTTCACCTCCTTCTGCCATTCAGATGAGGAGAGTCTCTCTTCTCTCTGTCAGAGCTGCAGGAAATTTGTCGCAGGGTGTTTAGTGATTTAAAATAAGGTTTTCTCAAGTTAACTGCCCTTCGTAATTCTCTGATTCCAATCCAGAGATGCAAAAATAGGCTCTGAAGTGGATGTTTGGGGAACTGTTTTTAGCTGTAGAGGATTTAACGACGGCGGACACATCCTGTTCCGCCTGCACGCGTCCCCGTGCGGCCGAGATGCCACCTGCCTTGCGGCTGTCCACGTCTGCCTTGCCACTCACAGGACTCATGTCCTCTCTGCTGCGCACAGGTGACGGGGCCCTGTCACAGCCCTGGGTCAGCAGCATGTGCCCCATTTAGGGTTCATCGGGAAGACTTCCGACCCAAAGTTCTTGGCTCAGATGCCCTCTACTGACATCGAATCCCAGGCAAAGGGGCCCCTCCTGGACCCTGACGAGTGAGGTGGGCAGTGCCCAGCCTGGAGAGGCAGGGGCCGTGACAAAGGTGCCAGTGTCCTCCGGCTCCAGGGCGTTTCCGCTGTCATTGCTGCTCCGTCTCTGTCTCACCAGAGAGTCCCCGGAAGAAGCACCCTGGGTGAGAGTGGGGGCGGGGTGTTTCAGGAGAATGAACACCACCCTGCCAAGGAAATTTCCACAGTCACTGGAACACGGTGACTGGTCTGGTGGAATATGTTTGTGTGTCATCAGGAGAAGGACGGTGTTTGGTCGTTATTGTCAGCCAAACACTGGAGAACGCGGGCGCCGTCAGCCTGGACAGTGCCGCCCCTCAGGATCAAACCTTACTCAGGACTTCCACAGAGAAGTACGCACCTCGTCTGCGTTTCCATCTCGGAACAGCAAACCTTTAAATACAATTTCCGTGCAAATTCACTCAAAAAGAACCTAGCAATGAAAATCACGGAAGATATCTTACTTGATATGTTTGTTTTGTAGGCCTCTTTGTGTTTTCAATAATTTTAAGTTTTATTGCGGCCTAATATTTTTATTAATTTAAAAAATTAAAAAAATTTTATAGGTCTATATTTTATTGCCTAGAAATTCTGCCATTACATTTGGTATGTCACCTTATATCCAAGATGTGCTTACCATTGTCATTTCCAAGTGCAATGATCTTTTTTCCTAAATAATTTTTACAGTGTTAGTTGTTGACTTTTCTAGTTGCTACTAATTTGGAAGAAAGGAGGTCCTTTTATACTGGGTGCTCTGCAGAAGGCCTGCCATCTGGAAACTCTCTCTCTCTCTCTCTCTCTCTCGTCCTCTTCAGTATGGGTTTGACTGACTCACATAAGAAGTGCCTGGCACATTGGATAAGGGCATTTTCCAAGTTCTCCAAAGTGGGCAGTTATCCAGGATGCCATTGGAGCAGAAGCTTTGCGATGTAGCCGCCCCCTTTGCCTCCCTCTGGGCTCGCCCCAGCTTTGCTGCGCACGGTCCCCAGGACTTCCCGCACGCCGTTCGCTGTCGAGCAAACAGAGCGTGTTCCCTGAGTGAAGGACGGGCCCACTGCAGCTGGTGGCCTCTGGCTGTTGGAGTCAAGACCACACTAAAGAGTTGAACATCGCGATGTCGTCTTCCCGTCAGTACCCAGGTGGTACGCTGAGGCATCAACCCCGCACATCCCGCATTCCAACAGCTGAGACTGATACCTGATGAAAGATGGAGAGGCAAATAAACACCAGAGAGATTCACCGTACAGGACATCGTATCTCAAGTATGAGGATCTTACTTTCAAAGCCCACAGGAGAACATCACAACAGACTGACGTGATCATGACTGTTACCCAGTGAATTCTCTAGAAATGTTCTTAAATGTGTGTGTACCTGGGGGCCACACGGGGACCTCATGAGGATTCCCAGGCACTGGTCTCCAGGATTCCGACAGAACGTTTGCTTGTCTGCGCTGAACTGTGACTGCCAGGGACTGTGCAGAGAGTTCACTGGCGGCCCTTTGGAAACAGTGTCCCCAGTAGCTCACCCAGTGCTGAAGGGAGAGACTTGGGTTGCATGACATCTGGTCTTCTCAGCTGAAATGACAAATGAGGGCTTTGCTTTGTCAACAAGTGACAGGCATTTGCTCTTGATTGCCATTTTATACGAAGCAAGCTGAGAGGCTGAGAAGTTTGTGCCCGTACCCAAGGCCACTCCCGCGGGAGGCAGTGCAGTCTAGCGGCAGAACTTGGACTTGGTCTTCGACCAATTTATTTAGGAAACACTCGTTATTTTACTCAATCGGGACTTGTAGGATATCTTTTATTCTTCAGGTCTTTGCTGCAAAGATGAAGAGATATTTCTCTGCTGCTGAGAATTTTTCAGCATCATGATTGAGGCAAAGTTCTTCATTCTCTTTCTTTTTTCTCACCCTACAATCAAGTAGAAGTATTGCTCACCTTCTGTGCCCTGCCCTTTCCGGAGTCTAGGCCCTGGAACCCTCCCCACACCCAGCTACTCTTAAATCCACCTTTGACCTTTGACTCTCCCTACCTCCTGTTACGGGATGTGTCCCATGATGACAACACCTCTGACGTGGAGAGTCTCACTTCCTCGGTGGTGTCTCAAACATTACTTCTCCCTGTCACCTCAGCCTCACTTTCTACTCGCTGTTGCATGTGTGAATCTATACACTCCCGGCATGGACAAGACTTTAAAACTCACCCTTGTCTACTCATTGTTTCCCCGAGTGAGTTCTGCAAACCCTTTCCTCACGCGCTGTCTGTCCCCCCTTTAACCCCTCGGTACTCCACACTCCCTACTTCTTTCCCTGCTAAAGTGACAGTTTCTCAGAGAGCTTCCCCGAGCCCTGCGGCCACCATGGTCCACTCCCACATGTGGGTTCTCTAAACCCTAGAGATACATCCTTACGTGCTGGGCGACAGACTTTTCTCTCCCTGAGCAAAAGGTCCTCGTGTGTTTCATCAGCATGTCCCATGACATTAAGAGTATTCAACATTTAGAAAGTATTTGGAAAATACTAAAAAATAAATTAATTGATTACTATTGATGTATGTGAAAAAAATGTATCATATTGACATTTGAAAAAAAAAAATCTCTCACCAGTAAGTTAGAGATATCAAATAAATTCCATGACAAAGGAGGGGTCCTCATATTAGTTAAGCATCTGCCCGATCCCGCTCCCCGTTTTTGGATATGGAGACACGCCGCCGATTTCCCCTGGCAAAGCTTCATTGACGAATGCATGGGTGTCTCTCGATCGTTGAGTAACGGCTTCCGTTTTCCTCTCCAGAGTCCGAGGCACTGCATATAACAAAGAGAAGCTGGAGCTTGTTATAAGCCAGAAAGTCTCCCCGAGGGGAATTTAGGCAACAAAACCCGTGATGTGTTTAACATCAGCATGCTACCTACCGAAACAGTGGTGGGGACATCGCCATTTCACCGTCAGACGTGGCGGAAGGGGAGTTTCCCGGCAGGTATTTGTTGAACACGTGTTGTGGACAGTGATGTGCGGAATCCATAAACCTCCCACTTCGGTTTCCCACACTCGTCACCCTGCACGTGTGAGCACCGAGCCCCGTGAGAGCGGCTGACGGGACACGGGCTAGTGGCTGTGGAAATGGTCACGGAGAAATGTCCAAAGCAATTATTTAGCTTGCTTCTTAGCTGATCAGCCACCATGCCTAGCGCTGGGTGTTTTCAGCAGCAGCATGGGTAGCCGTGAAGGAAAGCTGTGAGTGAGCCACTGAGCCCTCTGGGGGCCTCGGGGTGCAGTTTGCCATAGGAAATGTTAGCAGCGAGCTTACTGTGGCGTCCCAAGCTGGTGTCACAGCAACTAAGTGGGGCCGGAACCCATCAACTCCCATGGCATTTGCCTCTTTCCTGCCCACCGGCTTCGAGGTTTTGTCCCCACGATGACCGTAACAGAAACACGTGCCCTGAGCAATGTTCAAGCCGAGAGGGGCTGGTCTTCCCGACATCTGAGGCCTTCACCCAGGTGTCTGTTTAGTTCAGACTCCGGGACGGGGCCTGGACTCAAGGATTTGTTTAGGAAGTGACCCTGGCCACAGAGAAGTGAGGGCGGGAAAGAAGGAAGCGGTGGCCGAGGGCACGGAGGGCGACCCCCTGGGGACCCGAGCAAAGCGACCCTCACAGCTCTCCAAGGTGTGAGAGCCGTTCTCTGGGCAGATTACAAGAACGGACTGTGACATAATACAGAAAAGCCTAAGAATCACGCATATAATGAATGTGTTTTCCGACCATCGGGGAAAAGATGAATGAGTTAAAGGGCTGTCTTTGAAAAATGGCCTATCCATCTGAGCAAATGGAACTCTACAACATCTTACTTCAATTATATGATTGGATTTCTATATTAAAAAGCATTGTAATTTGTAATAAAAGCATTGCAATAAATCAGGGAATTTAAACTCGAGCAAATTTGGTTCTTATCCCAGTCATGTCGTTCACCAACTCAGTCATCCCGAGAAAAGCTCATTGTCTGCTTTAGCTTCCTTGTCTGAAACTGGTGAGAGTAATACTTACATTGGGGCTGCTGTGAGGAGAAGCCACGTGGGCACACAGTGTACACACACTGAGTTCTGGTGCACTGAGTATTTGTCAATGTTCTGCTTAAGAAACATGTGTGCATGTGTGCGCCTGTGTGTGTGTGTTTGTGTGTGCATGTGTGTATGTGTGAGTGTGTGTGCACGTATGTCTGTGTGCACGTGTGTGTGCACGTGTCTCTGTGTGCATGTGCATGCGCGTGTGTGTGCGTGTGTGTGTCTGCATGTGCATGTGTGCGCCTGTGTGTGCATGTGCATGTGTGTACCTGTGTGTGCATGTGTGTGTCTGTGTGTGTATGTGCATGTGTGTGCCTCTGTGTGCATGTGTGTGTGCATGTGTGTCTCTGTGTGCATGTGTGTACCTGTGTGTGCATGTGTGTGTCTGTGTGTGCATGTGCATGTGTGTGCCTCTGTGTGCATGTGTGTCTGTGTGCGCATGTGCATGTGTGTACCTGTGTGTGCATGTGTGTACCTGTGTGTGCATGTGCATGTGTGTGTGCATGTGCATGTGTGTCTGTGTGTGCATGTGTGTGTGTGTGTATTAAACAACATACACTGTAATATCCATAAAATCTTGTCTCCCTCTCTGTTCTTTGACTTTTTGCCTTTCTCTTGTTTAAAAATCAGAAATATTCTGAATTACAGTCATTATTATTTCTGATTCATATGGAGAAAACGGAAGAACAAAGAAGCTAAATCATATCCCAGTCAGTGCTAATAATGCATCAAGCTAGAAAGGCATCCCAGAACCAGTGACGCTTCAATCAGACAAAGAAATGTGCGTGTACACTCTGACGTGATCCTGAATACTGAGGCCACCTCCACACTGCACAGGTAGTCGAAAGCCACGCTCTTTTCCCGTGCTATTCACTTTAGAGTAAAATCCCAGACTTCAGTGGTTTCCTGGTGGAGAGGAAAAACTTGACTTAGCCAGTGACTCCCTGGACTTCTCCACTGAGCTCCTGACCGGCCAGGATCCCTGCCCCCGCCGCAGGCTCATCGCGGCAGATGTGACGCTCCGGCCCTCGCCTCTGAATGGAGCACGGCCAGCAGGGCACAGGTGCTCTCGGAGCGCAAGATGAGTGAGTTAGAGGGGTGGCTGGTGGGAGATCGGGATGGGACACGAGGAAAACGCCGTAAGGACGGAACGTGGAGGACAGAGCTGCAGACTCCAGCAGTAATGCAGCCACAGAAGGGGGAGAATGAAATAACTCCTTAAAGATCTTTGAGCACCTTGGTGAGCACCCTATTTCCAGGCGATGAAGCACGATGTTGAAATGGGGTGGGCAAGCCGGGCCGCCAGCAGGAGGCGCACTGAGGAACGTAGTCTGCAGGAATCTGAACCCTTCTCAGCACTTCCTCCCTGCGCCCTCCACCCCAGAGCCCCCACCCCGAGCTCGGGGACGAGGCTGGACATTCAGCCTTGAGAGCTGTTTAACCTCACAGCGGAGGTGACCGCTTCGGCTTGATGAGGAAATCACCTACTGAAAATGGAAAGGACAGAAAATGGTCGTGCCTTGCCACTGTTTTCTATCTAAGGGGGAACAATTGTTTTGGCCTCTTTTAATTCACAGATTTAATTGTTTGTTTGGAGGCTTCTTATAATTTAAATATGAAGAAGAACTGATGTATCTTTATCTGCACTATTATTTCACTTCAGCCCCAGGAATTTAGGGTTCTGCTCCTAATATACTCACTTATTTGTGCATCACACACACACACACACACACACACACACACGGTCCAGAAAAATGGGTGTGGTCTCCAGGCTGTGTCTCCCTTCAGGAACAGGATGGCGAAATATTCATCTTCGCATCTTGAGAACGTAGCATGGGGCCTCATATTGTATAGACGTTTTTTAAATAAAGGTGTCTGGGAATAAAGTAAAACTGGCTGGAGGACGGGTCCCAGTGATTCCGCAGAGACTGCCCTGTGCTGGGCACCCATCGGCGGACCAGCGTCACTGTCCCCCTCCCGAGGCTGCCTCTGGCGGCAGAGAAGAAGCTGGCACTGCATTTCCCACAGGATGGGGGAGCAACTGCACTCGACGTGGGAGCCTGAGAGGAGGAAGAGGGCGTTCTTCTCCGCTCAAAGGTTCCACCCGTACTGGGACGTAAACCTGAAACAGACACAGACAGCAGTGAGGGGGTCACGCGAGGAAAGGGCTGGGTGGGGGAGCAGAGGGTAACGGGACCACATGCATGGCGACGAGAAAAGACTTAACTTTTGGGTGGTGGGCACACAATGCCGTCTACAGATCAGGTATCATTCTCAACAAAACACAAGTCCTGTGTGGCTTCCTGGAATTGTTGCAAATGCCCTAACTTTACCTGAGGCAGTGTGTGCCCTGCCGGGTGTCTCTGACCACAATTCTATGATATCTCTTCACCTCACTGAACGCTCTCCTGGGAGCAGCAGGGTGGCCCCGATGCAGCCCTCCCACCCCACTCCTGCAGCAGCCCCTCGCCATCCTGTGGGCACACGAAGGCCGCCTGCCTGCTTGCGTGGACACACGGGATTGCCCTCAGCAGCCCCTTCCAAAACAAGAACTAATCTCAGTTGTTAAACATGAACTGTGAACCCCAAGTCCTACCAGCTGTCCAGGAGACCACAAGAGGGGAACCCCAAAGGGTGTACCTCCCAAATCACGGAGGCCCCACTTGGAGAGATCATTGCAAACACCTTCCCCCGACGCTCCCCGTGACTTGACTGTGTGGGAACCAGCCTTTAACCTGCCTCCCTTTCAAAACACAGTGACATGCACCTTCTGGGTGGTTCCAGGAGAAGTTAAAGGGTTTAGGGAGATGCCCACATATAGAGAGATGCCCTCGGATGACAGGCAAGGTCTGCCCCAAGTGAGGCTCCACTGTTTGCTGGGGCTGCGAAGGGCTTCCTGGTGATTCCTGTCCACCCTCCAGCCAGTGTGTCCTACAGTGAGAGGCACACTCACTGGCTGGCGTGATTGATGGCACCACTTGGCCCCGCAAAGCACTCAGGTCAGCCTCGCCTCGCCAGCCTGGCCTGTGGACGTGGACTTACCCCTCGGGGTCCCAGACACAGCCTCTGCCTTCCCAGCACCCTTGTCCCGAGCCCCGTGGCAAGGTCAATCAGACGTTTAAAAAGAAAGTTATCTGGTTTATCAAGGTGGAGCCTGAACAGTTCGGGGATTTTTTGCTTAGGGACATAGTCGAGGTGAATATTGTGGGGTGACCTCATCCCTTCTTGAGGTTGTGTTGAAAATAATAAATGGGACACATTGTAGAGCTTTCGTTTGAGTCTTTGTGGGTCGAATAAATCAAAGTGTCAGAGAAGTGGCTCTTAGAAAAATTCACCAGGCGCCAAGACGGTGCACACGTGAGTGGTGGGTGTTTTGGGTGATGATGTCGGGTGGGTCGCACGTGTCTGTATCTCCTGTGAGCAGGGGCCTTGGCAGCCTTTGGTTGCACGTGACCTTGTCCAGGTTGGCTGATTAGTGAACAGCCTTGAAAGACAGAAAGTGTCTCCCTTGGAAGAAGAAAGTCGCTTTGTTACTGTCCAGTATAATAAAAATAATGTCTCCTTTAGGACAAAGTTCAGAGAACTTTTCATGGTAAAGGGTCTGGGTTCCCAACGCTCAGGTCCCTCACGTGTGAGAGAAACACTCACGGTGTGCACATCATCCCCCCAGGCCAGGTCTCGGGGCAGGTGCACGGACTGGGACAGGGAGCTCAGGCCACCTGCTGTGTCGTGAAGAAAAGTCCTTTGTCTCTGACCCAGGATCTCGTGTCTCCTTCCAGCAGCCCAGAAACAGTGGGGTCTAGCCTGTGAGCTTGCAGTTGGGGTAACTCAGATCCCTTACATTTCTCGTCAGCGAGAAGGGTCATCAGCCCCATTTCAGAGCTGGAGAAACAGGTGTGGAGAGAGAAGTCGCTTCCAAAGGCCAGAAGATGGACCCCAGACTGCTTAGTGAGCTCCTGATCCCTGAGCCACCTAAACGACGCCTCCTCTTTGCCTTTTCCCGACCCCCTGTCCCCAGGTTCTGTCCCCAGGTTCTTTCACTGGCCTCAAGCGTAGTTGAGTCAGTATATCGCTCGCGACAAGTAGCACGTGGTTTTCTGTTCGTCCCCAACTTCAACAGCAGCATCTGTTTTTGAGCTTTTCCGTGACAATCGTCTCTCCCAGGGGACGGGCTTTTCAGGAACTTGTTACATGGATGGTGAGTACATATGGACAGTATGCTCTCACACAGCAATGGCCACATGTCTTTGGGACCCTGTGACATCGCCTTCGAGGCCTCCCTCCCCCGGCTTCTGCGTTCACGTGTCACCCGTGAGCGGGAGGCGTCACCACGACCTGCTTTCCCCAGGTCCCGCCTGGCAGACCAGGTGGCTCTGACCCTCCCGTGGCGGACTCGCAAGGTTAACCACTCATGTAACACGTGAAGCAGCTCGGTAATGCTTCCCCGATTCATACACCAACTCTCACACACCACGCCAGTGCTTCCCCTGCCCTAAATCATCCCGGGACCCGACAACTGGAGCCCTCCAGAGAGAGCGACCCAACGGCAGTCACCCCCCTGCGGCCCCACGCTCTCCACTCTGCCCGCTGCCTCCCCAAGGGGCCCCGTAAGGTGCCTCTGAGCACCCCCATGCATCCTCCCGGGGCCCTGCCCAGGTGCTGCGCCCTCTCCGCTCAAGAAATGTAACTTCTTTCCACAGCATTAGCCCCTCAGTTAGGCACTGCATCACCCCCATAATTACAGCCAGGGGCACAGAGACACACTGGCCCAGGAGGCGGGGCGGTCCCTGCCGCAGTGTTTTCCGCATTGATGTGAATACTTCCCGCACCGCTCACTTTGGCCCCACAGCCAGCATGGTACCTGGAGTTGGGCAGAGGCCACACAATCGCTCCTGGAGTCTCCAGCAGGCCACGGACTGGAGTCCGGGGGCATCAGCTCCGTCTGGAAACCTTCACCACACCCCACGGCGCTGCTCTCAGCGCCCGCCTCCGCCTCCTCCATCTCACACACCTGCCGCCCTGCGTCTGCTCCTTAAAATCGACAGGCTCACCCCAGCCCCCTTCATCCCATCCAGGGCTGCGCCCTGTCCAGTGCCTGCACCCAGCCAACACCCAGCCCGGGGGCACTCAGCACCCATACAGAGGGCACTCAGCACCCCTGTTCCCCAGACGTGGAGGAACAGCCCAGCCAACACCCAGCCCGGGGGCACTCAGCACCCATACAGAGGGCACTCAGCACCCCGTTCCCCAGACGTGAAGGAACAGTCCAGCCAACACCCAGCCCGGGGGCACTCAGCACCCATACAGAGGGCACTCAGCACCCCGTTCCCCAGACGTGGAGGAACAGCCCAGCCAACACCCAGCCCGGGGGCACTCAGCACCCATACAGAGGGCACTCAGCACCCCGTTCCCCAGACGTGGAGGAACAGCCCAGCCAACACCCAGCCCGGGGGCACTCAGCACCCATACAGAGGGCACTCAGCACCCCTGCTCTCCAGACCTGGAGGAACAGCCCAGCCAACACCCAGCCCGGGGGCACTCAGCACCCATACAGAGGGCACTCAGCACCCCTGCTCTCCGGACCTGGAGGAACAGCCCAGCCAACACTTCCTCACCGCACTCAGACTTAGGCTCTGGAAGACACAGGGCTGTTCTTCCAGGAGAACACACACCGCGCTGCTGTGAGGGCCCTCCATCAGCCCAAACACACCGAGGCCGAACAACACCGGTTTGGGCGAAAAGGAAGAGAAAAGCATGAGGTGGAGGGGGGAGAAGGTATTGCCTCCAAGGCTGACAGGCAGCGGGGCTGTGCGCAGGGAGGGGGGGGCTGTGCGCAGGGGGGGGGGCTGTGCGCAGGGAGAGGGGGGCTGTGCGGGGGGGCGGGGGGGGCTGTGCGCAGGGAGAGGGGGGCTGTGCGGGGGGGCGGGGGGGGGCTGTGCGCAGGGAGAGGGGGGCTGTGTGCAGGGGGCTGTGCGCTGGGGGCGGGGGGGGCTGTGCGCTGGGGGCGGGGGGGGGCTGTGCGCAGGGAGAGGGGGGCTGTGCGCAGGGAGAGGGGGGCTGTGCGGGGGGGCGGGGGGGGCTGTGCGCTGGGGGCGGGGGGGGGCTGTGCGCAGGGAGAGGGGGGGCTGTGCGGGGGGGCTGTGCGCTGGGAGGGGGGGGGCTGTGCGGGGGGGCGGGGGGGGGGCTGTGCGCTGGGGGCAGGGGGGGGCTGTGCGCTGGGGGCGGGGGGGGCCTGTGCGGGGGGGGGGGGGGCTGTGCGCTGGGGGCGGGGGGGGCCTGTGCGGGGGGGGGGGCTGTGCGCGGGGGGGGGCTGTGCGCTGGGGGCGGGGGGGGCTGTGTGCAGGGAGAGGGGGGCTGTGCGCTGGGGGCGGGGGGGGGCTGTGCGCCGGGTGCCGGGGTGGAGGGGCTGTGCGCAGGGAGAGGGGGGCTGTGCGGGGGGGCGGGGGGGGGCTGTGCGCCGGGTGCCGGGGTGGAGGGGCTGTGCGCTGGGGGCTGTGCGTTGGCAGCTGTGCGTCACTCAGCGCGCAGTGTGCTAAGTGGGCTGGGTGTATACATTATATAGGACATGGGATTGCACCCTGTCACACATCAGCAGGTCCAAGTGGTTCCCTGCTGTGCTGTATTGCCTAATATTTGGATTGAAAAATTGATGGAGAGGATAGCAACACAATTTTAAGTGAACCGTATATTTATGTACAGAGAATGATCATACCTGGGAACAGCTTACATTATTGAGTGTCGTTTGGGGGGAGGAGGAGCCTTAAAGGGACAGCTATGAAAATACCTGCGCTGTGATCTAAGTCCCCTAGGACGGAAGGGGGAACCCGGCCCCAATCCAAATGCTTCCACTCGCCTGCCCCTAATTCCCCTCACACCTGGAGTGCGTTTGTACATTAAAACATCAAGTGCAAAGGAAGAGTCTGGAACAACGGTGAAGTCAGGAGGCCGCCGTGCGTGCCTCGACTTTGTGATACAGAGAGGGCTTGTTGTTCTCATCTTTAAAGTGGGATTGGTGATTCCTGCTCCGGAAGACTGCAGAGCTGATGACCCGCACGAAGGTATGAAGGCCCACGTGATTTCCAAAGTGTTTAAAAAGAGGGCCTGCTTTCCTTCGTGTGACCAAATGCATCATTACCTTAGACCCGTGCTTAGATGTTGCCAATTGGTAAATCATACATTTCTGGATGACTTCTCACTTTGAGGCAAGACACAGGCCGTCGGTGTCTCTCAGGACCTCTATCCCGAGTCATTTACTTTTCATGCATTCGAGCGTTCACGCAGTTACTTGAGCATTTAGTGACTGAGTCGGTCCTCGTCCAGCACAGCACACTACATGCCAAACAGGACAAAGTCTCTATGCTCACGAGCAAAATTCAATGTGGGTGGGGGCGGGGGGTGGATACTGAGGCATAATTGCACAGACGACGGTGCATTGACCTCAGCGATAAGGCCTAGGACATGACGGATACCTCTCAGGATCTCCCTGGTTTCCTCTGTGAGTAAAATCTTCATTGTGGCCATGTTCCAAAAAGTCAGCCTCTGGGGTCACTCTCCTGGACAAGCTTCCTTTGCAGCTGAACCCCCAGAAGACAGCACTCAGCCCTCGCTCCCTGGCCCTCCCTGGGGCGCCTCCGCCCGCAGCCTGCCGTGCGGAGGTCAGGCAAAGGATTCAGGTGCAGCGGTTTGCCCCGACCCAGGGTGGGCGGACGTCTTTCTAGAGGATTCCTGAGTGTGAGATCTCTGCATACAGCTCTCCAGCATGCTGCTGGACTCTGGGAAAATCCCGCAACTTCTGCAGTCCTGAGAGACGGCAGAAATCCAGAGTCAATATTAACTGCTTTTCCTGACATCGTCTTTGAGCTGCTGTTGAATCCTCTTGTTTCCCCCCTTTTCTCTCCTTATGAGGGAGTCGAGGTTCTGATAAAAGTTTTGATTGATAAACACACAAAACCACACTCCTGATGTAAACCAGCCATATTTCTCTGTGCATAAGTATTAAAAAATATCTCATTTAGATTCTAACAATTTATCAGGTTTATGTCTTCCTAGAAGAAACCAAGATATAACATTTGGTATCAATAAATTTTTAGTGAAGTCTCCTACATTCATCACAGCCTTGCACTCGGAGGTGTCGCTGTTATTTAAGTCGGTACAGCCTTCCCGGGACGCGGTGCTGTTGACTGAGTTACAGAGCTGTCTACAACCACCGAGCTCACACGGCCAACCTTCTTACTTTGCAAATGAGGCTATTCAGGTCCGGCGACGTTAAATTCCGAACAAGGTGATACGCCAGAGACAAACCTGAATGCTGAAACCTCACCCTGGTCTTCTCCCGACACCACTGCCTTGGGTGTTTGCAGATTCTCAACCCAGAGGACCGTGCGTCACACCACACAGGTGCTCTCCCCGCCACACCTGTCCACCCCTTCACCCATCCACGCACTCGAGGGCCACTGATGAGTCAGAAGCCTGAGTTCAACACGTCTGAGGGCCTTGTGACCTTTGGATGGTTGGTTCAACTCTGTAAGGTTTAGTTTTTCAAATGATAAAATGAGGAGGATTGTGCATAAATCAAATAGGGAGAGCAAGAATAAAACTCAATTATTTATGAGAAGAGCTCATATGATACCTGGCAAGTGCCAAATACTACTCTGATTCACGTTTATAGAATGGCTTAAAAATTCAAATTTCCATGGGTGGTATGTTTTTATAGTAAAACGACTGTTCTTATTTAAATAATTTCCATTTATGATCAGAGGTTTTTAGTACAAATTAGTACCTATCACATGTTCTGCTTTTTGAGAGCTTAGCTGTGAACTGAATCCCTCTCATCCCAACATATGGTGCCCCCTTTTCTGTTTTTAAATGCCATCCATTGTTACCTCTTTAACAAACCACTATTCCTTTCAATTTTTCTCCTAAGACCTCTGGGGGAAATTGCTAGTCATACTGTTATAACAATCATCTCATCTAAACCTTCACATTTAGGGAAAAAATGCCACCCAGAGATGGAGACACCTGACAGAAGTCACCAGGGTGCTTAAAACTGGAAACAGGCTCAGCCGGTGTGGCTCAGTGGTGAGCGTCGACCCTGCACCAGGAGGTCGCCGGTTTGATTCCCGGTCAGGGCACATGCCCAGGTTGTGGGCCCTATCCCCAGTGAGGGGCATGCAGGAGGCGGCCAATGGATGTTCTCTCTCATCGATGTTTCTATCTCTTTTTCCCTCTCCCTTCCTCTCTCTCTAAAAATCAATAAAGAAAAATAATAATAAATAAATAAAATAAAATAAAACTGGAAAGGGAACCACAAGCCAGACCCAGCTCTCCCTTAGAAACCGCGTTTCTCACGGGGTCCCTCAGTGCGTCCGGGAGAGGACTGCCAGCGCCTCCCGTGCTCTTCCAAACTGCTGCCTGATTTTGGGCAGTAACATGTGAAAATGAAAGGGCCACTTCTTCCTGTGGGACGCTGACGGGTCTGTTCCAGGCGGTCAGCACCTCTTCCTCGTGTGGACGTATTTAACAGGAAGTGGCTCCCACGAGGCAGACAGGCGGTGGGAAGGAGTGGCACGCTCATTTGTCACGGTGTAATCTACACAGGAAAAACGTTTCTCCTTGCCCAGATCATTCATCATAAAATGCGAATTTAACTGAAACGAATGGAATGCATAAAAAAGGAAAACAGCATTACATGTGAAGTCATTGTGTTGATTTGTCTTTTTTTTTTTTTTTGGTACGTGCCCCTAGCGGGAACCGAACCCGGGACTCTCTGGTCCGCAGGCCGACGCTCCAACCGCTGAGCCAAACCGGCCAGGGCGTCATTGTGTTGAATGTAAGTGACCTCCCTTTGAGTTTTTGTCAAGACTGGCTCTGGGTCAAAGGTTGACGTGAATAAAGCATAGGTTTTCTTTCTCTCCTATTAACAGTTTTCTGAGCTCCTTGAACAGTCTTAGGAAAGGTCCAACATGTAAGTATTATAGTAAACACAGTACTCCGCTGAGGACATGACTCTAAGGGGACGACTTTTAAAAGCTGTAGTATCACAGCTGCGACACGGCCTGTGGAGGAAGGGACAACGTCTGCTGAGGCCACGGTGGGTGTGAGAGGCGCAGTCAGGGCGCGGTCCTGGGAATGAGCATCGAGTCTGGACGGAGACATGACGACGGGAAGGCATCCGGATTCCCCTGGGTGTGGGGCGCCGAGGTGCTGGAGGTTGTGAAGCAGATTGGGGAGAGCACGTCCAGCCAGAGAGAACTACAGGGACGTCTTGGCAGGTGGAAACGGGAGGAGCAGCAGGAACCGTCCTGCTCTGAGCTCAGAGCAGACACTTAAAAATTCAGAGCAACTAGAATTTAGGTAAATGTGGATAAGAACCATTGAATGGGATGTAAATATGCACACGAGTCTGTTCTGGATGATCCGACCCTGCATTCATTTAGTAATTAGCAAAGGAAATGAGTCATCAAATTTGGAATAATATTTTTAAAATACTTGAGATAATAGTGTTTATTCACGAAGTTCTCCCAAATTAACCAAACAAGTTACATCGTATCTAAATGTGTATTAGTTTCCCGTTGGCACTATAACAAATTATAGCAAACGTATGGCTTAAAGCAACGCCAGCGTATTCTTTACATCTCTGGCATGAGGAAGTGAGTCTGAAATGGGTCTCACTGGGCCCAACCAAGGTGTCAGCCGGGCCACACCCACCCAAGAGGCTGCATTCTCTGGATTACAACTCTCATCAATGTTTCTGTCTGTGGATTCAAAGCCAACAGCAGGGCAGCTTGAAGTCTGTCTCTGCCCCATTGCTGCCCAGCCCTAGTCTTTATTTGGCCTTCTTAACTCTGTTTTATAAGGGCGAGATCAAAGATTTAGCTCCAAAGTTCATAAGAGTAGAATAATAAAAGGGCTACACGGCTGAGACCAAAAGTTTGAAAGTCTCTATGGTCCCTGAGACCAAAATTATAGACCACGCCATAATTCTGGATAGGTGTGTTTGTATAAATATAACTCATACAATAAACGTCCCCTGTGTCCTGCTCACATCAAACCTCTTTAATCAGAGAGGAAAATTAGAAATTATACATCATTTGTTCAACCTCCCACACTCAATAATCTACATCTTGAAAAGTGAATAAATTGTCTGGAAATATATATTCTGCTGTTGAGTCACCTAGAGAACAGCTGGTATAAACTAAAACATGCAAAATTTTAAATATAAACGATCACATAATTGATATTCTCTTCCTTAAAGAGTGGAGTGTTGATAAAGTCAGAATGTTAATCCACATACTATATAATGAGATCAGAAACAAATCAGAGTCCAAGGAAAGAAAACGTGTGATGAAACAGCTTTTGAAACAGCCTTAGGATCATAGACAGGCAATCTGAACTAACAAATATCCAATTTGCAAATTGTTGGCTCACGTGAACAGCAGGTCTGACACGTTTCTCTCCCTGTCGTCACCTGTATTGATTTGTTAGCGCTCCCCTCGCATCACAGCATCCACTGGGTGGATTAAGAAGTAGAAATTTACTGCCTCCCAGTCAGGACACAGACATCGGAGACCCAGGCATTAGCAGAGTGGGTTACTGCCGAGGGCTGTGAGGAAGGGTGCTTCATGCTTCTGTCTTAAGTTCTGGGGGCAGACTGGAAATCTTTAGGGTTCCTTCATTTATAGAAGACTAATCCCAGTCTTCGTCTTCACAAGGTGCTCTCCCTGTGTGCATGGTTGTGTCCAAAATCCCAACTCTTTATAAGCACAGTGATCATATTGCATCAGACTGCTCTAGTAGGACTCGCCCTAGCTTAACTGTTTATATCTGCAAAGAACCTATTTCCATGGAAGGTTGCATTCTGAGGTTTGAGGTACTGGTGGATAGGACTTCAACACATTAATTCCTACCCATAACACTCTTCTCTCAGGCCCCCTAAATTTATGTCTTTCTCACATGCAAAAACATTCTTCCCATCTGATAAGTCCCAAAAGTTTTAACTCATGTCAGCATTAACCCTAAGTCCCCAATCTCATCTAAATGTCACTGAAATCATGTGAGTGAAATTTGAGGTATGGTTCATCTTGAATTTCTTTCCAGCAGTGGGCTTGTGAGTAGACAACCAGTTATTTGCCTCCCAAATGCAATGATGGGTCAGGCACAGGGCAGGTATTTCCATTGAAGAGGGAGAGATCAGAAGGAAAAACAGGGTCATAGGCCCCAAGCTAGTCCAAAACATCGCAGGGCAAATTCCATACTGACTCTGTGCTGCAGGCCTGTGGGGTGAAGGCTATTCCCTCTAGGTCCACCAGGGTGGTGGCTGTACCCAATCATCTGGGCCCTCAGCCCCTTGTGACAGTGGCGGCCCCCTAGGCCTCTACATCTGTGACACTGCCCATCCATAATACATTCTCCCTTCACTTTTTCTCCTTTCTGTCTCCTTCTGTAATTAGTCTGACTTGCCACAGAATAAAACTAAAATAAAAAATGTACTAATAAAGTAAGCTTATACAATAACTTATATAAAGCTACCCATGTCAATTTCTGTAAATGTTAAACCTAGTTTTCTCACCACTGGCCAAGTTCTCGTTACAGTTTTACAGCCTGTCCCAGAAACAAGGAACTCTGATGCCGGCAATTAAACTGCAGATGTCTGTTTGACACATGTTGAAAAATACCATCAGAATGGAAAGAATGAGCCTGAGCAAGGACTGCAGGTTGCCAGACATTCCACTGACCCCTCCCCTTGATCTCTTTGTCCCTCTTTCCCCTCCCTCCTTATAAAAACCTCTGCTTCCACTGAGATGCTAAGATAGTCTGTAAGGCATGAGCCTGAAATCGTCTCAGGTTGTCTGCACCTGAATAAATCACTTTCCTTCTCACCATCACCTGTCTCATGAGTTTGACTTTCATGGTGGCAGGCAGCGGAGCCTGAGGGTTGTTTCCCCAGCTTCACTTCTGTCCAGTCAGGTTTGCACTGTATTGCTGCTAAAATATTCTCAAAAACCTCGTGGGCTTCCTCTGCAATTCAAAGGGGGTCCAAACCATTGGAGGAGACTGAATGTTTCCTGGGGAACCACATCTCTGTGCCTGGCTTCTGCTGAGATAGTTGATTGGATCCATGAGTCACCAAATAATCTCTTTAGCAAGTGGTTTTTCAGCCACACCCTTGGCCTTGTTTTCAGAACTCACCATCTGGAGAGGCTGAGGATCTTTCGAATCATGAAGAACTGGTTTCTTCTTGCTTAGCAGATGCTTCTTCAATTTATTTCTCTCCTCTTCCTTTTACTATAAACAGCAAGGAGAAACTAGGTTGCACATGTAACAGTTTGCTTAGAAATCTCCTCACCAAATATCCAAGTTTATCACTTGCATGTTCCACTTTCCCGAAAACACTAGCACACAGCTAATTCCTCTGTCATTTTCTAGCAAGAATTGCTTTTCTGCCAGTTTCCAATAACATGGTTTTCATACCCGTCTTAGCTCTCATCAGAAGTAACTTTAATATTTGTAGTTCTGCTAACAGTCTTCTCAAGGCAACCTGATATTTTTTAATCAAGCGCTCAGAACCTTTCCAGCCTCTACCCACCACCTAATCCACAGCTGCTTCCACACTTTTAGTTATTTGTCACAACAGCACCAACATCTGGGATGACAATCATGAAAAAAAAAAAAAAAAAAAGAACTTCATGCCTATGTTGCATTTATTCTTCCAAGAATGAAATAGTTACTGGTGGCACAGATTAAACCAGATAGGACTACAAATCAGTTGACAATAAAAGCAGTGGGTGTGACAATGAATTCTGTCTCGATTTATATGACTTTCTGCTCTACACTTTCCAAATGTCAAAACTGAGTTCACTTAAACGATGTTCAATGACTCAGCCCTATTATGCTAAAACGGAACAAATAGCCTGCAGGGTTTCTCTCATTATTGAATATCTTATTATTATTATTTTTAAAGGTTTTTGATGTAAGACTTCACATAGCAGTCTGGATCAATGGCTGGGTTGTTTTTACCTCCAAATTTTTAATTTGTATTGTTGACTTAGAAAATTGCTTCTTCTTTGATTAATATGCATATTTGTTCCCACCAAAATATCATAGGATCCAGTGACATTCTTCAGCATAATTACCCTTTTATCCTAGTTACCTCTGTTGCTGTCCTCAGTGCTCCTTGGGGGGAAATCTGAACTCAACTGTGGGGTCTCTGATTGTGTCTGTCTGTGTGTTTGTGAGGGTCTATGGTGTATTTATGTAAAACTAAAACTTAATTTTCTTCATCTGCAAGAAGGTTAAAGTTTTACTGGACTATTGGTTTCTTCTTGATGAAATTGTGAAATATTTTTCTTTACCTGTTAAGTAACCTGCCCAGAAAATAAAGATTCTGTGTGTTATCAAAATAATTTCCTGCATTTTTTCATGTTGTACTTATCAGGTCTTTGAATAGTTAAAAAATCAGAATCTTGTCTGTTAAAAGAGCTAAGTTTATTTTTAAAATGTAATCTTCTGAGTTTGCCATAAAACTTTATTTTCACTTCACTAACTAGGTAATTAAGTACTATTTTATAAAGATCTGTGATCCCAGTCAAGTTTTGATATTTTTGACAAACTTATCTTCCAAAACCAAATCCTAAATTAATTATTGCTGAACTCTAAAGTAATGGGATTTTCCAGAGGATCTCTTGAACATCTCAAAAGATCCGTTCTTTCTCCCTATCGAAGGAAGATGTTGAATTAATTAAGCTTACTTGGTATGGTAAATTTCATTGGAAACATTCTCAGAAGAAGTGATGCTGAGCTTTCTTTGGATTATATTTGTATGGAAGTTATTAATACAAGTGTTTTCCAGAAATTATGTGAAATTCCTAAAAATCTGATATGGCACTATCAGTCATGATTCTGATTATTATTTAAAATAAACGTCACAGAAAAACCAAATTCCTTTGTCAACCGTATTATAATGAACTCTCATCAGATCTTTGATCGTGGCCGTTTTTAATAATTTCATCATTTACAGTTATTGTGCCAAGAAAGCGGCATAATGACACAGAACGAGAGGAAATACCTTCAAATCCTATGACTGTCTAGTAACAGAATACATTTAAAAACTCTTAAAACGCCACCATAGAAGTCAAGAAACACAACTAAATAATGGGGGAAAGATTTAAATAGACATTTCTCCAAAGAAGATACACATTACAATAATGCTCGTGAAGCTCAACGCCCAGAGATCACCCGGAGGGTGAGTTGGGTCCTTCTCGTGACGACCCTGGCCGTGCACAAGGACCTGGGTCCGGGAATGACCTGTGGATCATCAGGGACACGTTGGAGGACTTCAACACTCTTATTCCCAAAAGAATCTCACTCTTCAGCCTCTCCTTCCCAGCTTTCTGGTAATCTTGTTTTCCCTGACTGATATTTATGGGTCCGGGCAGCAGTGACTGAGGCATTTGCTGAGATATTGAAATATTTTCAACAAACCCTCCCTGGGCAGCTGCCTGGGAAGTTCTGAGTAGGATGAGATAAAAGCCAGCCCTGGTGGCAGGTCCTCAGGGAGCCGTGGACGGGAGCAAAACAAGACAAGGGCAGAAGGCGTCTCATGGCCAATGACCTGCGGCGTTCTTCCTTTTGTTTTCCTGGTGAGGGTAAGATCTTGGTTAGTTTATAGAATTCTGAGAATGCTAATTCTACAGTTTTCCCCAATGTTGCATTGTTTGTGTGGAGAGACAAACTGATGGCGTTTCTTACTCGACCACTTCTGCTGACATTGCTTTCTAGTATGTTTTCTGAAGCCAGGCCTGAACAGAGTTTCTTTGGTGAACAAGGGATAATGAGATCACTTTCCTCCAACGTTTCACTGATTTGCAAAGATTTAAAAAAAAATTTTATCCTCACCTGAGGACATTTTTGCATCTATCTTCAGACAGAGCACAAGGGAGAGAGGAAGAGAGAGAGAGAGAGAAACATCCACGTGAGAGAGACACATCGAGTGGTCACCACCCACACGACCCCGGCCGGGGCCAGGGACAAACTGCAACCGAGGTACGTGCCCTTAGCGGGAACCGAACCCGGGACTCTCTGGTCCGAGGGCCGACGCTCTAACCGCTGAGCCAGACCGGCCAGGGCAACTTGCAAAGATTTTTAAGGCAAGTTCAGAAAGATTTTAGAAGCTTCAATAAAAGATTTCCTACAGAAGTGTTGTTCCTCTTGGATGTGACGTCTCACACTCTTCTTTTCTTGCTGTTGAAATCTCAAAAGAATCAGTTTTTTCTTTCTTCATAAATACGTCTTAGCATCCGGCCCCAAAATAACACTCTCCTTTTCTGCTTCTTTTTTAAATCATCAGGCATTTATTTTTCCCTTGGAATGCTGTACGTGAGGGGTGACCTTGGGTCTTTGAAGTTTATTTTAGACTTGTAGATACGCCCGTCAATTTGCATCTCTTTCCCCAGAAAATCCCCTTTCCCACCAGGAGCTGTTCAATGGCCTCGCCGGCTCTTTCTTCGCGGGGTTACAGCTGACACCTTTTTTTGGCAAAGGCTGAACGTCATACATTGAATTGGACTTTATATATAATTGACCTGACCCCTTTTTAAAAGTGGAATGCTTGCTGTTGCTTTTGTTGTATGTTAGAGGGAATACTTTATATTCTGGGGGGAAAAAATATTGGAAAGCCTCTTGAGAAATAATTGTGTTGGCAAAGTTCGCTTTGCAAAGCTTCAGAAAGCTCCACGCGGGAACGTGTTCCAACGGCCGCCGCAGCTCCGCGGAGAACGCTGTCCCTCTTTCGGACTTGGCAACATTTGTTAAACACAGTTCAGGTCAACGGATAGGTGTTGCGTGCTTTCTCCGTGTCCGCTCCACGGCCGGGCCGGGAGCGCAGTCCGTCTGTGCAGGTGAGCACGGTCTGATGGAGCAGGTGATTTCATTCAGGCTTCAGTACAGCTGCATCCCAGCTGCATCCCAGCTGCAACAGGGCTCACGGAAGGTGCAGCCAACCCAGGGCAAGGGGAATGCAGAGAAAATTGTGTTTTCTTCCATCTCAGGATTATGACGGCTTATGTTTTGTGACGTAGTTTTAATGAGTCAGAACTCAGATATGTAATATTCATATTATACTGAGATTTTCCAATCTTTGGGGAGAACAGAAATGCAGTTTTACCCAGAACTTTGCACCTGGATATTGGTGTCGCCTTGGAAGGGCAGCGTGCCCAAGGTGAGCCGGGCCAGCAAGGTGACTGGCATGGCTGGAGGACAGAGAGGGATTACGACGTCTGGATGAGAGCAGTGGGGGCGGATTTAGACGAGCAGGCTCTCTGCACCTTTGAAAGGGGGGTGCACTGGGCTTCTGGCGGCCCAGACGTGCTGCTGGGGAGGGCAGAGCCGAGGTCCGCTCTGCATCGCCACGGAGATGGACTCACCGCCCACAGAAGGTGAGACGGCCTTTGAGGGCAGCGTCAGGAGCTCCTTGGTGACACCTTAGATTTGAAACTCTGGTTAGACTCCACTGGAGTTGAAAATTTGACGGTAGAACTGAAGCTAGAGGTCAAGGCAGAGGTCAAAGCCAGAAAGGTCAGTTTTAGAGGCCGTGAGGAAAGACCGCAGACGGAACCACAGGGGAGCTCAAGGGCCGGCCTCAGTGGCATTTACATCTGTCATGTCTAGAGATGAGAAACAGCAAATGACAGAGAGGCTCGGATGACCCCCCAAGAAAGGGGGAAAGAAGAGCGGACTGCACACTGTCCGCAGTCAAAAAGGAGTCTGCTGAGTCCTGGAGGCAAAGGTGATCGCCTCTGTCCAAATGTGATCGCTGAATCTGGTTAAAGAGGCCAGTGAAGTTCTACATCCTCCTTCCTCCCTCCCTCCTTTCCTTCCTTCCTTCCTTTCCTCCTTCCTTCCTTTTTCCCTCCCTCCCTCCCTCCCTCCCTCCCTCTCTCCCTTCCTTCCTTCCTTCCTTCCTTCCTTCCTTCCTTCCTTCCTTCCTTCCTTCCTTCCTTCCTTCCTTCCTTCCTTCCTTCCTTCCTTCCTCACTTCCTTCCTTCCTCCCTCCCTCCCTCCTTTCCTTCCTTCCTTCCTTCCTCCCTTCTTTCCTTTCTTCCTCCCTCTCTCACTTCCTTCCTTCTTTCTTCCCTCCCGCCCTCCCTCCCTTCCTTTTTTATTTCCTTAATTCCTTGCTTTTTCTTAAAAAAACCAAGTACAGAAATAATGGTTAATACTTTTCCACTTGGAGAGTAGTTTTGAGTGGATGAATTTTGTTTCATACTATTTCGAAAAATCAAAGAAATAAACAATGGATAGACCGTAAATAAACTACTAATGATTCTTCCACGTATGAAGCCCCAAGAAAGGGATCAAAGAGATTTCTCACATAATTAAGTGGTCGAGAAAGACCGATGTCTGACATTTGAGATGCCCCATCTCCTGCCACTCGAAATTGGTTTTCTGTCTCAGGGGCTGTGCAGGGTGAAGTGCATTCTGATGGACAGATGGGTGCGAGGGTGTGATGTGTTGACAGTACTCTAGGAACCTGGACGTCTGCAAGATTAATGACACGTTGTGTTCACTGAGTGCGGACACCATTCGTCATGCACCCACTTATCTGAATTCACAAAGAGAAAGAATAAATGTCGGCACCTGAAAACTTATTTTTAAGTAAGCGGAAGATAACATTTTATAAATCATTACCGATGTGAGAGGACAATTAAAACTCTAGCGGCAAGAAAACCCACATACATCTCTGTAATAATTGAAAGATATTCTTATCTCTGAGACAGAGAGGATATAAAATAATATAATGGGGTTTAAATATGTATTAAATAACAGGTTTTCTGCCAAGACTGATTATATATAGTATTTGATTTAGTTATCACAACAATACAGCAAGATAAGAGGTATTGTACCGGTTTAACTAAAAATAAAATTTAGACCGAGATGCATTGAGTGAATTTCTCAAGGTAACACCTTGCTAGAATAACAGACTTGGTCTGTAACCTGTGAAGGTCCGAGTCTGAGTCAACCTTCACGGCACCTGTGGAATGCCTGATAAGCAGCGCGCCGTGAGAATCATCGGGCAGTCCCATACTGCTGTAAGACATGGTATCAATCAAAATGACATTGTCACTGATAGGAAAACAAACTGTGTTGGACAAATACAGGAGACTATGAGCATTAAAATAATAATGAATGCAATTTATGAAAACAGGAGTGTAGGAGCAGTGGTAATAATAATAACAGTACTGACACCATCCGGAAGACTGGCTCTCAGACATCAGACATCAGACAGAACAAGGTAGTGGTCTATGGAGCTGAGGAAACCAGTGGGGAGTGCCCAGTGACGGCCCAGCTGTACTCCCAGGACACCTCACAGAGAGCAGAAACTGGGCGGAGTGGAACTGACACGTCAGCTTGAGACGGCAGAGGTGGCGGTCTGGCAAGGTCAGGTGGCAGAGTTCACGAAGCAGAGCACTGGAAAGGAGAAGCCCACAAAGATAAAGGGCTTGAAGATCTGCAGTGAGCGGCTTCCAGCTCTTTGGCTGGGCAGTGGTCAGCATGAGGACGTGAGGAAATCAGCTGAAGCCGGGTCATGGCCACCTTAAGTCACAAAACAATGTGCAGAGCTCACACGGGGCTAGGGATGCGTTGTGTTCACACTAGCTAGAAAGTGTGAAAAAACTACCCAAGTCCAAGAAAAAGAACCAGCTGAATGGATGGTAGAGAAAAATGCTCAATGACCTCACATGACGAGGAGATGTCTCCCACGGTGGCAGTAGGCAGAGGGTCAGAAGGCTATCTGCTCCAGCCGTGGGTGACAGTGAGTCCGAAAGTCAATACTCTGCACTCTTCCCCGACAGAGCTCAAAAGCAAACATCCAGCAGATGACATTGTAGGCAAGTACATTTACTGAGTCCAAAATAAAGTTCAATGATATCTATAGAATTAAAAATAAGATCTTCTCTTCCACAAGGTAACATTCACAGTGTCTGCCAACCAGGAAACAATGACCAGCACTATTGAAATGTGAACGGTGATACAGAGCAGAAAGCAACACATTGACCCTGACCCACACATGACACAGCGGACACCGTGAGTAGGTGGAGATGTTAAACAGTAATTTTTAGTGCCCTGGCCCAGTTTTGCTCAGTGGTTAGAGTGTCGGCCCACAGACCAAAGGCTTGCAGTTGGATTCCCGGTCAAGAGCACAAGCCTGGGTTACAAGTTTATCCCCTGGTTGGAGTTGTGCAGGAGGAAACCAATCGATGTGTCTCTCTCACATCAGTGTTTCTCTCTCTCTCCCTCCATTCCATTCTATCTAAAAATCAATGGAAAAATATCCTCGGGTGAGGATTAACAGCAACAACAAAAAGTTGTTATTTGTAATAGAGAACTTCAAGGGTTCGTGAACTTGAAGGCATAGCAATAGAAACTATCCCCAATAAAATGCAAAGTGGAAAAAAAATTAAAAACCCACAAAACATCATTAAACTGGAGTGTAATACAAGAAGCCAAATATATTTGTAACTTGAGTTCCCAAAGGAGAAAGGAGACAAATGTTTGAAAGAAAAATAATGGTCAAAAATTTCCCGAGTGTATTTCTCTTGAAAATTACAAGATGCTACCAACAAAGAATGAGCAGTTATAAGAAAAAAGAAGAAGAAACTATAAAACTAAGATCACGCTAAAGCACCTGGACAGCCTTATGAGGAACTCCGTGTCAGAGAGGAGCTGGCCCAGGACAGAAGCAGGGACTTCAGAAGGGTTTGCCCAGTCAGAGCAAGAGAGAGAATACAGAGCTAAGACACGGAAACGGAGCCGCAGGGACCTGGGGAAATGCAGAAGGACTCATCGTCAGCTGAAAGAGGGTTTGAGGAAATGATGGTGGAGAACTTCCCAGTATGGCCAATGATCGGAAACCAGTGACTAAGAAAACTCAGCAAGCTTCTGGTGGTATTAAGCCAAAGAAACCTGCACCAAGAAACCTCATTATCAAATTTATGAAAACAAAATCAAAAGTGAAAATCTTGAAGACAGCCTGAGAAACAAACTTCCTACAGCGGAACAACAATTCACATGACAGCGCACGACTCATCTGAAACCATGGAGATGAGAGGGAAGTGACACAGTACTTTAAGTGATAAAAGATTTGTCTGCTGGAAAAACAATCCTTCAAGACTAAATGGAAAATAAAACATCAGAGGAAGGAAAAATGTGTTACATAGACCTAACCTTAGAGATTAGTGAAGAAAGCTTTCCAAAAAGAGAATGACTTAAAAAAAAATTCTTGGAGCATTATGAAAGAACAACATAATAATAAAAAACAAGGATGCAATCGATAGATTATCTTTTAACTCATCAATTTATAAATAAATTAGTGACTGAAACAAAATTATTAACAATATGTAATGCTCAGGACAATGATATTTAAAAGTAGGGAAAGTAGCCCGGCTGGTGTGGCTCAGTGGTTGAGGGCCAACCCATGCACCAAGAGGTCACCAGTTCAATTCCCGGTCAGGGCACATGCCCAGATTGTGGGCCCGATCCCCAGTGGGGGCATGCAGAAGGTGGCCAATCGATGTTCTATCTCATTGATGTTTCTCTCTCTCTTTCCCTCTCCCTTCCTCTCTCTCTAAAATCAATAAAAATATATATTTTTTAAAAAGTGGGGAAAGTAGAGAAACCTATGGTAGTGCCGATTTAACAATTAATTCAAAGTAGTAAAATGCTGACTCCAGGAAGCTGTGATAAGTCACATATATACAACGTAATACTCAGATAAACCATTAAAATATATATATAAATACATAAAAAATCAAGATGGAATCGTGCATAATGTCAAGTAATCCACAAAAAGGAAAGAATAGGGAAAGAGAGGGACAAGAGCCAGAAGAAACACAGAACACAAATAATAAAATGGTAGACTTAAGAAATAACATACCAATAATTACCTTAGCTATTGGTAATGTACCAGTCAGAAGACAGAGATTGAAAAGTAGATAAAGATCACCCAAATTTCTGCTTTATCCAAAGAACTAAAATCAAATCTAATGGCATAGGTAGATTGAAAACAGGAAAAAGAAAAAAAAGGACAATATACTATGCCAAAACTAATTAAGTAAAAAAGTCGAGGGCATACTCATGTCTGATAAAGTAGACTTCAGAGCATAGAAAACCGCTGGAAGCAACGAGAGATACGGCATAATAATAAAACAATCCGTCAGGAAGAGGGACTGATTCTAAGTATGTGCGCATTCGACAACAGAGCTGCGAAGGAGAGGCAAAAACAGACAAACTCCACAGAATAGATGCATGCATTCATAACCATAGCTGAATATGTCAGAAATCCCTTCTCAGCCACTGATGGAACACCAGACAGAAAGTCAACAAGGACCCAAAGATCCGAACAACACAATTAACCAGAGTTACCAATGCCTCTCCTGAGGCACCATGGACAGCGGCAGAACGCACTTTCCCACCACTGATGGAAGACTGGTCCGCAGAGCACCTGGGTCAGGAATCCAGCCTGACGGCGTTGAAAGAACTTACTCCCAGTGTGTCAACATCGTGGAGTCAGACAGAAATCAGTAACAGAAAACCAACAGCAAACTCTCTAACCTCCATGGAAATTAAATATATTTCTAAATACTTATCTAGAGGTAAATTTAAAAAGTATGTTGAACTGCACCATCATTAAAATATATCAAAATGTGTGGTGTTATTGATTAATTATACCTCAATAAATCTGAGGGAAAACATGTCAGACACAGCAAATCAGTGCTGATACCTTAAATGCCATCACTACCATCACAACAGCTAATGTATACTAATTCCCTATGACCTTTAAATATGCAATCAGCAGTAAAATGTTCCTCATTGTTTCATAGTTTTAACTAGTTGATCAATTGAATCAGAATCCAGCGAAGGCTCATCTATCACATCTGGTTGATGTGTCCAGTGAGGTTATTTTAGTCTATATGTCTAGTCTTTATTGGCCCTTGCAATTTATTGGGTGAGGATACCAGGGAATGTCCTTGTAGAATTCCCCACCGTCGGACCTTCTTGACTGCACTTGCCCGGTGTCACCAAGTTCCTCTGTCACCGGAACCCATGCAGGTTGATTTCCACATGTGTTTTGGGTTCTAGTGAGTCACAGAAGGGTGAAAGGACCTTGCGTAGATCATTAATGAGGTCAAGAGGGAAACAGCAAGTCAATATCTGGGGGAGAAGGGTGGTCCCACATAGACACAGACGACTTTTTTCAGAAATCAGCGTTCATTCTGAGAAAGCCCAGTCGAAATCGTCCCTCCAGCTGAGCAAAGCGATAACACATTTCTTGTACACCTGCGTCTGTGCAAGGAACCACAGCACCCCTGTGCGCAGTGCGGTTACGCACAAGAGACCTCATGTCTGTGCGTGTTTGCACGTATTTGTGTGATTAATGCCCAGAAGCGGGGCCGCTGGGCTTCAAACGCTGTGAATCTAAATATTTAGTGATCTTCCCTAATTCCCTCTGAAAGGTGTCTTTGGTTTTCACTTCCCCGGTTGTCCCCGTTTTGGGAGACAGTCTCCACTGTCGACGTCACACAGAGAAGAAATGACTAAGTGCCCGTCTCCTTCACGTCCGCGATCTCACTTTATCATTATAATAATCCTGTGAGTTAGGTTACAATGAAGCCAATTTGTAACTCCACACACTTCACATTTGGGAACTGTTCTTGGAACTGAATCTGTCCAATTTCAAAACTGGTTCCCTTGGTAACACCCTAGGCTCCTCTCAGGGGGAGCAGCAGAGATGGTTTTTTGATGGTAGCAAAGCAAATAGGCTAGACCGTGAGTGATTTTTTGAGAGGTAACAGGTTTATGCTGTGGGTTTATAGATCTCTACAATGCAGAGGGCCCGGGACAACAGTGATGATCTTAATGGCTTCGTCTGGCCTTCCAGGTCTGAGACGTAACTCAAGAGCTAAAGTTTCAGGGAACAAAACCTAAAACAAAGAGACTTTTTTCTAGGATCTTTACATGTATTCTGGCTCACAAAGAAGTGTGCGTGTGCGTGCGTGTGTGCGTGTGCACATGTGTGTGTGTGTGTGTGTGTGTGTGTGTGGTGTGTGTGTGCGTCAGAGAGGTTTTAAAATATTTAATGCTTTATTCCCTCAAGACAATGATTTTTTTCAGTTATTTTATTGAAATGGATGTTGTTTTTTGAGGGATGTCATATTATTATTTTTTCTTTTGTCCCTACAATCAAACAGATTACTATTTCCCAGCAAGTCCAGCTTTCCCTTGGTGCTGATTTAACAGCCGCATGGGCTGGAATGGGAGCGTTCACTCCCCTTCCCTTTCGTGAAGGAGGCATTCAGTCCCGCGTTGTGTCAGTGACAAGTTCCCCTCCGCCCCACCCCCCAGAAGCACCCCAGTGAGCCCTCAGTGACAGAGGCCCTGGGGGGCAGGTCTCAGCGTGGAAATCACACCCGGCTTAGCGGACAGAAGTGATGAACACGTACCTGGTAGGCACCGTTGCTTCCATTGGGCTGAAATGGCCGCAAACACGACACAAAAGAAAACGGCATCAAGTCCTCGAAGTATTTGTCCCCAGATGTGAATTTTTAACCCTCTTTCTCTTGTTCTGGGACAAGAAGGAAGCAAGTAGAATGGTTCTGCTTTTCTTCAAGTGGACGGCGGCGGTGTTGACAGAGGAAGTCCCGTGAATGTCCACGGGCGGGTCAGTCTGCTCAGTCCGGGCGGACACAGTGCTGACCCTGCTGTCACAGACGTCCAGCTCCTGCCGCACCTGCCGCTGGGCGAGCCCTCGGAGATGCCAAGGTGGCTGAGACGAGGGGTCTGGTCCCTGTCTGCCCACGTGGAAAAAAGTGACAACGAACTATGAGTCGAAGTGAAGTGGACATGTGGTCAGAGCCTGTGGATGGCAACCAAACACTCTGGAACTAGACCCAAAGGATGAAGGAGTGTGTGCTGAGAGGAAGGGCAGAACCAAGGGGAATATACCCAGCGGAGGACCGGGGTGCGAGGCGGAGGGGTTTCAAGGCAGAGCAGAACGGCCCAGGGCCTTGTGGGAAAGCAGCGGCGGCTGATAAACTGGGCGTCGGGTCACTCTGAGGGTCCAATCACAAGCATCTGAGGAGTTTAAAGTGACCTTGAACCTGATCTTCCAAGATTAGGGGAGTGTCAGAATTTTTAAAAATAATTTTTCCATTTTTTAATTACAGTTGACGTATACTATTGTATCAGTTTCAAGTGTACAAAGCAGTCGTTAGACATTGATATGCCTTACGAAGTGATTCCCCCCATAAATCTAGTACCCATCGGACACCACGCATGGCTGTTAGATGTTATTGACCATATTCCTTATGCTGCACTTTAAGGGGATATAAGGATTAAAGTAACAGTTTTCTGGACTTTTTAAAAATCAATGTGTTGGTTTGAACTGGTTTAGATTTTGATGAAGGTAATGTTCAAACACTCGACTTACAGTCTCTAGAGGGCAGCTTGATGGGAGCCTGGTGAACGGGCTGGAACAGTGCAGCCAAGGTCAGTGCGTGCAGAAGGGTCTACCCGCCCCAGCTGCCGGCACAGGCAGCGGGCTGGAGTCGGGGTGCAGTGGGGATCTAGTCCCCCAAAGATCAGGGATTCTGTTGGGATAGTTGGGGGCTGCTGTTCATCACAGAGGATCAGTGTCTCATTGCTAGTATATCTAAAGGTGTAGGCCAGGTATCATTTCTGTTGGATTTTCCCCCCTAAAAATGGAATTAAGAAATAGTAAACT
This sequence comes from Tadarida brasiliensis, assembly GCA_030848825.1. Taxonomy (NCBI): domain Eukaryota; kingdom Metazoa; phylum Chordata; class Mammalia; order Chiroptera; family Molossidae; genus Tadarida; species Tadarida brasiliensis. The sequence goes on along the minus strand of CM061267.1, from coordinate 100,358,549 downwards.
TTGAAGTCTGAAGAATAGCACGATTTCATGTTGATTAATTCGGGCGGGCACAGAGCAGCTGTGTGTGAGAGGGAACATCGCGTGCCATCGTCTCAGCCCTGCCTCTTCGTGAGGCTTTTCCTTCACAAGTGTTCCAGTGCTCTCTGCCATTGGATTTAAACATCTCCCACCTACGATATCACTTGGTCTGCAGTTTCTTAAACGATGAAATCGAATATCATGCATAAATCCGACCTGACTTCATGACCATGCTCAGTTATAGCTCATTAAGTGAGAGACCAGACAAAGTCCGTGACATACGATGAAATTGGTGCTTTCACTCGTCACATTCATATTCTTATTAGTTTGATAAGTTTCCATTAAATCTGTGAACTGTCCGGAGGAAGTGAGCAGACGGCGGAAGAAGGACTTCAGGTGTCGCAGCTGCGTGAACGCGGGCACACGGAGAACACCCTGGCCGGTCTCCTTTAGCACCCGAAGGCAGAGGTTCACTCTGTCAGGGTTATGATCCCACTTACAAACTAGAGAAAGAAGAACACTGGAAGTGTGGGACTTTATTGTTTCTTCCAGTTTGATGCACCCTTAGAGCTTGTCAGCTTCCAACGTCCACCTCAAACGCCCCTGTGCTGTGAAGCTGTGCGTTTTACCAGCTCCACTGTTTGCTCCTGGGAGGATGTTCTCCCTCTTATACATCTCTTTTTAAAAAATATGTTTTTGTTGATTTTTTAGAGAGAGAGAGAAACATCGATGTGAGAGAGAACCATCCATCGGCTGCCTCCCGCACGCCCCCTACTGGGGATCGAGCCCACAACTCGGGCCTGTGTGCTGACCAGGAATCGAACCCGGACCTCTCAGTCCACGGGACAGTGCTCCATCCACTGAGCCACACCGGCCGGGCTCCCCCTTATACATCTGAACTTGTCATCCTAACCCAGGTCTGTCCTGATATTCTCACCTGGAACTTAGCAGGTTGTTCCTCAATCAACCCGATATTGAACAGTAACGGTACAGATTCTTTCTGTTTAGAGAGAAACCCGTGACATTTTTAAATACACTGTTAGAATTACATGAGTCCTGTGTGTGCCTTTGTCAGGTTTTCAAATATGCTCACGTTAGATCGAAACCTCTCCTACTGCATTTAAGACTCCTGGAGAAGTCTGATTTCTCCAGCTGCGCCCTGTTGGCGTCGAGGCCTTCCAGCAAGTTTCACTCAACAAGCCTAGAAGAACCCTCCGACAGTTCCTTTCCTTACGTTTTCTGAATAGTACTCTTAAAAACAAGACAGCAGGTCCAACATGGAGTCACTCCTGCTAAGTTCCGTGTCATCACACTGAGGCTTAATTACAGCTTGGCTCCCCGGAAACGGGACCTCAAGCCAGTCCATCAGGAGCCGACTGACCTGCCCCAGCTAGGTGTCTGCCTGAGAGACCTGCCACCCCTAAAGGACAGTGGCCTTGCACCAGCTGTGTTCCTGCCTGGTCCATCCACCTTGCTTCTGCTCCCTCTAACGATCTTCAGAGGTCCTCCGTCTGCTGGAGGAGATGCTGCCCAATCCACGAACTGTTACATGAAGCCAGTAAGATCTCTAAATTTTACTCGGGGGATTTTGTTTTCAACATTAGTTTATTCATCTGTATAAATGTAAGTGATGTCAGCTTCCTCGTGTTGAAGTGAGGATTAAAATCTACTGTAATACAGAAAGCGTAGCACTTGTCATTACTGTTATCCGAGAACTACTGACTTCGTTCCCTTCTAATGGTTCACTCTCAGAGGTCATAGCATTTCCGTTTCCACTGTGGGGAGAGGTGTCGGGGGGATGGAGAGAGGAGGGTCCTCAGATTAGTGCGGCTCCCGAGAAACACAGTCAGGAGCACTGGGTGCCCCACGAGGTGGGAGGAAGCTGTGTCACCACGTGAAATTTCTACACAACCCGGGAGAACGTATGTTACTAAGCAACAACAGATGAGTGAATTTACACATTCCACGCGGGAACCCAAACGATCTTGTTTCGTAACAGTTTTTAAATTATTTGGTGTGCTCTGTTTTACGTGGATGTTTTCTTCTAAGTAATCAGTCACAGTATCAACATCTCTGAGAACCTTTTGTGAAATGCTAGCTGAAGGCGATTTCACAACTTTCGGGAAACCAACCAAACAGCAGCAGCAGCAATAAACAGAAAAGCAAACTGTGCTGGAAATTCAAAGAATGCACCTTCGGTCGATTGTGAGAAGTACAGAGTGATCACGTCTGTCTCGGGGGTGTACGTGCTCCATCACCTGCCCCTCCCCCGCCCGCAGGGCGCCAGCGCAGTGCGGTTGGAGGGGTCCAGGGCTGACCCGAGCTCGCTCTCAGCACCGGCCTGGGAGCTGGGCTGAAGTCAGTGCAATGGAGCCCAGATGCACCCGGCGCCCATGCAGCCTCTCCGGAGTCTGAAAACAGGTGCTGATTTCCAGAAGACTCTCCCTGTTTGTCAAAGCTCCCGTGAAGAACTGCAACAGCACCTCGTTTTATTTTGCTCTTCAGTCTGCACCCCGAAATCCGATAGACACACGAGGAATCGAGATGCCTGGCCCTCAGCCTTTTAACAAGGTCCCCGAGGTGCCATTTGGCACAGGGAGGCTGGAGAGCTGTCTCCCCAACGTGTCTGATCCTGAAATACCGCGCTGCCCTCCACGGGGATAGCCACGACGCAAGGTCAAATCACGACGAAGGTCAAACCGTGCCTTCACTACGTACGCATATGCTGTGAGTATTCTTCACTTCACTGTGTGTGTGCCCACCTGGAAATGAAACACCTTTCTCAGGCGATCTTTACACCCCCCACTCACTCAGGGTCGCCTCGCTCTGCTCTGTGCTCTCCCCGGGGCCTCTGTCGTCATCCTTGTCCCCTGCGTCTGGTGTCCACACTGCTAGAGGGACTTCCTCCCCCCACCCTCGAAGCTGGCCTTAAGCACGTTCTTCTTCTATTTCAAGATGAAAAAGACAAAAACAAATGGGTTCTTCTCTGTGACATCTAAATAGGATCTTCTATTCTACATGCTTTATCATTTTTCTTCTGCTTTCATTTCCTTTAAACACTAAGTGACACAAGAGAAGTTGTTCTAATCGATCACTGACCAGCTCCCCAGCCGACACGCTCCCATTCAGCATTTGGCGTGGGTGGGAGGGAATGTCTCTCATTCTAGCTGTTAGGATGTGAATTTATAATACAGTTGAATCAATTCAATTAAATACACGAGATGCCATCACAACCAAGTCAATGAGTACTGCTAGGCTTGGACTAGATGCTAAGGGCTTGGACGTCAGTCAGTGGTGCTACCTGGTGGGTAAAGGACAGTTAACTGAGAAGTTCGAATAGTAAAGTAAGGTGGGAGGTCAGCCCGCCTGGAACTCCAACTTCATTCATGTGACGAAAGGTTAGTGACCACCTTCTTAACTATTATCTCTCAGGTTTACGATTCTGCTCTGACCTCCCTGACCTTCTGCTCTGTGTCTCCCTCTGCGTGTAGGGCCCCACCCAGAGAACAACCTACCTGATCACGCTATTACAGGAGCTGGAAGTTAATCTGGGACATTCGTTACAGTGCACGAGTCCGCAGCAATCCAGTACTATTAACGAATCCACAGTTTACGTCTGAGTTTCCTGTTTGTGCTGCTCATTCTGTGGGTTTCACAGAGGCATGATGACATGTGCCCACCACTGTAACATCATGTTGAACAGTTTCGCTAAAAACCACCTGTGCGCCCACTGGTCATCCTCCCTGCCTTTTCCTTCCCAAGCCCCGGGAAACAGTGTTTTTACTGTCCCCATAATTTTGCTTATTCTAGAACATTAGAGAGTCCGAATCACAGTACGTAGCCTTTCAGATTGGTTTCTTACACTGAGCAAGATGTTTTCCACATTTCTCCATGTCTGTTCATGACTTGAGAACTCATTTCTTTTTAGTGCTGAATACTATTCCTTTGTGTGTATGCCCCACAATGCACTTGTCCGTGCATCTTCTGAGGGGCACCTGGGTTGCTTCCGAGTTAAAAACTTTGAATCAAGCTGCTATAAACATCTGTGCGCAGGATTCTGTATGGACACAAATGTTCACCTCATCTGGGTAAATACCAAGGAGTGTGATTTCTGGCTCCTGTGGTAAGAGCGTGTTTAGTTTTGTAAAAATGCGCCACGTCGTCTCCCAAGCGGCCGCCCCGCTTGGCATCCGGCCGGCAGTGAGTGAGGTTCTGCTCCGTGTTTCCCCGGGATTCGATGTTGCCTGTGTTCGGGTGCTCAGCTCATTCTAACAGTGCGTAGTGGAGATCCATTGCTTCGGTTGGGCTTTCCAAAAGGCATAGAATGCTCAGCCTCTTCCCATATACTTAGTTGCCATCTCTATGTATATATTTTTAGAGAGGTTTTTTTTTTTCTTCAGTTCTTTTGGACAATTTAATTTTTTGCATATTGTTACGAGGTTTTTGTATATTTGGAATACAATCCTTTATCAGATATGTGTTTCACAAAGATCCCCCCCCCCCCAGTGTGTGGCTTGTCTTTTCATATATTAACAGTGTCGTTTACAGAAGAGAAGTGATTTTTTTAACTTGAAAAACCCAACATGTCCAAATTTTTTTTTTCATGGATTGTGCCCTTGAGGTCATGTGTCATGGACAAACTTAAGGTCACCTGAGATCCTCTATTATTTTCTAGGAGATAGTTCTGTATTTTACATGGTCTGTGATCCATTTTTTAGTTAATTTTGTGAAAGAGGTAAGTTCTGTGTCTAGATACTTTTTTCTTTTCATTCTGTGGCAGGTGGTTGTGCGGTCGTCCCAGCGTTATTTGTTGAAATGACCATCTTTGCTCCCTTGCAGGGACTTTGCTGTTTGTCACAGATCCACTGACCATGTGTGCGGGTCATTTCCGGGCCTTCTGGTGTGTCCTGATGTGCCGCTCAGCTGCTCACCACATGGTCTCGTCTGCTGTAGCTCCAGAGTGAGTCTCGAAGTCCTCAGTATCCTGTGGGCCGTTCTTGGTTTCTGCCTCTCCTTATACATTTAAATTATTTTTCTAATATCTACAGAATAACTTACAAAAAACCCTTTATTTGATTAGTATTACATTACCTTTGTAGATTGTTTGTAAGAACTGATACCTCAAAAAATCCTAAGTATTTTATATATTTTTTATTATATATGTCAAACAACTAAAATGCAAATTTTTGTAAAGATAGAGCTTTTTCCCCCCTTTTTTATTGATTTTAGAGAGAGAGGAAGGGAGAGGGAGAGAGAGATAGAAACATCGATGAGAGAGAACATCCACTGGCCGCCTCCTGCTTGCCCCCCCACTGGGGATCGGGCCCACAACCTGGGCATGTGTCCTGACAGGGAATCGAACCGGCGACTTCTTGGTGCGTGGGTCGACGTAGAGCTTTTTTTTTTTTTTAAAAATAAAAACGTGTCCACCTAAAAAAATTTATTTTGATTATTGCTGTGTCTCAGATAGAACCTGGGATATATAAGCTGCTTAATACTGTGGGATGAATGACTGGCACAGTCTGGACTCTAGGAACCCGTGTATATGTGTGCACTCACTGTTCAGCTGCACATTCGTTAAGGGCGAGGCCATACCTTACACCAGCGTGTCCTCTTCCGTCCTGCTAACTAATCAATAGCAATCAATATGTGTGGAGTAAACATGTTTAGAAAGCAATGAGCTAAAATATCTTGGAATGAAAACAGAGCTGGCATCTTTACCTTTCAGTAACGATATTGTATTTGCTAAAACAGAGTGCCAACAAGCAAAGGATTGTTCCTCTGAGAATAAGGCAATGTGTTCACAGTACTGAGTGCATTATTTGGAGGTTAGAGTCCTTGTATGTTCTTAACATTACCTGAGTTTTCAGGAGCTTCCGAGATGGCCTCTCCGTGAGCCTTCTCGAACCCAAACAATTATGTATCCTTCCTTCCGAGGCTCTGCCATCACACGGTCCCTTCCTCTAATGGCATCTCTTTTAAATGCGACACCGTCTGCCTCAGGAAGTCCAGGAAGACCAAGCACAGTGATCACCTTAATTTGTGAAAATGCACTTGAACCCGCATTATCCATCTTGTCTAACAGCTTAACTTCCTTTCTGGTAGGATCTCAAGTACTCGGCTATTGATTAGATGTGGGGATGGGGGCACGCCCCGTCTGGTGTCCGTCACGCTCCCTCTCCCGTGCCTGCGCTTTGCACATTCCTTCGGCGTCCCTCTCGACACGCGGGCGAGGAAATATATCGAGTGGCCCTCTGCCCCATTAGCTGAATGCATTGGAAACGGAAACTGATGTATTCCTCTCGGCAAGGACGGGCCCTTCCGTTGCCATGTATTCTGCGATAAACAGATGACATGCTTGCAGCAGAAGACACTTCCACGGCCTCAGATGAAGTTGTTATTTCCAGACCGTCCTTCCCTGGCACGTCCCGGCCACATGCCCACGCACGGCTCCATGGCGCAGGCAGGGGAGGGACGTGGGTGCCCTCTGAAGACGTGATTTGCTTCAGTCCCCTGAGAAGTTCAACATCAGCAGCACTGCCGTCTGCTGCTCATAGAACGTTGGTGCCACATTCTACACACCTGAGTTTAAAAGGTCTCTGAGAATACCGCTGCACGCGCCCTCACGTGAGCTTTCAGCATCCTTCTACAAGACTGTGACTTAACCCTTACACGGCCTTGTGTGTGAGAAGGAGCCCCCGTCCGGGTCCATGTGCCGCTTCAGGGCCCAGCTTCATACCATTCATTCCCTGCTGGGGGGCGGGGAACGCTCCCGGGTGGGCCCAGGGTCAGTGCTCTCTGTTCACGCTGTGTGGTCAGCAGAACAATGACCCCCCAATTGTCCACTTCTTAATCCCCCCAACCCTTGGCTACGTTGTCTTACACGGCAAAAGGACCTTTGCAGGTGTGCTTAGACATACTGACCCTCAGAGACCAATTCACGGAGGACTGGACGAAGAAGATGCGCTACACATACAGTGGAGTACTACTTGGCCACCAGGAAGGATGAAATCCTGCCATTTGCGACCACGTGGAAGGACCTTGAGAATATCATGCTAAGTGGAATAAGTCAGTCAGAGAAAGCTAAGAACCATATGATTTCACCTATTTGTGGAATACAAAACTGAAACTCGTAGACACAGACAACAGGATGGTGGTGACCAAAGGGAAGGGGGCGGGAGTAGTGAAGGGGAAAGGGGGTCAAATATATGGTGACAGAAGATTTGGCGTTGGGTGGTGGGCACACAACACACATACAGATCACGGACCATAGAAATGTCCACTGGAAACCTGTATGATTCTATTAACCAAGGTCACCCCAATAAACTTAATTAGAAAAACATACTGACCCTGAGCTGGTGAGATTATCCTGGATTGTCCAAATGGACCCAATCTCATCATGTGAGTCTTTAAAAGCAGAGAATTTCCCCCAGCTGCTGAGACAGAGAGCGAGAGGGCTGTTACTGTGGGAGAATCTGGAGTCCTGGCTTTGAAGATCCAGTGAGGAAACACTCTGACTTACACCAGGCTCTCCCTATCAGGGTGTTTTATGAAATAGTTACAATACGAGCATGATAGCACCTTTAAAGCATGTTGCTATAAATTTGAAATGTTGTGGCTGGAGGAGTTTGCAAAATCATTTTTATATCTCGGGATGCACTGGTGGAGCAGAGGAGCTTACTTAAAGCCAGAGGAGACCCTTCTGGAAGAAGGTGAAGCCTCCCCCAGCGTGGGGCGGAATGTGGGTGGAGCACGCTCAGCGCGGGAAGGAGAGGGCGAGCCTGCCCTGCAAACTAGGTCAAGAGACCTCGGGTGTTTATCATCCCTTCTCGAGAAGCCCCAGCTTGAAATGCACTGCACAATACGTAATTTCTGCTTAGTGTTATTTTTTAAGCTGAAAAACAGTCCTAACGTAAGAAGCTGCTAACTGTAAGAAATCCAATGATGAGACCATAAATTAGCATGGAGAGTGTTTGCTTTAAAGGATTACCTGCAAGTCAGAACGCAATTAGCTCTCACAATCTCAGGCACATGTTTGCTGTGTGAAGTCAGATGAAATTAATTGAGCCAGCGTTAATCAACCCTTGCTCCCTCCACCTTGCGGATTAGTGCAGGTGTCCGGTGCCTTGTAATTATCCAGTCACCTCTGTGTCCTCCAAACATGGGAGGTAGGAGAACCCCGAAACCGTCCTAACGATGCTCAGTGTTCATCCTTACTCCATAAATCTGTGCTGAATAAATGCATTCGACAATACAATGAAATCAGGCCAGATGATCACAAAATACAGAGTCCCAAGATCGACCATGGTTTCTTCCTTGACTCCATCTGGTTAAGCCGAGACTGTTGTCACCAACATCACTTACTCTGATCTCTCCTCAATGAGAGGTCATGCATTTGACTGTATTTCTGCTTATTTTTGATTTTGTGATTGTGCTGCGTTCCTGTATCTTCCTGAACGTCTTCCCGCTGGTGGGAATTCCCTCCAGGTAGGTGTGAGGGTGCTGGGCGATGGCTGGCTGGCTGCTTCCCTCGGTCCGTTCTCACCCTCAGCCCGTGATCAGAAACGTCCACTCGGATCATCCTGTCCTTCCTTCTCCAAAGCCGGGTGCCCATCGTGCCACCAAAACTAAGAACGCTTGGCTGGTACCAAAAACTCAGACCAGCGTTCACAGGGTGAAGGGCCAGGGAAGCAAAGCTATGAGCAAGACCCACGAAAGGCACTGCGGTTGGGATACTGATTCCAATTCCAGCACCCTTGATGATATCGAACACGGTGAAGTCGCTGCGGCATTTCCCAAGGTGTGGCAGGGGAGGGCGTCAGCCCTGGCCAAGGCTGCCCTTCACCTCAGCCTCTCCTCTCGTCCCTGCCCTCTCCGCTCAGACCTGAGGAGACACAGTCCTCTCATGCCTTCATGTCTGCAATGTCCTACCACATCTTACCTTTCTACATGAGCTCTTTCTCAGCCCACAAGGACCCCCGTCGAAGGCACCTCTTCTGGAGGTTTGCTCCTGGTCCCCAGGCTGAGTCCGTCATGCCCACCTGTGTTTTCAGCACCCTGAACTCCTTTCTCTACGATTATGATTCTGTCTCCCTCGAGCGTGGGCTTCGCACGGTGATCACCTCCGTTCCGTGGGAGGGCTGGGTACACGATGACAAGCTGGGACCTGCTTCTGCGTGGGTTCACACTGAATCGCTGGAACTGAGCAGAGTTGCACTGAAGTGTGTGGAATTGCCTGAGATCCGTAAGCCTATGCTTCTGAAGATTTATTTTTTAAAAACAAGCGAATCCAGATTTAATTGGAGCAATTAATTTCATTTTAATCATCATTAATAACAGGCCTCTAATGCAATGCCGACTTCACTTTCAAGTTTGCTGTAGTAATTCTCTCTTGTGGCGACTGCACTGGAAATGAGTGCTGTCTTCCCTCTAGGGTTGGTTGAAAGCGATAAGAACACACGGACACTGCAGCGGCCAGTGTCGTTCGTGAGTGGCCAGGGTCGCTCTCCTCGGTCGCTGTGCACGAAGTTGCAAACATTCCCAGCGTCGTTCGCGTGCGGAGGTGGTGTCTACAGCAGGGAAACCCAGCTCCAGGACGTTCTTGTCTTCCCGTCTCGAAGGTTCTGCGCACGCGGGGTTTGCTTCCGAGAGGGAGCAGAGGGCGGGCAGGGGTGATGGCTCCTGGGAGGTCCTTCCACCTCAGATGTCATCCTCGGGGTGGACGGAAGGCAGGACCGCTGAGTCTCCTGCACAGCACCCTGCTCCGACGCCCAGAACACGCGTGGGACTCGCTCCACGAGTGGAGCATCACGGTCCCCCGGAACCCAGCTCCAGAGACCTCCTCCAAGGCCTCCCCGGTAACAGAGGGGCGACCGCCCCCCCTCCTCAGCTAACAAAGGAGCGGTCGCCCCGCCTCCTCCCCGGCTAACAGAGGGGAGACTGCCCTGCCTCCTCCCCGGGTAACAGAGGGGAGACCGCCCCGCCTCCTCCCCGGGTAACAGAGGGGAGACCGCCCTGCCTCCTCCCCGGGTAACAGAGGGGAGACCGCCCCGCCTCCTCCCCGCAGTTCTGGGAGAAACCTCCTTGGTCCTTCACTTGTGTGGTCACTTGCCCGCGACTCTGCTTCTTCCACCGGAACCGACTTTCCAAAGAGGGGAGCCCGTCTCGTTAGGGTCTGGCCGTCGCCTCCACGGTTCCTGGAGTAAGTTCACGTAGCTGCCGCGTGAACACGCGTGCGAGAATGGAGGACGAGTCGGTGACCTGCCCCGGCACGCGGGGGCTGTGTTTCAACTTCCAAATGCTGGCGGAAGCAGTCGGAGCGAGAGGGGAGCTGGTGACCGAAGCAGCCGTCAGCACACACCTTCGTTTTCTGGCTCTCCGGGGATCGGACGGCTGAGGAAACCACGCGGCGATGGACTTGGCCCAGGCTCACGAGGCTGGACGGAGGAGATGGCCCATGGCCCGGGTGGGCACACCCTTTGTGTCCCTCCCCAGGCAGGTGTCAGTGACCGCCCCCGGGATTCTGTAGGTGCACCCCAGCTGCAGGAGGACCCTCACGTCCAGAAGAAAGCTTGCGTTTCAAACGGAAAGCAGCTTTTCCGACGTGCAGCAAGTCCCGAAATAAAGTCACGGAGAAAAGCGTTACGGGGAGGTGTAAGGACAGGCTGAGCCGTTTCAAGGGGATGGCGAGGGAGAGAGTTGAGACTCAACGGCTACGGGCAACTCCCAGTGTCCGTCACTGGTGAGGACACGTCCATGAGGGTGTCGCGGGATCCCCCGGTCCCGGAGACGGTCCTGTTGGACTTTCCAATCCTGAGTTTTCATTGCAGACGTCAGGGTGTTGGAAATGCTTGAGACGACGCTTAACCCACAGAAAGGAACAGTGGCAGGGACAGTCCTGGTGTAGGATACATGCTGATGGTGATGGCTTCAAACACGACCCTGTCACCCACGGCTCTGCCGGCACCTGCTCACCTCTGCTTGGTCACCGAGGTTAGCGAGGTCTTGCCTAGCATTGTCCGTCTGTCTGTCCCTGTCAGGGGGCTGATGGAGTCGGCATAAGGGCCAGACCCCAAAGGATAGCCTGGGGGCCGCTTTAACGTCAGGGACGCGTGCAGGGTGCACGACTTCGAGGCCCTGGGAGGGAGTGCGGGTGAGAAAACAGAGGAGCAGCCGCCTCAAGGAGCCGGTGACACGAAACCACGGCAGGTGCCTGGCGTGGACCTGGGGCTCTGAGCGGGGTGAGTGTGACCTGGCATCCCTGGAAGGGTGTCCTGCCGAGGGCGCTCCGTCTCTGACAGGTTCCAGCTACAAGTGGTAGGACTCACAAGAGTTTCTAATTCTCTAATCTCTGTGCAGTTTGTATAAAACCAAACCAAACCTGGGCATCAGGTAAAGGAGGCAGACAGGCAGAGAGAGAAGAGAATGCGTCGCCCAGTTTTAATGTAAATAAAGAAAACAGCAACTTTGTAACAATGCATTTAGTGGGACTGGGCAGTGAGAGCCTGTGAAGAACACTGTTGTCACTGGACTGTCCGGTCCAGGCAGCAGAGACCCCAGGGACAGAGCAGCCTTGCCCAGGTGTGTTGAGAACGCTGTGCACGGCGGAGCTGAAAGACGCCCAGGTGGGGACCTGCAGGGAGAAGTCGGGGAGCGTGGGTCAAGCCCTTCGAGGTGCATCATTCCCAGCAGCCTGGAGGAAACTCGGCATCAGCTTGAGGCTTCCTGCCTTTTCCTTTCCCACAGAAACCACGGGTCTCCTCAGCCACCTCCTCTGAGGCTCCCGAGTCCTCCTCCTCCCCTCTGCTCGACACCCTGTGCTGGGAATGGACGTGGTTCCCTGCCTGGGCTCGTCAACTGTGCGAGACTTCTGTGGTCACTTAGAGGCAAGCCTCTCCTCCTCGGAAGACAGGGCAGGGGCTCCGACCGGCCATCAGGGCTGGTGGCAAGGGAAAGAGCGCAGAGGGTGTTTTTTTTTAAAAAAATATTTCCCATGTGGTCAAGCATCCATTTCACAAGTATTTATGGAATCATCCCTTCCAGGCGCAGGAGACTCGGACCGGACGAGCTGCCTCCCTCCCACCGAGGCAGGGGACGCTCAGTGACATCTGTGACGCCCAGGGCTGCAAGGACAGAGCAGGGTGAGGGACCTGAGCACATTCTAGGCAACGGCCCAGTGCAAGGTCGGGGGATGGACATCGTGACACTTGGCGGGGAAGAGAAATGGCCACACAACCACGACGTCAGCAAACTTGAAGAAACGCCACCTACATCAGAAAGAATACACGCACCCCTATGTTCATAACAGCGCTATTTACAATTGCTAAGAGCTGGACACAGCCCAAGTGTCCATCAATAGTGGATAAAAGCTGTGGTACATTCACACAATGGAACACTATGCAGCTGTAAGAAAGAAAGATCTCCTATCCTTTGAGACGACACGGAGGGACCTGGACAGTATTATGCTGAGCGAAATAAGCCAGTCAGAGAAAGACAAGTATCCCATGATCTCACTTATATGTGGAATATAATGAACAGAATACGCTGTTGATCAAAATAGACCCAGAGACATGGAAGTAGGGAACAGACTGACAAACCTCAGAAGGATGGGGTGGGAGGGTGGGAAGAGATAAACTAGGGAACTTATATGCACACAGGCACAACTGATGGACACAGACACGAGGTTGGGGAAAGGCGGGAGGGGGGTGGGAGTGGGGAGGAGGGGGTCAGTGGGGAAAAAAGGGGGACATCTAATGCCATGTGCCGGGCATGTCGCTAGCAGGTGCCGTGAGGGTCTGAGTCCCTAGCCAAGCCAAGACGGCAGGAACTGACGGCAGGAATCTTTCCGAGTGTTTGCTACGTGAGTCTGAATCAGAGCAGACAGAGCTGGCAGACAGCGTACGAGGACCCTTTGGTATTCCATCTCCCCGCCTTCCGTCAGCCACTCACTAAATATGCATGAAGCTACCACAAAGTGCATTACCGGACGGAGGGATTTCCAAAGGATTTCAAAACACTGTTCTTACAAATATGAAAATCCCAGAAAAAGGGAAAGAGTTATAAATAAACATATGTGCGTTTTAGCAACAATCGTTCATCATCAGGATTTGAAAGGCACCTTCATGGTCAAATGGTCCAAAGGAATCTTCAAAATGCACGCCGTAGAAACAGACTCGTAGGTACAGAGACAGACTGACAGGTGTCAGTGGGGAGGGGGCTTGGGAGCTGGGGAAAAGGTGAAGGGATTAAGGGAAGAAAAAACCTCATAGACCAGACAGCAGCGTGATGGCCAGAGGGAAGGGGCGGGGGGCAGAAGAGGGTGAAGGGGGTACATGGTGACGGAAGGAGACTGGACTTGGGGTGGTGAGCACAAATGTACAGACGCTGTGTCATAGAACTGTGCAGACAGAGCATACTCACCAATGTCACCCCAATAAATTCAATAAAAATTAAAAACAAAACAAAACGCGTGGCCGACGGAGCCCTCATCTCGGGCGTATGAAAGGGGGTCCCTCCGCTGGAGGAAAGGAAAGAACAGGCTGTCTGCTTCCGGGGATCGTTTCCGACGTGGCCCTTTGGGTGTGTGTCTGTGCATTCCGCCGTCATCACGCTATTTTATGACAGGCAGACACACACACAAGTGACAGGTGCTCGGATCTGTGGAAAGGCGAGCTTAATTTCAGAAGTTTGAAGGAAACACGGAGTTTTCCTCGGTAGCCTTTGCAATAGTATGAGCCACTGCGTTACGTGAGCACCACGCAGACTGCACGGTTCCAATGGCTGGACTTCGCGTCGCCTTTAGACGGAGACGCCACCCACGGGGAGCTCACCGTGAGCGTGCCACTCTCCGTTCTCGTGTGATCTCCTGTCCGAAGGGCAGTGAGTCTGATCCCACAGAGGCGTTTTAGGGAACTGACTGCGTTCGGGCGGTCACCTGTTCCATACGAACGGGCTCACACAACATGTTATTCGTGATCTGTGCTGGGGTCCTATTTATGCTTAAACACAATTCCCAGCCTTTCTCTCAGCAGGGCCGTGGTGTTGTCATTTCTGCTGCTCTGGGAGGTGGCTAGCAGAGCGCCTGGAACACCAGCGAGCCTCCGAGGACGGTGACTGGTCACCAAGCGCTCCTTCCTTCATTCTGAGCACCGCAGACTCACTGCGTGCTCACGCGCGACGCTTTATCTGCCGTAGATTGTTCCCTTGTGACGAAAATCTTTCCAAGCAGCCATATTTCCCTCCGTCATATGTGAGGATATTAAACATCAACAAGTTTAGATGATTTTCCAGACATCACACGAATGCAGACATTTTCCCCTCTGAGTCTGCTGGGTCTTCTGAAATTTAATTATTTCTGCATTAAGTTACAGAGGCAAGATTGGCCGTCAACGGGCGCAACTTCCAGAATAACAGTGCGAGGGCTCCGATGAATCTGCTTTTTCATAAAACTTGGGAATGCTAAGAACGCTATTACCTGTCCCACTGAGTGTACAAAGGCTTAATGAAACAGCTCACATGGGTACGTGTTACCTTGTCTGCTATGTTAGCAAGTTTGACCAGCGAGAAAAATTCAATTGACATTACATATTTAAGTTTTGGAGGGTTTTTTTTTGCCATCTTCTGATTTTGGGAGTTTTTAAGGTCTTTTCTCCCAGAAAGCAAGGGAATGTTTGTATAGAAATTCAAATGGACACAAATAAAAACATAAGACTCATAACATTTGCACATTTAATGGGGAGAGAAACATAGATTTTCACAGAAATTTATGGGCTAATTTTTCCACAAAGAAGTTTGAATAAGTACAAACCTCTTGAATATTTATGAAAGCCTAGCTTAACTTTTTTTATGTCTTCCATTATTAAACTCTACATTAAATATTATAAAAACTCAATGATAATTCATATAAATGCATGCTTTGCAGTTCAGAAATAATTTTAAGTTACAGAAGACACAAATTATACAATATTAGAAAACAAGACGTTCACAACGAGCATCACAAACCGTGACAAGATGGTGACAGTGTTACACACGAGCATCACAAACCGTGACAAGACGGTGACAGTGTTACACACGAGCATCACAAACCGTGACAAGACAGTGACAGTGTTACACACGAGCATCACAAACCATGACAAGATGGTGACAGTGTTACACACGAGCATCACAAACCGTGACAAGACAGTGACAGTGTTACACACGAGCATCACAAACCGTGACAAGACAGTGACAGTGTTACACACGAGCATCACAAACCATGACAAGATGGTGACAGTGTTACACACGAGCATCACAAACCGTGACAAGACAGTGACAGTGTTACACACGAGCATCACAAACCGTGACAAGATGGTGACAGTGTTACACACGAGCATCACAAACCATGACAAGATAGTGACAGTGTTACACACGAGCATCACAAACCGTGACAAGATAGTGACAGTGTTACACACGAGCATCACAAACCATGACAAGATAGTGACAGTGTTACACACGAGCATCACAAACCGTGACAAGACAGTGACAGTGTTACACACGAGCGCTCTGTGCCCTACAGCTCTCGAGAAAGAGTTGAAGGTGAAGAAAAAGCCGGCCATTCCTCCATTTGGAGTCAATGAAATAAACATGTAAGGACAGTGTCTGTGTCTCCTGTGGCAGGTGTTCGAGTGATCAGGCTAGCATTTGAAGGGGTAAACAAGACGACAGGAACGGCACATCAGGGAAGAATCTAGCAACATGAGAGCCCGCAGCCCCAGGCTCGGGTCTGACGGCCCACGATGGACAGGCCTGCGGGAGAGGGCCGGCTGCTCCCGACAGGACCCTCGGAAGACACAGCATCTTCGTGGTTTATTGAGGTCACTTATTTCTTTCCGTCTGTGACACCGTTTTCTTGGAGCTGTGGGACGGGACGGCTGGCTGCCCGATTTATGGACTTGCGTCTGACACCTGAAGGGTGGGTGGATGAGCCGGGAAACTGGCTGGCGACCTGGTCGACGAGGGAGCGGTGACAGCAGCCACCCTTTACCGAGATTTACCGTATGCTAATTGCGTGATAAAAACCCCGAGAGCTTTATTTATGTCTCCCAGTGCCGCGGGAGGCTCCTGAAGATGAACGAGGACAGTCAGGAAGACCGGGGATGCGCGTGGCGTCTGGCGTGAGAGAAGGGCCCGCCCAGAGCTGCAGACCAGACGTCGTTCTCTGAGGTCTGCTGGGGTCAGAGGGAGAAGCTCCCAGAGACGACTCTCTCGTGGTTACTTAGGACAGTTCCCTAGGCATTGCCTGGACATACCTCTGCACACTGATTCACCCAGGAGGTGTAGTGTCACGTCCACTGATGACACCATCTGTGCTATGAAGCTGCAAGTGACAATGCAGCTAGTGGGTGTCCCTAGATTCGAGGGATGTGGCTGCATGACAGACTTCCATGGCGTGGAGGAGAGCAGACTCCCGTGGAGTAGAGGAGAGCAGACTCCCACGGTGTGGAGGAGAGCAGACTCCCACGGTGTGGAGGAGAGGAGACTCCCGTGGTATGGAGGAGAGCAGACTCCCGTGGAGTGGAGGAGAGCAGATTCCCACGGCGTGGAGGAGAGCCGGCTCACCCCGCCAGGCCTTGAACCTGCAGCAGAGCGACACCCCCTTCCACAGAAGCTGACTTCCTCAGCAGCCCACTGCCCTGCCCGGCCAGGCTTTTCCACGTGGACAGTGCGGACAGGAGTCCCACTGCTGGGACCTAGGATGCCCCACGTCCTTCAATAGTGCCGCTCCCTCCCAATATGCTCGCGAGTCACCATGCGATACCGGCGTAATGTCTTAGTCTAGTGAGTGGAAGTGACCTTCAGCAGAGAATGCATTTTCCCTTTGCGAGGACTTCCCACGGGGCTGCCCGAGGAGACAACGCAGGCGGCCACCTGGGATCACCGCTCCCGTCAACCGGGGCGTGCCCTCCTTTCCGCTGCGATGCTGAGCTTGTCGACGGCTGGTCGGAGTCATCTAACCAAGACGTGTTTGTGAGGAAGTCACCTGTGAAAGACGATGATGACTTCAAAGCACTGAAGGGCCAGCATGTAAAGAAAAAGAGTGCTCCTGTCCTTCGCCGCGTCTGAGAAAAGCACAGAGCCGCAGAGCTGTCCAGTACGGGGTGAGTCACAGTTTACGAAGAAAACCCATGTCCCCAAACCAGGGGTGGTCACAGAGCAGCAGGGGGCATAGACTCTGCCCTCTGCAGACGGCACCCTGCAGTGGTCGGAAGACTGAGCTGGGCGAGGTCCGCTGTCTCCGACATGTGCAAGTCCGAGGGGTTCTGAAACCTGAGTTCTGCCGAGATGGACGATGACGCTGAGCTTGCTCTGCATCGCCCGGCTGGTGTGGCTCAGTGGCTGAGCGTCGACCCATGCACCAGGAGGTCACCAGTTCGATTCCCTGTCAGGGCACATGCCCAGGTTGTGGGCCTGATCCCCAGTGGGGGGCAAACAGGAGGCGGCCAATCAATGCTCTCTCATCGATATTTCTCTCTCTCTCTCTCTCCCTCTCCCTTCCTCTCTCCCTAAAATCAATAAAGAAAAAAATGAAGTCAAACATATATTAAAATAAAATTTGAGCTGAAATGTAAAACAAAACAAAGAGATAGAAGTCCATTTTCTCGGTGCTTTGTGAAAAGCTGCTGCTTCTGAAGGCAGAGTTTCTGGACTGTCAGCAATCCCTTAGCTTTCTGAGACTCAGTTTGACTGTTGCTCACCTGTGTCACAGGGTCATCCTGCACACTCTTCTCGGGTTGCTGTGTCCAAGTCCTCGTCTCCACTTGAAGGCAGTGATGACGCACGCCCTGAGATGACTCACTCTTCTCTTCAATGAACTATAAATGTCTGCCAAACTCAGAGGGTGGCGTGCATGGAAAAGCAGTTATGAAGTGATGTTAAAAGGAATACCATGATGTCGGCGAGCTATTTGAGGGGGCGTGTCAAGAAAGCCAGATGAACTAACATTGATTGACATTCATGTCCCAAAGCCAAGAGCCTGAATGGTCATCAGGCAGCATGGAGGCTGGAAACTGACCCTGGAGGAAGAGGACAGAGAGGTCCACGGCGAGGGCATGGCTGACCGTGTGGCCTTGGCTAGATGTAACGAGTAATGAGCTTCAGGCCAGGACGTGGAATCATTTCCCGGCAATCTCTCAGGGCGTTCAAGGTCAGGGCTCAGAGTGAAGTCTGTGCGGGGATTGCTTGACAGGTCACTCCGGGAACCAGGCTACAACAGCACGCTGAATTAATTTCAGAAAGCCAAAAGAAGAATCTTTGTTTTATGCTGAAAATGTCCAGGTGCTGGGGATTTCTTAATACACACTTGGCATGCAAGACATCGTTTTAACTAAGCCCTCATCACAAATGTGCTCTGGGTGTGTCGCCCAGAGAGTAAGGGCCTTTACACAGCAGCAGAGACAAGCAATAGACACACACTGTGAAGGCACATCAAAACTGCCTTTGCGTACGAAACATGTTAGGAAGTAGCTGAAAGGGCTTTAATCCTTTAAAGAAAAATGGGAAACTCTAGAGAAAAGGTTCAGGAATCTACCCGTTTGGTGCATGGAGTAAAAGAATATCACCACTTTCTTCTTAATGATTCTTGACACTTCATAAAACACGTTCACACTCCCTGGTTTCCCAAGTACTGTCAGGAACCTGGGAGGAAGTGGTTTCCTTTTATAGTTAATGAAGTTATTTCCCACGTCCCATAGTTGAGACCTGGTACAAAGGCTTTTGAGTGCAAATGACCGATCTCTGTTACTCTGTACGTCTTGGGATGTTTTCGGGAAGCTCCCCAAACAGCTCGGTTTCCATTAACTCTCAGTTTAGCCTGTGCTTTCTACCGCTCCCTGGAACGTAATTATATAGCTCACTCTCTTCACTTAAATATATGTATATATTTTTTGTACAAAAAAACCCAAACTCCATAGTCAAACCAACTTTTGAAAAGCATCCCATATAACTCTCTAGAATCAACCCTCCTTAGCTTCTTCTTGTCTCCAGGCAGACTGGTCTCACCACCCACTGAACGAGGTCCAGGTTTGCAGGTGTTGAGTTCTCCTGACGGTCATTCTTATCCTTCTTCTCAAAATCTGAGTCAACCAGCAAGACCAGCTACCGTCGCATCTCCTCTGTGGAAACGTGTTACCACCTTGGCTAAGAGTCCATCCCCACACCTGAGATGTATGCCCGTTTTACTCTTGGGCATGGGCCAGACGGGGAAGGTTTTGGGGACCATGAGAAGGACATTTATTACTGTTAAGACTGATGAAAAGCCACCAAACCATTCGGAACCGGTCGCCCATGTTGGTGCTGCCGAGTCAGGCATGAAATTGAGCGGAAGGACGCAGCTGATGTCCACTGAAGAGGTGAAGGGTTGTGAGGGACAATGGCTCAATTTACTTCAGAGCTTCAATTGTATTAAACGTATGGGGTGACATTGGTTAATGAGGTTATACAGCTTCGGGTGTACAATTCTGTGATACGTCATCTGTGTAGTGTGCTTGTGTTCACCATCCAAAGTCAAATCTCTCATCGCCGTGGATTTGGCCCTCTTTACCTTCTTCCTCTGCCCCGTCCCTCTGCCATCCACCACCCTGCGGTGTGTCTGTCATTTGCTGGTTTCTCTTGCTGTCTGTTTTCTGTCCCACGTAAGTGAAGCCGTGTGGTTCTTCACTTTTCCCACCTGGCTTGTTTCTCTTTGCATGATATGCTGGTTTCAAATCTCGCTTCCATAATATCTGGTAACCGAAACGCTGCGATGAACCTCTGAGCCCAGCGGCCGAAATTCCACCGCATCTGCAGCTCCTCCCCCAGGACGAAGCGTGGCCTGGAGGGCTGGGCTCATGCCTTCCTTCCCTTCTGTGCTAAAGCCGGTGGCGGCCCCGCCAGAGTGTCTGGGACGTCGAGTCGACATCTCCCATCTGCATACTTCTCTCATTACACGTTCCATCCGTGCTCTCTCTCTCTCTCTCTCTCTCTCTCTCTCTCTCTCTCTCTCTCTCTCACACACACACACACACACACACACACACACACACACACACACGATGGCCGGCCATGACTAAACAGTTCCCCTAGCTCTGTGTCCTCCCACGTGGGCCTGGCCCAGCTGCTCCGGGTCGTCCTCATGACTCCGCCCCTCCACGGAAGGGGAGACTTGGGGTGCGCCGTGGCGGGAGCCTTCCTGAGGTCCTGGCCAGGGCCACCCGAACGCAGACCCTCCGTCCAGTGCTTTCCGGCGACAGCGGGTCCAGCACAACTTTACTGGGAAAGTTTACGTTGCTGCTTTCCAAACTGTCTCTGCCCTGTCTTCAGATAAATATCGGGAGTTGAAGAGAAACTGGCGTTTCCATGTGCTGAACCCTCCCTGGGGGAGAAACGCCACTGAGGTGTGTTTCTCACGCATCACTGTGAGAACGAACCAGCAGGGGGAAGAAGAGAAACCAGCAAACAGCAGGAACCGGGAAGGCTGTGCAGGAAAAGCACCCAGTAAGGGAAACCTGGGCGCTGACCAGCGACTTGCTTTAAGAAGGCAGAGAGCCTAGACTTCCCATCAAGACCAGCCGCTCAGACGTTTGTGTAGGACTGTCCACGTTCACAGCTTTCACTGCTCACAGACACTCACGCCGTCTCGGTGGCTTCCTCTGAGAGATCTCGGGAGCAGAGAGCGCTGGGCATCGGCCCTGATTCCAAGGGCATGCCAGGTCAGGGAGGCTGTGATGCACGCGTCACAGAGGCATCTTCTGGACGCCGGTTCTCGGGCTGCCCTCCGACACGCACAGGCTGACCTTGGTGACTTCTGCCCCTTCCCCTCACTGACCTGTGGGTTGTCTCGGCCACTCTCATGGTTGGCTGAAAATCAAATACCATGCATCAAAGTAGACGCCTGTCCTCGGAGAGGCTGCGAGCCCTGGGAAAGTGAACGTTTCACTGGGTACCTAATAGTAGGGAGATAACTATTGGAAATCAGAAGAATGGCAGTATCTCTCACCCCGTCGTCAGTGACGGTGTTAGGAAAATCAGGAATCTTGGCTAATGTTAGTTTTTAACTCAGAATTAAGCAGTGTTGTGTATTGACGGACTTATGTTATGTGTCCCGACGGGACAGGTCTTGGCCAGGCCTGGGTGATCCCAGATCCATAAGTGGGCCTCCAGTTCCCAGGTTCTCCCGCAGTGCTCCAGGTAACAACGGGATAGGGTCCCTTTCCTTGTTAAACGAGCTGGCTGGCTTCCCGCTGCTCTGTGATGAAGCCGAGCTCGATTAAGCGTGACCGACAGAAACAAACCAGAGCTCTTTCATCACACAGGCCTTTCTGTCTCTGACCTCTCCTCCCTCCATAAACCATGTCCTCGTCAAGCAATGGCGTCCCCAAATAATCTGAGTGGCGGATGGGCTTCTGTGAGGGACGGGGGGAGCCGGAGCGGAGCCGCTCGGGTTGTTCCGAGCGGCCATGGGCGTGATGGCCCCGACGGAGTGCCCTTGGCCACGTCACTTCATCACCGGGACAAAAATAATGTTCATTTATAAAATTTGGGTTTTAGATGTGAAGATTCTCGCGTTTTCCAAGCACCCAGACTCTGCTGAGTATGCCATTCTAATTGTGAGCAGGTGCCGTCCACCCATACAGTCACCAGGGACCGTACCGTCACCAGGGACCGTACAGTCAGTCCCCCTTCATCTGCCAGCACCCGGGACGAATCACCCTGTGAGCCTCAGGCCCTGCACGCATGACCCAGGGCAGCCAGCACACGAACCCCACAAAAGGCTACTATTTCCTCATTTCACAGCTTACGGGCCTCCAGAACGTCGACATACATTGCAAAGTTGGGTGGTCATTCAGTTCATAAAATTATCTGAGGTCCTCTGTGGATCCAATGTAGCTCAGAAATATAACAAAGTCATGTTTGTAAAGGTATTTCTTTTCAAAGCAACGTAACATTAATAACAGTGATAGTGATGGGGTCACCTGTGCCCGTGGACAGGCCTGAGCTGGAATCTTGATGCCACGGGCCACCGGGGGCCCCTGGATGAACAGAGCAGGTCCCGGCTGCCTGTCCAGAGCTCGCCCTGCACCCCGACCTCCCCGGTGCCTGTGCACAGCCTCTGAGATGTGCTATCGCCATTTGTCAGTCGAAGGTCACTGATCTCAGCCTTAGAGTTCTCATCTGTGAAATGAAATTCTTCAGTGAGATTGATCCTCGAGATTCCTTCCAGCTATTATATTAAGCCGACACATTTGCATTTTAATTACAGCTCACGCCCAGGCTGAGGACTCAGGAACCTCTTCTGACTCTTGGATAAAGAGCGTTCCCGCATTTGTGGGACCACACAGCAGAGAGGGGCTCATGCCTGCTTTTGTAACGTTAGCAAACTGCCCTTTAACACAGTTACTCATCTGCACCCTTTTCCTGTGCACCCTGGAGTTGGAAACCATATTGGAAACTCCCCCACGGGGTCGCGACGCCACACGAAGGGCGAGCAGCCCACGTCTTTAAGGCTGGCCACGAGCATCCGGATAAGCAGATTAGACAGGCCTTAAAAGGAATCCGGAAAGAAAAACGGGACACTACCAGGAAATGTTTTATTTTCCTAGCTGTGGATTCCCTACGGTCTCATTGCGGCCTTCTCTCTGCGAAACTGCCGGCTCTCGTACCTGGAGAATTGTATTTCACTCGAATGCTTCTCAGCGGCACAGGCTGGTCGCAGAGCACAGAGGGTGCTTCTCCCAGCTTCTCCGGCTGGTCATCCCGTCTCCGCTCCGTTCTCTCGGCTCTCGGTGCCTTCCCTCTGCAGGTAGATGGCCTTCTGGTTGACTTCCCTCTCTCCACACTGCCCGCTTAACCCTCTGCAAACACTGAGCTGCAGCTTCAGTATCAACGTCCCTTTGTTGATGATAGTGTGCACACACGCACACACGCACACGTGCACACACGCACACACGCGCACACACACGCACACATGCACACACGCACACACGCACGCACGCACACACGCACACGTGCACACATGCACACACATGCATGCACGCACACGCACACCCATGCACACACGCACACACGCACACACGCACACACGCACACGCGCACACGCGCACACACGCACACACGCACACACGCACACCCATGCGCCCCCTGGGGCTCCCCGTGCAGAATGAGGTCTCCCTTCCTGAGACTGGCATTCGAGGTCTTCAACTTGACTCTAGCCAGACATCTTCCATCCCCAGCACGCTCTGCCCTCTCTTCCCTCTTCAGTGTACTCAACTCCGGTTCTCCCAAAGTGGGCAATGCCGTCAACACATCCGAATGTGCCCCGGGTCCATTGCAGTGGTCGCACTGGTACACAAGGGCTGATGACTAAATTTTCAAAGTTATGTCATCCAGCTCACCATTAAAATTGTTATATAAACGTGCAGTTAATTCAGTGAAAAGGGCACTTACACATGCTTGGCACCCATCACCTCCAAACTGTTTTCGAGAGGGTACTACGATCTGTGCTCTGGGCACCCGGGTGGGCGTGCGGCACAAGGAGTGTGTTAGCATGCATCTCTTTCCATCGCCACATGTGGCAAAATCCCAGTGGGAGCTTTGACTTGGTCAGCAGCACAGACGTGGACAAAGGCGGCCCATCAGGGTTCCTCCCCGGAGCGAAAGTGCAGCACCAGCCACTGCCCATACCTGCCTCCAGGGAAATTCTCTCTCTGATGTGCAAGTCCTTCTTCTCCCTGGTTCTTGACTTCTAACTTACAACAAGCATAGCCTCACGTTTCTCCGTAGTCCAGCTCAGTCTCTCTCTGTGTACGACCACACTCTTCCGTGGGTCTCACTCACCCCGTGCGGGTGGTCTGAGGGCAGGGCCGCGTCTGACTGGCTCAGTACCCCCCCGGGCCCGGCAGACGGCCCTGCACGCGTTAGGTTCGGAAACACGTGTTATGGAAATGAACACCCAAGGCTTGACGATCCTAACAAATGGAAGAAACTCGTTCTTCACACTCACTTTCCCGCCGACCACCTTCCCTTGAAGGTCCAAGTCAACGCTCACCATCCTCGCTAATCTTCCAGTGCTTTCCCAATGTCATGGCACCATCAAGAAGGTCCTTACTATTTTTTAACACTTTTATTTTTCCTGGATACATGGCTGATTCTAGAGTTTGTGGGTTTTGGAATAAAGCGAATGGGACTCTTGGGACACAAAAATTATGGTCCAAAGAGATAAAAAGATAATCTTGGGAGGACAGGAGAGGCCGCGAGGAACGGTGAGTTACTTCAGATCTCTGACTCCACTGACCCGAGGCGAGGGCATTGCAATTTGCAATTAATTCTGTATTCTGGAAGGATATCTGAACTTTCAGAAGGAAAATAAGTCAATTTAAGATCAAGGTTCTGCTGAAAATTTTATTGACAGTGTCTATTATAATATATTTCATAGCAATAATAAGGATAGATATTATAACAGATTTTATCATAGATATAGCAAAGGGTGGCCTATGGCTATATTTCAACTCAGAGCAGACTATGCATCTCCATTACATTTCTCATTACTAACTCGTACATAATAATTAGGGGCAAATAAAAATATTATAAATAAGAAAACAACTATTACTCATCATCCAAGCATCCCAAGAGAACCATTCTCATATAATAACTATCTCATTGTTTCTGTTTTTACATATTCGAGGTTGTTTGGTATCTACAACCCTGATCATAACCAATTGGACCATAAGCATTTTACTTCACCAGAAAGAAATATTTGTAGGCTGTTTAGCAGATATAATCCTATATCCTATATGCCCTGACCGGTTCTGCTCAGCGGTTAGAGCACCACCCTGCAGACCAGAGAGGCCCGGGTTCGGTTCCTGCTAAGGGCACGTACCTCGGTTGTAGTTTGTCCCCAGCTCCGGTTGGGGTCGTGTGGGTGGCAGCCAGTCGATGGGTCTCTCTCACATCGATGTTTCTCTCTCTCTCTTCCTCCCTCTCTCCCTTCCACTCTATCTGAAGATAAATGCAAAAATGTCCTCGGATGAGGATTAAAAAAAACAAAAACTCTATCATATAGACTTAGCAGCATTACCTAAAAATGTTTTATTTTTAGATGGTCTTCTGAGATTTGATCATTAAACCAACCCTTCGGTGAAGAACTTTCAACAGGAAGCGTTGACAGCATGTCAGAACTGTCACCACACGCAAACGTGGAATTACTCAGGGACATGTACACGTAAGATTAAAGTTCTAGTATACACTTCACATTGACCTTCAGAGACTGTCCCAGTCTGCACCGGCCGTGGTCATCTCATGGTAAGTCACACGGCTCTGTACTGTGAACGCAGCGGCACCACCCTGTCCGTGTGCTCGCCCTCGGTTCCGCGGTCCATTTCCGTTCTGTTTCTGCACTCCCCATGTCCAGATCTGTCAGATCTCTCAGCATTTTCTCCCGTGCTTTCTTTCATTGGTTTTGTAATAATTGTCTTTTTAAAGGAGTTTAAGTTTTGCGGAAAAATCGAGAAGATGCCCGATAGTTCCCATATAGCCTATGCCAAGTGCCCTCATCATTGACAATGTACATCATCGTGGCCGTTTGTCACAGAAGGCCATTTGGGTCAACGACGGACCCCATGTCGACGGTGGCCCCATGAGATGGAGTGGCATCTCCTGTAAGAAATGGAAGGATATTTGGTTCAGGGGAAAGCTTTTCTCTGACGGAAGCAACAAGTGTGGGTGCAGCAGCGACCCCCTCAACCAGGGCACCTCAATTCTGAGTGCACAGATTCCGTCCCAATCTCTCAGCCATGGACCTGTTTGTGCACAGGGGAGCCTGTCCCCCAACACTACACGTTCAGGGGCGCGCAGGCTTAGCTCCAGCTCAGGGGTCCTCGGGTACATGCTGTAAGTTCTTTGTTGGGGGCCGGAGACCCTGTGAGAGGGCACAGGGCACAGGAGCAACCCTGACGAGAAGTGGGGGCCACAGCCACTCCAGGGCCGGCCGGCCCTGTACTTCGGAGATATTCTCAGGTCACAGCGATGCAGAGTGTAGATCCGTTTTATTGCTTCCATCAACTCGGTGCCAGAGAGAGCAGTTTACCTGAAACAAGGCAAGACCCTTCTGTCATTCTTTCCCTCCTCCTCCTCCTCCCTGTCTCCCTGCCCACCCCACGCTGTTCCTTTTGTTAATGCATTTGGAGTATGTGCGCAAAAGTCTCCAAGGACAAAGTGGGCCTTTTGGGTAAATAGAAAGTGAATCCTTCTCGACCTTGAGCCCAGGCGTCTCTGTTTCGTTCACGGAAGACAAGCTCGGAGAGGAGCGCTGTGTGTCCCTCACAAGCAGCGTGCGTGCACACACGTGCGCACACATCGTCGGCCCTTCCCCTACGCGGCGGCACACAGAGGTGCTGTGCGTCCCGACAGCTGCCAGTCCCCACAGCGACGTAGGGAACTGGCTGCGTCCTCCAGCAGCTCTGCGGATGGCCGTAATTTATTAAGCAATTCACTGAAAGTGGGCATTTGGATGGTTTCTACTGTTTTATTCTTGAGAACTATGCTGAAATATTTTATAATATATCATGCCCCTTCTTTCTCATACTGGTAAGAATATCAATCTTCATTTTCATGAGCCCCGAGCAAATTCTACAAAAATAAAATTAAGAAAAGATGTGCAGCCCAGCCGGTGTGGCTCAGGGGTTGAGCGTCGACCCTGCACCAAGAGGTTACTGGTTCGATTCCCGGTCAGGGCACATGCCCAGGTTGTGGGCAGGATCCCCAGTGGGGGGCATGCAGGAGGCGGCCCATCGATGTTCTCTCATCAATGTTTCTATCTCTCTCTCCCTCTCCCTTCTTCTCTCTCTAAAATCAATAAAATAAATTTAAAAAAAGATATGCATTTCTATTTAGAGATTTTCCAAGCAGACAGACCTACAAACGTACAAGGACCTACCTTCACCGCTGCCGCCCTGGAGTGAGGTGTAGCTGAGGCTCAGTGCCCCGCAGGTGAGGCACAGCAGTCAGTAAGTTCCTGACACACCCAGGAACTCGGGACGCCATCGCCTGAATCAGTGCGAGTATCACACCCACTTCCCCTGTGTCCCCCTCTTCGCCCTCTCTCCACCCCACCCCGTCCGGAGGCAGCTGCCTACCCGCTCTCTGTCAGCACAGACCAGGTCGCGAGCTCTAGAATCTACAGAGGTGACAGGACACGGTGCACATTCTTTCCTGTTTCCTTCCACTCCGGACTGTTTGGAGATCCTGCTGGTTCATGTGTCAGCCGTCAGTCGGTTTTATTTCAGAGGGACCCTGCTGTGGGGGACAGCACCAGGTGTTTGCCTGGCCGGCTGTGGGTGACATTCTGGATATTGAAGAATAAAGCTGACGCGCGTGCTCACGGACACGCTCGCGAAAGCACTGCTTCCGTGTGTCTTGGCTAAATCTGCAGGAGTGGAACGTGGGTAACACAGGCTAGCTTCGTGGTTGAACTTCCAAGAAGCTGCCCATGTCTTTTCCAAAGCGACTGTGATTTCGTGGTCCCTCAGCAGGGCTGACAGTTAAAGGTGCTCCATCCCCTCACCAACACCCGCTGTGACCTTTCTAACTCGTCGTCTGGGGGTTGTGCAGAGGTCTCTCACCCTGGGTTTGTCCCTTCTGCCTGGCTCCCAAGGAGCTCGTATTGGCCTCAGTGTCCCCTGCCCCAGGGCTCGAAACCAGGGCCAGGTTCTGCTTCGGTCGGGCCTGGGTCCTCCCCTCTGAGGAACACCCCTCCGCCCTCACTGGCCTGCCCTCGGATGCCTTTGTGCGGTTTGTTCCTAGGGGACGTCTTCTTCCTTCCAAGAAGCTCTGTGGGGACGATGGCACCCCATCTCCACGTCGCGTCATCAGTATCCATGTCGTCTGAGGACCCCCTTTCTCTGCCCAGTGTGACTGGGAGATGCTCGTCAAGTACGACAGAGGCCTGTTGTTACCATCACAGCAGAATCGGGGCTGTCGGACCACGCGCCCCAGAACCCCAGTGGGTAACGTGGTGAAGGTGCACCGGGGGCATGCACAGTGGCCCACCCTCCTTCCCGTCACCCGGGAAGTCCGTCACGCCGCACACCCTGCGGTCTGCAGCAAACCCCAGTTAACAGACCCTCAGGTCAGGTTATATTTAGACACCAGGGCTGGGACATATGGCTGGGGATTTGGGTCCCTGGAGTGAGCAGAGCTGCTTAGGAAATTCTCCTTCAGAAGTCCGGGCACACTGCTCCCTGGGTGGCCCTGCCGCCGTGCGCGGGGTCAGCAGGGACCTGGAGGTCGCCATCTGTATTTAGAACCAGGCCAGACGGCCCGATCGTCTCCTCTGCTGCACGACAGTCAAACACGGCTCCCAGCTCTGCAATCACTCTGAAGATAAAAGGTGTTTCCGACACACGCTCAGGCCATCTTTCATTTCTCTGACGGGTTAGAGATCCGTGCTCGGCCCTTCAGAGTGGGTAGATCAAAGACTCGAGGGAGCAGAGGGAGAAGGTTCGCAATGATTTCTGAGGACATGAAAGCACGAGCTTCCGAGTCTCCGCCAAGTAACGTGAAGCGTGGCCGTGGGGCCGTGGGGCACGTGGGCGGCGTTTCTGTACCATTTCACATGTCTGTCGATCAGCTGTGTGACGTCGGGAAGGGCCGTGGCTGAGGGGGCATGACAGCTCTCTCCACCCCACCTCTGGAAGGAGTCACCCAGTCTGGCATCTTATTAATTCTGTCACTCAAGGGTCCCGGAGTCCCTTGAAGATAGATGCCATGGTCCCTGCTACTTTAAAGTTATCGATTCCAATCACTTCCCCGAATAACAGGGTCCCGAGCCTGCACACATTCTGATGTCCGTTCTTCATCGACTATCTCTTATTTGAACCCTCTCTCCCCATTCTCCGTGCAGTGCGTGTGTATCCCTACTTTTCCAAGCGTACCCGAGTGTGGGAAGGGCAGTGAGCTCACGGCAGCAATTCCCGAGATTTGTGGAGAGAAGCCAGGACATCGGGTCGTGTAAAGATCCTAATAACGTTTCCTCTGAGAACTTAACTTCCAGCACTTAGAAACAGAAGAGCAGCGCATGCAGCCCTGCTTTAGGAAGAAGCCCTCCGGCTGGGTGTGGGGGGAGCCGAATGGAACCTCCCCTTAGGGTCTGCTTCAGGGTGAACACGCCGTATGGAAGGTGACGTCCCCAAACGGGTTGTTCAGAATCTGCCTTTTTGCGTCTGTAGATTAGAACCAGGGACAGGGTTGCTGGCTTTTGTGGTGGTGGTGGTAAAAATATGCATGACAGCCCGGCCGGCGTGGCTCAGTGGTTGAGCATTGACCCATGCACCAAGAGGCCGCCGGTTCAATACCCGGTCAGGGCACATGCCCAGGTTGTGGGCCCGATCCCCAGTGGGGGGCATGCAGGAGGCGGCCAATCGATGTTCTCTCTCATCGATGTTTCCATCTCTCTCTCCCTCTCCCTTCCTCTCTCTCTAAAATCAATAAAGAAAAAATATTTTTAAAAATAGGCATGACGTAGTTTATCATATTAAGTGTACAGTTAAATGGCATTCATTGCCTTTGCATTGCTGGGTGACCATCACCACCACCTACTTTCAAACTTTTTCATCTTCCGAGACTGAAACTCCGTCCCCATCCAGCAGTCACACCCATTCCCCCTGCCCCTGCCTCTGGCCGTCACCACTGACTGCCCCGGGGACCGCACAGAAGTGGAACCAGGCTGCCTCTGTTCTCCCATGACTCGTTATTTCACTTAGCATGACATCCTCAAGGCCGAGACAGGCTTTGACTTCCCGGTGATGAGCCCTCTACGGTCCAGTCTCACCCCGTCCGCTCCCTCCCTCCCTCCGCGCCGAAGCACACGCTAACAGATCTTGTCGGAAGCCTTTCTGTTATGTCTTGAAAAGTGACAGGTCAAACGCACAGCTCAATTGTCTCGTTCTGTCACTATGCTAATGTTTGCAAAAGCCGTTCCTAATAATCATTCAGTCCCTAATCCTGACCCTAAGTATGGGGACCTCTATTTTCCTTTTCATACATTTCTGTTTGAGATTTTTATGAGAATGTTTACACTGTTTATGTCAATGTTTATCACAATGTTTATTTCACGGTACTGGCTTTAAAGGGATGTGTTCTTCAGGATGTGAATCGTGTTTTGGGGTGGTCGCAGGCCCTGTAAAGGTGTGGGTGGGCTCACTGCACTGGGCAGCCGGCTCCCTGGCTCCTCGGAGGACTGCTGGACGGGGGCAGCCAGAAACAGGCTCTGGGGCCGCGGGAGCCCAGCACCTTACCCTGAGGTCCCCACAGGCCACGCGGGGATGAGGCTGCAGCCTCCTGTAGCCTGTCCTCTTGAGACAACAGAGCCAATGACATCTGCTTCTTGTCCAGGAAGGGCCAACTTCGCTGTGCTTTTGAGAAACCCTTGTTTGTCCTTTCCAGGGGCCCCTGGGAGGTCCATCTCTCCTGGATCCTTTATAGTAACCGCTGAAGCTGGAGGAAGACGCCCTTCCCTTGGCTTCTCGCAGTCACCATTCATTTGCTATCTTCCTTGTTTAAATGCCCCAACAATGTCCGTCGTGTCGTATACTGTCCCCTCTCCTCTGGCCGCCAGCAGCAGGACCCTGTTTCCCTCGTAGCGGTGTCAAGAACACCCCGCCTGCATGTGGGCTGGAGAGCTGGTCTGAGGTCTGCGTCCTTTTGCAGAACGGACGATGTGAGGGTCCATCGGAGTAGTCACAGTGCGGATAAGACACCTCGGATTTGTCCCTGAGGAAGACACGGTCTGGACGCTGAGGTCCCAGCAGGGGGATGCTCGAGTCTGGGTGCCGTACGGAGCGACGCCCGCGGGAAGCAGCCGAGGCTCTGCGCCCTGACTGGCCGTCGCTGCGTAAAGGGCCTGTGTGCTGTGTCCAACAGGCCAGGGGAGACAGCGGGGTTCAGTGTGCCATCGGCGCGGGCCGGGGACGGCCGTGAAGAATCCGTCCCAATCGTAGCCCGAGTGCTGGGGGACGGAAGGGACTTCCCGGGCTCAGCTATGGTGGGGCCTCTTGTTCCTACTGAAGTCGGTTACACTTCAGGGCCGGAATCAGTTATCACACGTTCTCTGTCTGTCGGCCGCTTCCTCCGTCAGCACGCGGTAACAGGGCAGCCCCAGGGGACCGCTGTGCCAACGCCAGCGTCCGGCTTGAACATCGCAGGCCCCGCGGTTTCCTTACCCAGCTCCAGATCGTCGCGGTGGCTGCACTGCTCACGTCCCGGTCGGAAACGGGTGCTGGCCAGGTCCCCGTGACGACAGGTCAAGGCTGAGGTGAGTCTCAGGTCCTCCCTCCGCAGCTGTGGATCTCGAGGAGCTCGGCACGTTCCCAGATGTGCTCGTCTGTCCAATGGGACAACACACGCGGCAGTTTTCTTGTGAGAAATGAAGTCAGAGGTTGTTTGACTTGGAAGGCTGTGATATCTTTAATTCACCATGATTCTGCAGTCATTTTATTTAAATAAAGAAATCTCCTGAAAATACAAAATCAGTATTCTGCTCTTAGATCTTTCCTGGCTAAAACAAAACAAAATATTTAATTTATATTTGTTAAATTTTTTTTGTTTAATACATAGCAAGATGAAGGGCCTGGAGAGATACGTGTTGAAATATAATATATATTATGTATTGTATATCACGATGAATATTTTGTTTCACATATACATATATACGACCATAATTATAACAATAGTATTTTATGCATTATATTGTATGTATCATATGTATTATACTTTACTTTGTGTTAACACATTGTTACTAAGATAATTTAAAGATTCATAGAATTTATATGCTTACTCTTTCATTGTTCAATTTTGAATGCATTCTCCTAAAGTTATCTATGTGAAATGTTACTGTTAAAGTATCTTTTTAAAAAAATTTTTTTTTCCTTTATTGATTTTAGAGAGAGAGGAAGTGAGAGGGAGAGAGAGATAGAAACATCGATGAGAAAGAACATCGATTGGCCACCTCCTGCATGCCCCCCACTGGGGATCAGGCCCAGAGCCTGGGCACATGTCCCGACTGGGAATCGAACCAGCAACGTCCTGGTGCATGGGTCGATGCTCAACCACTGAGCCACACTGGCCGGACCATTAAAGGAGCTCTAGTAAACTCTTCAGTTGATAGCTAATGTTGCAAATGTTAACGTGTTAAAATGATTTAGGTCCTTTGTTGGAAATTATTTACCCATATACATGTGGGCTTATGTCTGGGCTCTCAATTCTGTTCCATTGATCTGTGAAACCTATATCATCTTAGGAATCAACGTCACCGCAATAAATTTAATTTTAAAGCAAGATGATTTAAACTAGCTGCTTATTGTTTTCTTTACTAAGGACTTGTTGTGTCCTTTGGCTATTAATGTGAAGGTATTGACATCGGGTTATGGATTGACGGTTGTGAGTGAATCGGTCTTCTATTGTAATGAATCAGGCGATGCATTGAGCCTGATGAGAGGTTTCCTCTAAAACCGATGTGTGGGTTGATTCGGCCGCCAATATTGACTAGTGAGGCATTAGGCAGATACATTGTAGAATTGACAAAGGTTAAAAAAAAAAGAAGAAGCTTGCAGTTCTCATTGTCTTGTCTATACTTCACGTGCAAAAACATTACCTTCCTAAGTTCAAAATATGAAACCTTGGACTACCCTGACTGAAACGAATCCTGCCTATGTCACCTTCGTGATGAAACGTGTCAGCCCATGTGCTTTAACTGGAGAACGAAGGCTGGCCCGTTTACCCGTGCGCACACCTGGAGCGGCACGAAGGCTCTCCGATGCCTGTGGGCGTGTTCACTGCGGTTCTCACGGAACCCGTTCAGGCTGCTGTCTGATGCAACGAACACGAGAGACGAGAGGATCACAGTCACAGCCGCAGATCATTGTGCCAAGAATGCCTCGTTCTGCAAAATGAATGGAAAGAATGTTAAATTAGCCCATGGTTGTACGACTGCTCCTCTGAGTATCTATGAACAACAGAGCCATAGTTTTATTCCTGCATTTTGGAGAATTCATACATGTTCGCTCTGAGCATCGATTTTCCGCTGATGGTCACCCCGAGGTCAGCCTTGCTAAGATTACAGAGATCAGACCATGTCAATCAATTAATTTATCATTTGAAACCCAGAGAGTGTTATTAATTTGCTCTCTTAAACCCAGGGGCCATCGCCTGTGTGGTTTCCTTCGTCTGTCTTGCTAAGAATCTGCTGCCCCAAGGACAGGTACTTGGTGACAGTGAACTCTGTGTGTGAGGACAGAGGTAAACCTAGAGGGAAGAGAAGGACAGCATCGGGCACCGCACGCCCGGTGTCCTGTCTTCACACGGCCCAGGAGGCGTGACGGTGTCTAGTCTGAGACAAAGACACCTGGTTGGACTTGGAGACTGTGACTTGGACACAGGATTCGTGGCAGAGATTAAGCATTAGTCTGAACACTCGCTTGGGGACGTTGTCGGCAAAGTCTTAGTTATAACATGTGAGCCAGGATACATATTCTCCGTAACACAAGGCTCAGTGGTGATTCCCAAAGGCGGTGGAGGACTCCGAGTTGTGTGGTCAGAGGGATTCGGGGCCTCAGCGGAGGGCTTGGGGCCGGGTCCACCTGCTTGGATGCAGGGCGAGCTGCTCAGCCTCCCTGACTAATGTGAAGAGCATTATTACAGACCATTGTACCAACCTGCTCCAACCAGGGGACGGAACTTTGGAGCAAGGAACTTCAATGTGTGTGTAATAGAAGGGTAAGCTAGGCCTTATTAACCTATGAGAGAGGAGCAATCACAGAGATGTAAAGAGAGCTCTAGAGGGTGACATGGCCCAGGAGACTGCTTCCAGAAGGGGAGCTTGGAAGGGATCTGTCTCCAGGCTCGACCTTGGTGGACGTGCATTCACAGCTCAGTGGGTGGCAGAGCTGGGATGCCACGTGAGACCTGGCCCACAGTCAACGTTCAAGCAGGAGGCAAATGCAGGGCTGCTAAGCAGAGGATGGTAGGCATCAGCTGTGGCATCAGCTGTGACGCGTGGAGTGTCTGCATCGGGAGGACAGGCACGGGGCTCGCCCTGGGCGTGTGGCTGGGGCAGAGGACCACAGATTCTCCCATCACAGGCACCACTGATGACCACGAGACATCACAGGAGCAAAAAGAAAAAAACAAAACAGGCAAAAGAGAACAGGTGGAACAGGGAGGTGGCCCGTCCTCCTGCAGGGTCCCTCCAGCGCCCCCTACTGTGGGAGGTCAGCAGCAGTGCACTGTATGGGGAAAGGTCCGCCAGCTGGACCCCCAGAATCCTCAGGAGTACTTCACAGCAGACAGGAACCGGGTCACTTCTCTCTGGCCTTTCTCCGGCTCCTCTAACACCCAGTTAAAGGCTTTATGGAAGCTACCAAAGCTTTAGTTTTCAAGATCTCTGCTCATGAAACCACGTTGATATGTTTTGTGAATGTTGAAGTACAACTCTGTAAGTGAACCCAAAATAGAATTCATTATGATGACCAGCGTGATTTAAAAAGACATTGAGAAATAGGACAGGAAAAAGCGAAGGAAATGATACGTTTAAACTGTACAGAGCTTTCCATTTAACAGGGGCCACGGGGCTGACCAGACGTGCATCTCTCCTGTATTCTCAGGCGACTACATTCTAAGCTCTCAGTCAGCAAGCCTGTTTATTTCCCTCGCTTATTTCTGGTACAGTTGTCCCGGTACACACCATACAAATGGAGGAGCACACAATTCCATGTGTGTAGTTCAATAATTATTATTTTTAGCACAGTTTCCGAGTTTAGCATGTATTATTGTTTCTCTAATGTGTATACTGGACAGCAGAGGATGACAGCCCTATGTCATTTTTTACTGTCATATGGTGGGAGGCTAATTTTCCTATTTTCTACTTTTCTCTTGGTTCTTAAACAGATGGCAATATCTGCTTGGGAAAAATCCCAAATTCTCCTGTTTTTCTTGGATTGTCTGCATATCTGAGCTATACTTACTTTTCCTGTCTTGGTCATAGTTGGTACTGGATGAAACTTCCTACACCTAAAATCAAATTCTTGTCTTTCTAAACTGTAAGATCCTGTCTCTTATTTAGAAAATTCTCCAACTCTGAGAGTTCAAGTTGGTGGGGCTGCCTCTCCTTGAATATATAGGAAACGTCCTTCCCGAAATTTGGTACAATTACCACTAGAATAGAATTTGTTCTCTCTCACCCCAAATGAGATATTCTATTTTGTTCAGTCAATATATGAGCTATGTGATGAACTGGCTTTGTGTGCTAATTTACTTCCGACACAACGTTTAAGTAGATTCCTCATTGCTTACCTAGAGTGTATAACATGCATGCTTAACGGGCCAAAGTCTAAATTGAATCAATGTCTTTTTTCTCCATAAATATGGCCTAGCAGTACAAAGAATGTAGAAGAAAACTATTTTTGATTATATTCTTCTCTCTACTTGTCAGTTACTAATACTCAACATTTTCTTTCTTTTAATTCCAGAAGATATTATTTTTACGTGTGTTATTTCTTTTCTTTCTGTCTTTTTTCCCCCACTTTGTCCTTCAAGTCTCTTACTCTCCTTTCCTGTGTCTCGTCTCACTTCGATCCCTGTGGGGTGCATTCTGGTAACGTCTCCTCATCTACCATCCAGTTCATGAATTCTCCCTGCAGCT
This sequence comes from Tadarida brasiliensis, assembly GCA_030848825.1. Taxonomy (NCBI): domain Eukaryota; kingdom Metazoa; phylum Chordata; class Mammalia; order Chiroptera; family Molossidae; genus Tadarida; species Tadarida brasiliensis. The sequence goes on along the minus strand of CM061267.1, from coordinate 100,322,830 downwards.
GTGTCAGTCTGCTAGAGTACCTAGAGACGAACTTCTAAATTTCAATAATTGTGTTTTTTTTCTTCACTAACAGATGTTCTATTTAGTTGTTTTTAATCTGTTAGGTTATGTTCAGAGTTTGCATTTCCTACAGACCCATGAATGTTCTCTTACCTATTCAAGAGTGTTAAGGTAGTTGTTTCATCATTTCTATTTGTTTATTTGCTTTGTTTGTGCCACTTCTTATTCCTGCTTGCTCGTGATGCCTTATCCCCCTGTGTGATGCTTATTTTTACAACTGAGTCCGACAGACAGGCTCTCAAATCCCTCTCTGTGCTTCCCAGCATCCCCGGTGTCTCTGGCAGAGTCGCACCTCTGGATGTCTTCCCTGACCTACACAGCAGCCCAGGCCCTGCCTTCTCCATCCCAATTTATCTACCACACCAAGCAAAATTATTTTCTTGAATGTACGTCTAAACCACACACAGTAGAATTAAGATGCATTATGACCGGAGCCCCTGCTTACCTTTCCAGCTTTGTGTTTGCCTTTCTCCTCGACAGACACCCAGCCACAGCGTCACCAAGCTCCTTGGTGCTCTCTAAACACAGTGAGACATGACCTCGTTACCTCTTGCCTTTGCGTGGGCTTTTACCTCTCCTAGAAGACAATTCTTTGCTACATACCTGGACAGGTAGTCCACGTGCTTCACTGTTCATTGTGTAGCACTTCTGTTTATTTCCTTCTGACCCTACTCACAATACAAGTTAATTAATACTCTCTCCTGTGAGTCCTCCCCCCACAGAATCTCTCTCCCTCCCCCTCTGCCCCCTCTCGTGTATGCAGAGACATTGCAGCCCTCACCACTCTCCGAGCGTCTTTCCTGATGGACTGAGAGCGCAAAGACCATGTCCTTCATCTCTGCCTCGGCGACCAGCAGGGCTCCTGAAACGTGATCGCCGCTGGGTGATGCTGGGAGAGACAGCGTATTTAGAATGCGAATCACAAGAAAGATAATTTAAGACCTTATTATGTGTGTCTTCCCATGTAAAAAGGACTTTGGAAAAAAGAAAAGAGGGTCTCTCGTTCTGTTTTAGAATGAGAACTAGCGATAAAAGTTTCAAAGAAATGATTTGATTCTAATGAAAGTAAAAACATTTCAAGCAATACGCATCGTCAGGGTAGCACGGACCAGTTCCTAAAGTTCTGAGCACCTCGGTCCAGTGTCAGGCGGAGATGAGCTGGCGTCCTCGCTGGGGATGGAGGAGAGTCTGCCTCACCAGGGAACTCCCCAGCTGGCCTTTGGGGTCCCTTCCCACCTACAAGCATGCAATTTTGCGGCCATTGGAAGCAATAAAAATGGTTAAGGTAAAAAATAAATGTTTTCATAAACAAGGTGGCTTTCATCCCCTTCCCCAAAAAGGTCTTGTTGTTTTTTGAGGATAAAGAAAACCCTGAATATTACTCTGATATATCAAAAGATATCGCATGAACACCTTCTTCTCTCTGGGTGTGAGTAGACAAAGCTGGCCTCTGCCCTCATTTCTTTGGCTTTAAAATACAACATCTCCTAAAGGGCAAGACTTCTTGGGACTAACATGCAGACATGGTAAATCTAAAACATCAGACAAAAGTAGATGAGATCCACTTCTTATTCTAAAAATTCAGGGGCAGAAAAGGTCACGCTCTTTACAGAGACACGCACTGAGCTGGAGCGGGCAGTGTGCAAACCGAGAAGCTGGAGCGGGCAGTGTGCAAACAGAGAAGCTGGAGCGGCAGTGTGCAAACAGAGAAGCTGGAGCGGGCAGTGTGCAAACAGAGAAGCTGGAGTGGGCAGTGTGCAAACGGAGAAGCTGGAGTGGGCAGTGAGCAAACGGAGAAGCTGGAGCGGGCAGTGTGCAAACAGAGAAGCTGGAGTGGGCAGTGTGCAAACAGAAGCTGGAACAGGCAGTGTACAAAGAGGGGAGCTTGGCAGTCTCAGTGGTGGTATCGCAGAAGGGGTCTACTTTTCTACAGACACACCCTGAAGGGCGAGGAAATACGTGCAGAAGGAGAAAACAATGAACCAATAACGACATCTCGCTAACTCGGACTGGTACCTCTTGTCTATGGAAATACTGATCTTGGAAATGTCATCATTGCCATCAGCATAAAGACATCAGTCTTGCCCGTTGTGATTTGTTTTATGTGTAAATGGGTAGCAGATCCGTTATGGGGTTTGGCTTCATGTCACCCAACACAGGGCTGCCGACCATTTCCTGTTAAGACTGCCCTGGTCTTGAGGGGACCTCAGTCTGTGTCACCCGCCCCCCGACTATAAGAAGGGTTATCCTGGGAGGCCAGGCACCTCCAGTGGTCCCTCCGCCACGTGGCCACTAGCCTTGCGTGTCCTCTGTCTGTCCACTGTCGTGACAGGGATCTTCTACAGGGATGTGCAAAAAGCAGTTCTCACGCTATCTGCTGGAGATCTGTCGCAGGCCGACCCTGAGAAGGTCCGCGTGGAAGAGATTCCTGCCCCAGTGAGACTGGGAAAGGGAGAAGGGTGATCCAGAAACTACAGCGCCCACAGGCTCCGTGCCTCAGTGTCCCCGAGGAGCCTGGACCCCAGGTGAGTGAAGAGGATTCGGGGAGTGTGGAAGCAGAGTGCAGACGCCGCGTGGCCTGCACAGGAGCCGTGTCTGTTTCCTCCTGAGAGCGAGACGGCTGGGAGGACAGACAGGTCCCCAGGAGGACAGACAGGTCCCCAGGAGGCTGCAGGTCCCCAGGAGGACAGACAGGTCCCCAGGAGGACAGACAGGTCCCCAGGAGGCTGCAGGTCCCCAGGAGGACAGACAGGTCCCCAGGAGGACAGACAGGTCCCCAGGAGGACAGACGGGTCCCCAGGAGGACAGACAGGTCCCCAGGAGGCTGCAGGTTCCCAGGAGGACAGACAGGTCCCCAGGAGGACAGACAGGTCCCCAGGAGGCTGCAGGTCCCCAGGAGGACAGACAGGTCCCCAGGAGGACAGACAGGTTCCCAGGAGGACAGACAGGTGCCCAGGAGGACAGACAGGTCCCCAGGAGGACAGACAGGTCCCCAGGAGGCTGCAGGTTCCCAGGAGGACAGACAGGTGCCCAGGAGGACAGACAGGTCCCCAGGAGGCTGCAGGTTCGCTCCCGGTTCAGCTGCTCCGTGGCAGGTGCCCCCCGAGCAGGAGAGGTCAGGGGGAGTCCAGGTCTCTGACATCCGAAGGTCACGGGAACGGCGCGCTTGGACTCGGAGACAGAGCAGTTCACCGTCCTCACCTGGAGGAAGGGGCGAGGCAGCTCCAGGGGGTGTTTTTTATAAGGACACCAATCCCACTCTGAGGGCTCCACCCTCATGACCTGAACTCCTCCCCAAGCCTCACCTCCAAATACACCGCCCTGGGGGTAGGTTTCTTGGGGGAGAGGGTGCATTCACACCACAGCAGTCGGAGATGGGAGAAATCAGAGAGTGTGGGGGGCCAGTGGAGGGCGCCAGGGAGCAAGAACCCAGGAGTGACCCCCAGATGCTGACAGTGGTCCCCAACCACCAGCTAGTCCAAAGGCACTTTGTATTTGGTTAACCTATTGCCATTTTAAGAAGTAAGAATCACTTAAAATTATTAATATATCTAGAAAGGAATATTTTGTACTTGCTTCTTATTTAGAAAATGCCCGGTTGTTCAGAGATTCTTTAGTTAAGTTAATCATTTGTGCAAGGTCTGAGAGTTAAAGTATCTGGAAACTAAAATGTAGTGAATATATTAAATCTTTATAATTTTTTCCCATTGTGAGAATATTATAAAATGTAACTATAAAAATATAATTGTCATTTCATTTACTTGAATATAATATTGTACATATATTTTTAATTTTAAACAAGTTGTGCAAAAATAGTTATTTAGTCTGTAAAAATAATGTGGGGATTTTAAGAAATTTGAATCGGGAAAATAATTGAATTAACTGGTCTTACACAAACAAAACGATTGCATGAACCTTTTCTCTTGTGTGGTAAGCAAATTTTGAAAGAGTTTGAATTTTTAAAGACTTTGCCCCAACTTATTGTTTTATCTTGGACATAAGGCTGTTTGAAAGCTCATAGCTATAGTCAATGAGAGCTGTTTTGTAAATGTACTATTAAGGGTCCAGAAAAAAGAAATATAGTTTAATAACTTTATCTTTTTTTGTAGATAGTTTAACTATTTGTCATAAAAGGATACATATAAAGTGAATTATTTATTTTTGATCAATCTTTCCCACAAAGACAAATTTTCCCAAAAGAGAAAAATAAAGGGAGACTAAGAAAATGAAATAAAGATGATAGATATCAAATTATCATTGCTAAAAGGCTGCTTGTTCCTGGAAAGAAAGTTTAGATGTAGAAGAACGAAAGCGTGACTCACAGGCCCACAGGCTGGGCTGGGCCTGGCTTTGACGTCACTCGGGCCCCTGCCCATCAGATCCGTCCATCCTGCCAGCACCGGAGCACCTGCCGCTCCAGTGCAGAGATGTAGAGGGAGCTGTGTCTCTCACACCCACGGGCACGCTCCTCCCGAGGGCAGAGTCGGCCCCTGGGTGCCCACGCTTTTCCTCTCTGTGCTGCAGCTTCAGAGCCGTGGATCCACTCACTTCCAATACGGAAAATGTCTGTCCAAAGCCTACCTTATGGACAAAAGAACAGTCAGACCAGAGCAGTTAACTTTGTTTCAGAAAAAGTCTAACTTTCTTTCCCCAGTTCATGCGTCCCCATGACCACCGTCACAGGTCACCATAGGGGGAATGCATGAGCCCCACGTCCTCACGCGTCCGTGTAAGGAGGCACGGGCCCGGTGTCCTTGGTTTCGTGCTTGTACGGCGACACCGGCGGCTCACAGGAGCAGAGTGCAAGGCTCTGGCAAGGAGCACAGTGAATGAACATGTTCACCTGGTGAGCAGGATGTGAATCAGGATAAGAGCAATGGTTTCTGCAGGGCTGTGTGGGGTGCATTTTGGCCACAACTGGACTCGCCCTGAGTCATCCATCGGCACATGGCACTTTCTCGTCCCCTCACAGAGACCGGCCTGACGACGGTCCTTCTGGGCATTAAACCGCCTCCCCGCTGAAACCGAACGAGGCTTGACTTTCAAACCCTCAGCAGCCCAGGCTGGGCCTCCAGGCTCTCCCCTCCGTGGTCCCTTGGCCCACGCTGGAAGTCACTGACGTGTCTATTCAGGCAGCCCAAGTGATGACAACTTCCACTCGGTGCATTTGCCTTTTCCTCCCTCCAACAGCTGTGTAAGCACACAGAGCTCTGGGGACATTACAGCACAGCGACTGCTAAAGAGTGAACACCCACCATCACCCTCGGGACGTCATTTACACCCAAGCCGTCCCATCCGAAGGCTCAGATGACGGACATGAGGGAGGCTGAGGGCTTAGGTAAAAGCACAGACAGCTGTGACATGTGCAGGCCGCCATCAGACTGGCTGCGAAGTCCCTCCAACTGGCATCATCGTGACAGCCAGGACGTCCTGCGAAATGACTGTGGTGGCCAATGCGTCCAAACTCCAGCCTGGCCACGTGGATGGTGGGGGTCCCGGAAACGGATTCTCTACTGTTGTCCCATGACTCCACGCTCCCTGGAGACCTTGACTGCCTGAGGGATAGCGAGTGCCAGGTTTAAGACAACTGGTGTACCTCTGGGAAATGGGAAGGCCAGGTCTTAGGACGGGAGAGCCGACGTACAAGGAACGGTGCGTACTTAGCGTGTACAGTCTTCTGCGTTCTGACGCGTGTGTACACCCACGTACCATCGCCGCCGTCAAGGCGGCAAATCCAGCCTCCTGTGTCTCTCTTTTCGTTTTCTGTGGGAGGTGGTGACTGCTCATTTTTGCTTTGTTGGGGGTGTGTGCAGTGAGCACACTCAGCATGACGGGCATCCTCCTCACACCTTTCAGGTCCACCCGCTGCACTGTTGACCAGAGGCGTCATTCACGCTGTACAGCAGGTCTCCAAACACCGTCCAGTAGCTGAACCTTCATGCTCATTGAACAGTCTGAGACGTCAGCACCTCCGCCTGCGGTCTGTTTTCTGCAGCCAAGGAGGGAGAGGTGGTACCCAACATCACCTTTCCTGGGAAACACGCCCCCTACTGTCCGGGAAGGGGCCGGCAGGTCTTCCGCTGTCCCAGGGGAAGAGGGAGATGAACACGGGCGCTCCCGTTACCCCGATCACATACTCCCAGGGTGGTCCCTTCGAGGAGCATCCGATGGGAGTACGCTGGAATTATTTCAGAACCCACAATTCTTCAGAAGGGGAAGCATTTTTTAAAGGGTGATATTCTTTTCTTACCGTGGCCCCTGACAGCAGGTTTTCTTCAGTCACGAGAACTCGCGATGCTCGGGGACCCGCCGGTGCTACCCAGGTGAGCGCGCCCTGCTCTTGGCACGCGGGACGTGGACACGCCCGGGCGGCACAGTGAGCAGCGCGGCGCTGCAGCCAGTGAACACGTTCCCGTGTGTGTTCTTGGTCTTACAACAGGCGATGTGAGAGCATGTGCTTAGTATCACGAAGGGTAGAAAATCCTAGACTGAAGTGAATTAAACAGGGTCCTAAGAACTTTAATGTGCCAGTGGGCATTATCACCCATGATTCTTTCAGCCGGAGGCGTGTGGTTGAAACACTCGACAAGGGCGTCTGGAGAGACCACGGCGACCGTGTCCTTGCCGAGCTCTCTGCCCACCGCCCTGCAGCACGTACGATAGCACGACTTTGTAAGGGAACCCCAGTCCGCTCTGACCCCGTGGGCAATCGACACCTCCCAGACACCTTCCTTTAGGCCTTAAAAGCTCTACTCTTCCCGGACTGTCACCTTGGTCTCAGTTTCATGTTTTACTGTATACAGGTCCCCTAAATGGGACTGTTCTTGCCCCATGAATCTCCACCCCTCTTCACAATAAAATCACCCGAAAAGCTTAGGTAAAGTATGGATCTGGGTCAGTGGGTCGCGGTAGGACGTGCAGGTGGGTGACACTGTACTGACTCAGCAATGACTGGGCCCCCAGACCCTTTGCCTGCTCTGTGGGGTTGACATGTCATGACATGCTCATGTCCGCGTGAAACCAGTCACGACAATGTCACAACGGGATGCATAAGGGGTTTTCAATATGATGCTGATTGTACCTTAAACCACAACGTAAATGTATCATATAAGCTGAACATACGCTCTCCGTAGGGGAGGAAAAAACCCACAAACGCAAAAAAGCACCCACAACCCCCCAGCTGCAGGCGGAATCCTAGGGGCTGTTGCGCAGTTGCTCTCCGATCTTTTAATTACACATCGGTTTCTGCACCTCAGAAAACACTGGGTGCATACTTGGGGTATGTTTCCCACGCACACTATAGTTCGTATTTTCTGTCATTCACTTCTTTTTAAATATTATTTGCATTGGCTTTGTATGATTTGATCAATGGGTCTTTATGCAGTATAGCTACTTACTTAGCATGTGCCTTAAGTAATAACTGTGATGACCCTTCGGTGAGTAAGTCTGGGTTAGCACTTTTATTGTTCCTTTAGGAGAGAACCCCTATTAAGGGAATTACAGAGTAAAATTATCTGAAATGAGTTTTATTTTTGAAATACACTGCAACATTTCCATCTTCAAAATCTTTACTAAATTCTAACCCCACACAACATAAATGAGCGTATACATTTTTTACGGTTTTTCACTTATAAAATCAACTGCCAACCTGCCAGACCAGAATGAGGAGGATGAATGAATTTATTTTCACGTGTGAATCGACCAGGAGTATTTCACTCTGTGCATTTTTCATTCATTTTGCCCGCTCGTTTCCCGGGGATTTAGAGACCAGAGCACTGTGCAAAGACAAGGCCCAGAGCCACCCACATGTCAGAGGGGACTTCCACCTCCGAACTCCCGCAGCGATGCCCCCGGCCCCCAAGAACACAGAGGGCCACGGGGAGCCTCGGCGGCAGAGACATGAAATAGACAAGCTTTGGGGCGCAGAGAACAGGCCACTGCACCGTCTGAGGGGACAGCTGCAGGTGTGGGGTCCCCAAGGCCACTCTCACTTCAGAGCAGCTGGCTCAATATTTGGGGAAATGTCCCACGATCACGTTCAAAGTTGACATTTGCTGGAATGACTCACAGCGTCCGGGAGTGCGCTGCACTTACAATGGCAGCCTGATTGCAGCCAAAGGAAGTGAACCCGAGGAAGCGGTTCAGCGGTGAAGCTGGACGGGTCCAACCCCCAGCTTCCGGCGTCCCTCCCGGGGGTGGTGTCTCCTCCTCCCAGAACCAGCGAGTGCACAGTGCACGCCTGAAACTCAGGGTCCAGAGTCGGGGCTCAGACACGCTCTGCCCCGTGGGGGCCCTTCCGTCTCCAGCCCCTCCCGGGGGTTCCGCCGATGGCTTTAGTCTCGGGTGCATCAGAAGCAGACAGATATGGCATGTCCCCAAGCACGTCACAAATCACAGCGTTAGTCTGGCCAGAGGCCAGTGAGGACCGAAGACCCCGCGGCCGGGGGGCGCTCCGGGCCGGATCTGAGCTCTGTCTTCGGGAACGCTATTTTCTGCTGCAGAGCCCTGGTGTGAATTCCAGCGCAATTACATCCTGTTTCGTGGCTGTTTTCCTTGCTCTGTTTGTTTGGCATGTTTTCTGAATGTTCACTTCTTGTTTTGTGAATAAGGATGATTTGGAGAGGTAATCTTCAAGGCCCATCTGTCAGAGAATTCGGCGAATGCTGGATGTGCATGCCAGAGCTCTGCTTTCTATCTGCCGCTGAGCAAGCCAGGCAAACCCGAACGGAGTCCCAGGCCCACGGTTCTCCTGGGCAGGTTAACACAGACACAGCTACAAAACGGGGACACTACCCACTTCAAGGTGCCGCCAGGGTGAGGCTCCATCAAATGCCCTTTGTAACCTTGCCTAGTGAACGACTGTGACATAATGGTTATTAAAAATATTTCATTAAACCTCTGTTCGTTCCCTCCTTGGTCCCTTTATCCTCGACTCTCAGCTCTCCGTTGCGGACACTGTCTCTCAAGAAGCAGTCAGCTCCTGGCCTTAACCAAATGGAAACAAACAAATACACAGGAGCAAACACACCCCACTTCTCCTCTTAGGCTACCCCCAGTCCCCAGCGCTGGTTTCATCAGGTCTCGTGAAGGAGGAAGTGGTGAGCTGGTCCCCGACGGTCCCCCACGTCGTGGGGCAGAGTCAGGGCTGTGTGGGGGGAGCTGATCCCCGACGGTTCCCCACATCCTGGGGCAGAGTCAGGGCAATGTGGGGGAGCTGATCCCTGACGGTCCCCCACGTCCTGGGGCAGAGTCAGGGCAATGTGGGGGAGCTGATCCCTGACGGTCCCCCACGTCCTGGGTTAGAGTCAGGGCAATGTGGGGGAGCTGTGGGGGACAAAGGAGCAGTCTGAATAAAAGGTGCTCCTTGGGCCCGGCCGGTGTGGCTCAGTGGACTGAGCACTGTCCCGTGGACTGAGAGGTCCCGGTTCTATTCCCGGTCAGGGCACGTGCCTGGGTTGTGGGCTTGATCCCCAGTAGGGGGCGTGCAGGAGGCAGCTGATGGATGTTTCTCTCTCACATAGATGTTTCTATCTCTTTCTCTAAAAAAAAAATCAATGAACACACACACACACACACACACACACTCCTCGGTAATTCTGCGATTCTGAGGCTGGCACGATCTGATGGTGGAATGATGATAGTGCTTTTCCAGAAGTGATCTTTCCTCAGCTGGAGATTATGAATACTGACTACAGCTGAAGGTCTGCGGGACCCATTCTCGCCCAAAGAAACGACAATAATCCTGGGAAGAAACGATAGCCCAGAATTTTACAGGGGAACTCGGAAGGGACAGGAGGTGCCACTGGCCGTTTCCTTCCCCTTCGGAGTGGCTCGCGGAGGGAAGGCACAGAGTAAAGGAGCAGCCGCCGCATCGCTCTCTCGTTTACGACGTGTCTCCTCGGTTTATGGTGTGATGGGGTTACATTTCGGAAACGTTCTCGGTGACTTAAGGATGATAGTTCTGCCTCAGGGGTTCGGCACGAAGACACGACTCATTATCAGTGGCAGCAGAAGCAGCACAAATTATCTTGGCAATAGAATAATAAAGCGAAAAGTTGGCGAAGTAGCTTCATAGAATGAAACGCTAAAGCCCCCGAGATCACAGAGTTGCATTCCAGATGGCGCCTTGAGTTCATGTAGATCGACCTACTTCGTGGCGCAACCTTTGGGAAACGAGCTGGTGTCTGTTCCAACTTGTTCACGTCCTAGTTGGTAGATGTGTTTGTTGTCGACAAGGTGAGTCAAGTGGGATCCGGGGAGCTGCTCTGTTCCCCATTTTTAATCCCTTCTTCACGGTTCATGCTGAACTAGAAGCTGTTTTCTTATCCTTGACCGTGCACGCTCATTGACCCCTCCCGTATCACCGGCTGTCTTCAATCTCTTCTGGTCAGCTCTGACTTCACGTCCTTCTCCCGATCGACGGACCTCAACTCTTCCTCTGCACAGTGGACGCGGAAACCAGAGTTTAGTGATTGCTGACCACCGGCAGACACCGTGCTGTGAGTGTCCATGTGTCCACGCCTCACAGGAACCATCCACAGTGGGGACCACCGCCCCATTTCACCGGTGAGCACAGAGAAGTTTGAGAGATTGAACATTTGCCTGAGGACTCAGCACAGTTGGCATCGAAACCTAAGTTTCTCTGATTCTGGGGTCCCAGTTGCTCCCATACGACTGCTGCCCCCCAGACCAGGGTAAAGACAGAAACAAGCAGAACAAAAACAAATCTCTTAGTACCACTGAGGCATTTTCTTCAATGTCTGTTTGCTTAAATATGTCATAAAATCATTTTACTTATTTTGACTCAGAATAGAACCTCACAATATAGTATGTGTCCATAGTACAAAGTGCAAAATGTACAAAATGAGTTAATATATATATATATGTCTGCTTCCCAGCTCTCACGAGCAGCTACCCACAGGGCCTGGACCTCGACGGGAGAGTGGGCCCACGGCAGTGGTCTGTGGTGTCGGGAAATACCGCTCGGCAGGACAAGGACAGACCGTGCCACCACGCACAGCACCGTGGATGGACCTGATTCTCTCTCGATCGTTACCCACAGGACGCAGGTCTTCCAGGGCCATCGCTGGCTGAGAGTCTGTGGCAGGATTCTCGTGGGGTCGTAGGATGAATGCGTGTCTAAGGACTTAGCAGGTCCTTTTCCTCAGCCCACAGCCTGAAGCAAAGAGCTGGGAGCCCTGTCCGCAGCCACGCCCGCTGCTGGGACAGGGCTCTGCGGCCGGCTGCCTGGGACAGGGCTCTGCGGCCGGCTGCCGGGACAGGGCTCTGCGGCCGGCTGCCTGGGACAGGGCTCTGCGGCCGGCTGCCGGGACAGGGCTCTGCGGCCGGCTGCCGGGACAGGGCTCTGCGGCCGGCTGCCCGTTGGCGGTGCGCAGACCGAGACCCAGCAGCTCCCTCCGGGGCCAGTTCCGTCTGCTCCCCAGCCGTCCCTCCCACACTGTGCTTCAGGGTCCCACATGTCCCTAGTATCATTGAAGATGGATTTTTAATTCCTCACCTTCATTCGTCTTGTTTTTGAGTGATGTTCAAAAGGCCAAGGAATGCCCAGCCGGTGTGGCTCAGTGGACTGAGCGTCGTCCCAGGGACTGAGAGGTCCCGGTTAGATTCCCGGTCAGGGCACAGGCCCGGGTTGCAGGCTCGATCCCCAGGAGGGGGCGTGCAGGAGGCGGCCGATCGATGTTTCTCTCTCATCGATGTTTCTATCTCTCCCTTCCTCTCTCTAAAAAATAAATAAAAACATATTTTTAAAAAAACACAAAAACTAAAGGCCAAGGTGGCAGCAACTGTTTTATTCAGCGCTTTCCTGAGGGAGCGGGGCCGTGTTTCTAAGGCACGTCCGTGTACCACCTGCCTGTCCTGAGGGCCCCGGTGTGGTCAGAGTGTCCTCTCCAAGGCTCCAAGCCACCAGCGTCACTGACGCGGGGATGACAGCACCGTGACCAGAGCCAGGCTCCTGGGCTTCCGAAGGTGTCTCTGTGACGTCTGCAGCACCATCCTGACCCCTGGAGAGAACGACCCCGGCTGCCCGAGCCCATGCTCTTCACACGTCGGAGAGGGTCCCCGTCATCATGAGGCTCTGATGAAGTAAGTGACAGGTGTCAGGAACAAAACCCACGGCACATCACAGTGAATCCTGACTCAGGCTGCGTCGCCACGGACGGAACGAACCGCGTCCGGAGAGGGGTGACCTCGGCCACAGGCCTGTCGGGGCAGCGCATCTCCACGGTGCCGGGTCCGAGCAGCTGTGGAGTTTGGTCTGCACGGTGCTGAGGGCTGGGGAGCCGACCCTGCCCAGCCCAGCCCAGACCCCTCTCACCAGCCAGGACATCTGGCTGAGGAACGCCCGTTCCCCTCTGGAAACTGTGGGTGGCAAGGGTCTCTAGCTTACAGCTCGCTGTGAGTTTTAAGTGAGATCTGACATATGAACTGTGTGTACCACACCCAGCCCGTGGACTCTGCCGGGTAAATGCTGTGTTATAGTATTGGGGGTCCCTCACCTCAGCACCACAGCCGTCTTCTTCCCAGGCAGGGGAGGCGGTCTGCGTGCCTAGCAGACGGAGCATCCCTGCCCTGGCAAGGGGCCCCTCCAGCCCCACGTCCCGGCCTCTGGGTACTCGCACAGCCTCTGCGTTTCCTCCTCGTCTGATCCACGCTGGGTGCCTTCAAGTCTGTGACCTGCTGAAACTGTGAGGCTGACGACCGGCATGCAGATCGTGGGGACGCTGTAACGGCACAGCCTGAGAAGGCAGCTGGCGTCCTTGGATGGCACTCCCACAGGACCGCCGGCCCCGCCTGGCTCCCCGAGCACCCGGGCCTCTCTGCGGCCTCAGCTCCCGTGGCACTGAGCACCCTGAGCAAGGGACAGCCGGATTCCTCAGAGGAAGCGCTTCGCATCTGCAAATCATCCTGGGACGCCAAAGGGACTGGCGTTTCTAAGCTATTTATTTTTTTCTGTTGAGGTTGCTTATCAACTTAAAATCTGAAACAGATCCACGGTGTCACTCATCACACCACAGACACAGCAGAATGTGAATTCCCCCATTCAGAACACACGTTAGATCAGTTATCCCGCTACGGCTGTGCGGAAGCCGACATATACCGTGAGGGACACAGAGGACGAGTCTGCAAGAGGACGCTGTGGGCTGGAGGCTGGATGACTCGACCCAGGTGCCACAGGGGAGAGGCTTTGCCTGCGACACCGCGTGACTGTCACCGCAGTCCGCCTGTGCGGAGCATAAAGAGGCTGATGCTTCCTTCTGGAGCTGGCGCCTCGGGAACGGACAGCGACCTGGGGGCTCAGTTAGAAAAGGGGCCGAGAACACTTGCAAAGGAACGAACGAGTGTCTTGCTGGTCTCAGTCGCCTCTTGCTGTGTTCAGCACCCTCCCGCCCTTCCCTGCAGCAGGAACGTGCTGCCATGAAAATCTGAGAAAGGATATCTAAAACATTTGGAAATGAAAAGCCTTATTATTGCCGGGCCATGTGGCTCAGTGGATGGAGCATCGTCCCATGGACTGAGAGGTCCTGGTTCAATTCCCCGTCAGGGCACATGCCCAGGTTTCGGGCTCCATTCCCAGTGGGGGGCGTGCAGGAGGCAGCCGATCAATGTGTCTCTCTCACATCAATGTTACTATCTCTCTATCCCTTCCCCTTTCTCTAAAAAAATCAATAAAAATATTTTAAAAAAAGAAAAGCCTTATTTTATTTTGTTCTGATTGTCATTTTCAAGTCACAATTAACCACATTTGAGGGTGTCGCCCTGAGTCTCGGTGGCCAGGCACACATCCCTTCAGCAAATTTCACGTTCAGGGATGTTTGTCATGACCACGAGAGCCCCCTCGCTCGTCCCTGGTTGGAGAACTCCGAGCTCTTCCCTTTCTGGATTTCAGATCCCAGGCTCAGTGGCCGAGCCTCTGAACAAAGCCGTCCTGCTCGCCTCTCTGGCCCGACCCGCAGATCAAGCCCAAAGGTTCCGGGTGATCACGTTTCTGGATCCAACTCTTGAATCTCCACCTGAGAAGACTTTCAGAGTCACCCACGAGGAACCAGCGTGTGTCCAGGCCGCTCCCTGTGAGTTGCCCAAATGACCTGTTTGCCCAAGAGCCCTGTCAAACTTGCTGTCATACACAGCCGAGAAGATCTAACCCTCACCCTAACCTTAACCCTAACCCTCATACACAGCCGCGAAGTTCTAACCCTCACCCTCACCCTAACCCTAATCCTCACCCTAACCCTCACCCTAACCCTAATCCTCACCCTAACCCTCACCCTAACCCTCACCCTCACCCTCATACACAGCCCCGAAGACGAGTGGGACAGATGAACCAGTGGGCTGGGGGGGGGCGTGGTGAGGGGGGACGAGAAGTGTGCACTCTGGCGCCCCTTCACGCCCACTCGGAAGGCGGGGAATGTCCACCAAGGTGCACTCGCTATAACCCCAGGGAACCCTGTTTGCCCAGACAGCAAAGGCTGCTCCAGGAGGGGATCGACGGGCCTTAGAGACTCCCCGTCCTCCCCGTGCACATCGCCCCCAAGGACATCGTGGGCTCCCCACAGAGAAGCAGGATGGCCGTCCTCCAGCACAGACACAGGTCCCTCCGACCACGTCAACAGGCTGGGAGCTGTTTCTGTCAATACGGTTTAACGGAGGGTCATTCAGTCCTGTACCACCTGTGCCCCCTCCCACCACGCTGGCAGAGGGGGTTTGCTCCAGGGGACCATCGGACCCCCCAACCTAGAAAACCATCGGACCCCCCAACCTAGAATACGCGCTCTCTGGCCCGTCTATAAAAAATTGCTGGTCAACGCTCAAGGCCGTGAACAGGCCGGCTTTCTGCTAAGGTTGGCGTTTATTTTTTTCTTAGGTGGTATTCTGTGTTATCAGTGATCTCTGTTATCCGTCATTCAGGATTACGATTTTTCTCTGAAATGGACTGGGACAGGCCATGATGGACCTTCCTAGTCAGTTTCTCCAGAATGGGAGCTATCCCTAATAGCAGGCAATTTTTCATAACACGTTTTACAGCTGGATTACGAAGTTATCCGTGAGACCATCATAACCCATGGTTGCACACGCCCTGTTATGCACTGAAATCAATTCCCCCCAGTCTTACAGAGCGCCAGGGGAAGTCAATGCCGTGGAGATTGCTGCTGCCTGGAGTTGCCTGGGAGGCTGGCTCTGCAGGAGAGGCGACCAGGAGAGCCACCGCCTGAGATGAGCACAGTCAGATGTGTGCTTGCTTGACATTAGCACGAAGTCACACGTCACCTCCATAAACACTGCAGTTCAGCAAAATGCTCTTGAAGGTTTGCAGGGGGTTCAAAGGTTACGCTCTGTCCACTCACCACATGCAACATCAGACCGAGAGGAATCCTTTCACCGACTCAGGGTGCCACCCAGAGGGAAGCCGTGCTCGCTGAGGTCTCCTCGCCACCTCTCACCGCCCTTCTCCCACAGGGAGGGGTGACACCCGTCTGCTTCAGGTCCCCCACTGTGGGCACGGGAGACGCCCCCTGCCCTGAGCCTCCGAGATCAACCGTGTCTTTTGCCTCCATGCCCTCCCCCAGCATCACTTGCTTCTTCCCCAAATACCAAGATCCTACGAGCAAGACTAGGGCATCGATGGGGTCAGAGGCGCAGTCTCAGTCTGTTCTCAGTATCGTAGTCTCTCTGGTGACCAGGAGGTGAAGCCCGTTCTCCGTGCCCCCAGGACGAAGCACGGGGCTCGGGGCCACATCATGCATCTCGTGTCCTGGGCTCGCCCCTCTCTCCACACGCTCCCCAGACGCACCACCCAGACAGCCGTGGGACAGTTAGTGCTCTGAGAGGTCGGGGGCTGGACAGGTGCCACGTCCTTAACGACAGCCGTTGTCCAGGATGATGGCTTTTCACGAGAACTGTCCCCATGTCCTCTCCGACGGCTTCACTTAGCATTTCCCCTACCGGTCTCTCTCCAGGAGTCTCCCATGTATCCCTGAGGCTTCCAGTCCCTCCCCTTGGCTCCAGGCTCCGTAAAGGGCACACTTCCCTTTGGCTTACCCGTACGTGACATATTTCTTCACACAGGCCAGCTTGCTGCAGAGGGCCGACGGCTATGAGTTACTGGGGATATTGGATTCACTCTATTAAAGGGAATTAAAGTTGATGAACGGGCCATAAAAGCTGCTACACTTGTTACTTGGGATGACAACCTTAAGACAATGTTTCTTGCCACTCGGAGCAGGGGATTTTTAGCAGAGGCTGTAGCTGTGGAGAGTAGGCTGTTTCCCCCACACTGTGAGATCTATTGCTCTGCTGAAGCTCAAGTTGTAAAGACGGAGAAATAAGCATATGCATGAACAAAACATGTTGACAAATCCTTAGAACGCGTGCTCGGAGGCTCTTCTCCCTTCAACAGGGTGGTTCTCCAGCGCGGACGCGTGTGAGCGCCCCAAGGAGGCTGGGGGTCCTGAGACGGGCTGCGCCCTGGATCGTGCGGCCGCTCTCTGGGGGGATTTACAGGCCGGTGTTGTCTGAACTCCGCCCAGACCCTCCAGGGGCTTGCTGTCACAATTCCCCAAACGCCTGCGCGGTAGACGCAGCCTAAACGAAAGGAATCGGAAAGCGTCTGCTTTGTGAAACAGGCAATGCGATTTGAGGTGGGGTATGTCTATTTCACATGAGCCGATGTCCAATGACATACTACTCACCGCCTTGCAAGACCTACTCGACGAAGGCAAAATTATCTTTTGGCAGCTTCAACCCGAAGTAAGTTTATCTGGTAAGAATTTAATGGTGTTTATATATTCAGAAGCTCAACCCATTTTGAACATTGAAGTGGAGATGCACACACACACACACACACACACACACACATATGTATATATATAATCTCTCCTCCCTCCCCCCCTCTCTCCCCCACCCTTTCCTTCTCTACTTCTCTCCCTCACACCCTCACAGCAGCCCGAGCACGAGTGCAGACACCCCTCCCAACCCCCGTGCCTGTCCTGTGCAGGGGGGCGCTCCCTTCCCTGTGCTGAAGGCTGTTACGTCACGGGCACAGTGTATCCACCTGACAGTCTGCTCCTCTCAGGGCCTCAGCCCCTAACGACTGTGTCTGGGTGAGTCATGTCCCCTCTCTCCCCTTCCTGCTGGCTCTGGGGCTCCTCAGCTCTGAAACACCTCGGAGATAGTGTGACTCACTCTGTGTACGGTTGGTGTTTATGATCACATGGTCCAAAAAATCAGAGCCTATATTCATTTAAACTACCGTGGTTGAATTAGCTGATTTTCAGCGGAACCATTTGGTGTAGATTAAAACATAAAAATAACCTATGCTGCTCAAACGTTTAGTCAGTTTAAGAGTTTTGAAAGGGTTAATTAGGGAAAAAGCGACATGATTATCTTGTCCCACGGGGGGGCGGGTGCTGAGGGCCACCTCAGCTGGCTTCGCCCGTTTCCGAAGTGGTTTATTATGGACCTCCCAGAGCTGGGGATGACGCACTGTCTCTCTGGGGCGGAGACAGGCTTGTAGTGCTGGAAGTTAGGGAGCCCTTTAACACGTCCGCAGGCTCAGGACGGGTTCTGGACTTCGCCGGGCACTGCCAGTCGTGCTGGCTGGGTGAGCAGACGGCGCTCAGACGCTGCCACCCGCCCGGAGAGGCAGCCCAGCCCAACGGGAACAGGGAGTAATGAGGGATGACAGGGCGGCCGGCCAAGCAGACAACTCTCGGGAGGCCGTGAATTTGAAAAGGAGGCCACCAGGCTCATTTAATGCTCACTGAACGTTTCTGGACAGAGATGTCTGAACGGGGACTTTAAGAATTAGGCGTAAGCTCACCCACGGAAAGCGTGTGCTTGGCGAGCAGGGACCTGCAGAAGCTAAATGAGCCAGTCCACGCACCCACCCACGGCAGCTGCTCCACGCAGACAACACGACCGAATGGGTGTGTGTGTGTGTGTGTGTGTGTGTAGTGAAATAGGCAAATCTGATTAGCATGTAGAAATACAATTTTGATAGTAAAGAATGGATTGCAGAGACTTTCTACCAAAATAAAATAACAGAGAGGAGTTAACCTCTCTCCTGAAGCAAGCACAAACCTGGACAAACTCTGTTAAACAATGGTTTCGGGGCCCTGCACCTGAGGGGACAAAGGACAGTGACCCTCAGAGATGTGCCCCAGGTGGGGGCTGGCAAGTGGCCCAGCTTTCCCCCTCCCCCCGCCGGGAGATAGGCTGGGGCGGGACGGGCCCAGGGCCACAGGGATCTTAGCCCCTCCGCAGTCACTGCGCCCGCCAGACCCTTGCCACCCTCAGAAAGTAGCTCTGCAATGACCAGCCCGCTTCCCACCACGCCCGCCTCCCTGCTCCCTTCTGCCCACACACGTCTTCCGTTCTGTCCGGCTCCTGCCGCTCCCTCCACACTGCTGGATGGGATGCTGCCCAGTCCAGGTCAGGGTTGGCTCAAATCAGTTCTCGGAAGGTTTACTATGCCTCAGTTTTCCTTTTAAAAGTACAGACTTTTCATTAAAAAAATTTTTTTTCTGAGGTTTCAGATCCCAAATATGTCCCAAAGGGGTCATCTGCTTCCCTCCTGTGCATCTGTGTGGTCCTGGGAATGCTGGGTCCCCTAGCTGATCACCTTTCCACACCTGCACCCCAGCTCCGATCAGTTCTCTACCCCAGCCAGGGAAATATTTTTAAATGCAAATTAAATCCGTTTTCTCCGCTGCCGAAAGCTCATCCGAGGTGGTCACGGGGATGGAAAGCTCTTCTGTGTACCCCTGTAAGATGTTAAACGTGCAGGACACAAAGACGGCTGAGGAATGTCAGAGCCAACAGAAAGGACAGAGACTGGGAGGGATGACCACGATTAGGGGTGTCCTCAGAGACGCACACCGCACGGGCGCCTGGCGGGGTAAGGGCAGGGCTGCTGCAGATGAACTGGGCAAGGCCTGTGCCTGAGGCGGCAGGGTGGGGGGACCGATACAGGACTGGGGAAGCGGGGGGCACCAGCTCCTCTGATGGGCGGTGCCAGGGTGACCAGGTGGGCATTGGTTGGAAGTCTGTAGAGGGAGCGGTTATACACTCAGACGTACTCCACCGTGATAAGCGTGAGCACAGCTACCCCACCTGCCCTAGAGAATGCAAGTGAACCTGAAATGAACCTGACTCACTGAAGAGACGGAAGCAGAGCAGCTTGGGGTGCAGACACCAGTGGGAGCTGAAGGCCCACGTGAGGCGCTGCAGCGGAAGAGGGGGTTCAGCGAGACCGCGCGTGCTCGGCTGTCTGCACACCACGTGCTCTGAGGCTCGGGGAGCTGGGGATACACACTGAGCGAGCAGGGGGAGACGGAATACATAAATGAAATATTTAACGGCGGGAGTTTAAATATTTATAACTTTATGGTTTTGCGACTTCACAATTTTTCCAAATATTTTCCTAGAAAGAAAAATAAATCTAAACAATTAAATGTTCATTGCAGGAAAACCTCAACCCAGAAACAGTGTAACAAGCGTGTGATCAAAGAATCGATCCCAGCTTCCCCCTCCCTGGTACGGAAACGCTGTCCCATTGTCAGGTCGCCGGCCACCTGTCCTTGGGCCTCCCTGCAGTGCATTCAGAGAGAGACCTGTGGTTCCTTCACTCCCTCAGCCCCACTGAGTGAGACCAGGCGTCCGAGCTGCTCCTAGAGCAACAGGAATCGATGATAATGCTAACAGAAGTGTAGCCATTTTGTTCAGACGCTTCCGAGGCCCAGGAAGTCATAATTCACATTATATTCACTGGTTCAAATACACGCCCGTCTTCGCGCCAGCTTCCCCGGCATCTTTGCTGCAGCATTGACTACGGAAGCAGTGCTCCCAGGATGTCTGGGCACCTCGCAAATTACTAAAGGCCAAGAGCCTTTGGGGGTTTCCATTTATCCACGCTGGACTTATTTCTATATAGTCTGAGTGTAAATCAGGGCCGGCAGACAAGATACGCACGGCACAGCTCAGCAACGTCAGCTCCGTCTCGATGGGGGTGCAGAGCTCTGCACCCAACATGGCAACCCGAACGGAACAGCGTGTGACAAGGGGGTGCATCGTGATCAATCAGGTTTGTTCCAAACATGGGTTATAGATTTAACATTAAAAAAAATCAATTAATAGTGTCAACATTAGTGGAGTATAGGGCCTCACATGCATTTGGTCATCTCGATAAATGGAAATATACCATTTTATAAATTATAACCATTATTTGAGTTTAAAGAGACACAAGCAAATTAGCAAACCTTAGTAAGCCAGATTGAAAACTAAAGTACATATTTGACCCGATCAAAGTTATCAACAGCAACAACAAACTGCCTTTGCGGCTGAGGAAGCGGGAGAGGGGGCCACGGACCACCCCACACAGGAGAGGGGGCCACGGACCACCCCACACAGGAGAGGGGGCCACGGACCAGGCCATGCAGGAGCAGGCTGAGAGACGCGCCGGCGCTGTGGGGGCGAACAGAACCGTGTCGGTGTGTGCAGGCCAGAACACAAACACTGCCTCTTCTGCAGGTGATTCGGTTTCATCGTAGAACATTCGAAAGTCTCTAAACAAAATGTCTGAAAGAGCAGAAGTATATACTAAGAGAACAGTATCAAAGTGATATCCCCAAATCCTTTGCATTCTTACGTATCAGGGAAAAAAAGTTTGAAAGGAATGCAATTTAAATAATATCAGAATTATAAACTATCTAGGTATAAATCTAAAAAGAATATTTGGAGACTTCTATGGAGACCTCAGTGGATCATAGTAAATGCTGTCACGGAGAGGTCTACAGAGCCACGTGACGGGCGTGATGTGGGTGGAGTGGGAAGTCAAGTCCGTGCTTTGGAAGGCGGTATTTTAAAGACTCTGCTTTTCGCCCGGCCAGTGTGGCTCAGTGGCTGAGCGTCGACCCTGCACCAAGAGGTCGCCGGTTCGATTCCCGGTCAGGGCACATGCCCAGGTTGTGGGCCCGATCCCCAGTGGGGGGCATGCAGGAGGCGGCCAGTCGATGTTCTCTCTCATCGATGTTTCTATTTCTCTCTCCCTCTCCCTTCTTCTCTCTCTAAAAATCAATAAAGAAAAAACAATGTACTTTTTTTGTGATTGTATTTATAGGATCAATGTCATCTTCATCAAAACCTCAAGAGGTGTTTTTGTTTTTTTATTAGGGATCTATTTTAGGGGACGAGGGGTATGACCAAATGCTTCCAAAATTTCTCTGTGTTTCTAAAATACCAAGACAGTTGAAAAAAGATTCAAGGTGGAGAGATTGGCCCCACGTAACACGCAGGTTTATTTTGAGGAAATAATAATAAAACAGTGTGGTTCTGAAACAGGCTCAAAGCACTCGGGAAGAATCAGAACCCAGGAGCCCACATATGACCCGCAGCACGACACATCACGGGGACGTACAGGAGCGGTGGTGAGACCGCCGTGCACCCCTCGGGCAGGAAGGAAGTCGGCCCACTTCCTCGTCCCGTGTGACTATTCAGTTCTCGGTGGATTGAAGACCTACATTTTAAAGTCAATATTTAGGAATTATACAGAAAAATATTGGAAAATGTCATGAAGACTTTGGGGAATGCTTTCTTAGGACACTGAAAGGAAACATTGCCAAGGTAAAGGTTGATGTGTGTGCCGATGATAAAAACAAGAAGTTGTCTGTATCAAAATGCAATATTAAGATTGTGAAAAGATGTCATCTATTTATCTAGAGTATATAAGTAAGCATATGAGTTAAAAAATGTCAAAATGCCCGTAGGAACGTAGCTACTGCACGAGAGAAAATGCAGGTGGCCAAAAATACAGAAAGCAGGCCCAACATTGATGACAAACAGGAAAACCCAAACGAGAACTGGCATGAAACACCATTAAAACCCTGACTGCTGAGAGCACACGGCGCAGCGTGGCTGTCCTGAGTGGCTGGTGAGCGCGTCGACTGCAGAACGCCGTTTTGACAGAAACCGGCACCTGCGTGTTCTTGAATGAAGGAATGTGTCTCCCAGGAGATTTCTCGGAGAAGCCCTTGCAGGTGTGAACGAGAAGGCCTGCACGAGGACGTGAGGACTGGCACTGCCTGCAGCAACGGAAACACCCACCAGCAGTGGGTTCCATCGACACGTTCGAGCATCTCCACAGCGCAGTGCTACAAAGCAGTACGAAGACACACAGATTTGTGTCATAGAGATAGACACTCGAAACCCTCAGGATCCTATCAAGCAATGTTACCCCAATACATTTAATTTTAAAAAAGGTTGGTGATGTCGCCGTAAGCATCAACGTAGATAAATGTTAGATTTCTGAGCAAAATAAACAAGTCGCAGAAGAACACTTGTGATGTGAACACATTTACATTGACTTCCAAGCCACCCCTGGTAGCAGGCACACGGTGTCCACATTCCCGGTCTTTAAAATAAACACATGTCATTTCTATGCTTTTGGTTTCCTGTTGTACTTCTGATGAATACGATATTCATCAGGCAAAGCAGTAGAGAGTAATATTTTTTAATAATAATTTTTCTTTATTGATTTTAGAGAGAGAGGAAGGGAGAGGGAGAGATAGAAACATCGATGAGAGAGAACATCGATGAGAGAGAACATCGATGGGCCGCCTCCTGCATGCCCCCCACTGGGGATCGGGCCCACAACCTGGGCATGTGCCCTGACCGGGAATCGAACTGGTGACCTCTTGGTGCATGGGTCGACGCTCAACCACTGAGCCACACCGACCAGGCAGTAGAGAGTAATGTTGCATGAGTGATAGATTAAGGCCTAAACAGTGTAATATGCTGAGGAAACCAAGCACTGGATAATCAGGATAATTAGGGAGCGATTTGAAAAGTGAGGACAGGTGTTGGGAGTTGATTTTCGAAAGGTCAATTGTAAACAGTGTGGAGGGATTTACTTGTTATCCCGGAAAACTGGAATCATGCTGTGGTCAATTAGGAACTATCAAAAGTGTTTTTGAGAAGGAGATGACATGAGAATATATTCTCATCACAAATCTGTAGTGTGCACACACATCAAACATGCACACACATGCACGCAGACACTCAAATGCATAACCCCTGAAACTGTAGGAAGGAAGGTAAAAAGTCCTTGGTGACGCTGGGTGGGACTCCGTGGATTCTAAGTTGCCTGGCTACCAGGGTAGTGAAAATACGTGATTCTGCAGGTGAGCACGTTCGTTATTGAAAGCGCTGCCTTGGATGAACCTGCAGAACGTCAGCTGCTACCTTTCAGGCTGCTGGAAATACAGAGGGGATGAGAGACAGTGAGGGAGAACGATGGGGACGGTGGGTCCTCTTCACGGGGCAAAGGCAGAGCCCTCAGAGGAGGAGATCTCGAGGGACCACGCAGAACCCCAGGAGAAACCCATTCACAGGAGAGAAGAGCCCACAAGGGGGCAGAGAAAGAGGGTGAGAAGTGGTAGGAAAATTACTCAAGCAGATGAATGACCAGAACTCAAGGAAGGAGAGAAGACAGGGAGAAAATCCCCAAGGCCTACGTGGGTTCTCTGGGAGTGGTGTCTTCTTAGCTCCAGTGATGAATCGGAGCAGAAAGAGATCTCTCTCCAACCACGAGACGAGCCCTAACACTGCCCCCAGCTCTCCAGCTCCTTGAATCCATGCTCTTGGTCCCCGCTTTGTGAGCGTGGCCAAAACCTGTGACTTGCTTCTGAGCATGACAAAGGCAGATGGGACCAGTCATGGGACTAGCTTACAGGAGATCGTCACCTGTCTTGCTAGCAGACCGTCTCTCCCTTGCTCGTTTGATGAAGGAAGCGGCTCTGGGGCACGCTTCCTGGTGGAGGGGCCCATTAACAGGGAACAGAGGGTGCCCAGCCAACTGCCAGCCGGACACGCAGAACCTCGGGCTCCCACCTGACAAGGACCTCGGCGGTCAGCACCGCCCGGCTCAGAAGGAAGTCTCTCATCCCGTGAACTTGGGAGGAGACCACAGCCCCGACCAGCGTGGCGCTTGTCATCCTTCTGGTATAAAACGACATATTATTACGTTGCAGAGTTTCTGGGTGTCAGCTGGATCCTTTCCCGTCACCTTCATCTTGAATTGCCAGCATTCAGAACTGTGAGAAAATAAATTTCTGTGATTGAAACCCACACGTCTGCTGATCGACCGAGAGGCACAGAGAGAGACTTCAGTTCCTCTGGACGCTAAGTCTGCCGACTCAATTATTTTCTGGAAATCATATAAGGTAGGCACTCACAGGAGAGTGTATTTTCAGAAGTTGTTTTTGTGTTTTGCTCCTCGCTGCACAAATAATCCTCATTGACACCTGGCCGAGATGGGTTAGTCAGGGGCTGATTTGTGTGGAAACGATTTGACGTGCAGGCAATTGGTACGTATTGTGGTATCATTCTGCTTGTTTCCTCTTGTGAAACAAAGGTTCCAGCCTGTTAACAGACGAACAACAGATGTGACTGTCAGAGAGCTCTCCTCAGGCCGAAGGAGCCCCCCCCCGCCTCCCCGCAATGACGACCAGCAAAGGCGACAAGCTCGTTTCGGAACCACGGGGTCTAGGTGACCGGTAACGAGTTTGAATTTCATGACTGTGTTCCTGAACAAGATGTTGCCTCCGCTGGAGGTAATTCTGTTTCAATCTACACGTTTAATGTAGATTACAATGGAAACTTTTCTCTCCCACGAGTTGTTTGCGCCATTTTGATGACTGTTCTTTATTCATTACATTGAATCTGACCTGATAATCCCATTAATGCTAATGGGAACTGCCACATTAAAACCCGTGGAAGAAAATTAATATGCCCCGCAGTCCTGAGACACGACTTTGATGCATTTTATAGTATGAATCTCATCCGCAGGCGAATGCGTATTGTTATAAATAGACAGAGTGGGCTGGGGGCTGCAGCAACAGGCAGCGGGGGGCAGCTTTAGGTGGTTAATTTAGGAACTGGACGAGACCCGGTCCGGAACATTCAGGAAGGAAGCTCACCTAAGGTTCAGGAGAGATTCGGTGCGTTTGGAAGGTGCCAGGCCTCCTGCCCTTCATTTGGGCACAGTCCGCTCCTACCCCGGAACCCTCCTCCAGGTGCCCTCAAAGAGCCAGTGCTCCGGGTCACACCTGGGGGCATCTCCCGTGCACCGGGCACCTCCGCAGCTCGGAGGGAGCCCGCCAGGGTCTTGGTGCTTCACCAGTGTCACAGGGGACTGAACCCAGCGCTCACCCGACAGGCAGGCTCCTTGTGCTGCTGTGGTGCCTTGCACCAGGAGCACCCACAGAGGCACCCACAGAGAGGCACCCCCACAGAGGCACCCACAGAGAGGCACCCACAGAGAGGCACCCACAGAGGCACCCACAGAGGTGCTCAGGACAGCCACAGGGCCGTGCGCCCCTCTGCAGGCTCCTTAGCGAGGTGGCCGCGGGGCTGTGGCCGGAGCTCGGGCATGGGCGCTGCTGGCCCACACGCTCCGCCCCCCTTGCGCCTGGCTGGCAGCCTGCTCTGGAGAACACCACTGGGTCCTGCCCTTCCTTTCTGAAATTTCCTTTACTTTTTTTTTTCTTCTCTTTTCATTTGTTTCCCTTGTTCTCTTTTCATTTTGTTTCCCTGTGTTTGCTGGAGAGATGAGATAAAGATCAGGCCAGGAGAGCAAGGACGGGGTCCCGGATGAAGCCCACCCCGCTCTGTGCACCTGGGGGCAGCGCCGGGGGCTCCTGCCCGGCCTCATCTAACAGAGAGGAGATGCTCTCCCCATTCCGAAGACCAGGGAGGTTCAGTCTGCCCATTTGTCTCCTGCCTGACGTGAGCTGGTGGGCTGAAACAGGTTACATTTGTCACAGCGACAGCGGCAGCCCCCAGGGGCACCCCTCCCCCACCAGCCTGGCCTTCCCCTGTGCTGGCACCTCTGGGGTCTCTTACCAGCCGTCTTGGATTAGGACCCCACCCTATGACCTCATTTAATCTTAGTCACCCCTTTAAAGGCTGTGTCTCCAAATACAGTCACATGGGGGCTAGGGGTGGAGCACATGAGTTTAGGGCCACAGTCCCCCCCCCCATTAACAACGAGCATCTCATTTTGGTTTTTGTCCCGAACACAAACTGAGTAGGACTCAGCCTGCTAAGTTACAGAGCAACGCGACCTCCATAAGCCCCTTGGCCTTTGAGATTAGCGAGTAACCCTGACCTTAGTCCTTCTGCTCCGAGTTCAGTGGGACTGGGGTTATTTGAGAGCTTGTAAGCATCCCTGGGCAGGGGGACAGGAATGGAATTAATTTTAGAGGAAGGACAAGGGCCCCTCGGTCCTGAGCATGAGATGGGGAGTGGGGCTCAGGGAAGTGGGCAGACACGTCTATGACTGAGCCAGGGAGCCTCCCGCGCCCCGCGGTGCCCCGCGAGGGGACTGGACACGCAGCAGCCGTGTGCTCGGGACTGTGTGTCCATCTAGCAGACTCACGATCCAACCACGGGGTCAGTCAGTGCGTCTGCTATTCCGTGAACTTGTCACAGGCTACAGATGGAGCCTCCGTCTCCTTAGCTGAGGGGTGAAGGGTGGTGACTGCAGAGGGATGTCTCCAGCCCAGGGTCACTTTGGACCTCATCCATTTGGGCGCATGGTGGCTCAGGGAAAGGAGGACTCAGAAGGGCTTGGTCAGCATCTCCAACAAAGGCAGAAAGGGATGCAGAGGGGGCCAGGCTGAGGGCACCTGCCCTGACGGTCTCTGTGCCCGATGTCCAGAGCTCAGAGCCAAGAGGGTTTGCAGAGAACAGCGCACCAGACGCGGGCTCGGACAAACAGCCCCAGAGCGCAGGAGGGAGAGGTGCTCGTGCCCCCAGACCACAGCATCCACAGGCCCCCTCTGCAGAAAAGCCGCGGAGACGGAGAAGGTACCAGGGCAGCCGCCCCAGGGAGGTGGCAGGGCTACAGTTTGGCACCGGGGATGCGCGTGAGGGGGATGTCTCTCTCCCTCCAAATGCATGTTTATTTCACGTCCCGGACAAGCCTGCCAGCTGCTTTCTAATTGCATAAGTTTGGAGAAAATAATTCATTTGTGCAAATGGGCGTTCTTGTTCCCTCAACAGAATTTTTTTAAAAAGAAAGAAAGAAAAAACCCTGAACCCTTCCATGCTGAATTGCAGGCCTGCCCGAGGTCACTGGAGAAGAGAATCGGGAAGCCATCCAGGGGCACAGAAAGCCCCTGGCAGCACGCTGGGGCCAGATGGGCCAGGCCGGACGGGAGCGGGCGCCCAGAGTCACATGAAAGGCTCAGGGAGAGAGATGAGGAGTCGGGAAGATGACCGAGAATTAGTGAGACAGATGGAGGGCTGGGCAGAGAAAGGCATTCCAGAGAACACCAGCCTCCCCCCCCAGAGGGATGGAGGAGGAGGTGCCATAGACGAGATTTATTCATCTCTTCCACATTTTCCCGCAGCAAGCACTTTCTTGAGCTTAATGAGACTTTTCAAAATCTTACTAAAACCAGTTTCTTGGCACGTCAGCCCTGCAGGCTGAGGCCTCCTCGGAGAGGGCCATGCCGGGTCCATTGGCAAGTCTGCCCGGCTGGGGCCTGAGCCTGAAATGGGCCCTCCTCAGTGCTTCCCCAAAGCCACGTGCTCCAGATCCCTGGCAGCGCCCAAGCCCTCTGCCCACCCAGGGGACACCTTCAGCCCACGCATCGCTGAGTCGCTGGGTCTCTCTTTGCATCTTGGAACTCTCCTGGAGCCCGCCTGAGCAGTGGGAAGAACCCACCCAGGGCAGCAGCTAAGATTCAGATGACCCCTCCTCCCCGCCCCACCCCTCCGATCTGCAGTGACCAGCTGCCAGGACAGCACTGCAGGCCAGACAGGGCCCCTGCTTCTGTCCAGGTCTCCTCGGGTCTCCCGGACCTGGATAGGACCTCCAGACAGCACCTGGCTCAGGAGGGCGGGCAGAAGCAGGAGTGTGGAGCCGGCATGAAGCCCCTCCCTGCCCCTCCCCATCCCTCCCTGCCCCTCCCCGTCCCTCTCTGTTCCTTCCTGCCCCTCCCCGTTCCTTCCTGCCCCTCCCTGCCCCTCCCTGCCCCTCTCTGCCCCTCCCTGCCCCTCCCTGCCCCTCTCTGTTCTGCCCTGCCCCTCCCTGCCCCTCCCTGCCCCTCCCTGCCCCTCCCTGCCCCTCCCTGCCCCTCCCTGTCCCTCTCTGCTCCTCTCTGCCCCTCCCTGTCCCTCTCTGCCCCTCCCTTCCCCTCCCTGCCCCTCTCTGCCCCTCTCTGCCCCCCCTGCCACACTCCCCTTGGAAAGGCCCCTCCTCCGCTGTGCATGTCCCGCAGGCCGGGTCCCTAACCCTGGCCTCCAGCATCTCCGATCTCCAACGTGATTACGGAGTTTCATAAAACCTGTGATTGAGCTCAGTGTTCTGCTGAAAACATGAAAATGAATGCAATCAATACACAGCCATTCCTGGGAGGCGGAGAGCAAAGTCCTCTGTTTCCAAAAGCCGCAGCGCCCACAGTTAACACGCGCTCCGCAGAAGCCTGTCTGAGTTAACATGTTCATAACGTCACAGGATCTGGTGTTCATGTTTTTTGACGGATATGAACAGACCTGAACCTGTGTTAAGGTCGGACAGACCTGTCTGCAAACCCGCCTCCCCGCCGCGGACCGGGGTGCTGAGCCCGTCTTCTGCCCAGGGAAGGGAATGATGGGAACTGCTCCTGGGAAAGGCGGTGACCCAAGTCCGAGGCTGTGTCCCCGCGGGCTGCCGGTTCCGCTGCAGGTGGGCAACGATCAGACTAAACCCTCCGCCTCCCTGGGGGACCCGGAGGAAGGAGCCCTCGAGTGCACTCACCGTCCGGTCTCTTTTTAGGATCTCCTATAATTAAAGAAGACCAGACCAACGAATTATTTCTTCTGAGAGGATGAGTGTAGTCAGATTTCCAAGGCAGCAAATGGGCACCGTAGCACAGCAGAGGAATTCAATTATTTAAAGAAATGTCTTCTTTCCTGGCTCCTAGCTAATGAAAGAAGATTTACTAGAATAAAGCATACACGTAGAGAGAATTCAAGCAAAGAAAGTAATTTGCAAAATAAAAGGAGCCCAAGAAATGTCACTGGCATCTTTTTTCTGGTGCAGTATTTCATGATGTACACGAGTTTCGTTCACGAGTTTCTCAGACCGGCCAGGTTGGCCCCTGAGGGACGGGGCTCGGCGGCTGCGGTCCCCAACTGAAGCGGCGGGGCGGGGGGTGCCAGGGGGAAGCAGGTGCGTGCGGTGGAGGGTCCCGCAGCCCACTTCTCCGCGTGGAGGACCTGCTGTATGTTCCGGGCTACGTGGGCCCCAGTAGGAGAGGAAGAGGTCAGGAGAATCTGTGAAGGCCGACGGACGTGCACTCCACCTTCTGCCTCAGGACCAGCTCCCGGGACCTGCCAGGAGCGCGTGGTGCTGCTGGTGTCCGAGCCTCGGCTGTGTCCCGAGCATGCTTCCAGGGGTCTCATGTGCACTCCTGATGTAATCCTCGGGACAGCCTGTGTGTTGGAATTTTATCCCCGTGTTTATAGGGGCAGCTGAAGCTCAGAAAATTCAAGTCACTCGGGTTGAACTCAGAATTTCCGACTCAAAAACCCAGGTGTTTTGTTTTTTATGACTTCAGTCTTGCACCGACTTCAGGGCCCACACCTGTATCCTTCCCTCCACAACTGACTGCATTTCTCGACTTCTCTCCAGTATCTACATTTCTTCAAGACCGTGGCCATCCCCCCGCAAAGAGACCCGGTGACCCCAGGATCTCTGTGCCCGCCCCTCCCGGCCCTGCATTCCGCCAGCTTCCAGACACCAGCCACCAGCTGCCTCCTAGCAGCTCATCCAGGGACCCGTGCCCTGCGGTGACCACGTGCTCGTCAGCGTCCCGCCGTGAACGGGCAGCAGTGTCCATGTGGCTCCTGGACTGAATGACGCCCGTCGGACGACAGAGCGCTAACAGCAAGGAACACGGTCCAATGGGGCAGCGGGGCCAGTTCCGTGTCCCAGGCGTACTGCCCTCAGGTCTCCAAACGGGCCCCAGAGCCCCTGGGAGCAGTGAGGGGATGGTTGACGGGAAGTCTTCAGACCACCATCCACGAATGTGGACGCCCACACTCACCTGTGTGGTCGGAACACGTGGCCGGGAGTGTGAGATGTGGTTCTCTGGCAAGACCCTGGGCAAAGGAGTCCCTTGTCACCACTGCGGGCTCTGGCCACGTGTCGACAACAGTATCGAAACCTCTTCTCACCGAGGTTTGGAGGTGTGTGGTCTTGGGAAAGTTACGGGGATGTGGGGAGAAGTCCCATGTGTTCATGGTCTGATTGGAAAAATGAAGCAGCAATGTTTACATCATGGAACGGCTTCAAGGCCTCAATAAGATAATATAAACAGCTGCACATAGCTAACGAGTGACACACCAGCCCTCGGCAGACAGATGGTGGCGGGCTCCTCATCTGAACGCCGTCGCCAGCCCCGCTACCCAGCTCCGTGCACCCCGCTGTACCTGGGGGCCAGGTGCCTCTCACGCTAAGTGGTTTCAACCACACAGTGTGGTTAGCCCGCACTGGGTGATGCATAGACAGGTGTCAGCCAAGGCTCTGGTGTTGCCCGGCCGCTGTGGCTCAGGGGTTGAGCGTCGACCCTGCACCAAGAGGTCCCGGTTCGATTCCCGGTCAGGGCACATGCCCAGGTTGTGGGCCCCCTCCCCAGTGGGGGGCATGCAGGAGGTGGCCAATCGATGTTCTCTCTCATCGATGTTTCTATCTCTCTCTCCCTCTCCCTTCCTCTCTCTCTAAAGTCAATAAAGAAAAAATATTTTTTTAAAAAGTGCTGGTGTTCATCATATTACAATGTAAATGTATCTAAGTCAACACGCCGCACACATTAAGCTTACATTATATTTCAATAAAAATAAACAAATAAGTAACAGACATCACCATTGAAAAGGGAGAAAGGGTTCACCCATAGCTGGGTCACCCTGCTGTGCGCACGGCCCCCGCCTGTCCCTGATCCCAGTTACACAGCCGTGGCCCTCCCTGCTTCTTCGGGAACCACCTGTGCCCTGTAGGCAGCACCGCCCCTTCCCTGAACGTTTTCTCTGATTGTCTCCTCATTTGCCTGAGTTATTTGCTTGGGTAATAATCTCAGAAATGGCAGATGGAGTGATAGCGTTTGCTGCTCGTCCCTCGAGCTCACAGACCGATAACAACTTGAGTGACTGTGGAACTTTAGGGAACTTACAATCTGCTGTCCTCAGAAATACAAGCTGCCGGGCTTGAGCGCTGAGGACGGCCAGGCGGTGACGTTCCCCGCCAGTGCACATTTCCGTGTCACCATTTCTTCCCGTGGGCGCCGTCCACGTTCTGGACTCCGTTCAGGGGACACCACCCCAGGGCTTCCCCGCGCCTCCCAACTTCACCTGCGTGTGCGTGGGCTACGTGAGCACCGGCCTGGAGTCCGGTTTAAAACCGTGGAGTGCGGTTTTGAATCATGGTGCCACCGTTCCACTTAGTTACGTCACCTCTGTGATTGTTCAAGGCTTCTTCTTCAACGTCGGAACAGCAGGAAGTCTTTCTTGCTGTCCATTCCCACTGTGTCTTCCTCTGTTGCCGCCTGTTCTTGCTATCTCGGTGACACGCTCTCTGAATCTTTCTGAGGGTGTTTCGTGTCCTTGACGATTTCCTGGGTCACGACCTTTCTGCCTGACGCGCTTGCTGCTTCTTTTCAGTTGTTGAAACTTCTCCAGCAGGGAGGGTTCTGTTTCTAGGACCGGCTTGATCAGAGTCCCTTGCTGGTGGCCACTCTGGGTCCACCCTGCGACCCCTGGCATCAGAGCCCCACAGGGCACTCAGCCCCGCCCCGCCGAGTGGACCCAGGAGGCCGCACCCACGTCCCTGCTCAGGGTCGAATGCCATTCAGAGACCTGTGTTGGTCCCCGGCCACTGCTCTCTGAGCCCGATGTCTCCGTTATCCCGTCCAGTCTCCTTGGGAAAAGTGTCACTGGGTAAAGAGCATTTATCTATAGAACGTCATGGCTGGATATGCCGCGTCCAGCTAAATGGTGACGTGCAGCACATGAGCCCAGAATCTGAGGCCTGAGCCCAGGCACAGGACTCGGGAACCACACCTTCCTGCTGTGAGAGACACCCCACAACCCTCACCTGATACCTCGTCCAGCGTTCTGGTCCAGGGGTGTGTGTCTGAAGGAGGCAGGGAGAACACGGGGAGCCCCTGCCGGTGTCCCAGAGTGTTCACGGCTTTGTCGGAACCCCCGATCATCGAGTGTCTTCATCGCTGAGATTTCTCCCAGCACCCGACGCCGAGAAGCTCTGATCGGGGGGAACCAGATTTAATAATCAGCCTCATGTTCACTCCCCAACAGAATTTAAAACAACACGTTCATGCAACGCACAGCCTGGGAAGGTGCCCTTTGTGTCTGAGGGTGCTGTCGTGCCATCCGTGCCCACCAGTGACCGCGGTCCTTGCAGGGAGCGACTGGAACGGCAGGCGGAACGAGCCGCGGCATTGAAACGGGAGCCTCTCCGCTGCCTTTCACAAGGTCCGTATCGTTCCCTGGCTGGGTGACAACACGGTGCGTTTCAGGGGAAAGCAGTGTGTCGCTTTCATCAGCACCATTTCTGCTGGCAGAAACCGGCGATGCGAGTGAAAATGACAGCGCTCCTCAGCTCGCCACGGCCGAAGGACCTTCTCCTGGAGGGCTGGACGTGAAGTCCGGTGGAGACAGACCGAACGCAGAAGAAGCCAGAAGCCACCTGGTGTTCACGAGTCGGCTCCCAAGCAGCTGTGTCGTACTCAGGTCAGACCAGTGTCCACTTCTCAGGGCCGCCTGTCTTCCATCTCCGTGTGGCTCCTTGGTCTTCTTGGAGCTCACGAGACAGACCTGAGCTCTGGCCGAGCAAAGGGAGAGGCAGCACACCGGAGCTCACCTGCGCCAGGTGAGGGCACCAGAGGCTGGCAAGGGGGTCTTGTTAGGTTTCCACAGGAGCAACAGTGTGGGACACCCCAAACACTCTGTTCACACGCCTTGTCTGGTTTTGTGGTTAAGAAACCATTTTGTTTGAGCCCTGGCCGGTTTGGCTCAGCGGTTAGAGCATCGGCCTGCAGTCCAGAGAGACCCGGGTTCGGTTCCCGCTAAGGGCACGTACCTCGGTTGCAATTAGTCCCCAGCCCTGGTTGGTCGTGCGGGAGGCAGCCACTCGATGTGTCCCTTTCACATCGATGTTTCTCTCTCTCTTCCTCTCTCTCCCTCCCACTCTATCTGAACAAAAAAAAAAGAAAAAATGTCCTCGGGTGAGGATTAAAAAAAAAAAAATTAAAGAAACTATTGTTTGAGAAGTGGTTCAGGCTGAATGAAACATTCAGCAGAATGACCGGGGAGTTCCCATACACCTGTCCCACTCACCCCTTACACAGGTCCTAGAAATCCTTTGTGCTCTGCCTGTTCATTGACTCCCTTCCGCCCCATCCGTGGTAACCACTGATCCTTCCACAATCCTTCCACGGTCGCCACAGTCTTGCCTTCTTCAGCCTCACAGAGTTGGAAACATACAGTATGTGACCTTTTCAGGTTGACTTCTTTTACTTCATGATGTGCACCTAGGGGTCCTCCATGTCCTTCTGTGTTGACAGCCCCTGGTTTTATCAGTCAATAGCATTCCAACGTCTGGGTCTTTCACCGTTTACTTCTCTGCTCACCCACCAAAGAGCATCTGGGCCGTGTTTTTTTTTTTTTAATATTTTTCTTTATTGACTTTAGAGACAGAGGAAGGGAGAGGGAGAGAGAGACAAAAACATCGATGAGAGAGAACATCGATGGGCCGCCTCCCGCATGCCCCCCACTGGGGATCGGGCCCACAACCTGGGCATGTGCCCTGACCGGGAATCGAACCCGTGACCTCTTGGTGCAAGGTCGACGCTCAACCACTGAGCCACACCGGCCGGGCTTGGCCAGTTTTGTGACTAAAGCAGTTTGAATGAAGCCGCCGTGAACAGCCATGTGCATGTTTTTGAGTGGACATAAGTTTTCAGCTCCTTTGGGCAAAGAACAAGGAATGTGATTCCTGGATCTCATCATAAGAGTGGGTCTGGTTCCGTAAGAAACGGCCGAACTGTCCCCCGGGCACTCCGCCGGCAGTGGGTCTGGTTCCGTAAGAAACGGCTGAACTGTCCCCCGGGCACTCTGCCGGCAGTGGGTCTGGTTCCGTAAGAAACGGCTGAACTGTCCCCCGGGCAGTCCGCCAGCAATGGCTGAGGGTCCCTGCCGCTCCGTGTCCTCGCCCGCACTTGGCATTGTCAGCGTCCACAGTCCTTCAGATGGGTGTGTGGCGGTGTCTCAGGGTTGCTTCGGTTTGCATTTCCCTCAGGACATGTGACGGTGGGCATGTTTGCACAGGCTTATTGGCCCCTGTTGTGGTGAGGTGTCTGTTCTTTGAGGTTTCTCATTTGTTTATTGTTGAGTTTTTAAATACATGTTGGACACCAGTCCTTTATTAGATGTGTGTTTTGAGGATATTTCCTCCCAGCTTGTAGCTTGTCTTTTCATTTTCTTAACAGTGTCTTCCCCAGAGCAGAAGTTCTGAATATCAGTGAATTTTTTCTTTCACGGATCACGCTTTCCCTGTCGTGTCCAAGAAGTCATTGCCAAATCGAGTGCCTTCCATTCTTGTCTTCGGACGTCTTCTGGAAGTCTGATGGATTCAAATTTTGGATTTAGATGCGTGATCTCTGTTGGGGTAAATTTTGTGACAGATGTGAGGTCTCTGTCTAGCGTCAACGTCTCACATGGGGGTGTCCAGGTGTCCGGCACCGTGTGTTGGAAAAGACTCTCCTTTCTCCTTCGAATTGCCTCTTTTGGTATATGCCGGGGTCCAGCCTCGGCAGGTCCAGGGGTTCCCAAAGGTGTGGACGGAGTCGGCGAGAGAGAGAGAGAGAGAGAGAGAGAGAGAGAGAGAGAGAGCACGCAATGTGGGAGACAGAAAATCCTTGATCTTACTTCTGCTTGGTCTTAATGCTTCTGCTTCTCCTTCTGCACCAGACTAGCAGAGCCTTTTATTATGTACATCGATCCACACCTTACATTGTTTCCCCCAAACCTTTTAGGCAAAAAAGTACAGACATTCTTTTGGTTGTTTACCCAACTCTTAAGTATATTACATGTTAATTACTAACTATCTCCACCCTTCATCCAGACATCCTCTTAAAACTCCTGACCTTTCCTCCTATCTAAGATCCTTTTAAGCTTCCACATTTCTGTCCTAAATCTTATTTTCTTGCTTTTCTTCCTGTAATCTTTTCAACCATTTACATCATTAGTCATCTATATGTTACTTCTATAATAATTTCTAACAGACAGCTAACAGATAGAGAAAGCAAAGATTAGTCTCCTTCAGTTGCCATCCTGCATTTTTATTTTCCCATTTACTTTATATCTTCAGTCACTGTTCTTCGTGATTCCTGCCACGCAGAGAATCCACTTCTCCAGGGACAATGTCAAACCATGGAGCTCACCCGGGACTATGTCAAACCGTGGTGGTTGCTGTTCCAGTGACACCGCTCCCAACATCTCCCCCTTTTTTATTTTATTTAAGTGGCTGAATTCCTTGAGAGGACTGTGCCTGTCTTAGGTCAGGATGTTCTCACACGGAGCCGACCAACCTTCCCCGTCATGGGAGACTGAGGCAGCGTGGGCCCAGTTCCTGTCTTAGGTGGCGGTCGGCAATGCGTGTGGACTCCAGTTGCCCGTCATTGACTAACCAGTCCAGTTCACCAAGGTCTAGGCATGGTCAGCCATCTCTAGGATGGAATTACTTAGGAGTTAGAAGGACTAGAAAGAGACATAGAATTGAGAGAATGAGTAAGAAAAGCCCTATACTGATTAATGAGGGTAGCAAAGCTGACTGATTAACTTCTAAGGGAGTAATACATATCTATCCTATCTATATCCTAAGTGACACTTAAATGAAGTTCTAACCTTTAATGTTAGTATCTCACTTCTAATAACTATTAAGACCTCTTCTAAAGCATCTATTTTAGCCTCTAATTTCTTAAAACCTGTATTTGGACAGGTGGGCAGAAATGGAGTAAAAATTACATTTTTATCTTTGGAAGCCCTTGTCACACCAACAACAGATAATACTAAAATCTAACACTGACTTTTAGAATCTTTGGGAGTAACAATTGTAAGAACTCTTTTAGATATATGCATACATTTCTGGGATATGCCCTTTTTCAAATCGAAAACATATAGGAACTAAATCACTCCTACCCATATAGGCAAAATCAACGGTAGAGACATTTCTAATAAAATCAATTGAACCTCCCCCCAACAATAATGGTTGGTTAGTACATACAGGAATATTCTCATTTTCCCAAGCAACAGGTGGTAACAATGCAGGTTGTGGAACATAAGCCCAATGAGTATAAATTGGTGAGCCTGAAACACCAGACCCTTGTACCTAGAATGTAATTACAGCCAACATAGCCAAAAATAGGGATGATGGAGAAAGTTCTGTCCCGCTAACTCTCACAATGGTGGCTGCTTCCTCTGTGAGCCTCTTTAGCTGTCCTCAGGTGGGAACAGTCGCCTCACAAGTGGCTCTGGATCGTCCCACGTGCCTTCTTGGATAGGTAGGGTCTCCCCTTCTTCTGGCATGAATGAATAGCCATTCGTCTCAGGTATCGGTCCAGAGAGCTCTCATCAGGATCTGGACGCTCCGTGGTGCACTGGGGTCTGAGTGGTGGCGGGTGACTCATTGCACGGCCGAATTAGTCTGTCTGGAATCCAAATCGGACTTTCTGCGTCCTGTGGAAAAATACAAGCATACCCTCGCCCCTTGGTTAGCAATGTATCAGGCCCTTTCCATTGTCCTGATAATAAATCCTTCCATTTAACGTAAGTTGCTGGCTTTGCTGGAGTTGGTGTCCAATGTCTGGACATGGCAGAACTCTCATCTATGTTTAAATTTAAAATATTTATTACATAAAGAGCATGTTGCAGTATCTGATGAGGTGAACTGTATTTAAATTCTGCCTTTTGTAATTTGTTTATTTGAGTTTTCAAAGTCTGGTGAGCTCTTTCAATAATTGCCTGCCCCTGAGGATTATATGGAATACCTGTAGTATGAGTGATGTTAAATCTCTGTACAAATTCTGCAAATGCTTTAGAAGTATAGGCAGGGCCATTGTCTGTTTTTATATTTTTTGGCCAACCCATATAAGCAAAACATGCAAACAAATGTTGTGCCACATCTTTAAATGCCTCTCCTGTTCTTGCAGTGGCCATAATTACATGCGAATAGGTGTCCACACAAACATGCACAAAGCTTAATTTTCCAAATGAGGACATATGAGTTACATCCATTTGCCAAAGATCATTAGGTTGAAGACCTCTGGGATTTACTCCCATAGGGAGACTGTTACTATACTGAGGACAATGAGGACAAACTTTAACTATTTCTCGTGCTGCTTCTCTTGTTATTTTAAATTGCCATCTGAGAGCAGCAGCATTCTGATGATGCACAGCATGTGAATTTCTTGCTTGTTCCACAGCAGAAAGAACAGTTACAGTCATCACTTCTTTTGTAAGTGCATCAGCTAATGCATTACCTTCTGAGAGTGAACCAGGCAACCCTGAATGTGCTCGTATATGCCCAATATAAAATGCCAAATCTCTTTTTTGAACCAAATTTTGCAATTCCTGTAATAAGATGAATATTTTTGTTTTGTTTTCTGGAATTTGAGCTGTTTCAATATGAGGAAATAATCTGACTACATATTGGGAATCTGTATATAAATTAAAAGTTCTGTCATTAAGAACTGAAAAAACATGAATAATAGCCAATAATTCTGTTCTCTGCGCTGATGTCTCAGCTGTATTCCATTGCTTTTGTTTTGAATCTATAATGACTGCTGCATTTCCATTAGATGACCCATCAGTAAACACCAAGGCAGCAGGTGGCGGTAAAGGTTTAGCCGAGCATTTTCGTGGAAAAATAAACTTTTGTCTAGAAAACAGCATTAACAAAGGGTGAGATGGTAAATGATGAGCAATTTGTCCTGAGAATGAAGCAAGAGCAATCTGCCAATTTTCTTGTTGAATGAGAAACTGTAATTGATCTGAGTTATAAGGAATTACAATTTCTTGTGCATCTTTTCCAAATAACTCTAAACTTCTTTTTCTGCCTTTGGTAATCAATGTAGCAACCA
The DNA here is from genome assembly GCA_030848825.1 of Tadarida brasiliensis. Taxonomy (NCBI): domain Eukaryota; kingdom Metazoa; phylum Chordata; class Mammalia; order Chiroptera; family Molossidae; genus Tadarida; species Tadarida brasiliensis. The sequence continues at coordinate 100,284,554 of CM061267.1, read as the reverse complement.
AATCTGGATAACTTGTAAGCACTCTTCTAGGAGTAGAAGGGAGATGCAGCCATTCTAACGGTCCCTTTTGCCATAGACATCCTGTAGGTGAGTGCTCAGTAGCTAGAATAATTATACTCCAGGACTCAGTATAGGACACATAAGTTAGGAACTGCTTGTTAATAGCATGTTCTACTTTTCTTAATGCTTCCCGAGCTTCAGGAGACATTTCCCTTGATGAATTAGGATCACTGTCTCCCTTTAAGATGTCAAATAATGGCTTCAATTCCCCTGTACTCAATTTCAAAAATGACCTAATCCAATTAATATCCCCTAGCAATTTCTGAAAATCATTCAAAGTACGCAAATGCTGTGTTTTTAATTGCAAAGGTTGATGAGTTATAATTTCTGTATGCAGAATTCTTCCTAAATATGAATAAGGTGGGTTAACTTGAATTTTCTCTGGAGCTATTTTCAATCCCTTTTCTTTCAGAGCCTCAGTAGTTTGCATTAGAACCTCCTGTAAATAGGCTCGATCTGGGTGGGCGAGCAAAATGTCATCCATATAATGAATTATATAAACTGTTGGATGTTGATCTCTGATTCCTTGCAATGCCTGATCTACAAATTTTTGACATAAAGTTGGACTGTTTTTCATTCCCTGAGGGAGAACTTTCCATTGATACCTCTGATAAGGCTGTTTTAAATTTTCAGAGGGAACACTGAAGGCAAATCTCCTTTTGTCTGGCTCATAGAGAGGAATAGTGAAAAAGCAATCCTGCAAGTCTATAACAATTAAATTACTTCCTTTTGGAATTGCTACTGGACTGGGGAGGCCTGGTTGAAGAGGCCCCATATCCTCCATAGTTTTATTGACAGCTCTGAGATCCTGCAGTAATCTCCATTTCCCTGATTTCTTTTTAATTACAAAGATTGGAGTATTCCATGGACTGGTAGAAGGCTCTATGTGTCCTTCATCTAGTTGCTGCTGAACTAACTGACGTGCTGCCACTAATTTTTCAGCTGACAGAGGCCACTGCTCCACCCAAACCGGGGAATCATTAATCCAGGTGATTGGGTCTGCAGTCAGAGCAGTGACCTGACCTATAAATCCTGAGATCCCAGTCCAGCGCGAGATTTCCTAGGCTGAGGAATGATTGGCATGATCATGCCTTGTTCATCTTTTCCCATTCCTTTAAGAGGATTGAAATTCATATTCAGCATTTGATTTGCCACGGTGTTATTTGGACTGAATATTAACACTCCCATCTGTGACAAAACATCCCGTCCCCATAGGGTTATGGGAATTGTTGAAATCACATATGGAGTAAAATGGCCAGAATTATTTTCCTCATCTTCCCATTTAAGTACCTGCGAACTCTTTTGAACATTTTGTGCTGACCCCAGACCCACTAATGAAGTTGGAGTAGTAACCGTGGGCCAGGATGAAGGCCAATCTTTGCCTGCTATACAGGAGGCATCTGCCCCTGTATCTAATAAGCCTAATATCGGTTTTCCTTGAATTTTCAAAATTTTAGTAGGTCTCTGTGACTTTATTTCCTGAATCCAAAAAGCCGCATCACTAGATCCAAATCCTGCATTCCCTCTTTCGGCCTGCGTTATCGGCTTTCCAGTTTGAGTAATAGGTAACAATAATAACTGAGCTATTCTTTGTCCTGCCTGTATTTGAATAGTCTGAGTAGGTGGGGATAATAAAATTTGTATTTCTCCAGTATAGTCTGCATCTATTACTCCTGGAATAATTATTAATCCTTTGAGTGATGACGAACTACGCCCAATTATTAACCCAACTGTTCCAGGAGGAAGCGGACCATAGGTTCCTGTAGGAACTTTAGTCACTGGAGCATCAGGAGTTAATATGACACTGGTGGAGGAACAGAGGTCCAATCCTGCGCTGCCTGGGGTGGCCCTGAATAAGTCGTGGACTGTGCGAACGGATTGGTTACACTCAAGGCCCCTATTGTTGTCTGGGCCCGGGGCTGGCCCTGTTGGAAGTTTCCCTGCCAATTACCTTGTTGTGGGCCATTGGAATTATTCCTTCTCCCTTGAAGGAGAGTGCCATTTTTATGATATTTAGATCTACAATCTTTAGCCCAATGAAAACCCTTCTCACAACGAGGACATGGTGTTGTTGGAGCATTATTGCTCCTCCCTTGGGCCCCCTGAGGAGGGGGTATAGGAGCTCCATTGTTTCCTGCTTTGGTAGGACAATGTCTGCTGAAATGTCCTGGCTGCCGACATGAATAACAAAGTCCTGAATCTGACTGATTATTTCCTTTTGTCTTATTAACATTTTTGATATACTGAGTAAATGTCTCTCCCTTCAGGGCAGCTGCGATAGCTACACCCTGAATAAATGCTGGAGAAACTTCAGAACATTGTTTTATATAGTCTCCAATTGATCCTGTCCTTCTGATGGGCCGAAGGAGAGACTGACAAGTAGCATTAGCATTTTCAAAAGCCAGTTGTTTAACCAAAATATCAGCAGCTTCTTGGTTAGTTATTACTCGCTTTACTGCCTGGTCAAGTCTGTACAAAAATTCCTGAAATGGTTCATCCTGTCTTTGTCTAATTTCTGCCAATGCCGTAGACTTTCCTGAAGTTACGGGAAGTCCCCTCCATGCACTTAATGCACTATGATTAACCTGTATTAGCCCTTCCCTGGGAATGTAAAGCTGATCATTAACCGTAGCATAATCACCTTCCCCCAACAGCATGTCTAATGTAAAGCCACCATCTCCTCTTTTCTTTTCCTTTTCTACAGCCTTTTTTACCAGATCTTCATATTCAGTCCTCCACAACAAATAATCTCCCCCACTTAAACAAGCCTTACACACTTGAAACCAATCATGAGGAGTCATCCATTTAGAAGTAACAACCTCAACCAAAGTCAAAGTATAAGGAGCCAAAGGACCATAATTTTGACAGGCGCATTTCAATTCTTTCAAAATTTTGTAAGACAAAGGTTCCCAAACCGGATATTCATCATCTTCCGAATCTCTCTCAAACATTACAGGACAACAGAGAGAAAAATCAAAATCTCCTGCAGCCTCTGCTTCTTTAACTGCTTGTTGAAAACTGGAACCTAGCTTAGTGCTTGGTCGATCCCGAGGCGGAGGCGGGCCCTGAAACTTTCTAGTAGGCTTTCGAGGCAGCTTCCGAAAAGGAGGAGGCCCCTTTTCTTCCCGAGTTATGGGGAAGCCCCAGGGATCGTCCCTATGATATTCTGCAGCAGCTTCATTGAACTCCCTTTGCTCTTCAGGAGTTACTCTATCATACTTTCCTGATCGCTCGTCATCTTCCTTTTCCTCCTGCTCATTCTGTGCCACATATGCTAGAGATTCTAGGAATGTCGGAGGAGCAGTAGCTCCATCCTCCTGTTCGTGAGCCAGGGTGTCTCCATTTAGACCCCAAAGCATAAAAATACTTAATAGATTGCTAAGAAGGCGTAGCACTTTAGATCCTGTCTGACCCATTTCTTAATTTTTAGTTCTTCAACTTTCCACCCTTACCTACCTATCTTATGCAGGGGGTCCCGGGCACCCACGGTGGAGTCCTATCCGTCCCGAGCAATACCTTACCTTCAGGTCCCTGTTCGGGCGCCACTTGCCGGGGTCCAGCCTCGGCAGGTCCAGGGGTTCCCAAAGGTGTGGACGGAGTCGGCGAGAGAGAGAGAGAGAGAGAGAGAGAGAGAGAGAGAGAGAGAGAGAGAGCACGCAATGTGGGAGACAGAAAATCCTTGATCTTACTTCTGCTTGGTCTTAATGCTTCTGCTTCTCCTTCTGCACCAGACTAGCAGAGCCTTTTATTATGTACATCGATCCACACCTTACATTGTTTCCCCCAAACCTTTTAGGCAAAAAAGTACAGACATTCTTTTGGTTGTTTACCCAACTCTTAAGTATATTACATGTTAATTACTAACTATCTCCACCCTTCATCCAGACATCCTCTTAAAACTCCTGACCTTTCCTCCTATCTAAGATCCTTTTAAGCTTCCACATTTCTGTCCTAAATCTTATTTTCTTGCTTTTCTTCCTGTAATCTTTTCAACCATTTACATCATTAGTCATCTATATGTTACTTCTATAATAATTTCTAACAGACAGCTAACAGATAGAGAAAGCAAAGATTAGTCTCCTTCAGTTGCCATCCTGCATTTTTATTTTCCCATTTACTTTATATCTTCAGTCACTGTTCTTCGTGATTCCTGCCACGCAGAGAATCCACTTCTCCAGGGACAATGTCAAACCATGGAGCTCACCCGGGACTATGTCAAACCGTGGTGGTTGCTGTTCCAGTGACACCGCTCCCAACAGGTATACTTTCTAAAAATTAATTGATCGTCAAAACAACTCAGAAGGATCACATGTTCATTTTACAAAAAAACAAATAAAAACCAAAACACCTCCACCAGACTTGGGGACGGAAGAATATGCGCTCAGAAGGACGGCGACGGTCACCGTACGTGGCGCACTCCTGTCGGAGCCCAGGGACGTCGCTCAGTCAGGTCTTCCCAGAGGGAGGCATTTGGGAAACTCCCCGATAAGGCACGTTTGTTTGTGAAATCACACGTGACGGATCCCCTCAGAGACGCGAGCTGGGTCCGCCCGCAGGAGGCGGCCCTCCGAGGCGTGCGCAGTGCAGGGCCCGTGTGCGGCTGCAGCCCCGAGGGGACCTCTCTGCCTCCCACAGGACTCGGCTCCTAGGGGCTCCGCCCAGGCTGCCCTGTGCCGAACACCGCCTGGCGCTGCTCCGGAGTCTGCCGGGTGCCGAGGACACGCCACCGCTCTGTCCACAGTGTGCTCGTCTCTAAAACCAAGGCAGTGAGATAAAAGCGTTCTTTATTTTTCTTTTCCAATGTCTTGAGAATGTGTCTCAGCTCACCGCCACCCGCAGTTCTCCACACTGTGGTTTTCTGGACAGGAGTCTAGACAGAGTGTTCTCCTTGCTCATGGAAAACATGACCGTCTAGGAAGATGATTTCAAAGCACAGAGGGAGGGATCCGTTTCTTTACCAGACCAGTGGCTCCAGGGGACGGTCTTCTCTCTGTGCCCGCCCGTGCTCCCGTGAAGGACAGTGGGCATGGTCACACACGGTCCCCGGCCACAGGATCAGCAGGCTGCCCGGGGACGAACACCAAATTCTGGCTTCTGACATGACTTATGTGGGCCGCCGCCAGCAGGAGCTGCCAGGCTCATGTCCTCCGGCAGAGCTGGGCTGCGGGCCTGCTGGAGGGCGGCTGGGACGAGAGCTCCTGGAAGGGTACTCAAGCCGCCTTGGTGGCCCCACGCACTCCGTCTGCCTTGGTTGGAGCCAGTGATTTGTGCTTCCGTCACGTGGGAGACAGAGCCACAGGACGGCAGCAGCCCGGAGGCCCAGGCAGAGGGGAGGACGTCCTTGTCTGCTCAGCACACACAGAAAGCGCTTCGGTTTCCTTTCAGGGTGAAATACTGGTGACAATTTCAGCTGCAATTTTAAAACGCCTCCTTCGGCTTCCTAGGTCTGCATGTCGGTGACGCTCACTTCAGGGACCATCAAACACAGCTGGCCCTGGGGATCCTGCAATGAACCTCAAGGGGGACTCCGGGGAGGTGGGGCCCACAGGCCAATGGAGGGAGGCGGCCTGGGGTGATGGACAGCAGCAAGGGCTGACCGTCCTGAGCCCTGGCTGCCTGTGAGCTGTGCCCGCGCTCTCCACGCGTCCCCTCCTCCACCTCGCACCCGGGGGACAGAATCCGTGAGTGTCCTGTTTCGTACCTGGAGAAAACGGACAGACAGTGACATTGCCCAAAGTCTGTTGGAGAAAATGGCAAACTCTAGCATTATTCCCAACACATATTGATGCTCCATAAACAGTTGAAAATGAATGAATGAATCAATCAGCTCCCCAGCTCAATCGATCAATCTGTAAAACAGTGCTCGAAGCCTGGAGGGGGTGTGCAGTGATGAAAAGGGACCGTGTCAGAGGAGGGGACACAGCTCTTCACTGAGGTGCCAACTCGCCCAGATGTTCCTCTCTGGGCCCCTGGGCAGTGTCACACCCCAGCGGACCCTGATCTGAAAGCCAGATGTTTCTGCTGGGCAACCAAGTAGTTAGAATTGACGGAGTGGTGGACATTGTAAGTCAGAGCTGACTGTGATGACCGTCTGCGGCCCTACACTCCGCGCGGGCGGCAGTGCCCGCTGGCTGGGGCTCTGACTGCACCCATCTGGGGGCAGCTGACATGGCGCACAGGATGGGCAGGACAGAGGCAGCGGGGGTGAGTGGACCAGCCGAGCTGCCCTGAGTATCCTCCATGCACTTGGTCCGAACCCAGAGCAGGCTCCGTGGAGAGGCAGCCCTTCCCCCGTGCGGTTCTCACACTCGGATTTCATTCACATCATTTACAAAAGAACTTGTCCCTCCAACTACTCAGTGTTCACTCCAGTCACCGAAGTATAACTGTGAGTAATCATACAATTTGAGCTGCGCTGTGGCAACTCGGTCAGAAAGCGCAACGTTCATCAGTGACATCCGTCTGTGCCACCAAAGGGCCGGTCACCGAAGGAACGGCCACCACAGCTCCGCCTGGAAGGATGCAGCCGTTCCCGGCCTGACTCTCTGTGCGCCCACTCGTGGCTCCTCACTCTGAAGGAAACTTCCCGGGACGAGTGCAGAGAAGGGGCATCAGAGTTGGCCCAGGAGGTGCCCCTGGAATAGAATTCGTCCAGGCATCCACTCAGGTTCCTGTGCTGGCCTGGGGGTCCGCAGGGGCTGACCCAGCGGAACTCTAATTTGGGCGAGCGCAGGTGTGTCTCAGGTGACAAGGGGCACAGTGGAGGGTATCCACGCATCGGGAAACAGCACAGGGTCTGAGAAAACACACTCATCGCCTGGGTGCTGTGTCCACTGAGCAGACAAGGTCGGGAAAGCTCTCGGAAGGGGGCTGGTGAGAGAAAGAAGCCGGTGGGGACAGCAGGGCCACCACACACGGGACCCTGCAGAGCTGAGGGGCGCGGGGTTTGCACGACGGTCTGTACGATACAAAACATTTAGTCAACACAAAGGGGGGCTGCGGGTGGGGCCACAGCAAGCAGGACTTAGAGCTGCACTGAGCACCCACCTCTGCAGTGAATGTACCGCGTGTGTGTGTGTGTGTGCGTGTGTGTGTGTGCGTGTGTGTGTGTGTGTGCGCGTGTGTGTGTGTGTGTGTGCATGTGCGTGTGTGTGTGTGTGTGTGTGTTTAGTAAACGAAGGACTCAGGTCTGATTGGCAGCAAGGGATATTCTGGAATCCATCTGGGTTCCAGGAGCCATGAGCTACCTGTCCCAGGTGGGGCTGGTAGCTTCACTGAAAGGCCGACTGTTGAAAGACAGAGCTGTTGACATGGTTTCTGATTCACTAAGTTCTCACTCAAGCACCCCTAAATCCTCATGCAGGAAGCCTGGTTCTGAGAAACTACAGAAGAGAAATGGGAATTTGTTTATTTATTTTAATTTTTTTCTTTTATTGATTTTAGAGAGAGGGGGAGAGAGAGAGAGAAACATCGATGAGAGAGAACATCGATTGGCCACCTCCTGCATGCCCTCCACTGGGGATCGGGCCCACAATCTGGGCATGTGCCCTGACTGGGAATCGAACCGGCAACCTCTTGGTGCAGGGTCGACGCTCAGCCCCTGAGCCACACCGGCTGGGGGGAATTTATTTTAATGAACTGCTTATACTCAACATAGTCTAAGCACCTGACTTTGTTCAGGGACAGAGCTAAGACACAGCCTATGCCTGCCCTCAGGTTGCCTGATGATATTGATGATAACATGAGTTTAGTTAGTATTCACTGTGCTGAACACTTTCCAGGGATCATTACATCTTTCTAAAAACATGTAAAGTGGGTCCCACCATCATCCCCATTTTCCACTGAGGAGAAGGAGCTCCCACAGCCTGCACAACTCAACTCAATTTGTTGTGATGTTCACTGTCGAAGACCAAGTGTAAATAAATATGGAACCCATCCACAAATAATATACAAACCACAAAACGAATGTAATTTGAATTAAAATAACATGAGGAGAAGGCAGAGGATGAGGTTTTGCGATAGGAAATTGCCACTGTGAGTCCATGAGCCCTCGTGCCCACGACGACTCACCCCCACCGTTGCCCTGTCTGAGTGACTGCGAAACCTCATTAGGACGGTGTGCCGCGGTGCCATCTGGCCTCCACTGGGCAAAAGCACACCACTTACGAGTTTATTCACCCTGGTACTTTCCTCATTAGCTATGACAGTGAAGGAAGCATTCTTTAGCACCAACTCAATAATAAACACAAACCCATAGGTGGGCCCTGACTCTCCTGGCTGGGATCAGGTGTACACCAGCGATCTCCTAGAGAAATTTGGACCCCAGTTTAAGAAATACTTTATTCTGCCTCCTTCCAATCTCGGTTTTAACCAAAAAGGCAATTATCTTCCTGTATGATAAATGCCAAAGCAGAGAAAAATGCAGGGTCCTGTTGGATTGTCGAGGACACCAACCCATCTGTCCTGGGAACATAGGAACGCTTTCCTGAAAGCATGCCACCTGGGCTAATTCTTGAAGTTGACCTGTAGAGAGAGGAAAGGGTTTTCCAGGTGAAAGAAACATAAAAAAAGGCAAGAGGACATGAAGCAGCCTGATATATGCACAAAACAGAAAAAATATGTCTGTGATGCATGAAGAATAAGAGAAGACAGAGGAGGTTGGAGAAGAACGTATGACAGGTCATGGGGTATTTCTATCTATACTATATCTACACCTACACCTCCTTCTCCATCACTATCTCCCTCTCCACCTCCACCTCCATCCCCTTCTCCATCTTCACGTCCATCTCCATCACCACCTTCTTCTCCATCATACCATCTCCATCTCCACCACCATCTTCATCATCATCTCCACTACCACCTCCATCTCCATCTCCATCTCCATCACCATCACCATCTCCATCTCCACCTCCACCTCCATCTCTACCTCCATCCTCCACTACCACCTCCATCTCCATCTCCACCTCCGTCTCCGTCTCCATCTCCATCTCTACCACCATCTCCATCTCCACCTCCGTCTCCGTCTCCATCTCCATCTCCATCTCCATCTCCACCACCATCTCCATCTCCACCACCATCTCCATTTCCATCTCCATCTCCACCTCCATCCTCCACTACCACCTCCATCTCTACCTCCATCCTCCACTACCACCTCCATCTCCATCTCCACCTCCGTCTCCGTCTCCGTCTCCATCTCCGTCTCCATCTCCATCTTCATCATCATCTCCACTACCACCTCCATCTCCGTCTCCATCTCCACCTCCGTCTCCATCTCCATCTCCACCACCATCTCCATTTCCATCTCCATCTCCATCACCATCACCATCTCCATCTCTATCTCCATCCTCCACTACCACCTCCATCTCCATCTCCACCTCCGTCTCCATCTCTATCTCCACCACCATCTCCATTTCCATCTCCCTCTCCACCTCCACCTTCATCCCCTTCTCCATCTTCACATCCATCTCCATCACCACCTTCTTCTCCATCACATCATCTTTATCTCCACCTCCATCCTCATCACCATCTCCATTACCACCTCCATCTCCATCTCCACCTCTGTCTCCATCTCCATCTCTACTTCCATCTCCACTACCACCTCCATCTCCATCACCATCTCCACTACCATCTCCATCTCCATCTCCATCACCATCTCCATCTCTACCTCCATCTCCACTACCACCTCCATCTCTACCTCCATCTCCACTACCACCTCCATCTCCATCACCATCTCCACTACCACCTCCACCTCCATCACCATCTCCACTACCACCTCCATCTCCATCTCCATCTCCATCTCCACCTCCTTCTCCATCTCCATGCCTCTACTTCTAGATATCCATCTACTTCTACATCTATTTCTAGATCTACCTCAACATCTATATTCCCAACTTTGCCATGTCCATGTGATAAAAAAGAGAAAAGCAAAAAAAATATTCCTGAAGCGTTTTCATTTCCATTTCCCTCCGCACTAGTTTCACAGAGAACGTCTCTGCTGTGTTTGAAGTGGAAAGGTTGTGACTTTGATGAGGCAGGCTCCCCCCAGCTACCCTGGACACCCACCTTTGTCGTCAGCATCTTAGACCCTGACGTTCCATGGCTTCGGGAGGCAGGGGCTCTTCGGTTGACAAGAACGACACTTGGAGCTCTTTCATTTCCCATCACTGGCATTTACTTGCTCTGGTTTGCTGGTTCTTTAAATCACATTCCCACTTCCCCGTGCTCTGATCATTGCGGCTCTCGTGGCTACATTCCTTAAAGCAATAACTTTCATTTACAATAATGTTTCTTTAATAGGGGCATGTTGGCCAATATTCATGTGCACTTACTTGCAGAGCATTTTTTCTTCCAAGAGCCTGTGCCAACACTAAATAGCTGAATTTAATAACAGCAGAAAAGCATAAAGAAGAAAATAAACATGACCCATGAACCCCCTTCTTGGAGACACTGTTTACAGTTGACGTGCTTTCCTCGGAGCCGTTCCCTTACATATTGGGACCGTACTGAATTCCGAGTTTTATTGTTCACATTATAATGGAATCATAATCCATAATGAATGTATTGGAAAATAATGTCTGTGTGCTATTTCTTTATATCCCTTCATATCATTGTTGACCATTGCTACCACTTTTGGGCCTTCTTTGGCTTATTTATTCTTTTATCAAGTGTCTGGTGCACCCGCAGTACGAATCACGATTCCGGGCAGTAGAATGAGCAGCACAGGCAGGGTCCCCGTCCGCAGAGAACTGAACAAGCAAAGGGCAGAAGCAGAAAAACCAACCAGTGAACGCAAACAGCAAAATCCCAGATTTACACATATTGAACTCAGACTATGTGTCGAAAAAATTCAGTATTTAAATTTGATTTATAATCCTTCATCCAAATAATTGATGTTTTATTCTCCATCTGCTAAAGTGTGAATAAAAGATAAGTAAAATATTTATAAGAAATATATATTAGAAAATAAAACATAAAATACAACAAACTATAGTACTTACCAAGAAACCTAGGCTGATTCACAAAATGGAACCTTTTCTTAGTTAAGTCTTAAATTCTCCAATTAAAATATCCCATCGGGTAGATCCCTGCCCCCTCGCCTGCCCGTGTGCGTCCTGGGTACACCTGCGGCAGTGTCCCCCCTCACACTGTCTGTAGGCTCGCCTGCGTCCCGACCCCAAGGTAGGCTGGTCTACTGTGTGCTTAGCATCTCTGATTGAGCCCATGGGAGAGTCTGGGTCCTTGGTTGGCACCAGAAGCCAAGGGGACCTACGGTGATGCATGAGTCCCTTGTTCAGCGGCTGCTGCTGTGCATGTCAACCTTGCCGAGACTCATGTGGGCAGCGTCGTCCCACAAAGCAACGGTTCTCCAAGTGTGCTCATCAGACACCAGCACCAGCCTCCCCTGACAAGTGGTCAGGAGAGCCACCCTTGTGCCCAGACAGACCAACCCAATCAGAAACTCCGTGTGAGGCCCAGCGGTCTGTGCTGGGACGAGCGTGGGGCGTGTTCAAAGACATCCTCGTGTCCACGCAAGTGTGAGAACCAGTCAGCCTCGGCCCCAGTGGTCTTGGCACTGTGACTCCACAGGGTGTCTCTGAAACTCCCAGCCCCGTCCAGACACAGCCTCAAGTGGTGGAGAAAAGGAGAGGCTGCAAAAGTGACCTCGGTCTCCTTCCTCCCCACCTCGCACAGGCCTGGAGGGTGGCTGGGAGGGTCTCCTTGTCCTGCGTTGTGTCCCCCCCCCAAGGCAGCATGACTCATTTCCCTGCTGGGGGGGACGCAAGGTGCCCACTCTGCATTTCCGGGAGGGGGCTCTGCCATGGACACCCTGCAGGCTCAGTTCTTGGTGTGCGAAAGGCCTCCAGAAACGCTCCCCCTCTCTCCCTCTTGCTTTTGCCCCAGTTCCTGGGTGTCCCCCCAGAGACTTACTTACAAGCCTTACCATCTTGTCACAGGTCGCAGCGAACAAAACGCTATTGGACAGTCGAACCAGAGAAATGTGTGTACTGATTGCACAGGTGTCCGCTCTCCCTCCAGCATTGCTTCAACGGCTGGCAAGGCTCCGGGGCCAGAGGAAGTCAGCATGTGGCAATACATCTGCAAGTGTCTCCGACCGCAGCATCCCTGTTAGCACAGACGCCGGTGGGAACGCTCACTCCACAGGGATTGCTGAGGCTGTTCTGGGTGCCGGGCTGTTCTGGGCGCCGGGCTGTTCTGGGCGCCCGGGCTGTTCTGGGCGCCCGGGCTGTTCTGGGCGCCCGGGCTCAGCGCGCACTAGCTGTCCTGCAGAACTTCTTCCACCAGCCAGTCTCCAAAGCAACAGTCTAAGGAGGAATCATTGTTCTGTTTTCCCAGAGATAAGAACTTGGAAAAGCGAAGCGTCTGAGCGGCTAGCCCAGCAGTGCTCACCCAGGAGGTGCCGGGCCGAGCCCTGCTCAGTGCCTGGGGCAGGGGTCCCTCGGCCCTCACACGGCTCTCCCTCCGCTCTCCACATGGAAGCCACCTCTTCCCGTAGACTGTCTCTGAGCCTCCCGTTTCTGTTCCGTCACAGCATGCTCTCGGTCACTGCCAACTGTCACGTGGCTCAGGGCGAAACTATATAAGTCTCCAGAGATGTGTGCATTTCACCTGTTTGCTTCCTCTGCTTATCTGTGTGTCGGAGCAGAAAACAGACCCCCGCCCCAAAGACGAGCCTTCCTGACCTGGCTGGGCTGAGCAGGGGCTCTGGGCTCTCACATCAGTTCCGCTCCAGCCCTCTGTCCTGAGCCTCCTCACTTCCTCGGTTTCCCTCATTCCTCCCGCCTGGACTGGCTGTCACACCCTCAGGACCTGGCGTGGTGGCTTCTGCTCCTCCCACAGCTGGTTAGGCGGCTCGGACCCCCACCCGCCTGGCCAGGGGCTGGGATCTAGCCAGGACAGCTCCTTGCACAGGACGGGCACAGCAGTCGCCTGTTAGTCTGGCGCTGGGTGCAGTGAAAGGCCCACGTGCATGCAGAGGGGTCCACGGAGCAGCCACGCGTGGGACCCACAGCCCCAGCTGGAGTCTGGGAAAGTCAATGGTGAAATAGAGCTGTTTATGGCGACAGGGGCCACTGCAGAACAGTCACCCAGCTGTTGAAATTATACTGCCACAAACCTGGGAGTAAGGTAGACGAAATCAGCAGCGAGGCCAGAAGTGAGTAGCAGAGCCCACTGGGGCCAGGAGAGGGTGTATCCTGTGTCCCCACAGCGCCCAGCACTGGCTGCGTGGAGACAACGGGCACTGACTGGGCACCACGTGCGCTCTCCCCTCCTTGGGGGGCATCCACCCCATCCAGTCATGAGCCCGGAAACGGCGTCCAGTCAGCGCCATGGGCTCCAGCTGCGCTGGGGCTGCAGGGAAAGCCTGCCACAGTCACAGGACCGGCAGATTGCATCTCGTCTGTGTGTTTGTTTTTTCCGAGCTGATGTTCAGCCTTTTGCAATTAATCCATTCATTCCTCCATTCTGCAAATGTTCACAGAGCACCCCCTCTGCCCCAGGGCCTTGCCACTCACAAAGGGCAAACAGGAAGGAGGCAGAGCCCCTGCCCTGGAAAATCTGCAAAATAATGAGGGTGATGGATGGGTTTCCTCATTTCCATCCTCCAAGACCCGGAAAGAGCAAATCGGGACACGTGCTCACCCCGTGGGGGAGTTAAAGCGTTGATGGATAATCACCGCGTGAGCTGCTAAATAGAGATGCTGCCAGACTGGGTCCGTCAGACACGGTCCAGCCTGCGCAGACTTCACTGCCCAAGGCTACTGATCGCCAAGGAGGCCAGCGCAGCGCGGGAGGGCGAGGAGTCCAGTTGTGGGTCTGAACCCCTCAAGGCTCGAGGAGTCTGGGGAAATGTGCCCACGCAGCCACATGCGGCCACAGGGAACTCCACGCTCTGAGGGAACAGACATGGACACCAGCGCTCTCTCTCTGCCGTGGGCGGGATCGGTCTCCATGTCCATGTGCTGAAACCTGGGCCCCACGGTGCTGGCACAGAGGGCGTGGAGCCCAGGGCCCCAGAGGGCACCCTCGCCCCTCCCACTATGAGGACATAGCGAACAGATGGCCATCTAGGGGCCAGGAAGCCTTCACTGGGCACCCAGTCTGCCGGCCCCTTGATCTTGGACTTTGGGTCTCCAGAACTGTGAGAAAGAACTTGTTTTCCTAGGCCCCCAGTGTCTGGTGTTTTTACACTAGTGGCCCCCACAGACCTCAACACCAGTGTCAAGGAGTTCACAGTCCCAGTGGCAGAAGAGGGGCACAGCTACCTGGCAAGGGTGTCAGAGCCGCAGTCAGCCCCCACCAACACCAGGCCAGGGCGGAGCGGGCGGGCCATGCCCGAGGGGACGGTTTCGGGGACCCAGAGGCAAGTCTCGGCGGATAAGCAGGACTTTGCAGGCTAGAAAGCAGGAGGTAGAAGCATAATTTACGCCCTAAGAAAGAACATAAACTAGGGGGAGATGAAGGGAGAGAGCAAGGTCCTTTTAGAAAATGGTGACGAGCTGCTGGGGAGAAAGTCCACAGCCTGACAAGGGTGAGGTGTCAGGGAACAGCTGGGAAGGAGCTCTGTGGAGGGCCTCAGGGGTGCCAGGGCTGCAGCTTCTGTGGGATAGGGCAGGCAGCATCTCTCCGCTTGTGTCCTGCAAGGACTTGTGAATCACCAGGACGTGCTCATTCCCCTAGGGCAGCAACCCCAGTACAGGTTATGCTTGTCTCCAGGCCTGAATTCCGCCCTGTTCTCAAAACTGGCTCTGCGTTCCCACCATGCCCGACATCCCACGAAAGCTGTTGCTGTAAGCCAAAGGATCAATGAATTAATTTTTCACAAAATCCATAGGATCGATTTGCATTAATGAAGGATAATTCTTCTGTGGTACACAAGAAAGAATCAACCTCACAGACTTTAGAGAAACATTTGCAGGGAGGATCAGCAGGAATCCAGATCAATGGACTGAGATGCCCTCCCGGTCTCTCCCACCGGCTTGTGCCCAGATCCCCTGCCTCCCAGCAGGGCTCACCTTGCCCAAAGCTTGGCCACAAAACCCACCGAAAGGGTACAGGCCCACGCCCTGCTGCAAGGACCCCCCATTCTTCAGAGGGTCCCAAAGTAATCTGGGGCACATGAGAGCCCTTCCCTAAGTCTGAAAGCACCTTGGAATTGTATCTCCTGACCCCTGCCTCAGTCAGCACAGCCGATGGGAAACACAAGCTATAGATAAAAAGGGGAGCTCTATGGAAAGCAACCTCACAGGGTGATCCGATCATAAAGTCCTACCTGGGCAGGTCATGATGGGTATCATGCCTCAGGCCTGCCCCTGCTGGGGTCCAGCCTCAGCAGGTCCAGGGTTTCCCTCAGGTGTGGACGGAGTCAGCGAGAGAAGGAGAGGTGAGACAGAGGGTGCTTGATTCCTTCTGCTACTTAAGACTAGCAGAATCTTTGTTTTTATATCTTCAGGCTGTATAACAAGTTGCTCATTCTTTTTTCTATTGACCTTTAAGCAAGTATGTATAGACATTCACTTCCGCTTACACAGCTCTTAGGTACTGGTACAGGGTTAATCACTAATTATTTCACTTTTTCATCCAGACATACAATGACATTGTATCAGCTCTTAACCTTTACAATTACTTTCACCATGTGACTCATTGCTTAGCAACCTTCTTGTTTATATTTACGCAGACAACGTCTCATTTAACTTCTTCCTTCCCCAGACCCTCTATTTCAATTGCTGTTACTTTCTCATAGACCTTGACTTTTCCTCTTATCTAAGATCCTTTTAAGCTTTTACATTCTTATCTTAAATTCTTATTACTTTCTTGCCTTTTCTTTCTACAGTCTATTCTGACATCTACATTATTAATCATCTACATGTTACTTCTATAATGATTCCTAACAGACAGATAACAGATAGACAGAGAGAGCAAAGAATAGTCTCCTTCAGTTGCCATCCTGCATTTTTATTTTTCTTATTAGCCTTCGTCTTCAGCCACTGTTCTTCGTGATCCCTGCCACGCAGCGAATCCACTTCTCCAGGGGCTATGTCAAACCATGGAGGCCTTCATAACTCCTGGGACTATGTCAATCGTGGAGCTCACCCGTGACTATGTCAAACCGTGGTGGTCGCTGTTCCAGTCACACCGTTCCCGACATGCCCCTTTCCTGGTGAAAGGTTTCTAAGCCAGCCCTGTGCATTTCATGTGTGCAGGTCAACACACCTTTGAAAGTAACACCCCGAAAAGGCGTGACCACCTGAAGAAGCACAAAACTTGTAATCCAGTCCTCACCTTGCTTTCTCCCATCTCTGTGGCCGTCATTGTCTCCTCCTTAATTCTAAATGTGTTTAAAACTGCAGAACGGGCCCTGGCCAATGTGGCTCAGTGGTTGGGTCTCCTCCTGTGCACCAAGAGGTCGCCAGTTCAATTCTCGGTCAGGGCACATGCCCGGGTTTCGGTCTCAATCCTCAGTGGGGGCATGCAGGAGGCGGCCCATCGATGTTTCTCTCTCACATGGATGTTTCTATCTCTCTCTCTCTCTCTCTCTCTAAAAAAAAATCATTAAAAACATTTTTAAAAAGAGTATAAAGTGATAGTATCGATGAATTTCATATATTTGTATTTTTGACAAAATGTAAGTTATCAACCTTATGATTGTGTCCCCGTTTTGTTTTAATTTTATTACAAAAGTCACTTTACAGATTTGTAGGCTGACATCTTCAACAGCCCAACACCAAAAATGGCAGGAAAACGGAGTGGAAGGAGTCGGAAAACGCTCCGCTGTCCCAGTAGCTTGGGAAGAGGACGGCCAGAGGACCTAGCACACCGCTCACCTTCCTGAAAGATGTGGTAACGAGTCCCCACGGCAGAACTCCTCGCAGCCCTCCATCGGTGCATTCTCCCTTATTATGTTTCCGAAATCCTGCCAGGGTGGCGGATGTTAGAACATCGAGGGCGATGCCGTGACGTAGAGGAGAAGAAAATGCTTGTGGGACTAACTGTCATCGAAAACAGAACCCAGGCCCCGGGACAACTCCAGAGAAGCTCTGTCCAAGGCCGTGAAGCGTGACCTGATTCATGTCTTATCACTGATTATGTCATTGGCTACTTTAAGCATTGCGTGGTCCATCCCTCCACCGTGAGAAGCGTGCATTATGAACTGACCGGAAGAAGAAGTTCTTCACTTTCTTAGAAATATCTCTGGAGAAATAGATATTTTACCCAATTGGATTCGCATCCTCTGCTCTCTCTGGGAGCAGAGTATTCCCATCACTTCCAGCAAATTCTGTTCGGAAAGCTGCTTTCACCAGGTCACTCTCTTCATCCTCGAGCCTGCCCGTGAATGTCCTGTCCCAGAAAGTCTCACCTCCGAGGTAGTCAAGAAAAATCTGAATGCAGGAAAGCATTCCCTGTAGCCCGTGTTAAGGTCAGAGTATCAGAGAACCTACCATCAACTGCATGAATCCATACAAATTTAATCACGAACAAAGTTAAAAATTCACAACATCTGCTGTGAACTCAAAATTGGTAAAACATTTTCTGGAAAGCCATTTCAAAATGTATTCTAAAACTTTAAAATCAAGACACCCCATGGCCCAATAATTTCATTTGTTTCTAGCAAAAAAAAAAAAAAAAAGGAATGCAGGTCACCAGAAATACATGCACAGATTTACATTTTCACCACACTTTCATAAATAAGGACAAAAAAGTGGAATCTCCCATACAGAATAATGGTTATATAAAGTGTGGTAGATCCATAAAGTGCAATCACAAAATGTAATTAACTTTATTTTGAAAAGCAAGTAATGCCATAGGACAATGCATGTTGGAATGGGAACTGGAAAAGCAGAATGGAGAACTAATATGCTTTCAATTTTGCAAAAACAAATCATAGCTCTTAACCTCTGGGAAATGGGAATTTGGATGATTGTTTTTTTTCTTTATGAGTTCTACAGTTTTAAAATTGTGTACAAGGAAAACATAATTCATCCATTGCTGGAGGAACTCTCTGGGTTTGAGATTCTGCTTATTCAAGCCACACACTTACATAACCAGTTCTGCTTCTCTGAGGTCAAACCTGGTCGCAGGTTCCGAGAGGCAGGCGACAGGTCTCCACACAGCCCTCCTCATGCAGAGTGTCGGTCTGACGTACACTCTGCCCCTGTGCCTTCCGAGCCCATGTGCATGCTTTAAAATCCGTCTTAGGGTAGAACTGCTTCCAGTTTTTGCAAAAATGGCTTCCAAGCACAGTGGAAGTGCTAATAATTTGCACAGTCTCCAAACAACTGTCGAATTGGCAAGCCCCCAGACTGCAGCTGCTGCCGTTCCAATTTGCTTTAGAAATAAGTACACTTAATTATGGAAAAGACCACCAAGCAGAAAGTGAACTCTGGTTTATAGTGACAAAACCATCCGAAATATCTGCTTCGTGCTTACATTTGCTTGTTGATGGAGGATGCTTATATCGTAATTTACCCTAGAGCTTTATAAGACTATTTCCCACATATAAAAAGCTTGGAATTAGTTCTGCTCAGGTAGTGAGGGGCCAGGGTATTGCCTTTCTCATTAGGAAAGCAAATGGTGTCCTCACCCTCAAGGTCAGGTTGTATATCTGCAACACTACGTTGCCCAGTGGCCGGTGCCCTTGCTTTTATTCCGGAAACCACTGTCTGGTGTGCAAATGAGGAAACTGATCTCCAAAGGAACTACAGGATTTTCCCAAGATTGCCTGTTATCAGTGTGGTGGGAGAAGGGCCAGCTCTTACATCCCCACAGCACAGGTGTGGGGTTTCTGGTCTGCTAGATGTATTCTGAGAAATCTGTAAGGAGAAAAGAAACAACCAAGTGAATAATGATGCTTTGATAATAGCCATTTACCGAGGACGTCAGTATTAGAAGTGGTCAGATGTAGTCACATATAAAACCGGAAAAAATAAAGTAAGTCTCTGGTAAATATTCCTATTTTTCAAGCACCCTCTTCAGCATGTTTTGATTGTCATTTTTCATTGGTCTTGCACATTTTGTGTGAAGTTAATTCCTATGTACTTACCTATGTGTGATTGTGGTAAATAACACGCTTTTTCTACCAATAAGTTCCAATGGCCTGTGGTCATATGTGTGAAAGGCACTGATTTATTTCTGCAGAATGTGTGTCCTGTTCTATCACTGACTTCTCTGACTATCTGCCGTTGTTTTCTAGTTCATTCTCCTGGGTTTCCTCTGTATACATGCAAATAGTCCTGGTGTTCATTTCTTTGCAATTTTTTAAAACTATTTGTTTTGTCTTTGTTACATCTTTCTGCTGGTATACTCAACGCAGCATAAAATAATACAGGTTGAGTGTACCTGTCACGATGTGGTTCCCAGCTCTTAGAGAAATGACACCAGAATCCTGAATTTTGGCTGAAACAGATCCATTTAATTAGGTTATACAAGTATCTACCTATTTCTACTTAATAATTTGATTGTATCAAGACATTTGAAAATAGTTTCCCACACAGTTTTCAGAACACGTGGAGTTGATCACTTGATCATACTCCTCTCAACGCTGGTTTCAAATGTGTTCACGTGGGATTGAGCGGAGGCAACGCGTCATTATTTTTGCGTCCTCATTTCCTGTGGCTGTTTTGTGCCCATCATTGCTGAGCATTTTTCTTGATTACACCCAGCTAACAGTTACCTTTGTGTTGTCTTTATCACAGATCACCTTTAGATTTATTTCCTAGTTCAGTACTTTCTGTAACTCATTAGTTATGAGCTTGAAATTCCAATATGTCCAATAAATACGATATTGTCTTTGGAGGATGTCTGATAAAGGCCTGGAATACAGAAGTTAGGCGTTTGTGGAATCCAGGTTTTGCCCACCAGATGAAGAAGAGTTAAAACGTTTTGGTATTTACCATTTTAAACCAAGGACTAGGCATTATCAAAACCCACTGGAATATTGTACCCCATGGATATCACTCACCCGCGCTAGAGTAATATTAACTCAAGTGTAACAGTAACTGCAAGACTCATAAATGAAGCTGCCGAACCACCTTCCTCCTGCCTAACATCCATGTTTTCTGTTTCGGTCTCTCCTGAGATGGCTGATGGTGAAGAGATTCTTCCTTCCTTTTGGCATTCTTAGCCACACGGAGTCCTGAGTCTGGGTTGGGTGGGAGGAAGTAGGGCTATCTTTTCTTCATTCTCTCATTCTCTCTCTGGATAGACAGATAGAGAGATAATAGATAGATAGAGAGCTATCCACCTTGCATGTGTAAAGTATTTTTATGAAAAGTATCCACTTGGTGAAGTATCTCTGAGGTCGCAAGGCATATGGGTCTTTCCATTGTTACCATCTTGTTTCTTCCTTTTTCTCAATAATTGTTACCTTTCTACTCAAAGTTTTATACTTCAATGCTCCTCTTTCCATCTTTCCCCCTCTACAGTTACACTGTAAACGAGTATTGTTAAACTCTTGACCACGCACAGCCTTCTATCCAGAATGCACCAGGTCCCCTCTCCTGGGCAAATCTGTCATCCACATTTCTCTCACATCGCCCGTTAGAGAATCAGCTCCCGTGGCTGCAAGAGGAAGTCGTCCCTCCAGACCTGCTGGGCAGGCGGTGGGTGATGCAGCAGGCGTGGGAAAGCGCATTGCTTCCTTCCAGAACTTGGAATCGGGTCATGAAAACTAAACTTGGTCCGTTAATCATTGAAGCTGAGAGGCTCCTTAACTCTGAGTCTGGGGAAGACTGGCTTGGGAAGAGAAGGAGTTGAGAGACAGAAAAAAGAAAGACAAAGAGGAAGGGAGGGCGGTAGAGAGGGAGAGAGAGGGAGGGTGGGGGAGAGCTAGAGAGGGCCCAGGTGAGACACCAGGCTTCTGCGATAATTGGGACGGGGACCGGCGTGCTGCTCGTCAGACCTCCATGAGCCAGGTCTACGTCTGGAGTCTGTGTTCTGCAACTTTGCCAATTATCTTGTCAGCTTTTCTTCTTCGCTTAAAACAGTTTCACTGAACCTGTTCTTTGTAAAACTATGATTTCCTCATTAGAGACACATGTCCTTTAAAGTACGGCTACACGGAGACATTTGTTGAAAAAGCAGCAATTAAAGCAACAAAAATATTTGAATTAATGAAGTGACAACAGGGGTTCAAATTAAAGATTAGGAAAAAAGGAAAATGTCATTTGCAGAATTAATCTATGTGAAATAACTTATTTGTGCTGGTTCATTAGGCTGTAGGAATTCTCAATGGAGCATATTATGTAGAATAAAATTAGAATAAAAGATTACAGCTGCCGCCATGTCCAACCCAGCTATGAGGGCCATAAAGCCGTGCTCTGAACCTGCTTGCAAATCAAAATTTTTAATCAGGTCCTAGGGACCACTTCAGCTAGATTAATCCAGATTCACAGACACGGGACTCAGATGATTCTTTTCCAGCCAACTGAGGACTCCTTCTGGGACAGAGAACCATATTGTCTGGGGCGACTTGTACTGTTAAAACAGACCGGAGCCAGCCGAGGCGGTGCACACAGCGGAGTCTTACCTCAGCGGACTTGGTGTGAGTCGTAGCTCTGCCGTGAGTGAGATCTGAGACCCACGGTAGGTCTCTGCGCCTCAGTTCCTTCTAAAAGGAAGCGTGAGGTGTGGGTGAGGATTAAGGGAGATGTTAAGCCTCAGTCACGGAAGAGATGCACTGGCTGCGACGATGCCCGTTCACCAAGGGCTCATGGCCCGGCTCTCACAGTGAAGGTCTCCTGTTGTCACACCAGAGCACGCAAGTGCGTCCGTGTGCACACAGAGTGCAGGCAGGTGCGCACACTTCTCCACAGGTGCTCCTGGGCACACTTCCCCTGCTCTCCCTTACATCTGTCAAACCCATTGACACTTGCTCAGAGGCTTCATTCCTTGTGTCCCTGCCAGCATGGACTAGCTACAAAATCACATAAGCAGATGTAGCACAGATACATTGTATCACTCTACCCTTCACTCAAACAGCTGCCACTGACTGTCTGACTATATGTAGAACAACACATTCCACTTCCTTCAAAGGGGAGGGGGGGTTGGCACATACCTTTTGTCCACACACAGGAACTAAGAGGCTTACGTTAATGCTTTTCTCCATTATTTTGGTTTTTAGTGCACTGAACAATATTTGAATGTGGATTCCATGTGGTTACAAAAAATACCTTGATGTTTAGAAGGAATTGCACTTGGCTGTGAAAAACTATGTTAAAAGTCTTCCTTTGCAACTGCTTTGCCCTTGGAGCCCTGCCACCAGGGTGGGTCCTCCCAGCCCGCCTCTCCATCTAGGGCAGGGGTGGGGAAACTTTCTTCTGCTGAGAGCTGTTTGGATATTTATAACATCATGTGAGGGCCATACAAAATTATCAACTTAAAAATTAGCCTGCTGTATTTGGTCAGGCTAATTTGGTGAGGAGTATGGTGTTAGCTGCTGTTGATTTCATGGACCTTACAGGGCACACAGCCGGACGTCCCCACCCCTGAAGAGCAACATCTGTGGGAGGGCGTGTCCCCCATGGTTTAGTAACAGGTGACAGGTAAAGGGTTTGTTTAGAAGTATCTGGTCCACTTTTTGGAATGAGAATAACATATTAACATTATGACACTGGCTTCTAAACTGCTTTCATTTTTTAAACCCTAGATCTTAGACTATTTTTCCTAAAATAAAGAAAAACCTGATTCAAAATCCCAGTATGTTGAATAGTTCAAAGTACAAAGCAAAGCTTCTGTGGTTAAGGAATGGAGGGCTCATTATCCCCAACTACCTGCCATCAAATCCTCGTTTCAGAGCACACAGCCCCAGGCAGGGGTCATTGAACAAAACAGCCGTTCTTCCTGGAGGGGTCTGGGCATACACCCCCATTTTTCTCTATCAGAAGTGATCAATAACTTTTACTTTATGTGCCTTTCAAATAGCTGCCGTTATTGCCAGGCCTGAGTTCTTCTGGAAGTTGCCTTTGGAGGGTGCTTTGCGGTGTCCACAGTGATATTGCATGAGTGTAGGCCAGTTCCCACCGGTCTGCCGCTCTGTTACCGACCTGCTCCTCAGCAGTCTGGCTTCATCCTGAGCAACAGCACTGCGTGCTCGCAGACAGCTTCAACACCTGCTCCTAATTACAGCGACCTCGGGGCATTTGTCTCTTTCCTGTCTTCAGGAGCCGAGTCACATGGAAAGCATGAGTGTGTGATGGTATTTAAATGTCATGGTCAGTGACTGTTCCTTCTGCCCTCATGGTAGGCCTGTTGGATTCTCATTTGTGGTCCAGTCCATTTCTGACCAAAGTTAGCGCAGAGGAAGATTGCCCAGGGGGCAGAATGACCTGCTCAGCGCGAGACCCTGAACATCCCGGCAGCTGCCCGGGAAGGCCCTTTCCTTTCCGTCTAGCTAACCAATGCCCTGGCCTCTCTGAGGTCCCGATGATGTTATCTAATTAAGGAGAGTTTAAGTATATCAAATAAAACTGCTATCATTTTCAGGGTCCTTTGGGTTTTTCATCCTTGGCTACGTATTAGATAGAGCAAGGGAGACATGTCCAACAGCTCCCATTCCTGCCCAGAGCAGAGCACAATGGTGGTGAAGGAGGGAACAGAACATCCCATTGGCAGCCCAAGAAATCCAGGGCTCCGGGCCACCAGGGGGAACATGACCAGCAGGGACAGCCACTTGGATTTGCCCCACCCCCAATTCGTATAGCCACTGATTAGGTGTGGGATTCCATAATAAATAAGTTTATATTCAAATTATTACAGAAGTCATTTTTTAAAATTGCCAACCATTGGTGTTGTTTCAAGAGTATTTCTCTGCTGAATTTTCTAAACTTCAGTCAGAAGACATACTGCATGAAGTAATTGTAATGTATTGCTAGACTGAAATGATTGCTTTGTAGTTGGTTTCTGATATTTATTTGCTCAGGTTTACTTCCCGTGACCTGTCTCCAACTTCTGCTTTTAGTTTAATGTCTTGCAATTAAGCTGCGTGACCACTCAGATATTAAAATGCTCAGTGTGGCCCTGGCCGGTTTGGCTCAGCGGTTAGAGGGTCAGCCTGCGGGCCGGAGAGGCCTGGGTTCGGTTCCCACTGAGGGCACGTACCTAGGTTGCAGTTTGTCCCCAGCCCCGGTTGGGGTCGTGTGTCTCTCTCACATCGATGTTTCTCTCTCTCTCTTCCTCCCCTCCCTCCCACTCTATCTGAAGATAAATGCAAGGATGTCCTCAGGTGAGGATAAAAAAAAAAAAAGGCTCAGTGTGCCCCGGGTGGGGAATGCACTAGGCTATTACGTTGAATCCCTTAAAATTAGGTGAATGGTTCCTACTTCACAAATGAAAAAGTAAAACCCTCAAATATTTGTATGAATTTGCCCAAATGTCCACCTTCGTTCTGAATGTTTTGTCATTGATTTGTGATTAGGTTTCGGACTCAATAATATGCTCTTTTTTATCTATGTTAAATTAGGAATTGATTTTCAAACTGTTCTGTGTTTAACGTCATGAACATTTTAACCATGTAAGCTCCATTTTCCCAGACTATGTTGTGTCTGTGCATCATTGTCTTCTCCTGAAGTGGTTTTGTGTTGCTGTGGTCTGTGTATTTCCACTGTGTCTTCTCAGAAGCATTTCCTTGTCCAGAGAAGGCGGCACACAGCTTTCTGTACGAGACTGCTGTGGGGACAGAATGAGGCCATGTCTGCAATTCTGCCGCTTTGCGAGTCCTCCCGGTTCCTTTCCTCCCTCTCAATCACACACACACACATTTCAGGTGTATGTAGCTGGCCCTCCACGGTCAGTCACCGTCCATGTGTCTGCTCGCCCGCGCCCATGGGCTAGGTAGGAGCTGAAGTTCCCGGCCAGCAGAACTATCTCAGTTCTCCTTAACGGTCACCCCAAATCAACGACTGTGTGTCCAGAATAATCGGACAACGGAAACGTGTGATAAAGGTTTCTTCTTCTCCCAGAAAAACACCTTTGAGCTTTACCCCTTGGGCGAAGGCGGAGACAGGTGGGTGTCAGGAGAGAACGATTTCCTCCTAGGAACCCCGTTTCTGCTCTCGGCAAGGTTCTGCCAAAATCCTAGGGGTGTGGCTGACAAACTCATCTATTTCCGGACTTAGACCCACGTTCAAAACCGTCCGTCTCACTGGTGTCAGGACGTGGAACCCACCCCGAGTTCCGCGTGCGTTCGAGCACAGAAGGGTATAAAACCGTGTGTTTATCCCTCATAAAGTCCAGGGTCGGGCAAAGTAGGTCCACAGCTGTGTGTAGGGGAAATGATACAATCCTTAATAAATGATGGTACAGGAATAAACTGTTTCGCATACTCCAAACTGTAACCTCCTTTTGCCCCACCCCCGTATTTACCAACTTTGCGTTGTATCAGATTCAACACCCATCCACTGGGCTCTTCCTCACCAGGCCGCGTATCGTCTCATAACTCAGAGGACAAGTCGAGACCTAGACAGACAAACACGCTTCTCCCGTGTTCACACACACGCACAATCCCTAACTGTACGGAATCGCTCAAAGGCTGATCGAACAGATAAAGTTCGATTACCTGTTCAGTGGGAGGAGACCGTCCTTACAGAATATTTCAGGTGTGAGCCCGCCCACTGCAGAGACATCCACATGTTCCCTTGTCGCTGGTGGGTGGGCACCCTATGAACAGTAACGAGGACAAAACCCAGTAGAAAGAAAAGCACGGAATCAGCCAGATCTCGACTCAGTTCCTGGCTTGGTTACTTAATCAATGCTTTAAGTTGATAGTCAGAATTCTTAGAAATTAAAAAAAAAATGATTTCAGTAATAATTTGAATATAAACATATTTATTATTAAATCCCACACCTAGTCAGTGGCTACACAACGAGTTGGGGGGCAGATCCAAGCCGCTCACCTGAGCTTCAGTTGCTTATGAGGGACAGCAAGATCAGATGCACGGAATGTTCTCACAGCTTCCATCCCCCCGTCACGCCCACGGGGCACGTAACTTCTGCTCCTTCCCTGTAACTTCTGCTCCTGCCCTGTAACTTTTGCTCCTGTCCTTTCCTGTCCGGGTGGCTACCTCTGCTCACAACTGTTTATCTCCAAATAACCTCTTCTCATCTTTATCCCCACCTTCCTGTAGCATTATGATCCTTTCAGCTGGAAGAAACGAGAACACACTCAGCCAGCCCAGATCACGAGGGAGTCCCATCAGCTCAGTGGCGGAGAAGTCGGCAGGTCCGCAGTCTTCGCGCCCGCTCTTCTCCATGCTGCCGGGAGGGCGGCGGTCTCCCTGGGGTTCCTCGGGGAACCTCTTGGGTACTGCCTTCACCCCAGAGAGATGCTCATCAGTGGTGCTGGGCTTCCCGCTCACCTGGGGAGACCGTGCGTCTCTCCCCACAGCTGTTGTTAACTGTCTGCAGCTTTGCTGCGTTAGGATCGTCTCCAGCCACGAGCCCACCTCCTGACCCACCACGAAGGCCAGAACACTGTATCACCTGATGGGCATCAACTAACGAGGGTCCCTCCTGAATCAGAGGTGGGGTCTATGCATCTACCAATCCCTGATTGCCACGCACAGGGAGGGGGGGCGTGGATTTGGGGGAGACACAACGTCCACATTGTCTCACTATCACCAGGTTTCTGCTTTCTACAGAGTGTCTGAGTCCTGTCCCCTTGCTACTAGGAGATGGCACTCGAATCCCAAAGGACCCCAGAATCCCACAGGGCCCCAGAATCCCACAGGGCCCCTGAATCCCACAGGACCCCAGAATCCCACAGGGCCCCAGAATCCCACAGGGCCCCTGAATCCCACAGGACCCCAGAATCCCACAGGGCCCCTGAATCCCACAGGGCCCAGCCTCGACTGCAGGGAGTTCCCTGGAGAGGATGCTGCCGGGGGGCAGTGGGGTGGATGTGTTTCCAAGCGAAGTCGCCCACCTGGCTGCCCAATAGAACAGTCAGTTGATTTGCTAAAACTTTTTACCCACACGAGTGTGAGTCTTCCGCTGGTTCCGTCGTAAAACTCGTCTGCAAAGCAGATGTGCCCACTGGCGAGGAGACAGTGGTGCGTGGGAGGGAAGTCAGGAGGGAGCGGCCACTAAGCTGGGTTGAGCTATGATTTATCCGTCACTCTCCACACAGCTGCAGAGGTACTCGACTCCACAGCGTCGCGGAGTCTGCTAATAACTTATAGGAAATTGATGCGTTTTGATGGAAATCCATCCACAATACGCCTGTCTTGACGTGAGACAAACAGAAGTGGGGTGGGGGTGGGGGTTGAAGGCAAAGGAAGACATCCCAGTGTCAGGAGTGGCTGCCTAGGGGATAATAGATACATTGTTAACAGAGGGGAAGAATAAGCGTTACTTTCTAAATTGTAGCATATACTATCGATAGATCTGCAGCCCGGCACGCTGTAATGAATATGCACGGCTTCTCGGAGAGACCGCTGCATGTGAGTAATATCTGTTATGTTTAATTAAAAAGGAAAAAACACACCGCCAACGCCTCACACCTCATATATCCACGGTGGCACCCGCAATATTGGTCTCGTCTGCGGTTGTTAGTGTGGTATTATTTATCATCTCTCACAGTTTGGGAATGATCTACTCAGCTCTATTAATTTTCCATCGTGTACACAGTCCCGCAGAAAAATTAGCCAGTGTGCTACATGTATATACATCATGATGAATTGTGAAACTTCACCGACAAATACAAATATATCTCCCCCTTTAAGAAATCTCGTTCTCATCAGCCAGTAGGACCTACCTTCACAGGCAGCTATCACAGGACAGCCTACAGTTCTGTTTCCCTCATGAAATCCTGGAGCCCTGGCAGCTCCCCGGCCGAATCCCCGGGCCGGGTGCTTCTGTTCCATCACAGAGCTCGGCCCTGATCTGAGTCTCTCTCCGTGATACATGGGCGTCTCCTCGCCGGCAGGTTCATTCCAGGGCAGCTCTCTCGTTTTCAATGCATCGGCTGCTTCCAGCTTCATCCAGGCTGAAGTGTTGATTGTGCACTATTTATCTTCTTGATAACAAAAATTAACCTGCGAAGGAGAGATTGGAGGAGAGCCCGGCCCCACTACGAGATGGAGGGCTCCGACGTTCCCTGAGAGCCTCCTCATCCTCGTGGCTGTGGCCGTTATTCTGTCTGACCGCCTTGCTTCTGGACGTGCGTTCCTAGCCTTGTTCCCAGACACCCAGCAGGTTCAGCTAGGTCTCCCAGAGGGGAACAGCATGCAGCGGAAATGCCCACGGCCCTCCCGACGTCCGCGTCAGGCCAACCCCCAGCACCCCTTCCTAGGACCACAGACGGCATCCACACCAGAAACAACCCTGTGGACATGCTCACGGCTACGAAACCCTCCTCCTGCGGCTGGTCGGCCCCACGCCTTCCTCGCAGCCACCCCGCTGCTCACAGCACCTCCTGCTCCTCGTCCCACCGGTGACAGGACGGCGCCTCACTGGCCAGTGCCAGGTGGAAACAGGACAGGCCCACACACCTAGGAAGTGAGACATGCGTCTGGTTCTGCTCAGGACCTACCTGCCAGGAGGCCAGGCCTCTGCGTCAGCAGAGAAGTCTCCGCGGTAGGACACGTAGACAGACACAGGTCTGAGCAGTGCACCGTCCTGTGTTCGGGACACACCCCCTGACAGAGCTGAGACTTGAGACCCCACAGACCTGCAACTGAAGCCCACTCCTGCCTGACCGGGCGGCCTCTTGTCTTTCCTGGCCTTCGTTTAGTTACTGCGACCACCTCCCTGGCTTCTTCCGGGAGAATAGGAGTCCCACCCACGTCAAATCCTGGGGACACGCAGCCCCCTCAGGGGAGAAGGGTGGGCCATTTTCACCTTTATTCCCAAATGCCCGTCACGGAGCGGCCAGACAGAAGTTCTGTTTAAATGGCCCTGTAAGTGATGAACTAACTCTTTTTCTCAAAGGGACGACATGTTTCCTGCCCAAGTGACAAGAGTTCACCCAGACGGGGCTGATGAGAACCCGCGTGTCTTCACACCGCGACGCAGAGACTCGTGAGACCAGCTCTCCTCCGGCTGTAAGAAGCGAGCCCTGCCCAGTCGGTGCATCAAGCCCTTCAAGACCTGGCCATCACTGGGCTGTCCCTGGCCAACAGTCAGGACGAGGCGGTGGGTATTTATGTAAGCAATGACCTGATTTGCATAGCTAATTGCCCTGCGCTGCGTGGGCCTGGGGGACCGTGCCAGCCGTCCCCAGGCCGGGCTGGGAGCCAGCGAGCGCCCAGTGGAGCTCTGTGCCTGTGACATGCTGGCAGAGTGGCTGAGACAAGCCACCAAGCGCCCCTGAATCTCTCCCCTCGCGCTGCGACAGGGACAATGCTTTATACTTGTTTTCCAATTAGCTGACCGAGTTAATAAATTTAAATTGCTTTGTAGGTAGGTGTTATCGCGTGCAAGGAAGTATTAATTATTGTGATTTGTGAACACTTCTCAAGCAGTGCGTCTTGTATGCAAATGAGGCAATAACGAGCCTAATTTGCTAAAAAGAGGAATAAACGCTGAGGGGAAGTTGTGTCAGTAAGTGCCAATGTTTCTGTGGAAGAAGAAAGGACGAACCAGAAGACTCGTTGGTGGGAAACGGTCCTTGGACTGCCGAGCTCATCAGTAGCTTCCAGAGTCTAAGACAGACCCCACGAGAGGGCAAGCTGCGGGACGACCGGGGGACAGGGTCAGCGCTGGGGGGAGGCCAGTGGGACTCTGAACAGGGGCCCCTGAGAGAACAGGTGGCCCGACCGTCCCTACGGCTGGCGGTGGTCAGAATGAGCGGTTGGCTTCCCGCTCCGGGACAGAGAGGGTCAGGACGGCCGCACCCCTCTGTGACCCGCAGGAGAGTGGTCACAGGACAGACAGGTGCCAAGGATGCACCTCCAACCTCTGAGGGATTCAAAATGGTCCTGGACAATGAAGAAGGGTAACGGGGAGACATGGGGAGGGGAGGTCGTGGGGCAGCGTGTAGCTCTGTCTCTGGAGCTGTGGGATCAGGGATGGCTGGGCCACCACACTGCACGTGGCAGGACAGGGACAGGGACAGGCCCAGGCAGGAGATGATTATGGCAGCAGGTGACAGAAGGGGAGGTGACCCCTGGTCCCCCAGTCACAGGAGGCCATCTCCTTAGCACACCATCACCTAGAAAGCCTGGCCCAGCGCAGAGGGGAGATTTTAAGTCTACAGAGCTCTCTGTCCCCTCAGTCATGGAGACCCTCCTTTTTAGTGAACCCCGCAAAGAGAAGCGATGACAGAAAGGATGTAACAGAGTCAGGGTCATGCCATTACACGCCACGTGTTTGCCTCGTGGGGTCACGTTCCGTCTCGTGTCAGCCTGTTATCGGTGGAGGGACAGACAGGAAACTGAGGCTCAGAACACGTAGGCGGTGTGCAAATGACAACAAAACGCGGCACGTCCGCCTGCCTCCCCCTGACCCTCCGCTGTCTCACCGCAGCTGGAGCAGGAGGAGGTCTGTCTCCGCAGCGTCACCGAGCAGCCTGGGCCAGCAGAGAGCCCAGCGAGGGGAACGCTGCCGGTGTTAGGTCTTCCATATGAATGAAGGGCCCTGATACCCTGCAGAGGAGGACGCTTTTACCTCCCCAGTGTCAAAAAAGAAAGGGGAAAATATTTCTGAAAATCATACTATCCAGGATTCGCAAAGAATTCTTACAACTCAATAACAACGATGAATAACCCGACTTAAAAATCAGCAAAGGTCTGATAGACGTTTTCCCGATGAAGATAAACTGCTGGAATAAAAGGAGGCAGGGGAGTAACACGTCGATGAGGACGTGAGGAGTCACAGCTCGGATGCCGTGTGACGGACACTGGATGGGCTCAGAGCATGGTGCCAGGCGGTGAGGCAGGGACGACAGCCACAGATTATAGTTCCATTGTAGGAAGGGTTACAGTGGACAAGTCTAAGGGACAGAGCAGGTGAGTGGTGGCCCAAGGCGTGGGCCAGGGCACCGGGACACAGTCGGGGGGGTTACTAGGTGCAAGCTTTGGGGCTTAATGACAATGCTCCGAAGTTGGATTATGGTGATGACTTCTGGGTAAGTAGACACAGATGCAGTATGTGCTTTAAGCAAGTGAACTCTGTGGTATAGAAATCGTATCTCAATAACCCGATGCCCCCCCCCGAAGATGCTATTAGGTCAATTGATAATCTAACCTTCTGAGCTATTTTCCTACTCAAACAACTCTACAAAGTTAGCTCAATAGTTGCTCCTCTCTGTGGCTGGCCCACCTGAGGCTACTGAGGATGAGCTGCTCAGAGTGACCCGGTGAAGGAGATGACGGGTCCATGGAGGCGGCAACCCAGCGACGTCGGTCCTCCCTGTGACGAGGACAAACATTACTCATCTGCAATGCCCACTGTACTTCGGAGAATGCACATTTACCCACACGACAGCTTCTGCTGTGCTCGCATCTCCAGTTTATGGCTGAGAAGACTGGGATGCAGAGAGAATTAAAAAAAAAAAATGTCACCCGGCCGGTGTGGCTCAGTGGACTGAGCGCCGTCCCGTGGACGGAGAGGTCCTGGTTCAATTCCTGCTCAGGGCACATGCCCGGGTTGCAGGCTCGATCCCCAGTAGGGGGCGTGCAAGAGGCAGCTGATTGATGTTTCTCTCTCACATCAATGTTTCTATGTCTCTCTCCCTCCTTCTGTCTCTAAAAAGTCAATAAAAATATATTTTTTAAAAGAAGTCCACAGTTAATAAGTGGTCCAGACGACATTTCTTCGACTTTGAAATGGCAACTCTTCATGCTGTGTACATGATGTTCTCTTCTTTAGGGGTTCAAATGCCTTACGTTTAATCATTTGCTGCAAAGCTCTCAGAAGGTTATGGAGAACAGTTGCTATTTCCTCATCACTTCTGCAGAGAAGTAGAGGATTGCGAAAATCGTCCGAAGGAAACGGTGTGTGCTCATTCCATCCTTAGTCCCGTGTTGCTGAGAAATGGTCGAACATCACAGTGCTACCTGGAACTGATATTTAATTTGGTTTTCTCTAATTCTTGTGATATATTTAATCTTATTTTCTCTTCTTTAGGAAAGCAATATAATTAACGCACTGATGGTTACGGGGGGGGGGGGGAGACCTATTCATTTTAGAACAGGTGTTAAATTAGCCGCAAGAGGACTCTCATGTTATTTCCCAAATGTAACACAATAGAGTTACAAGGAATGCATCGTTAAAAAGGGAAGCGCTTTTTAAACTCCGCTTCTTCAGTCTAAATTAATAGCTTCTAGGTTTATTGGTTCCCAGAAGGAAACGAGCGGAATTTGTTTATTCCTCCGTAGGAATAATCACGCCCACCACGTCCCTCTGGAAGAAAACGTGCAGACGGCTGATCTTCCTGCTTGTGAGACGTGAACAGAGGTGGAGGCAGGGGTCAGGAGGCAGGGCGGAGGAGGGCGCTGACCGTGGACTTGGCCCTGGGAAGCTGGGCTTGTAGATGGGACAGCAAGAGGCAACCACCCGGGCGGAGAGTTCAGCTCAGCACCAGACAGATGCGGCCCCTGCTACGTACCAACCAGCGCTGACTGAGGAACGTTTGCCCCTGGAGAGCTCAGGGTCTCCCTAAGCCCAGTGCGGCACGCTGAGTTTCATTCCAGGGCCCAGGAGACAGAGACTGGGAGGTGGGAATAGCAGATTCTCAAGACAGAGCCGCCTTTAGGTGCCTCTTACGTTACAAGAATACTCACCGTTAGCAAATCTGACCGAGCAGGCTGAGCGAGTGTAACCCGTGATGTATACAGATGGAAGGTTCAGAAATCCCTGCGGTGAGCACCCTCCCTCGGAGAAAAGACCACAGGGTGGAGGGAGTCCCCACAGGCATGCCAGCCAGGAGGAGCACGGCACCAACAAACATGGCTGGCTGGAGACCATGCCATCCTCTGGATGTCACGGTGGGGGAGGTGACCAGCGGACAGTGGTGGGGCGTGAAGCCAAGGGATCAGGAGGGACCAGAGTCTGGAAAACACTGTGAGGAACCTGTAGCCATCAGCTCGTGCTGCAGAACAAACGACCCCGGGATCTCATTCTCAGCGCTGACTCCTTGCTCGAGTCTCGCTGGATCCGTGGATGACTCTCGTCCACGCACCTGTCGTCATCCGCGAAGGATCGGCGAAGTATATTGTTCCCAGGACAAGAGCCAGCACAGCGAAAGCCCCTGCCTGTGTCCAGTCAGCTGTTACCAGCGGTCAAACTAGACACAAGGCACAGCCCAAACCTGAGGGGCGAGGATGTGTACTGCACCTCTGTGGTGGGGGCGAAGTGAAGACCGAAGGGCGGTGCAGGGAGGGGAAGAGCCCAGGCCAGCGCTTCACGAAATTCACCCTCCACGGGAGCCTCTGGGCAACGTGGCAGCCGCTGTGCGGGAGTCTGCGACAGATTTACCGTAAGGGGAAGAAAGCTTGGGAAGGAGAGCTCCACGCGTGGGGTGCAGGGTGAGGGGTAACTTTTCCCTTCCCTGAAACACGCAGAGCGGGAAAGGTTCGCTCTGGCTGAGGGTGGACACACGGGTCAGTCAGGCAGGTGACTTCTGTGATCTGACGCCGAATGCGTGTCTGGTATGAGCCCCGCCAACATGTGCACACGTCTTCCTATCGTTGCGTGTGTGTGCGTGTGTGTGTGTGTGTGTGTGTGTGTGTTCAGGGAAGAAGGAACCAAAGGGAAGGAGGACGAGATTTCATACTTGCTCATAATTCAGCAACATGCTTGTATCTTTATTTTTTAAAATATGTTTTTATTGATTTTTAGAGCGAGAGGAAGGGACAGAGAGATATAACATCGATGTGAGAGAGAACATCGATCGGCCGCCTCCTGCACGCCCCCTGCTGGGGATCGAGCCCGCAACCCTTCATGTGCCCTGACAGGAATCGAACTGGGACCTCTCGGTCCACGGGCCCACGCTCAGTCCACTGAGCCACACCAGCCGGGTTTTACTTGTATCTTTATAAGTGTATTTTTTTACTCTAGTTAAATAGCCAACTATTTAAATGACCACCTAACTAAGTTTTATTCAACATCTGTGTGTCCCTTAAATAAGCGTGTGCAATCCTGGTGTGTCTTTAAAGTGACATGAGTTTTTTACAGCCTGTACCAAGTTTTAGCCTCCGTTTGATCGTGCTTTATTACAAAATATGTCTGAGCATGCTGGTTGAAAATGAACCATTATCTTCATTTTTTTTTTTTTAACTGTGAAGTCACATAGCTGAGAACTTAACTTTTCTTTCTTCTCCTTTTTTTTTTCAAATCCTCAGCTGAGTATATGTCTTTATTGATTTGAGAGACAGAGAAGAAGGGAGAAGGAGAGAGAGAGAGAGAGAAACTTTGATGAGAGAGAAACATTGACTGGCTGCCTCCCGCACACACCCCAACCAGGATTGAATCCTCGAACTGGGGATGTGCCCTGACTGGGAGTCGAACCCACCACCTTCCAGTGTATGGGACGATGCTCCAACTGACACCATGGTAATGATCCAGGTATTAATAAAGAGCAAAGGGAGGCCAGACATTGTACGCACGGCCATTTGGGCAGCTTCGCAAAGAAGCTGCAAGTTCACTCTCCCCGGGGAACGACCCACCCATTTCCTGCAAAACACTGGAGGAAGGGCTCCAACAAAGGGGAGACAGGTGCACACCCAGTAAAGTCGAGATGACATAGGGAAAAAGAGATAACTGGCCAGAGGAGGCAGGGCCACTGCAAGCCTGGGAAAATTTAGGAATACATAATCCCCGAAAAGAAGGAGTCAGCTCTCTTGTGTGGCTCCCTTGCAGTCACCGTGCGGCCCCCGTGGTGAATGTGTGGCATGTGGACCCCACACACAGTGGACGGATGGACTGCAATGAGGAACACAAACCAGGCCAGCCTGATGCTGGGCTGGACACTGCTCCAATGTGGAGAGGAAACTCTGGACACTGGCTCTGATTGTAGCCCCCGTGAAGCCCGAGCTATACTTCTTCCTTGATCCGACTAAGGGAAATGGGACCCTGGAAACTCAGGGGGTTGATTCCACAGAAACAAAGCTTTCTGCAATACCTCATCCTCCCACAGGAGTCTCAGAAAGTTCTTTTTCTCAGGATATCACAAGAAGCCTACTCCCACGAGCAACCGGTGGGGACGGGGACCTCTCCCCGCAAGCCTCCATAACGCGCCCAGCTGAGCCGCACCAGCCAGGGCTGGGAGCTTCACTTTCCTGAGCCTCGGCTTCCTTGTATCCAAAAGAGAAATCCTAACGCTGACATCACCGGGACGTGCGGACGTGGAAGGAAACGCAGCAGGTGCCGTCCTGACGCAGTGCCTCCGACAAGTGGGGACCACGTTTTTCTTATGCCGTGGAACCACTCAGTTAACCGTGGACACACGGCGCCATCGAGGCCTCTCCAGCTGAGAATGGGACCCTGGCAATCCTTTTGAAAACTCAGCAATCAGGGAAATGGTTTTGCTTCTTAAAAATCATTGAATCAGGGAATAGGTTAAAAAAACAATAGTCTGGCCGGTGTGGCTCAGTGGTTGAGCATCGACCCATGCACCAAGAGGTCCTGGTTCGATTCCCGGTCAGGGCACATGCCCAGGTTGTGGGCCCGATCCCCCGTGGGGGGCATGCAGGAGGCGGCCAGTCAATGTTCTCGCTCATCGATGTTTCTATCTCTCTCTCCCTCTCACTTCCTCTCTCTCTAAAATCAATATAGGGAAAAAAAATGTAAAAACAAACAAACAAAAACAATAGCGCTTTCCCCTTCGTGGTCAGTTGGAATGCAGCT
Source organism: Tadarida brasiliensis (assembly GCA_030848825.1). Lineage (NCBI taxonomy): Eukaryota > Metazoa > Chordata > Mammalia > Chiroptera > Molossidae > Tadarida > Tadarida brasiliensis. The sequence goes on along the minus strand of CM061267.1, from coordinate 100,248,695 downwards.
CTGCGCTGTGGGGACTGGACGTCATCACTGCCCGAGGGTCTTCGGCACGGAAGGTGGGCGTGTCCGTCCAGGGCTGCGCAGACCTGTGCGGTCCAGAGAGCAAAGGTCCTGTCACTGCAGGACTCCTCACAGATCCCAGGATGGACAGAGACTCCACCTGGCATATCGATGTGTGGCCCACGGGGGGCAGGGGCAGAGCGGGGCAGCAGCACAGACTCACACACTGACTTCCGCTTCACTCCCTTCTTTCAGAGAGCAAGTTGAGCCTCTCCGTGCAGGACCTCGGCGTGCAGGTCAGCGCTGGCCGCTGGGTTCACACTGCTGGAGTCGAGCCCCCGGTACTGGATGTGCCCACGTTCGACCAGGTTCTCGTCACACACATTTGTAAGTTAGACTGTTTTCTCTTCCTTCCAAAACTAAAGTGTAAGACACCTTAATGATCCACTACCCATCCAGAGATAGAATCAATGGACTAGGATTTAATCTCGTACACCTGCGAATACAGGGGGGCCAGCTGGCAGATGTCACAAGCTCAGGGGGTTTCCTGGCAGGTCCGAGAAGTTAAACAACAGAAAATATCCCCACAGGATGTTCTGATCACAGATTCCTAACTGAGCAGGTTATGATGGGAAGTCACATCTTAGGCCTGCAGGGTGGATTCAGCTTTGCCGTGAGCAAGCCCTGGTCACTGTTGGAGTGTCTAGGGTAGCGTACTTACAGGAGCAGAAGGAGCTCCTCTCCAGGCCTCCAGAGACACCCCCCACCAGGGACAGACATGCCAGGGTTCCTCATGCCTTCTTTCACCCGCGCACCTCTCAACTACGCTAAATGTTAACGCTCCCTCACCCGCTGTGTACAAGAGTACGACTCCTTCCCGTTTACTTTGTATCCAGTTCTATCTAGAGATTTCTCCGCTGCACTTCCTCCAGCCTCCTGAACCGAGCGCCGGGGATTTCAGGGGGCCTTTCTTATTTCTCTCTGGTTCGCGTGTAGAAAATGAACTGCCAAACTGCTACTCTTCGGAGCATTTTCTCAGTCCTCTGCAATTTTTCTTCTGGGTCTGGCCCTCAGCCTTGGATCAAACAAATACTTCAAACCTTTCTGTAGGTATGGAATTTCTTTTGTTGAAAAGCATGAGAGTCTTAAATTTCTCCTAAGCTCTCCCACTAGCTGTTAAAGCCAATCTTCTATTGTAGATGCTTCACCCTCTGTGAAGAGAAGAGCTGTTCTCTACGCTGGAGAATAAGACTCTATCCTTGGTCCACATTTGTCTGACAAACGTGTCATTGATGGGATACTCTCCGGGCGGTGCGTCCATCATGTCTCGAAGTGGGTAAAGGCCAGGGTAATTAGTAAACGCACTGGATGTCAGCATCCCAGACGACCTTAACAGACAGAGGCAAAGCCCGGAAATGAACATGAACGAGGATAAAATTCCACCCACCAGTTCGGGAAGGGAGAGGGAACTAGGTTGTGTTAATTTTTTCTTGAACCTACTTGAAAAAACCATATTTCTTACATCCATCCTGGCAGTACGGGAACCAAGAAGGGGATGGGGATGGGCAATGCCAGGCCGGGCCCACGGAGTCTGCCCATGAGACAGACCAGTAGAGAGCCCTAGGAAGACAAGGCAGGGAGGTTTACCCCCAGGTAGTCCGTCCAAGAAATGCTAGCCGCCGTCAGGACGCCAGCCAGGAGTCATCAGGTGAAGCAGCAATTGTCACCCTCGAGAGCACCAACGAACGGCGGTGCCAGCGCTGAGACGGGATGACCGTAACGAGGCAACGAGGGATGAAGCCTGAGCGCAGGGCAGGCAACAGGGAGACCTCTGCCCAACTTGTGAATGTGGGCGCCTTCCTATCGCAGCGTCCCAGGGATGAGAGGACACCCCAGAGAGGCTCCGTTCCGTTGAAGGGTTATAAACAGCCTATCAGTCGGGTTCCAGAGTCTAAGAATATCACAGAGTCTTCTGGAAAGACTCGCCTCCGGTCTTACCAAAGGTAACATGAAAATGACGTTACCTTTGCCATATTCTATTGGGGAAAAGCCAGCCACAGGCCCCGCCCACACTCAAGGGGAGAGGACCACCCAAGCTGAGAGAGCCAGGAGGCAGAACCAAATCACTGGGAGCCATCCCACAGTCCGTCAGCCTCACTGGCCTTCTTCACTGGGGGCGGGGCAGCTGGGGGACAGCTACCACAAACAGTCAGAACCCCAACTTGCACACCAGCCCTGCCCAGGATGCTCGCTCCAGCTCCTTCTGCGTAAGCTCTGTGCAGTGTTAGGGCTTGGAGCAGACTCGTGGAGGGGGGCGGGTGACCACTGGAGGTTCCAAGCAGAGGCGGAACACGTGCCTGCGTCAGGTTCTGGAGCAAGGAGGTGCTTACGCCACCCGCATTCTGCCGCCCGTTTTCTCATATGAAACACTGGGAAGGACACTGCCTGAGTGGGCCGCCTGTTACTTGTCAGACTCCATTACAGATGCTTCACACAGGCTTTTTCAGAAACAGTGACACAACCCACAGCACCCGCATTTTCTAGAAAAGGGGAATGCAGAGAGAAAGAGGGACTTTTCAGGATGCTGCATGCAGAGAACGTCAGAGCTGGAGTCCACAGAGCCGCCCTGCCTTCCCGTGTTATCCCCCGGGGGCTCCCCTGGCACCTCGCGGCTCTAGCCGATGACCTGGGCACATGGGAAATGATCACAGTGTCTTTCGGACTTAGTTTGGCCTTTTCCATGAGGGACCGATCACATTATTGAGTCGGGGAGGAAAACAAACGAGGCGGCAGTTTCTGTGGGATCCTCTCCTCCTGGTGGGCTGGCGGGAAGGGAATGAGAAAAGCAGAAGCTGTAAAAACACCTTTGAGATAGAAATGAAATATTACATTACTAAATGACACGGTACCTTTCTCTGGCTGCTGACTTTCCTAATTCAAAAAAAAATGTAACTTGGCAGGAGTCGGGAGAAATGGGAAAAATAAAAGCTTTGCCCTTTCGCAGGGGTGGGAATACAGAAGATTTATCTAAAATCTAGAATCTCGACTCAACTCTTCAAACCCCAGGGCTTCCCTGAAGATAGAAATTAAAATTTCTGCAGAAGTAAGGCATGGCTGTCTTGGCTGGAAATGCTTCCATGTTCCCTAAATCCTCCCTGTGGAGTTCCCGTTTCTGAAAGAGTTGTCAAGGATAGAAAAAAGAAGAATTCGAAAGCAAGAAAAAAATCTTCCTTTAGTCACATTCATACAAACCAAAAATAGGCAACTGTTTAGACAGGGGAGTCTCAAGGAGGGGACTGTCAGCAGTGATGAAGAGCAGAGAGGGTATGATGCGTGAAAGTCCAGCTTCGGGGGCTTGCCCCCCGTCAGATGCCCTAAATTCCAGTTCAGAATTACCCATAGTCCTTCACCCACCTCTTCAGCTGATCATTGTTAGGGGATTTTTTTCTGTTAGACACTATTTACTATTCTAAATGTTGATGCTGGAACAGCAGAACCAGCTCAAAATGGTCCTGTCCTGTTTTTAACAAGATACTGAGTTGTTTTTCAGAGACAACAGACCCAGCCCACAAGCCATGCAGCGAAGCCTGGACAGAGGAGAACTGACCTCCAGCTGCCCCTGGAACCAGTCTCACCGGCCCCAGGACTGCACACAAGAGGAACTTGAATGTAGAACCCAGAGGGAAGGGTGCACTGTCCAGGAAGATCTGGTGCTGAAACTCCTTTACCATAAATAGCCAAGCTCCAAGGTCTCCCCATCAAAACCTGCCCTGTAGCTGGGCTGGTGTGGCTCAGTGGTTGAGCGTTGACCCATACACCAAGAGGTCGTCGGTTAGATTCCTTGTCAGGGCACATGCCCAGGTTGTGGGCCTGATCCCAGTGGGGGATATGCAGGAGGCGGCCAATCGACGTTCTCTCTCATTGATGTTTCTATCTCTCTCTCCCTCTCCCTTCCTTTCTCAAATCAATAAAGAAGAAAAAAATTAAAACAAAAAAAATCTGCCCTGTAAGCGATTCCAAATCCCGGTTCCCCCTAAACCCTTATAACCTGCTCCAAACCCTGGGCCAGGGATTCAGGTATTGGCTTTCTCCCCATCTCCTTGTTTGGCTGCCTTTCAAAGTAAACTCTTCTCTTGTTGCCAACTTGATGCTTCAATGGATGCTCGTAGGCACATCGGGCGTATGGACATGGGTTGGCTTCAGTATCAGAAACACAGCACCATTTCTTTGAAGAACCCCACAACTGGTGCGATAGTGGGCTGTGTCCTAGGGTGACAGGGACCCAGAGGTGAGGTCCTGAGCTCCTCAGGTCAGGGATTGAAAAGAAGAGTTAGCCAAGCAGTGCATTACAATAGCCTTTTTAGCTACATTCAACATAAATCAATATGTTAATGGAGCCAGAATTGGTTCAGGGGAGCAAGGAAGTGAAGGGGTTTTCTCTGCAAGCTGATTACCTCCTGTGACTCCCAGCTACAACTTTACCATGGATGGAACCTGGAACAAATTATTTAAATCCTCTAAGTAAAATGAACATAGCAACAGACGTATTTCACAGTGTTTTTCAATGGGGATAACCAGAGATAAATATGGTTAACACGTTTTCTGAAATGTATTTTTGTCTTATATAAATGTTGGCAATTATTTTCATTATACATTAGATGAAAAGACTTGGATGTGTTCCCTCCATAGAGAGTTTATAAACCCCAGAACCTTCTGGATAGAAACCTCCCCAAAGAGCCAATGGACCAAGGTGGGGAAGACGTGTGCTCTGAGGTCAGAGTGTGTTTTCTGACGAGGGCACACGGGCTGGACTTGTACTGGTGATTCAGCTCTGCTACAAAGGTTGAATTATTTCTTTACTAAAATTTTATTGGCCTAGGAGGAAACATTCTTTCAGAATGCCTAGGACAGCTGGGTTACAAAATGAAGAAACTGTCCGTGTTTCCAAGATGACCCAGTAACCGCACTGATGTGCATGAGAGGAAACCAGGTCTTCATGCTGTAGTGTATAGAAAGGAAAACATTCTGGGCATGAATCCAAGGTGTGATCTTACACGGGCCATCTAGGTCTCTCAGGCTCCACCAACACTGAGACTCCAGTATCCTCAGCAAGGAATTGCCAGTTCTCCCAGCCTCGGACCTTGCCATTCACGATCTTGTTTGTTATCTTATCTGCCTGCCCCAGTCACGATGCTTTACGGCTCTTCCCTTTGTAGAAGACAGTCAGACAAGCATGAGCAGAGCAGGAGTGAAAGGCCAGGTGCAGAGGGTCACCAGGGCAGAGAGCCTGGGTGCCTAGCAACGGGCAAAACTATAAGCCTTTGCAGGACCACTCCCTTAAGCATCAACCCATGGAGATGACATCTAAGCTTCAGCTGTGTTTAACTCCAGGTCCAGAGAAGCAGCAAAGCCAGACCAAGTGACACTGTGGCTGACATCAGGACCAGTTTCCATGACGAATGACCCCCTGCCCTGGTGCCGGCCAATCAGTAGAGACAACAACCTTGAGGAGACACACCAGGAAAGCTGATTAATATTCTGTTGAGATCCTCCCCTGAGACCTCAGATAAAAGCCCTCAGGATGTGGTGTTCTCTACGGAGCAAGCTTGAGCCTTTGCTCACTAGTTCTTCCCCCAGGGCGCGCGCTCTCTCTCTCTCTCTCTCTCTCTCTCTCTCTCTCTCTCTCTCTCTCCCCTCCAAGGACACTTCTTTTGCCTCTGTAACTTGTTTCCTGAGCCCATGTCTTCTACAGTTCACTTCTTCTACCTCTGAGACTTTCTCTTATAGTTTGAGTCTTGGCTCTGAATTCTTTCCTAGCCAGAGCTCACGGACTGAGGCTGCTGAACGGAGGTTGACAACTTCACCAGTATTGCTTCTCCCCTTGGTGGTGCTGCAAGGTGTCATTGTGCCTGGGTTTGAGCCAACGTCCCACCCAGGTCTAGAGCCCTTGGCAGGCAAGCCTGTCAAGATTAAACCCCTGTAGGCTTACCGAGCAAGGGACTATGAGCTTCCATGAGAGCTAGGCAGCAGAACCGGCTATGCCATCTTTTGGCCCTGCACACAGTGAAGTGGGAGGGTCTCTGGCTCAGTATGGTGAGAGCTGAGCACAAAATCAAGCTCGAGGACCCTCCAAGTGCACGCCCAGGAAGGCAGCCCAGATCGTCAGGTCCAACCGGAAGAGCAGTAGCCACCGTGAGTAGTATTTGAAATGGAACTGAATGCAGGGGCTGGGCTACGCAGGTTATGGGACAGCTGAAAAGATGAGAGGGGCAAAGAAGCCAGAGGTTGGCAATACCAGGAAGCCATCATCACGGACCTGTAGAGGAGGGAGTTCCCCAGAGCCCAGCAGCTACAAGCGTCCCCCCAAAACTGGGATCACTGTGGGTTTGTCTGCCAGAAGCTGGGACCACACACAATGTCCTGCTACTCCTGGGGTGCTGCCTGTCCCCTCCTTCTCTCCTCCAGCCTCCCCAAGTGCCTCCTACCGATGGAACTCCGTCAGGAGACAGGTGATGCGGAAGTCCGAGCAGTCTGCTTGCAGGAATGAGCCCCTTGGTCCTCGCGGCCATTTCAGACCCAGGACCCCGTGGATCTGCAGTTGTCTGTTGAGGTGTGGATGACTCTGCTCGGTCTGCTAACATCCTAACTCAATGCTACCGACACTCCTCAGACGCAGCCATGGGAAGGAAATCACTGCATACACACCATGATCTATGGTGACTGCAGTCTTCTGTCCTGTAACTGGTCAAGGGGCAGTGGTTAATATTCATTACTTCCCTCATCGACCCCCAATTCTTCACACTCTTGCCTCAATGAGCTCCTTAACTGACTAGCAGAGTTTCCCTAGTAAACCCTTACTGATCGAGTCCTCGTGGTCACATAGTGACTCTTGCCGTTGAACCTGGAATTACTAAGAGGCACTCTAGAAAATTCCCGTTTCCAGATACAGAGTTCCTACTCTCACTGTGAGTAGCAACTCAATTGATCCTTACTAATTGGGACCATTTACCCCACAAGAGTACAGTAATCTTATGGGTCCATTGGTCCAGAGCCCAAGGGAGCCCCAAATAGTCAAGTGGTGTCTTCATCTTCCAGCGGAACGGGCCAAAGCTGTATCCACAGATGCAAGGGTTGCTTTAAAAAAAAACAACTAGGTTCTCCAAACCAATAGGTCTCACAATTGAAGGAACAGGAAGCAAAAGCTTTGCAAAGGTTATTCATACGATGGTCCTGGTCCATCATAGAGTCAACCCTATAAAACAGCAATCAAGTCTGGAAGGAGGCTGTATTCCGGTGATAACTGGGACATTGGTGGCCATTTCACACGAATTTGTCAGGCTGGTGGCTTCTAGATTAGAGGGTACACGTCAAGACCACAAGAGCTGGCAGGAGCATTCTGGGGGTGTGAAATAAACCTATACCAGGACACGAGGCCTCTGTGTCCCCCAAGCCATCATGACCCGGTTACCATGTTCACTTGATCAACCTGTTTCTGGGGATCTGTGGGAGCCCAGTGAGCAGTGAGGGAGGGAGAAAGACACAAAATGGAGTCACTGTGGTCAAGCTGCCCAGTTACTAAATGTCAAGTGGTCTGTGGCATGCATGAGAAAACAATTCAATCCTTGCTTTAACTGACTTGGGAAGAAGCTTTTGAACTTTCTGGTTGTGCCTGGATGCACATAATCTTGTTACCTCCCTGTGGTCCAGCCACAGATCCACCCCCCCCCCCTGCTTCTCCCGCCTTCATATAATCTTCCTTAGTGTCCCTCCAAATGAATAAAAAGAGCTGCAAACCTGCCACTCTCTGGAGCACTTGAGACCTTGCTTCCTGGCAAGTCATCATTTTAGCTCAAATAAACTCATAAAAATTCTCTACAAGCCCGGACGTTTCTGAAGTCGACAGTCCTTATCAACAAAGCAGTAAAGTAAGGAAAGGTTCCTGTGAGCCGCTGTGGAGAACCAGTGAGCCTGAGGAGCGTCGTGGGAACCCCGGCTTTGTAGCCAGTCCTTACGGGTGGCCCAGGACTTGCAGCTGGTGTCTGGAGAGGGGGCAGTCCTGTGGGCTGAACCCCCAACACTCTGGAGGCTGATGCTGACTCTAGGTGGTTAGTATCAGAGCTGAACTGAATGGCCGGACACCCAGCTGGTGTGGGGGGATCGGCAGTCCGTGAGGGACACCAGCCCTTCACTCAATTCCAGATCCTTGGCTAAGTGGCCGAACCATGCGTCACTCCCCATGGATAAGCTGTGTCCACATCTCTGGCCGTTTCTCCTTCTATTCCAGACGAACAGCTTGACAGTGCTCGGGGCAGTTGTCCACTCTGGAAGGGTTGCCCAAGATCACGAGTTATCAGCCCACTCCTGAGTGGGCTTTCCTGGGCAGCAATTCACTTCCGGCTGGTGCTGGTCTATCACACAGACCTTCCTGAAAACCAGGGCCAAGTTCTTTTTCCTTCTCACTGTCAAAAGTTCAGGGGGGAAAAAAGTAAAACCCATGAATCACAGAAACATTTTTTTGGGGGCGACACCAGAAAGAGTTTGCAAACAGGGAGCAGCAAGGACCGAGGCTAAAGAAGCCACAGCACGGCTCATACAGTGCGGGAGGGACGCCTGAACCGTCCCAGTGATCGGCTATCGCAGGGGTCCCGGTGGCAGGGGTGGTTAAGAGTGATCATCTCCCACTGTTCTGAGGAAGGCGACTTCAGTTTCTTTGTGGTTCTCAGAGGCATTTACAAGAGATGGCCTCAGCTGAGCGTCGCCTACGTTCACGAAACAAGCTGGGTTCAGTGTCGCTGATGTGGCTGCGGGGTTTGCCGGCTCAGGAAGTTCTCGAGTCCGATCTCCGTCTTGTAGTTCATTTCAGCATCACTAACTGGCCGAAGGGAGTTTCCCACGAGGTCACAGAGTTGGGCTGAGAAAAGGTCAAGGCAGAACAAGGTCTGTCTGTCACCTTCTCAGGCAGACCGGGTACGCCTCGCGGACCTGCCTGGCCGTTTGTATACCCCACTGCACACTTCAGCCTGTGGGTTGGTGCACAGACAGCAGCCGGTTCATGATGGGAAATGCAGGTCTCACTGTCACAGGGCACCCCGTGGCGAGGCGTCAGTCATCAGCAGAGGGAGGCGTCTGCTCCGACCCTCAGGACCTACCATGTGACTCTGCCATCAGGGATGGCCAGGGGCCCCGCAGGCGTCACTTTCTGGGGTTTCCCCTTGGGCACTCAGAACAGCTGCCTTGTGGTTACTCCTGGGCTGGAAAAGCACATTTCCAACTCGTGCAGCACGGGGCCTGCTGCGAGCATGTAAGACTCAAGAAATACCTCCCTAGACGTGTGCGAGGCTCCTGCCTTGGGCCTGTTCTCCTGCCTGAGCCGACACTCACTCCCCACAACCCCTGTCAAAAGCTAAAGAGCCTGGCCAGTGTGGCTCAGTGGTCGAGCCTTGGCCCAAGCACCAAGAGGTCGCCGGTTCGATTCCCGGTCAGGGCACATGCTCAGGTTGTGGGCCTGATCCCCAGTGGAGGGCATGCAGGAGGCAGCCAGTCGATGTTCTCTCTCATAGATGTTTCTATCTCTCTCCCCCTTCCTCTTTCTCTAAAAATCAATAAAGAAAAAAAAATTAAAAAAAAAAAGCTGAGGAGAAAAGAGAAACCTGCAGAATACCAGCCAGGCCACTGTCCACACCTCCAGGAACATCCCCATTCAAGGCGCTGCCGCCCTGATGCCCGTGGGCAAGGGGTCAGGAGAGCCTTTCTGTCTGCCCCACCAGGGAGCAGGGTGGCGAGGCCACTGCCCACCCTCCGGTTCATCCCGAGTGACCTCGGGCGTGGATGGTACAAATCATTTCTCAGAAATGTGCTACGAATCCAGTTGTTTACCCAAAACGTCAGTGAAACAAATCTCTGTGCTGTTTATTTCAAACAAATATTTCATTTTACAAGAGTCTAGATTCACAGAAAAACTGCAAAAATTGTCTAGATAGTACACACCCAAATTTCCCTATTTTTTTTTTTTTTTTACCCTCACCCAAGGACATTTTTGCATTTATCTGCAGATAGAGCGGGAGGGAGAGAGGGAGGAAGAGAGAGAGAAACTGTGACGTGAGAGAGAGACATCCAGTGGTTGCCACCCACACGACCCCAACCAGGGCCGGGGACAAACTGCAATCGAGGTACGTGCCCTTAGCGGGAACCGAACCTGGGACTCTCTGGTCCGGGGGCCGACGCTCTAACCGCTGAGCCAAACGGGCCAGGGTTATTTACTCAATCTTTTATATCAGTGTGGCTATGGACTTTATACTTTGGATTATAATCCCACACTGTCTTATTCCTGTATTTGCTCCAATGTCCCAGCTTCCGCGCCGTCCTCCGCGTCCCTCTGGGGTATCTCACTGCTCCGGGTTCTGTGTTCGCTCTGCAGTTTTGTTTCTTCTGCTCCCTAACTTTTTGGCATCTTTGCTTCAGACTTACTGGGCATTGTTCCCCAGTCCTGGAACCAGCAACTTCTCCTGGGGCCTCGCTCCTTCAGGGGAGAACGGGGTCGACTGGAAACCAGGGTCGCGACGGGCGCTCTGCCGCTGGGTGCTGGCGGGCGAGGGATCCACGCGTCTACAAACCCAGGGCCGTGCATGTATCTCTAGACACACATCTACAAATATCTCTGTCACTGCTGAGTCTGTCACCTCAACACGAGCTCCTGCTGATGCCGTCAGCTCTAACCCGTGTACTCTAGCCTCCTTCCCCTCTGACCCATCCCTCCCGCTCCAGCAACGAGACCCCGGCTCCAGCCATTCACTGTGCGTTTACTCCGCTTTTCAATCCCAGTGCGTATGCAGCGGTATCGGGGTGTTCACCCGCACCCCCATGTCGGCAGCCCTTAACTAGTACGGTGCTCGTGGGAAATTACTTGTGCCTTTCGTCTCGCAGAGTCCACCGATTCGCAAAGTGACGTGGGTCAGCACCGTTTCCCGTCACGTTCTGCATCCCGTCCTGGGCTCCCCTGGGCTCCCACGTGATTTCCGAACTTCCATGCGGTGAGGTTTACTCTTGGCGCTCTGAGTATCTGTAAGTTTTCACAAATGTAGGAGGTCACAAATGTATCTATTCGTACAGGAGCATACCGAATGGCTTCACTACTCTAAAAATCCACCTACTCACCACCCCTCCCCCACCTCCTCCAAGCCACCTCCTCCAACACCCACCAACCTATTTGCTGTCGCTCCAGTTTTGATTGCTGAATGTCACATACTCAGAATCACGTATGACGCTTTTCAGACAGCATTATTTTACTCAGCAATATGCATTTAGGGTTCACCCATGCCTTTTCTGTACTTCGTAGCTCATTTTTCTTTTGGCTGAATAATATTCCATCGTGTGGACGCACCACAGTGTTTTATTCATTCACCCACTGGAGAACATCTTGGTCGCTTCCAATTTGAGGTGATTCTACGTAAAACTTCTGCAAACCTTCTCATGCAGGTTCGTGCATGAATGTATGTGTCCGCACGGATGGATGACTAGCTCAGGTGTGATTGCTGGCGTGTGTGGGAAGTTCTGTTCAGTTTTGTAGGAAACTGCTAAACTGTCTTGCAAGTAGCTGAACCACTTGGTCTTCTACCAGAAATGAATGCGGTTCCTGTGCATCCACATCCTCGCCGGCATTTGGTGGTGTCAGCGTTCTGGATCTCGGCCGTCCTGGCAAGCGGCAGCGGCATCACCGTTGTCATGAGCAATTCTCTGCTGACAGATGCTACTGAGCATCTCTTCCTGGGCTGATCTGCCATCTGTATGCTGGGCTCGCCCGCCGTCATCACAATTAAGTTGACTTCGTTTTCCAACACTCACTTAAGAGAATGAAAGATTCCCTGGCAGGGATTGATATCAAGGAAGAGGCGACATACGTTTGGATTCTAGGTATTTAAGGAATAGCCCGAGTAATTAGGGCATGGTGGAGAGGATCTGGATGGGATTAACTCGGGAGCTAAGATGTGAGAGACGGTACAGAGAAAAATAAAACCGCAGCAGACGACTTGCATACACTTTAGCTGTTGCTTGGGTCGGATGGATGAGGAGCCCAGGCTTATGTTTTCCCTTTCCCTTCTTATGAAAGAAGTTTTCCAACTTTCTGTAGCAATAAATCTTCTCCCTGCTTGCACCCTCACTCTATGACCTAAAATACTTACTAAGATTGTCTTTTGAGAATGACCGTACATGAAAATAGCAGAGAACAGGACAGCGATATACACATTAACCCAGTGAGACTGGATCCAAATCAAAGGGCGACACTTTCTGATGACCTTGAGCTGTTATTGAATTTAGGGGGGAAAGGTATTCATAAGAAGACACGTGGGTCGTCAGTGAAAGTGTCAGAGTGCGGGGCCAAGAAAGCAGACTGGAACTCATGGGTGTCTCTCCACAGAAGGAGGTGCTGCCGTGGAGTCGAGCACACCCGAACCCCGGAGGAATGCGCCAGCTCCGTCAGTGCTGCGCTCAGGCAGCTGACTTCTGATGCGCAGCTTTCCCACGCTGCCCACCGCGCAGGCAGTGAGGGCGCACGCACCGCACCACAGGAACCGAGAGCCTCTGGGGTCCGTTTCCTGGTCGCAGACGAATGAACTGGCGCCTACTGTGTACCAGCAGCACTGTCCTCGGGAGTTTAGTTCTGTGTAGCATCCTCAAGATGACCCAGTTTTGGAGTCTGACAGGACTGAGTGACCAGCGGGCAGAGCTTAAGGGCCAAGCCCTGGGCTCAGTGGGCCCCCCAGTTATACAGTATACTGTGGCCATTGCAGCCGGCTTCCCGCATCAAGGGCCGGCCACACCACCTTTCTTACAATATCAGCCATCCCACTGACAGTAACTCGGTGTCAAAAAGCTTAACATGGTAAAGAAAGAGGTAAAGAGGGGACCCTCCGCCAGGTCCTCCCGTGGAGGGAGCCAGCCTCCCTGCAGGGAATGACCGCTTTTTCCAAGGGCCACGCTCCTGTCTTTCCTGTCTGAGGCTGAGCGGACCACCACCCCCTGGGTGTCAGAGAAGGGGTCTCGGCTGGCCATGCCTTGCCACAGAGGGGAGGGCACAGAAGGCTCTGGGTGGCACAACCCAACGAGATCTTGGAGAGCTTTGTGTAAGAGGGCAGTGCCAACGTTGGTGCAGTCAGAAAACAGCCCCAGTGGGGGGGAGACTGGTATCCCAAGCATGACTGAAACTCAGGGCTGAGCGGAAGGATATCCCCGTCACACCTGCTCTGAGCAGCCAACGCCAGCAAAGCGGGTGTTCCCGCGACTCCGGCTAAATGACGTCCCATCCTCGCGTCAGCCGAGCGTCTGTTTCTGGACATAATGTCCATGTTCAGTTCTGTGAAGACTGACATCGGATGATGGATGAACACGGCATCCCTTCTTGCAAAAAAACCAAAATCACATAAAGGTGATTAATGGCTTAGGAGTCCAGGTGAGAGAGCCAGTGAATCTGGAAAAAATCAGCAACATCTCTATTCTCCTTCTCCAGGGAGGCCTGTGATGAAGCCGGGTATGGTGTGAGGGCTTGAAAAGCCGCTGTCTTTGGAAAGAGTCTCCTGATATCGGCGGTGTGGAAGGAACAGCCACCGTCAGCGGCCTCGGGCTCAGCAGTTACAGGTCGGCACAGACCTGACCTGGCCGAGGGCCGTAGGGCGGGCTGCCTGTTGGGGTAGTATTGAGTTTCTCTAAAAGCTTTCAACTGGTCTCTGAATTGTTTCTGACGACACTGACAAAGCTCCCGATACGTGCTCAGCTCCGTGTGTGTAGAGTAACGATGATAATGCAATGTCCTATCAAATACCAAGGACATAAGCCCTTGGCTTGTCCACAGAAGCCCTTGCAGGCTGATGGACACAAGGGGAAGCCGAGGCCATGGCCAAAGCAGCTCTGCCAGGGATGGGGTGGAGAGGGAGGGACGCAGCTTCCCAAACTCAGGTCGGAAGGAGAGCGATGGCCTCAGCACACACCAATCAATGGGCCGATAACAAAGATATTCAAATGGAAGGAGTTTTTTGAAGTCTCATGTAGGACCAGCTGCAGACGAGGAGCTCACGGCCACGATGGACCCAAGAAGCTGAAACGAGCTACTGTGAACCCAACACAAGCTCGGGTCACTCCACTGAGAAAGGTCGGAATCCCTCGTTGTTAAGGACTCCGCGCTCACACAGAAAACTCAGAGGTCTTGGCTCCAGAAGCCTGGAAAGGAGGGGCTGTTCGGCAAGAAGGTGTGCAGAGAGAGGGCCTCAGAGGGGGCTGCCGTCCCAGCCCATTCATGTCCACGCAAGACACGGTAAGCTCTGGATTCGCAACGTTAGCACTCAGAGATTTGTCACCAGCAACCCAGGAAATCCATTATATATCATAATACGCATTACAGTCCCGAGGGTGATGGAAAGGAAGGATGTGTTGAAAGTACTTACTTGAATTATGTAAGTGAGTTGCCCTGGCAGACCACACAATGTTTGATTTTGGGGTTGTGGCTCCGTAGGTTGTAATTTTGTTTGTGTTTGAAACAGAAGAGTACTCATTGCCTTTGAGCGGTTCTTGTGAGTGGGAAAATCCATGTTCTTTCCCGTGGCCAAGGAGCAGGGAGTGCTGAATTACCACCAGGCCTGCCTTCCCCTGGCCGGTGCCCGGACAGAGGTGAGCCTGGAGCAGAGACCTCCCCAGGGGCAGCCGGGCAGTGAGCAGCAGCCAAGGACACACGGCTTGGGGTGTCTCAAGATAGACCGGGCTCCAAAAGGGTCAGTAAGGTTCCAAGAGAACCTGAAGTAGTCCGTCCAACTCATCAGGACATAGGGAAGGTGGGTAGCCGAGGTGGAAGGTAGCAGAGGTACCCTGGCCAGTGCCAGGCACTAGAGGAGCAGAAGCATCCTCGGGGGTCCCAGGCCCAGCGTCCCCCAGCAGCTGCCCGCGGAGAGCCCTCAGCGGACGGCCACGGACACAGCAGGCACCGGGTGTCCGAGCAAGGGCGCTCGGAGAGCCTCGGAACTTTCCACTCAAACTTCATTCTTCAGTCCTGACAATTCTGAAGAGTAATCATTGTTCAAAATTGGGAAAAATAAAAAAGTGTAAAAACTATTTTAATTCAACTAATATTTTAGTATCACCACTCAGAGAACCACCGAATCATTCTTATGTGTATCACATCCAGTATTTTCGCCAAACTTTTATATGAGATTGAAATACAAATGTAGGAACGATCCTGACTCCTGCTTTTTTCACTGAAAGTTATCTATATAATCTCATAAAAATCCTCATAAGTATTTGGATCACTACATACTATTTCACTATGCGGATATATCAACAGATAAAGAGAGATAAACTCTGTATATTTACACGTTTTAAAAACTGTATTCAACAACTTGCAGGTCAAAAAAGAAATGAAAAAGCAATTTGAAAGTATTTATGTTTGAAAAATAAAGACTATTTCTACCCGACGAGCTTTAAGGGGAAGTCCATCGGCACAAACGCTTGCTTCGTAAGTGAAGGAAGCTGACAGAAAGGCCCGCACAGCCCAGGACGTGAAGAGCACACGAGCCAGGGACCGGGAGGGAAAGGCCCGCACAGCTCAGGACGTGAAGAGCACACGAGCCAGGGACCGGGAGGGAAAGGCCCGTGGGGATCACAGCAGCAGTCAGGAGACAGGCACAGAGCACACGCACTGATGTGAAAGGGGTTTATTCCACTCCACTACTAACAGCATCAAAGTAACAGTAAGTGAATCTAGTTATAGCATCAAAGTAACAGTAAGTGAATCTCGTTAACACCACAGTGTAATAAATGTCCACTTAAAATGGTTACAGTAAAAAAAACAACACAGGAATAATATCAGAAGTAAGATGACTCAGTAAGAATCTGTCACCATACCTGAAATACAGACAGTGCCTAAAAAAAGGAGAAGTCACAGCTAAACAATTTAGAAATGAAAAAAATGTTAACCATAAAAATGTAACAAAGACTGAGAAGAATAAGAAATGTGTACTGTATTCAATGTAATGATAATAAATTTTATTTTATTTTTTTCTTTATTGATTTTAGAGAAAGAGGAAGGGAGAGGGAGAGAGAGAGAGAACATCGATTGGCCGCCTCCCGCATGCCCCCCACTGGGGATCAGGCCCACAACCTGGGCATGTGTCCTGACTGGGAATTGAACTGGTGACCTCTTGGTGCATGGGTCGACGCTCAACCATTGAGCCACACTGGCCGGGTGACAATAAATTTTAAAACAAAGAAAATATTAATAAATTCTTAGAAAAAATACGACTTACCAAAATTATTTTCAGAAGAAATAAAGAAATAATTATTAACGATGTCCAGAAATTTTATATTAACAGTAACTTTTACTGTTCATTCTAAAAATAGGTAATTCCAATGTTACATAATTATAGGATGCAGACATAAAGCAACCCTCCATGAAACATTCTGTGAGGATAGAATAAGTTTAATGGCATTTATATAAATGCAGTAATTTCAAACAAAATGCAAACAACCAAATCTAGCAAACATAAGAAGTAAAATGATATATAAAATAAAATAATATAGAATATAAGCAAAATATTATATGTGGCCACGAAATCTCAGGAACTCAGAGTTGGCTAATACCAGAAAATCAAATTCATCACATTTTAAAGAAAGAAAATTGTAACACTTGTAAAAGTTGGAGAAAAAGTGATCAAATAATTAAATATTTCTTCATGATAATCATAACTCCGAACCAACTAAGATTAGAAACAATGTACGTACACTGATAAATGTCAGGTACAAAAAATCTATAGCAACCGTTATTCTCAATAATGAAATGGTAAAAGCATTCCCTACAGGAAGAGAAAACGCAGACACTACCACCAATTCCGTATTTTAAACTAGTACTGCTAGTCAGTGCAGTAGGCAAGAAAAAGATACAAATTATTAAGATTGGAAGCCATGAAAGTAAGATAGCCATAATGTATAATATCTTTACCTATAAACAAAGAATTCATAGTAGAGAACAGCACGGATGCTAGATACACAATCAATAAACAAATGCTAACGATTCATAACCACAGAGCAATAAACTGTTACAAAGTATATTTTAAAGAAAACAAAAGTCTTCCAAAATTGAATATGCACATATTGTATGACCCAGATATTTCATGCCCAGGTATGCATCCGCGCAGATACGTGTATATATGTGCTGTAAAACATGATTTCAAAAATGATTGCAGCAGCATTCATTTAGAACCCCACATGGGGGGGGGCTGTTTACCATAACTGAAATGATAAATTAATTTTGGTATATTTCTACAATGGAGGAATGCTATATAGGAGTAAAAGTAAACTACAGTAATATGCATGAATCTCACAAAAATGTTGAATAGAAGAGGCCATACCCACAAGAATACATACTGTATGTTTCCATTTGTTTAAAGTTCAAAGTTAGTGTAGAAATAAACTTTAGATAAGGTAATAAAACAGAAGTTTCTGGGTTTCTGGTCACTTCTGTGTGTTATCTGGGTGGTGGTTAAATGCTAGTATTTGTGTTGTAAAACCCAATCAAACTGTACACTAACAATGTATGCAGCCTAAGGAGCGCATGTTATCATTTACTACAAATGTTACTAAAAGAGACACTTAGCATAATGCCCTGTAGATCCATCCATGTTGTCACAAATGGTAAGACGTCACTTCTTTCTTACGGCTGCACATTAGTCCATTGCGTACCTATACCTCACCTTGTTTATAACTCATCTGTTGATGAGCACCTAGGTTGCTTCCATATCTTGGCTATTGTAAATAATGCTGCAATGAACACAGGGGTGCTTATATCTTTCTGAAAAAATAAAGACCTTGCTGGGAGAAGAAATCTGAAACAAAACAAAAACTAACATGCTCTGAGGAAGAACCAAACTTTCTATAAATGAAACAAGTAATTATATATAATTAAAAGATATATGTGATATATATACAAGATATATGTTATTCATATATAGATATATAATATATAACTAGTTATATATTATATAAATATATAATAGAATTATATAAATATAAAATTCTATATAAAATTTTATATAAAAATTCTATATAAAATATAAAATTCTATAATTATATTTTAAAATTATACCATTATAATTAATTAATTAATAAGAATTATATATGCATACATGTATATTTGACATTTGTCATAGATATTATATTCAGCAGAGAATAAAGAGTTTGTAAGAACTGAAGACATGTTTGTATGAGTATAAACCTGAATAGAAGAATTTACAAGTGAAGTCAAGGGAATCAGTGAAAAAAACTGTTTAAACACTAAGAAATGAATAACCTAAAAGATAAAATTTTAGTTTTAGTACAGAAATTCCAACAGCCAATTAATAGAAGTTCCAGAAAGAAATAACCAAGAAAAAGTAAAGACAATCATCAATGAAATCATTCAAGAAACCTTCCAAGAATTGAAGGACCTGAAGGGTTTCATTGAAATGCCTTGTTTCTGGTGTCCAATTAAGATGTAAGAAGCTGGGCAGCATTACTCCAAACATTACAACAGGACCCCTGGCTGGTTTGGCTCAGTGGGTAGAGTCTCAGTCTGAAGACCAAGGAGTCTTGGGCTCAATTCCGGTTAAGGGCATGTACTTTGGTTGCAGTTCGGTCCCTGTCCCTGGTCAGGGTCGTGCAGGAGGCAGCCGATCGATGTGTCTTTCTCACATTGATGTTTCTCTCTCTCTCTTTCCCTCCCACTCTATCTGAAGATAAATGGAAAAGTATCATGGGGTGAGGATTTAAAGAAACAAACAAACAAACAAACATTACAACAAGGAAAAAAGCAGGTGATCTACAACGTCAGCCTAGTTCTTGCATCCACCAGAGAGCCAGGTCTTAAGAGAACATCTTGCAGGCAGGCATCTCATCAGAAACCTTTCCAGTGAGAGGACAGTGATGGACGTGCTTACAGCACTAATTACAAAAATGGTGAACCCAGAATTCTATACCTAGTGAAACTATCTAATAAAAGGCAAAATAAGGCGTTTTTCCAATAAGCAAAAACTTAGGAAACCCATTAACATGTGACTTGCACCATGTTAGAAATGGTAAAAGAAGTTTCTCAGGCAAGAAACTTGGAGCCACATAAAGAAGTAGAGAGTGCTGGAAATGACTGAACTATGACTAACCGCGTAAAGCCAATATAATAACAATGCACTGGTGTTTATATAGTGTGTAAAAGTAAAATGTATGACACCATATCACACATAATGGGAGAAAAAATTGAAAGAATCCAAGTGGGAGATTTATACTACAGGAGAAATGGTATAATATTTAAAAATTGGATGTGATTATTTCAAAGTATGTAATCTAAATGCCCTCAAAAATCATGGAGAAAATGTTTTTTAAAAAGATGATCAACTGATAATCCAAATGTGGATATAATAGGAAACCATAAAGAAATACTGAATTAAAGCAAACAAGGAAAATAAGTGATAAAGGACAAATTAGAAATGTCTAGCAAGTTAATACATTCTAATTCAACAATATCAAAAACAACATTAAGTATAAGTGGTCTAAAGATGTCATTTAAAAGACAGAGATCACCAGAGTGAATAAAATAGAAAGACTCAAATATATAATATCTACAAGAGATTCACTTTAAATATAAAGACATAAATGGATAAAAGATAAAGGATGGATAAACATATATTACTTATAAGTGCAAATAAAGCTTCCATACAAGTATTAGCAACCATTAAATTTAAAACAAGTAGTATTGCCACAAATAAAGAAGTCATTGTATAATTTTCCTTCCAGCAATAGTGATTCAAAATACACAAAATGAAAAGAGAAATCCACAATTATAATTGGAGACTTCAACTCTGTTTTCTCAGTGATCAATATAATAGACAGAAAGTACATAGATATAAATGACCTGAACAATACTATCAATCAATTTGAACTAATTGACATTTATGGAATATTTTCCATAGAAAATACATTTTTTTTTTTTTAGTGCACATGGTACAGTAACCAAGATAGACTTTATTTTAGGCCAAAGAACACAATTCTTAAGAAATAGAAGATAATGAAATTATACTAAGAATGTTCTCAGCAGAATGGAAATAAAATGGAAACAAAGTATATCTGAAAAATCACCAAGGACTTGGAAATTAAACCAGTTTTAAATAACCCATGGGACAAAGAGGAATTTTCACAAGATCGTAGGAACTAGTTTTAATTTCATGAAAATAAAATCATCGCATGAGATCTGTGAAATGCAGCTAAAGCAGTGCTTACAAAACCTGTTTTGCATCAAATGAATATATGACAAAGGAACGGTAGTTTCAAATCAATTGTCTAATTTGTCACTTTGAGAAACAAAAAAAAAAAAGGCAGATTAAATTCAAAGTAAGTAGGAGGAAAAAAAAAAAAAGACAAAAACCAAAATCAAGTAGAAATAGCAAAGCAATAAAGAAAAACAGTCAACGATACAAAAAACTGCCTCTTTGAAAAAAATCGACAAACTTATAAACCCTCTATCCAGAATGACCAATAAAAATATGTAGAATAAACTAATTATAAATATCAGGAATAAATGTGGCAACATCACTGTAAACAACTCTATATCCGTGAATTTGTTTAGATGAAATAGAAAATCCTCTGAAATGCACCATTAAACTCAGTGAAGAAAAAAATGAGCAATCTGAATTGCCCTGTGCCTATTAAATACATTATTTTGAAAGTTATTAATCTTCCAGCCCAGAAAATTGCAAGAGCAGATGCCTCTACCGTCCCATTCTAACAAACACTAATAATAAGAAAAATATCAAAGCCACACAACCTCATCCAGAACGCCAAAGAGAACGTTTAGACCCCAAACAAAGTAGCACAAATCAAGAAAACCACAGACGATCACGGATGAACATGGACGCATACAACCTTGATAAACTCACAAATAGAATCCAGCGATACGTAAAAGTGATCATACATCACGACGAAGCGTCTTTTATCCCTAGAATGCAAGTTGGCTCAACATTTGAAAAGTCAATATCCCGTATGGCGCCCACTGGAATACTTGCAAGTGGAAGGCACTCAATAAATATTTCTTGAGTGGGGAAAAAAGGCTAAATAAGAATGATTACAGAAACTAAAAAGATGAGAGCAGGGAGGCGAGCATTTATCTTCAGATTTAAGGGCACAGCGAACAGTGAGTCATGTTCTGTATTTGAAGGCTCCAATATATTTCCGCCTGAATTCTTTTCCAGAAAAATCAATGCATAGAAAGCCCAGACCTGCAGGAATGGTCCTGTTGAGGATTCCAAGCATCTCCTTATGTCTGGGGAAGTAAGAACCAGGAACATCCAGAATAGTCTTTCATTAAAACCAAGCATTTACGTGTGGCTGCTAGCCAGCTGTTTCCCATGGCGAACAAATTATAGAGGATACAAATCGCGTAACAGTGTCTCTGGGGTGTGCCCCGTAGAGCGCGGGTGGCAAATGTCGTCCCACTCTGCGCAAAGCCCCGGGAGGGACGCCACGGGGAGCTCAGACGGCCACGGAATGGGAGAGAACTCTCAAAAGTGGCAGTTGGCCAGCAACCTTTCAGTGGTTACCTGGACATTTTCTGCTTGGAAAATGTAACACTACTTTCAGCCCCATGCCAACTTGGTGTTGTATTGAAAAACATTTCTGGCTCCTAAACTGTCGACGTCTCGAGCTTTGCAAAGGTCAGTTTCCCTGCTTGCAACAGCGGATGCAGTGAGGGTCCTGAGCTCGCTTTCTGCAGCGGCGCAGCATTCAGGCGGACGCCAGCCCTCCCCTGCAGGGCCTTGTTTCAGCGGAGAACACCCTGCAGGCTTGCTGCTCCTGGAGACGGGCAGCTTTGCCAACCCTGGTGCACCTGGCTGGGGGAACTCCAGCTGCCTGCTCACTCATAGCTCCCCTCGTGGCCGCAGCTCTGGACACCTGAAACACTGATGGATGTCCCCAAATTAAGGCATTTCTATCAGATGGCATTTCCCTTTTCCCTTAAAACACAAAACAAAACTCAAGTAATCTAGTAGAAGAATAGGAGACACAGGTCAACAAACATGAGAAAGCCCCACAGAACCGCCGTAATGGATTGGTTTGTATTCGTCCAGGCTTGCATGCGTACACATATATAATAATTCTGTGCCTTTGCTAATCCACATGCTCTCTTAGCATGCAGGCTTTCGTTGCAATAAATAAAACAGCATTATCATTTTAAATGACTTCTGCTTTGAGTATGCCATCCTTTATTTAAAATTCTTTAGCTGGAGGCTAGAGAAGAAGGTTTATCAATGGTAATGGACTTTTAAGGACACGAAATGGCACAAGATCTTGGGAGCCCGTGTGGGTGAGTAGTTTATGTTATAATAAATGAATCCATTTACTAAAGTCCATTTGCAGTGAGCCGCTCTGTACATGGCGGGCTGCTGGGATCTGTGGAGGAAATCAGACGAAGCAGGTAAGGAGTCTGATCTCACAGGGTTTACTACAGGGCAGGGAAAGAGACGAGTTTCTCAAAGAAACATTTGTTCAAAAGCTGCACAACTGTGAGAACCTCCCGGCCACAAGAGGACCGCAGCAAAAGCCACTACCACGCAGAGGCGGGGATCGCCACTGGCCGAGTGGGAGGTGGTGGCCTTGTGGAAAGGTGGCGTTTAACTGGTCCAGATGGATGCACCTCTGGTCCAAATTAACTAGAAAGTTCCCGGTAGGTCGGGAACAGCCATACAGCATGCGCTCTCAGAGAGACAGACCTGCACGTTGGGACTCCCGGAGTGCCCTGCGGGAGCGAAGGCCTGAGCCTGGTGGCTCCCAGAATGGAATGTGTGGCCGGAGAGGAGGATCCCCGGGCAGCACCAGCCGCGGCCTCCGGGGAAGGAAGAACCACCAGGTGGCGCTGTCCTAATGTCAAGGTGTGCGGTTGCGCCTCCGCTAAACTCAGGGCGGGGAGCCCGCTGCCCGCGGGTGGATGTTTCTCTCTCACATCAATGTTTCTCTCTCTCTCCCCCCTTCCTCTCTCTAAGCATGTCCTTGGCTGAGGATTAAAACAGGTAATCAAAGCAAAGCCGGGAAGGGGAAGGGGATAGCCGTCAGAACCGGCCGTTCAATTAATCAGAAGTTCACACACCGAAATCCCAAACGTTGAGGAATGATCTACTGCACCGAGTAAAAGGGGAAGGAACGTCCACGCCTCGTGCGTGCTGCTCCTGCAGGAGAAATTAGATCACGTGCGGTCTCACCAGGGGCGTGAAGCGGGCACGCTGCCTCCGAAGGCAGGCTCGGCCGCCGCACGCGTCTTGCGATGACATAGATAATAAGTCACTGTGCATTCACCTCAATTCGCTTTCAGAGACTGTTTTTCCAACCACGTCATCGCCACCCTGAAGAGGATCAGCGCAGGCAGAAACCTGAACTGCACTTTTACACAGAGGGAAGGCCCCATCGGTGGACCAGTCCCGGGGGGAAGTCGAGGAAAGGAGGTGAGCCGGAGGAAAGGGGCGGAGCGCCGGAGTCTGACTGACAGGCTGGATGCTGACCAGTCTCCTCCCCCACGCCGTCCGGAAAGAGGCCCTTTGGCTGCCACAGAAGGGCCGCAGGACCTCTTTCCTCGGGAGTGGGCCACGCTTCCGTCAGCATCCAGCTGCAACCCCAGACAGAGGGACCCAGAAGCCTCAGGACCTTGGGATGGCCCTCAGATCTCAGCTCTGGGAGTGCAGACTGCTCTCAGGATGCTGGGCTCGCTGGGGGAGTCGGCACCAGAACCGCGCCCCGGAGCACGGAGCTTCAGGTGGGTCCCTGACCTTCCCCGGACCCCCCAGGGCCCTCCCCGGGGTCTTTTTCTGCTGGGAAGACGAGGACCCAGCCAAAACCTCTGAATCACCACAGCCCAGAGAGCTGAGCTCTGAGCGCCTCTGCCAGAGCTGGGCCTGCGGGCAGCTGGTGCTGGAGCCCAGAGATCCAACAGATCCGACAGAGGAAGGGCTCAGCTCCACGTACCTGGCAGGTGGAGACATTTGTATTCACGACGTTTGGGACCACCTGCGGAAAGGCCTTTGCCCAGTTTCCCAATGCAGGTGGCTCTGTGAGCGTTGGCCGCTTCGCTGAGAATTGGTTTGGATAAGAAACTGGGGGCATATAAGACAGGAGGACTCCCTACTAATCAGACGCTCACATTTCATCTCTATCTGCGCCGTCGTGGGGCCTCTTTTGGTTGCCGCCCCTGGTTCTCTGAGCCCCCTGGTCTGTGCATGGACTGAATTGGTTGTGATGGGTTTATCCATAGCAAAGAGATGTCTCCAATCACCTGTCACATCAAGGTATTAACTTTAAGCAACATATTATAGTAGAAATACTCCACGCACGAGCCAACAGCCAGGCCACAGACGCTGTGCGGGTGAAATGTTTATTCACCCAACTGCCTCCAGAAGTCCGTTGGTCTCTCAGCAAACCTGCTGTGGGCGAGACTTACCTTCCAATTAAGGGACGTCAAAGGCTGTTTCTGGACCACTGGGGTGGCCTAGCCCTACCTCTAAGAATTCCCATTTCTCCCTTATTTGAATGAGTTTTATAGTTTCTCCATGATGGATGGCCCTTGCCCACCTTGGCTTGGGTGGAAACAGCTCTTCCAACTGACGGCAAACAACAGCAGAGGGAACAGGCAGCTGTTCGCTGGACCCAAAGCAGCAAGGGCCAAGCGATTCGCTGCTGTCCCTGGAACAGGTGCACATTCTGCCAGGGAAAGCAGGACAGTCTACCTGGGAAGTTTGAAACTGCCCGCAGCATCCAGGAAAGCAAGGAGGCTGTCGCGACAATTCCTAGGACAAGAGCAAATGTGTGTGCAGACAAGTACCCCTCAGCCTTTAAAAGTCACCTCGCGGGCTATTACTAAAAGCTGTTGCTGTAAATACCTCTATACTCTCTTCTGGGCTGGTTGCTAGAGTTTAAGACATAATCTACAAATATTAAACATACACACACATTTCTTACGTCTATATGAAGAGCGGAAGGAACACATAAAAATGTGAAGCTTCTCTGGGGTAATCAAATTATTGTCGGTTGTTTTATTGTACAATGTCTTAATTTTCCAAATGTCCCCTTCAATGAACATTTGTTAAGTGCCCTTCATATATATATTTAATATCAGTAAAAAGAGTGTGTCCCTCCCCTTAAGGAAATTGCAATATAATAAAAGAAATTTTGGTTGCATAAAATATTTGCTTGCGTCCTTTCCTCAGAACCCAGGAACATAAAATGATTTCACTATACGTCAAAAATCTTTATCTGCGAAGCTCTGGTCACAGAAGAACAGGATGGTAAAACCTCATTTTTTGCCCTTTGATTTAGTAAAAGGGGAAAACAGTCATTATCACGTCTTCTGATAGAAAGTCTTAACATAAAGAGAGTCAGTATTGTGCCATGGAAATAGGACTGTCAAGTTTTGCAAATAAAAATGCAGGATTCTCCATTAAATTTGAATTGTTGACAAACCACATACAATATTTTTAGTATGAGGAGGTCTCCTGCAGAACTTTATACATTTATCTAGCAATCTCAAGTGGAAAGAGTCCACGGTAAGAAGCATTATTCTTTTTTATCTCAGACTCTTACCCTGGTCCCAGGACTGGACCTCGGTTTTCTGTTTTACTAGGAGGGCTGCCAGCCATCGTGGGAGTCCACGGAAAGGCTCTCAGGGGGAGGCAAGGTTCCTTATGAAGCTACTTCCCAAAGGGTGGTGATTGACTAAAGATTTTGGGACATAAGCTTTGTGGTTTTATGTTTGTTTCATTGTTTTAAGGTTTTTAGCTTCATTTTTCTAATAATTTTAAAAATCACACAAGCTGGCTCTGTGTCCATTTAGCATTTATACGGATGTGAAAACAACCTCCCATTAGACCACCAAGACGTCAAAAGCAAAATTTTTAAATTTTCATTGAGGAGTTGTGGATGCAAAGAAATCCGATGGAGCCGAACTCTAGGAGAACCAGTCTGTCCTGGTGATGCAGGCGCGAGGACGCTCTCTGTCGTTCCTGAGTCGGTGGCAGCTGTGGTGGAGGCTACGTCAGCCAGAGGGATGCTGGGTAAGGAGAAACTAGGCAAATACTGATACATCTGCGGGCTGGCCTGTCACCTCCGAGTCCGCAGAAAACGCAGAAGTAAAGACAGTCTTGTCCACCCAGTAATTCTTTAACACGTGAATTTCACGGGAGGGATGTACAGTTATTGCCACATGGATATATGTATAAATCTGTGGATCAGAACAGATCCAAATCTATGCACTAACTCTATGAAGCATCAAGAAGAAAACATGGAGCAGACTGTTCTCAACCTCGGAGTACGCACAGATACCTTAGAAAGTACGCACACAAAAAGAACTCTAATGAATAAAACATAAATTTGATAAGTTGAAATTTATATGAATTTAAAAGTACCAGTTTTCAAGAGACTCTAAAAATGAAAACATGGCCCAGCCGGTGTGGCTCAGTGGCTGAGCGTCGACCCATGCACCAAGAGGTTATTGGTTCGATTCCCGGTCAGGGCACATGCCCAGGTTGTGGGCCCGATCCCCAGTGGGAGGCATGCAGGAGGCGGCCAATCAATATTCTCTCTCATCGATGTTTCTATCTCTCCCTCTAAAATCAATAATGAAAAAAAAATGAAAACATGGACTTGAATCTTTGTTTTGATTTCATTACTAAAAATTAGAAAGGCAAGCTTTTAAAACAAAGAAAATGGGAGAAAATGGTCAATTCTGATATATAAGGAATTTGACCAAAAAACCATGTATAAACTTCAGAAATAGTTAAAAAAAGATCAACAACCAATTTAAAAAGGGTAATTGAAAACAGACGCTTCCCAACATAAGATAGACAGAAAGGCAAAGCATAGGAAAAATCGCTCAACATTGTCACGTTAAAAGGCAAATGTGAATTAGAACCTCACAGAGGGTCCACTCACACCCACGGAGGCTCCACTCACACCCACGGAGGCTCCACTCACACCCACGGAGGCTCCACTCACACCCACGGAGGGTCCACTCACACCCACGGAGGCTCCACTCACACCCACGGAGGGTCCACTCACACCCCCGGAGGCTCCACTCACACCCACGGAGGGTCCACTCACACCCACGGAGGCTCCACTCACACCCACGGAGGCTCCACTCACACCCCCCGGAGGCTCCACTCACCCCCCGGAGGCTCCACTCACACCCCGGAGGCTCCACTCACACCCCCCGGAGGCTCCACTCACACCCCGGAGGCTCCACTCACACCCACGGAGGGTCCACTCACACCCCCGGAGGCTCCACTCACACCCACGGAGGGTCCACTCACACCCACGGAGGCTCCACTCACACCCACGGAGGCTCCACTCACACCCACCGGAGTGGCTGAACGAGAGCGTCCGATCACATCGATGCTGACAAGGATACAGGACAGCGGGAGCGTAGGCGTCGCCGGGAGAAGTGTAAGACATGTACAACCATATTGGAAAGTAAGTTATGAAGTTACATACACACGTACTGTAGACTCAGAAATTCTACTTCTCACAAAAACGAAAACAGATATCCACAGAAAGACTTGTATAAAAATGCTCTTATTGGCTTTTATTCTAGAAGCCAGAAATAACCCAAATGTCCATTTTTCCATAAATCAGTGGGAAGACACTGGGAAGTGCCAGGCAGCGGAACAGCACCCAGCAGTACTAAGGAACAGCACCCAGCACTACATAGGGACAGCACCCAGCAGTACGAGGGAAAGGCACCCAACAGTACTAAGGAACAGCACCCAGCAGTACATAGGGACAGCACCCAGCAGTACTAAGGAACAGCACCCAACAGTACTAAGGAACAGCACCCAGCAGTACATAGGGACAGCACCCAGCAGTACTAAGGAACGGCACCCAGCAGTACTAAGGAACGGCACCCAGCAGTACATAGGGACAGCACCCAGCAGTACTAAGGAACGGCACCCAGCAGTACTAAGGAACAGCACCCAGCAGTACGAGGGAACAGCACCCAGCAGTACATGGGAACAGCACCCAGCGGTACAAGGGAATAGTACCCAGCAGCACGTAGGAACAGCACCCAGCAGTACATGGGAACAGCACCCAGTGGTACGAAGGGACAGCTCTGGGGCAGTGACACAGGTGGGCCTCTCAGCACTACTCAGTGAGCGAAAGGGGTGGATACAGGGGCCCGCGTCCCGCATGGTTCCACGTGTGGGAGTCCTTACCCAGCCAGGGGGAGGTGCTCTGGGACTGGGTGTGAGGGGTGGCCGGGCAGGCAGACAGGGATTGACTGGACGGGTTAATGGGGACTTTCTGCGGTGTACCAGTGTCTGCCTTGATTGGTGTGTGGGCGACACATGAGTAGACATTCGACAACATCCATCAAAGTATATAAAATCTATGCAATTTATTGTAAATACATTTCTCCACAGGAAAGTTGGTTGGACATGAAATAAGCATGCTCCCACCCCTCGGAGGACCGCCCGATGGAGGACCGCCATGGGTTTCCACAGTTCACTTTGGCTGGCAGGAGGCTGACCCACACCTCACCCTGTGACCTCTCCCAGACTCACTGAGAAACGGCAGGAGCCTTCGTGCACCGACGCTGCAGCCGTGTGACGCTGAGGCCAGGACTTCAGGGGAGGCCGTGCTCGGAAAGCACCGACGCACTGGAAACAGGAGGTGGTGGAGAACCCACAGGCCCCCGCACGAACATGTCGGGATGCAGAGCTCACAGCCCAGACCCGGCCTCCCAGGCTGTGAGCGGCTGAGGGCCTCCGCCCATCCGTCCACAGGCTTAGCTCCAACTCCATCCGTGTCGTGGTTATTTTATATCTGATCTGTAAAAGTCTTTTGTAGTTGCCTAAAAGCGATAAGCCTCAGCATCTGTAGTGTTATGTTTGCACATGTTTAAGTAAAATTACCGTGAAAAGAACTTAAGCAAACACTGCGGGTCTGTGAGAATATTCCCTTCTTTGGAAGGGATCACTGCAGCATTCGGGCTGGGGATGCTGAGTGTGGCTCAGTGGTGTTGTAACCGGAAGGGACCCAGAAGCCGGGATTGGACGCTGAGGCTGCCAGGAAACGTCGCCGGGCTGGCCGCGGAGAGTCCACACAGTTCGGAGACAGTCGCTGAGCGCACACAGCAGAGCTGCGGGTGGCGTGAAAGGCATTCTTGTGTGGAAGAGGCAGCGGCTTAAATCCTCAGTGAGGGGGCGCTTTGGGGAACACCAACTGTGGGACAAAAGCCACTGACAGTCTAACCAGTATGGTGGGATTTCGGTGTCTGCAGGTATATTCGCGCCACTCTCAGAACTTTTTTTTCAATCCTCACCCGAGGATATTTTTCTATTTATCTTCAGATAGAGTGGGGGGGGGGTTGCCTCCAGGGCGGGAATGGAACCTGCGACTCTGGTCCGCAGGCCGACGCCCTACCGCTGAGCCACACCGACCAGGCCACTCTTAGAATTTTGATGTCCCTGAATTCCATCACCCATCAATGTATCAGTTTATTTGCCAGGGCTTTTGAATTTGCAAGTGATCGAAAACTGCAGTTCAGCTCAACCCGGGCAATAAGAAAGATACAGGTTTGCTTTGGCGGCTGAAGACACCACACAGAGCCTGTGACACTGCGCGGACGGTCCTCTGGAGTCGGCTGTTTCCTTCTCTGCGCCCATTTCTCCTGTGCCGTGGGCACTGCAGGTAGACCCTACAGCTGGCAGTGCCCCTGGCAGGTCCAGTCTTGGTATTTTACGAGACTCAAGTCCAAAGAAGGATCAAGCAGAAGTCACGGGTCTGACTCACCGTGAGTCCGATCCCATGAGAGTCCCTGAACTGTCCATGCTGGCAGGACCTGGCCCTGCCCGTCCAGCGCGGCCTGAGAAGCAGGTGGCTGAGAACGGACTGGGATTCGGTTCTCCAGAGGAAGACCAGCCGACCCTTTGTAATTGGAAGAAGGAGAATGGATATTGGGTGGCAGACCCTCATTTGTAGCCAGGGCTATCTATACCCAGCTGCCTGCATGCAATCAGCATTAAAATTAGGGCAGTCCCCCTCTGTCCGCAGGCGACAGGTTCCAGGACACCACCTCCCCCGCAGATACCAGAGTCCGTGGACGCTCAAGTCCCTTGTATACAGAGGTGCAGTATTTGCATATAACCTACACACATCCTCCCGCTGCTCGAAATACCTCTGCCTCCCTCATGACACAGACACACTGCACACGCCGTGCCCAGTGGACGCAGCATGTTGCTCAGGGAACGATGACAATAAGAAGACGTCTGCGTGTGTTCAGTAGCCAAGCAGACATCGGGGCCTAACTACATCGTCCACGGCAGCAACCACATCCGTTTCCCCCAAATATTTTCTTTCCATCTGAGGTCGCTTGACCGCATGGGGATGCAGAACCCATGGACACGGAGGGCCCACTGCATGAGTATAAAAAGGTACCCCTCTAATGAACAAATAGAAGCAGTATTTGGGGGGCACAAGGAAGAAACATGATCTGAATGCGAGTCTCGAAGGCGGCTTCTTCAGTTCACCGGATACACGTCTGTCTGTCTGGGCTACATGCGAGGCTGGCCCAGGGGCTAGATGCTGCAGAGATGGAAAGAAGTAAACCGTAGGGGGTTGGGCTGAGGGAATTAAGTGTCTGCAATGCCACCGCCTCCCAATGCTGGGGTGTGGATGGGGGGCTGTTGAAGGCTCCCCGGGCAGCTTGACTTGGGAACTTAGGGGGCTATGAGCTGTCTCCGCCCACTGGTAGCCTGATACAGCGCGGAACTTGATCCGTAACAGCAAGGCCTGCTTTGTGTCCCTCCATAAAAAGCCACCAAGCACCAGAGGTGGCTTCTGTGCTCATTCAGTTGGTGGTCAGTCTGCATGAACCACGCAAATCCTGCTGAGCCTTGGAAGTGGCTTTACTCCCTCTGACTCCGGAAGCGGAAGGTTCACATCCCCTGCTTCCCACTGGCTCACGTTCAGATCCCAAGTTGGACGCGGCTTGGCCCAAGGTGTGAACTGAGAGAAAGCAGCACTAGTGTCCTGGGTCCCAGCGATCAGCGGTCCTCGGGACACAGCGGAGCTCTGTGCGTTCTGCAAACACTGCGCCTGGAACCCCAGATCCCAGCGGGCTCCCCTTGCCCAGAGGCTCCTCTGTGCCCCTCACCTGTACAGGCAGGAACCCCCCACCCCCGCACCCCCAGGCAGCTCTCTACTGGTGGAGAAAGGCACAGGGGCTTGTTCCCTGCGTGCCTCTGCTTCCCAGTCTCCAGAAGCCCCGTCTCTGGCCACGTTTTCGTCATCCTGACCTCACTGCACATTTTATTTCACAGTCTCCGTTCCTCGTGGGGACAGGTCTCAAGCACTGCCTCTGCCCGGCTCCGTTCCTCTCAGCCTCCTAGCAGCAAATCTAAGTGGCCCTATCTGGCATCTCCTCGGCCTCACTTCTGATGCATCTTGTCTTACTTTTCCCTCCCAGGAGAACCGGCTCCTTCTTCTCCCAGGTCTGAGACATCCTCCATCACTGACCCGCCCTCCATCACGCTCCTCTCCCTCGTTCCCTGGCAGACATAAGCGGAGCCCCTGTTGTAGGCTGGACTGGTCTAAGCATGGGAACATGGCTCAGTCCCGGGGCGGACCTCCAGGGCACAGTGCCTGCCTGCCAGGCCTCCCCTCTCCACGGCTGCCCGGCGCTCTGAGGAGTGACGTCACGTGGGTCTGCTGAACCGGGAAGCTGGGGACAACCAGAGTGGTACACGCAGTGAGGTAAATGGGACCTGTCTCTGGCCCTGGGTGGCAGGAAGAAAGAGTCAGGCCGCGGAGGAAGAGGGAGGCAGATCTCAGCGTCCTCCCACAGCTGTGGCTCTGCTCTCTCCCATTGCTGTTGGTGCTGAAGGAGAAGCAGTTTCTGCCTGAAGGGTCAGGGGCCCTCCAGTCCCTCCTGGCACCTGCTTTAAAGCTGGTTTGTCCATTTTGAGGTGGGTGGAGTGAAAGGAATTTGTCTCAAAGCACCTCCCACAGCCCAGGGCCTGAGCACGTGGAAAGGTTCCCTTTCTATGCATCTGAGCATTGTCAGTGATTTCAAGATGACGAGAACGGGAAGCAGTGCCCTGGGAATAGATGTCCCCATAAAAATCCCATGTTCAGGCTTACTTTGAAGTTACCCCCCCCCCCTTTATCCAAGAAAAGTAGCGCAGTTCTTGACCAAAACAAAGAGTGGAAACAAATCTGAACCACACAGGCCTCTGCTTGAGGGCCAGCGTTCTAACGAAGTGAATCATAACCGCTTCTATTGGTGGCGGAAGAGACAGCGGGCAGGAAAGGGGAGGCCGGCCGAGGGGGAGCGAGAGGCTCGCAGAGATTCAGAAAGTACTGCGCGGATTTCTACGAGTTGCTCTTACACGTCGGCCCCTCTGAGTTTCTAAACGTAAAGAGGGAAGAACTCCCGACAGCCTGCTAGGCTACCTCGGCCTTCGAATTGCAAATCGATCAGTGTGGCCCAGGATTTCAACAGCGGCAAAAACAAGCTGTACCCAGGGCGGAGAGCCAGAGGGGGCCAATTAGGAAGGGAGACATTAAAGAAAAGAAGAAAAGAAAGACAAAAGCGCAGATGAAAGATCCAGCGGAAAGTCAGTGAGCGACCGGGAAGCAAGGAGAATGGCAGCCTTGGCCAGGCTGGCGGCCGGCAGCAGAGTGGGGGACGCGGCCGCGCGCGAGAGTGACAGGTGGGTTTCGCCTTCCGGAAGCCGAGCAAGTGGGCGGGAGGACCCCCAAAGCCCGGGCGGCGGAGGGAGCGGGGAGCGCGCAGGGCGGGAGGCAGCTGCCGCAGGCGAGAAGGGCGCGCGGTCTCCCAGGCCGGCCTCGGTGCCACTCGCCCGCCCTCCGCGCTCCGGCCGTCTCCTCCGCCTCTGACGCGCCGCGGCTGCCCGGCATCCCAGCTGCCTGGTCTGGAGAGCTCCCCGCGCCGCCGGAGGGGAGGAGCTAGGTCTAGCCGGGGCTACGAGCCCCGGGGATGAGCCGCGGAGGGCGGCGCGGGCACTGACGCTAGTTGGGGCAGCCACTGCTGGCCGCGGGCAGCGTGATGAGCAAACCCGCGGAGACGCCCTAGCCGGGTGCACGCGCCGGGCGGAGCGCGCAGGTGGGGCTGCGCTCTCCGCGGTGCGCCCCGCGCGGGTCCCCCGCCGCCCGGAGGATGGGTGCTGGCGCGCCGGGGCTGCGCCCTCCGCTGCAGCCCCCGCGCCCGCCGCGAGCCCGGAGTCTGGCCGGCGCCCTGCGATCATGTACGTAGGCTGGGCGCCCTACTCCAGGGATGAGGGTGCATGTTGGTTGTCCTCTCCCTGGGCACCGTTCAGCCTCCTTGTAGCTCGGGAGGAACTCCCTCCTCCCCAAGTTTGTAAATATGGGCGATTCGCCCTGGCTGAGGTCCACGGGGCCGGGGCTGGGAGCGAGCAGAGGGCATGGATGACCGAAGCCTTACAGGAGACCGAGTGAGGGGGAGGGAGACTGCTGGAGCGCGCCGAATTGGGGGGTGGGGTTTGGAAGGAGGGTGAGGGTGGCTGGGTTGCGGCGTCTAGGGTTCTCTTGGCCCCTTTGGGCGGCAGAAACTTTAAGATCTAGAAAGGTTTTGGGGACAGGGATAGTGAGAGGGACTCACCCCGCCCTGCGCCCCCCCCCCAGCCCCCGCACCGCACACTTTAGCACCGGCCCTGGCACCTCTGCCCCACCCCCATAACCCCCTCCTGGGTACAAAGCCATTGGAGGACAGAGCGCTGCGGCCCGCGCCGGGTTCTCTCTCCCCGCCAGGTCCCCGAGCAGCCTGCTCCGCGCCGCGGCCAGTGGGGGAGCCAAGCCTTCGGAATTCCCAACCCCGCCGCCTGGGGTGGTCAGGGACACCCTTCTGGCCAGGGGGACCCGGGGAGGAGGGCGGGAAGCAGGGTCTGCTACCTGCACTGGATGCATTTTAAAAGTTGCTGGGAATGAATCATGGGGTCCTAGCAGCTTTGTTTAATCCCCTCGGGTCCTCGGGGTTGAGGGGGTGGGGTTCCCGCTTAGCTTCCAGCACGGCCGTGCATCTCCAATTCCATAACGGAATTCTCCATTTGGCAACCTATGGGAATGTGTGGCCAGGACCTAGGGAGGGGCGCCCTGGGAGCCCGAATTATGTGGCTCTATCCACGATTTGCCGGTGGGGGGAGGGGGAGGCTGCGGGCCCGGCTCCCGGCTTTCCCGGGCTCCGCCGCCCGCCCTAGGCCATCTCCACCGCTAATCACGACTACGTGAGAAACGCTGCGGCGGCTGTTTTTCTGGAACTTCGCTTCCATGTACGTCTCCACAAGTCGTGATGTCTAAGAAGCCCAGCTGGGCACGGACGCGGGACATGCGGTCCTGCTGGTTCCTCTAGAGCGCTGCGGGAGCCGGGCGGCGCGGGGCCGGGTGGGGGCCGGGGCGCGCGCGGGCCGTGGGGCTCAGCTGTGCTGCTGTTCTCTCCACAGGGACGGCGGCTCCCGGCTGGCGGCGGCGCGCCCCCGGGCTGTGAATGCGACTCGCCCCTCGGCCGCGCTCCCCGCCCGCCCGCCCGCCGGGACGTGGTAGGGGATGCCCAGCTCCACTGCGATGGCAGTTGGCGCGCTGTCCAGTTCGCTCCTGGTCACCTGCTGCCTGATGGTGGCTCTGTGCAGTCCGAGCATCCCGCTGGAGAAGCTGGCCCAGGCGCCGGAGCAGCCGGGCCAGGAGAAGCGCGAGCACGCGTCTCGGGACGGCCCGGGGCGGGTGAGCGAGCTCGGGCGCCCGGCGAGGGACGAGGGCGGCAGCGGCCGGGACTGGAAGAGCAAGGGCGGCCGCGGGCTCGCCGGCCGGGAGGCGTGGAGCAAGCAGAAGCAGGCCTGGGCCGCCCAGGGTGAGGGCGCCAAGGCCGGGGACCTGCAGGTCCGGCCCCGCGGGGACACCCCGCAGGAGGAGCCCCCGGCCGCCGCCGCCCAGGACGTAGCCGGCCCGGACCCGGCGCCCGCGACGGAGCCGCCCGAGGAGTACGCCTACCCGGACTACCGCGGCAAGGGCTGCGTGGACGAGAGCGGCTTCGTGTACGCCATCGGAGAGAAGTTCGCGCCCGGCCCGTCGGCCTGCCCGTGCCTGTGCACCGAGGAGGGGCCGCTGTGCGCGCAGCCCGAGTGCCCGCGGCTGCACCCGCGCTGCGTCCACGTGGACACGAGCCAGTGCTGCCCGAAGTGCAAGGAGAGGAAGAACTACTGCGAATTCCGGGGCAAGACCTACCAGACTCTGGAGGAGTTCGTGGTAAGAGGCGAGCGCCCGCGGGCGACTTTGCACCTCCCAGGAAGGGGGAGACCGCTCTGAGCGCTGTGCGCCCTACTGTGCTGAAGAGGCGCCTCCGCTCCCCCGAGGGGGACCGCGCTGGGCCGCGCCCCCCTAGCGCACCTCTCTGTTTCAGTGCAGAGGTAATCTTCCGAAGCAATGTGGCCACTTCACATTCATCCCTTTGTCTCCCCCGCGACAGGGTTTCCTTAGA
Organism: Tadarida brasiliensis; assembly: GCA_030848825.1. Classification (NCBI taxonomy): domain Eukaryota; kingdom Metazoa; phylum Chordata; class Mammalia; order Chiroptera; family Molossidae; genus Tadarida; species Tadarida brasiliensis. The sequence continues at coordinate 100,213,153 of CM061267.1, read as the reverse complement.
CAGAAGCCCCAGCTCTGAAGGGTCAGGCCCACCTCCTAGTAGCTGTACTTCTAACGTTAACTTATGGTTCCTCCTTTGAAAGTGTTGCCTTTGAAATGCTCCACCTGTTTTCAAACACAGGGTGATCTGCACTGCCGTTCGGGATGTGTTCGGAAGCTCACAGCCAATTAAGGGAGACGATTCATATAAATAAGCCATTTCCCCAGATTATGTGTTGGGGTATCATGCAGATATTGCAAAAATTAAGAGAAAATGCTTGTTCATTGGATGCCAAAACTGAGTGGTCGGCAAAAACCAAGAAGCCAGGTCATGGGTAAAATTATTCTATTTTAGAGGAGTACTAGTTACAATGTTACCAGCACTGGCCATCCCTGAATGCCTACTGTGTGGCAGGCTCCAGGCTGCTTTTCAAACCTACCTTAACTTAGTTAAACCTCATACCATGCTATAAAGTGGACTGTTGTCTGTTATCTCCAGCTGATGGGCAGGAGGACCCTGAGACACAGAATATTTAGATAATGTGGTGGAGGCATGCAGCAGTCCGGGAGCTGGCCCCTGCCCACCTCAGCAGTCTGCCCTAAGGCGCTTTTACCCCCTGCACTCAGCTTGAACCAAAAGCGCAGCCCCTTTGGGGCACTGGTTAGGACGGAGATGCTGCCCAACAGCAGGCACTGGCCCCGCGGGGACTCAAAAAGCCCCGACTCTCCACTCGTGGGCCAGGGAGACACCTGCACACTGTTCAACCTTTCCAAACCCCCTTTCCAAGGCCGGCTCCACCCAGGGCGTGCCTGGACTTGGCCCATTGACTGGGAATGCCAGAGATGTCCTGGGTGGCAGAAGGGATCCTGGACCCCAGAGCCCCCAAAGCTGAGCAGAAAGGGCAGGTGGGGAGGGATCCCGCTGGTTCCCCAGGACACTGAGAAGTGCAGATGCAGGCTTTGCCCAGGATGGGACTACTTGTAGGGAGTGTTAGGACTGAGTCCTGAGCGGTGCAGAAACAGGAAACCGAAGGGCAGACCTACAGATGATGGGAAGTGTGGGAAAAGTGCTGTGATTGAGAGTCAGGAAGCATGCGTTTCCATTTAGGCTTTGCAGCGAACCAGCCCCATGACAAGGTCACAGCCCAGGTCCCCTCAGGGTTTCTCTTGTTGCTCCTGCAAGATAAGGGGCCAAGCTGCTGCTAAGGCTCATGGGAGCTGGAGCCACAGTGTCTGTCCTCACAGTTCTCGGCTTCGGCCTGTGGAGAGACGAAGAAAACTTTGATGCGAAGCTCGTATGCGCCAGGCCCTGAGCACACACATGAGCAAGTCAGGACCCCTGCCCTCAAAATGCTCCGCGACTCCTGGGGAGCTGGGCAGATGCCTCCCCAGGCCTGTAGGGTGCAGCAGGGGCCGAGGTGGCCACGGCACTGGGGAAGCCCCGAGAAGGACTTCCACCTGGCCTGGGACAGGGCTGGGGGCACAGACCCAACCAAACAATTCTCTGGAGACGTAGGTTCATAAGAAAATCTGAGCATTCTAAGATCAAAGACAAGTGGTTTGTTGTTAATTATTAACATGTATTGCTGCACTGTGTGGCGTTCCAGAGTCCTTTCTTCACAGTGCCCCAGGAGGGAGGCTGAGGCATCGGTAGGGTTTTAATCTACAGTGCCCAACGCATCACAGAGCAGACACGGGTCCACCTGAGATCACAGGGAGAAGGAAGACCTCACACTCCTGCTCAGGAATTCACTGCCAAGTGCCCGATGCCCTGGGACTGCCTTTGGGAGTGGGGAGGGGGCCTCTTCCTGGGCTCCTGTTTTCAGAATTGGTCAATAGGTAGAAGGTGTGTTAAACTCTGGAGATGGGAGATGAGAGACAGCAGCAAAAGGGAGATTGGAAAGATCACAGTCCTGGGAAGAAGTCGAGGACCCGTCAACCTATGTTTAGAATCTTACCCACATGGCTCATCTAAGTGACTCTTCATCCTTAACTTCCGTGCAGTCGTCACCAGCCGTGAGGATGTGCCCGGCAGGGATGCTGGGAAGCCGCTCCGTGCCCTTAATTCTAAGCCTGCTCTTACAGTATGTACAACTGCGTGATGCTTTCATTGCATATATATATATATATCCTGCTTGTTCATTTCTGTTAGTATCTGGAAAATTTCCACGCATATCCTTAATTTAGTGTGGCTTTGTGTCGGGCAGTTCGTCTCGGTATTTTTGTTTCCTTCCTCGTCGAGAGAGTGCTTTCTTCGGGGTGTCAGAAGGATGGATGTCCATGGGTCTAGGGTCAGCTGTGAACCCAAGGGCTCTGTGGGTTGCGAAGTGGAGAGTAGTTGGGATGCCAGGTGCCAGGGCACAACCACCGTTCGCACGCCTGCTCGGGGGTCCCGGGCTTCAGAGCGAGCACGCGTAGCCTGCACTTTGCATGGAGTAGATGGAAAATAGGGACGGAGGCGTTTCCTGTCTGAAACGCCCATTGGGGTGCAATCTGGTCAAGCTGGGAACACCGTTTCTTTCCCCTAGCCAGGAAGGAAAGGGAGGCTGGTCTGGGCCTGTATCCTCGGGAGGCACGCAGGCACTTAAACAGCCTGTTTTCTGCTTCCCGCGAGGGGAGATTGCAATGGAGGCTGGGCACTCGCCCTGGGTCTGCAGGGAGAAGCCATGGAAGCCAGGTCCTGCCCTGGGGGAAGTGCACTTGGTCCCTGCCATCCTGTGCGTCTCCTTCCTTGGTCCCTGCCTTCCTGTGCGTCTCCTTCCTTGGGCCCTGCCTTCCTGTGCGTCTCTTTCCTTGGTCCCTGCCTTCCTGTGCGTCTCCTTCCTTGGTCCCTGCCTTCCTGTGCGTCTCCTTCCTTGGGCCCTGCCTTCCTGTGCGTCTCCTTCCTTGGGCCCTGCCTTCCTGTGCGTCTCCTTCCTTGGGCCCTGCCTTCCTGTGCGTCTCCTTCCTTGGGCCCTGCCTTCCTGTGCGTCTCCTTCCCTGGGCCCTGCCTTCCTGTGCATCTCCTTCCCCGGGCCCGTGTCTGCTTGCTGCCCTTCTGCCCGGGTTTCTCTGCACTGCACACCTGCCTTCCCCCACTGCTCCATGTTCTTACCCCATGGCATTCCCACTTACAGCCTGGTTGTCTCAGCCAGATGTCAGCCAAAGACCTCACTCGCTGCTTCAACAAAATACCAGTGGGCTGCCTGTAACACCGAGAGTTACGTCCTCATTCGTCCAGGATGCTCGCAGTTTAATGTGTATGTCCAGCTAAGAACGTGCCACCGGTAGGTTTTCTCCACTGCCTCTCAGACTGTACCAAGTGCCCTGTTCTCCACCCTGTTCCTGCACACATCGACTTCGAGCAGGGAAGGCTGTCGGCTGGTTTGCATCGTTGGTGAGTGGATGGTGTGGTCATGCACGGTCTGCCTCCCAGGGTGTGTTCCTCTGCCAGGATTGCCGTAACCCAGGACCACAGCCCACGTGACTTAACCACCAGAGATGCATTGCTTTGTCGCCCCGAGGGCTGGAAGTCCGAGACCACAGTGTGGGCAAGGCTGGCTCCTCCTGAGGCCTCTCTCCGGGGCGTGCAGACAGCATTTCCTCCCTTTGCCCTCACGTGGTCCTCCCTCTGTGTGTGTGTGTGTGTGTCCTCAGCTCCCTTCTTACGAGGACACCAGTCATGTTGGATGGGGGCCAATCCGTATGACCTCATTTCAATGTAACCACCTCTGTAAAGGCCCTGTCTCTAAACACAGCCACCTTGGGAGGTGCAGGGTGTTAGGACGCGGTGTCTGAACTTGGGAGGGGGGCACGGAGCGGCCTGCAGCACAGGGTGACGGTGACTGCGGCGGGCCTCCCAAGCGTGGGCACAGGTTGATAAGAGGAACGTGGTCAGGAGGGGAGTCGGTCCGTGGGAGTGGGAGTGTTTAGGAAGAAGGCTCGGAGCGCTGGGCGATAAACGCCCTGCCTGGGACAGGTGCTCCAGCAGCCCCGTGAGCCCTCTGCTTCTCTGTTCCACCCTGAGCACGACTCTGGGGTGCATGGCTGATGTCACTGGGAGTTTGCAGCCTACATAACTCGCGGGTGACTGACAGGCTCTATTGAGGAGTTTTTAATTCACTCCCTCTGACTACCAAGCAGGCCAGCAGCAAATCAAATTTGAAATTCATTAATAAGAAATGATTCCATTTTGAGCAACAAAAGGAATTGTTCCCCTCGTGGGCATCCCGGCCCCCTGGGGGTGGTGACGGCAGGAGCGGGGTGTGCAGCTCGTCTCGGGGTGTCACGGATGCCGGTGGAATGTTCGCAGCTCCCGGAGATAAGGCCGTCGGGACAGCTGAAATTTCACTGTGCTTGGCTGTGGGTGGGTGATATCCGTTCAGTGTGTCCGCACTGGTTATCACAGCCGATGAGGAGCTCTGATTGGCAATTGTACACATCTTTGAAGAAACAGAGAAAATGCGTTATTGATAAGTGCTGCTGGCAAGGCTGTCTCTCAAAGCGTGAGGACTGTTGGCGTGGAGATAACAGACACGCGGCAGGGAAATGCTGGGACCACTGAGTCCAGGAGACCCTGGGCCACGGCGGCAGCGTCAGACTGCTGACTCACCCTGTCGCAAAATCGCGTCCCTGGAAGATTATTAGTGAAAAAAAATCTTACATGAAAGGTGGAATCAAAGCTCCGTGTAAATAGTTCTCTATTGCAAGTGACAAAGCGTCAGTAAGAGGAAGACAGGATTGTCCAGGTTTTCAGCCAGCGGAGCCTGTACCCCGTGGCGGACAGCGAACACGGAGCCGTCCAGCTGTTAGGGCCGCCGGTCCCACGACGCGCCCCTGAGAAGTTCTGTGCTTTTCCTTAGGTGAGTCCGAGGCCCATGCCGTTGCCGCCCGCGTTTGCGTGGGTTCTCAGGAAGATCTTGAAATTCTGGACTTCTCAGTGTCTGCCTCCTGTCTAAAGCCATTTACAAGAACAATGCCACAGAAACGGGAGTCTGTGTGTTTCTCTGGGCCTTCCCGCTGTGTGCCAGACTCGGTGGCGGAATACAACCTGAGTGACCGCGTGTGGTCGAGCCCCACGCAGCGTTTGATTGGCAGATCGTGGGATGAACGCCATAAAGGGTTGATCTTTCACGATGGGAAGAAGCCAGCAGTGTTTCTTCAGTACCTGTATGCTCGACACATTTTGGGGGTGATTTACACAACAGACTGCCGAGTTGCGATTTTCTTTATTTATTATTTAAAAAATAATTTTTTTTTCTTTATTGATTTTAGAGAGAGAGGAAGGCGGGGTAGAGAGAGAGAAACATGGATGAGAGAGAACATCGATTGGCCGCCTCCTGCATGCCCCCCACTGGGGATCGGGCCCACAACCAGGCAGGTGCCCTGACCGGGAATCGAACCGGCGTCCTCTTGGTGCATGGGTCAAGCTCAGCCACTGAGCCACACCGGCCAGGCGGTATTTTCTTTATTTTAATGGAGAGAAAACCAAGGTTCAAATCACTTAAGTCACCGGATCAAAGTCCGTGAGCTGGCCAGTGGCGAGGCCGGGACGTGAGCCCTAGCCTGTTGGACTCTGAAATCACGCACTGCCGCTGTTCCGCCTTGTCCATGACCACACAGTGACCAAGGGGTCCTCTGTGTGTGGCCAAGAGAACCCCGGTCCACGGAGGAGGGAGCACCCGTGCAGGCTGGGAACACGTGATTGCACGTGTGTCCAGTGGGTGCTGGATCCGTTTGGCCCAGTTTCTCTCTGTGGGTCGATGTGCTCCAGCCATCCAGAACGAGACACACACCTGTGCCCTTCAGAACATGGAACCTCGAGTTGTCGTGAGGACAGACGCGGTTAGTGCAGGAGCTCCCTGAGGGCAAGGAGGACGACTCCGGCGATGGGGCTCTGACTCTCCAGAGGGGCCAAGACCTTGGGGAGCAGCAGGCCCACAGGGCGAGGGGGCGGACTGGTGGCCCGGGAACCAGCTCCAGCCCAAGACTGCGTTCTGCTTGGCTCCCAGCACGTAAGCCGTTTGTTTGACGAGCACAGACATTTAGCAAAGGAGGGGTTCACAGAAATCCCCAGGTGGCCCGATTTCTGTGAAATGCTGATGGTCCCCAGGTGACAGCCACCTGCCGGAGCTGAGCCGCGCTGTGTCTTTAGCAGGGCGCTTGCTCTCCAGCTGACCACATGACCGCCGGGCATGACTGGCTTATGGTCCTTGAGCCACATGGCTGTGTAATGTCTCCGTTTGCACAGGTAAAGAAGTGTCACTTTAGGAAACAGATGCCTTCTTCAAAATCACACAGCCAGCTAGTGTCAGGGGAGGCTTAGGACCCAGGTCCCGAGCTGTCGAGCCCCGCCCCTTCAGTGTGGGTGGAGTCAGCTTGGAGAGCTTCCAGGGCAGAGTAGGACCATCTGAAGACTCTGGGCTCGAGCTGTGCTCCCTGTCATCCTTGTGCCCTGAGGGTCTCTCACGTTGTAAGAAGCCAGTGAGACATTCACGAAAGCAACTTGCGCCCACACAGCTCTGAACACATAGGAGAGAAAAGGCCAGCTGCGGGGTCAGCACGGGTCTGCAGGGGCGTTGTGCTGAGTGAGCGTCTCACGGGAGGACACTGCCCCCCACGTGGCTTTGGTCTCCAGAAAGCCCGCTGGCAGGGGCTGCCATCATTAGGGAGTGTCTCTTCGGGGCTGAGTTTTCCTGTAAATATTTCCTTCTCAGATGATATCTCCAAATCTGATACGTTCCCAATTTTGTAAAAAAAAAAAAAAAAAAAATCATGCTTGCATTTATTTATTCAAAATATTTTTTGGATATTGATTTGCCAGGCACTAGTCTGGATACTGGAGATGCAGAGACAGACCATCGGGTCCCCTGGTGACGGGCAGTGACCTGGAGTGTGTGGTGGGTGCAGGGGGTGTCATGAGGGGCTCGGGGGGACAGGTGGAAGCCACGCATCTGGACTCTGTTGTTGTTGTGGGTCCTTACTGAGGGACAGAGGGATCCTGGGCGGCTTTCTGGGGAGCAGACAAGACTGTGTCTCAAATAGAGCAATTGTGAGTGTCCGTGAAGGCAGAGACGCCGGGAGCCGTCCTGCAGGGTCCCGTCCGGACCGCACAGCTGCGACTCCTTCTCGCTGGCTCTCTGTTGCCAGCCTGACGTCCTGCCAGCTGATTCAACTTGGCATTCTATTTCTGTCGGGCACTGGGGTGCAGCCAGGACACTGAGTGCCTTTCGAATGTGCAGGAAGGGATGAGGCCAGGCATCTGCCCGGGGCCCCGTGGGCTCTCCCAGAGGCCCTCAGCCCCTGGACAGGCACGGGGACGGGACATTTCACCGCCCCGTGGCTCTGCACCTTCGCTCTCACGGCTGAAATGACTCTGCTGTGAACACAGTGGGACCACCCCTGCCTGGGGGTGGGGGGCAACAGCCTGCAGAGCCGCCGTGCACAGAACTGGTGAGATCCGGATGTCATCGTGTACCATTCTTCTTCTCAAAAGCGCAGCTGAAATGGCCAAGGGAGAGGAGTTATCCCAGAGTGGAAGTCAGAGTCCAGAGAGGAACGTCAGCCCTGTGGCCGGAGCCGCCTGAGGGCTCCTGCTGGGCCTGGGGCCGGCCGGGAGACAAACCCACGGCCCCGGGGTCCGATCAGATCCCATCAGGACGTGTCTCCCTGAAGAGCCTGAGAAGGGGCGGGCAGATGCCCTTCCTGGATGGGCCTGGGCCACCTGCCACCGCCAGATCTTCTCCGCATAGTCCCCGTTTCGAGGGCGTGTGCCCTTTTGTGGGTGTGGAGCCCATACTCATTTTCCTCTGAGTGGTCCAAAAAATCCATGTGAGTTATTTCTGTTTAAAGGAGTCCCAGGCTGGTATCTGACCAAGCAAACACCCTCAGCAGGAAAGCAGCCTCCCTCCACCCAGGCCCTGAAGAGTCCCCACAAGGAGGGTTCCAAAGAATGTGATGTCAAAATAAAATTTCCATGACAAGAGTCAGCCAAGACAGCCGTCTGATCTGACCCAGACGTGGGGCATTCATGGGAATATTTAATACGCATCAAGAAACCCACGCGGGAGTCAAATGTATGGTACACAGCATGAGTGCATCCAAACCCTAGTCAACTTTGAAAAAGAAACAGAACTTGTACACGTGAATTTAATAATATAATAATTGGAGTAAGAGTCAGTGGGAGGCTATGACAGCCAGTTAGGTAAAGACTGTAAGTAATTTAGTGAACCAGCAGATGGATTTGAAGGAGTGACCCAGAATGAGATGCAGACACTTGGATGCAACATGGGAAGAGATGTTCCGATACACGGAGGACAGAGGAAAGTCCAGATACACATCAGATGAGAATTCTGAAGAGAAAGGGGAAGAAGTGGAGAGAGGGTACCCAAGGCTTTGTAGCTGAAAGACCACTATTGTCTAATTCAGGAATCCCACTGAGTCTAAAGGAGATACACAGACATGTATCCACACCTCGCCGTATCGCGGCGAAGTCTCAGAACGAGCAATGGCAAAGGAAGGATGTTAAGAGCGACCACAGAGAAAAGTCTTCACCTGGGAAGTAACAGTAAGTAGGTTGTCAGCTGACATCTTCTCAACAGGAGAAAAACCCAAACAATAGAACATCTTTCAAGAACAAAGAGAAAGTAAGTGTTGATCCAATTTCTGTATCCAGCCAAACTATCTTACAGGAAGTAGCCTGAACAAAGATATTGTCACAGAAACAGAGAGCATACCACCAATAACCCTTCACTGAAGTGACTTGAAAATGCAGTCTGAAGGGTGACATTGGGAAGAAGACACATTTCCCGGGAGTAAAGTCACAGACCCAGGAAGGAACAGATCCAAACCACAGTGTGGTGCTTCTCACCCAGGGGCCACCTCGGCCCGGCAGGCGGCATTCGGCAGTGTGTGCGGACACGTTGGGTTGTCATAACTGGGGTGGCTGGGGGATGTTACTGACATCTGGTGGGCGGAGGTCAGACATGCGCTGAAATCCTACAGGGTGCAGAGCAACCCCCAGGGCCAATGTCAGGAGTGCTGGTGCTGAGACCTGACTAGACTAAACCCGGGGAGGGGGGGGTCCCCATGTGGTGATGACTGACTGGAGGTGGGCTGGATGTCTCTGTGCTTTGCAGGGGTTGGTGTGTCTTGCACTGACTTTTGAGTTGGAAACTTTATCTTTAAACCAATAGGCAATCCCATTAAATACAACTTTTAAATGTTTCTTGAAAAGAAGTTATTACGGGGTCCAGCTCAGCTTTAGGCTACGTCTGAAATAGGTGGACATTCTCGAAGGCCCGTCCTGGTGTCCAGGGCTGCTGGTCACAGGCGCCCCGAGCTCCAGTCAGCCTGGGCGACGGCTCCGCACTCCGGGTGATAGAATGCGAGGGCTTCACAGTGACTTCTCCGCGCCCTGGCTTCTCCGACCCACGCTACTGGGCAGCTCAGAAACACACAGCAACGCCAGCGCCACCTCACGGGGGTCCTTCCGGATGGCATCTCTGCCACACCCATTTATATTTCCCTTGCCCAGCTTTACAGACAATGTCTCACTTACATTTTGCTTTCAAATTCCACATTCTCTGGGTAAAGGTAGCTCCATGTTTTTGTTTCAGGAGGCTTGGAACAAAAAATACGTGCAAAATTAGTTTCAAGCAAGTCACACTCACATTCATTCATTTCTGTGACGGTGTCGGGAGCCATGGCTCTGCTCCTGGTGACACTCCTGCATTGTCGAGAGTTACGTTCTGGGGCCTCAGGGCCTCGGCCAGGGGACAGGCTGCCCTGAGCACCACAGCCTGGCCCTGCTGGGAGCTCAGCCGCGCTGTCAAGCAGAAATGTCAGGGGCGGGAGAGTTGGGACAGAAATGATTCTGACAAGGCCACTGCCTTTCCCGGGGCCTGTGAGGAGCGGGGACGCCGGTGGCCGGAGGGATAAGCTGTGCTCTGATGTCAGTCTCTCCGCTCAGGTCGCCTCCTGCTGCCTCCCAGTGCCCTCCAGGAAGCCAAGGAATAAGGTCATCTTGCTCCTTGGTGACACTTCAGCGGTCAGCTCTCAGGGACCAGGCTGCCTGGGTGTCTCAGTGTGAACAAGAGGGGTCCCTTTGGGGCGAGGGAGCCCTGCAGTGCATAGGACGTCCCGGCCTGGAGAAGCCACAGGTGGCCCCGTGTGACTTCAGCCTGCCTGGGAGAATGCAGGCGGAAGGCGTGTGCCTGCCGGTGCCACCCCGCTCTGCCCGGTCCAGCGCTTGCCCGTCATCGGCAGCAGATGCTCCGTGAAGGGAGCGTCAAGGAGAAGCCACGCTCTGACCTCAGGTGGTGTCCAGACAGGCACCCGCGTAGCCAGTAGCCGCTTTGGAGCTGGGGACTGTCAGCCCTGTTGCTGGAGCCCCGCCACTCCAGGCAAAGGAAACAGGCTCACTCCTTTGCTTGTCTCCTGACTCCCTGCTTACGATGGCGGTTCTTATGCCGTCTCACGTGAAGGAAGGCCACCTGAAGCCAGCGGCGTGGTTCTGCTCCTTCTGGCGTGTGAGCGCGCACATGTGTGTGAGCACGTGTGTGAGTGTGTGCACGTGTGTGAGCGTGTGCGCATGTGTGCGTGTGTGCGAGCATGTGCACGTGTGTGCACGTGTGTGCGGGCGTGTGCACGCGTGTGTGCATGCTGTAGGAAGAGGGATGCATGACAGTGCAGTGCGTTGTCCTGCCACGGTCCTCACCGCTCTTCTGCACCGAGATCACAGCTCGTTTTCTTACTGGTTGAGTTCCTGAAAGAACCTGCATTTGTGATCCCCTGGAGACCCCATCCTCACGTCACACCCCCACGCCCATCTTTTAAAAGTCACCTCTTCGGGAGACATTTCATTCTGATCATTTATGTGTTCAGTGAAAATCAGCCTGTTTCTTTCTCCCAGCTATTGCGTGTCTTTAACCCTTACCTCTGGCTCTGAAACAGATGGATTTAGGTCTCCCCACTCTTCCAACACGAAGAGTTGTCTTTGTCCCCCAGGTCTGCTCCAGATACGTCTGCCCCGCTGACATCACGTCCCTCCTGTCAAGGGATTAAGCTAGGAATCCAGGAAGGAGAAAAGTGGGTACTGCAGTCACTCCACCCAAACTCAGCATCGCCCATGTTTCCCAGGTGGGCGGAGGGACGACCCTCCCCGTTCTGGGCCAGTGTCCAGGGTGGACCCTCAGTCTGGCTGCCTACGGCCTGTGGTCCCTGGACCCTCCCCAAGCTCCTCCACCCTCTGCCCTGCTCTGTCTGCAGCGGGCCGGGGTGTGGAGGTCGGGGGCTGGCCCACTGTGGGCACGCATCTGATTCTCCTGCAGAAATGCGGGTGCAGGGCTGCCTGAGCCAGCTCAGGCTGTCGTAACAGATGCTGGAGACGGAGAGGCTTAGAGGACAGAGATTGGCGTCTCACAGTTCCGGAGGCTAGAAGTCCCAGGCCCAGGTGCCAGCATGCTGGGGTTCCGCTGAGCACCCCTCTCCTGTTGCACTGGGTCTTCCCGGGGTGGAGAGAAAGACGGATCTGCAGTCTCTTCCTCTTCCTGGAAGGGCACTAATCCCGCCCTGAGGGCCTCACCCTCATAAGCTCATCGGACTCTGATGAGCCTCCCAAAGGCACCTGCAAATGCCATCACGCTGGGAGTCGGGGTGTCAACATAGGAGCTTGGGGGAGACACAGACACTGAGTTGGCAGGAGTGGGCGTGCTTGCTGCGTGTGATCTGACTGTGCTCTCTGGGTCGCGGGCTCCAGCCTGGAGTCTGGCTCATTCTCGTCTCTGCTGTTTGCCACCAAGTGAAACCTGACCAGCTCACGTGGCCGGCACCGCGCCCTGGGTGAGCTCCCTCACCGTCGGCGTTCGTCTGAGGAATTAGTCACGAGGATTTGTGAGTTATTCGACGGAGGTTTTGCTCCATCCCGCTAAACCACAGAGGAGGAAACGGTAGTCTGGGCGGAGCAGAGAGCCGCGATGGGAGGGGCCAGGAGGTCACACTGCTCCTCTGCTGTGTGCTCAAGGACTTGCTTTCTTCCTGGGACTGAAAGCTGACAGCTTCTGGGGACAGTTCTTAATTAAGTGCCTTTGTGTGCAAATCCCTTCTCTGACAGAAGGAAAAGACAAAGAGAACAACAAAAACGTCCTTTCTACAGCGCGCAGGCTCTGCGGTGTGTGGCCCGCAGCTTGTGCTGGGGGCTGGCAGGTGGCTGTGACCAGGTCACTTGGGAGGGGATGGAGGGGCACACGCAGGGGCTGGGGGCTGTGCTGGCCCTGAGTGAAGGAGGAAGATGACGCAGGGTGCCCGGAGGGCATCTCCCGTCCTGCTGGGCCCGCTGCTTTGGTCCCGAGACCGAGCTTTGAGATGCCTCGGGCTAGTTTGATGAGACAGTTTCAGGTCAGAACCTGGAGCAGGGGAGGGGGCGGGGGATGCAGTTTGAAGTGACTGTTGGAAAGGAAGCTGTGACCTGCATAGCATCTTCCAGGCCTCCCGCAGGGGCTGGGAGGTGGGGGGGTGGCTGCTGAATGTGGGCAGCGTGGCCAGGACAGATCCCTGGAGACAGTGGCCCGGTGGTCTGAGCAGACCCCGATTCAGGCCACCGCCCCAGCTTGCCCTGCGGATTCCTGGCAGCTCCCCAGCCCTGCGGGGGTGCTTTTCGCTCTGTGAACAAGCAGGGTTGACGGCCTGGCTCCTGTGTCCCCTCCCCCTCCCAATTCACACAGCCCCGGGGTGTCAGAAGCCAGTGGCTTCCGTGGAAGGGGACTTCGTGTCCTCCCTCCCAGTGCCCTGCTAAGCGGGAAAGACACACTCAGCCGCTGGAAAGGACACTTTCGCCATCTGGTGACAGAAGTGTGGCAGTGACTTTGGGCGGCTGCCCCTCATCCAGGGCCAGGCAAAGGCGCTTCCAGGGCAGGTGTGCAGTTTGTGCCTGGCAACTCGATTCTGACCTTGAGGTCCCTAGTAACGTGACAGGTGAGGGGTTAAGTGTGTAACTGAAGCCCAGACGCACCTACACGGGCAGGCTCTGCCGGTCCGAGGTGTGGAAGGCTGTGGTCCCCATCCCTGCCAAGCTTCTCAGTGTCTTTGGAGTATCCCCGTGTCGGAGGCCTTGGGGGTCCCCAGTTTGTATCTGAGCCTCTTGGTTTAATCAATGTCCATCTGTGTAGGTCTCAGGTTGCATCTCAGAATTGTTTCCCACGTAAATCACATGCCTGTTCTTACTTGTTTAGGAATAAATGCAGTGTTTACCTTACAGCCCTTAAAGCATATATTCGTACCACGCAAACATGTATAGAATTACGAGCATTACAGGGTCTATTTTTTTTTTTTATCCTCACCCGAGGACATTTTTGCATTTATCTTCAGACAGAGTGGGAGGGAGAGACGGGGGAAGAGAGAGAGAGACACATCGACGTGAGAGAGACACATCGAGTGGTCACCACCCACACGACCTCAACCAGGGCCAGGGACAAACTGCAACCGAGGTACGTGCCCTTAGCGGGAACCGAACCCGGGTCTCTCTGGTCCGCGGGCCGACGCTCTAACCGCTGAGCCACACCGGCCAGGGCTGGTCTAACTGTTTTTAAATGCACTCAGTCTCAACCACCATCAAGTTATTGTCTGTCTTTAGCGTCCGCTCTGCACGGGGAATTCCTAGTTGATTCACTGAAAACATGCGTAGTCCTGTCGTTTATTGTTTGGCTTCAAGGTGGAGGGTACATTTCTTTCTTTCTTTTTTTTTTAATGAAGCTAGAGATGTCCTGCCAGAGGTATATGCCTTTTAAATATGTTTTTATTATATTTTTAGAGAGAGAGAAGAAGGGAAAGAGAGGAAAAATCGATTGATATGAGAGAGATACATTGATGCACTGCCTCCTGCACGCCCCCTACTGGGGATCGAGCCCGCATCCCGGGCATGTGCCCTGGCAGAGAATTGAACTGGGACCTCTCAGTCCATGGGATGACGCTCCATCCACTGAGCCACACCGGCCGGGCATTAAATCTACTTTAAAGAACTGGTTTGTAAGACCAGGTCTCAACTAGGAGACCTGGACCTGAGGTCAGAGGCCCTGCACCTGAGGTCAGAGGCCCTGGGTCTAAGGTCAGAGGCCCTGGGTCTGAGGTCAGAGACCCTGGGTCTGAGGTCAGAGGCCCTGCACCTGAGGTCAGAGGCCCTGGGTCTGAGGTCAGAGGCCCTGGGTCTGAGGTCAGAGGCCCTGCACCTGAGGTCAGAGGCCCTGGGTCTAAGGTCAGAGGCCCTGGGTCTGAGGTCAGAGGCCCTGGGTCTGAGGTCAGAGACCTTGCACCTGAGGTCAGAGGCCCTGGGTCTGAGGTCAGAGACCCTGGGTCTGAGGTCAGAGACCTTGCACCTGAGGTCAGAGGCCCTGGGTCTGAGGTCAGAGACCCTGGGTCTGAGGTCAGAGACCTTGCACCTGAGGTCAGAGGCCCTGCAGCTGAGGTCAGAGACCCTGGGTCTGAGGTTAGGTCCAGGCCCTCAGCCCGTTGCCCAGCTCCCTGCCGCCCCCACCCCCAAATTTTCACCCGCGTTCTCACCTTCATGGAAAGTGGCAGAAGTGGGAGGACCCGTCTGGCCGCGGGACTGTGATGCATGAACGACACAGGGCGTGTCCTTCCTGCCCCTGTCCTGAGAACCCACGTCCCTCTTACCCAGCATGGCTCTGACCCCTGCTGCATGGTGGGCGCCTCGAGAATGGGTATCTTCCCTCAGATGCCCAAGTGCACCTCCCGGCTACGCACCCCAGTTCTGTCGGCACACAGCTCGGGCTGTACGTGGAGAACTGCGAGGACGGTGTTTCTGTGGTGAGGAGTGCTGTCAGATGTGGGTGCCATCTGCTAACAACAGGCACTATCAGTCAGAGTTAGGTTACCCCTCGTTACATTTCTTTGGGGGCCAGGATAGGTTGGGAGAAGAGAAGGGTGTCTCCTCCGACTTCCCAGACCAAAGCGTGCAGGTCCCAGACACAGTCCCCCACAGGGCATGCTCCCCTGGAGTGCCCACAGCGCGACCGAGAACACGGGTGCCAGGAGGCGTTCTCTGCCTGAGCTGGTTGGGAGGAGGACTCAGCGTGGGGGCTGCTCAGACCTGACCACAGGCAGACCCGCAAGCGCAGTCTAATCAGTCCGGGGGCAGGTGACCTCCCCCGGAGTCCTCGGTGCCGGAGTCGGCGGCCTGCATCTGCGACCGTGTGGGTGGCCCAGCCACACCTGTGCAGAGGTGAAACGAGCCAGAAAGGGGTCACTGTGCCCCTGCAGCACCCCGCTGGGCTCACGGAGCAGAGCCCGCGTGAAGGTGGGTGCCGAGCTGGGAGGACTGGGGCTGGGAGCTGGGGTTTGCCGTGGTGGCTGTCAGCTCACCACACTTCCGACACCTGCGAGCGCTGTGTGGGGCGGAGGTGGGGGAGGGAGGTGACCCGCTCCAGCTGTGCTGACACCAAAGGCGGCCCCAGAGGACGGGTCTGAGCTGCGTCTACACCAAGTGTGAGTCCAGGCAGCTGTCCCTGGGAGCCAGGCGGCAGCGCGGGGCCTGAAGCAGTGTGCCCGGTGGGCTCCGCAGGCTGCGGCTCCGTTGCAGAGAGGAGCTGGCGTGTCTTCTGTCTGCTAGGTTGGGACAGACCTGGCAGAGCATCGGGTGAAGCCAGATCGGGACCCGACACCCAGAGAGGGGCAGGGGCCCAGGCGGGAGTCTGTAGGGTGGGATGGGGGCCACTCCAGGTCCTGAGACGAGACTGCAGGGTTCCAGCATGACTCGGGTCCTGGGCAGGGTCCTGGGAACCTTGTCATCAGATGGGCAGCTCCGACTGAGGGCCACCAGCCGAGGCGGGACCCCTAGGTGGGCGCTGGTGCTTGAGAAACACGCCTCTCCGTGCAGACTGACCTCTGCTTCGTGAAGTGACAGGCCATTCGGCAGCGATTTCAGTTCTCATTGCCTGCGCCGTGTAGACGGAGGAAGGGTCCTGCGTGCTGTGTGTGTTTTCCCCCCTCGCGTGTCACGGGTGTAGAACACAGGTCAGCCAGGGCCTCCCTGCCCAGGAAACAGCTTGACGTGGTCCCTCCATCTCCACGGTCTCTTCAAACCCATAGTCTCAAGTCACGGCTCTGCTTCTGATCATTGGGTCCCCAGATGCTGTTTCTGCTTTGTCCTGGGTCGACGGGGTGGAAAACCACTCTGTTGGCAGTTTCCAGGAAAACCCTCCCCGTCGCGCCTGCCCCGTGCCTCGTCCTGCCTGAGTCACTGTGGGAGGATTCGGCTGGCAGTGGACAGCCTTTCCAGGAACGGCCATTATGCTTGAGTGAAATGATCCAAAGGTAGAACTGGGGCAGTGGCTGCAAAGCACAGCGAGGCGAGCTGCAGCCCAGTGTCTGATGAGCACGGTCACCCTGGGTGACGGAAGGGGACGAGCTGCGGGAGGCCTCGGAGGCAAGGGGAGTCCCATGCACTGGGAGTCAGGAGCGCTGCCTCTTATGAAAGGTGTGCCCACGGCCGCTTGCCCCGGTGCCTCTGAGGCTCCATTTCCTTATCGGTAAACAGCCAATCCTTGTAGCAGGTGTATTTTAGTTGCCCCAAGAGCTCATGTTCAGACAACTCTGGCCGGGGGCCTGCCTCTGAGAGTGTGTCAGTTTCCCCTTCCCCCCCTCTGTCAACTGTCTTCCGAAGTCAGACTTCGGGGTGTTCCGGGCTAGGTCGGGTGGCACTTGGCAGGACTGTGGAGACGGAGTTTGTCTGCGTGATGAGTGGTGGGACAAGAACTCAACAGGACGTGTTATGTGTTTGTATTTAAACAAACAAAAGCCTTACTTCAGAAACCTCAGCAATGTGGATCACGAAAAGACAGCTCTCAGCCTGGACTGGGAGGGGAGAGGAACCGGGGCCCATGGCGTGTTTACACCCCGGGGGCCTACCAAGCCCCGGGCCCCTGTGTCCACACTGAAAACCACGGGGCTGGAGACTTCTTGTTTAGATTCCCAGAGCACTGGGATGTCTTCAGAGATGTTTGGGGGAAGAAAACGTGTTTGTACGGTAAGGACGGTGGACATGCCACCTGACCGTGGGCTTGTGTTCCAGGTGTCTCCGTGCGAGAGGTGCCGCTGCGAGGCCAACGGGGAGGTCCTGTGCTCCGTGTCCGCCTGTCCCCAGACGGAGTGTGTGGACCCCGTGTACGAGCCCGACCAGTGCTGCCCCATCTGCAAAAACGGTACGTGGGGCCCTCGTCGCCTGCGGGCGCCCCTGCACACGCCCCGCCGTCCCCAGGCGAGTTCTGCGCTGACCTCGTGGCACGTGACACGTGTGGATGTGCGAGCTGGGGCGTGCGTGTCCCTGTGACCTGCGGCCCCGGGGCCGTCGGGACCTGCTCTGTAGTAAGGCAGTTCTCTTGTCGCCCGTGCTTTATGGACCTGAAGGGGCTCTTTGGGGAGAAATTCCATTTCCACCGCGGAGGACAGTCATTTCTTTTTATTTAACTTTGTTTGTTCTTGCAAAGCAGTCCTTCCCTTTCCGAGACAAATCAAACATGCTGGGCTCATTTACTTTTCATTACAAAGCAAATTAAAACTTGAGACATAATTGAATATTTTTCATAAGCAAATTAGGCAGGAAGAGAGCTTCCTCTTATTCCAGTGAGAGCCCGGGGTAGATCAAAGCCTTGTCCGCTTCATGAGCGAGGACGGCAGGACGCCCTTGACCGTGAAGTATAAAGGCGGAGCGGTTCCTCGTCCGGATAATGAGACTCACCTCTTCTCTGAGTGCCAGTCCCGGGCTAAGAGGGTGTTTGAAAACAGCATCTCCCCGGGAGGACGGGCTTAGGAATGCTGACTCAGGAGGGCAGTTTGATAGAGCAGCTGAGGGTCCTGCGAAGGGAGCTGCCTTGGGAGAGGGGGCCATGTCTTCAAGCGTATGAAGCTTTTCGTAGCCAGAGGATGGGGCTGTCTCTGCGTGGCCCCAACCTGGTGCTGAGACTCATGGCAGAAGCCATGGGCTGGCCCAGGGACATGACAGCAACCCCTAGCCTGAGCGGGTCAGAGAGAGCGGGCTCAGACGCAGGGTGGCCGGGCCAAGCTTGGCAGCCCGACGATGTGGACTTGTAAGCGGTGGGTGGTTGCATCAGGCTGTTAGGAGCGTCCAAGACAATTCTGAGATCCTGCAGCCGAGCCCATCAACGCTGTGCGGGGTGCGAGGCAGCAGAGACCCCTTCCACCAGGTCACGAGGGCACCCAGATTTCACCACGAGTTAAAAAACCTCGACATGAACAAATAGAAGAGAAAATGAAGTTTCCGTGGAGGCAGGATGGGTGAGTCCCTGGGTCAGAGGTCAGAGGGCAGGGAAGTAATTGGAGACATGGTGTGCAGTCCACGGAGCATCCGTGGCCCGTGTCAGGTGTCCCGGACCACTTCCTGCGGGCTGGCGGCTCTTCCGTGTACATGCAGGATGAAGAAGGGGCCGTGAGGGCGATTTCCTGACCACGAGCAAGGCTTCCATCGTGGACTAAGCTCTGTAAACACCGTCATGCGCTGGCCGGTGTGGCTCAGTGGCTAGAGCATTGGCCCATGGACGGGTCTCGGGTTCCAGTCTGGTCAAGGGCATGTACCTGAGTTGCAGGTTCAATCCCCGGTCCCAGTCAGGGTTGTATGGGAGGCAACCAATCGATGTTTTTCTCTCACATCAATGTTTCTCTCTCTCTCCCTCCCTCTCTTCCACTCTATCTAAAAAAAATCAATGAAAAAATGTCCTCGGGTGAAGATCAACCAAAATAATAATAATAATAATAATAATAATAATAATAAATAAAGTCACAACAGTGGCTGTGGGGTGGAGGGAAATCTGTTTACTTTGCTAGTGTTGTCAGGACTGAGGAGGAAAAAGCCTTGGGGGTGGGAAGGAGAAGCCGAGGGGAGGCCGGCAGTGACTCGCTGCGGGGGATGGAGGGAGTCTGCGGAGGAGCCCGGTGGTGCCCGTGGGCGGTCAGGGGATGGCGGTGGACAAATAACCTCTCTTCAAGTCAAAGGGTATTTAGTGAACAGCTTCAATACGGGTTGCTCACATACTTGGCATCCTCCAGACCCAAGAAACTGTATTCTCTTGCCCATCACCGTACGAAACAATGTTTTGGCTCTGAGTAGACGGAGTCCTTCTGGATGTTCACAGAGATGGGAAGACGTGACTTTAATCCCTGAGGACTGATTCAACCCTGAAACTTCACAAAAGTTTCAAGTCCACAGAGAGGTTGAAATCATAGCACAATGAGCAGTGGTACACCCGTCGGTCTGTTTCCCTGTCGCTAACATTTTGCCAAGTCTGCGCATCTCTTTTGATCGCTTGCTCCCGCCTCTCCCACCTGTGCACAGCACCCAGCACCCTCTTTGTACTCATTGCTTTTCCCCACTGGACACAGGGTGCCTTCTCTTCACATCACCGGCATGGAACCCACTGAGGAGAGTTCAAGACTTCTTTGCACTTCTTTTTGCTCATTGGATAGAAGCCCTCAGAGCAGAGTCCGAGAGCTATGTTTAGAAATTACTGGAATTAATCCTTTATCGTACGTGGATGTGTTAACGCTCGTAAGGATTTAAACTCGTGCATTTCCGTTGGTACTCGGCATTTGTCATCAAGATACATTTTACTTGGTGAGTAAGCAAAAAACATCCCAAAGTAAAGCTTCTATCTGGAAGGTCTGCTCTGAGATTGCCAGGCTGTTTCAATCGTGCATAGGTGGTTTGGGGAGAGAGGAGATGTTGCTGGTCTCCCACTGGCTCTGTGCTCCGAGAAACCGTGGGATGGGGGAAGCGGGATTTAGGGGGCAGCGTATTAGAGACTCTTAGGAGGAGGATGAATGTTTTTTTAAAAGTAGAATTCAAGAAGGATTACAGATTACAGAAGGATTTGTATTAAAAGGTTTGATCCAGTGATATCATCTACAACTTCACATTTTCAGGACCACAACTAGAAATACACGTCAGCGTGTCTGATCACGTACGCACTGTGAAGTTTTGTTATAACACATTCGACAGCTGGACTTTGGCTTTCCGCTGTGTCTAGCTGTATTCTGACCTTGAAAGAGCAAACCGTGTGTGGAATTCTTAGCAAAATGTTTGCTTGAGAAACGAAACCCGTTTCTCTCAGAGCTGGATTCTCTGCAATAATTGACGGAGATCGGTGAAGCATTTGCGGCAGTCCGTCCATGCCGCTCACATGCAAAATGTTTTCATGAAGAAACAATGGCCTGTCTGATAGATCACCGATTATAGGGCAGCAAAATGATGCTTCCTGTGGAATTAAGTGCTCGGGGACACGGCTCGGGCGCAATGCGAAGGTTTTGGTGTTGACGGCAGAGAGCTGGCCTTGACCCCGCACACGCCGGTGTCCTGACCTGTAGCGTTAAATAGCTCTGTCTCCCGACCGAAGGAAAATCGCTGCTCAGCCACCGGCTGCCAGCGTCACTTACATCAAGGCTGCGGCAGTTGAGACCGAGAGTGCCTGGAGTGTGAATAAAAATCACAGATCCAAGACGCCATGATGTGTTCACTCTGTGGACGTGTGTGGATCAAACTCTCGAGGATTCTCTTCTGACACGTGGACATTGGTGTGGCACTGTCTTTGTTTTTTCCCAGTGATACAGACAGTGGGTGTTATACCGACTTTCCGGACTTCCTGTTTTCTCTGGTGACAGGCGCCCGGTGCAGAGGTGGGGTTCACAGCCCCGTCCCACTAAGCCCCCCCTCCCAGCTGCCCTGTGGGCGTCAGAGGTCGGAGGACCTCAGGTGAGCAGGTCGCCACAGAGGAGGGGACCACGAAGGCCTTGTTGGGGTTAGCTATGACTCTCTGAGGGGGACGGCACGCCCCAGAGGGCGGGATGTTCACGAAGCGCTGGGCCCAGATGGTAAAGAGAGCAGACCTCAGTCTGTGCCACTTGGTGACAGCTGTCCACAGCCTCATTCCACCAGGAAGTAACTACGGTGGCTTTTGGAGGAAAGTGAAAACGTATATAACATTTTTTTTCCTTTATTGATTTTAGAGAGAGAGGAAGGGAGAGGGAGAGAGAGATAGAAACATTGATGAGAGAGAACATCGATTGGCCGCCTCCTGCATGCCCCCCACTGGGGATCAGGCCCACAACCTGGGCATGTGCCCTGACCGGGAATCGAACCGGTGACCTCTTGGTGCATGGGTTGATGCTCAACCACTGAGCCACACCAGCTGGACAGAAAACTTATATAACATTTTAAGATAAGTGCTGAGAATTCCAATGATTCATGGAAAATATATGAGAAGCACTGGCTAAGAATTAGACTTGTTTCTTCTTTTTTCTATTGTGTATTTCAAAGAGTAGGATAAGATCATAAATAAATTCCGTGTGGTGAGTTGGACAGAACTGAATGGTGTGTGTGCGCGCGTGTGTGTGCGTGTGTGTGCGTGTGTGTGTGTGTGTGTGTGTGTGTGTGTGAGTTATGAAGACCTCACAAGGAAAGGCCTTCTCCTATGTGGCCTCACTGCTGAATCTTTCCAAAATCAAGAGCCACTGCTCATGAAACAACACTATCAAGCCAGTGCAAAGCAGCCCACATATTTGGAAAAAATATACACAATGCACGGAGCTGGCAAATGACAAAACGATTCCAACGCGTCAAAAGAAAGTGGGTGATGAAATGGAGGGAGAAGAGAAAGGGGATCCCAGCTCTCCTTGGACCTCAGCGCCCTCCTCCCGGCGCCGCTGTGCAGGGAGACACGTTTTCTGATCCAGTGTTGGGCTCCGGGCGGCTGCAGCGCCGTGACCCCTGTGACCTCGGCAGCTGCGTGGCTCGGCCCGCTCTGGGTGGAAGACGGGGAGCACAGCGTCGTCTGCAGGCCTCTGTGCACACGCAGGCGCCTGTGTGCATGCCGAGAACCGCCACCAGCACGGTCGCGGAGGAATGCCCAGGGCGCGCTGCAGGCTGACCCAGGAACGTGGCGATGGCGTGACTAACCCGTGCTCTCTTGCTCCTTGGTTGACTGGTTGACTCTTTCTATGTTTTTGGAGAGGAGCCTCTGTGTGTTGTATGTACACACATGTGCACGAACACCTTACTTTTGTAAAACAGAGGCACTTGTTGCTGACCAAACAAGGATGGACGGCGCTCACGGTTCCCCCTCCCCACGGGCTCCTGGACCAGAGGCGCGCGCCCCGCCCACTCGTGTCTCCTTCGCTGGAACAGAGGAAAGCGGGAGGGAGGCGGGGCGCCTGGGTGACGTGAACACGCCGGGGGCGGGGCCTGGACAGGCCTCGGAGTGACCGCTAGGACAGCCCCAGGAGCGGCAAGGTGCGGTCGAAGGCTGGGAACGTTTCTCCTGTTCTGATACACGGTACCGTGGCGTTTTACAAAGGGTTTCACACAGTTCTCCAGCCTCTGGTCCTGTGGTAAACTCGCTGACCTTTCGTGAATTCATGGAGAAAAGCTCTCGCTCTTTCAGTGTTAAGCACCCAAACTTACAATATTTCCATGGCATTGCTGCTACAGTGTATTGTACCTGTCTGCGTGCTCAACACAGCCCCTTTGAACAGAACCTCAGTGGCTCTCGATGTCTGAAAGCCACCGATGTGAAAAGCAATTACGGGGCCGCCCCGTGGGACAATGAGGTCCTCGGAGCAAGAGTGAGAGAGCAACCTGGCCCCCTGTGCCTCTTTGTGCTTGTCGGGCAGACGGCTGCCTCCAGGCACTCTTGTGACAGTTAGCTGACATGATGGGCCTAGGAGGGCTTCGTTATTTCAGCTGGCAGAGGTAGTGACCCTTGGCTAACGCAACAGGAGATGAAAAGGCAAACAGGAGGAGCCTCGCAGCACCGGGGACAGGAGGGACAGGTGAGGCATGAGGGGAGGAGGGGCATGGCCCGAGGCCTGTGGACAGAGGCGGGCAGGGGGACCACGTGCGGTCCTGGACAGGGCCCCGGTAGGGGTGGAGGCACCCTGTTGGGCTCGAGTAGGTCCCCAGCCTGGAGGAGGAATGAGAGCTGGGCCTGTGGTACACGGAATGAGGACGGGTCAGAGGCGCTCACGGCCTTCCTGCCACGCTGGGGTAAGATGAAATCCGTGGGCAATGAAGCCCTATGGGGTGAGGTGGCGCTCGCGTGGGAGTGATGTGCTCAGAGCCCTAGAAGGGCAGGTCGGAGGTCGACTGGAAGACAGGCTTGTGAGCGCCCTCGTTGGACTTGGGGCTGTCCAGTTGGGTTAAATTCCTGGAAGCAGCGAGAAGTGCCGGGCTCGGGGCTCTGCAGCTGCGACTTCCCAGCGGAATCCGGCACCTCATCTGGTTCACGCGTCCTCTCCGGTTTCCTCCCCTGCAAATGCCCAGACCTTCCCTGGGGTGCAGGCTTCCTGGGCGGGTGGCCCCCCCCCCCGTGCCTGCTGCGCCCGCTGCCGCCCCTGGGCTGCACCTCAGCTTGGGGTTCTTGAAGTGATGCCCATCACCACATTCCCTGCCAAGGAAGCCTGCGTTTGTACCACGGACACCCCGGAGGCTGGCCCGGCCTTGGTCGGCGGACCTCGCTGCAGGCTTCCAGCTGCGTTCGTCCTCCAGCAGGTGACCCAGCCACAGCCCTTCGCCGTCATTGTCTGTTCAAGCTGCTTGGTCAGCTGCGGTGGCCAGGCGTCTCCAGCCTGGGTCCTCGGCAACAGGGAGGTCAGTGGTCACAAGGTACAGTAGAGTGGCTCATCCCAGGGCAGGAAGGCAGCTTCACTGAGGCCACAGCGTGGTCAGTGGGGCCGTTACCTGAGATGACCTGAGTCGCATCCAGGGCCCTCAGATGGGCACCGTTGGGAGAAATGAGCTGTGGGTGGAAGGCAGCGTGAGGACAGAGAGCCGGGCTGGGCGGCTGCCCCCTCTGTCCCGGTCCCGGGAAGAGGAGCCCATGAATACGCTCGGTGAGGATTTCCAGTGGCTGCGCCCCAGGGATGGAAAATCCCCCCTTTGCTGATGCGAAGACCATTCTGCTCTCACGCTAACAGCAAAACCCAGACCTTGAATTTGTCTTTCGGGAAGATAAACTCCAGGGATTAAGAGCCATTATCCCAGGAGGAATCCACACACCGCTAGCTCTGAACATTGTGTCTCTCCTGTAAACCGAACGCCTTCGCCTCAGAGCTGTGAGCACCGGTGACGCCCAGAACTTCGCACTGAGTCACGGCACCCACCCCTCGCCGGGTGTCCCGGAGAGCACGCCGGCCACCACTGAGCAAGGCGTTGTTTCATGGGAGAAAGTGGCCCTCGATTCTTTCACTGGGAGCACTTAAGTTTTTCTGATGAAAGAACTGTGGGCCTCAGGAAAGACTGTCTATGTTTTAACCTGAGCTGAGAGACCAAGTCCCTTCCTTCCTCTGAGAGCGGGACCAATCCAAGCTCTCTGAAGCCCCGCGAGGGAATTTTGTCTTTGCAGCTCGTGTAATGACCTTACGGACCCTCTACCCACGGCTTCCCTGGGCTCCCACCCACCTGAGCGCCAGAGACGATGGTCACCAGGGCAGCCTGCCATCGGGGCCCAAAGCCCAGCGAGGGGCCGATGAGACAGGCAGCCGCTCCCTCGCCCGGCAGTGGGAAAGCCTGCAGGAGGGGCTCGCTCAGTAAGATCTTGTGAGCGGGGGAGAATAAAGGATGTTGGTTTTAAAGAAATCAATGTTTACTCACTCTACTCTGACTTCAGAGGAACTTTGCAGAGAAAGAAAATTTATTTTTTTAAAAATTGAAATGACATGCAGTGTCTGCAAGGGGGTCTTTTACCTGCTCCTGCGGAGTTCCACCATTGACATTCTGTTCACAGCTTCGAATCAAGCTGGCAGGGGCTGGGTTTGTGTGTTCAGAAGGCGTGTGAGCAGATTTACATGCACACGCTGGGAAGAGAGGGAGGCCCACCTCACCGAAATCGGCTCTTCCCGTCATGCAAACACAGTGCTCTTCCTGTTCTGCTCATGTGAAATCACTAAGAAGATGAAAACGGACAGTCATACCCCAAAGAAGCAGCACAAGGCTAGGCTGGGACGTGGGCAGGACAGGAGTTCCTGGGAAAAGGCAGGGGGACGGGCAGAGAGGAGCCGGCCTGCAGCCTGCAGCCTGGAGCTGGACTGGGGGCCCTCCCCGTGGGGCTCTGTACAAAGGTTTCTATCATTGCGTTAGCAGTGAGCTCAGAAACAAAAAAGGAGTCAGATGAGGAAGGAAGTGGACGTTTAGCAAACCTTATGCCTGGATGCTGTGTGCCCCAGGGCTACTGATGATGAACTTGTAATTTGTGCAGACTTTGTCTAGTCGTTGATGGGGGCGTTCCGAGAACTCGCTGAAAAGATTCAAATAAACTAGGAACACAAATCTGCTCAAGAACCATCAGTTTCTGGTTCGAAAGTCGGTAGTAATTTTAGGAAGACTGCCCAAAGACAGAGATTGAACACGCGCGGCAAGAGAAAAGGTACTTCCTGTTGCCTGACCGACTTTAAATTTATTTTTATCTATCTTAAATGCACTCGTATCTTCTTCTTTTTAACAGAAAAGTCTGGCCCATTTTAGCGTTTTATTAATATTGACCTCCATTTCCGCACACTTTCACCATTTCTGCTCGTCTTTATCGTCACTTCATTTCTGTCTCTTTCACTGTGTGGACCCCGGAACTTCTTTTTCCTTTGTATGAGATGAGGGGATTGCAGGGGATCGACTTTGTTTTCTGGGACTCTGTTGTGTTCCAAACGCATCTCACCACTACGTCCTGTTATGAACAGTGACCATCCCCTAGGACAGTGGTTCTCAACCTTCCTAATGCCGCGACCCTCTGATACAGTTCCTCATGTTATGGTGACCCCCCCAACCATAAAATTATTTTCGTTGCTACTTCGTAACTGTAATTTTGCTACTGTTATGAATCGCCATCGGAAATACGTGTTTTCTGATGGTCTTAGGCGACCCCTGTGAAAGGGTCGTTCTCAGACCTACAGGCTGAGAACCGCTGCCCTAGGAGGTCTCCTTGGTGTGAGGAACGACCCTGAGCCCATGGACCCCATGCCTCACCTTCATCCTAGGGGCCTCTGGGGGGCTTTGGGGGAGCCCCTCTGCACATCCCACCACACCATGACCCTTTAGTTTTCCACCATAAAATGCACTCCTCCCCTGTGCTGTCCTGTGAATAGGTTTTCAAAATGAAATTTGTTTGCAAAATTCTGATCCAGTTTTTATTGGCGAACGATTTACATACAGTAAAATGCACAGATCTTACTCACCCAGTTTACATTTTGATAATTATGTATGTCCACCTAACCATCACCCCAGAAAATCTCTTCATGTACATTACCATTTTATTCCCATCCCACCTCATTCGCCAGAAGACCTTACTTCCTGGCTTCCACCTCCGTAGATAATGTTTGTTTGTTCCTGGACTTCACATTAGTGGAGATGCTTGTGTCTGGCTCCTTCCAGCCATCACAGTCATTCTGAGATGCACCCAGGGCACTGTGCTTACTTGCATTTTGGTTCCTTTTCCTTGCTGAGTAGTGTTCTAACATCCAGACACACTACAGCCGGTACACCCTTCCCCTGATCATGGGCTAGGTCTATAACGAAGACAGTGCCATGAACCTTCTGTGCCAGTCTTTTCGGGCACATACATTTCTGTGTCTCTGAGGTAAATAACGGAGTGGGTCATGAGTGATAAGTCTGTGTTTAAAGTCACAAGAATTCGACACTTTTCAGAGTTTGTACCGTTTTCCA
Organism: Tadarida brasiliensis; assembly: GCA_030848825.1. NCBI lineage: Eukaryota > Metazoa > Chordata > Mammalia > Chiroptera > Molossidae > Tadarida > Tadarida brasiliensis. Next base: position 100,186,468 of record CM061267.1, on the reverse strand, counting down.
CTCCCACCGACAAGTGATGGGAGCCGCAGTGGTAATTCTCTCACCAGCACTTGGCATTGTCAGTCCTTACAGATCAACCTGTAGGGGAGGAAACATTTTTCCTCCACCAGTCTAGGTTCTTCTGGCTGATCTAAGAATTAAATTGACGTGACACAGATTTACAGGAGAACACAAACTTTCTGGGAACAGTGTCCCCATGGGTATGGGACCTGAGACGCCACCAAGGCTGACTGTTTGTGTACCTTTTTCGGCAAAGACACAATTTTTTGTGAAGATTTGACAAGGCAAAGGAGTTTGGTTTGGGTTAGCAAGCTAACGAAGAGATAACAAGGTTTGTTTGTGCAGACTTCTCAACCCTGGACTCTGGCTCTGACAACAAGGCTGCCTTCCCCTCTCCTGGTGCAGGGAGGGCACCTTCGCATGGAAGATCTATTTCTTGCTGTCCTGGAGGAAGGGGTTGAAGGTGGGTGGATGGTCTCTTGCACCAGCTGTTTCTCAAGTACCTTTAATTCAAAATGATCAGTATGCCAAAACGGCGTATTTAGGGGCAGCCTGCCCTAGCCCCATCACAGCTGTTCTGCTGGGTGTGAGGTGTACTCTCGAGGGTCTGTGCCCTGCTGATACCCAGGTGGACTCAGGTCCCCACCGGCTTCAAAGGTTTTCAGGCTCGGTCAGGGTTTTCTCTCCAGCAGGGCTTAAGATCTGAACGTCAGTCTGACTTGAGAGTTTTGGTTTTGAGTGTTTTATGCCAATGGCCAGCTTTTTGAACTGTTAGTCTCTCTCTCCACTTACAACTTGACTACTAGCTTTTTGTGTCTCTGGGGGTTTCCTGTGCTCCCCAGCTCTACTCCCGATGGCTTACCTTTGGCAGTGTCTGTCTGCTCTCCTGCACCTTGGAGGGCATGCCTGGGCTCTCAGTTAAGGCCCAGACCGCCTGGTAGGTTTTTCAGCAACCCTTTGCACACTTGAGCTCGTGGGGAAGGATGGTGTCGGGGTGCAGATTGGCTCCCTGGCTGTGCTCTCTGCAGTCTAATGCGTCGGGCTCTTAGACTCACAGCCGTTGACACTGGCGAGCATTTCGGCTGCCTCCTCCTCGCCAGTCTCTCTGCCAGGCATGTTGCATCTCCTCTCTCACAGAAGGCTCATCTCCGTCGGGATTTAGCCCACCTGGGTCCTCTGCATCCTCAGCTCTCTGATGATGAACGCATTAAACAAATGACAACAGACCCAGCTCTGCTTTTCTCGGGTGTCTGGCTCCTGCTCCTTCTGGTGGAACGAGCCTCTCCTGAGAGTTTACATGCTGGCTGCAGGACAGCTTCTTCGGGACTCACTTGGTGATCATCAGCTATCTTTTGGGTTATTGTTACTTTTTCGAGTTAATCTGCTCTCACATCTCTATTGCTGCTTGTGGTAATTTTTACAGCCATGAGACTGTGTTTACAGATTTCTCCACGTCCTCCAGCTATTGAGACATTGTTCTGGCTTCAAAAGCACCATCCGCTAACAGAACGCGGGGCTTGCGGCAGTGACGTCCTTTCCTGTGACTGTGCTCAGCAGTCCCCTGCTGCCGCCGCCTCCACAGCCTGCAGGAGGGAATCGAAGGCACTCTCCACCCGCCTTCTTTTCCATGCTTGCATGTTGTAGGGCTTCCTTCCTTTTATTTTCTTCACAGTTTAAAAACTATCTGTAATAAGTAGGGTTCTCAGAACAGAAGAGAAGCTGTTTCCCTAAGAACGGCTCCCCCATGGGGTGCTGGGTGTTGTTGGAGCTCTCTGCTTTCTCTGCTGTCTTGATTTCATCACCTGTGGAATTACTGGATGTGATTTCAAAATTTATGGTTCACATTGTATGATCATTGGTATTCCTGCCATTTGGCTGATGGTAGTTTTTCTGGGCTGGCTTTTATCCGACATTGCATTCTCAGTATTTCTCTCTGTTCAGTTATTTTCACCTTCTGGAAAATTTATTAATCCCTGAATCCCCAGGACTTTGTTTTATCGTGCCTGATACAGTAATGTATGTCTGCTTCCTCTACGGAATAATCTCTTCTCTGCGGCTGCGGAAGCTGCTTCTGTCCCGAGTGGAGGGTGCCTGTCCCCACTGCTGGCCTGCCTCCTGCTGTTCGGACACACTTGTCTGTCATGGCTGCTTTTGATTTTGTGATTCTTATTGCTCTTTAAAATTGTTACTCATTTTGGCGTGGATTTTTTTTTTTTTTTGAAATGTTACCCTTTGCTTTCAGATTGTTGATATTTTAAATTTAAATTTTTTTCAGTGGCAGTCATAAAGAAGATCATTCCATCCTGTCTAGACACCTGATTTCAGGACGATATGACAAATGCTGTGTTTCTATAGCATAATAATTTCGCCTGGAGAAGAGATGCGGTTTGAAGGGAGAAATGTCTTATTTGAATGTTTATTGCATGGGAAAGGGGCTGGATTCACTCTGCTTTCCCCTCGTGGGAGAACGTACAGGTGGCAGGTTTTGGTTCGGTGTAGAGAGGAGCTCCTAACATTGAGGGCTGCCCTCCACTGAAAGGAACGCGGAGGCGGGAGTGACCTCTGGCCCTCCAGCCACTGGAGGTTGGGTGGGCACAGGTGAGTGGCCATGCTTTTGTAACAAGTGAAAAAAAAAATCCTAACATCCTATTCTATCAACAGGATGATATGCTACCAAATTAAAAACATCCAAACAGTAAGGAAAGATTTTTATTAAAAAAAGATTATCACAAGAGACCTGCAAACATCATCAGTGAGGTCAGATGGGTTCTCTTGGACAGGGACGGGTAGACAAGACGGAGAGAACTGGGTGTGGGAAGTGGGATGAAGGGGGAAATGGTAGGATAATAGATCAGAGAACATTTCCCCTGGGTCCAGCCCGTCCTGGGGACAGGGGTTGTACCATCTGCCCACTGAGGGTGTCCCAATGTTCAGGGGCCTGGAGAGAAGTTAACATACATTTTGTTCTGAATATACCAGTGGGGATAAAACAATTCAACTAAGTTTAATGAGGAAAAAAAGTGGGAGTTTGAAGGATCTGTGTCTGGTCATGGTCATGGGTAAACAAGGGGGTATCTGTACATCTCATCTACCTCACACAGGGAAGGGGGATTCTTTGTGGTCAGCTGTTTTCCAGAACACAACAGAGAGTGTGGGGGGGTCCTTGACCTCCCGATAAAATTCAATGCTGTCAAGACTTTCTCCAGTTTTATTAGCTTCTTGGCAGTGAACTTCCCAGCAGTCATTAAGCTTTCCTTATCAAGTGCCCACTAGATGCTCCTTTAAGCCCCAGGATTAAAAGTGGCAGACCAAAAATTGGCCCTGCCCCAAGGAGATCCCACTCTAACAGTGTTTCATGGAGAAGGACATTTCCAGAATTACAACTATAGACCGGATATGTCTTGAGTTGGAAATGTGCAAACTCCAGGAAATCCGGTGGCCAGAGTCAGGAGACCCCCAGATGCTGTGAAGTTTGGGACACTGAAGATTTGCTGATGGGTTGAGAAGTGGTTAGGCCAGTTGCAAGTGCAGCCTGAGCAGCTGCATGAGTGGGCTTGGTACGTGTTGAGAAGAGTGTGGGTGGGCATAGAAAGATGGTAGGGGTGGCGAGTTAGGAGTTCAGCTTTGGATGTATTATGTTTTATAAGCTGACTAGAGATCCCTGTGACTTTGTCAAGTTGGTGGTTGGAGTCTGGAATTCAGAGGTGGGGCCAGGCCAGAGAGGTGACCATGGAAGTGACTTTTGGGTCATCATCTAGAGGCCAGATGTTGACCTTGTATCTTGGGTCGAGTTTATTGGTTGGCTGAGATTAGCAGTGGTCCCTCTGGGGACCTAGGCTGGCGGGTAGGATTTAGGAGTGAGGTAGGCTTGTTATTTCCTAAAACATTCTTCTCTGATCCTTGAGCAGAGCTGCTGTGATTTGCTGAATGACATTTGAAGGGTTATGTGGGCCTTGGGGCAAACCTCAAGGTTGACTTGATTCAGTTTATTGGTATGTTCCAGTGTCCTCTACTCTTTCTCCCCAGGGGCTAATTCATTTCCAGGAGGGACTCGGTGGGAATAAAATCATTCAATTATACGGAGAATGAATCTGGGCAGAAAGTGTTCACCACACATTAAGGATCCTATGCTGGAAACAGATTGAGTGAGGTTCCAATTATGTCAGTATATTCGGGCAACAAGTTAACGAGGAAGTTGAGTATTCCAGAGATTTGCTAGCCCTACTTAGTGTACCAGTGTCTGTACCACATGCTGAAGTATCAGGAGAAAATACACTGGCTTTCTGGTAACAGGGAGGATGGAGCTGAGGTTCATGAAACCCCTCCTACTGCAAATGCAAAAATAGTGAGTAAATATACATGTGGTTTGTTTTGTTTTTGGAGTATGTAGCCTAGTTTGAAAGAAGAGAAAAGTAAGTAAAGTCCCTTAGGTTCCAGAAATGGGAGAAATAAAAACCAGAGAAATATCGGACAGCTATGCCACAGTGACTTTGGGCGCTGGGGACTGGCTGGAGGCCTCAGTGAGTGGCTTTGTGAACCTATGTGGGGACAGGAAGTTTAGCTACAGATGTTGGGAGTCTGACGACCTAGACACACCCACTGGATATAGTTTTTAATCTAGACTGTGTGTGTTGATGGAAGTTGGGGGTGAGCAGAGATATTCAAGCCTGTGACACACATGGGATTGGGGAGCAGTTTTCCCACATGCGTGGGGGGGACAACAGGGTTAGGAATGTCAACAAGCAGCTGTGCTGGACACTTGACTGAGTCTCTTCAGACCACTGCAGTGGGGGAGAGAGCCCAGCAGACGGAGCTCAGCTCCAGCTCAGAGGGGAGGAGGTGTCTAAAGGGAGAACAGAGGAAACACGAGGGGCTGTGGGAAGTGAAATGTAGGGACAGAAAGGGCACTGGGGCTACGGAGAAAGGGAAAATGACAGAAGGGTGGTAACGCAGTATTAGGAAGATGCTTTGGCCCCGTGGGTTCGAACAAGGCTCTGATAAGCAGCATGCATTTTCTTCAGCAGAGACTTACAGGGGCGGGGGCGGGGGGCGGGGGGGGAGGAGGCTTGCTAACAGCCTGGTGCAGGGGGAGCCAGAGTGAGGACGGCTCAGGCCTCCCAGGACAGTGTTCCCGAAACCCTCTGTGCTGTGTGGGACTTCACAGTTCACGAATTGGCACTTAGTCGTGTAGAATTCTGGTGAAAGGAACCTTGGGCCTCTCTGTAGGGACATTGTCACAAGTCAGGAACAGAGGATCCCAGAACACAAAACTGCGCTGATGGTGATATCATAACTTAAAAAATAATACACTCACAAGACCGAGCATGAAAATAAGGGAAAAGACACAAGTAAGCAACATTTAGAAGAAAAAAGATCTGGGAGCTAGCTACAATGATAATTGAAATTGTATAAAATTTAGAAAAATAATACAACGAATAACTTAATGCAAGAAATATTGAAACCTAAGTGAAATAAACTTTTGAGGAATATAAATTTTCAAAATAGGCTCAAGAAATAGACATGTAACCATTAAAGAAATAGATGTAGTTTTAAAAAATCTGCTCACAAAAACAGGTCCAGATTGTTTTATAGGTAGGTTTCATCAAACTCAAGAAACAGGTGTTCCTTGCATTTATTTTGAATAAAGAATGTAACTCTCCCAACTCTTTATAAGGCAAAAACAAAAATCCTTGAAAAAAGACAGTATCTGTAATTCAATCTCACTCACATAAATAAAACAATTACTGCATAAAATACCATCAACCAAATCCATGGATAGAAAACAAAAATGTGTTTTAGCATTTACCCAACAAGTCAGAGATGGTCCGGACAAGACAATCAGTTGAGGTCATCGACCCCATAAACATATTAATATTAAATGAGAAAATGTTTGATTTTTCCCCAAATGTTCAAAAGAAGTATTTGCCAAAATTCCATCCCCATTCATGACTAGAAAGTAAAAGTCATCATAAATAAGAATAAAAGCAAAGTCTGAAGATCTGAACGGGGCGTGAAAACAAAACTGGAGAGAATTCAGGACACAGGTTCACACTACCTTGTTCTGCCCTTGAACAAAATTTCACATCCATGAGAATGTGTGCACAATTTATTGCTAAAGAATATAAATAATTACTGGAAATGTTAGTCTTTGAAGTCCAAGCTATTTGCTTCGTGTGACGTTGAAAATTGGCTTTTCAGATGATGATACGTGGCAACTATTGAAGTGAGCTGAGAACCTTAACAAAAAACGACCCAGTTCTTTTCAAGTGTTTTTATTAAACATATTCCTTAGAGACGTGAGGACTTTGAATTAAGAACTGCAACTGTGATAGTCAACGAGGGAATATTTAAATAACCAGAGCTCTGTGAAACTCAGTGGGCCAGCCGAATGTTTCTCATACTGCCTTGTATAATCGAACTTAATTAAATTTAGACATTCTTGGATTAATGGCTGGAAATGTGTCTATCTCGTGCAAAAACTGTTATTAAATGCAAGGAAACCAATCACAACGCGTGACCTTGATCATGTGTTCCAGTACGGTGTCCCCAGGACACGTGAGGGCGTTGGGGCCTCTATTAGCTAAAATCGAAGAAGGGCCTTCACGTAGCCTGGGGTGGGGTGGACAGAGTTCAGAGGGGGGTGCGGCCCCCCCATCGGAACTGGACACTCGCTCTGGGAGCTGCGGGTGCGGGGCTCTCCGAAGCTCCGAGCTGACAGCGCAATGAGAGCAGCTTCATGCGCCCCCTCCACGTCTCACAGGCTTGGCAAGGCTGAGACGCACAACACGCAGGCATTTAGAACTGAAATGTGATGCAATCTGAGAGGACAGAGAACAAATGGTCAACCCAGGAGCAAAGCTTATGACCCCAGGTGCTTCCCAAGGGTCACATGCACTTACTGGAGATGAAGTGCACTCTGTTTTGCACTGTTCTCTAGTAGCAGGGGGAGAAATCTGTGATCCATGGCGCCAAGACAGACAGCGTGCTCCTCAGGGGGAACACGTGCGCGTCTTCCTCTGAGACCCGGGTGAAACGTTCCCTCCAGTCCTCATGATATAACATAATGAGCACACTGGAAATCCTTACAGAAACCACAACTGCGGAGTTCAGGTCCTTCCCCTGACCTGTGCACGCGGACAGGACAGTGCCGCCCACGCTCAGGAAAGCATCGCGGGGGGCAGCTCTGCACAGGCTCTGGGCGCGGGGCTGGCTGTCCTCAAGATGTGCTTCCGCTTCTGGTCCTCTCGGGGGGCGGAGGCAGTCGGGGCCGTCGCCTGCCGGGGTCCAGCCTCGGCAGGTCCAGGGGTTCCCAAAGGTATGGACGGAGTCGGCGAGAGAGAGAGAGAGAGAGAGAGAGAGAGAGAGAGAGAGAGAGCACGCAATGTGGGAGACAGAAAATCCTTGATCTTACTTCTGCTTAGTCTTAATGCTTCTGCCTTCTGCTATCTGCACCAGACTAGCAGAGCCTTTTATTATGTACATCGATCCACACCTTACATTGTTTCCCCCAAACCTTTTAGGCAAAAAAGTACAGACATTCTTTTGGTTGTTTACCCAACTCTTAAGTATATTACATGTTAATTACTAACTATCTCCACCCTTCATCCAGACATCCTCTTAAAACTCCTGACCTTTCCTCCTATCTAAGATCCTTTTAAGCTTCCACATTTCTGTCCTAAATCTTATTTTCTTGCTTTTCTTCCTGTAATCTTTTCAACCATTTACATCATTAGTCATCTATATGTTACTTCTATAATAATTTCTAACAGACAGCTAACAGATAGAGAAAGCAAAGATTAGTCTCCTTCAGTTGCCATCCTGCATTTTTATTTTCCCATTTACTTTATATCTTCAGTCACTGTTCTTCGTGATTCCTGCCACGCAGAGAATCCACTTCTCCAGGGACAATGTCAAACCATGGAGCTCACCCGGGACTATGTCAAACCGTGGTGGTTGCTGTTCCAGTGACACCGCTCCCAACAGTCGCCCCTGGTAACCGAGGGCCAGGAGCACTTCCCGCTGCAGGGGAAACACTGCAAATGGGACACGCTGCTCATCCCAGGCTTGTCAAGGACATTGGCTCCAGGCTTATGAGATGTATCTCTAATCTCTCATTTAAACAATGTCTTTTTCAGCAGATGGGCCCTCTCATTTCCTCGGACAAGTGGCTGGACTTCTGAGGGGCTCTGCCTGTTGGCGAGGCATGGCCAGCCAGGCGGGATGTACGCAGACTCTGCCTCTTCGGATTCCGCGTCCTGGAGCGGAGGCGCCTGGGCTGAGGGCCCAGGACAAGGGTTCGGAATGGGAAGCCCCCAGTGGCTGAGGGAGGGAGGGCCCACGCCTATGAGGAGTGGTTCATGGCTTTCCTTCCTGGAACTCAAGTGCAGCATCATCTGCCCTTGGAGAGACAGACGCAGCAGGGTACCTTGTAGTTACGACGGTCAGAGTATAACTATACTTTATTTTTCAAGACCCCAAATCTCCAACTTTGGGAGCTTTCAGTCCATTTCATTTAAGCCTCACAGTGACTCTCTGAAATAAACATATACATTTTACAAATAAGGACACGGTGTTAGAGGGGATGCCTCAGTTTCCCGGAGTCACGTAACCATGGAGCAGCGCTACACACTCGGGTAGACTGTGTCCCTCTAAAGTGCCCGTGTTGAAGCCCTGACCCCCAAGACGACTGTTTGAAGATGGGCCTGTGAGAAGGTGAGAATGTGTCAGTAGGTCACAAAGGTGAGGCCCAAGTCCAATCGGGCTGGTGTCCTTACCAGAAGAGGAAGGACATACAATGGAGCAGAGTAATGAATGGGAGGGGCGTCTGCAGCAGAGGGGAGCAAAGTCAGGAACGAGGGCCCACTCCACAAACACCGAGTGCTGACAGACTGCTCCTTGTTCGGGAGGAATGGACGGACAGACACGAAGGCCCGGAGGCGCTGTGCGCTGGGCTCGCGGGCAGGGAAGCCCGGGGACCTCGCTCTCCTGCGCTCCGCACCCTGCAGAGCGGGGCTCCAGGGAATGGGGCTGTTACCAGGCAGATTCAGGCTGCCCACTGTCTACAGCAGCACGAATTTTATTTCAGCAAAAGTTACCTCAAAGGTGAGAAAGAATTCATCTATTTTCCCTGAAATAACTGTTCCTATTTCTAGGTAACATTAAATGACGGTTTCTCAGAGCTTAGGGAACGATTAGGTTTGATTAGTATACACACGCATTGCTTGTTTGAAAGCAGACACCAGGTTTGATCCTCTTTTGCCAAATTCATTCTATATAAATTTCAAAACATCAACTGCAGGTTCATTGTCTTGATCCCAGATCAGCGGGTGAGGACCCAGCGTTTGCGAGCGGCCGCGGAGCCCACCCGGGATGTGTCTGTATTTGGGAAAGATGTGGAAGCCCCCGAAGTGGAGGGTGGGCCTGCGGACGCTCGGTGGGTGGGTCACGGTCCCCAGGATGGAGTCTCAGCACTGACATCGCTTCCATACTCGTGTGCAGGGAGGCAGTCACGGATGGAGTGGGGACAGGTCTCCTTGGCTCAAGTATAGGTGGGATTTTCCAGAAGATGATTCCAGAGGGAAAGGCTACAATTGAAGAAAGTATCAGTTCATGTTTTGAACTGTAAGGAGCTGGGGAAAACCCGCACGTGAGTGTGCATTCATGCCGTCACTCGCCTTTCCGTGGCTAGCTCTGGGCAGAAACACGTCACGAGACTGTGGGCGTCCTTATGAGTGACATGTGTCACCTGCAGTGTGGCAGAGGCGGACATCGACCCGAATTCCGTGACTGCTGTCAATGAAACAATCGTGAGGGACACTGGGACGGAAGCCTCACCCACCCAGGACAAGGGGAAGAGGAGTCCAGAGAGAGGACAGGCTTTCAGACAAGGCCCACACGGTAGCTCTTGCACCAGCTGACTGTGTACCAAGTGTTACCCACGGTCGTGTGTGAGCAGGAAGCCCTGCAGAAGCCATCGGAAGGGAAGGAGCCCGAGTCCCTGATGCAGCTGGCGGTCCCAGACGCAGGAGGACTGGGCACGGAGCTGCGCTCCAATACACAGTCTGAGTCGTGCCGACGGGAGGACACAGAAATGCACTACTGTCCGAGAAATTTGGGAAATCAGGGACATTTCCCACGGGGAAAGCAGTTGTGTTTGGTTCCGTGGAAAATACACACGCCTTTCACTGAAAAGACCGGATTTTAATTTTTCTGTCTGCCACGGCGTGGTTGACGTGTGGGCGAGTGCCTTTACCTCCACAAGCCTCCGTCTCCACATCCGTGAGGTGGGACAATAACATCTGTCTCTCACAGTTCTAAGGATAAGGAAATGGATGTAAACGCTCTTTTGAGACCACACACTGACATCTAATTATAAGGTAATCCTCAAGGCGTCTTCAAGGATATGCTTTTTACCTGGCGCTTCAGCGAAAGGCGTCTTTGGGGGAGCCATCGAGCGGTCACTGGGGGCAGCTCCAGGACCGGAGTGGGGCAAGTTTTTTTCGTAAGCCTCGACATTTTATCCTATCTGAGGTCCCCCTCCTCCTCCCTTTCCTGACAGCCTGTATCTGTATTCAGTCATTACCTGTCAACAGAGTCATTTGGTATGAATAAATATGGCCTAAGTAGCTGGAAAACGATTCTCTTAGTTACAGGTGCAGAGTTGCTGCATTGCCGAGCCCGCCTGACTCACCTGCCGAGTCAGCCTCACACACAAGTCTGCACTTCCCAGCGCTCTGCTTCCCACGCGCCGGGTCGGGTGGCTTTGCCCAGTTCCTCTGACAGGTGTGGAGCGTCTACACGCATGTAACCACACTTACTCCTTAGGACACTGTGGGGTCGCAGAGCTTTCCACGCGAACGTCAGCCGTCCGCAGAACTAGAGGTGACGCCCGAAGGACCTGGAGAGAAGGCCGTGGCCGCCAGCACCCTCCGCTGTGGCGGTGCAATGAGATGAGAGGATGCACCGACACACGGCCTCCCGGCGCCTTCACCGTCTCCTGCTCTCCACCCACCCTTCACCTTCCTCCTCGGGCCGTTTCCACGGTCAAGCCGAGCCCGGACGGACAAGCTCTGCTCCTAACTCTTGTCTGTTAGCGGGAGGACTCAGAGAGCTGTGAACTGGGCGTTATGAGCCTCCTATCGGGTCCTCACTTTTTTACCCTGGAGAGTTATTGTCACTTTTTCAGCATCAGTTACTTTTATTTAAACCTTTGTTGTTGTTTTGAAATAGGGAGCGGTTTCCACAGATGCCTCCATCATTCCCCCGCCAGCACTATTTGCTCCCCGTCTGATTCTCCTCCCCCTGAATCTGGGCTGAGTTCTGTGAGTGTGGTTAAAAAGTGGGTATTTTATCCTTGTGGGTTCAGTGTTCTGTAGCATTTAGGTAGGTTTTTCCTTTTTTCTTGATTGCTTTTGGACGATCGCAGACATTACAACTAAACGTGTTTTGGCGATGAGCACATTATCAGACTCTACGGGCAAAGGAAGGAGTGAGCGTCGGAAAGCAGGCCTGGCTCAGAGTCGGGTCTTTTTCCTGGCACAGTACCGACAAGGGACTGTTCCAGAGGGAGGTTTGCAGGCCGCAGTCCTATCTGAATCGGGTGTGGACCACAGCACAAAACTGTCACCTCATCGAAACCCTTCTGACAGTCGCGCCGCCGTGCCCTGGCCCTCACCTGACATGCACGTGTGGGGAGACGCTTACAGTGGATGTTGACTGAGGATCTCAGAGGTCCTCGTGGACGCCTGTCGCGGACGCAGCCTGGAGTCTGCTGAGACGGTGCGTTTCAGAGTGTGGTCCCCAGCGCAGCAGCAGCAGCGTCACCCGGGAATGTGTCACCCACGTGAACTGCAGAGCTGTGAGTCGGAAGCTCTGGGGGCGGGACCGGCAACCGCGTGTCAGGAGCCCTCTGGGTGACTGCCCCGTGTCCCGACGCCTGCTGGCGGTCACACTGGATAGGGGCACTTCAGGCAGCGTGCTTGTTTACATTCTCACTCCGAGAAGTGCCATGAAGAATAAGGCTGGTTCTTTGAAAGTCACAGTTAATTATGTTTTTTCCTGAGATTATTTAAATTAATTAACTCAAACGATTGCAGATTTGGCCTATGGGTAAGGCCCCCAAATGGGATAATCTGTTAGTGAAAACAACAGTGTCGTCTGTCACTTGTAAGCATTACACATGACATTGGTTATACTTCAGAAAAAGGGTGGGAGTACTTCATTTATTTCACTGGTAACTTCCCAGTCCTTCCCAGGACAGAGTGACAAGCACGGCCTGGAAAGCCACCCCAGGTGACTACGTCCTGTGTCCCACACACGACAAAAGGTGTTTGTGTGTTGCAGGTCCAAACTGCTTCGCGGAGACGGCCGTCATCCCGGCCGGGAGAGAAGTGAGGACGGACGAGTGCACCACCTGCCACTGCACCTACGAGGAGGGCACCTGGAGGGTCGAGAGGCAGGCCACGTGCACCAGGCACGAGTGCAGGCAGATGTAGGCGTGGACCGACTCTAGAACATTCCAGATGACTCTGGGAAATGCCAGTCCAAAGGAGAAGACTTTTGATGAGGAATAATGGGAAATGGTTGGTACTTTTGCTTTTCTTGGCAACGACTGCAAGAGAAGGAAATGGATGTATTTCGGATCATCCCGAGAACTTGGGGCGTGAGGCCCTCCCTAAGTCCATGTGCTATTTTCAGAGCGGGTGCACAAGGTGCACTGTTCTATGAGCTGTATTTCTAGAACCCTCTGTTAGAGCTCACACAGGTGTTTTCTATAGCTACACATTAAACGCCGGCTGTCCACCTCCTCACTGTGCACCTGTCTTTTCCGTTCTGACCCCACCACGTGACAATGTCGTGGGCTGGTTCTCCTTCACATCTCGGAACCACGCACCCACGAGTGGGTCATGAAACAATGGGACTGATTTCTCCTGAAGTCCTGCCCACATTCTGTGTCACTTCAGAGATGTGTCTAGTGTCTGTCCTCAGCAGAGCCAATCTGACTCCCATAAACACAGTGTTCCCTTCTTACACCTCACTGCTGCTATCGCCCCGTGCTCCATCCCTGGGAGATGTGGGTGTCAGAGAACTGACATCCACTTTTTCTGTTCATCCGTGGCTCCCACGTGGGATGGAGACATACATGTTTCACTTTCCCGGACACAGTTTCCTGATCAGGACTTTAAGTTGTCCCCTAAACTGAGGCCCAGGGCAGGCTGGACAGTGCGCGTCGCTGTCCGTCTAGCTGATACAGGCAGTAAGAGGGCTCCCTGACTGTCTGGAGGGGAGTTAAAGCACATGAACTCCTGACCAACCTTTCCTTTCAGGGCACTCGCGTTTCTCCTTGGAACGACCACCCACCCTCCGTGACGGGCGGTGAGATCTGGAGTGTCCGTCACCCCTCAGGAGGAGGGAAAAAGCACTTTTTCCTACCCTCCCACACACACGCCAGGCTGAGGCTCATGCTTCCACTACAGAACAGCACCACCGTGTGTCCCTGTCGCACGGGCAGGAGAGCTCGCAGGGCTCACACCACGCTCTCCTACAACCGTCGCCGCGACCCCACAGGCACAGGACCAACGAGGGGCATGCTGCCTGGTCGCTACGAATGGGCAATGTAGAGCATAAACCATATCCAGGAGGACACGCCCTGCCCTTACTGAGGGACGCCACGCAGCTGGCATCACAGTCTTCAGCGGGCCACCCCACAGTCCCACCGGTCCAGACGCTTCCAGGCAGCGGGACATGGTGACCCCAGCAAACTACGTGAGCCGGGTCCACCGCCACCACTCACTTCCTGCAGAATGAGCCCCGGTCAGCAGCGATGTCCTGATAAAGATAATGCCAGCAATGAAACGCATTCAGTAAATTCACGGATGGGGGTTTTGGCAGAAACACTACAAAGCAAATCTATAGCCAGTTCCGGTGTAAACTAAGGGCTGACCCTTCCGTGACGAACGCCATCCCGTGTGATCGACCTGCTATCCAGGCGCTGGCTGGCTCCCTGGTAACAGCGCCATCCTGGGGCTCACTGCTGGTGGAACACTGGACATCCAGAAGCGGCCGCAGTCAGGTATGCCTTGGTGACCAGGCAGACCCTCCACCTCTGTCGCCATGGCAAGGTAGAGAGACGCTGATCTCTGTCCACACACGGGTCACCTTGTCTGCTGGATTACTAAGGTTCTCGTCCTCAGTTTCCTCAGTGTGCTCACACTCGGCACTCCCCACTCCTGTTCCCGCCAAGTCTCTGATCATGTTCACTTGCTGCTTAGCAGTCTCTGCAGAGCCACTTCTGGTCGCCGCTCGCTCCCGACGAAAGGGGAGCAGCGGGTACTGCTCAGACCTCACCTCTTGCAGACTTCCCTCGCCCTGTCAGGACCCCCGGAGCTTGCCTGTGGCTGTCCACTTCGAGATGCTGCCCAGCCTTCTTTAAATCGGGCGCGAACATTTCTCCCCCAGTGAACTTGTCAGAGAGACGTCCCCGTGAGCCCAGAGATGCAGGGGCAGGACAGAGGCCGGAGGAGGAGCCATGATTCCGAGCCACCTGCGCATGTCCCTCAGCCAGGCCTTCGGGACCTGCTCAGCCCAGCCTCCCACCCCAGGCTCCACGCAACGGAGCAGCTGTGCACACCCACTCCACCACGCAAGGGGACCGTGCAGCTGTGCACACCCACTCCACCACGCAAGGGGACCGTGCAGCTGTGCACACCCACTCTACCACGCAAGGGGACTGTGCAGCTGTGCACACCCACTCCACCACGCAAGGGGACCGTGCAGCTGTGCACACCCACTCCACCACGCAAGGGGACCGTGCAGCTGTGCACACCCACTCCACCACGCAAGGGGACCGTGCAGCTGTGCACACCCACTCCACCACGCAAGGGGACCGTGCAGCTGTGCACACCCACTCCACCACGCAAGGGGACCGTGCAGCTGTGCACACCCACTCCACCACGCAAGGGGACCGTGCAGCTGTGCACACCCACTCTACCACGCAAGGGGACTGTGCAGCTGTGCACACCCACTCCACCACGCAAGGGGACCATGCAGCTGTGCACACCCACTCCACCACGCAAGGGGACTGTGCAGCTGTGCACACCCACTCCACCACGCAAGGGGACCGTGCAAGTGGCTCTCCCGCCTCTGACATCTTCCGCTGCTTACAGCCCGGTCGGTCTCCCCACACTCAAGGGGAGGGCCCCATGGGGCGTGTCTGACACAGCTTTGTGTACCCAGGTATCTTCGATACAAACGAGCTGGCTCCTGCACCTCCTGTGGTCTGTACGGTGGGCACACTGCCAGGACTCAAGGTCAGGTCCGGGTTCAGCAGCAATGAAATGATGAAGATGGCTTTGGGGAGAAGACAAGACAGCTGCCCGAGGAAGACCGTGACAGTGTGTTCAGCAGGAAGGGCTGCCCCCTGGCAAAGCAGCACGGTCGAATGTTGGGTTGAGCGTGCTCAGCTACGTCCTTCCTCCATCCCGAGGGTCCACGCTCCCCGTCCTCAGCAGTACCTCACCCCGAGCCTGGCCCACGGGAGTGGAGTCAGCTCTTCAGCGTCTGCATGGCCACAGGAAGAGAGAGCCACTGCCATGGAGGTCACAGGAGCTGACGGACCTTCGAAGCCCTGAATGCATCATTTTCCTCCACCGAGTGCAGTGAGAAGCAACCAACTGACCTCTGTCCTTACACATCACTGTCTTCATTTAAGTGTTACTTCACCTGCCGCCTGGACACCAAAGCCTGTCTTCTGCAGGCACTTGACCCTGGGTGATGAGCGGTGATCACTAAACCATGTTCTGACACTGACGCCACGAGCTACTGCCAGCGACAGAATTCCTCTTGTCTGTCCATCTGGAAAAGGGCAGATCTGTGGAAGCACAGACTGTGGGGGGGGGGGTCCCCCTGGGCACCAAGCAAGGGGGTGGCGTGCAGAGCCAGCAATCCTGGGGACAAGTTGGAGGCAGAGTAGAGGAGATGGAGGAAGCTGGGACCCTTGAGGCACTTCAGCGTCTTTGTCACCAGGCTGACCACGATGACACAACACCACACTGGAGAACGGGCTGCCCTGGGACGCCAAAGCTGGCGGTGACAGCCTGGGAGTGTCCCGTGTCCTCCTGCCAACAGAGAGTAAACTGAAGCCACAGTGCAGCTTCCAGAAAGTGGAGCCTAATGGTACTCCAGGGTGAAAACCAGGGACCAACCACAGATGCGATACCAGCCGGAGAGCAGGGCGGCCTCACGGCATCACCCCCCCAAGAGGGAGTGGGGTGCTTCTCTTCCCTGTTTTCTGAGGGGTGTCTTGGATGAGTTACTCCCTCCCTCTCACCCATGCACACTGTGTAGGTGGGAGGCACACCAACCCTCTAGACCACACGGGCCTGGGCCTGGGCCTGACGCTGGCTGCCCCCGCAGCACCCCGAGCTCAGCCGGAACCCGCGGTGCCTGCCTGGGAGCCCGAGGCTGTGAGCCTGGGGAGCGCGTGAGCATCCTGCCCGCGGGCTCTGCGTGGGGTGCATCATGCAGGCCAGGGGCAGTCTGAACACTCCACACTCACTGCCGGGCCAGGTCCCTTTCAACCCCTTTTCTGTGCTAATGAGAACTTCCCAGTCTGTTACAGAGCAGGGGACCTGGTGACATTAATCATTCAATATACTGTGAGAGTCTTACAGGGGGCTTTCATTCCATCTTTTCCCGAATGGAAGCTACACTCAAAGCTCGGAAGCACACTGGCCCCTGAAGCCATGGTGACAGGGCTGCAGGAAGGAGGGTGGAGCAAGGAGAGGTGCCCGAGGTGAGGCTGGCACGGCGGGGCTCTGCGCAGCGGCACTGACCTTGGCCGACCTTGGGGAGGAGAAGCCGCAGGGCCAGGCTCTGTATGGTGCAGCTGGGCCGATCATAACCGACACCCGGCTTCTCCACTTAGCAGCTGTGAAGACCGGGGAAGCTGGGTAATTACTGTAATTCATCTTTCTCATATATGAAGAGAGAATGACAACAGTTCACAGAGTTTGCCAAACTGAACATGAAAATCCATGTGAAGGGTTTCAAACAAAACCTTCCCCCAGTAAGCAGTCAGCAGGAAGTGTCGTTAGCAACAGCTGCAGCATGATTTCATGAGGACAGTTCACCCCTCAGTACTCAGCACAATGGAGCTGTAACATGGGAAACCATCCCCACCTCCCTGACAGAGCACAACTTAAAAGGAACGTCGAGGGGGGTGCAGGAAGTATGCACTCCCACGCATCACTGGCGGGACTGCAAACTGTTAGCATTCTCAGGGAAGAAATCTGGCCAAGGGTCCAGAGGGTTAGAGATATCCAAACCCAGTAATTCCACTTCTCAGCATAGAGAAGTCTTTAAAATGCCTCAGAATATTTAGGAAGAAGATGGCAACTGAAATACTACATAAAACAGTGAAAATTTGAAAGCAAGGGAAATGTCCAACAATTGGAAATGGTGAAACCCTATTACAGTAGTTTGCTAACATGTATCAGATATTATAGTCATTAAAATTATGCTAATGAGGTGAATAAAATGGTACAGTAAATATATCACAAGATTAAGAAAAATATTGGCTGTGTAACAGTACATATAGCATGAATGAAAAATTCACACAAAAGTAGCTATTCACCAACATGCAGACATCGCTGATACTGGGCTGTGCAGCTCTAAGGGGTGTTTCTCCAACTCCCATTCCCTGTTTCACACACTTCCAGGACTGAACGCCCCACCGATTAGGATGCATAGCTGCAAGCTACAGGAAACCCCACCTGCTTCAACAAGAGGAAACTTCCTACCTCACAGACGGGGAGCCAGGGCGGCTGGGCTCACACAGCAAGGGGTGATGCCTCCTGGGCGTGGAGGCCCGTGCCCTCAGTGTGGGCTTCCTCCTCAGGCTGGCGACCTCATGCTTTCCACAAGCAGTTGCTCAAAGGACCGATGTCTGGAATGAACAGGCGTGGTGCCTGTCAGGAGGAAGGGGGGCGTGGGTTAATGCTGGGCAGGTGGGCCATGATGGCCTCTCCAAACTCCTATCACTTTAATTTTCAAAGTGCGTCTATTGTTTCCAACATTTTGAAAGTAATTCATTTCATTGTAGAAAACTTTGGAAACAGAGGGTATGGATGGAACCCCACACATGAACCTGCCACACAGGCCACCCATCATTAACATTTTGGTTTCTTCGTTTTAAAAATAGCTACCACTCCATCAAAGGGAAGTCGCATCACTGACCCAACCATTGTGCTCTTGTAGGTCGTTCGTGTCGGTCCATTTTATAGACAGACAATGTGGCCGTTCATACCATCGCACATAGTACTTCTGATTTCCGGTCTACTTCCTGAGGACAGTTTCCTTCAAGTGAAGTCACTGGACCAAACTTGTCAAGGCTCTTTTTCCATATTGCCAAATGAATACATACAACACATTTATAATTTATAAAATACAGAACTGGAACCCTATCTGCCCTAACTTCCCGTGGAGATAAAATAAATGAGATCGTGTGATTTTTTAAAATGTTTTGTTACAAAATAAGGCATTGTATAAATGTGAGATACTATTTTGATGCAAACAGAAATAATAAACACTTGAAACTGCCTCATGACAATAATCTCTCTTGGGGATTAGTTTATAATTTGTAATACACATACTGCCATCACTTTCAACAACTTTCAACACTGCACATCCTAGCTTGTTAATGTAACAGAAGCAACTTTTATCTGTTATTATTATAGTACTTGTACTCACAAGACCGTAATAACCTATTAACTTCAAAAGGCATTAAGCACAAAATCATGAGCTGTGAAGAGGACTAGCAAACTAGGCATACCCTAGAATATCGTTGAGTGTGGAAGACACACAACTCAAATACATGTGGTAAGTGATAAAACAGAGCAAAGAACATGTCCCCATGGGAACCAAGAAAAAGAATTAGTAATTCCTTTTCTTCTGTTTTGTCCTCTAATTCAATTTCTACAAACTGTTCTTTCCTTGGGACTTCTAAACTCTTACCTTGTTCAGCCCTCTGAAATATGTGTGATCTCATTTCCAGTCCGCTGTCATCCCTCCTCCAGTCACTCGCCTACTTGGGTCTCCTCTTGCCCCAGACTGCCTGTCTCCTTGGCGGTTCTCCCCTCCGACACCAGCACGCCGCGTAACCCGGACTGCACCTGCCCAGGCCGACAGGTGCTGAGCGATGCTGTGCATGCCGCGGGAAAATGGCAATCAGTCACACTTGTCCACATTGTGCAGTTGTATGCAAGAAGTCATCCAAACGCAGGGAGTACAAAGAATATGTACTTCCATTCTGCTTGTCATACAATTTCGAGATCGGGAGACTTGAGGAGGTTGTGCTATTTTTAGAGAGAAAGACTTCGTAGGTCTTTTCCTCGTTACAGAAAACATGTCCAGAGGAGCGATAACCTACCCAGGGTAATGACAAAATGCACTAGGAGAAAAGAAGTCTCCTGAAAAGCCGTCCACAACCACATGAAAACACTACATCATGACTACGAAGGTCCAGAGGGGGTCAGGTCAGAAATGCCACAGGGCCTACAAGCACAGGTCCTTCCTGTCGCCTGTGCCTCTGTGCGTGGATTCTGGGTGGCACGCGTCCAGGCGGGGACCATGTGCAGGCTAACCCACTAACTGGCCAGCTCAGCGAAGCCGAGCAGACCCTGGGCAGAAGCAGACTGCCCTCCTGCTGAGGTGCTGCAGTTGTGCCTAGACCTGACCTGTGTCCACCTGCCACTTGGCGTGCTTATGTCCCCATAAAGGAGATCTAAAGAGAAGAGCAATCTCCAAGACAGTATCAAGTGGATATAAATGCAATCAAAAAACTGAGACACCACGGCTTTTGTAAGTCACTCATGTTATTTTTGGTAGTTTCCCACATTTCCAACACAGCATCACGGTGTGCGAGGGGACGTGTGAGAGGGGACATGAGGGGGTGGTGGCCCTGGCATCTGTCCCGTGATGCTTTCAGAGGGGCAGAAAGGCAAGAAGAAGGCTGCCGGTTGCTTCTGTTTTAAACTTCATTTTTATTGTTCTCTTCCCTAGAGGCATTCTCTGGAAAGGAATCGCTCATGCCTGTTTCCTCACCATGAGAGCTCACGCCTTCTCTTAGACACACGATGACGACTCCGTTCCAGAACATCAGAAAGGTCAAATGGGGACTGGACCTTACACTACAGTGGCTAGAGATGGTAATAATAAGACTAGCAGTCTTTCAAAAAGTGACCTTGAACTATGAAAGGTCAAACAAAGAAATAAAATCCCATACAGTTAAATAAAGGAGTGCAGTCAGCGGACACTGAAATGAATGTGGCAGACCAGGGTGGCTGGGATGAGCCAGCATGTAGCGGAGAGAGCACGGGCTGTTTCTGTAAACCCTGAAAGACCTCTCGGGCTAACCTGACGCCGTCTTCTGCAGTGATTTCTGAACGGCAACGCCCGGGAAGCATTTGGGGCTCCCACAGGGCTGGCACTGGTAAGCACGGAATACTGGGCGTGCCTTCATACATCACTGGGACAGTGTTTCCATTAGAATGATGACACTGTTGTTTTGTAAAATCTGATACATTTAATTCTGGCATAATAGTGATTTATTATGTATTAACATTTCTGAAATATACTGCCGTGTTTAATGAAGCCGAGGAGCGCGGCACGACGGCCTACAGGCACGCTTTCGCTCCGAACACCATGCTGTTGTTGCAGTGGAGACAGTGGGTCCCGTCGCTGGGGTTGTAGGAGCCGGGGCTGCAGATCACTGGGAAAGAGAACAGGGAGTAAGCACAGTTCCACCAACGGGCAAGTGACTCGACAGAGCATACGTTTCAAAGCAGATTCCTTTCACTGTAAAGCTTTTTTGTTGAAATTGTGATAAATACACACAACATAAAGCCGACCACCCTACCCATTTTTAAAGTGTGGAGCTCAGTAGCATGAAGAACACACACTGCTGTACAACTGATCTCCAGAACGTTCTCACTTGGGGGAACTGTGACTGTGCCCAGCACAGGCCCTCCCCGCCCTCCCCCAGCTCTGCAGGCACCCTCTGCTGTTTCCATGACACCCGACTGCTCTGAATACTTCATGAAGGTGAGAAGCTTTAACCTTTACTCTGGTCCTGGTTTAGACTAAGGCTATGACCTAAAATAGCTGTACTGATCACAATGTTGAGCTTAAGGTGGAATGGGCCATCCTAGGAGTCGCAGCGGGAGCCACAGGGGTCACGGCCGGTGGAACCGAAGGTGACCCTGATGTTGGCCTCAGCAGCCATGACTCCGATGTGTAGGAGAGTCCAGCTATGGGCAGTCATTCACCGCATTTCTACAGTGCTTCAACTGTACGTCTTTATCCCTAACACAAGAATAAAGTATATCATGAATATGTTACCACAGTCACCTCTGCCCAAGAGAAAGTAAAGAAGGGCAGAAAAACCAAGGTCGAGCACATTCCGTCACTGATGATAAACGGGGACCCCGGGTAAAGCGGCCAGCCCTCCGAGTCCACGTCTCCTCGTCCGTAAAGCCGGCGCGACAGCAGCCACGTGCACCGGCCATCGCGAGGACAGAGCAGACGGCAGACCGAGGGCAGCCGGTGATGCAGGCGCTCACCGCAGCTCAGCCCAGGCCTCCGCTGGGGCAGAGCAGAAGGGTGCCACCACCCTCACTGGGCTGGGTCTGAGTCTCCTTCCCTCCCTCTGCCCCTGCAGAGTGGTCAGCAAGGGCTGGCAAGGCGGCCATGTCCCCGCAGGCCTGGCTGCTAGGGGCTGCCAGAGAAGACGTCCTAGCACCAGGACACGAAAACACGCGTCACTGTGAGGATCTGGGTCATGTCATGTTATGTAATCTCACTCCTTTCTTTTTAAAACCTACTTTCTAAATTGCAAAACATTTAAACTGTTACTCAGAAAGAATTCTCCACTCTAGGTTCCAAAGAGTTCCTCCAGTTTTAATAAATATTTTATTTGGGGAATAATATTTCAGGTGGAAAAAATACGGTCAAAGTTAACTAATTCGTTTGCTGCCATGATAACAAGAGTTTAAAGTGGCAACGCATGTGGTGAAATTCTGATACGTGATATAATTTTCCCAAAGGTCTGTGATCAGGTACAGTTTCTCTCACAAACTACATTCCTATTTCTTGAAGCACAGACATGGAAATGCCTGCCGGTGAGGGCCCTGGAGTGTGCGGTCAGCACACGTGGAGAGGGGGACCTGTGTCCAGTCTCCACAGCAATACTGTTCGCGAGTGTCACTGAAGAACTGCAACGGGGGTAAAGTCACCCAAATCCAAGTTCACCGATCCTTCTGTAACTCTCTCAGAATGAACCCCCTCCAGACACAGCACGTGTAAGGCGCCATGCAGTGACAGGGGCTGCAGGCGAGAATGTAGCTCTCTCCGAGGAAACATCCTAGAACAGTTTGTTCTCTTTGAGTGGAACTGAAGAAAACAGTAAAATGTTAGCTGAACTACAGAATTAGTGAGAGAGGCCCACCTTAAAGGCAGCTGTATGACCCGTGATGCAGTGTCCCGTAAGAGGCCAACCAGGGGGCAACAAATCCGCCAGAGGTAACGGGAGGAGGGTGAGCATGGCGAGAGCAGAGGGTTTTTAGGGCAGTGAAGCTACTACTGTGGATGACACTGTAGCTGATGCTACGAGTCAACACAGGCCCATCAAGGGTGACAAGTGCACCACACGGCTGAGAACGTCAGTAACAGTACACGCTACGTGCACGTGGGGGCACCGGGTACATGGGAAACCTCTGCACCTTCCACTACATTTGTTTATGACCCTAAAACTATTCTAAAATATAAAGTTTATAAAAATACCCTACAAATGAAAAACACATTTTGCAATGAAAACTGAGAGATACTGTGGACAGTGACCCTGGACTGTAAGTCAGGCTGAAAGAGGTTCCTTAGCCTGAGAGAATCATCACCAGGTAGAATAAAGGGACTGCTTTACCAGTTTGAAACAACTGAAAAACAACAAGCAAAATGGAAAAATGTTTTCCAAGAAACGGGCATTAACCACGGGGGACAGGAAACACAGGCACCGCCCCGACGGCCACCGCACACTGCCTAGACAGGCTTCCTAGCTCGGCCCAGGCAGCCGAGGGGGGCTCGGCAGAGTCCGAGTTCAGGAGACAAAGCCAAACATCTGCGAAAACCAATGCAGCTGGGCTCTTAGGTCTGTGTAGCACAAAGGACAGAATCACAGAGACAGAACTCGGAGACGACTAGAACATGGCGCCTGCATGTACAACAGAAGTCAGCGCGTGTCTGAGGAAGCTGCCCGAGGCTGGGAAAGGACCACAGAGTGAACAGCTGAGGAAAGTGTGCCTGCTCATCCCTCTGGTTAAGGCACCGTCTATTCCAAGCAACCAGAATGGAAAACTAGTAATTCAGAAGGCTCTGGGTACAACATTTAGGAAGGCTGGGAAAATAATTGGCTCTAGACTGAGTAATGGATGTGAACCATCTATCAAATTAGAAAGCAAGACATAAAACGATCAAATTGTTTCCATGTAATGTATTAGTTGCATCTGAAAGGAAGACCAGAAACTTTGTAGGAATATAAAAATACGCAGCAAGTAAGATAAAATTCACAATACTTGGAATCTATAGAACGATTATCAGGCATGAGAAGAGGTAGGGAAACTACAGAAATGACATAGCAAAACATATTTCAGAATGTGTTTTTAAAAATTCTATCAGAAATAATGAAATATTATAGCTGGTCTTTGTAGTATATTGATGATGTAATTTATGAAATTATGAGATACCTATAATTCACAAAAATAATTAGGACTATTTTAGTGTCAAAATGATTGGAAAACTGTGAAGTTAGTATTTCACAGTGAAAATTAATTTAAAATGTTAAGCAAATTAGAAATGAGAAAAATATATGCAGAAGTGTTAAGTCTCTACTAATTTATAAGCAAATGACCTTTATCTGTCATCCAGAAGTAAACGTTAAACCAGTAAAGCAAGAGATCACTGTTCACTGAGCCACTTCTGAGGAAGTGCGTGGACTCTCCACACCGTGGACATGCTGTCCCATCTTCTGCTCCACGTAAACTTGGACGCCTCCTTCTGGAAACTGGTGTCTCACCGAGTCCCTTTATGCTTTATCTGCTTGCATCTAGTAGTATTCCTCTCCTCTGGGATGGATTCTAAGTTCGTTTACTACGTTAACGTTTGTCTTGCAACTAGGTTCTATTTTATACTGTCTTCCAACTTGGAGAACAGGTGAAATGTCATTTTCAGTAACAGGGCTCTCTAAAACTTTAGAGTGATGGCCTTGTGTAAGAGACAGAGATTACTGCAAATGACAGGACCAGAAAGCTGTATCATATATAACTAATTATGTTCAAAACAGGGAGCCCAATCTTGCTTAATCAGCCTACCACAGATAACAGCAGAAAGGTAATTCTAAATTAAAATACTTATTTTCCAAAGGATGACACAAAATGAAATTTAGCAAAGCACTAGTAA
This sequence comes from Tadarida brasiliensis, assembly GCA_030848825.1. NCBI lineage: Eukaryota > Metazoa > Chordata > Mammalia > Chiroptera > Molossidae > Tadarida > Tadarida brasiliensis. The sequence goes on along the minus strand of CM061267.1, from coordinate 100,161,964 downwards.
GTACACTGAGCCATGATAATGATCCCATAAAATGAAAAAATGAATGTCATTTCTCTCCTCCACTCAAAGACAGAACTTGTACTGCTCCACAGCTCTCCTGACACGAATCCCCTAGCCCAGCCAAGCGAGCCCCCCGAAATCTGATGCCCACTCGTGCTGTTGCTTGGATGGTGCTTGCTAATCCTGTGTCTTCCAAGTCCCACCTCATATCTCCACTCTCCCTGAGAGCCTCATCTCAATGACATGAATCTTCTGTGACTGGTCCCATCTCTAACTCAGTTTCTTTACAAATCTTTTCTGTCCCTTCCCCGCATTTCAACAATCTCCTGTTCCCTGTTTCACGGGTGCATCCCCTGTGTTTCTCAACTCTGTGCTCAGAGACCCCATATTTTAGGAGAGCAAAACAGTCCTTCAGAGGCAGAAACTATTTTTGAGATTTATATGTTTTATTGTATATTCCCCATGAGGTCTGTTGTCAGGAACAAAGTCATTGCTTGACGAACTTGATCAAACAGTACAGCACATACTCACTTGAATGATATGATTACACAGTAAAATTAAAGAATCTGACAACTGTATTATTATCCCAACTTTAATAAATGTGAAAAAAATTTTAATGGTAAAATTATTTGGACTTCTCAGAGACTCAAACCTATTATTTCACTTGTCAGAACTATGTTTAACTATTTAAAAATTCTTGGAATTATTGAGATGCAAATATTTAACATTTTTAGTCTGTCTTAAGTCTTGCTGAGTGAGAACATAAGTGCCTTTGACAGGCAGCTACACAGCCAGGCCAGTTGCGGGGCGGGTGTCCCCACGCTCCGCCCTCGTCTGTGCTCTGGAGTGGCACAGTCACAGATGACCAAAGTGCTTCACTTGTTAAATTTTACTGCATTCCCTAAACTAACTTGTCAGTACTTTTTGTCAAATTTCCTATCCTTAAACAAAAACATTAGAAAAAAGTAAAGCAAAATCTAAGCAAAGCAAATAAAGCAAAGTAAAAAGGATATTTCGTGCTTTATGATACAAAAAGGATTTTAATCTAACTTAAAACAGTAGAGAGGAGGAAAGAACAGAGAAGACTAAATGGAAGTGGTACCAGTGTAGTGACAGTCACATGAGAAGGTGGAACACTGCAGACTCACTGGCGCACTCGACCCCTGACAACAGCCGCCACAGACTTGAAGGCCTGTGGTCGCCCTGCAGCCACCACAGAATTCCAGCATAGGATGAAGGTAAATCTTGGATCCCGTGCTGGGACCCAAGTCAGAAAAAACAGCTGGTAATGAAACAATTCATATACTTATTAAAAAAAAAAAAGGTAAATAACACCTAATCGAGACTATACACACATGAACTCATCAATAATTGATTCTAAAAGAAATATGATTTGAGCCCAGCCGGTGTGGCTCAGTGGATTGGGTGTCACCCCATGGACTGAGAGGTCCTGGTTCGATTCCCGGTCAGGGCACAGGCCCGGGTTGCAGGCTCAATCCTCAGTAGGGGGCGTGCAGGAGGCAGCTGATCGATGTTTCTCTCTCACATCGAAGTTTCTATTTCTCTCTCCCTTCCCCTCTCTCTAAAAAGTCGATAAAACATATTAAAAAAAAAAAGAAATATGATTTGACTATTTAGGGTATATAACTGACTTGTAACTACTGTGTCCTCCTAACACTCCTAACCCCTCTTTACTAGTATTAATACCAAAGCTGAAATCAAGCCAGCTTTTTTTCTTTTATAGCTTCAGATTCACAGTCTTTTCAAACACTATTTTGAATAAACTGGAAAAGTATTTAAATAATGGTAAAAATAATGGCGAGGGGCTCACTCCGGCACAACGACCAGCAGGGAACGGTCACACACACAGAGCGTGAAGCGCAGTTCGCCACGTACCGCAGCACTCGGGACATCTCGGATGCTTCAGGATGTTTATTCCATACCCCGGGAAGCAGCGATTAATCCAGACCATTTGGAGGGTATCTTCGATATAGTATATTTCAGGCAATGGACTGGCACGTCTGCCCAGAACTTCTACTTGTTGATTAAAAAATCTCTCTATGAGATTTTTAGCCTAAAACATAAATACAATATGAAAAAATGATTTTCTCAAACAAATATAATTTTAGAATAAATAAGGTTGCTTATGTATTTAGAAGCAGGGGGAACCAAATTCTTGAGGTCCTTATTTTTCCTTGCATTTGTAGGATATAAAACACATGTAAAAATTAAAATATGTCCACCACAGACCTCAACTACTTCCAAATGCACTTCCAAATGCCTCACAAAGAAGCTCTCTGGACACATACCAACCTTTTGGTCCCTTGGGATTTTGAATGTTATATGGATAGGCCTAAGAGCAAACCAAGACAGCTTTATGAAATTACACGTGCTCTAAGAAATGTACTCTAACAATCAAATGCACTTAAAGAAATGTACTTTAGAATCTTTAAGAAGGGTATCAGATCCCGAGGCATCCGCTCCACTCTTTCCTCAAATGTCAGGTATAAAAACAAAATAAAGACAGCACATGCCACAACTTCTCATTCTGTGTTCCAAAAAAATTAAATTTACAAAATAATCATGGCACCATTTTTGTTTGTAATAATTATTCTGGATCGACTCATAGAATCAACAAGAGGCGTATCCTTTCCAGTGACGGGTAAGATTGACCTGTTGAAAACGAGGTGTGGCCACGGGTTCAAACCCTCAGACCAGTTACCTGCCCAGTTCTCACAAGCTAATGCTCCCCTCTGATCTCTCAGGAGCAGGGATGAACGGACTCACACTGATCTACAACCACTAACAGTGACCTTAACTTACTGATTTGTTCAAATACCTTACAAATTACATCCCTTCCATAAATTTCTATAAATAATTGAAAATGTTATTCAGTACACTACATTCAACATATATATATATATATATATATACAACTAATTCTATTACTCAATTATTATTTTTTATAGTTTAAATGGTTTTCTTGTGCTTTTAATAATTTGGGTGAATTTGTTGACATTTACTTGGTCAAAGATAAATTTTATTTAAGAAAGTGCTTAAGGATTAGATAAAATGTGGTATCTAATTAACTATATTCAGTTGCCAAACCACAATGAAAAGTTTCAGAAAAGTCGTTATCACTTAGCTTCCCAACACTGCATCCAAAAAAAAAAAATCAATGAAACCAGACCTGAGAAAACCTGTTAGGAATGAAAATGATCATATAAATCAGATTCCTACTTCTTATCTTCCCTTTAAAAATTTTCCCTTTAAAAAAAAAAAAAAGGACAGATGCTTTATGTGATACAAATGGAAAGGAAAAAATTGTTTGAACTATTAATTGAATTCTTATGAGTATGTGGATGGTTAACATGAGGTTAATTATTTGAGCCAAATAAAGGGTAAAATTAAGGAATTATATGAGTTGGGTAAGAATTACAGATATAAAGTATAACTTTTTGGACCAATTTGGATGAAACAAGGACAAATCATAATTACAGAAACGCTCCATAAATTAATCATCGAGTCAAGCTGCAAATAATTAATGTGGCTGAAAAAACGTGCGACTCGTCCACACTCACCATCCTTCAGCCTCCCAAAGCTTCCCAGAACGACGAAGGACATGCAGAAGAACTGTGCTCTGCAGTGACTGGTCCCTGATTACAGGGCTAGAAGAACAGTCTTGCTGTGTCAACAATGGGCCATCTGTCAAGTGCATGAGTTTTGCACGGAGATTTGAACAGCTTGTTTTAAATATCACTGTATGCTCTGCTGACCACGCCAAGTCGTGTAGTGAATGGAGGTGACTGGAGAGATTTTAATTTTTGCTCTACATTACTCCAGCAGACCTAGATGGCAACAGCCACATAAAAGTACGGGCGTTCTAGGAGACACAACAAACATACATATACAAGAGCAGAGTCTAACTGGAACTCCAATGTGCACTTGGGGAGAGCTAATATCTGCCAGTAGTTACACATATCACACATGTGATATAGAGTCCATGGGAAACCTTCGGATAACACTCGTATCTGGGAATCTCCAGGAAATTGAAAATGTTCGTGTGGAAACAGACATCAGGCATCAATCACGTATAACAGTGTAAGTGTGCTTGCCAGCACCAACCACAGCTCTTTCAATGGCAACCTGTAACCCCTCTGAAACTCCCCCTTCTCTGTTTTTATAAACTCTTTCCATTTCTTTCTCCCTCAGAACACAGTTGGAGTTTCCACCCAAATTTAATTTCTAAAAATACACCCCCTATAAGTAAAGGTTTTGTTTGCCTTGCAGTTCTTGGTCAAAATTGATTGACAATATCCAATACCTATTCTTCATAATAACATCTCACCAAGTTAAGATGACAGAGAAATTTTCTCAAAAATATTTACAAAAAAGAAAAGAAAAGAAAAAACCTACAGCAAACATAACACGTTAAGTTGAAAGGATGAGCGTTCCCTTGGTAAACTCAAGGCAAGAACAGCATGCTCACTTCACATCGCGAGAAGGGGAACCTGCTCCACCCCACCACAGCCTGCAGAGACCAAAGGGAAGGGGGCGCTGCTGGAGGAGCACAGGCGCGGAGCGTGGGAGGGACAGGCCGCAGGCCCAGGCTTCAGCACCATAACTATCCGCAACAAGCTTGTACCGACGCCGGACGTCTGCTGCCAGAGTTCATCTCAAGCATCCTTACCACACACACAAAGTCACTATGTGCGCTGACTGATATTTTAATTAGCTTGATTGTGGTATTGTATATGTACATAAAAACATTGTTGTACCTCTTAAATATATATAATTTTTATCAATTACATCTCAATAAAGCTTGGAAAAAATAAAATTTAAAAATATACACATCTATAGGTCAATTGGCGAGAAGTGACATTTTAATAACATTAAGTCTTCCAATCACTGAAATGGCATATCTTTCCATTTATTTAGTTTTTAAAAATTCACTTTTTTTTTACATGTTTTGTTTAAAAGTACTGCATGTTTTCTGCTAAATTTATTCCTAAGTGTTTTGTGGGTGCTACCATAAATGGAATGTTTAAAAAGTTCATTTGTCAGTTGTTTCAATTTCCAACTCCAATCAGAAGCCAGGGAACTTTTAAAGAAAACTGGCAAGGTGATTCTAAAAATTTTTGGAAATGAAAAGAACCCAGAGTATGCAGAACAATTGAGGAAAAGAACAACAGACAGCGCTGCGACACAGCCTGGCTGAGCAGGCACAGGAGGGCGGCCCTGCGGGGCTGACCACGCCCCACAGAGAGGGCGGCACTGCGGGGCTGACCACGCCCCACGGAGAGGGCGGCACTGCGGGGCTGACCACGCCCACGGAGGGGAGAGCGCAGGCAGACGCCGCATCTCAGAAGGAACACCGCGTGGGACCGAGTCTTCAAAGAGCTAGATACCCATCTTCACGGGACAAAACGCCAAAACAAATTTGGACATACCTTAGTTTGGAAAAAATTTCAAGCTACTTAAATCTTGCAAAATTAAAGAAATATACGTAGTAAAAGGTAAAAGGAGAAGTTGAAAAGCCCCTCAAGTTGAAAACTGAATGAAATGAACAAGAAAGCAGATATATTAAACATTCACATTCGTAAATGTCCGTCCCCAGAACGACTCTGTAAAAATATTCTTGGCCTGGAGATTCTGGATTATTTTTATTATTACACTAGGTATTACACAGTTATTATGCTACCATCAAGCCCCAAGCCCCAGAAAAATAAAAAACAATTATTTTTTCATAATAGGCCAAAAAAGATACCATGTTATGCCAAGAGAGAAGAAAGGAGAAAAGGAATGGGAACAGGATAGGAAGGGAAGGAAGAAGGCAGACAGATACACAGTCAAGAAAGGAAAAATAAGTTTCCGAACGACAGGAAAGGTCGCAGGGCAGAAACCTGGTGAAGCAGCCCAATGCAACTAAGTAACGTTCTCAAGGAAAAAATGGAGTTAACAAAATCATAGGTATTTCTTACTGAAAGCTTCGTGGTTTGGAGAGTTTGATTTTTCTATTCCTGTGTTCCTATTTATCTATTTCTATCGCATTTATTGGGGTGACATTGGTTAATAAAATTATATAGGTTTCAGGTGCAAAAGGAGAAAGTTGACTCAGTGTTTTAAAATGACACAAGAAAACAATGCACGGATAGCACCACGAGACCACCTTGAAGGAAAAGAACAAGAGGCTCCCTTCCGCTGCCCTGATCCCTGTGCTCTACCACAGCCCCACCCACTCCATCATCGAGGAAACTGTACCAGCTGAGGGTCTGTGACTCCTTAAAATGTAAGGGCTGGGAGAAGGCTACAAGACGTTATTAGGTAATAACTAATAACGATCAGCGCAGTGCCTGTGGATTAGAAATAGGATTAGAAAAGTGTGATCGTTCCCTGTTCCTGGTGACTCAAAACATGAGTCCTATTTCCCAAGTGAAGGAAAAAAAGTCTGTCTCAGGGACTAGAAGTACCTTAAATAAAAAAGTTTAATGGAAATTCCTGGTAATAATATAGATTGAAAGAGGGGTGGGGGAGGTAGAAGAGGGTAAGGGGGGATAAACGGTGACGGAAGGAGACGTGACTTGGGGTGGTGAGCACAGAATACAACATACAGATGATGTATGATAGAACTGTACACCTGAAACCTATATAATTTTATTAACCAATGTCATTCCAATAAACTCAATAAAAAAAATACATTACTAAAAAGAAATCATCACCTTGTCAAGTTCAGAACAAGAGTAATGGGTATTGAACTGAATCTGCAATCCTACAGCTTAAGTAGGAAAGTTTTACAATCATCATAATATAAATGATTTAATATTCCAAATGTTTAAAAATAATTTAATAAAGTGTTTATGGTCATTTAGAATAATTAGAAATAGGAAAATACCACCATAAATTTGCTGAGCCTGACAGTATGTTAAGTATGATGTAAAAGAACCAACTAAATGCAACTGCTGCTGGAGTTACAGCATAATTTTCATCCTAAGCCTACATACAGGACAACAGCAATTTAAAAACAGTCAATAAACATTATATACTTAGACAGTAACCCCAAATTCTACTTGATTAATAATTGTAAATTAACCTGAAATAGCAAATAAGGCCACATAAATGGAAAATCATCTTAACATAGTGTTACAAAATACTAGATGTCAAAGTATTTCATAAAAATATTAGCTTTTCAAAATTCGTATCCTTTATTATTTTATGAAGTTTTATTATTATTTAATTCCCTAAAGTGTGTGGGAAACTGACTTGCTCTATCAGTGGCTAAGACGCTTGCTGACACCTTGCACACGGGATGCTCACTGCTCTCCAGCCTCGCACCACATACCTTCGACAGCCTCTTGGAATAGTCACAGTCATGGTCTTCACATGGCTTGGACCCTTTTTCACCTTTTTCAGTATCTGCACATGAAACTAAGAACATACATTACATTTTATCAGGGATCTAAAGTACTATATCATAATATTTAAATTAGCTTTTGAAACAGAAAATAGATCATCTATTTAATATTTTTCCTCCACAAAAAAAATTAAGCAATTTTCCTAAAGTTAAAGCCCTTTTTTCAGCTAAAAACCTAAGGCAAATATTTGTTTTAAATGCATCAGGAAAACCTCACAATTATAGTAAACTTAAAAATTAATCAACTTTCTTGATAGTTAATGTTTGGCTATTGATTTAATAAAATTTTAAGAGTAGAATCATTTTAACTTTTATAACATATACATGTACATGTATGTATAAATGTGTGTGTATTCAGTCAATATTCTACTTAACTATACCCAGACTGTGTGGGGTGTGTCATTTGCCTAATTCTTAACCATCACAAAGGGATAAACGACAGTAACAATGTTGAGAAGGGCACGAGGTGGGCTGTGGCTGTGGCAACTGAAGTCAGGAACTTATCCATTCACGCAGGCACGCAGGGATCCATCCGTTCAACAAATGATTATTGGGAGTCTACTCTGTCCCAGGGGCTATCCTAGGGGCTAGGACACAGCAGTGACAAAACTGGCCAACTCCATGCCTTTCTGTAAATGACATTCGAAGGCAGCGGAGATAACAACAAACAATAATCAGTTCACAAGCATGCTGTGTAAAAAGGTAGTAAGTACCAGGGTTAAAAAAAGAACAGAAAGAGAGCAGGGAAAGAAGTGCTGGAATTGTGAGACGAGGATAGGACTACATTTTTTTCTTGAGTGATAATGATACTCAAGCAAACAAATGAAGGACTGAGTAACCCATGAGCCGAGACCGTGACTAGTGCAGGTCAGACACACGCATGGACTGCGAGGAGGACACACAGAAGAAGGTGAGGCTGGAGCACAGAGAGCAAAGGGGTGAAGAAGTATCGCGAGGCACGCAGTGTGGGCCCCTAGGGACTCAGTCTGGTCTGGTCTAGTCTGCGGGAGGAACCATCACGAGCTCCTGGAAGAGGAGTGGCATGGGAGAGCAGCAGGCCCCATTCCTCCCCCCCCCCCGCACCCACAACTCTGCCACGGCCTATATGTGGACAGAGTAGCACCCCATGCCTTTGGAATTGGTCATGTGACTTTGCAGTGGCAATGGAGAGGAGTGAAAGTGTAAGTCTTGGTCTTAATGAGTTTTCGATTCCCCTCTTCAGCTTTCCTCACCACCCTGAGCACAGCTTCCCACTGGGGGCTGCTGCGACTGCAGACATGCTCCCAGAATAAGCCACACGGGGCACAGCCAGCCAGCCAAGCAAAGCGGGACCACACCATGACACACAGCCACCGGAGTCCAGCCTGCACACACCTGTGACAATCAGTGGCCACTGCTCTTACATTCAGTGGGAGTTAAGTTACATTTTTGCGTTGAGAGAAGAAATTTTAAAAATTAGAAAGCTATTGCAGTAATTCATTCAAAATATATTGGTGGCTTGAACCAGTTAGTAGCAGATGAGAAGCAGCATGATCCTGATAATATTTTGAAAGTAAAGCCAATAAGATCTGTTGAGATATTGGTTGCTGGGTATATGTGATTAAGTAACCCCAAGATTTTTTGGACTTTGCAAGATCATCTGAGAGAAGTTTCTAGTGTACTACCAACACATAAAAATCAAAGAGGGAATAACAGAAAGATGACTTCAAGAATTCTATTAATTAATCTTTCTAAATTATCTCATCAATCTGCTCATCACACAGTTCTGGAACCGTGAATCATTCCCCACTTATGCATGGGGAAAAATCTGATTTCTAGCCCTAGGTCTAACACTAACAATCAAAGGCATATTATTTAATATTTCCTTTGAGACTTCCACTCTCTGTTCTGTAAAACAAGAGCCTAAGCATTGTGACTTTGTCATTCTTTCTAGCTGTGAGGATATGATTAAAAACATAATAAATCAGTCTAACAATCAAAGCTCTCGATAACTACAAGCAATTATGACAATTTTACCTTCCCCAAATTCTATGTATCCTACCCATTAGCCTTTCTGGACAAATAAAAAAATAATTTCCCAAAGGAACCCTATGCTGTCTGTGTACATAACATTAAGATGCCATTTTACGTAAAATTCTTTTAAAACACAAATATGTGTTCTTTGATCTCCTGAACTCTCCATCTCCTCGATGACATCTTCCCCCCGTTTATAGATCCCACAAAGCACCTGATACCTCTATTATAGTATTTACAGAACCTGCACTCTTTCTCTATGAATATTTTCTTTTTACCAGAATATGACCTTCTTGAAGAAAGTGTCCATACGGTATTATAAACATTTGCCTAATGTCTTATGTAAAATAATGTTTGATATCTAAGTGATGATGTGAAGATAATGAAATTGACCACACGAGTATTAATAATGCAGAGTACACTTGTGGAGCACTGGGAAAGTTGGTTACAAGTATTAACAATGCAGAGTACATGCAGAGCACACTTGTGGAGCACTGGGAATGTTGGTTACAAGTATTAACAATGCAGAGTACATGCAGAGCACACTTGTGGAGCACTGGGAATGTTGGTTACAAGTATTAACAATGCAGAGTACATGCAGAGTATACTTGTGGAGCACTGGGAATGTTGGTTACAAGTATTAATAATGCAGAACAATCAATAGAAATGATCCAGTTCCCAGAATCAGTATAGATAATGGTTACTCAGAGTGCTGACCTAGGACACTGTTTAATTAAAATTCGGTACTCATGGCAGGCAGGGCCAACAGGCAATATGCCCCCACCATGGCAGGCAGACCATGTGCACACACCATGCTCGCTCTCGGCACAGCTCTGAGGCAGCTCACTGGACCTGAGAGAGCACCGTTTATTCCTGAGTTTTGGCGTCCTGTTATAGACCCTCTTTCTTTAGGCCTGCTGGCTAACCTCATCCTGTATGAAACTACCTACCTTTTATTTTTTAAGATAAAGCTTTCTCTGAGATTAAAAAATGAAAAAAACTGGAATGACATTAGTGGAAATGGTAAAGTAGGAAACTGCGAGCCATGTCCTACCTCAGAAATGCTGAAAAACGGCCCAAAACCACCAGAATCAATTTGTTGGAACTCCAGAAAATAGTTAATTGTTTAAAACAACCAAGTGAATGCTAAATTAACAGAAATTGACTTAAACACACAATTTAAGAAAATCTGTACCAAATCACTCGCTAACATCAAGTTAAAGGGAAAGAGACATCAAAGACCACACAGAGAAGAGAATACAATTTTTAAAAAAGTAGTTTTAAGTCACTAAACAAACAACTACACCTATACAAGCAACAACAATTAACACAAAAGATGTGGATGAATCTGATTTCAGGAGTATTATATAAGAATATTCAAAATGCACATTTTCCAAAAAATTTACAAGGCATGCAAAGGAAAAAGAGAATATCAATCATTCATAAAAAAAATAACAGAAATTGTCACTGAAGAGGCACAGACATTGGACTTACTAGACTCTAAATTAACTGTCTTAAATATGTTCAAAAAATTAAAGAAGATAGTGGACAAAACACAAAAAAATGATGCCTCAACAAATAGATAATATCAATAAAGAAAAAGAGCTTATAAAAAGAAACCAAATGAAATTCTGTACGTGATTATTACAGCAACTAAAATGAGGAATTCACTGGAGGTTTTCAATAACATATTCAGTCCTGTGGAAGAAAGGATCAGTGAACTGGAAGATAAATCTACTGAAAGTACCCAGTCAGAGGAGCAGAAAGGAAAAGCAATGAAAGCCTAAGAGACCTGTGGGACATCAAATGTATCAACATGTGCATACAGGGGTCACAGGAGAGAGAAAGAGAGACTAAAACAATACTTGAAAAAATGATGTCCAGAAACTTCCCAAAATGATAAAATACATGAATCTACATATTCAAATTCAATGAAATTCAAGTAGGAAAAATGCAAAGAATTTAATACTGAAGCATTATAATCAAATTATCAGAAATCAAACACAAAGAGATAATCTTCACAGCAGAAAAAAACAACACAAAAAAAGAAAAACAGAAGCAACCTGTTGCATACTAAAAGTCCATAAGAAGATTAAAAGCAGATTTCTCATTAAAAACCATGGAAGTCAGCCATGGCCATTTTGGCTCATTGGTTAAAGTGTTAGCCCACCCACCAAAGGGTCGTGGGTTCGATTCCAGTCAAGGACACGTACCTGGGTTGCAGGTTCACAATCCCTGACCCCAGTCGGGGTCATGCAGGAGGCAACCAATCGATATGTCTCTCTGACATCGATGTTTCTTTCTCTCCCCTTCCCTCCCTTCCACTAGCTCTTAAAAAAAAAAAAAAAAAAAAAAAAAAGCAGCCCTGGCCGGTTTGGCTCAGCGGTTAGAGTGTCGGCCTGCGGTCCAGAGAGACCCAGGTTCGGTTCCCGCTAAGGGCGTGTACTTCGGTTGCGGTTTGTCCCCGGCCCTGGTTGGTCGTGCGGGTGGCAGCCACTCGATGTGTCACCTTCACATAGATGTTTCTCTCTCTCTCTCTTCCTCTCTCTCCCTCCCACTCTATCTGAACAAAAAAGAAAAAAAAAATCTTCATGTGAGGATTAAAAAAACACAAAAAACCATGGAGGTTGGAAGGCAGTAAGGCGACACATTTAAAGAATTGAAAGAAAAACCTATTATCAAAAATACTATATAAGGCAAACTATCTTTCAAAAATAAAAATAAAATGTTCCAAACACAACATTTGGGAAATTAGATACTAAAATGACAATACACAGTAATCTGATGCGATACAAAGAAACACAGAATGGTAGTAAAGTTGACACAGGAAAATATAAAAGCCAGGACTGTGTTTTATTTCTTTAATTCAGCTTCCCCCCATATGACTGACAAGACAAATGTATAAGACAATAATTATACATCTATTAGTATACACACGTAGCAACAATGTGTTAATTTAAATTATCCAGTATGTCTATGATGTTAATTGTAAAACGGGAACTGGTTCAACCTGATACAGAGTTTTAATGAACAACCTACAGTCACTATCATGTTCAAAGTGAAAGACTTGAGCTGTCCCCTCGGGTGAAGAACCACCTGTGTGTGTCTACAATCTTGCCACTTTTACTAAACAGTATACTGGACATTCCAGCAAGAGTAACTTAGCAAGAAAAAGAGATGGAAGTTATACAAATGGAAAGGAATAAGTAAAACTATTGCTATCCTCAGATGACATCATCTTCTATATAAAAATACTAAAATTTCCAAGCATAAAAAACACTAGTAGAGTGAATAAGCAACCAAGATGCAGAAAACACACAAAATTCAATGAACTTTGTCACACCAGCAATGAACAATGTGAAAAAGAAATTAAGGAAATGATTGCATTTACAATAGCATCAAAAAGAATAAAATGTGTAGTTAATAAATTGATCAGAAGGTGCACGACTCACACACTGGAAAGCATAAAGCAGTACTGACATGGTATTAGTTTGCTGTGGTATGTTCCCCAAACTCATTGGTGAACCCTAAGCCCAGTGTGAGGGGATGAGGAGTTGGGGTTCTTGGCAGCTGCTGAGGTCATGGGGGTGGAGCCTCATGAGTGACATGAGTGCCCTTACAAAGGGATCTGGAGAGAATGCTCCTTCCGCCATGTGAGGATACAATTATAACTCTGCTACCTCAGAGAGGGAGGGCCTCCGGAACAGGCTGGCACCACCGTCTCAAGATTCCAGCTTCTAGAATGGTGACAAACAGACTGCCATTGTTTCTAGCTGCCCAGTCCGTGGTATTTTGTTACAGCAGCCCACTGGCTGATAAGTCTCCAATGAACAGAAAATGGTCCTGTGTTCACGGGATGGAAGACTCAATACTGTTAGGCAGTAGTACTATTCAGAGCTATCTACACATTCAATGCAAACCCTATCAAACCCCCGTTGACCTTGTTTCACAAAAATGGGGGGAAGATACAAAAAAACAGAATTGCAACTGATTTCAAAAGCCAAAACAATGATGAAATGAAAGAACAGAATTGGAGGACTCCCACTTCCTAATGTGAAATCCTATTTTTTGTTTTTCAGAAAAGATTCGGTCTCCACTCCGTATTATTAGGAAAAGCACCCTAAGCTGTCAGAATGGTCCCTCTGGTTTATAATAGTCACCCATCTTATTGCAATTAGATACTTTCACAAATTAAATCTTTGTAGCTCACTATCACAAAAGACATTCCTTATACTAAATTCCATTCTAAAGTAGATTATCAAAGTGAGGTTTAAGTTGTTTGAGTATAAACTTTTTATTAAGTACATAGATCAGTAGAATTTTATTTTGGGGACTATTAAAACTCAGTCAAAGTAGACCATGAAAATAGATTCAGATTTATAACATTTACATTTTAAAACCACTGCTGGTAATTCACATCTTTAAAATTAGCTTTGTGTTCTCAATTTGTTTTCTTTAAAACATTGCATATACTTACCTGCAAATTTAAAAAACAATTCATTTTGAAAACCAGCTTTCTGCATTTTAACATGATGACATTCAGACTTCAGTAATGAAACTTCACATTTAATGTCATGAACCAGTTTGCTTAAAATCTGTAGAAGTTTATTCTCAAAAGAAATGTTATAGACACTATTGCAAGGAGCTGCATGATATCGAGCTGTGAACTGGTAATAAAAATGAGGCTCACGATACGCTGCAAAAAATTGAACAGAGAATAACACAAAAGTAGTTACTTAAGCAATTCAAATCATTATATGGAATAAATTTATTGTGTGTGTACATATATATTTTAATTTAACAATTATCTAAAAGTTACTAAGTGACAAATGCCACTATAGGTACTTTACAAATAGTAACTTATTTAAATCCCCTAACACTAGTTAAAAAGATTGGTATTATTTTTACATCCACCATGAGAATTCTAAAGGATAAACAGATTTCACATGCCCAATGCCTATGCTATTGAAATTAAGATTCTCACAGGAATCTGGCCACAGCCTGTACCTTTAACATCAATTTCACTGCCTCAAATCAGGAATGAAACTTTTATAGGTTAAATTACATATCCATCTTCAAAGAAATTAGTCATAATTTCCAACTTTAAGCAAAAACAAAGCATGCCCCTAGCAAATCCACAAGTCTGATTGAGTTGCATCATAACATCAGGGACCAAGAACATTTTTTCCTACTCATTTCAAAATCTCAGTGAGATGACACAAGAAATATCTAAGTGATTAAGAAACCATGACAATCACAGCCATCAGAAAAGCCCGCCTCTGAGACAGGAAGCTCTGCCCTCTCTGTTCCTGCTCAGCGGCCCAGCCACACTACAGGAGGGTCCGCATTGTTCAGCTGCCTACCTACTCATTTAGGCCAAAACTGAGGGCACACACTGAACTACTGCCAGTGTTTACCTACCAGGTAGAGAGCAGACAACTTCTAATTGCTGAGAAAATTATCAGTTTTAATTACAAACATATATAAAAACCACAGACTCTCCCACCCCACCTTTGGGAAAACCCACAGCAGTAAAGAGAAGAAAATAAAAAGGCAAGGGGTGAGTACCTAAGGGAAAATTAATGTAGGAAGCATTAGATAATTAAAAAAAAAATTCTAACTAGTGCCCTGGTCGGTTTGGCTCAGTGGTTAGAGCATCAGCCCGCAGACCAAAGAGTCCGGGGTTCGATTCCAGCCAAGGGCACGTACCTCGGTTACGGTTCGTTCCTGGCGCCGACTGGGGTTGTGCGGGTGGCAACCAATCGATGTGTCTCTCTCACATTGATGTTTCTCTCTCTCTCTCCCTCCCACTCTATCTGAAGATAAATGCAAAAAATACTCAAGTGAGGATTAAAAAAAAAATTCTAACTAGTAAAGATATATGCACCCATGTTCATTGCAGCACTATTAACAATAGCCAAAATTTGGAAACAAACTGTCTACCGATGGATGAATGGATAAAGAAATTGTGGTATATATATAAAATGGGATATAAAAAAGAATGCAATTTTTCCATTTGCAAAAACATGGATAGACCTCAAGGATATTAAACAAAGTGAAATAAGTCAGAGAGAGAAAGACAAATACCACATAGTATCTCATATGTAAAATCTAAAAAACAAACCCCAAAAACCAAGCTCGTAGACACAGAGAACAGTTGGTGGTTGCCCGAGGCAGGGCGTAGGAGGTAGGGTAAAGGGGATCAAAGGTAAAAAAAATAAAATTAAATTAATAAAGTATTCTGGATCTGCTCACTTTTGGGGGGTTCTCATTAAAAGAAAATACAGATACAAATTGAAAATAACAATCAACAAAAGAATAGTATCAAGAAATATATTTTTAAAGAAATTCTGAAAAACTCAACAGTAATATAATAAACAATCCAATTAGAAAATGGGTAACATATTATCAATAGATATTTCACCAAAGAAGATGCACGGATGCAAATATGTTCATAAAATTACATTCAACACCATTAGACATTAGGTGGATGCAAATGAAAACCACAAGGACTATCACTTCAACCCATCGAAATGGCTGAAATCAAAGACGATGACACCACTGCACGCTGGTGAGGACTCGGAGAAACGGCATCCCCCTTACGTCGCTGGCAGGAATGTGAGATGGCACAGCCACTCTGGAAAACAGCTCGGCAGTTTCTCATGAAACTAAACATGCAGCCACCACATGATCCATCAACTGCGCTTTGGGCATTTATCCCAAAGAAATACAAATGTCTACACACAAAACTATGCACAGCGTTCACAGCAACCTTCTATGTATTAGCCCCAAACTTGCAGCAACGCAGAAGCTCTCCAGCAGGGGAGTGACCAGACCAGCTGTGGCACATCCACACAGCAGAATGCAACTCCGCAATCACAGGGAGCAGCGATACACGCACACCAACTTAGGTGAACTTCCAGGGAATCAGGCATGACAAAGCCAACCCCATAGGACTGTACACTATCTCCCTGCATTTCCGTAACCCACTGACAAATGTGTCTGTGTCATGCAAATGTGCCCCTGGAGAAAAGATCTGCCCTCTCCAAGAACTCCTTACAAAGTACTTTGTAAAACAGAGGCAAGCAGTAATCTCTCTCGAACTAAAAGAGAGTGAAAATAACAAAATCCCCTTAAACAAACCTGCTACAATACTTAAGTATCTGAAAGCATTAGGAAGTGATCAAGTGCACTAGACGCACTCCTTACCATACACAATGAATTTGAGCTGGAGATTTTTAACCACCTCTTCCACGTTAGGCTTGTACTCGAGGAAGCACGTGTAAGCCCCAGTCATGCTCTCCTGGAAGTCCTGGAACACAAGGCTGCCTGTGGACGTTATGTGTGTGGTGCTGTTTTCTAACAAACAAATCAGGTGCAGTAATTAGTTTTTTAAATTACATGAGATTAAGATAAAATAACAAAATATTTTCTAAACAGAGTAAAATCATCAAAATGTATCTACAGAACCATTCAAAGGTGTTGGGACATAACTGGTCATTGCATCTGGTGTTTGTTGATGGCAGGTGCCAGGATGACCTTAGTGTCAGAATTTCACTAACCCCAGTTCATCGACCATGTGGCTGCCCAAGTGGCAAGAGACCAACACACAAGGAGCAGCTTCTAATTAGACACTTGAGCTGTTTTCTGTAAGCAGAGAAAATGGCTGTGCTTACTGCAAGGGCTGCTGCACAACGAAGTGATCAGTATGTGCACACTGCTCACAACTGCACAACGAAGTGATCAGTACATGCATACTGTTCACAACTGCCTAAGGAAGTGATCAGTATGTGCACACTGCTCACAACTGCACAACGAAGTGATCAGTACATGCATACTGCTCACAACTGCATAAGGAAGTGATCAGTACGTGCACACTGCTCGCAACTGCACAACGAAGTGATCAGTACATGCACACTGCTCGCAACTGCACAACGAAGTGATCAGTACATGCACACTGCTCGCAACTGCACAACGAAGTGATCAGTACGTGCACACTGCTCGCAACTGCACAACGAAGTGGTCAGTACGTGCACACTGCTCACAACTGCCTAAGGAAGTGGTCAGTACATGCACACTGCTCACAACTGCCTAAGGAAGTGATCAGTACATGCATACTGCTCACAACTGCATAAGGAAGTGATCAGTACGTGCACACTGCTCGCAACTGCACAACGAAGTGATCAGTACATGCACACTGCTCGCAACTGCACAACGAAGTGATCAGTACGTGCACACTGCTCGCAACTGCACAACGAAGTGATCAGTACGTGCACACTGCTCGCAACTGCACAACGAAGTGATCAGTACATGCACACTGCTCGCAACTGCACAACGAAGTGATCAGTACATGCACACTGCTCGCAACTGCACAACGAAGTGATCAGTACATGCACACTGCTCGCAACTGCACAACGAAGTGATCAGTACGTGCACACTGCTCGCAACTGCACAACGAAGTGGTCAGTACGTGCACACTGCTCACAACTGCCTAAGGAAGTGGTCAGTATGTGCACACTGCTCACAACTGCATAAGGAAGTGGTCAGTACGTGCACACTGCTCACAACTGCATAAGGAAGTGGTCAGTACGTGCACACTGCTCACAACTGCCTAAGGAAGTGATCAGTACATGCATACTGCTCACAACTGCATAAGGAAGTGATCAGTACGTGCACACTGCTCGCAACTGCACAACGAAGTGATCAGTACATGCACACTGCTCGCAACTGCACAACGAAGTGATCAGTACGTGCACACTGCTCGCAACTGCACAACGAAGTGATCAGTACGTGCACACTGCTCGCAACTGCACAACGAAGTGATCAGTACGTGCACACTGCTCGCAACTGCACAACGAAGTGATCAGTACGTGCACACTGCTCGCAACTGCACAACGAAGTGGTCAGTACGTGCACACTGCTCACAACTGCCTAAGGAAGTGGTCAGTACGTGCACACTGCTCACAACTGCACAACGAAGTGATCAGTACGTGCACACTGCTCGCAACTGCACACGAAGTGGTCAGTACGTGCACACTGCTCACAACTGCCTAAGGAAGTGGTCAGTACGTGCACACTGCTCACAACTGCCTAAGGAAGTGGTCAGTACGTGCACACTGCTCACAACTGCCTAAGGAAGTGGTCAGTACGTGCACACTGTTCACAACTGCCTCTGACACATGGCCAACAGAGTAGGTGTTTGTTATTTTTATAAAATTCCAAAGAAAAATGCAAAGACATACTCTTACAAAATACCTACATACATATATATTCATACATCATATGTGTTTGAATGTATGCCTTTATATGTATGGTAAATGCATAAAGAAGAGCTAGGAAATAATACTGTGAAAGTTCAGGGTAGTGTGTACTTGGGAAAAGAAAAATGGAATTTTAAACCACTTATGAAGAGGTGCAACAGTCCTGGTAATGGCGAGTCTCCACCTGGAGAGCAGGCTCGTGGATGTTTTATGTGCTCCATAAGTGCATATATCTTACACACATTTGTACATACACATGCTTCAGATAAGGTACTGCTGAGATCACTCAACTACATAAAATAATAAAACATACTACAAAACAAATGTTTCCCATGAATGTTTCTTTAGCAAGTCTTTGTATGAACATAGTTCTTCCTTCCTCCATCCAAGATGACAAAATAAACCTGTGGGTTTTCATCCGCAAGCGCCATTTCAATATACCAATAAGGGTTAAAAAGAAAGAAAGCATAGTGAATAGAGCAATAAAGAAAAATTTCCTCAGAAGGTATGCAAAAATGATTAAATGCTTCATTGAACAGATCTTCAAGATGAAAATTCATTCATCTGAATTTTTAGCAAGGCTGAAAACAACAGAGCTAAGCTAATCTATATGTTTTGAATTGCACTGCAAAAACAAATCAGCTTTTAGCAAATGAAAAATTAGAATAAAAATAAGATATGCATTTCAAAATAACAAAATAAGAAGTTGAATGGAAAAAATGTTGACTGAATCAGTCATACCAATAGTAATTGCTGTGTGGAAAAAAGTACCTTCATGAGAATAAGATCTTTTTTGCTCAAAAATCTAGAAAGTGCAAGGCTACCATTCAAATGTATATGGAGTCCGTCCGTCTTCTCCCCTGGATAAATATGCAAATGCCAAGTAAGTCTTTCATAAGCACAGCTTCAGTAGTATACTGACACACAACCACTGCCAAACCATGCAGTGTATTTAAAAGCATGTTTTCATATGAAAATATTCAATGTTAAATTTAGTCATTTTTTTCAAATTTGATAATATTTAAGTTAAATTCAAGTATCTATTTGGATATGATTTTGGTCAGAAAGAAATATAAAATAAAAAATATAAAACTAGCCCTGGCCAGTTTTGCTCAGTGGTTACAGCGTTGGCCCGCGGACCAAAGAGTCTCCGCTTTGATTTCCGGTCAAGGGCACGTACCTGGTTTGCAGGTTCGATCCCCAGTCCTAGCGGGGTCCTGTGGGAGGCAACTAATTGATGTTTATCTCACATCCATGTTTCTCCCTCCTTTCCACTCTATCTAAAAATCAATGGAGGATTAACAACTATATATATATATATATATATATATATATATATATATATATATATATATATATCTCCACTACTAAAGTCTCAGGTTGTCCCTGGGTGGGGCTGTAAAAAGTTTATGTTTACAAGTCTATGGCTCAAAGTGCTCGTTTGCATTTTTAACAAAAGCCCGAATCATCTTTGCTTCTGCATATATATTACTAATAAAAGTCTGACTGAAGTAACCAAAATGATTTCATGAACTTCAAGAAAAATTAGGATGTTTTGGAATATAGATGCTTAGAGAACGCTCCAAACAGTTCAATCAGCTAATATGCCTGTGTCTTAAATTCAGACCTGTGAAAAATGGTCACACCATCTGCACTGTTGGATTACAACTCCAAAAGGAAACCACAAGAAAGAGGAGTGAGGAAAGAGAAAAATGTACATGAGGTACAAACATTCTTTGTGTTCCTAGTACATCTCAGATATATCGATTATGACAACTGAAACAAAAGCCTACCTGAAATAATTTTCCCATTTGGCCCATGCCATTGGAATGACGGGTCTATCAGTTCGGAATTCCGCAGTCGTTGGGTTACACATAACACATGTGGACTCTTCTGATGGAGCATAACATATACTTTCACTGAAATACAATATTAACATGTTCCAATAATATTTTATGTGCTTCATTTTTGCAGTTTGGATTACATGTTTTCATAAGTTTTGTTTGGAATATTGCTATTACTTAATAAGAACTGAATTTCATTGCATTCCATGTAACCAACATTAAAAATATGTACATAAATTTTATTTGTGTGTGTGTGTGTACCTCAATCTTAGCATAATGCACTGGTCTTTTTTATTAAGAGTTAACATATACTAATGTATTTTATTCTCAGAATATTAGTTTAATTATAAAGTATTAAGATAATCATATATCTGTAATTTATCTTTTTTGCTAAGAGACCACACCTGAAAGAAATTTATAAGATAACTCTGTTTAAAGGGACAGTACTTTATTCACAATGATGTAACACAATGTAGTGAAGTAAAAACTCTAATGCACTTAGCCCTGGCCAGTTTGGCTCAGCGGTTAGAGCGTCGGCCTGCGGTCCAGAGAGACCCGGGCTCAGTTCCCGCTAGGGGCACGTACCTCGGTTGCAATTTGTCCCTGGCCCTGGTTGATCATGCGGGAGGCAGCCACTCGATGTGTCCCTCTCAGGTCGATGTTTCTCTCTCTCTCTCTCTCTTCCTCTCTCTCCCTCCCATTCCATCTGAACAAAAAATGGAAAAATGTCCTCGGGTGAGGATAAAAAAAAAACTCTAATGCACTTTAAAAAAAGTGAAACACTACTTTGATAATTAAACAAGCAAAAATCATATTCTTTAGGAGACACAAATGGAACACAGCAAATATCAGTTGTTTTGAAATTACTTGTAAGCAAGCTTTTAGAAATGAATGGTTCCAACAACGTCTCAGGAACTGCATGCAGCACTCACTGCTTCACCACAGAGACTTTCTTGATCCAGTAATATCAACATTGTTTTTGAGAATCAGAATTCCTCCTAACGTTAGAGAGGCTGGCTGTGATTTTCACCACTCAGCATACTGTTTACTGAATGCAGCTTTTAGGTGGACATCGTTCCTTAGGTTAAGAGAGTTCCCCTTTATTCTTGGTCATTTATTTTTATCAATAAGTGTTAAATTTTAAGAAATGTTTTTTTATACTGATTAAGGTGATCCTTTAATTTTTTCCTCATGCATATATTAGTGGGATGTCTGATATTACTAGATTGCTTTTCTGAAATAATTCAAATTGATTACACTCTTTTACTTAAAATCTGCTGGATTCAATTTGCAGAGTTTTCCCAGGATACTTACTTACGTCTATATTATACATATATATACATAGTGCATAACTGCCTTGTACTACCCTTTGTACTTTTCCAGTGTCAGTATCAAAGTTGTCATTCAGCATTTGGGATTGTGAAGGCTGTCATCGAAGGCCATAACAGCCACACATAAAGAACTGGGCAGATTTCTTCTATAAATCTCCTCTGAGAGAATTTGTAAAGTTATTTTTGCCTTGGAAAAATTCTATAGCCTGGTACTCTTTTTTTTTTTTTTTTTTCTGGCAAGGGGGAGTAGAAAAACAAATGTTTAATTTCAGCAGAATTTAATTGGTTATTAATCTACTAAGTAATGGAATCAAGTCTGTTTTAGAAATTCACACTTAATTAGAATGATTTATTTCAAGTTCATTAGTATACAATATTAAGAATATTGTTATTTTTAAATTTACCATCTTTATTATATTCATAATATATTTTTTACTTTCGTTATCCTCTCATGAAGCATTTACCAAAAGTGTCTACTATTATTCCAAAGACGGCTTTGGATCCATCTCACCTATTATTCTTCTCTACCTCTTCCATTAATTTCTTCTGTTATTTCTTTGTTATTTACCTCCGTTTAAATTCCTCTCCCTTCTCCTAACTTTTCATACATGCTTATTGTATAAAGTTGTCACTCCATCGCTGGGAGACAAATATGAAAGTATCTCCTTTGAAAACAGCAAGAGCCCTGGCCAGTTTGGCTCAGTGGTTAGAGTCAGCCCCCAGACCGAAGGGTCTCAGGTTTGATTCCCAGTCAAGGGCATGTACCTGGGTTGCAGGTTCAATCCCTGCTCGGGGTCAGGTGGGAGGCTACCAATCTGCTTCTTTCTCTTTCTTTCTTCCTCTCTCCCTCCCTCCTTTCCACTCTAATAAAAATCAATGGAAAAATATCCTCAGGTGAGGATTAACTAACAAAAAAAATGATACACAGAGGCAACTTAACATTTCAGCTTAGCACGTCTGGAAAGTGGGCAATGTCCGCGCTGGTGAGGACGAGGTCAGCACGGCTGGCGGAAGCAGGAACACGTCGCTGCTGGGAGGGGCCGTTTCAGTGAGACTGAGACAGCTCAGGTCCTAGGAAGATGAGCGGCAGCTCCTGACACATAGATAGGCCCAGGCAACTTTTTTTTTTTTATCCTCACCTGAGGACACTTTTACATTCATCTTCAGATAGAGTGAGAGAGAGAGAGAGAGGGAGGAATAGAGAAAGAGGAACATCGACGCAAGAGAGACACATCGACTGGCTGCCACCCACACAACCCCAACAGGGGCCGCGGACAAACTGCAACTGAGGTACGTGCCCTTAGCAGAACCGAACCCGGGTCTCTCTGGTCCGCAGGCCGATGCTCTAACCGCTGAGCCAAACCGGCCAGGGCCCCAGACGACTTTTGAATGGGCACAAAAAGAAATATGCTAAGTGGTATTCATTGCACATACCAAAAAATGGAGAGAATTTAAAACATGACAAGGATGTCAATAAATGATTACTGAATCAATGGGTGATGAGCAAATGGAGATAAAAGACCACTGAGCAGAAAGGAGTAAATAATGTGTGGACAGTGGAAAAGAAGATGACAGAAAAGTGACTGACAGAGATAGATGCTGAGACCCCGAATGACAGAGGGGACTGAAGAAATTCTAGGCAAGAAAAATCAGGCAGCCAGAATTTTATGGAGGCATAATTAGTAAAATATCATATAATAATGTACTGTGTGATATAAAATATACATGCTGAACTGAAATGTTAACCCATTTTTAAGAATAAATTAAATAATATCCAATTTTAAAAAGCAGTAAAAAGGAAACTAGTTTTATATAACTGTCTTATAATTTAGGTGTAAAAGTTGTAGTTTTAAAACAAAAGCTGTAATAGAAGTTGTGATACTAGTGAAAATGGTGAAATAAGGAATTCCAAAAATGATCTTTTTCATAAAAGAAATGAGAAAAGTGACAGAAATTGCTAGAATCAAACTTTTCATAACTCTGAAAATTAATCAAACTTGCAGCAACCCAGTAAAAATTTATTCAAGAAAAAGAGGTGTATCTCGGTGTAATGGGATAAATTATGCCTCTCCCCTAAGCCATATGGTGCAGTCCTAATCTCTAGCACCTTAGAACGTAAGTTTATTTGGATGTAGAACCTTTACAGAAGTAACCAAGCGCAAATAAGGTCATCAGAGTGGGCCCAGATCCAACATGACTCCTTATAAAAGGGGAAATGTCGACAGACAAAGACAGAAGGAAACGCTGTGAAGACACACAGGGAGAAGAGGGCTATGTACACGCCAGGGGGGGAGAACTGGAACAGACCCCTCCCTCGTAGCCTCAGAGAGAACCAACGTGCCCCCAGGGTTGGACTTCTAGTCTCCAGATCTGTGAGACAACTGTCTGTTGTTTAATCCATCCATTCTGTGGGAATTTGTTACAGTAGCCCAAGAAAACTGATACACTGGTAAGAACTGGGAGCTGGTGGCACTCTAACTTGCCCTGCTCCCATCCCCCTCTCCAGCTCTGCAGCAGCCTTGAAAAGCAGCATGCCAAAATCACCCCGACAACCAGCACCCTGGCACGAGTTAGAGGGTCTTCATTCAATGCCTCCTTCCCAGAGAACTGTTATTAGTTGACATTTCTGGCAGTTTCCTAAAAGACACCGTTCACAAGGGTGTTTTGACCTAATGTGGAGCACACTCAGTGTACAGAGCTTTCTTCCAAGGTCATTTGTCAAAAACCAGAGGCTATCCTTTAACTTTGCAACTGCCAGATACAGTGAGTAACAGTTGGGTAAACAAAGGCTAGCCGAAATCCTTACGAGGGAAAGCTGGAGAATTACATGCCTGCAAGAACTCTAAGAAGTTCTGACACATCCCTGGGAAAAGAGGCTACATGCATGTATACGGTGGGGCACATGAGTAAGGCTGTAGCACCCATGAAAGACTGAGAGGCCTTAAGTTCTTACCTGTGCACAGCAGAAAGTGAAAAGGAAGACAGAATTGTCAACTGCCCAGCTACATGGGTAAGGACGCCACAATGAGCACACAAAGACCCTCAGCAAAGACCAGGAGGCTAACTGGTTCCAGGTGTGTAATGAAACCTCTGTCCAACCATTGGCAGAACTAAGCTAACTGGGCATAGAAAAGTTACTGGGCAAACAATCACAACAATCAGCAACAACACAATATCTGGGAAGGGGGAAGAATCTGATTTCCAGAGTTGCTACAGTATATTATGTAAAAAGTCCAGTTTTCAATCAAATATACAAGACATGTAAAACCAAGAAAGTAGACTCACAGGCACGAAGAAAAGAAAGCAACCAACAGAAATTGTCCCTGTGGAGGCCCCCATTTTGGACTTATGTACAAAGAACTGTAAATCAGGCCTGAAGTGCTAAAGGGAAGCCTGGGAAGGCTGACTCTCCAAACAGACCCTCAATGAAGAGACAGAAGTTGTTTCAAAGAACCAAAAGGAATTCTGGACTAAAAAGCGTAACTGAATTAGAAAATTCATTTGAAAGAATTGACACTAGATCTGAGCAGGTGAAACAAAAAATAAGCAAACTTGAAGGTAAATCAACTTGGGATTATCCAATCTAACAAGCGGAAAAAAGAATACATATAAATAAACAGCACTCATAGACCTGTGGGAAACCATCAAGCATGCCAGTTTATACATAATGAAAGTCCCACTGAAAACTGGAGAAAAGGGGATAGAAGTAATATTTGAGAAATAATGGCAAAATCTTCCCAAAACTGACTTTAAAAACCATGAATCTACCCTTCAGAGATGCTTAACGAACTCAAACTACATTACATTCAAAGAGATCCACACCTAGACACATCGTAACTCGGTCAATATCCAAAAACAAAGGCAGAATTTTGAAAACAGTAAGAGAGAAGCAACTCATTACATACATGTGATCCTCAATGAAATTAGTAGCTTACTTCTCATCTAAAACCGTAATGAAATAGAAAGTCTGAATAAACCTAAAACAAGTAAAGTGTTTGTATTAGTAAAAAAAAAAAAAAAAAAAAAAAAAAATCCCACAGAGTCCAGCTCCAGTTGAATTCACTGGTGAATTTTTCCAAACAAGTAAAGCAGAATTAATTAACAACAGTTCCAAAATTCTTCCAAAAAATAAAATAGGAGGGAACACATCCCAACTCACTCTATAAAGTCACTATTACCCTAAGATCAACATCAGATAAATACAACACAAGGAAACTACAGACAAATTTCCCTTATGACTACAGACATAAAAATCCTTAAAATATTAACAACCCAATTCAGCAGCATGAAAAAACGATTATACAACATAATCAATTGCAATTTATCCCAGGAATGCAAGGTTAGTTCAAAATACAAAAATCATTCAATGTTAATACCATATCGTATCAATAGAATAAAGGACAAAACTCTATGACCATCTCAATACATGCAAAAAATGTATTTGACAAAATGCCACACCCTTTCACACTAATGCTTTAAACAGGTAACAAACTAGGAACAGAAGGGAACTTTCTCAACCTGACAAAGAGCATCTACCAAAAGCTCACAGTTAATCTCTCTCACCCTAAGATTAGGGATAAGATTAAGGCATCTGCTATCTTCAATATTGAACTGGCAGAGTTTCTAGCTGGAGCAAGTGGAATGAAAAAATAAAGCTTCCAGATTGGGAAGGAAGAAATAAAACTCTATTTGCAAATATAAGGTGTTTGCAACATGGCAAGGTGACTAGATGCAACATTAATTTGCAAAACTCAATTATATCTATAAAATAGGAATGATGAATCCAAAAACTAAATTAAAATAACTATTCCATTTACAATAACATCAAAAAGAATAAAATATTTAGGGATAAATTTAACAAAAGAAGTACAAGACTTGTACACTGACAACCA
Organism: Tadarida brasiliensis; assembly: GCA_030848825.1. Classification (NCBI taxonomy): domain Eukaryota; kingdom Metazoa; phylum Chordata; class Mammalia; order Chiroptera; family Molossidae; genus Tadarida; species Tadarida brasiliensis. The sequence goes on along the minus strand of CM061267.1, from coordinate 100,135,213 downwards.
TAAAATCACGGAGGAAAACTAAATACCTAAATAAATGAAAAAATACTCCATGTTTATGAACCGGAAGACTTAATCCTGTTAGGGTGGTAATACTTCCAAAGTTGATCTACAGATTTAATGCAATCCATATTAAAATCCCAGTGGGTTCTTTTGCATAAATCGACAAGTTAATTCTAGAATATGGAATTGAAAAGGATCCAGAATAGTCAAAACAAGCTTTAACATAACAAATTTGAAGGAACAACCCTTAATGACTTTGAAACTTACTATAAAGCAACAGTATGGAGATAGCGTAGTATTGGCATAAAAACAGACGTATAGATCAAGGGAACAGAAGTTAAAATCCAGAAAAAAACCAACCATGCATCTATGGTACCCTGCTTTTCAACAATAGCATCAAGACAATTCAATAGAGAATGAAATGCCCTTGAACAAATGGTGTTGGAACAACTGGATATCCACATGCAAAAAAAAAGAAAAAAAGAAGTGTAACCACTTCCTCACCATATGCAAAATTCATTCAAAATGGTTAAAGATCCAATTATAATAGCTAAAACTACAAAATTCTTAAAAGACATAGGATTAAAACTTTGTGACTATTGATTTTGTAATTCTTTTGAAGACAAGATACCTTAAGAACCAGTAGCAAATTAAAAATAGAAATTAGACTTTATCAAAGGTTAAAGTGTGTGCTTTAATGGACACTATTTAAAAACACGAAAACAATCTATAGAATGGAAGACAATATTTATAAGTCAAATATCTGATAAGAGTCTAGTATTCAGAGTGTATTAAAAAAAACCTCTTCCAACTCAATAACAAAAGTGCTAACACAATTTAAAAAATGGGCAAAGAACTTGAATAGGCATTTCTACAAAGAAGGTATGCAAAGGCCAACAAATACATGGCAAGAAGTTCAACGTCATTAGTCACTTGGGAAATGCAGATCAAAAACACAGTGAGAATCCACTTCACACAGACCAAGAGAATTGAAAACATATGCTCACAGAGAAACTTGTCCAGGGACGTTCATAACAGCATTATTCAAAATTGCAAATAAGTGGAAACTACCTAAATATCCATCAACTGATGGGTACACAAAGTGGTATAGCCACACAATGGAATATTACTCAACCATAAAAAGGAATGAAGTATTGATGCATTCCACAATATGAACGAATCTGGAAAACATTGTACAACTAATGAATGAGGCCAGACACAAAATGTCATATAGTGTATCATTCCACTTATATAAAATGTCCAGAATAGGCAAATTCACAGAGACAGGACATAGATTAGTGATTTCCAGGGACTGAATGTGGTTACTTAATGGATATGGAGTGATGAAATGTAAAATTACATGGTGTTGATGGTTATACAAACTTGTTAATATACTAAAAACTACTGCATTGTATGCTTTTAAGGAAAAATTTTAAGGCATGTGAATTTACCTCAATAAAAAAGTATATAAAGTTTTTACTTGCTATACCTTATGTGGCTACTGTAAAATCTTATGAATCCAAAATCTTTATGATATATAGATCTCATTTGAAGAAATACTTGAACTACATATATTAAATAACATGGTAATTATAATAATAATAAAACACTATAGGCAACTTTAATTATATAACTTTAGAAATAACTATTTTTTGCATACTTAAGCAGTTACAGAATTAGACCTGGATGAATCTAACCAATGGAAACAACTCAACCCATTGTCATAGAAGGAAAGGCCTCAGGAGACTAGGGTAACTGAAAAACATTAGCCTCTGGACAGATTGATAACATTTAAACAAATGCTAACTACTTTCTTAAAATTACTGAAAATCTATCTATTAATACCTGGATAATTTGGTGATCCCACTATTTTCAGCGAATCTTGGGTCAAGCTAAAACCTCTTGGTATTCGAATCAAATCTCCAACTACCAAAAACAAACCAAAAAAAGAAAGAAATGAGCAACAATCTGCCTTACCTGAAATTCCAAAGACATTCAAACAGTACATTATCAGAGTATATTTGATCTTGGTTGAAAGGGCAAGCCATAAATCAATGTCCCTTGACACTTGGTATCCCTCTTCCAATTCTACTCCCCGTATATGCTCCAATGAAAATCATCTATCCACTGCTGCCCCTATTATATTTTGCCTCCAACTTTTTCTACATCCACTCAGAATATTCTTTTCATCTATAAAAGTCCAAATTTGGCATCCATCCAGACCCAGATCACATGTCCCCTCCTCCTTCAAACCTTCTGTTTGTACTACTTTTAACATTCCACAGTACATCATCAGCACCTTTCTTATAACACCCACTCTACACTGTATTACAGTTCTTTGTGCACATATAGAACTTTCCTTATTAGATTAAAAGCTCCACTGCTAGCAGGATCAGTGTTTATGTCAACTTATAAAGAATCAGAATCAACAACTATATCTTGCACATAGTAAATATTAAGTGATGATTGTTAAATAGGATATATTCTGATATTCTCCTTTCATTGTTGAAATGTGATGGACATGATCGTGTGCACAGAGCCAGTGGGAGGAGCAGTATAAAAATGCTATAAAGCATTACCCAAATTACCTTTAATAGGGAGTAAAGAACAAAAGAATATGGTATTCATACTGAGTTTAAATCCTAAGTGCCGGTTTTTGGTCTTGGGAAAGTCACTTTAAACTCTAGTTTCAGTTTTCTTACCTGCAAAATGAGACTAAATTCCAGTCTTGCGGAGTTGTTGCAGGAATTGAACGGACTACTGTATAAACTATGAAATGCTACATGAATATCCGTCTTCACTATTCCTACCGTGGAGGTTAAGATATTGCCTGCTTATCGCGCTTCTGCTACCCTCTAGTCCCATCTTATTGGCTCAAAAGGCGGCCCCGGTGGACACCCTGTGCTCTCTGGTGTGAGCCCCTGGGCCAGGGTCAGGAAGCACCCTTCTCACAGGGTCAAGGTTCCTGGCGACTCCCCACTTGCCCTGGAAGCATGATCCTCACAGTCGCGATGCCTAGACTTCGGTGTACCCCGTCACCTCCACTCCGTTTCCTTCCTTTCTCCTCCTCATCCCAGGCCGCCCTCCACAGCTCTTTCACGTTTATATTCTTGAGAGGACTTCTTTCCACATTCTCCCTTATTTGAGCAACTCTTAGCATCCTAAACACATCACTTCCATGCTTTTCATTCCTTCTATTCCCCATAGAGAAGAAACCGCACGGTCCTTATTGAGTCCACATTCCCACTGCTCCTAACAGAGGAAATCCGAAGTCTGTGGCCTGACAGTTCTGTTTCATCCCTGGCACATGCACCCTCCAACTCCGTCGTCAGCCGGCTGCGTTTCCCGTCCCAGCTGCAGCTCAGCGCCCGCGACCCCGCCACGAGGCGCCGAGGGCATGGCTGGGCCCGGTCCCGGCGGCCCCGTGTTCTCCTTGCACAACCCGTGCTCCCCGGCGCGCTCCGCCAGGCTCAACCCCGGGAGACACTTATTTTCCGGAAGCCTGGAGTCCGAGCACAAACAAGGCAGCCAGCATCCTCCTGGGGGCGCGACAGTCGCTGCGCACGCCCGCCTCCGCGCGGCCGCCAGCAGCAGGGCTCCGGGGACGGGAAGGGACGTCGGTTCAGCGGCTCGGAGCGCAGCCCGCGCCCATCGGGCAGGTGGGCAGGTGGGGCTGAGCGGGACGCGGGCTGCGGCGCCGGGACGGCCGTTCTGTGGCCCCGTTACCAGCCCCACCCGGGGCCGCGGGCCGGCGGGACCCCCGACGACTCCCGCCAGGTACCCATCTGGACTCCGCCGGCGGACAGGGGCGAAGCACGTGACCCAAACGCCCCGCCCGGGGCCACGCCCAGGCCGACCCGCGGCGCCGCCCACGCCTCACCTGCCAGGGGCGCCCGCACGACCAAGGCGGACAGCAGCAGGAAGAGCGCGGCCCGGGACAGCGGGGAGCCCGGGGCCCTTCGCCCGCCCCGCCGCGCCCGGCCGGGGGCCGAGGCCTCCATCCACTCGCCGCCCGCCACCTGCCCACCGTCGGCGCAGACGGTCGTTAGCCAGCGCGCGCCCACTCGCACTCCGGAAGTTGGCGGGCGGTGCATGGGAATGGCGGCCAGGAGAACAATGGCGGCAGAAGACAATGGCAACCGAACGACAATGGCGGCCGGAAAGAAGGGCCCCCACTTCCGCCAGGGTGGGGGCTGGGCGGGGCCGGGCCAACATGGCGGCCGGACAGGTGCTCGCGAGGCTGCCCGAGAGGGCAGTGTCCCCCGCCCTGCTGGACGCGTCTGGGCCTTCGCACCGAACCTCGCTCAGGGAGTCCTGGGAGCACAGGCCACCTGTTGAAGGGTCTGGAGCGAGGAAACGACCGCCCGGCAGCCTGGCCTTCCCCTGGCGTGCCCGTGCCGCTGGGCCTACGGAAGGCCCTTGCAGCAGCCATGGTAGATGGTGGACGGAGCCTCGGCCTCGAGGGCCAGACTTGCGCAAGCGCAGTGAGCACTGAGGCAGTCCGTGCACCGACAGCCCTGGGAGGATGGCCTGTGTCTCCTAATGGTGGCCACCGGTGCTTTTGGATGTGTGCAACCTGTTGGGTTGATGAATGCAACGCACGCAAGATAGGATTGCAAGTACGGCCTTTAGCCCCAGGAGTAAGCTGAAGAACAGAGGAAGCCACCTTACATAACACTGGTTTTCACGCAACTACGCAGCCTCTAAGTTTGGCTTTTATCACCTAGGTTCAGAAGAGTATATAAAACCACCTATCAGCCTAAGAGGGCATTTATGGCCAGAACGTGTGAAAAAGAATCAGGTCTCTGCTTTTCTGAAGCTGGAAGAATTTACTCAATGGGGACAGAGATACGATAGAAACACTGCTTGTCCAGTTGGTGCAACTACGTTGAAGAATGAAGTTTCCAGCTACTGAAGACACAATGCCTGATGACAATGTGCATTGTCACCTGTCATAGGAAACACTGAGTGGTCCAACGTGTTACAGTTCTAGCTGTTGCTAAGCAACAGGGGTTCTGTTTTGTTTCTATCCTGGTCTGTTACTGACTTATATGTCCTTTGGTCAGGAAAAAAAACAAACCAAAAAACCTTACCTTAAAAGGAAAATAAAACAAGATTCTACTTTGTCAACATTAAAAAGTCAAGTCAATACTGTTGTGATAAGTTAACCAATTTTTAACTATTGGAAGTATACATTTTGTGGTTAAAGAGAAAGAAGTCATCAGAAACACTTTACAATCGTCCAAAATTCTAAAGAGAAAGGCTATGGATATGCATTCACAGTACACACCTGGAAAGATAAGTATCCCTGAATGGTCCATTCTTTCAGGAACAAAGGCTGTTGAGAATATAGATTACCCACATTACTCTAATCTCCTAAGAAAAATGAACATGCCTTTTGTGAAAGGAGTTGAGGACAGACATGACTATGGCAGAATTGAAAAGAAATGCAACCCTACGTTTCTTAAATTTCACCCTTACCCCCCTTCAGCTATGCCAGACTATCATTTATACTATCCTTATCCTCCACCGTATGGGCCAGATTATCCTTTATTTCCACTCCGTGATGATGTACCCTTAGGTGATCCCTGTTCAGGGTTCTTGAGTGCCGGTGGTGATGCTGAGTTAAAGCCTGGCATTGGCAGAACCATCCCAAGCCTGGTGGATTTTAGTGATGTGAAACCACAACATCGAGTTCCCAGGCCAGACACGGGATATCAAACAGCACTAAAAAGGCAAAAAATTTTATTGGAAGAACTGAAACAAGACAGGAAGTGGAATTCCAGGGCTCTACCAGACATTTCCATCAGAGCAAGACTTGGAGGTAAATAAAGTGAAACTGGCTTTATAGTTTTTCAATATTGAAATAAGGGAGAAGAGCATGGATATAAGATTCATTATTTAGTAGTTAATTTAACATAAAGTTGTAAAGAACCGAATAAGAAAATCTTGTTTTGAAGTTCCAGATTGTAAGGGAAAAGTAGCAGAAATGATAACCCTCTTATAAACCTATGTGTAAAATAACATTTGGTTTATAAAAGTGCATTCGTTAGTATAAGTGACCATTGCAAAGTGTGTGTCAGATAATTTATTCTAGATATAAAGATAACCTAATTTTACCACAAGGCAAACAATATTTGACTTTGATAATTGTGTAGCATGCCTCCTTATCTCTCTTTTGGAAATCTGATGTTTATGCAAGAGTTAGGTTACAGGGGCTGAAATGTAACGGGAAAGTAGTTGGAAGTAAATTTTGGCATCTGGTAGGAACAGGAGCTGAGAAGCAACCCCTGCAGAAGTAGTTCCACACAGCCTGGCAGGCACAGTTGACGACCTCTGTTGGCAGTCATCCTTATGATTCTTCTGTAGGCACTCCCAGAGAGTGTCATAGGCCTGGCCTAGAAGTGCTGAGACTTCCTAAGGAAAGCCACAGGAAGTATTCCTGTATGGAAATGTGTCTGGCAGACAGGGAGTGGAAAGAGATTAACATCTTTGAACATGTGGAAAGGAAGAGGCCAGATGCCACATCAAGAGATGCTGAGCTTCCTCTAGCACCAGAGGCTGCACTAGCCTCATGCTGCCCCTCCTCAGCACCCAGCCTAGACCAGAGGCCTAAGGAAACAGTGTGGAGAGGGACCATGGCAGCAGCATATGGTGGACAAGTGGGGAGTCATGGTTCCTGCCACTACACTGAGAGAAGCCATAGGCAACTGAGACCAGAAGGGGGATTAGAAAGAAGGTAAAGGTAATAGAAACGAATAACATCACGCTTCCCAGCCCTACCCTCCAGGTACCCACTTTTGAATTAGAAAGAGCCATTTGGAGAGATATAAGCATAGGCTAAGGATTGCTTTTAATACGCATTCCAGTTGTAAACTTAGCAGGGGGCTTAGGGAAATTCCTTAGTTTGGAATTTTCATATGAAGAGTATAAATAAGGTTCAACTACCTATTTTTAAGAAATAATTATTTTACAGTCCACTGGAAGTACTACTTAGGGGGAAATGGTATTACTAAGAATCAAATTCATTTGTATCTACAGATGATAAATGCTGTCCAAGGTGCAGAAATGTTTTAAGTATGCATGAAGGGACCGGTAGTGAGCGCAGGTCCATCTCATACAGCACATTTCACCAGTTGAACCAGTGACTATTCTGGTGACTATTCAGCAAAGGCCTTTAAGCTCAGTCTTTTGCTAATGTTTCAGTGTATAATAGTATTCATTGTCCAGGATACTTCCTTAAAGGAACTGAATTAATTTTTCATAGTAGTCCCATTGTAGGCAAGTTTGCCATTTTACTTGTAACAGAAAACCCCAGCCTAGTGTTGGGATGTTTCTCAAAGTTTTTCTAAGAATGGTATTCCAACAAATTACAAGTTGAATAAATAGATTATTAAAGCTAATTTCTGACTAAAGCAGGGTTCACAGAGGTGGCACCAACCACTCAGAACCAAGCATAGAGCTCATCTAACCTCTGCATTGCACGACCCGGGTCAGCCCAACAGGATTCAGAGTATAGGCTCTCGGGTCAGATTGTCTGGGCTCAAACCCAGGCAAAAAGCTTACTTTCAATATGACCTTGGAATTGTTGCTAATCTCTTTATGCCTGTGTATCCTTAATTGTAAAATAAATTCACATGCTAGTAATACTTTATGAGATTATAGTAAGGGCCATCTAGTGTAATTCATGTAAAGATATCTGACATGAAGGAATGAACCAATAAGTGTCAGATATTATAAAGTTAAGAAAAGTCTAGAGTTTAGTTTCTTTACACTTAAATTGGCAACAATAGTATTTTTGTTATGAAGTTTTAAGAAATAATGAATTAAGACATTTAAAATACTTAGCAAAATTCCTGGAACCTGGTAAAGCAACAGTAAATAATATTTGTTATTATTAGCTATTAACATTTTCAAAGAGTAATACCAGCAGTTCGGGGATTGGTTTCAATATAATTTGTCCTAGGATTTCAATGACTTTGTAGATCCTGGAAAGAGTCATTAATTATAAATGAGTACCCTCAGTTTTTAGCAAACCTAAATACACAGGATTCCTAATACATTCTGATAAGTACATCTTCTCAGAATTAATTGTATCACAGCCCAGTATGCTTTCCAGTGGGCTTTCATAAATATCAAAGCCAAATCATAAACGATTAGATGGCTGACTTCATGCCCAATTTCGACCTTGTCTAGACATTTAACTGGGTGCAGTATTTCCATTTTTGTTCAGAGTTGGCTTTCTTTCTCGTGCACCAATCAAGTATTCCCAACTTATTCTAATTATATATCCAAACCCTTTACTGGTTGACCTCTTTGCCTCTCATTGCAGAAAATGACACAGTCATCCTTGTCACAGAGAAAAAAGAGGTTGCCTATTGTGACCTCCATGATTTTCCTACCTTAATCCTCCTAATGTCAATATTTATAACTCTTTGTATGTCTTCCTACCTTTTAAAAATCATTGTCTTAGCTTGAGCTGCTATGACAATATACCACAGACTGGGTGGCTTAAACAACAGGCCTCTTCTTCTCACAGTTCTAAAGGTTGGCAAGTCCAAGATCAAGGTGTGAGTTGGTTTAGTTCCTGTTGAGAGCCCTCTTTCTGGCTTGCAGAAGTCTAGCCTTAGATTGTTTTCTCACATGGCAGAGAAAGAGAGAGTGCGAGAGGGAGCGAGCTCTGGTCTTCCTCTTCTTAGGAAGACACCAATCCTATGATGGGAGTCCCACCCTCATGACCTCTTCTAAACCTGATTACCCCCCAAAGGCCCAACTTCCAAATACCATCACTTTTTAGGTAAGTGCTTCAACATATAAATTTTGGGGGTATAAAAACATTCAGTCCGTGACAACTAACTTAACCATTTTTAAGTGTATAGTTAATTGGTGTTACATATAGCGTTGTGCAACCATGACCACAATCCATCTCCATAACTTTTCATCTTGCAAAACTGAAACTGTATACCCATTAAACCCTAAATCCCTAGTGCTCCCCTCCTCCTCCCCCTGGAAACCAGTTTTGCTTTCTGTCGCAGTCAATTGGACTACTCTAGATACCTCATGTAAGTAAAATCATATAGTATTTGTCATTCTGTGACTGGCATATTTCACTTAGCACAATGTCCATGTCTCATGTGTCAGAATTTTCTTCCCCTTTAAAGTTGAATAATTTTCCATTTTAGGTATATACTACTTTTTTGTCCAGTCATCCATCAGTGGGCACTTGGGTTGCTTCACCTCTTGGCTGCTGTGAACACACATGTTAAAACATCTCTTCCAGACCCTGCTTTCAGTTGTTTTAGTAGGTACCCAGAAGCGGAATTGCTCAATCTCATGGTAATCCTTGTTTCGTTTTTTAAGGAGTTAGCATCCTGTTTCTCACAGCAACTGCAGCATTTTACAGTCCCACCAACAGTGCACAATTCCCATTTTTTGCATTCAAGGAATAAAACCCACTTGGCCATAGTGTATAATCCCTCTTGGTGTGCTCTGACATTCTGTTCTCTAGAATGTTGTAGAGGATTTTGCATCAGTGTTTATCAGGGATAATATCCAGCTTTTGTATCAGTGTAATGTTGGCTTCATAGAGTGAATTTCGAAGTGTTCCCTCCTCATTAATTTTTTTAGAAGAGCCTGTGGAAGATTGGTGTTAATTCTTCTTTAAATGTTTTGTAGGATTCACCAGAGAAGTCATCTGGTCCTGAGCTTTTCCTTGTGGGTAGGCTTTTGATTACAGAGTCAGTCTCCTTAGTAGTTACAGTTCTGTTCGTATTTTCTGTTTCTTCATGATTCAGTCTGCATAGGTTGTGTGATCCTGGTAATTTGTCCATTTCATCTAGGTAATACAATTTGTTGGTGTAGAATCTCTTATAATTATTTTTATTTCTGTAAAATCACTTGTAATGTTTCCTCTCTCATTTGTGATCCTACTTATTGGAGTCTTCTTTTTCTCTGAGTCAGTCTAGCAAATTGTCAATTTTGTTGATCTTTTCAAAGAACCAACTCTTGTTTTCATTGATTTTCTCTATTTTTCTATTCTCTATTTTGTATCTATGTTCTAATCTTTATTATTTCCTTCCTATCCCAGCTTTGGGTTTAGTTTGTTGTTTTTCTGGTATAATGCTGTGTAAATTTAGGTTGTTGATTTGAGATCTTTCTTCTTTAATGAAAGGATTTATACCTATAAATTTCTCTCAGCACTACTTTTGCTGAATCCCATGACTTTTGTTATGTTGTGTTTTCATTTACATTTGTCTCAAGATAATTTCTAACTTCTCAATAATGAGTAATAAATAACAAGTAATTCTCCACTATTGTAATAATTTGAACATGTAAATTTCAGACCTATTGTGTTCTCACTGATGAGAAAAATTGTTTGATAAGCCATTGAAAAATCAATTAATAGCACATGTTTCAGCTTTCTTATCAGAAATATTTCTGGTGGAAGAAGAAGTACTGCAGTTTAACTGGAGCATGTCCCTGTTTGTTTCCAGGCTGGACACGCCCCCAGAAGGTCACTGCTTCACAGCCTCGTCGTGAAAGGTGCTCAGTAAATCACACTTACACCTTGGATGAGGAAGCAGCATGTACGGTAAGGCTTTCTTCCAGGGTGCTGTAATACAGTGTCTGTAACTAATTTATTTCATTGTCTGTGTTTTTGATATTTTGAGCCTTGTAAAAACAGTTAACATTTAAAAAATACGTCTTATGTGCCAGGCACTGTGCAGACCTTCACAAACATTGTATATTTTGCATTATCTTGTGCCATCCCTCCCACTGTGCTTTGGGGGAGGAATGAGTTGTAGAGGCTGGTGGTGTCCAATACAGACCCCTTTTACTGGCGAGCGCACCCTCCTCCGGTGCAGGGAGTGATGGCTGCACATGCTGACAGCCACCAGCCCCGGAGGATGTGAATTATCAGCTGGAAGGAGCATAACACGTCTCAAAACAGATGAACAGAAATGTATCCTCTCCTAAACAAATTATATTGAAATTGTAGAAAAACCGAGACAAATACCCTAACTCTAACCAGCGGGAGGGGGTTGGAAGACACAGAACCCCTGCAAACAATTAAACTCAACGCCATCCAAAGTCAGCTCAACAGTACAGTCCAAAATCAATGAGACATGTTTGTTATTAAATGGTCATAGCCATTAAACTAGACTCCTAAACCCATCTAGAACTTTATTCAGACATGAAGATAGGTTAAAAAATAGAAATGGAAGAAGTTCACATCCCGGAAAGAATTACTGAAAATTGAACTTTTAGTGGAAAGAGAATAGAACCAAGAGCCAAGGGGGAAAAACCAAGGAGGACACATGGGACCAAAGGAGGCAAAGGACAGGTAAAATATGGGGGAAATCTAAACAATTAGTAACTATGTATTAAAGATAGTAATGACAGTGGTTATGACAACAAATAATTAATAACTTTGATAAAGTAAGAGGAAAGGTAGGAAAAAGTAATGTCCTTGTATTGTTATATTAGACAGAGTAGACTTTTTACAATGTAATTTCATGAAACTAAACGCTATCTGCCAACATTTAAAATTCAAGAGTTTACTCATAAAAATCTGACTTTCTGTTAACTTTAATATACATTTTGTAAATTTTAACTCAATCATTAGGATAATATATACAAAATGCAAATTTCCAAGGCAGTAGAGGAAAGTAGGAAAGTATACACTTGTTGATCCAAAGGATGCTGTAAAAGAAGAGAAATGGACCGGAGACAGAGGGCGTGGCAAATACACGACGTTCTCCATTCCCACTTATGTCTGATCTCTCATTGTTTATGCCTTCTAGGATGACGGAGAGCCACTTTCACAACCAAATGAGAAATACAGTGCAAAGGACTCATTTTATAAGTCCTCTACACAAAAGTAAGGATTTTCCCAAATAGAATTTTGATTTAAAAATGTATCTCATTTATCTTTAATGGTATAACCCCTTTGTGTCTACATTATCCTGAATCCTGTGTAAAATTCAGAGGACACCAGGTTCAGATACTTGGTTACTTCTGTTGACTGCTACTATAAACAGGTCAAGGCAGAGTTTTAAAGAAGTCTATGTTTAATAGAGGAGTAAACCCAAAACAGAAAGGGAAGAGTGCAGCATCATAGAAAACAGGAGCAGAGAAAACCTGGAGGAGAATTCATTTATTCTGACAAAAAATGCATAGTGGACCTACTGTGTGTCATGCCCTGAACTGTGAGATTCGTCTGTGACTAAAGCAAAGATCTCCCGTCTCAAAGAGCTCTGATTCTAAAAGGGATGGACAACAAGCAACACACGTAATAAGTAAATGTATCACATCTTAGGTAGAGATGAGTCTATGAAAAAATAAAAGACATGCTGTCATCTAGGTCAGAGGTAACAGTGACTTAGGGCAGGATGGTAAAAAGTTGTAATCAGTGGTTGGGTTCTGAATGTAGTTTTGAAGGAGAGCCAACAGTTTCCAGCTTGGAGATTATGAGTTCGAAGACAAAGGAGTCAGGGACGACTCCCAGGTCAGGGCTGTGCAGCTGGACATAGTGAACATGCCGTCACTTAACACCATGAAGACAGGGTGCCGCAGGTCTGGGGGAAGATCAGAAGTCAGATTTGGACATGCTGGGCATCTGAGTGCTGTGTCATTGGGCTACAGGGTACATTGATCTGGACTTTGGGAGTGAGGTCTGTGCTAGAAGTCTTTCTGGGGTCATGGTGTGTGGATGGACATGTAAAGACACATCTGGGTGAGAGCACCAAGGGAGAGGGGCATTGAGAGAGGTAGAGGTCTGGAGTCCTGGCATCTCTACATAATTTCTTTTCCTGTAAACCGGATGATGTATATAAGTATACGCGTTCGTTTCCTACCCCTGTGTATCAGATGGCCACAAATTTAGCAGCTTTAAACCCACACCCATTTGTGATTTCACAGTTCTCGAGCTCAGAAATTCAGGCATGCGCCAACTGGGCTTCGTGCTCTGGGTTTTGTAGCCTGGAGTCCAGGTGTGAGCGGTGCCCACGACCTCATCTTCCAGCGTCGTTCAGATTGTTGGTGGAATTCAGTGCATTGCAGCTGCAGGACTCACGCGGTCAGTTCAAGGACTGCTTTGGCGTGTCTGCTGCTGTCTTTGTCTTTTTTTAGGATTCACCCATTTAGATCAGACCCACTTAGAATCATCTGCCTTTTGATGAATTGAAATTCAACTTTTTAGAGACCTTAATTACAAGTGCGTAATCCCTTTTGTCATGTGAAGTCAGTCGCCGTACAAAGTATCACGAGAGTGATTTCTGTCACATCCACTTGCTGTGCCCACACCTGAGGGGAAGTGATCATCCATGTCATGTACAGCGTGGGAGGAATCTTGGGGGACACCTTAGATTCTGCCTATCATACTGTATAGCAGTTGTGGTGAACTATACCAGCTGAATATGTGTTGTTCATAAGGTGTCATCACTTGATAATTTCATAGAGCTTATGAAAGTGTTCCTTGGGACGAGATGCTGCCACCAAAACCCAGTCCAGGGGAAACGACATTGGAGAGAGCTGCGGACCTCGTCTCACAGTGTTTCACACGGAAGAGATACGAAAGGACGCCGGCATTAACCCAGGTCAGAGCACACCCGGGCGGCCGCGTGTTCACTGCTGAGCGACCGTCAGACGCACGGGGGTGTTAGGGATCGTGGGAAGAGCGAGGAAGTATATACTCTTAGAGAACCGAAAGGTCTGAAAGTGCCATAATCGTAAAAGATCAGTGACCTCAAGTACTTTAATATTATCTGTATTATATTCTAGAAATTTTATTTCAGACTACCTCTTTCTCAAAAGTCATTTGCATCGCCTGTGTTTGTTTTAAAATGGAAAAAAGAGGAGTACACAATAAAGGCACACAGAATGATTATGCTCCACCAGAGAACCTATGCTGAGGGCAGTTTGCGGAGCTGAATCGAGAAGTAACCTCTGTACTTTTCGAGACAGAATGCGAACATCCTTGAATCTCGGAGCTCTTCTTATTTAGCAAACAAAGCACGCCTCGTTGTCCGTAGAGACGGCCGTTCTTTTCCTGTCTGACGCCAGGAATTCATTGAACACGGGGACTCTTGTAGCCACACCGAGCCGGGGAGCCTTTCCTAAGTCCTGGCGGAACCCGGCACCTTACACAGAGGAGCCCGCCCTGAACCGGCACCTGCTCAGTTTTCATTCAGGCCCAGCACCCCTCCTGCCCCCCCTCCTGCCCCCCTCCTGCCCCCCCTCCTGCTCCCCCTCCTGCTCCTCCTCGTCCTCGTCCAGCCTGCCAGCCGCACACGCTCCCCGCCACGCTCTGTCATCCGTCAGCGCGGTCTGTGCCCACCTCTCAGCCCTCGTCCGCCACGCTCTTCCTCAGGCCTTGTCTTTTAAAAATGGGGTTCCCCTGCCTTTGTTGATGTTTTTCCAGGCTAAATCCCAAGAGTCCATCAGATCTTAGACCTCACTTTCAACCTCCCAGCATTCCCTGCTCTGTGCCGGGATGGCCTTCTGTGGACACCCCATCCTTCCCTGCCGTAGCTGTCTCAGCAGTCTGCGGGCACTGGGACTGCCGCTCGGAACGGAGTTTGTAACATCTGTGAGGCCCCCGGGACCCAGAGGACACCAGTCACACTGCGCACTGTCCTACACACGGCCCCCGGGACCCAGAGGACACCAGTCACACTGCGTATTGTCCTACACACGGCCCCCGGGACCCAGAGGACACCAGTCACACTGCACACTGTCCTACACACGGCCCCCGGGACCCAGAGGACACCAGTCACACTGTGCCCTGTCCTACACATGGCCCCCAGGACCCAGAGGACACCAGTCACACTGCGCACTGTCCTACACACGGCCCCCGGGACCCAGAGGACACCAGTCACACTGTGCCCTGTCCTACACATGGCCCCCAGGACCCAGAGGACACCAGTCACACTGCGCCCTGTCCTACACACGGCCCCACGAGGCTCACCAAGCACCGGCCAGGAAGCCCGCCTTATCTTGAACATCTGCCTCAGCTTTGACAGAGAAAAATAATAATAAGTGAGGAAAAACAGCTTTAAGATCGTCTTATCAGGGGGATTTTCACACAGAAATTAAAATCCGTTAAAGGACAAATAAAGGTGCCTGGCTTGCAACTATTTTTTAAGGATCTCTCAACTACATGAACACATTACATCCTGAGAAAATTGGTCATTTTGTTGTATGTGGTCTGGTGTTGAATTTACTGGTATCCAGAGTCCTTCCCGGCAAGATGAGGTTCCAAGCTCAGGGGTGGGCTGGGCAGGAAAGGGGAGACCGGGCTGGGGCAGAGGGCACTGCGTCTCTGGGTGAGAACCAAAGGCAGACCTCTCAGAAGGCCTCCGTCCTGAAGGAGGTGGGCAATGAGGCAGGTTCCAGCTAAGAGAAAGGCTGGAATAAGGTCTGAGACCACGCCGAGACCAGGAGTGGCTCTGGAGCACGCCCAAGAGCCGCCAAGGGTGCTGGGGCGTCTGGGCTGGCCTGTGGCGCGAAGGGGACAGCAGGACCACTGGAGCTGGTGTCCCAGGAATGGCTGCGTCAGAGCCTGGGTGCCAGACGTTCCAGCGACCTGTTCATTAACTGTCTGCGTCCATGCTGATGATTTCAGATGGTTGGTGGACTCTGGGACAGATTTCAAACAAGACGTTTCCTGGCCCCCGTCAAACCAATTAATTTGTAAGTTTTCTCTCCTAATGTTCTTATCACTACATTGTCCATGTCGCACATTTATCGTCAAGAGTGCGGTGCCCTAGCCGGGGTTGGCACCCCAGTTCATTGCCCCGTGCCCCTGCTTCCTCGCAGGGCCCTATGCCCCCCAATGTCGGTGTGCAGTGCACGCGGCAGCTCAGCAAGCAGGAGCCTCTTTGGGGAGACACGAAGACTTCCCCTGTGGCAGTTTGTGAACTGCGAGGGGTTATAAATGGTTTTCTATCAAACTTTGTGTCATGTAGTTCTTTTGGGTTCTATTAATGCTAAAAACTATGGTTTTGTTATCAATCCTTCCACATATGCAGTTTGTTTTTTTTTTCATTTAGTCTAAAAAATGGCTTTCCTGCTTTTGAGAGTAATTTACTTTTTTCTCGCTATGACCCACAGTGCCTGTCTATCCCTAAGGAAGGCCCAGCACAGGCCTGCGTCCGTGGCAGCCGGAGTCCACGGGCCAGGGCTTGATTTTCACTTAAAACTACATCTTTAAATGATTCTGTTTAAAATGAGGAACTTTCAGAGGCCGGTTCCTGTGAGAGGGCTGTGAGGACTTTGTTTTTATTTGAATAAGAGAAATACTGTAATGAGTTGATGTTTGTTAAGTTAATATCAGTGACTCAATTGCCCATATTTTCTCTTTTTCTAAGTGTGAGTCCAAGTTCTAGAAGCAAATACATTCCTCTCTACACGTAAGTAATGTTTCTTAACGTTTTAAAAACGACTAGATTTACATCTAAATTGTTTGTAACTCGTGTTTTATGACAACATGTACGTTCTGTCAGATTTCGAATGTGTTCCCAGCACGGCCTGTTTAATGTGAGGACGTCCATCAAATACTGTTAGGGCTTTAATATAGAAAGGGGGATTGGCGTTTTTAGGTTCTCCCAAATTGGTTATTTTGGAAATGAGATACCTTGGATGCTGCTGACACAGGTGTTATCAACCAGAAAGACGCCGCTTCTTGATGTAGGGGACACGATGTGCTCACTAGCTCCTCACGCTGGAGATGTGGCCTCTGACTCACCTGAGCCCAGCCCTGGCTTCCGTGGAGGGCGGCTGTGGGGTCACCAGCACCCGGGCTGCTCTGCTTCAGCTGGCAGGGTCGCCGCGGCTCAGGCTATCTGGGCTGCTGGGAACGCCGTCTCCGGGGCTCGGGGACAAGACATCACTTCCCACGGCTCTGAGTCTAGGTGCCAGCGTGGTCGGGGGAGGGCCCTGTTCGGGTCACAGGTTTCTCGCTGCGCCCCAACGTGGTGGAGGGGTGAGGGAGCCCTGGGGGTCTCATCCATAGACGCACCAGCCTCATTCGTGACAGCTTCACCCTCAGACCCCAGCTCCTCCTCATACTTTTTTTTTTTTTCATTTTCCATTTTTGATATATTTTGGCAAATAAGATGTTTTGGGGAAGTTCGGACACTTTATCTGTTTCCTCAGTGTTTCTCATAAGGAAACCCATGTTGTCTTTTCTCTTCACGAGGACAGCGGCCACGTGCAGTCCGCAAATGCCGACGACATCGACAACCCCTCCGGGGACATCGCGTCTCTGGCCAGGCCCCGGAGCTCCGGACCTCCGTACACAGACGCGAGGCGGTGAGTCCCCTCGTCACCACCGCTGTGCTCGTCATTCAGGGTGGAACGCGGTGATGGGTTTCATCGCAAATGAAGGCGTAAGTATGGCCTGCTCTTGGACACAGCTCAAGGAGAAAGGCACCTGTCTCCTGGACCAGCTGTGGTTTGTCACGAGGGGGTCACACGTCAGGCTCAGGCCAGCCCGCTGCCTTTGCCGGTGGGATCACCGAGGCTCAGGAATGACGCCCCGTGGCTCACAGGGCACTGCGCTGTGAGTGCGTCCTGTGCTCTCGTGATGCCACCAGCTGGTAGCGCCCTGGAACTGTGCTGTCCGTGTCCGCAGCGACTGGCCGGCTGCAGAAGGTCCCGGGCGAAGCCACGCTGGGACTCACAGTAGGGTTGTAAATGTTCATCGCTCTCTGTCTTTTAAAAACATCAGTTGTGCCATGAGAGGAACAAGTTAAACTTCGCGTCAGTTGCCTTCAACTAGTACTGTGTTGGCTAAACACAGTAATTTTGAAGTTTTCTCTGTCATCTATTCTATTTCATTCTTTTGACTGCTTGGCCAAACTACAAAATAGGTTTCAGAAGTAAATTTGCTTTAAAAATACAGTCATGCAACTTATCTCCCTTAAATGTCTGTCTAATTCAACCAAACCAGGGGTCGGGAAACATACATAGAATGTGTTAAGGTCCGTGGAAATATAAACTAAAAAAGACTTTGCCCTCACGTCACTTAGCGGTCAGAAGGGCTGATGGCTCTGTGCACAGTGATCATGATATTAGCAGGAGAAAGGGGTCTCCCCAGAAAGTCAGCTCTGTGCACAGTAATCATGATATTAGCAGGAGGAAGGGGTCTCCCCAGAAAGTCAGCTCTGTGCACAGTGACCATGATATTAGCAGGAGGAAGGGGTCTCCCCAGAAGGTCAGCTCTGTGCACAGTGACCATGATATTAGCAGGAGGAAGGGGTCTCCCCAGAAGGTCAGCTCTGTGCACAGTCACCATGATATTAGCAGGAGGAAGGGGTCTCCCCAGAAGGTCAGCTCTGTGCACAGTCACCATGATATAAGCAGGAGGAAGGGGTCTCCCCAGAAAGTCAGCTCTGTGCACAGTGATCATGATATTAGCAGGAGGAAGAGGTCTCCCCAGAAGGTCAGCTCTGTGCACAGTCACCATGATATTAGCAGGAGGAAGGGGTCTCCCCAGAAGGTCAGCTCTGTGCACAGTGATCATGATATAAGCAGGAGGAAGGGGTCTCCCCAGAAGGTCAGCTCTGTGCACAGTGATCATGATATTAGCAGGAGGAAGGGGTCTCCCCAGAAGGTCAGCTCTGTGCACAGTGACCATGATATTAGCAGGAGGAAGGGGTCTCCCCAGAAGGTCAGCTCTGTGCACAGTCACCATGATATTAGCAGGAGGAAGGGGTCTCCCCAGAAGGTCAGCTCTGTGCACAGTCACCATGATATAAGCAGGAGGAAGGGGTCTCCCCAGAAAGTCAGCTCTGTGCACAGTGATCATGATATTAGCAGGAGGAAGGGGTCTCCCCAGAAGGTCAGCTCTGTGCACAGTCACCATGATATTAGCAGGAGGAAGGGGTCTCCCCAGAAGGTCAGCTCTGTGCACAGTGATCATGATATAAGCAGGAGGAAGGGGTCTCCCCAGAAGGTCAGCTCTGTGCACAGTGATCATGATATTAGCAGGAGGAAGGGGTCTCCCCAGAAGGTCAGCTCTGTGCACAGTGACCATGATATTAGCAGGAGGAAGGGGTCTCCCCAGAAGGTCAGCTCTGTGCACAGTGACCATGATATTAGCAGGAGGAAGGGGTCTCCCCAGAAGGTCAGCTCTGTGCACAGTGACCATGATATTAGCAGGAGGAAGGGGTCTCCCCAGAAGGTCAGCTCTGTGCACAGTGACCATGATATTAGCAGGAGGAAGGGGTCTCCCCAGAAGGTCAGCTCTGTGCACAGTCACCATGATATTAGCAGGAGGAAGGGGGTCTCCCCAGAAGGTCAGCTCAGTGTTTCTGTGTAGGGAGGGGTCATGTCCACCCTGGGACTCGGAGGCTGTGATGTCAAGCTGAGCCCTAAGGAAGGATCAGTTGGTTTGAGTCTCCCATAAATTCTGAAGGGAATCTATTGCTATTAACCATAGTAATTCTAAAAATTTTAAAGGAAGGACATGAGACAAACCAATTTAAAAATATTCAACAGGCATAAACATTTAATAATGTTTCTCCTTTGAAATGTATTTGAATTTTGAACAGTTTTATGAAACATTCTTGCTACAAAAAGTTGAAACGTTCTTTCGGGTCAGTCTTCAAAGAGAGTGAAGAGCCCTCGCAGGATTTTTAAAATTTGATGTGAAATTGACCGTTTACCTGGACAAATCTGGGAACGTGCCATTCTACCTCATTTTGCTATTAGTTCTGTTTTTTCAATGATTATATACCGGTTTCAGGTGTACAGCTTAATGGTTGGACAGTCATACACTTGACGCAGTGTTCCTCTCGGTAGCCCAGCGCCTGCCTGGCCCCGAGCACCGTTACCACGGTGTCACTGACTGTTCCCTGGGCTTTACTTTCCCCCGTGACTACTCTGTAGCTGCCAGTTGTGCTTCCTGGGCCTTCCCCCCTTTCACCCGCCCCAGCCCTCCCCTCTGTCACCCGTCCGTCTGTTCTGTATCTGTGAGTCTGTCAGTTTCGTGTGTTCGTTTATAGTGCTCTTTAGATCCCACATGTAAGTGAATCGTAGGTGTGTGTCTTCTCTGAGTTATTGCACTGAGCGTGCCACCCCTAGGGCCACCCATGCTGTTGCAAAGGACAAGGCTGCCCTCACCTGTATGTCTGAGCAACGTAGCACTGCGCACGGGCACCGCGGCCCCGTCCACTCGTCTGCGGGGCACTCGGCCGTCTCCATAGCTCGGCTGCAGTGAATAACGCGGCAGTGAACACAGGGGTGCGTGCGTTCTTCCGAATTAGCGTTTCGGGTTTCTTCACACAAATCCCCACGAGTGGGATCACCGGGTCGTGAGGCAGCTCCATTTTTCGTCTCGAGGAAACGCCATGCTGTGTCCCACAGTGGCGGCAGCAGTCTGCGCTCCCACCGACAGCGCACGAGGGTTCTCTTCTCTCCACGTGCTCGCCAGCGCCTGTCTGTGGGTTTATTGACGATAGGCCATCTAACAGCTGTGAGGTGATGTGTCTGTGTGGCTTTAATTTGCGTCTCTCTGATGGTTAGTGAGGCTGAGCATTTTTTCGTACGTCTGCTGCCCATCTCTGCGCTCTTTGGAGAAGTGTCTCTCAGGCCCTTTGCCTGTTTTTTAATTGGATTGTTTGGGGTTTGGGTATTGAGCAGTGTACGTTCTTCATAAGTTTTGGATCCTGGCGAATATGTTCTCCTGTTCTTCGGTTGTCTCTTTGTTTTGTTGATGCTTTCCTTTGCTGTGAAAACCTTTTTCATCTGATGTAATGCCGTTTGTTTCTCTCTTGTGTGTTCCCCTTGCCCTGGGAGATAAATGAGCAGCGGTCCGGTGAAAGAACCGAAGACATTGACTGTACTTCCCCAGTTTGGACACTAGAGGGCCTGCGAGCTTGCAGTTTTTTCTTTCCATTAGGTTTCAATTTTCAACATGATCTTAACCATTTTAAAAAGTTATCTTTATTGTTGAGAGTATTACCGATGTCCCCATTTCACAAAGAAATGCTTTCCAGTTTTATTCTGAAATATGGATAGATCCAGAAATCTGCAGCGTCACGTTCCCACGTAAAGTAAAATGACGATAAATGCCGTCCCCCCCCCCCAGAGAAGTTGTATTTTACTAATATCTTTAAGCCATCACCTGGGTCCCCTTCCCCAAGAAGCCATCACCATCAGGCTTTGTGCTTGTCCTGTGTATGTTTGCATCCCTATTTCCGTAAAACCACGCGGAGCTAACGAGCAACACCACGTGGTATCGTTTGCATAAAGTGCGGGCCCAGAGCAGGTCCCGCAGGAACTGTGTGCCAGGGAGGGACTCGGCTCCGTCCCATTCAAAAGCACGACTCCTCCTGTCTGGTCTCGCTTATGCTTACGGAGAAATATCTTTACAGGCTGTCTTTAGGGTTCTCCTCCCCACTCGTGGCGCTCGTGGTGGGCGAGCCTCACTGTCCCCACCCTTCAGTGGGAGCCACGCCTCCGGCCCTCGGGACCCTGGGCGGTGCAGGTGGTCCTTGGCCTCCCCAGAGGAAGATGTCGCCCAAGGTCCCCTCGTTAAAAGTGATATCATTTTCTGTTCACCAAGTCCTTTGATATGACCAATATGTTTAAATCGGTGGTGATTTTACTTAACTTTAGAAAACTGTTTTAAAAAAATTATTGTGGAACCAAATCTGGTCATTATAGAAAAAGGTACAGAAAAACTACTAACAATGAAATTATAACCACACTGTCACACACAAACATCGCCATTATTAAGATGTTAGAATACTGCCATCTGTCAGAGGCGTTTTTCCTCCTTGCTTTTGCATGTTTTATAGCGTGCTGCATGTAAAGTTTTCACCGTCTTAACGCCACAGCGTCATCCTGGGCACATGCTCCTCTGCTCCCATCGCCACGTGTGTCTGTGGGGCTGCACCAGCCGCTCTCCGCGCGTGATGGTGATGCTGTGGGACAGCTCTTAAGGAATCTGTGATTGGAATTACCTCCTTACGGAGACTCCTTGGAATGGATCGTGGCGTCAGATACATGGAAGTTCCTAAGCCATTGCTCCGTCGCTTCCTGAAGGCACGACACCAGGTCACGCCAAGCCAGCGTCTGTCCCGAGTGTCGGCGTCGCCCCCGGGCCAGCACCGAAGTGCACTGGACATCTTTCCTTTCTTCCTTCCCAATGTTTTCACTGTAAAAAAATTCAAATATTTTTAGAGTATGAAAAGTAAAATATCTCTTTTATTTTTAATCCAATACTTTTAATGTTTTCAATCCTAAAAGTTTGGTACATTTTTAGACTTTTCCCCACGCATGCATGCATGTCTGTATTGTATAGCTACATATACGTTGTGTGTGCATGCATGTGTGGGGAGTGTAAGGTTGAAATATACAATGGACATTTTCCCTGACGCTGCGAGGGCTGTTAGATCTTTCCAGTGGCTGCGTGATATTCCACCATGAGGCTGTGCAGTTTCCGTGGGCCACGTACCTGTTAACACGTTCCCTAGGGTGAACACCATGACGGGAGCCACCTTTAACTGGAGCCAGAGCTGCCGTCCCAGGGGAGCTGCCCCGCACATCTCACTGCTCAGTCCTGTGGACGTTAAAACGGCAGAGGAACCATGGGCCTCAGCAGCCGTGTTTCCCCCAGACCTTTCCCAGGGGTACTGAGAAAGCAGCTGCGATGACTCAGACTGACGGCCGGGGCTGGACACGCCAAGCACTGTTTAGAAACTGCAGCACTGTGTCACGTTATCTGCGCCCGCAGCAGCGCGTCGTGCTGTGGACGGCACTGGCCCTTTCTCTGAATGCCCACCACCTGTCTCCTCGTCGGGCACTGTCTGGGCTTCTGCCCGCATTGGCTCCCCGCATCGCTGTCCTTCCTGGACCCCGGTGGGGGGCATGTTGCTGCTGGCGTGGCCCTTTCCCACGAGGCGGACAGTGTGGTAGGCCGCTCAGCACACACCGCGCACAGAGCTCTGCGTGGGGCGCCTGTGTTTCTGCAGAGCCAATCTCTAACCGCGGAGCTGCCGTGCCCTTCTCTCACTAACGTTGAAGCGTTTTCCAGTTTGGTAGGTGCGCCCAGTTATTAAAGCACATGGACAGTTAAGGAGCTCACAGTGTCACTGCGTTTCCAGGGATGTTTCTGACTCCTAGCTCAGACGCGTGCGGGAGTCAGTGGGTCTCCAGCTCCGTGGGTTCCACAGGAATTCCGGAAGCTCAGCGTAAACGGCTCTTCTGCCCTTTCGACAAATGCGCTGTTTACCTGATCAGGGCCCTGTTCAGGAACTGTGAAAAAATAGCGATAATGCCAAGTCATGCTCAGTTAGTCTCTGTCAAGTAGAAAAGTTAGCAGGAGACTAACATGGGATCTGCCCCCTTCCTCCAAATCTAAATTCTCATCCTTCCCTTCGCCTAACGGACATGGCTGGAGAGACGCTTCTTTCCTCATAGCCACTGTCTAGTCCTTCGGTGTCCTTTGAGTCGCTTTGCACCCCCGCGCCCTGGCGGAGCGCCTCCCGGAGCCGAGCACCGCAGGGCTGCGTGGGGTCGGACCCAAGGCGCTGGCGCTCCCCTCCGCGGCCCGTGTGCTGGCTGCCTGTGCTGTGCGATGGACAAGCTTGTTCTCCCCATGAGGACACTGAGGCTCGGAGGAGCAGAGGGCACCCGGTTACAGAGCAGATGGGAGGGATGCTGCGGGACGCCACGCCTTCCACCCCGCGCCCCGTGCCTGCCTTCCACGAGGCCACCTTTCGTCCCAGGGAGCCCACGGCTTCGTGTCTGCTGAACCTCTACCTCAAGCACGTCTGTGATGGGCGTTTACAAATGACAGGCATTACCCCTCACGGAGCTCGGGCAGATGCTGGGAGATCTGGGATGGAAGAAGGGGGCCTGCCTGGGGGTCCGGTGCATTGAGCCTTTAAAAAGTATCTTCCCACTACCCGGGTTAAAGAATGGGGCTGTGAGTAGAAGCTCCTTCCGCTAGCCGGACACTTCTGCCTTTTCAGAGAACTCTCACTTCTATCTCATTCGGTTTAAAAATAGCGTGTTGAGGTCAGAGGTGCTGGAACTGCTCCGGCCCACGCTGCCGAGGCGGCCGAGGTGGGAGCAGGGTCGCCAGGCCCGGATTGCTCACCTCGTGGTGGCTGAGAGCAGCCGCCTTCCCGGGTGGACGAGAGTGCTCCCTGCACCTCCGCCCCCAATCTGGGTGTGCTGTGCCCCTACCAAACGCAGAGGCGCAGTCTCCTCAGAACAGAGGGAGAAAACATGTACCCGCTGGGCAACGATAAGGGTAACAAGACAACTGTAGCTCCTGAGCAGACCTTGAGGCCACTGCGTCTCACTGCATCCAGAGAAGCAGCGTGCAGGGACCAAGTGACGCCGGCCTGGTTGGGGCTCACTGAACAGTGAAAGCAGATGGACCAGAACTCACGTGGCCCTCCCTTCCCTTCCCTCTAGCTGCGCCCCACCCTCAGCGTCCCCGAAGGCCCGGCCTTGACCCCCCCACTTCCTCTCCCATCCCGGCTGAGTGAGCTCTGGGCACGTCACCTAGACTTTCCCTGAAGCCCCGTTCCTGCATCTGTGAAATGGGCACGACAGCAGGACCTGCGGCACCACCGCCCGTTGTGAGAATTAGTCAGCTCACGGAAGCATTTCGGGGGTGCCTGGCCCACGGCCCACCCGGGAGTGCACACGCCTGCAGCCAGAGACCTGTGCACTCTGGCGTTCAGTCATGTGAACACTGCCCGCTTTCTGCGTACAGCGTGGTGTTCTGTTTTCCCCTCAGTCCGCTTAGCTCTGAATTACACCCAATCCGTGCTCTTTCCTGACTTACTAAGCTTCCTTATAATCTGAAGTTCTTTAACTTCTATGTTATAATGCCTTGTTGAGGGAAACCAATTAGCTGTAAAGTTAGGCAATAATGTATTCCATTTCACCCAGGAGTGAGAAAACCCAGGCACATTTCGGAAGCGGGGGTACAAAAGGTGTGCAGAGGACTAGAAACTGGAGCAAAGAAAGAAAAGGAAGACTTTTCTCACTTTTCAATGCGTTCCTGCTTCTCTCTGCTTTCCCGAAATGAGGGGCTCTGTGCGCCCTACTCATCTGGAAATCGTTCGAAAGATTGTGTATTTCAGTCTCTTAACCTTGTTTCCTCCCTCTGAAAAAGAATGCCGCCCATGAGCCATCCAAGGCGTGCCCCCTAGAGACCGTCCTCTTGTCGGTAGCAGGTCAGCTCGGTGCCCTGCAGATGGAGGACGGCCCCCGTGATGTCCTTCAGAAGGGCTCGTGGTTAGACTTGGAAGCAGGGTGGGTGAGGACTCATGTCTTCAAACACGGGGGTTTGTCGTGCAGCTGAATTCAGGTCCCAGCCTCTGCGGCCTGTCGTTCATTCCGGCTCCTCGCTCCTGGTGTGTCCCGGGAGATGACGTCACGGAGTAGGATGCCGTCACTGTCCTGCAGGCGGTGAGGCCGTGCAGCACCGTGCGCTGTGCAGAGGCACCCGGGGCTGCGGGATGCTTTACTTCCAGCCCCTCGAGGCTGGCTTCTCAGCTGCCCTGCAGGTGCTCAGGGCCGTGGAAAAAACCTGTCACACAGAGCAGGGGATTTCCTCCGTAACAGGCATGGAAGCCTTAGTGAGTGTCAGGGCAGGGACAGACACAGGAAACAGTTTTCCCCTTTGCTCACCTTTCTGACATACAGCTGCACTGGTTCAAGGAAATTCCAAGAAGCCCTGAAGGGCACTTCCCAGAATTCAGTGCCGGCTGCCTCAGCCCAGCCCCTCCAGCAAAGCTGCAGCTGCCCCAAAGGGCCACTTCCACCATGACCACGCGAGCGCTCGGGGCCCCTGGGAGCCGGCCCCAGGCACGCGCCTCCTTGCTCCATCAGGACGGCCGGGCGCCAGGCCTCAGCGCCTTCGAGAGTCCCCGCGGGCCCAGTGAGCGGCAGCATTCAGAAACCGCTGCGTGGACATCTGGACAGCTGTCTGCCCTGCGGGGCCAGCTCTGCACCCCCGCCCCCCAGTTCCCAGTACATCCCTGGCTTCTGTGAAGTCTCGTCTCCGCTCAGAGTACTTAGCACCTAAGGGCAGCTCTGCCAGCTGCCTTCACCTTCCTGAGCCCTTCGCCCCGGGTGCTCCTGCGAGCCTCGTGGTGGTGTCCCCCTGCCACCAGGGCCTGAGGGAGGCCCGTGGGGCTCGCCCCGCTTCAGGACGCCTCACGGTGCTCAGGGAGCTGAGTGGGACTTGGGAGGGGCCTGGCTCCCAGTGCGGTGGGTCCTGCTCTCCGGCTCCTTACTTTCCCGGTCTCGTGAAATCCAGTGCTTGTCCCGTGGATTCTCCTCTCGCCCTGGGTGTGCTCTTCCTCACCTTGATGGGTCAGGTGTCCCTGACTGTGTTCCTGCAAGCCAGTAAGTCGTCGCGTACAGAGTCACAGAACGACCCACTGGGAAGAGACGCGTGAGGTTTATCAGGGACACGCGTTTCTCTCCAACATTCTGACCCCAGCACATAATCAGTGCACTGAAGGGCGCCAAGGGGCTGCGATAAGAGCCGCTCCCTTTCTCCCAGCGACACTTTCACCAGGAGAGCCTCACTTCACTCTCACACCCGCCCTTGAGGCTCAGCGGCTCCGTGAGGATGAGGGGCCCCACCTGAGGACGTCGTGCTCTCAAAGAGAGGGCCGGGGTGGGAAGCCAACCGCAGCATGAGTGGGAGCCACACGCTGACTCCGGCCCCTTTCTTTGCTCTGGGCACGTTGATGCTGCTGGTGTTTGTCTTGGACCCTCCAAAGCAGGCCTCTGAGGCTGAGGCTTAGCACAGAGAGGACGCCGAGTGCCAGAAACGTGCCGTGTCGTGGGAGTGAACCTCATGACCCGCATGCGGTGTGTTCCTGCTCCTGGGAATATGTTCCCAGCTCCTTGGGGTTCAGGCCACGTGTCCGAAGCAGCACTCAGGACGGAGCCCCTCCCTCAGGAAATGTGCCGTGTGAAGTGCGTGGTGCGCTGAGGATGCGGCAGACGCGCTCCTCTGAAGTGTGTCCTAAACTAGTTCTCTCGAAGGTCGGTTGGACTTTGTGGAGAGGGATTTCTACATGCACATTTTGCGTTTTTCTTGCCTCCCTGTCTGGCTGGCGGGAGACGGACAGGGAAGCGGAGGAGTGAGGGGGTGTACTTGTCTAATGTGCGCACTTCCAGGACGTTACGTGAAACCAGTCATGCGGTGCGTGGATGGCAACGAGAAGGAAGTGTCATTTGAAAACACAGTTGTGTGCCCGCTGACACTGGAGTCGGCGCCAGGGCTGTGTGGCCCGCTGCTCTGCAGAGAGGGCACGTCACCCCTCGTTAGAAAATGGAGCTCAGCAGCGAATCGTGTCCTTAAAATACGTAAAGATGCAAATAACAAGAAAACGTGGACTTGAGGCACGTTCCTTCAGTCCTGGAGGAGAGCTGCTGTCTGCACACACGGTCCTCCTGCCCGCACCCTTCCCGTCCGGCAGCCCGCTCCCAGACCTGACAAAGGACAGACTGCCCACAGCGTGCGCCTTCGTGCTCCCACGTCTGGTCCTGGTGACGGCGACAGTGTCACAAAGCCTAACCTTCGTTTTCTCTCTTCCCTCTTCACTCTTCCCTTCAGCTCTGCACATGTTCCGGGATACACTGGGAGGGTTCGTGTCACAGCCGCCCACCCTGCAAATTCTGACGTTCCAGCAGCAGCCCCCTCGCGGGAGTCCGAAGTGCACCGGTGAGTGTGAGCGCCAGCCTCTGTGCTCAGCGCACGGGCCCTGATGATGGTCGTGCCGTCAGAGAGCCGTTAGATACGGACAGGCAACTCGCAGGGTTACAGACGGGGTGTCAGGTCCACAGGGGCGGGAGAGTTGCTGAAAGCCGCGTGGACGACACCACAGCCGTGTCAGTGAGCAGCGTCTCGGTCTCCGGACTCCGCTGGGTACACAGCGCCCCCTGTGTCACCGTTGGAGCGTGCCCAGGAGTACGGACACACTGCCCGGGACACAGTCCCTTCTCATGAACAACTCCCTGAGTTGTCATCCAAGACAACGTTCTGTTGAAAGTCTTATATTTTTAAACACCATTTTGCAAACTGACAGCCTGAGACACGCTGGAAGGTTGGAGGACTCTGTTGTTTGAAGCTGCTCGTGAGAAGCAGCCCGTTACTGCTCATTGTAACTCAAACCCGAAAGTGTCTGACGGAAGACCTGGCCTTGCAGAGGAGATGACACAGTCCTGAAAGTGCACATGCGTCTGTGAGCGGTCCCGATGCTGCCCCGCGCAGGGCAAGCTCTCCCGGGAGGCGGGTGTCTGAGAGCAGGAGGGGCAGCTCTCCCCTGAAGGGCGCCTTTCCTCCTCTCGGTGGAGGATTCATTCAGTCATCAACCATTCACGAGCATCCCCTCCGCAGGCACTGCTCAGGGCCCCGAGCACAGGGCGGCACGGTCCCGCCCCCAGGAGCTCGCGTCCTGGTGTGAGGGACAGGAAAGGTCACGGTCTACGGGGACCCCAGTCCAGCACCTACTGTAGCTCTAGACCAGCGGTTCTCAACCTGTGGGTCGCGACCCCTTTGGGGGTCGAACGACCCTTTCACAGGGGTCGCCTAAGACATAACAGTAGCAAAATTACAGTTATGAAGTAAGAACGAAAATAACTTTATGGTTGGGGGTCGCCACAGCATGAGGAACTGTACTAAAGGGTCGCGGCACCAGGAAGGTTGAGAACCGCTGCCCTAGACACAGACTCTCAGTCATCACAACGCGCGATGTGATGAATGGAACGACGCAGTGAACACGGCGAATGAAACAGTGCACAGGACGACTGCCGAGTCACAAGCCTCTCTCTTCTGCGTGCTCTCCCCGGCACATGCGCATCGTTGGCTGCAGAGTGGATGAGGTTTTATGTTCTCGTGTTCATTCTGAGTCTGTTTTCTCACGGCCCTCTCCTGTGTTGCAGCATCTTATGGAAAGAAATGGCAGTCGACCTTTTCCGTCGCCAGGCCCCGCTGTCCCGAATCGTCACGACGGTGAAACCCTGCAACCCCTTCAGTAACAGGAGAAAGGAAGCGGTGGGCTACTAAGAGGCGGGCCGTCCAGGGAGACTCCTGGCCGCAGCCGTGGGGAGGCTCCGTGCACGGGGCCACGGGGAATAAACACCAGAGTGCTCCAAAGTCGATGAGGGTCGATGCTCTCTTCTGACGGGGCCGACGGCCTGGGACCCCAGCCTGGGTCACACCCGGGCCCCGGCCTGGCATGCGGTCATCCCGCGAGGACAGCTGAGTTCCCTGGCAGCCACAGAAGGGGCTCCCTTCGGGAGGACTCCTGCTCAGAGTGGGAGTGCCCGGCTGGCTAGCGGCTTCGTGTCTTGACCGAGTTCATGCAGGTCAATGGCTGTAGGTCACAGATTGTTGTGATCACAGAATGTCCCGTCAGAGTCCACCTGTCGTCACTGGGAAGACCCATCACCTGACAGGAAATGACGCTCTCCCTGTCACTAGGCCACAGCGTCACCCGGGGGCATCCCATGATGAAGAGGACAGAGCCTCCTGGCCTGGCTCCAGGACGTCAGGGGGAGAAGCTTCCCCCCGGTGCCATGAAGGTCACTGGGCAGAAAGGGCCACTCGTGTCCACTTCAGTGTCAGCGTGTGGCTTGGCCGACAGAGCACCAGCTCCAGGACCAGTCGCGCTTGTGTGTGGGCTGTGCAGAACCCCCGGCCTTCCCAGTGCAGTTATAGTGTGTGCTCAATCTGTGGGTGCTGTCGGAGCTCACCAATGTGTGCACACCGTAGCCCATGGGTACTGTCGGAGCTCACCAATGTGTGCACACCGTAGCCCGTGGGTACTGTCGGAGCTCACCAATGTGTGCACACCGTCGCCCGTGGGTGCTGTCGGAGCTCACCAATGTGTGCACACCGTAGCCCGTGGGTACTGTCGGAGCTCACCAATGTGTGCACACCGTCGCCCGTGGGTGCTGTCGGAGCTCACCAATGTCATGCACACCGTAGCCCGTGGGTGCTGTCGGAGCTCACCAATGTGTGTACACCGTAGCCCGTGGGTGCTGTCGGAGCTCACCAATGTATGTACACCGTCGCCCGTGGGTGCTGTCGGAGCTCACCAACGTGTGCACACCGTAGCCCGTGGGTGCTGTCGGAGCTCACCAATGTGTGTACACCGTAGCCCGTGGGTGCTGTCGGAGCTCACCAATGTGTGTACACCATAGCCCGTGGGTGCTGTCAGGGCTCACCAATGTGTGTACACCGTAGCCCGTGGGTGCTGTCAGGGCTCACCAATGTGTGCACACCGTCGCCCGTGGGTGCTGTCGGAGCTCACCAATGTGTGCACACCGTCGCCCGTGGGTGCTGTCGGAGCTCACCAATGTGTGCACACCGTAGCCCGTGGGTGCTGTCGGAGCTCACCAATGTCATGCACACCGTAGCCCGTGGGTGCTGTCGGAACTCACCAATGTGTGCACACCGTAGCCCGTGGGTGCTGTCAGAACTCACCAGTGTGTGCACACCATAGCCCGTGGGTGCTGTCGGAGCTCACCAATGTGTGTACACCGTAGCCCGTGGGTGCTGTCAGAACTCACCAATGTGTGCACACCGTAGCCCGTGGGTGCTGTCGGAGCTCACCAATGTGTGTACACCGTAGCCCGTGGGTGCTGTCGGAACTCACCAATGTGTGCACACCGTAGCCCGTGGGTGCTGTCAGAACTCACCAATGTGTGCACACCGTAACCCGTGGGTGCTGTCAGAACTCACCAATGTGTGCACACCATAGCCCGTGGGTGCTGTCGGAGCTCACCAATGTGTGCACACCGTAGCCCGTGGGTGCTGTCGGAACTCACCAATGTGTGCACACCGTCGCCCGTGGGTGCTGTCGGAGCTCACCAATGTCATGCACACCGTAGCCCGTGGGTGCTGTCGGAGCTCACCAATGTGTGTACACCGTAGCCCGTGGGTGCTGTCGGAGCTCACCAATGTGTGTACACCGTCGCCCGTGGGTGCTGTCGGAGCTCACCAATGTGTGCACACCGTAGCCCGTGGGTGCTGTCGGAGCTCACCAATGTGTGTACACCGTAGCCCGTGGGTGCTGTCGGAGCTCACCAATGTGTGTACACCATAGCCCGTGGGTGCTGTCAGGGCTCACCAATGTGTGTACACCGTAGCCCGTGGGTGCTGTCAGGGCTCACCAATGTGTGCACACCGTCGCCCGTGGGTGCTGTCGGAGCTCACCAATGTGTGCACACCGTCGCCCGTGGGTGCTGTCGGAGCTCACCAATGTGTGCACACCGTAGCCCGTGGGTGCTGTCGGAGCTCACCAATGTCATGCACACCGTAGCCCGTGGGTGCTGTCAGAACTCACCAATGTGTGCACACCGTAGCCCGTGGGTGCTGTCAGAACTCACCAATGTGTGCACACCATAGCCCGTGGGTGCTGTCAGAGCTCACCAATGTGTGTACACCGTAGCCCGTGGGTGCTGTCAGAACTCACCAATGTGTGCACACCGTAGCCCGTGGGTGCTGTCGGAGCTCACCAATGTGTGTACACCGTAGCCCGTGGGTGCTGTCGGAACTCACCAATGTGTGCACACCGTAGCCCGTGGGTGCTGTCGGAACTCACCAATGTGTGCACACCGTAGCCCGTGGGTGCTGTCAGAACTCACCAATGTGTGCACACCATAGCCCGTGGGTGCTGTCGGAGCTCACCAATGTGTGTACACCGTAGCCCGTGGGTGCTGTCGGAACTCACCAATGTGTGCACACCGTAGCCCGTGGGTGCTGTCGGAACTCACCAATGTGTGCACACCGTAGCCCGTGGGTGCTGTCGGAACTCACCAATGTGTGCACACCGTAGCCCGTGGGTGCTGTCGGAGCTCACCAATGTGTGTACACCGTAGCCTGTGGGTGCTGTCGGAGCTCACCAATGTCATGCACACCGTAGCCCGTGGGTGCTGTCGGAGCTCACCATTGTCGTGTACACCGTAGCCCGTGGGTGCTGTCAGAGCTCACCAATGTCATGCACACCGTAGCCCGTGGGTGCTGTCGGAGCTCACCATTGTCATGTACACCGTAGCCCGTGGGTGCTGTCGGAGCTCACCAATGTGTGTACACCGTCGCCCGTGGGTGCTGTCGGAGCCCACCAATGTGTGCACACCGTAGCCCGTGGGTGCTGTCGGAGCTCACCATTGTCATGTACACCGTAGCCCGTGGGTGCTGTCGGAGCTCACCAATGTCGTGTACACCGTAGCCCGTGGGTGCTGTCAGAGCTCACCAATGTGTGCACACCGTAGCCCGTGTGGTCCTCAGCCCCACGGCAGGCGTTCTCCAAACACCTTGCTATTCGTCACCAGTCGACGGGCACTGAATAAAGTATTTACCTAAGCTCACACAGCTAGTAACCTGCAGGGTTGGCACTAGAACCCGGGCCTTCTCAATTCACACACTGTCCCTCGCCACCGCCACGTGTGTGCAGATTGGGTAACCTTCACTGAGTTATTCAGAGACAAAGACAGCAGAAAGAGGAAAAAATCTCTCGCGTTTCTAGACTTTCCTGAAGTGCTTTTCAGGTTTCTTCTGTCTTCTTCCAAGAGATTCACAGCACGATCATCATGCCACAGAACTCCAAGCCAACGTGACTCCTTTGGGGTGTGTCCTGCTTATGCCATCAGAAGGGCACAGCCAGCTGTCTTTGTTTTGAGGTCATGTATTGCCTCAGTGACAGCCTCATGTAGACTTGGCTGTTGACCCTCAGACTCTCCCTGTGTGCTGGCTTGCTGCCAGGGCAACAGAGAAAGTGTGTGTCCAGCCGACCAGCAGAGCTGACTCGCTCTCGTGGGAAAGGAATGACTTCACCTGAACATGGTCTTGTGATCTATTTTCAGAAAGAACAATTCTGTAAAAAACAAATCAAATCAAAACAAAAGTCTTCGTCTCTGAGAGAGTCTCACCCAAACACGACGAGAAGGCTCAGCCCTGTCCAGGAAGGAGATGAATGCTGGTGCCTGTGATCACACCTGGGGTGAACATCACTGGCAGGAGATGTTGCTTTTCCAAGTCTGAGCACCTGTCAATCATTCTGGGCCTTTCCACTGGGGCACCAGCAGCGCCTGATGTCAACCTTCTGCTTCCATACCTGTCCAAGTGAGCACCTGCCAAGCTCCTTCTAGCAGGATGCTGGCTCTGCCTGTGGCATCCCTGGGCCAGGGCCGGGAGAAGGGAGGTGGTGGTGCTCCATTTGTGCCATAACTAGGTCAGGCTCCTCATCTGTGAAGATAAGATGCAAATCCTACTCACCACAGCTCTAGAGTCCAAGCCTGTTCCTGCAGCTCTAGAACCTGATCTTTCTCATTGCAGCTCCAGAATTCAGTCCTGCTCCCACAGCTCTAGAATCCCATCCCGCTCACCATCCCGCTCACTGCAGCTCTAGAGTCCGAACCTGCTCACCGCAGCTCTAGAATCTGATCCCGCTCACTGTAGCTCTAGAATATGATCCCGCTCACTGCAGCTCTAGAATCTGATCCTGCTCACCGCAGCTCTAGAATCCGATCCTGCTCACCGCAGCTCTAGAATCCGATCCCGCTCACTGTAGCTCTAGAATATGATCCCGCTCACTGCAGCTCTAGAATCTGATCCTGCTCACCGCAGCTCTAGGATCCGATCCCGCTCACTGCAGCTCTAGAATATGATCCTGCTCACTGCAGCTCTAGGATCCGATCCCGCTCACTGCGGCTCTAGAATCCGATCCCGCTCACCGCGGCTCTAGAATCCGATCCTGCTCACTGCAGCTCTAGAATCCGATCCTGCTCACTGTAGCTCTAGGATCCGATCCTGCTCACTGTAGCTCTAGGATCCGATCCTGCTCACCGTAGCTCTAGGATCCGATCCTGCTCACTGTAGCTCTAGGATCCGATCCTGCTCACTGCAGCTCTAGAATATGATCCTGCTCACCGTAGCTCTAGGATCCGATCCCGCTCACCGCAGCTCTAGGATCCGATCCTGCTCACTGCAGCTCTAGGATCCGATCCTGCTCACTGCAGCTCTAGGATCCGATCCTGCTCACTGTAGCTCTAGGATCCGATCCTGCTCACTGCAGCTCTAGGATCCGATCCTGCTCACTGCAGCTCTAGGATCCGATCCTGCTCACTGCAGCTCTAGGATCCGATCCTGCTCACTGCAGCTCTAGGATCCGATCCTGCTCACTGCAGCTCTAGGATCCGATCCTGCTCACTGTAGCTCTAGGATCCGATCCTGCTCACTGCAGCTCTAGGATCCGATCCTGCTCACTGCAGCTCTAGGATCCGATCCTGCTCACTGTAGCTCTAGAATCCGATCCTGCTCACTGCAGCTCTAGAATCCGATCCTGCTCACTGCAGCTCTAGAATATGATCCTGCTCACTGCAGCTCTAGAATCCGATCCTGCTCACTGCAGCTCTAGAATCCGATCCTGCTCACCGTAGCTCTAGGATCCGATCCTGCTCACCGCAGCTCTAGGATCCAAACCTGCTCACCGTAGCTCTAGGATCCGATCCTGCTCACTGCAGCTCTAGAATCCGATCCTGCTCACTGCAGCTCTAGAATCCGATCCTGCTCACTGTAGCTCTAGGATCCGATCCTGCTCACTGCAGCTCTAGGATCCGATCCTGCTCACTGCAGCTCTAGGATCCGATCCTGCTCACTGTAGCTCTAGGATCCGATCCTGCTCACTGCAGCTCTAGGATCCGATCCTGCTCACTGCAGCTCTAGGATCCGATCCTGCTCACTGTAGCTCTAGGATCCGATCCTGCTCACTGCAGCTCTAGAATATGATCCTGCTCACTGCAGCTCTAGAATCCGATCCTGCTCACTGCAGCTCTAGGATCCGATCCTGCTCACTGTAGCTCTAGGATCCGATCCTGCTCACCGCAGCTCTAGAATCCAAACCTGCTCACTGTAGCTCTAGGATCCAATCCCGCTCACCACAGCTCTAGAATACGATCCTGCTCCCATGTGTTCTTACTGAGCTGTCAGAAGACCCCACGTGAGCCACTTAGACTCCAGTTCAAACA
Organism: Tadarida brasiliensis; assembly: GCA_030848825.1. NCBI lineage: Eukaryota > Metazoa > Chordata > Mammalia > Chiroptera > Molossidae > Tadarida > Tadarida brasiliensis. The sequence goes on along the minus strand of CM061267.1, from coordinate 100,100,188 downwards.
CTAAAGCCAGAGTAAGACTGCAAGCCCACAGTCGTTTCCCACGCTGGTGGGAGGGCCCAGACTGGTGTCTCGAGAAAACCATGGTGCTCTAATCCGCTCTGTTCACTGTGACTCTACTCGGACTCAGTGGTCAGGGCTGCACGTCCACCTCTTGCCAACCTCCACACGCAGTGTGGACATGGTGGGGAACGCTGGGACTCAACCCCTCGGACCCAGAGAGAGGCTCATGGCTGCAGGTACATCAGGTCTTGAGGGCAGACATGCCCCCCAAGCACCACTGTGACTGACGCTGATGCCCTTAGAAGGGCTTCCTGCCCAGAGCCGGCGCGGTGCCCCAGGTGGCAGCACAGCCTTCCTGCCCTCTGACAGGTGGCATCTGCTCATGTATTTTGTCATCAGGGGCCGCCTAGATGTGTGATCCTTTAAAAACCTAAGAGAGGATGTGGGACTTCGACGTGTATGAAGTACTGTGGCATAGCGAAAGATGAATCCGATCCGTCTGCAAAATGTTGGAATCTATGGCCGATCGTTCGTAGACTTCACATGTCCCCTTGACTTTCTCTTTTTTGGGGGAGGGGAAGGATTTATCCTAATTTGCTCGTGAAGCTGGGGTCAGCAATGTGCATCTTAGGTGATCAGCTTTCATGGTTTGCTATTTAAAAGACGTCTCCGCTGCCACGGTAAAGGTCGCGGAGCGTTAATACACTCTGGAGCAAAGGCCCGCTTTCAGCACAAGTCAGAGTGTGGCGATGCAGATTGCGGGAGGCAGTGGCCTGTGTCTCGCCCAGAATTATTTTATAATGAATTTACCAGCCACGGAGTCACAGGCCCTCTGGAGTCAGCCCTGTACACAGAGCAGTGACACGCAGGGACCAACTGGGGGCTTTCGGAGAGACCGTCTGAGACCAGGCGAGTGATGTCCAAGTGTCCCGGAGGGGCAAGGGCAGGAGTGGCCCTGAGTGCTGCGGACCTCACCCAGGGCACTGTGGGAACAGAGCCAAGGGGCTTCCTGAAGGAGCGTGTGTGGAGGAAGACCCCGTGGTGGGGGTGAGGGGCCCTCCTCCCTCTATTACTGAGGGGCTGTCTGCTGGAAACACCCTCCACGTAGAATTCCTTGCAGCAGGTACAGCTGGCTCCGTGTCACCCGAGGACGGTGGCTCTCCCTGTCTGGGGCAGCTCTGATCTGCCGTGCAGTGAACTCAGCTCTTGGCCTCACAGAACAGTGGAGGTGCCCTCCTGCCCCTGGGACTGGAGCCGGGCACCTGTCAAAGACAGTGCAGGGGCTTGCCACACTCATCAATGACGCAGACATCTTCCCACAGCCCCGGTGGGCTCCAGGCCGGCCTGTAAGGCTCCCAGAGCCAGGCTGGAGACCACCGGGTGGAGGGGGAGCTCCAGGCGTTTCCCCGAAGCACAGGGACCTTTGCAGACCTCGCCCTCGGCTGCTCAGGAGGTGAGGTTCGCCAGGGCGGGGAGTGGTGGTGTTTGTGCTGCCTGTGGTTTCGTCACAGTTCCTTTGACTTCTGTATAGTTTGTCCTTCAGAAGTCCCATGGCACCTTCTTCAGAAAGCTGCAGCCCTCTGAAGTCACGGCAACAACACCCCTTCCTTTCTCAGAATGGGACAGAGAGGGAACCCTTCCCATCCAAACTCCTCTCCTGAGTGCGCTGCTCAGGGCCGGGTGCACTTCATGTCTGAGGGGAGAGCAGAGGGTGTGCAGTGGGGGCGGGGAGGAGCCGCAGGCCAGGGGTGCCGGGGACGGGCCCTTCTGTGTGCCTCGGGACCATTTCCATCTCCACCCCTCCCGGGGCCTGGCCACTAAATGTGGGACCAGAGTGCTCGCTTACTCTTGGTTGAAGCTTTCTCCTCATTCGTAATTCTTGTTTTCCTAATTTTCTAACTTTATCAGTTCCCTTGGATGCCCCGTGAGCGCTGTGACCCGCTGGCCTGGCCCGTGTCAGGGTCAGTGACCCTCGGAGCAGGCGGCTGAGCCCACGCAGGCGCTGGTGCTCGCCTCGATTTGTGGAGTGAGGTTTCTGTCCCCGACGCCACCTTTCTCATTAGGGAAATGCTGGTCACCGAGGGTGACAGAGCAGAGGATACGCACAGCTCCTGGCCCGTCAGAAACGCCCCACAGGGTCACCGTTGCTATGAATGTTAACTTGCTGTGGACCAGACCTGGGCTCCCCTGGGGCCGGAGGGGCTCTGCAGCCAGGTCCTACCCCGCTGCCCTCGCCTGGTCGGTCACACGGACCATGTCCTGCAGCCTCCACCCGGTCAGGCCCCTGCAGTCCTGCTGAGCAGGGACGGCTCACCCAGTACCAGAGCGAGCAGCCGAGTCAGCCTGCATCCGAGTAAGGCCCCTCATTTCCGTGACTTCTCATGTCGCCTCGTGGGGTTTTGTATGCAATGACCTTGTAATGAAAGCGTTTATTCACTGTCTCCCTCTCCCAGTCCCTGAAGTCTGGCCCCACGTCCTAGTCATCCTGGAGTCAGCTGGGCCCTGGGCCCACCAGGCATGGAGCAGGGGCCTGCGGACCCCTGTGTGACAAGGGTCGCGCTGCGGGGGGCGGACTTCCTCAAAGCTGGGCTCTCTGGATCCCCCGCCCCAGCTGTCCCGGCCATGGCACTCTGACCGCAAACTACTGCGAGCTCTGTTTGGTCGAGTGCTGCTCATTCTAAACGTCACCGCAGGAGCAGAAGCTCTCGTCTGGAAAATGCCCTGTAATCCACATGTTACCTAAGTCAGATGAAACCGCAGCATTTCTTCCGAAAAGCAGCACCTCCTTCCATGTGGTGGTTCCATTTCATAGCAACAAGGCCCGGGCCTGTGCCTCTGGGCGTGAGAGCCACGGGCCTGGATGTGTGAGCACCCTCCAGCCTCCTCTCTGTGTCCCGTGAACATCTCAGGCTCCCGCACAGTCGCGGGCACCGAGACACCTGTCAGCTGGCGCCGCACCCGGGAGGCAGTGTGCTGGCCCCAGGCACCGGTGTGGCTCAGATGCTCTGAGACTCAGGTCTGTGCTGTCTGGGAGGGCAGCAACGCTCTGGGCTCCGGGACCTGGGACGGGGCCCTGAGGAACGCCCGCCCAGGAGTTTCCTGGGCAGAGACCCAGGCCCAGGGAGCCTCGCAAGGCGGGATGCAGACCCCTGGCCTGACCACCTTCCTCCAGGCGGGCAGGGTGCACACATTTTGTTTGGTCTCAGAATCCCTTGAAATTCTTAAATATGGTGAAGGTTCCCAAGGACGTCTTCCTGTGAGTTATGTCATCAATACTTGCTACATTGCACATTAAAACTGGTCAATGTGAAATCTGCATTAATCGGTTTTAAAACCATGGAATGAGCGTTTCCGCTGGCAGAAGTCAGTGAGGAGCCAGACCCCAGTGTGAATGCCGGCGTTCCCACGGTGGACCAGTGGGCGCCCCAGAACCGCGTGTGTCTGCATCCCGCAGGTCCCTACCCGGGCGGGTTGGTGGATGCGAGGAAGCAGGAGATCGTCTGTCCTGCTCATGGTGACTGCCCTCCCCTCTCGGAGCGTCTCATAAGTGAGAACAGAGCGCGTGCAGTGAGAGAACGCTGCCCCCCACCTCACGTGGTATTTAAAAGTGCCTCCACGTGACTCGGACACCTGTGCAAGGCCCACAGCTAGAGGACGTGGGCCGGGGCTTCGTGACACTGGGTTTGGCAGTGACTCCGTGGACTGAACACTGAACCACGGGCAACACAGATGGAACACTCCCACCTCTGAGCACCCAAGCACCTGACGAACAGGCGGAACGCAGCCTGCGGACGGGAGGGGATACGGACAGACAGACATCTGGGAGGAGTGGCACCCAGAATGCATCAGTAGTTCTGACACCTCCACCACACACACACACACACACACACACACACACACACACACAATCGAAAATCGACAAAGGGCTTGAATAGACTTTATTCCAAGTAAGTCGCACGAATGGTCAACAGCACATGGAAGCAGGCTCACCGTCACCAGGCCTTAGCCACAGTGAGATGTCGCCACGCACCGTGAGGAGGACTATTAGAAGGACGCGAGGTGCCCTGCTGGCGAGGGTGTGGAGGGCAGGACTCCCGTGCCTGGCTGGCAGGAACGTGACCCGGTGCGGCCGCTGTGGAACACAGCACGGTGCTTCCTAAGCGATGGCGGGGAAGTCGCCCCCAGGACGCCACCGCTGCCGGTGGGCATGCGAACACAGCCGTCCGTGAGGCAGGAGTGACGCCCACGCTGTGTCCCCACGCTGGCGGCCCGAGCGTGCGTGGTGCGCTTGGTGCCGGAGACTCCGGAAGGGCAGAGCCCAGACGGCGGGACATTGAAGTGGAGGTAAACCGCGGTGTCAGACGGGGAGTTGCTGCCCCTGCTGTCCACTCAGGACGAGGACAACGCCAGCTCTTCACACTTGAACCTCTGGAAGCATCTGTGCTCGGTGCCGGGAACGCACGACACTCGCCCGGGAGAACGGGCACCATGCACACAGCAGGCGGGAACCAGGGGGAGCCCCAATTCCCAGACTACACTCAGGGTTCCTGCGTGCCCAGCACGCGCCAAGCCCAGAGCGTCCTCAATGCCGTGGGTAAAATTCCCACTTTACAGATGAGAAAAGGGAGACGAGAGAAGTGAGCTCACGTGCAGAAGATCATGAAGCCCATCGGGGAGGGGCCTGAACCAGCTGTCTCGGTGGTCACGGGGCGGACGGACCCAGGCCAAGGCACCGCTGGGCTGGAGACCAGGCGTGTGGAGGGGCGGGAAGGGGCGGGAGGGCACGGGATGGTGGCCGCTCTGGGCCTCGCATGCGGAGGCACGCCGTTCTCACTTTGCCCAAAGACAGGTGGCGTGCCTCCGGGTCCCATGGGCACTCTGCTCCTGCTGCAGCCGCAGACTTAGTCCATCTGGTGTGCCGGCCGAGCCAGCGGGCCAGTCACACCCTGCTGCGTTCTCACGTGGCTGGTTTAAGGCCAGCGGTGGACAAGAGGCCATCCACAGTCCGTCAGTGGAGTCCAGCCCAGACCTGAAGGCTGTCTCTGCCCCGAGGAGCTTCTGAGGACGGAGACCCGAGGACTCAGGTGTGGGGACGATCTGACGCGAGACACCAGCAGGCCAGCAGGCTCCTGCAGACCCTGGTGAGTCCAGCCTCAGACCAGCCGCACACGGCCACGGAGGGTGGCCCGAAGGCCAGAGCCAGCGCCCACGGGGCCCCAAGCGTCACCAGGTATTTGCCAAACTTCCCAGAAAAGAAATCCTGCCAACTTCGCCAAGTCCCTCCTGTATCCAGACACGTCCACGAGAAATGCGTTTTTGTGTATAATAAATTGCTTCTCCTCAGTGGAAAATCGTTTTTCGCCGTTATCTCTGTGATCGGTGACTTCTGCCAGCCTTTAATGGACTCCCCTGATTATTCGGCGAGTCATTAAAAGCTTAGTCCCCACACAATGGCGTCCTACCTCGAGTGATCCATGAGTGCTTTGCAGAGGCTTACCAGCCGCAGCCGTAATTTTACTCATTCGTCTTAATTTTTTGTAATCATTTTTTGTAAAGAGGGTCTAATGTCAGGCTTGGTTCCCTGCTTCTGACAGATCCAATCTAGCAGATAATTACCATAAGGAAATTGATGCTTTAGTGTGTGGGAGAGAATTTAATTTACTCAGACATCCTACAGAACAATGCATTCCAGAAGATATGAGGATTTAAGTTTTTAAGAAATTAAATTTTACTATTTAACATGATTACTTATGTTGAACATCATTAACTAGCTTTTTTAAGTGTTTGAAATAATTACCGGCGCACTCGCTGTGTCTAAAACCCAGAGCTTGCTTTAAATACGGGTTAAGGATCCATGAAATGAAAAGAAAATCCCTCCATCTTCCTTCTCCCCAAATCTGCTCTGCGAAGCCCGCGGAGGGCGGAGGAGCCCTCAGGGAGGCGCCACCTCTGCCGCGCGCTGCTCTCGTTGGTGCTCTAAGACGGCGGTGGCCGAGCCAGCCTGGCCGGCTTTCCCTCCGCTCGGAAGAGGCCGGGGAGACCTCGGGCGCAGTGGCCGTGTGTCTGCGTGGCACTTTACACAGCCCAGGGTGTGCACGCAGAGCTGACCGGCTGCCGGTGTTTCCTGTTTTTCTTTCTGGTTTCTAAGACCTGGAGAAAAGAGAAGGACAATGCCAAGCGTGAGCCCGGACCCCAGCAGCGGGCACGGAGGCGAGAGTGGCAGCAACCTCCACCCCCGGGCGGCGCCTCCGCCGCAGGGAGCCCAGCGCCCCGCCGGGGCGGACCCGGCTGTAGAACTTCTCTCCATGAGTCGAACCCCTTAAGAAGTAGATTCCCAAGAGTTCCTCAATCCTTTCCTAAACGTGAAGTGAAACACCCCACAGGAAATTTCTGGACAAAGCCAGCCCAGCAGTTCCCTTTATCCAGCACCTCGGCCGCGCATTTCCTCTCGGGAGGACTTTCAGAGCCGCCCTCCTGTCCTGAGTCGCGCGCAGGCAGGTCCTGTGACCGTTTGGTAACAGCGGGGGATTGCCCAAGGGTCCCAACCGAAAATTCCCCCGACCCTCAGCGGAGGAAGCTGGGGCCTGGCCGACCTTGAGGTGGTCCCGCCCCAGGGGCTTCTGGAAGGCAGTGGTCTGCGTCCCGCCCGAGTCTGCACACGGACATTCGGGGTTCGCACGCACTGGCTCCTGGGAAGAGTGCGGTATTCCATTCATCGGGCCGTGTCGAGGTCCCTCGGAGCCATTCCGTCGACAGAGAACAGATGCCAAGATGTAAGAGCCGAGCTGGGGCAGGAGCGTGGTTCCCTGTCTTTGCCGAGCTGCCGCCCCTGGAAACGGCTCCGTCACTTGAAGCCTGAAATGCAGGTTTACTTGACAACGCACTTGCTGTCGTGTGTGCCGATGTTTAAGCCGCAAGGGACGAAAGGCAGCAGCACAGGCTGTGCCTCGGTGGTCCCGGCCGAGTGGTCGGTGCTAAGGCCGGAGGAGACCCGGGTCCCGTGTGTGGCGGCAGCCCTCACGGCCACTCTGGGAAGTGGCTGAGGCTGCACACAGCTCACCCTCCAGGCAGTGGGGGGGACTCAGGGGACACCAGTGTCCAGATATATGAAGCCGTCGTTGCAGCTAACAATTCAAAGACCTGCCACTGCAGCAAGGTTGGGGCTCAGCGTCTCACATAAAAGGAATCCCAACACTCACGCACACACATTTACACACTCACACGTGCACATGCAGTCACACTCTTGCACATGCACACACAAGCCCTCACACATTTGCATGCTCACACATTCATGCACACGCATACACACCTGTGCACCCATGCACTCACACACGTGCACCCGCACACACACTCACACACACAGTGCACTACAGCACTATGACTACCCTGGGATATAACTGCATAGCTATCAGGGCCGGCACGGTAGAGTAACTGTACCAACAGCTGGAAAACCACCCACTGTGTTTAGTAACACTACTCAGTGTCTCAGTTGAAAAGTGGCTGAGCTGGTACCTGCGTCCACATTCCTAACGAGTAGGCTATGCAGAAAGGAGACCTGGGCCACCCAAGCCCAACCCATCTCCCTTGCACCAAGGGCCCTGGAGCAGTTGGCTTCCCTGAGTGATGTCACAGTCGAGATTCTGTGACTCGTTCCATCATCCCATCCGCCGGTCAGGCATTCGTTCAGAAATGTCCAGGATGCCAGCTGTGTGGCAGATGCCCCGATGGCACTTATGACGCTGGAGCCGTGAGGGATGTCACATAAAACCGCCATCACTCATCCACTCGTGTCCGCACACGTGTAGATCACAGGAGCCTGCCTTGAAACATCCAGGCTCTCAGGTCACGGTATTTTTTGTTGAAAATGTTACTGAATCCCGTGAGTCCCACTGCTCCTTTCCCAGAGCCCTCCCCCACCCTGACCACACATGCACAGGCCAGCACTTCCCCTTTCCACGGAGCAGGCTCTTCCCGGGCTGTGGGCTCCTCACTTCTGCCCCCTGGGAGCAGCGCGGGCAGTCAGGTTAACCATGTCCCTGCTGGGTGTCGTTGAGCCCGTCTGCAGCCACCACACAGGCCGGTCGCGTGGAGGGCTCAGCTCAGTGCCCTCGAGCGCGGTTCATCCCTGAGCTCCATGGACCCCAGAAGGAGGGGCCAGGACAGGGAGCGCTTGGGTCCCAGCTGGCGAGGGCGCGCGGTGCCTTCCCAAACGTCCCATGATGAAACGGGAAACGGGAACTTGGCTGAGTCTCCATCTGCTGCTGGAGTGGCCTGGGGTGTAGCAAACTGAAACCACCACTGAGTCCAGAATTGCCACATCTCTGTATACATGTAGGAATTTAGGAGCTAAGAGATTCCAGGAAGCTTCCAGCAGTTGATGACCAGACCATCCCTGGACGGACAGACAGCGTTTTCCTTCACGATGGGGCTCACTTACTGACAGCCGCGTCTGACACGTTCAGTTCTGGGGGCGAGGGCCCTGCCTGGTCCGCACCGTGGTCCTGGTGGCCAGCACGGACCCTGCCACATGGTGCGTCCCCGGAAGACAGGAGTTGACGGAATGAGCGAACACACGAAGGAATGACTGTGGGAAGGTGTTTGCTGTGGGTTTCCCCGCCGGCCGCCTTCAGCCCTCGGTGCTCAGTGTGACCTGTGAAACACTTTCATGTGAACGTTTTCAGAAGTCAGCTTACTGAATCAGAAGCTAAGGAGGTGGGGTCTGGAACAAATGTACTTGCTGCGATTTCTGGGGAAACCAAGTCTCAGGACTTACAGTTGTGCCCCAAAGTACACGGCTGACAACCATCAGAACCTGAAAGCCCAGGTTCACTGCCCCAGGTGGTTCCAGGTGTACTGTACTGGACGCCCCGCCCACCACACACCTGCTGCCTCCACTCCCTCTGTCCTCCAACCCCGCAGGTACTGGGTGTGGACACTTCGTGGGCACTTTCCACGGACAGCTGCCACCAGGGGCCCCACAGGAGCCAGACATGCATCTCAGCCTCACTGAGAACTTCTGCCATAGATGAACTTCCTTTTAAACCGGGGCAGGGGAGGTTCATTCTTGAAATTGGTTTGTATTGTGCAGTCGGAGATAAACCTTACTATTTTTCGCTTGTTAAAACACAGACTGTTCATCTTGTGTTTGGGTCACCTCCCTTTTCCTGGAGGAGGCTGGACGGCTGTCTCAGAGGACACTTGGCCAGACCCCCCCAGACCCCCCGTGGACGGCGGCCCCCGTGGCCTCCCTGGCACCGTGCCACCACGTGCCCACGTCTGTCCTCACTAACTTCAGGTGGCACTGCGGGTGTTTGCCCCCACGTGGAGTCGGAGAGCGGCCAGAGACATGGAGCCCTACGCCACATCCCCTTGTCACCAAGGCTAGAGAGTCTGTCCTCACCCTCTGGCGACTGAGGGCCTTGCCGCTGCCCCTTGGAGGTGGGACTGCAACTCTTCCCGTCTCTGCGATCTGCTAGTAACATCCTTCAGATGAAGCCCTTTCTGGGGAGCTAACATCAGCCAATTTCTGTTGCTTGTCTTGTAGAGCATGACGCCTTAGTTATCACCCCCCACCACACGCACACCCACTTATTCACCAAATACTGATGATTCTACCGTGAACTAGGCCTGAAAAGTCCCGTCTCTCATCACGCCTGACCGGGACCATCGCCCCACAGTCCCCTCTTCTCTCTGCAGCCCACCCCGTCCCAGCCCCCCAACAGCCACCGAGAGCTCGCTGACCCACACGTCCGCTCGCCCCACGGGTGGGCTCCACCTTGCCTCCACTCAGGGGCCACTGTTCTCAAGCGTTATGGGCACTACAGTGTCAGGGTCGATCGTTTCTAGATGGTGTTTTCTAAGGTTTCCGCAGACAGCCGAGACCACGGTGAGCCGGATCAAATCTCCAGCACAGCCCAAAGGCCTCTGGGACCTCACCCCTGCAGACTTCGCCACTTCCTCTATCTCCTGCCTCCTGCCCCACCCTCGCCAGGAAGTTCACTTGAGTAACGCTGCAGGAGGTTCCCAAAACAGGAGGTGACCTTGACCTCCAGGCTTTGGGGCACACGATTTCTTCAGCCGGGAATTTTCATCTCTCCTTGTGCACTTGGCCACGTCTTACTCAAGCTTTAAGATTCCAACCAAATGCTTCCTCCTCCACGCAGCCTCCTGAGGTTTTCTGCCTTCCATCCACCCGGCGCCACGAGGGGCAATGGTCGAAAGCTCACGCTGTGCAGACTAACGAGAGGCCAAGTCACCTGAAGGGTGTCATCTTACCGCTCTGTAAGGTGGAACAGGAAGAGCGCCTCCCTCGTGGGGGTCACAGGGAGGACCGAGGGGGACCTGCCTGTCCATGTCTGACACAGCACTCCATGAGAAGGAAGTCCTGGGATCCCAGGAGCGGTCGTGTGCTGGGCGTCGCTGGCACCTGCGTCTCTGCACTGACTGCGGGTGGTGCCTCCGTGCCGAGGCCGGACCTCCCCATAGACCTGAGCAGAGCGAGCGCCACGAACAGCACCTTGGGTCGTGGTCCCCGTGAAGTGAGGCTCTGCCTGCGACGTGGGGGCTCTGCGTGCCCTTCCCACCCCACGGGCCACAGTGGGGAGCCCTGCAGGTCTCTGCTCACCGCGGTCTCGGCTGTCAGCGGAAACCTGGGAAAACACCATCTAGAACCGATCAACCCCAACACTTTAGTGCCCATAACGCTTGAGAACAGCTGCCCCTGGGTGGACGGCAGAGGTGGAGCCCCCCATCCTCGGTGACAGAGAGGAAGCACCTCGAAGGCCGTAGGGAAATGGTCACAGTGCGGGCTCTGGGCTCCGCGGTGGCGGGTGCTGGGCCGAGGAAGTGGGCAGGGCAGTGGCTGTGCTTCAGAACCCACCCAGCCAGATTCCCTTTCTCATCTGAAAACTGTGCCCAGAACCAGAAATGACCCACTGTCCCTGGGAGTCCCTCCAGGGGCCCGGTGGTGTGGCCGTCCAGTGCGTGGGACAGAGCATTCGGTGACATTTCAGCTCCGCCACGGAATAGGCACCTCGTGTGAATTTGGGGATGTAACGCCTTCAAACCTCAGGGTCCTTGTGGATAAAGGGCATAAGGCACCCGCTGTTTGGGGCTGCCGGGAGGAGTCATGCTCCCCTGTGTAAGAAAGGCTTTGTGGGGTACCTGTCACACACAGAAAACTCAGCAGCTGCTGACGACCGGGGTCAGTGTGTGTTCCGAGGCACTTCCGATAGCCTGACACATATTTCAGATCCAGTGGGAATGTCCAAGAAGCTGGGAAAGAAAATAAGTGTAGCCTTTGGAGGGCAGCTGCAAAATGACAATCTATTTGAGAAAGGGAAGCTGTTTATCAAACACTGACTGCGGTTCCGTGAGCACCAGGCACTTCCTGTGTTAGCTCCTTTGCCCCTCAGCGTCCGGGCTGCATGCCACAGCGCTCGAAGGCTCGTCTCCTTCCAGAGATCCTCAGGACCCAGACGCCAGACCAGCCTGTGCACTTGACGCTGGCTGCTCATTGATCAGCGATAACAGGGTTAATGATGCGCGTTCCAAGAGTCCCCATTACGGTTCAGCACTAACACCCCTTAGGATGAATGACAATGCGTTGTAAGTAATGTTTCCATTTGAAATTGAAATTGTATCAATTAGCCTTTAAACGAGCCTAAATAAATTCTGTTTGGTAGCTCAAACATTATACAAATGCCGTGCTTTTGAAATGAGAGGTGTGGAGACAGTTTTGTATTCTCTTCCGAAGAGTCCTGCTAACAATCATCATCTCTGCGTCTACAACCTCTTGTTTGCAGAGGTGGCAGGAGCAGGGACCCTCAGCTGGTGCGTCCCGGCAGCCTGATGGGAGTGAGGCAAAGGTACATGTCCTGCAGGGGGAAAGAAGCCAGAGGAACGAGGTCCCCTCACCGAGTGGAGGCAGAGAGCCCCTGGCATGCGGGAGGAAGGGGTCTGAATGTTTAAGGGTCTGTGATGCCCAAAGACCTCCCAAGACTCTGGCTTCAGCCTCAGAGGGTCCTGCACCCCTGTGCCCCAGTGGCAGGCTGTGGACTGGAAGCGGGCAGAGTATTCCACCCCCAGCTCCTACCTGGCCCACCCCGCCCCACCGTGCTTCCCTGAGGTTGACGCCCACGCCCACCTGGTACTTGGATGTCGGCCCCACGGACGCCACCAGCCCGGTCTTGCTGTCTCCAGCTCCCTTGTCTAGCACACCGGTGTCCTGGCAGCACAGGCCTCTCAGACGACAGGCCGGCTGGCCGACGGTCCAGACCCGCGTGGACACCTGCTGGTCTCTTAGTGAAACTCAGGGAAGGGATGGTTTACTCTGAGACAGCTCAGGCCTGACCTTTCATCTCTGCTGTCGAACCCGGGTGACATTGGTGGAGACAGGATGGCACACGGCCAGCCATGACCTCCGTGAAATATCCTCACAGTTCGTTCTGTGATGGTGTTAATACAGCCCGTATGGCCGAGACTCGAGACGAAAACAAAGAAAACAGAGCACCTCCTCCTGGGGGGACCTAACCCCCCAACACCCCCCCACACACACCCTCCTGGAGAGGACCTAACCCCCCGACATCCCCACACACACACACCCACCTCCTCCTGGGGAGGACCTAACCCCCGACACCCCCACACACACCCACCTCCTCCTGGGGAGGACCTAACCCCCGACACCCCCACACACACCCACCTCCTCCTGGGGAGGACCTAACCCCCGACACCCCCACACACACCCACCTCCTCCTGGGGAGGACCTAACCCCCGACACCCCCCACACACACCCACCTCCTCCTGGGGAGGACCTAACCCCCCGACACCCCCACACACACACACCCACCTCCTCCTGGGGAGGACCTAACCCCCCGACACCCCCACACACACACACCCACCTCCTCCTGGGGAGGACCTAACCCCCCGACACCCCCACACACACCCGCATCCTCCTGGGGAGGACCTAACCCCCCGACACCCCCACACACACCCTCCTGGGGGGGACCTAACCCCCCGACACCCCCACACACACACCCTCCTGGGGAGGACCTAACCCCCGACACCCCCACACACACCCTCCTGGGGAGGACCTAACCCCCGACACCCCCACACACACCCTCCTGGGGAGGACCTAACCCCCCGACACCCCCACACACACCCTCCTGGGGGGGACCTAACCCCCCGACACCCCACACACACACACCCCTCCTCCTGGGGAGGACCTAACCCCCCGACACCCCCACACACCGGCCGCCATCGCAAAGCACGATGCTCACCTGGCATCGGCACAGTGTCCCCGGAGTGGGAAACCCCTGCAAACACCCCCTGACGTGCAGTGTGAAAGCAGAGGGCAGAGGTACAGAGACTCCGGGATGGTGCCCCCACGCGGCAGGGTGCGGCCCCTGTGCCTCAGTCTTCTCCTGGCTGGAATGGGCTCCTAGCCAGGACTGACTCACAGAGTCCCGGGCGTGACTGCATCCTGTAAGCCATAAAGCCCTGACCAGCGTGATGGAGTGTCACTGGTCCGACCTGGAAGAGACCCGGAGACCTTTTGATCTCCTCTGCTAAGGAGGGAGCTGCCATCTTGCAGAAGAGAACCCCCAGTTGAGTGTGGGCCCTCCCAGTGGAGAACGGAGGCTCTGCCTCCCAGTCCTCGAGCACCGCCTCCTCTGCTCCAGGCCCTCCCTGCACCGTCCGGCTCCTGATACCCAGGGCGCAGTGGAGCCCAGCAGAGTGCGGGGGTGAGAGCCCCAGGAGGCACTGCCGCTGCAGGGGACACAGCCAGGGGACACAGCCTGTCTGTGGCTCCAGTGGGCAATACTGAGGTGCTCCCACGGCCCCTCCCAGGGCCCCACCGGATGGAGCCCAGGCCAGTGGGGACTTTCCTCCTTCTCCATTCCCTGTTCCCCATTCCCGATCCCAGGACCACTTCCTACACGCAGGCCCTGCTCCCGTCCCCGGCCCGGGCTGTGTGGGTTCTCTGAGGCAGGGCTGTCTCTAGCCACCATCCCACAGCCCTGTCCCTGGCACGGCTCGAGCTTAAGGGGGCCAGGGCTCCATGGAACCCCCAGACGACTCGCTGAGGAGACAGGCTCAGGGAGGACCAGGATGTGGCCAAAGCATTCTGTCCTTCTCTCCACTTCGGAGGCAGAGGCCCGGGGAAACGCGGGGGCAGGAGTCAGAGGCCCGGGCCCAGCACCGGCTCCGGCGGGCACATCTGGACAGATTCCCCGAGGCCCTGGCCTCCCTGTGCCCACCTGTGACCTTGGGATGATAACACCCCCTGCCCTGCACACGCGGGATGGTCCTGCCAGGGGACTGGGTGGCGCTGTCGCCCGATGGCCGTGGGGATGGCCGTGATGTTAGGAACGTGTTCCTGGGCGCCCGCAGGGTCGGCTTTCTCCACGCCGACCCGGCGACGTCTTCCAGGCGTCCCTTCCCTTTCGGTGGTTTACAGTAGTTATAAAAACTATTCTGGTTCCTTTTAACATTCTTTCCGATTCCATCTGCTCGCCTCTCTTCCCCGGAGCCTTGCTTGACCCGGATTATTGTCTTGGCCCCGGTTTCCGTTCCCGGTGTCGTCCCCAGCGGGCAGGCAGCTCCGCAGCGATGGCGTGAGCCTGTCCGACCATAAATACAACCGACGAACTGTTTCCGAGCAGTCGCGCGGCGCGAGGAGGGAGGCGACCCGCCGAGCGTCCTCTCCACGCGAGCGGCAGCGCCCAGGGAGGTGGCATTGTTTTGCTTAGATTTCAGGCAATAAAAACCGTGATCATGAACTTGGGGACCGATTTTCAGACTCGCCTCTTCTCTGCGCTGCTGGGCAAGGCCTGGCCGTTGGGAGGAGGAGGTGCAGGCACAGGACAAAGGACCCGGCACCGTGTCTAATTTATACGGAGCGCGGAGGCAGGAGCCCCAGGTCAGGAGCCCCGTCATCAGACCCTGGCGAGGAGTGGGGGAGGGGTGTCGCCGAGGGGGAGGGGCTGGCGGAGGGTAGCCACAGATCATAGCCTTTGCTTAGCGTTTTATTTATTATTTTGTTTCGTTTTGTTAATCCTCACCCGAGGATATTTTTCCATTGATTTTTAGAGAGAGTGGAAGGCGGGGGGAGAGAGAGAAACATGGATTGGTTGCCTCCCCTACTCCACCCAACCAAGCTGGGATCGAAACTGCAACCCAGATACATGCTCTTGACTGGGAATCAAACCCGTGACCCCTTCGTGTTCGGGCCGACACTCTCACCACTGAGCCGCACTGGCCAGGGCCTTGCTTACATTTGTGATACCCACGGGCCACTCCTTCACACGCCACAGGGAGCGTAGGGACACTGGCGTGGCCTCACCCTCTCTGCAGACTGAGTGACGGGCCACTAGCTGTGTCTCGGGAAGCTTGGCACCTGTCCACACGGGACTGGAAAACATTTGTTTTTAAATATGTTTTTATTGATTTTAGAGAGAGAGGAAGGGGGAGAGAGAGAGAAACATCAATGTGAGAGAGAAACATCCATCGGCTGCCTCCTGCACGCCCCGTACTGAGGATGGAGCCCACGACCCAGGCTGTGCCCTGACTGGGAATGGAACCGGGACCTCCTGGTGCATAGGTCTGTGCTCCACCCTGAGTCACACCGGCTGGGCCAAAAAAACACACTTTTTTGATACCTGTGCTCTTTTATCTGCTCGAGGGATAAATTAAGTCACTCTTTTCTTTCTTATTGTTAACGAGAAGGTTTGAATTTCTCTGCTGAGGGTGACCTGGTCCGAGGGGCCCACTCACGCCCATGGTCCAGGCAGAGGATGGGGAATGGGACACCTGGCCTGTTGGCCACACCTGTCCTCGCTCTGGGCTGGGCACCAGCTCCACCTGAGGGCTGCCATCGCTCCGCAGGGCTCGAGGGGCGCCAGGTCCTGGCACACGGACCTCCAGGGGATGTGCCTCCGCTCACGGCGTCTGCGAGCGGGGATCAGACGCAGGACATCCTGGGACCTGACCTGCAACCGATTTCCTCCAGGACCGCACACAACCCGCGAGCCGACAGGGCAGCCCGGCCACCCCCACGCCTCCCGCCTCCCAGCACCCTCTGAGCGTCGCCAGGGGGCCCCTCCACCCTGGCGAGCCGTGGCTCCCCTCAGATCCGCCTGGCAGGACTGTCAGCTCTGGTCACCCCTCCAGGCTTCCGGAAGTCTCCAGTCCGCTCTCAGTGAGGTCGCTCGCCCCGCTCGCCCCGCTCAGCTTCACGGCACGGCTGCGCCGGAGACTCATTCCCAGCGACTGTCGGGGCTGCAGGCCAGCGACCCCTGCTCCTGGCCTCGGCCACGTTGCTAGGCCCACTCCTTCCTCAGGACACCCCAGCTTCACCCACCTTCGCCCCCTTCCATAGAGCAGCACGGGGCACAGATGACGTCCTGTGGTCATCGTCGTCACCTGGGCAGACGTGTGCTGTGCCTCCAGGACCGTGGCGTCCTCTCCGCACTGCCCAGCGCCCACTGCCTCAGTCGGAAGAAATCGTGCCGCTGACAAGCTCGTCACATTCTTTTGCCCCCCAAAAAAGAGGAAGAAGCTACCCCGAGACAGACAGAGACCTCCAGAAACAGATCCCCATTTTCAAACGGCTTCTTTGTGCCCTGGCTGGTGTGGCTCAGTGGACTGAGCATCACCCCACGCACCACAGTGTTGTGGGTTCGATTTCCGGTCAGGGCTCATGCCCGGGTTGTGGGCTCGATCCCCAGTAGGGAGCATGCAGGAGGCGGCCGATCGATGTTGGGCTCTCGCATTGATGTTTCTCTCTCTCTCCCTTCTTCTCTCTCTAAAAAAATCAACTAACATTTTTTTTTAAATGGCTCATTGGTCCGTGACCCAGTGAGATGATGAGGCCTGCGGGTCGCGCTCTGTGAGCACAAGAGCAGTCCAGGGCTGGGTGCTGGCGACAGGAAGCGTACATCCAGTGGAGGGGGACCCAGGAGGCTCCCGGCCGGCTGGGATGAGTCATACCGTCAATCCAGGCCCAGGTGGGTGACGGGCCGAGCTGCTCTGAGTCACCGCCACCCTCTGTGGGCACAGGGCCTCTCGCCCTGCGGGTGGGAGTATGGAAATGAGCCTTGACTAACGGGGCCGCCGCCACCAGGCCTGGCACCCAGTTTCCCAGAGAAAAGTGATGTTTTGATTCTGTCTTTTTTTTTTTCAGTTCAAACTGCTGCAAGATATGTAAATTAAATTGAAAACCTTACATGAAATTTCCAAACGTCTGAGAACACATTTGAATCTCAGGGTAAGAAAACAAGAGGCCGGCGTCTCTGGTACCTTGATGAGGAAGAGTGTCCCACGGAGCATGAAAAGACTCTCCCTCATTGTTTTTTTTTCAAAGGAGTCGGCTTGGGTTCGTCTGCCCTGAGACACAGTTCTTAGTTATTAAAATTTATTTTAAGGAGGAAAAGACAAGCTGGGATTTTGCCCCTGGACCGTCAGCTCTTCACGGATCCCACGAGCACATGTGATTCCGGTCTCGCCCGCGGCGCACCGCGTCTGCCGGCACCGTTCCCCCGCAGCGAACGAGGCCGGCTCCTGCTCCAGCCGCTGGCCGCCAGGCCTCTGCTCGGGTCCGGGTCGAGGGAAAGACAGCGGGCTTGACTTCCTTCCCTCTGCGGCCTGTTCCAGGGGAGCAGGGACCCATCTGACCCACAAGCATGGGCAACACTCAGCAATTCCTTACGTAAATGAGTGAGGGCCGACCCGCAGGGTGACGCAGAGGGGCCCAGGCAGACGTGGGTGGACCCCAGAGTGCCGATGTGGCAGGGCGGGGAGCAATCCCAGCCCACGGCACCTGCTGCCCTGAGTGCTGTGGCCCTGCCTCTGACCCGCTGTCCCCGAGCCTCATCGGGAGACAGAGGTTGATGACCATCACTGTCGGGCCGCCACGCCCAGGTCATGGTGGCTCAGGGCCCATGGGCTCTGGGCCGGGCACGCGCGGTGAGGACGCACTCACGCCCAGCACGGCGCTCCCTGAGCTGCACGAGGCAGACGGCACCTCCCGACGACACAGCCTTTGCGTTTGAGGTCCTGCGCAGCCGTGGGCGAGGGGGAGCTCAGAGCAGGGCCGGCCACTGGGCTGAGCTCCACGATGCCGTGGACCAGGGGCATTCAGTGCATCTTCCACGTCGGGTGGGAGTGTCCCGTGGCAGCCCACTGGGAGTCAGGAGCCCCTGCGTGCTTTCTTGTTTGCTCTGTCTTACGAAGGAAAGCCAAAGTTGATTTCTGCAAGACAGGAAGGGCGTCCAGTCTGGTCCACCCGTCCTGCAGGAACCCCACCTTACCTGGGGGCCCTCCTCACTTCTCAGCAGCCCACCTCGGTGCTGTTCCAGTTTCACATCCTAACCATCTACATCTTCATTTCTAAAGCTGACTCATTTTCTGACTCCGCTATGCTCTCTTTCCCCGTAGCCAGCATGGCCCGTGGTCCGTGTGCCCCTCCACTGAACTCCCCCGCTCGGCCAGGGGCCGGGCACTCCGTGTGCAGGCCTCTCCCGGGGGAAATGGCCGTGTGGGCAGCTCACAGGGAGACTGACGTGTGTGACAAAGTCCTCGTGTCGTGCGGTGGGGACTGGAAAGAGGGAACCACACAGCTTCTCCAACAGATCCTTGGACACAGCCTCAGAAGGCCCGTAGGGCGTGGCCGTGAGGGGCAGCCTGAGCAGAGGGGGACAGTGCCCAGGAGCAGAGAGGACAGGTGTGGGTGCAGAGCTCCGAGCTGACAGGGCGGGGACCTCGCGGGGACGCCAGGCCGGGGCCTGAGTTTGGAGGTAATGCCACAGGTCTGTTTTCCGTCTGATGGAGAAACAAACTTTCACCTCTTATAGTAAGAACGCAAATCCCCTCCAAGAGAGGAATGATTTCCGGTACTTCTGAACCGGAGCGAGGTGAAGAAAAGTGTGGTTTTTCCAACGAGCTGTGTGTCGGTTTGTCGACCTGACTGTTGACTGGCTGGTGATGTCGGGTAAAGTAACTCACCTGCTTTGACTCGCAGTCTTCCGTGCAGGGGTGGAAACACCTCGCCACTTCACAGGGCAGAGCACGCAGGGTGTGGGAGGGTGCCCCGGGGCCGCGGAGTGCCCGCCGGGCCCCATCCCCGGCCCCCACGGCCCTGTCACCTGGCTGAGCAGCCTGACACCGAATCGCACAGGGAAAATGCGAGGTTTAACCCAGATAAGCCAGCAGGGAGGCCAGATGTCACTTCTGAGGTTTTTTTTTTTTTTTTAACTGGGTGGAACTTTTTAGGCAGGAAAACAAGGTGAAAATTTCCCAAGGGGTTTCTGTGAGATTTCCAGCGCTTCCTAAATTAGCCCTGACCAGTGAAACCGCGACAGGAGGCTTCCTGGCAGAGCCCGGCGCGTCCATTTCCAGGCGCAACCGAAGCAGGAAGCGTGCAGACAAGTAATCACTCACATCTTCCGTTGGCTTCCAAAATTATCCACGTGCCGGTCCCCGGGCCTGTGCGCCCGAGGTCAGGAGTCGCTCCGATCTGATCCGTTCCAGGTACGGGTGTGTTTTCGGCGGGACCACTTCCCGCGGGTGGGACTGCTGCTTTGTCTCGCGGGTCACCCCACCACGGGCTGAGCACAGCCCCGAGACGAGCAGCCTCGTCCATGAGCAGGAGCCCCGGAACCTGAGCGTGTGCCCCGTCCTCCAGGAAAGAAAATGGACGGAGACACCGTGCTTGGACTCAGACCGCCCGAGGACGGCTCCAGACCTGCCCCTCGTTGGCGGTGACCGGAGCACGCTGTTTAAGTTGGCCAAGCCTTGGTTTCCTAGTCTTTCAAACTGAGAGGCTCCACACAGGTCCGGACGACTCCTAGTAACAGACCAGAAGAACACGCAGCAGCAGCAGCAAACAGGCGTGGAGGGTTTGGAGGGGAGAGGACCGTCCTTGCTGGAGGGATGTGAGGTGATGCGGCCGCTGTGGAAAGTAGACAGCAGTCTGGCCGTTTCTCAAAAAATGAAACATGGGTTCATCCCATGGTCAAGGACCGCCAGCGCTCTGGGTGTGTACGCCGGGGAATCAAAGCAGACTCTGAGAGCCCGGACGGCGTGGCTCAGTGGGTGAGCGCCAACCCGTGCACCAAGAGGTCGCTGGTTCGATTCCCGGTCAGGGCACAGTCCTGGGTTTCAGACTCAATCCCCATTGGGGGTGTGCAGGAGGCAGCCAGTCGATGTTCTCTCTCATCAATGTTTCTCTCTCTCTCTCTCCCTCTCCCTTCCTCTCTCTTTAAAAATCAATAAAAACATATTTAAAAAAAAAAACAGACTCTGCCCAGCTGGTGTGGCTCAGTGGTTGAGCATCGACCTATGCACCAAGAGGTTGCCAGTTCGATTTCCGGTCAGGGCACATGCCCAGGTTGTGGGCCCAATCCCCAGTGGGGGGCATGCAGGAGGCAGCCAATCGATGTTCTCTCTCATCGATGTTTCTATCTCTCTCTCCCTCTCCCTTCCTCTCTCTCTAAAATCAAAGAAAAAACAAATTTTTTAAATAAAGATAAAAATTTAAAACAGCAGACTCCGAGGCGTCTGTACACCCATGTTCGTAGCAGCACAGTTTACAGGGCCCAGATATTCGTCAGCAGATGAGTGGACAGTGTGCTCTGTGCACACAGTGGAATGCTATCCGTCCTTACCAAGGGGCGACATCCTGACACAGGCCACGGTGCGGGCGGACCCTGAGGACGCCACGCTGAGGGACACGCACGGGACACGGGGAGGCCGCGACGGGCGATTCTGCCACAGCGAGTCCTGACAACAGCGGCGTTCACGGAGACAGGGGGGAGGGCGCGGTCACAGGGCTGGGCAGGGGCGGGGCGGGTGTTGAATGGGGCCCGAGTGTCAGTTTGGGGAAACGGAAGTTCTGGGGATGACAGGGCGACGGCCACACGTCCACGTGGATGCCGCTGAGCTGGACACTTCGTGATGACTAAACGGTGCCTTTATGTTATGGCCATTTTGACACAACTAAATTTTTTAAAATCCTCACCCAAGGATATTTTTCCATTCATCTTCAGACAGAGTGGGAGGGAGGGAGAGAGAGAGAGAAACATCGATGTGAGAGAGACACGCTGACTAGCTGCCTCGCGCACGACCCCGACCAGGGGACCGAACCACATGCCCTCGACCAGAATCGAGCCTGACACTCTTTGGTCTGAGGCTCTGACGGCTCAGCCACACCGGCCGGGGCCGCCGTGAACCATTCTTCAACGCAGGCGCTCCTGTTTCCATGAACAGGTGGAGCCGTCGCGGTTCTTACAGACACTCAGTTGCAATCAGCTGGATTCCAGGACAAGCACACACCTCCACCCCGGGCAGTCAGAGGCTGGCCTGGCAGACTTCTGGGCACAGGAGCCTGGCTCTGCCCTGAGGGTGCAGACCTGCTGTGGCCAGTGTCCTGCTGCTGTGACCCAGCACCCGAGGGTGGCCCCCCGGACACCTGGGCAGGCGCCATCGTCAGACTCCGCGAACAATGCTCGCACACGCCCAACCCAGCCGAGGGCTGTGAGCCCCCAACGTGATAGATCGCGCTGCAGTAATAGGGTCACCCACGGGCTTTCCAAGGCTATTTTCTCTTATTGTGCTATTCTTTCTCCCTTTATTTTTCTGCTCTTCGTGGTTGTATTTGAATGATTATGTCTCCTGCGCCTTGGTCAAAGATGAACAAGTAGACCGGAGCGTTTCCATTGTAACCAGTAGGTTCACTGAGAGTGCGAGAGCGTGGAGGACAGTGTGCGGGGACCCGGGTGGGTGGCGGGAGCCGAACGGCTGCGTAGGCACCGTGCAGATGGGGAAGGCCAGTCCGGGGACAGGGACACCCCGTGAGCAAGGACGTGTGATGGTAGAACTGCCAGAGGCTGGGTACGAAATCAGTGACTCCCTTTCCCTTCGGAAAATGCGCAATCCTTCCGACAGTCATAGACATACGGAGAAGTGTGGGAACTCCCCAGTGTGTTCTCTGGGCTGTGGGGTGAGGGCCGGTGACGTATTCTTTCCATGAATGAGAGATACTGCCTTCACGTGTGTTCATCCATCCCCACGAGGCAGGCGCCTTGGGAGAAAGCCTTCAAGTCCTCACTGCGCAGGGGTCGCCACTGTGCCCCTGGCTGCGGGGCAGGGGACCGCGCTCCCTGGTCGGATTTTGGAACATCATCGCTGACCTCGTCCTCCTGTGTTGCTAGTGCCTGGCGGGCTGTCCGCACACCCACGCCCCGTCCTCCTCCATGCCTGTGCCCTGCCTCCACACGGCTGGACCGGTCTCTGTGTTCCACAGCAAATGATACAATGTGTCCCTTCTTCCTCCCGCCTCCTTCCTCCCACCCAGAAAGGCCAAGCCCTCGTCAGGAGCAGCCCGAGATGGGTGGACCTTGCTGCCACCTGCCCGGAAGCGGATGCTTCAGCCCCCCCAACGGCAGCAGCCCCTCTGATGCTCCCCGAAATGTCCAGCCTCCCTGGGTGCTTCCCGTCGCTCCGTCTGGGGGGGGGGTAACTGGGCACCAGCAGCTGTAACAATACACACACTATCAGCGGGTTTGCAGGACAGCCGGGGGGGTGGGTCTGAACCCAGCAGCCCTGACTCCTGGGTGCCCACTCCAGGAAGGCACGTCCCTGGCCCTTGGCATCCTGGAGGCTCCTGGGTCTCCCCGTGACCCCTGATGGCCTTCATTCTGTGACCTGCGAGTTAAGAACACACTGCAGATCGGGAGACGAGCCTGCTGCTGTGACCGCCTCTGCGGTCGGAGACCAGCCCCTGGCCTGGGGCCCGGGTGGTCTGCGGGGCCACACAGACACGGGAGCGAATTCCGGTTCTGCTACCGACCGGTTTTGCATCCTCTCTTCGAGGCTCAGTTTCCTTCTCTGCAAAATGGGAAAATAATGAGATCCTCGCAGGGGCGTCGGGGGGACGGAACATGCCGCTGGGGGAGAGGCCGGATGGGGAAGAGGTGACCGTTCAGGGATTGACTGGCGCCTAACGAAGCTCCCCAAACCCCATGGCTTTCAACGAGAGTGAGGTGCCCTTGCCCGGGCTGGAGCCCTGGCGGGTGTGCTCCCTCTGCTGCTTGGCCTGGACGCGCCAGGTGGCTGGGGTCACGTGTCCAGCTGTTGGTGCTGACCCGGTTCTTCCCCATGTGACAGTCACCCTCCGGCAGATGACGGGGTTCTCACTGGGGGTCTCAGGGCGGAGTGGCAGGAGGCCGAAGGCGAAGACACCGAGTCTCCCAAGTTGAGCTCCTGGGACTGGCCAACCGTCTCCACTCATTTTATTCTCAGCTCCTGCCAGCCGGTCACAGGCTGCTCCGGACTCCCGGAGGGAAGCGACACCCCCTCTCGATGGAAGAGTCCCCCGCCCACTCCAGGAGCACTGTGTCCTGTTCCGCCAGCTACCCCAGGCCTGCCATCGCTCTGTCTGCTCGTCCTGTCCCCTCGGGTCACACAAGTCGCCCTTCAGAGCGGAGCTCTGGCACCTGAGGGACCTCAGCCCGCACCTCACCTCGAAGAGTCACCAAGTCACCTGTGTGGTCTCGGGATGATTTGGGGGCGCCTCTTTTTATCTTCTCTGTCTGCAATGTGTTCCGTGCCTCCACTTGTGGGAGGGGCTACTGTCTCCCCTAGTCTCTAGGATGGAAACGGAACAGGTGGGGCCTGGTGACCTCCACGTGTGACCCCTGCCCTGCAGAGTCCCGCAGGGAGCCCCAGGCAGGAGCCCCCGCAGGGAGCCCCAGGAGCCCAGGACCTGCGCAGAATCCCTCCAGGGCACTGTTCCCGGACTGACGGGGGCAGGAATAAACCCTCTCCATCTCTGGGTCCCTCAGCTGAGACCTAAACATTCTTCTTAGCACTTTGATGGCAAGGGGGTGTTCAGGAAGGAGAGTCAGGACAGAACCCAGAGCCCAGCGGAGCAGCCCAGCAGCGAGCATTCCTGCCTGTCCCTGCTGTCCCAGCTTCCTGAGCACGAGCTCCCCGAAGGCGCCCAGCAGGCAGGGCCCACCGGTGCCCTGGACTGGGGCAGTCCTCCACCATGTCCCTGCGGACAGAGGAGAAGGAGACGCTCACAGGAGCTGGGAACAGCCCTCTCCTGGAGGCCGCCTCCCCGGGGAGGGGGGGGCACTTCCTGGGCACCCAGCGCATCCCGGCCCGTTCTGGGAACAGGTGACCCCGAGGGAGGCCTCTCTCTGTTTGTTCTCTCCCTGAGCACAGGACAGCCTGCCCATGGGGGTGCAGCCTCTGCCCGGCACCCCCAGGGACAGAAGCCACCCTGCGCTGGCTGTGTCCCGTCCCTGGACGAGGGGGGAGACACGGCACCCAGCCCTCAGCCGCCGCAGCGCAAGGCTTCCTTCAGACCCTCCCGGAGGCCTCTCTCCCTCCTGCCTTGGACACGGCACCCCTTTCCTTCCTTCTGTCCCCTCCCTCCACCCAGCACCCAGCCAGCTGTCATCCATCCTCGGTGCCCTGCGCAAGTCCCTTTCTCGGGGGAGCCAGGCAACGGCCCTCCGCATGAGCTCCCATGTTAGATGCTATTTTTCCATGGGTAATTAATTATACATCGTTCACGGGAAGCTTTATTAAGCCCCAGCTGCTCCCGAGGCTCCAGCTCTCTGAGAACAGGGACCAGTGGGTTTCTACCAGCATCGTGTCCCCAGCACCTGGCTGGGTGATCAGCGATACCTATCGAGTGAGTGAAGGAATGAAGGAATGACCCCCTGGGTAGTCTGCAGAGCTGTCCCTTGAGCCCATGGATGGCAAAGTAGGGTCCCTGGATAGACTCTTCAGGGAGTAAGGGGCCTCCTACGAGGCTCTGCCCATCGTCCGTTCCTAACTCCTCAGGTCTTCCCCTGAAGCCCGGAGACTCTGCCTCTGCTCCTGGGTCCCTCCCACTGCTTCACCCCAAAGCCCGGGGATGCTCGGGTGAATGTCTGCCGGCGCCTCCGATGCCCCAAGCCCAGACCCCCCGACCCAAGTCCCATCCCCGCCAAGGCACCATCCGCAGACAGAGAGGCGGGAGGCTGTGTGGGGGGCAGCGAGCCGAGGTGGGGACTGTGGGGCGTCTCGGATGCCGCCGGGCATGGCACTGGGACGGACACTGGGGGCAGCAGGAGGCCTGGGCAGTTTTGCAGTGAACACGTCCCCCTCGAACCAGAGCAGACGAGGGGCAACTTCCTGCAGCAGCTGCCCCGGGCCCGGCTGCGAGGGGAGGTCAGCTCCCGCGTTCGGGCCCAGGCCACGGCTGGGAGGGAGCAAGCACAGTCGACGTTCTCTGGAACCGTGGTCAGGGCGAGGGGACGCTGGCGGGTCCCAGGAAGCAGCGCCGGCGGGCAGCTTGGCTGGTTCGTGAGCTGTGACCGTCACGGGGACGGACCCTGTGGCTGGGCTGGCCTGTCCGTATTCTTGTAAAACATCTCCCTTTCAGCCGAGTGGAACCAAGAGCAGCTGGAGGCCTGGGGCTGAGCGGAGGCGCCCTGCCCGTCCCCAGGCCTGCTGTGACCTGGAACCCACCCGCCGCGCCCTGCCCCCGGGCAGCTTTCCCAGCACACGGGCCCGCGGGACACAGTGCCCACCGCCGGGCGCTGTCTGCCGGGAGCTGCCGTGTGGGCAGTGACCGTCGGGGCCGGGGTGCGAGCGTCGGGGAGAAGGTTGTGGGGACAAATTCCTTTCCTCTCACCTGGAGTAATACTTCTTGCCCTGCAGCTGGGGGAGACCAGGGGTGGCCTCAGCCCCATGCATGAGAGCACCTCACAGGAGCCCACTGCGAGCTGGGTACGTGGCCAGCAGGTGGCAGTAGTGACTGGGTCCTTGGCCCTCACCGCCCAGCTCTGGGTGAGGACGCAGAGGCCCCCCGGCAGGGGCCCGCTCACATCCCCCGGTGCGGCGCCCCGACAGTCCCGTGTCCCTTCTGTTCGGGGGGCTGTCACCCCGCTCCCAGGGGTCCCGGCTCCCACCGTGGCACACACGTGCTGAGGCTGCTGTCCCAGAGGCCCCACCTGCTCACAGGGAGCCGTCCCGCCTGGGTGAGGGTGGGGCAGGAAGAGGGGCAGGCACTGTTCAGAGGGGTGACATTTGAGTTGTGTTTGAAGTTGCCTGTGACTCATACACACCAGGGAGGAAGGTGAGGGGCTCCAGGCAGAGGGGTGGCCGGCTCCGGAGCTGCCCGGGTGCACCGTGCGGAGCGTGTGAGGAGGCTGGGGGGCTGCGAGGGCAGGACCCCAGCACCCCGTCTTCCTTACACGGATCACCTGGACTGCAGCACCCCTCCTGGAGAGGGACAGACCTCGGGACCGACAGCTGGATGCGGACAGCGGGGCCTGAGGCCCACCCACCCTCCCAAAGTCCAAGTCCAGCCAGGGGCCCCCGCACTCCACAGCCCCCCCGGCCTATCTCTCCCCTCTGCACAGCCACCCCAGGTCTTGTCTGTCCCGGGGACCACGGCTCAGCCCCAGGAAACAGCTAGACAGGAGCGTCTGTCTGTGTCTCAGTGTCCCCTCTCCGGACCCACCCATGGGGACTCAGTACAGCCCTGTGGCCTTGATGGAGCCCCGACGTGGGGAGTCCATGCCTCCGAGTGGTCAGCGGCCCAGTGTCCGCCCCACTTGGCCAAGTCTGAGGAGGACGCCCAGCGAGGACTCCTTGGGGGGGGAGCAGGTCCCAGAGCCCAGGGGTGCTCAGGGGAGGCTGGACGTGAAAAGCACCTGTTGAGTTGTTCGTGTCAACTCTTTCCCTCCCACGGGATGCGTGGCCCCTCTGGGCCCTGAGGGGACCCCTGGGGACGCGGATCTGACTGTGGGGACTCCTGGGGACACAGGGAACCCAGGTCGCAGTCAGAGGAGGCTGACCAGGCAAATCAGGCAGAGAGGAGGGAACCAGAGGTTTGCACTCCCTCCGGGGGCAGCTCCGGGGGCCGCTCCGCGTGGCCAGGAAATGCCCCCTGGAGGAGGCGCCTGCAAGGAGGACCTGAGAGACAGGAGCCCCCATTCCCGAAGCTGGACAGGAGTGAGGAGGCCGAGGCAGGACGTGTGAGGAACGGCAGGGCCTGGGGGAGCGCGAGGGGGGCCGCCAGCAGGGGCTCAGCGGGGCTCCCAGTGGGGAGGGGGGGCTTTCCTGAGAAAGAGGGCCGCAGGGCGGGTTCAGCTGGGTCCTGACGTAACCCGAGGCGTGGAACAGCCTTCGCTTTGGAGGCTGAGAGACTGGAGGGCAGCATGGGAGGGAAGGAGCCTGGCCAGCAGCTCAGCAGGTTGGGGCATCATCCGGGACACCAAAGGTCGTGAGTTCGACTCCTGGTCAGGGAGCTTACAGGAGGCAACTGATGAATGTTTCTCACATCAATGTTTCTCTCTCTCTAAAAATCAATAAAAACACACGCCCGAGAGGGGATTCTAAACAGTAAAGAGGGAGGAAGTCAGCAAGGCCGCTGGCGTGGTCCAGGGAGAGGGGTGAGGACAGGGGTGCTGTTGGGAGCAGAGGGGAAGGCCTGCTCCTGCCGGATCAGATGGGTCAGGGTGGGGTGGGGGCAGTGGAGGGGGAACTGGGGTGAAATGTCATTGAAAGGTCAAGGAGGTGAGGTCGGAGTGATGTAAGCTGGGGAGGGCACTGTGACGTCATCGGAGACCTTTGGCAGCTCAGGCTTCTGGAAAAAGCCACCTTTCATTTGAGGGGGTGAGTGTCAAAGCCCCCTCGCTGGCACACGTGGCCAGTGCCCACTGCCTGGGTGCCCTCCCGGCCCTCGTCACAGCCCGGCTGCTCCTCGGCTCTGGGTCTTCTCATCCCTTTGACATAAGGCCTGTCTCTGCTGCCGGGTTCAGCGCTTCCCCCCACCTCGGCCACGTCCCTCTTGGTCTTTGCCGGTGGCACCTGGTCACAGGAGGCCTTCCACTCTGCTAGCCTACAGGGACGGCACCCGGCCCTTCCTGCCAGCGGCAGGGGGCCTGAGGCCACACCCGAGGTAGTAGGACCCTCTTGTTTGATGGGAAACAGGTTTCTTTCTCATCAGGAAGACACCAGGCAGGTCCCCCCTCTGTGAGAGACTCCAAACCTCAGAGTGCCGTTCCCGTGGCCCAGGTGCCCCCAACACAGGCCACTGTCACCACGAAACTTGTTTCTATGTCTCCGAAGAGACTGAACCCCTAGAGCGCTGGTGTCTATTTTTCAGGAACCAAGTATTTTTCAAACATTTTCGCAGAATCTTAGAAAGGCTTCAAGACAGAAATGTAAGGTGGTTTCCTGCCAATGAGGGGAAAGCAAATACAGCCAGGTCTTTGTTTGGGTCACGAGAATATCTTTTTTTAAAAAAAGTAATACTTTATAGACTGTTACATTTTTAGATATCGGTCCTAATTTGAGTATTATCCAATAAGAAGCAGGTATTTTTTTTTTCTTTATTAATTTTTAGAGAGAGAAGGAGAAGGAGAGAGAGATAGAAACGTCAATGACAGAGAACATCGACTGGCTGCCTCCTGCACACCCCCTACTGGGAATCGGGCCCACAACACGGGCACGTGTCCTGACCGGGAATCGAACCGGCGACCTCCTGGTGCCTGGGACCAGCAGGGCAAGAGCAGGTGTTTTGTGAGTGAGTGCACTCCAGTGTTTGTCCAAGAGCCCACGGCCGACGGAGGGCCGGCCTGGCACAGCAGCATGCTGCCCGACTGCGAGGGACAGCCACGCGCACCTGGTGGAGAGAGCGTCTGTTTTTTCCTTGGGGTGCAGAGGCTGAGTGCCGTGGAGGTGTGTTTCCAGCGAGATGACCGGCGGCGGGCAGCACGGCCATGAGAGCAGACAGAGGCGCGCTCACTGTGACTTGTGCGCTCTTTGCCAGCACAGAGGCCGCCGCTCCAGGGTGCACCACCCCTGTGAGCGTGCCAGGTGTGCACAGCTCAGAGCAGCCACCAGGTGACCCCGCAGGCCTCCTGTCTCCGGTTACCGGGCTGCTTATCACACATCCTTCCGCGTTGTTCCCGCGAGCGCACCCAGACTTTTCCACACGACGGTACTCGGACCCTCTGGGAAGGTGGGGGGTGGAGGGGACCGCGAGCACGGCCTGCACACCCTGTCCTCTCGGAGAGAAGCGAGGTGGACGGCTGCCTGGATGTGCTCACGCCACGCTCTTATCAGTGGGAGGCGTCACCAAAAATACGCGCACCAGTCACGCTAGACGTGCAGGAGCAAAGAAGGAGGGTGCCCGGAGGCTGGTGTGGGGGTTCCTCTCACTGTGTTACCACCTGCTCCACATCAGTGCCTTGGGAAGCATCGGCCTGTGCCCTCACGGGGTTCCCCTCTCACTTCCAGGGCACCCTTTGAAACGAGACTCGGGGACAGCACTTCCCACGTGTGGAGGCCGACACTCAGAGTCGCACAGAACCCGCTGCAGCCGGTGCGGGGGTCTCTGGGCCTGAAGCCTCCCAGGGGTCGTCTGTCTCGCTGATCAGGACGAACGTCCCCTGGATGTCCCCTGGGAGTTGCACCTGGCCACTCAGGCACCGGGTGGCAGCAGCTGGACGGACAGTTGTTCTTCATCGAATTTGCCCGTCAGCGAGTGATTTCATAGCCCAGCGTTGGGGCAAACTGGAATGTGTGCAAGCCGACCGGGCACTTCGCAAATCTCTCCTTATCTGTGCGGCGTCTGCTGTGCAATAACTGTGTCCCCAGCGCGAGCCGGAGAGGACACGGATGGCTTCACCCAGCGCCTTGTGCAAGGCCTGCAGCATCCAGAATCTTCTTACCCAAGAGCCCTTGCAGCCTTGCGGGGCCTGAGTGCCGGGAGGCGGCGTGGCCTCTGTGGGTGGCGTGGCCTCTGCTCCCGCGATGGGGGAAGCCCCGGCCAGAGGACTTCTGATTCTCCCTGTCCGGCTCTCACTCCATAGAGGCTGGGCCAAGTCGTGTCACCCTGTGCCTCTGTTTCCCCCTTTGAAATGACACAATAAACACCCTCCTGTCCTTCATAAGCCAGCATTGAATGCGGTGGAGTTCCTCAACAAATGCAAATCGATGGCCTTTGTCACTGGCGTGCCGGTCTCTATCTCCGTGGTCACAACTGGGTAATTGTGGACAGTGGGTGCGGAGGGGGCGCCAGAGGCCCACCCTGGGTGATGATGGAGGTCACCTGAGGACTCTGCATCTTCTAAGGTCACTGTCTGTCCCACCGCTTCCTTTCTGTCCCCGAGGCCATTTGTGATCGATACTCTGCCATTAGAGGCTGCGAGGAGAGGGGTGAGGTCAGCATGGCTGCTCCAGAGCCCCGCCCCCTGCTGCCCGGGAAGAGGTGTGACCCACCTGCTGCTGGGCATGAGGACGGCTGGCGCTGAGTCCCCCACAGCACACACGCTCGGCTCCTCTGAGCCCAGCGACTGAGAGTGTCAGCACCCTCCACAGGCCCAGACCATTTCCCGGTGGGGAAGCCGAGATCAGGGCCAGGGAGGCAGCTCGCTGTCCACACCCTCCTGCGTCTCGGGCCTCCCACCTCCATCTGCCCTCCCCGCCCAGGCCGGCTCTGCACTCCTCCGTCTTGCTGTCTCTCTCCACTGGCACCAAAGCTCTGGAGGCCTGCGTTCACGAGCTGCTGTCCCGGCGGGGACACACGAGGGAAGCGCCGACAGTCCCATGACTACCCAGAGGTGCCTTCCCGACCTGACTCCTGGCTCCCGGAACCCCACGGACAGAGAGGCTGGCAGCCCCAGACCACGCAGACGGCCCTGCATAGGGGCCTGGAGGGGGTGTCCTGGAGGTGACGAGCCCAGGAGGGTGGCCATCTGTGATGTCACAGTGTACAGATGGTGCCAGTGACACGAGGTATTGATGGTGGAGCTCCCAGAGGGTAGCCTGGGGCTGGACCTGAGGCCATGGTGAGGCGCTGCGGAGACTTGGGAGAAGCCCGGCTCGGAGGGGCCGGGAGGCAGCGGGAGCTTGTGTCCTGCATAGGGGAGCTGACGGCCAGAGGCACAGGAATGAGACGTGGCCACAGGACAAGGCAGGTCCGGGCCGTGGAAGAGATGGGGCAGGACAGGAGGCCACCCTCCTGCGGAAGTCTCCCGTCACCCGTGTCCTGGCCGTGGGGACAGGAAGGGCTGCAGTCACTGGGCAGACTCGGGACACCAAGGCTCAGCTGGGCATGTTGGAGGCAGCAGCACGACAGGGCAGGGTTTTGAGGGCAGGGAAGATGAGGGGCACCAGGCAGGGGACACGCGGGGAGTCTGCCTGGGCGGTGGGCGGGGAGAGTGGGATCTGTGCTCGGCGCCCTCCCTCCCTCCCCAGTTCCAGGCCAGTGCTTATCTCTAAATCGAGCACACACGAGGCCAGGACACACATCTTCTGGGGCCTCCAGAGAGTTGGAAACCACATCCGTACCTTGGCTTCTACTCGGCAGGAACTGCCCGGCCCTGGAGAACGCCGGCCTTCAGCAGCTGCCTCCGTTTCCTGCCAGCAGCCTTGCTGAGCCCAGGCCCTGCTTCTCTGCTCCCTGGCTGCAAAGCACGGGCCCCTCCATTCTGGACTGCACGTGTTCCCGCCCCTCCTCACAGCCACGCGTCTGCCTTCCAGTCCACACAAGTTAGCACCCCACCCACAGACACAGCCAACCACTGTGGCAGCCCAGCCCTTTTCCGCACAGTGGGCGAGGTAACAGCCCAGGCTGCTAGCCCCAGGGCAAAGAGCGGCTGACCCACCTGGGCACCTTCTCTGCACAGGGCGCTGGAGGAGACTTCGGCTCCTGTCTTGCTCGGTGGCCCTGTCCCCTGCCTCCTAGCACAACCCCGTGTGTCCCCACACAGCTGCCCTTTATTTGCAGCACAGACAGAAACGCATTAGAAGTCAGGAGCATGGCCTCAGATCACAGGGCGGGGAGGAATCCCAGGAGACCGCTTCCTAGGACGTGGCCTCAGTTTCCCCATCTGTAAAACGGGGAGCAATACCAGGTTTGGCAGACGAAGTGAGGAAGCGATCGTTGTGCCCGGCCCACAGCAGGAGCCAGCAGGGTGGCCCTGAATCTCTCCCGACAAGGTCCGGAGCCAACAGGCAGGACCGAGCCAGGAGGTGGCCAGGTCTCCACTCCCCTTCTGCGGGGCCCTGGGCCCTGCCATCGGGTGGAGAAGACAGAAACACGGGGCTGTGACGTCCTTGGACTCGGCGAGGCTGCCTTGGGTGTCCTGGATGGGCCCAGGTTCCCAAATACAGCAACGCGCCTCCTGTCTGCAGAGTCCCTCTGCTCAGCTTCCCGGAGCCTCCAGGTCGAGCGCTTGTGCCATCTTCCAGAAGAAGCCCTGGCAGCCCCGGGCCTGCACCCACAGGGAGGCTCGGGTCCACACCTCCGGACCATGCAGCAGTTTGGAGTTGGGATCACGAGGGTCGGGGTGGCTGGACTGAGGAGGGATTCTGCCCGGCAGTGAAGGGCGAGAACGTCCGAGATGGGCAGGGGTGTGTGTGTGTGTGTGTGTGTGTGAGAGAGAGAGAGAGAGAAAGAGAGCGCCAGAGGGAGAGCGTGAGGGAGCTGAAACACTTCCTCCAGGTTGAGAAGCCTGTGCATGCGGGACAAACGTTCATGTTTTCCTCCCTTTCGCTGGAAGTGATCTGAGGTCCTGACCATCCGCCTGTTCCAGCTGCAGCCCAGCTTCCTGCCTTTCCCCAGGGCACTGTCCCCACTACCTCTGCAAGCATCCCGGGGAGAGGGCACGGGCCCAGCACCAGAACCCTGGGGGCTCGCCCTGGCAGTGATGCCCTGTGTGGCGCAGAGCAAACCACTTCCCACTGGGGCCCACACCTCCCTTCTCTACAGAAAGACCCCCTCTGCAGCTCTGTTCTAGGGGGCCCAGGTCTCAGCCCTGACCCCTCGGGGTTAGCTCCCACGGGAGCGGCACTGCCCCCACTTCATCACGCTCTGTGGGCCCTTTAATGTTGCTGGGAGTCGGCTGGGGCAGGTCCCAGCTGCTCCAGGCACAGCCACGGCCCGGGCCCACAGCTGAGCACGTGGGATTCCACATGGCACAGGTCTCATAGGCCACTCTGGGAGCAGTGACCCCAGCACCGGGCCTCCCTGCTGTCCCCCCAGTCTGCACCCCGGTGCACAGCAGCCCTGCCGGGCGAGGTGCAACATCAGGGTGCGTGGGGCACCACCCACTGGGCGGGGGTCAGGAGCACAGGGTCTATCTTGTCTGGTCCTGGGCTTCCCTTCCTGAGACCCCTGTCCTGAAGCCTCGGAAGGAGGAGGCCCCTTGGCCCCCACTAGCATGGATCCCGTACCAGTGGCCACTCGGGATGGAGACCTTGTGTGGGTACGGCGTGTGTTCTCAGGAGCCCCGGCGTCAGGCCCTCTCTGATGGCACGAGGTGCTCCTTCCGTGCAGTTTCTCCCCTGGAGCCCTGCCGCCCGTCAGCAGCCTGGAGCGTGCAGGGGGAAACGGGAGCGGGGCTCAAAATGCTCCCCAGCTCTTTAGGGAGCCGAGATGGAAGCGTTATGTAGGAAAACCACTTTCCAAGGGCCTCTCCGTGCACCGAGGCTGTGTCGCCGGACCGAAGCCTCGGCCCATTAAGACTTCAATAGAGTGACTTCCCTGTGACCCCCACGGGCCGCCGAGACTGGGCATTTCAGAAGCGCAGGAACTCAGTCTGCGCGGATCCCTCAAGGTGCTTTGGAGGCTGTTTCACTGACACTTTATTAGCCTCAGTCTCCGATGATAATAACAGGAACTGCGCAAATCTCTCTGTTCATTCCGCCGGCTGATGGGGGGACAGAGTTTAAATGCCGGAGAGCAGGGGGCCTGTGAGAATGAACTGGGGGCTGTGATGCAAACCCCTCGCCGAGGTTGCACTGCGCTTGGCACCGATTTCATTATCTCCCGTTTCCTACTTCTAATGTAATGGCTGGCCTTTTCCTGTTGCCCAAGGCTAGCAATTTCCACCTTCGACAACATCTTTCTTACAGATCCTTTGGTAATCATGGACTGCTCGCCGATTTCCCCGTTCTCTCTCCAAGAGCGCCCCGCTCTCTCTCCCTGCAGGCAGGAAGCCTGGGACCCACGCTCTGCTCAACAGTCTGGGTTGCACTTCTCAGGTGGAAACGGAATTGGAGTGGTCTTTAAACGCTGTAAAGGAACCACTTCTCAAGTTGTCACTTGGTCACTCAGCCTTTGGGGAAATGTGGGCCGTAACCCACTTCTCAGAGGAGCAGATCAGCGGGGGAAGGAAATGTGTCCCGAAAATACACGTAAAGTCCATTCAGTTCAGAAGCGAGACCTTCTCACTAGCTCCAGACAGCAGCCTTGCGGGTCGGATGATGTCGCAGAGGAGAGGCACCTTTCCAGTGCCCATAGGGGGTGAAGGGCCAGTGTGCTCTGAACTCCCGTGCTCAGGAACAACACAGGTGTGGGGAGCTGTGACCCAGGGGCCACAGGAAGGGTGACTGCCTGCTGAGAGCATGGGCTGTGGCCAAACCAAGGGACTCGTTGGTGACTGGGCAGACTGAATGCTTTTGAAGAGGCCCTGGAGATGTCCTGCTGGCGGGATCGTCCAGGTATAGAGGCTAGAGACTGGCTGAGAGGCTCAGACGGGCTCAAAGGGAAGGGCCAGGTAGGAAGGGAAGGACTCCAGGTGACAGGCACTATCCAACGAACTGACCATTGGTGACCTCCATCCTCACAAGAGTCTGGGAAGTAAGGACTATGCTTGCTCCACAAACACAAGGCTGAGGCTCAGAGGGGTGAAGGGATTTGCCCACGTTTATGAAGCACACGATGAAGGAAACTGAGTAACCACTCAGGACAGAGTCTTCAAACCCATTGTTTCACTGCCGGAGCCTTGGCATTCAGGACCCACAGCCGAGCATCACCTGGACCACCGGGGACCTTGTTGGAGATGCGGACCCTTGAGCCCCACTACAGACTGAATCGGACTCCCAGGCGGTGAGTCTGCCTTCCTGAGTGACTTTGAGTACTTCAGGGTCAGGTCTCAGCCTCCAAGGCAGGTGTGGACACTCCAGGTCAGGAAGGGGCTGTGGGCTCCCCAGAGGGAAAGTTCCATGAGGCCCAATAAGCAATGATGCCCTGAGGAATTCGTGTTCCAATTTGATGATAAAACACAAAAAGAGAGGGGTGATAAGGTGAGAGTTCACAAAACATAAAAACATTAGTAGGTGTGGCATCTCTAATTGACATTGAGTTTATGAGCTTTTTATCTGTCTCCCCATCCAACCATCAAAATGATCCAGGAGAGAAAGTCTTGGAGGGATACAGGTTACACCCCACGTTTGTCTCGTTTTACCTGCTTGGCCAATGCCATGTGGTTACAATCTCAGATATATTGGCAGGAATTAAAGTAATATGTCGTCAATCTTAAGCTGACCTTCCAAGTTTAAATGATCACAATTCTCACTCAATGGAGGCGACCATTCTCTGTTGGTCGTTATGAGATGGGGTGTCTCAGAACCAAAGCAAGAAAGAGCAAGAGGGCACAGAAACGAAGGAGCAGCAGTCCAGTCGACGGATTAACATCCTGAGGACAGGGACCCAGGACAGGAAATGGCTTCGAAAAAGGAGGAGGAACATTTTAACTAGGTGCCTGTCAACTGCGCCCAGTAAAAGAGGGTGGGCCAACATTAGCATTCCAGTGTCATGAACAGTACCCGAAGTTATTCTTGGAGTTTCCCCAGGGTCCTCGCGTATCAGCCTCGGTCCCGTGCCCTAAGTATATCCTGATGGCTACTGGGTTGGAAGTGGTCCCCTGGGCAGCACACCAGAAAGGAACACTTCTTATTGTGAGTTAACAAGAGACCATGTTGGTTGTAACTTGGTGACTTGTGAGTTTGAATAGCACGGATTTGTTCCTGGGGATGTGGTCCCTTGGTGACACACCGATGAAAATTGACCCTCTCCCACCTGAAATACCTGAGGCCTTACCCTTGACGGGCAAAGGATGTGACTGAGTGATTGAACCTGGGGCTCAGTGGGTCTCCTTTCCTGACAAGACCCCGTAACCTCTGCCCTTTAGCTTTCCCTGCCGCCTTCTGAAAGTCCCGCTGAGCAGCCACCTGCTCCCTCCCTTTCCCATCCTTAGTTCCTGAGTCAGTTTTGACTGAGATACTTCAAGTTCTGCAGCCTTCTCCTTCTCCCCACCCAGGCAGGTAGAGGCCAATACCACCACTCTCCTCGCTGAGCTGAATGAGGGCTCCTACTCGGAGCCCCAATCTCCGGCTCTCCCTGACCCGTGTGTGCTCCAGTCTGTGGACGACAGTTTCGGGCCTGTCCTCAGCCTCATCCCCCTGGTCCTGGCCTCTGAACACCTCACAAGGTGGCTAGGACCTAGTCTCAGGAAACCGAGATCTCAGATGTTTCCATCCTACCTGGCTTCATTTCCTGGATAAGCTCCTGGTCCATACTTCACCTACCAGGGGGAGCCTGTCACCTGCTGCCAACCCCAATCCCATTCTCAGCCTGACAGCTTTTCTGGAACCCTGACTGAGGTTTGCCCCCGGACAGTCCTCCTCTGCCCAGCCTCCTCTGCCCCAGACAGCGAGCGATCTCAGCCCTGTGGGTTCCTCCAGCCCCTGTTTGCTTGTCCTGGTAGACAGACTATGCCCACCTGGGCCCCCCTTTCTCCCTCCCTACGTGGCTGGAGATGGTATCCTTTCCATGAAACCCACCCCATTTCAACACAGAGTAGCCCAAAGGAGCGACAGAGTAAGGGACGGGAATTAGTGACAATTTCATGCAGAAAGTGTTGGACACACGTCATGACGATGAATTAGGAAAGGGGTAGCGGGGTACCTCCAAATAGAGGAAGTGGGGTAACCCTAGCAGGGACTAGGCAATCAGCAGCCCAGCAGGAAATGGAAAGGAGATTAGTCTGTGGGGAGGAGCCCAGATGGAAAGTGGGGTGGGTGTGGCTGCTGGAGCAGTGAAACTCCCCTGAGTGGGGGAGCGTGGAGGCCCCTTCCCCCTCCTCCCCTCCGCACCGGAGTAGCAGCCACGAACGTGCATTTGCAGCTTATAAGGAGAAAATTAAACATTCAAGGTGAAGATGTCAGAGCTCAAATCTATGTCAGAACTACTGGGATAACGGGAAATAAGTAGCCAGAGATGAGAAATTGATTTCCATGTACTATTTCACTTTTCAGCCCAGGAAAACAATTTCAACCGTAGACTTCAGCCGTCCAGAGTATGTCTGTGGGCCATCTGATAATTCTCATTAAATGTTCGAATGTAGCATTCTGTTGAATCATATGTACACAGAGAGACATATACACGTGTACATATAATGCACACATGGATGTGTGCGTGTACATACACTATTTGCTGGGAAGAAATTGAGTTACAATCTCAAAAATGTCGGCGGTACTAGCATCTTGCTTCTTGCTCACTAATCCCAGTTCGAGTAGTAATTAAAAAAGGAACCCTCGCATTCACTGGCTTCTGACTTCAGTCAAACACAACGAGACAGGCTCGTGTTGTTTTCAGTGGGCTTTTCACAGATCGCTCTTTAAATAGAGAGAAACAAAGGGCTTGGGAGGAGTCCATTCAGAGTCGCGTCCCACCCCTGATACCAGGATTACAGCTGGTCTCGCAAAGCTTAGTTTTTGTCTCTTTAACCAGTTCCAGAACTAATTTTATACATGGGATAAAACGGATTAAGGAAGCTTTAAATATAAGTGTCAAAGATAAACATAAAATATAGCCCTGCTTCTTCTGCACTGTCTCGTCATTTGAAGAAATTTCCCCAGTTGGCTAGGAGCCTGGGGACGACACTTCATATCTGCCCTGCTCCTTGTCTCCTGTGAATTCTAAGACCCTTATTGTCACCAAAGGAAACAGACCAATATCAATTAAGAATATGGATGCGGCCCTGGCCGGTTTGTCTCAGCAGTTAGAGCATCTGCCCACAGACCAAAGAGTTGTGGGTTTGATTCCAGTCAAGGGCACGTACCTCGTTGCAGTTTGATCCCCTGCCCTGGTCAGGGTCGTGCGGGAGGCAACCGATCAATGTGTCTCTCTCACATTGATGTTTCTCTCTCCCTCACTCTCTTTCCCTCCCTCCTTCCCACTTTATCTGAAAAATCAATGGAAAAATATCCTCAGGTGAGGATTAAAAATATATATAAATATGGATGAAAAAACCCTTAAAAAATACTAGCAAACCACATCTAGCAACACAGTAAATGAGTTAAAAGCCATGTGTATACACCAAGTATATATTCTGAGCATACATACGGCATAACTATATTTGGTGTGCACAGCGGACAAAGGAATGCAAGGTTGGTTCAACACCTGAAAATCAATTAATGCTATACAGCATACCCACAAAATGCACAACAAAAACGTGTAATTATCTAAAGTAATGCAGAAAAATCGTCTGACAGAAATCCAACTCCCTTTATGACTAAAAGAACACACACACACAGACTAAGAATGAGTGGTCGTTCGTCCGCTAGGGCCGCCATACATGACAAAATTCCACGGACTGGGCGGCTTAAAGCACACGTTGCTTCCTCAGTGTGTTTGAGGCTAGACGTCCAAGGTTCAGTTGCCATCGTGGCTGATCCCTAATGCGGCCTCTTTCCAGCTTGCAGGTGGCACCTTCCTTCCTGTGTTTCACATGCCCTGTCTCTGTGTCTGCGGAGAGAGAGAGGGAGAATTATGGTGCTTCTTCCTCTTCTTATAAGAACAACATTCTATCAGATTAGGACCCCACCCTTATCACTTCATTTACCTTAATTATCTCCTTAAAGGCACTATCTCCAAATGCTGTCACATTGAGGGTTTTGGCTTTGAATTTAGGATGGACACAATTCAGTCTATGGCAAACAGGAAACTTCCTGAACCTGATAAAAGGCATCTACAAAAAGCTCGTACTAACATCTTACTTAACAGGAAAAGATTGAATGCCTTCAGGAACAGGACAAGGGTGTCCGCTCTTAACCACTTCTATTCAGCACTGTGCTGGACTTTATAGTTAGAGCAATGAGGTAAGAAAAGGAAATAAAAGGTATTCAGATGGGAAAGGAGATAGTAAAACTATATTTGCAGATGACATGATCTCACATGCATACTATCCTAAGGAATCACAGAAAATGTTAGCATTAATAAATGACTTCAGCCTGGCCAGTGTGACTCAGTGGTTGAGCATTGACCCATGCACCACGAGGCTGACAGTTTGATTCCCAGTCAGGGCACATGCCCAGTTGGCCAAACCCCCAGTGGGGGGCATGCTGGAGGCAGCCAATCGATGTTCTCTCTCATCAGTGTTTCTATCTCTCCCTCTCCCTTCCCCTCTCTAAAAACCAATAAAGGAAAAAAAAATTTTTTTTAATGACTTCAGCAAATTTGCAGGAAACAAGATAATTATGCAAAAATAAGTTGTAAATCTATACTAACAATGAACAAACAAAAAAAATGAAATTAAGAAAACAGTTTTGTGCATGAAAGCATGCAACAGAATAAAATACTCAAAAATAAATGTAACCAAGGAAGGGCAACAATTATACACTGAAAACTATAAAATGATGCTGGAAGTAATTAAAGAGATAGATGGAAAATGTGCTGTGCTCCTGGATTGGATGATTTCATGACATTAAGCTGGCAATACCCACGTGATCTCAGGTTCGATGTAAGCCCTCTCAAAATCCCAGCTACCTTTGTTGCAGAAATGGACATGTATGCTAAATTCCATCTGGAATTGCAAGAGACCTCAATCAGATGTTCAAACAATCTTGAAAAGGAAGAACACATTTGCAATGTGGACCTTTTTTATTTTTATTTTCAAAGACCACTGTAGCTCGTCATGTGGCATTGGCATCAGGACAGACTTACAGATCAGTGTGATGGAGTTGAGAGCCCAGAGACAAACCACACGTGGTTCACTGAGTGGGATGACGGTGCCACAACCGTTCAGTGGATGAGGACTGTCTTCTACAGGCAGTATCATGACAAATGGAACACGAATGAACCCTTACCTCACAAAGTATACAAATATCATCTCAAAATGTATCCACAACCTAATGTAAGAGCTAAAATAAAAAAAAAAAAACCCTTAGAAGAAAACAGAGGAATAAATATTCATGACCGTGGATTTAGTAGATATTTTAAATATAACACCAAAATCATAAACAACAGAAGATCAAATTGATACACTGAGTTCATCAAAATTTAAAACTTTTGTGCATCAAAGGACACTATCAAAGAAGCAAAAATCAGCTCACAAAATGGGAGAAAATATTTGAAAATCATGTATCTGACAAGGGTCTGTTACCTAGATTATATAAAGAACTCTTACGACTTAACAAAAAGACAACCCAATTAAAAATGAGCAAAGGATTTGAATAGATATTCCTCCAAAGATGACATACAAGTGCCAGGAAGAATGTGGAAAGATATTCAACATCGTCAGTATTAGGAAAACTCAAATCAAAACCACAATGAGATAGTATTTCATAGCCACCAGGATGGCCATAATAAAAAATGTGAAAAATAACCAGTGTCAGGGAGGATACGGAGAAATTGGAACCCTCAAACACCGCTGGTGTGAACACGAGACGGTGTAAAATTTCCGTGAAGAACAATTTGGCCGTTTCTCAGTAACTGAAATATAGAATTACCGGGTGACCCAGCCATTCCACTCCTACGTATAAATTCAAAAGACTTCTAAGCAGGTGGACAAACACAAACATATGCACAGATGTTCATAGCGGTATTATTCACAACAGCCAAAGGTGGAAAAAACCTAAATGCCCATCACCAGATGCCCAGATGAACAAAACCCTGTCCACACAGCGGTCATTCGGAATGGGTTCCAGCTGGGGTAATAAAACAGTTCTGGCCAGAGAGGCGATGATGACAGAATGATTCATATGCCACGGATCTTAAAAGGTGTAGTAACCAACATTTGTGTTACATTTTACTTTATTTTTTCTTCTTTATTAATTTTAGAAAGAGAGAGAGAGAGAGAGAAACATCGATGAGAGAGAACATCGATTGGCTGCCTCCCGCATGCCCCTCGCTGGGGATTTGGCCCACAAACTGGACATGTGCCCTGACCGGGAATTGAACCGGCAACCTCCTGGTGCATGGGTCGATGCTCAACCACTGAGCCACACCAGCCGGGCTGAAAATTATTTAATGTAAAATATGTTAATTTTTACCACTAATAATACTAATTTAAATTCACAGCTTATAAAATTGTAGGGCATGATATAATAACAGTAACAGTTGTTATAATTATTTGTAACAATTGGACAATTGAAACAATTTAACAATCGATATAATTCACAATGGATACAATTGGACAATTAATACAATTCACTCACCTGCCAGCATGTATTCTCTCGGCCTCTGTTGTTGCCCTGACTGCTGAGGGCAAGAGGCTTCCTTTGGGGCAGTAACTAATGGGCAGGGCTGGCATCTCGACCAGCCGAAGCCATTCTCCTCTGCCTCCTAAGCCACTTACACTATTTGCAGAAAAATCAAGAAGCTCAAAACACCTCTACCCAGAAACACGAGTTTTCCCTGTATATTGGAAAGAATTGGAAAATAACAAGGTGGTACATTTAAGATAATTTTGACAGACTTATACCCTATGTGAATAGGGTCTTGTGTCTATATCTGTGTAAAACATTTCCTACGAATCCCTCTGTATTCTTGGTCTACAGAGCTGGGCAGACCAGGGAACAGAGCCATCCAGCTCCTCTCAACCTGACCACACCGTGAGATGACCGGAGTCCCCGAGCCCATCGTTCCCAGGTGGAGTGGAGAGCTTCCAGGTGAAGAACAAGATGTTTGCACATGCCTGAAAATTGTATTTCATAACAAATAGTTTGGAAATCAAGGAATTAGTGTCATGGCTATTTTATAGAATAAAGAAGACACAAGTGTGCCCCGGCCGGTGTGGCTCGGTTACAGCATCATCCCGTGTACACTGAAAGGTTGCGAGCTCGCGTCCCCGGTCAGGGCACATACCTAGGTTGCAGGTTTGATCCCTGGATGGACGGCAGCCGACCTATGTTTCTTTCTCACACTGATGTTTCTCTGACTCTCTGTCTCTGTCTCTCTGTCTCTGTCTCCCTTCCTCTCTGAAAATCAACGAATACGTCCTCGGGTGAGGATTAAAAAAAAGGACACAAGTGCAGTGTTTTACTTAGGACCTAAACCCGTGTTTGAAACTCAATAGAAACTTAAAAGAAAGAGCGAATGAGTGAATGTGCAAATGAATGAATGAGCAGACAAAGGAGGAAAGTTTAACTGACGCGTTTACGTACCTGGTGAAGGACGGCGCAAGGGTATTGATTGCAAGCTAACTGGAGTTAACTTACACGGAGTCCAGCCAGAATTTAAGCCAATGCCTCAGTCTCGCCTGTCACATCCGTCCACGGTGTCTGCCAGAAATATATTCCCTGCATTATTTTTTCTGTGCTTCAAGGGGTCGTAAATAATTTAGACAAACAAGTGATATGCATCCATCATTCTCCATTAGTGTGGGCAGCAGAAAACAAGGCAGTCGGCGAGGGAGAAGCTAGTTTTCACAAGGCTGAAAGGTAAGGTTTTCCTAAGTGGAGTTTTGATAAACTAACAAGAAGAGAATTTCCTGAAAACCTCGTGGGCACAGTCCTACACCACCCGCCGATTATTGTCAGGGTTTTGTGTCTTTTCATGTAACAGAACAGAAATAGTTACAATAAGGAGCTTGGTTGCTTGTCACTTTGTTCCTGCATCGTGTCACTTAATGTCAGCTAGAGACTGTCTCCACTGGGCCCCAAACATCTGCTTAAAAATAAAAAGATGTGTCTAATTGTCAAAAGGCGTTGTTTGCTTGACACAAAGGATGAATACATGTATGACTTGTTGGACTAAAAGCTTGTGTAATCTGGATGTTGGATAGCAGGTGTACCTGTGCGCACACCGAGCAGGCATTCAGTATCTGGATGCGTAGATAAATCCTGCAGCACCCAGCGCTAGGGAAGCAATAGTGTCACGGCCGAGAGCTCGGCATCCGGGTCGGACCGCCTGGGTGGGAATCCCGCACCAGACCTTCCTGGCTGCGTCACCCAGACCAGTCCTCCTTGTCCTTCATTTCTTGATCTGTCACATGAGTTAATGACAATGCCTGACTCGGAGTGCTGGTGTGAGGATTAAAACACGGAGCACGTGCCAAACAACGGCCTGGGCCCGGCGGGCAGCGAATGCACAGACTCAGAATTTCTCCTCGGTCCGGTTTCTAGGCAGTCTCGCCATTATGGGGAAAAAGAGAGAATTAAAAAGCAGCCTCATTCCGTGGCCAACTCACAGGAAGAAGTTTGCTCGAGGAGACTCAGAAATCTAGCTCGGGTGGGAATCCTCAAGTCACGTGCACGAGTGGAAGGGACGCACAACCCAGGACCGAGCTAGGAGCCGCTGCTCGGCCGGCGGAGTGAGAGGAGGCTCTGGGGAGTCGAAAGTGGCAGAGATGCCCCTTGGCAGTGTGTCCAGAGGACGAGGGTGAAGGATGGGGCCCAGGGCTGGGAAGTGTGGGGAACTCCTGACACAAGGACGAGGAAGCCCCAGATGAATGGGGAGGTGAGCACACCAGGTGAAGCCGTTCGGGTCCATTAAAGCGATATTCCAGGCAACACGGAAAACTCCCCAGGAAGCCGCTGGAGAAGCTGTCAATGACAGGGTGGCAGCTTTAGACGCAGGCACACCTGGGATCTCAGCGTTAGACGCAGGCACACCTGGGATCGCGGTTTTAGACGCAGGCACACCTGGGATCATGGCTTTAG
Source organism: Tadarida brasiliensis (assembly GCA_030848825.1). Taxonomy (NCBI): domain Eukaryota; kingdom Metazoa; phylum Chordata; class Mammalia; order Chiroptera; family Molossidae; genus Tadarida; species Tadarida brasiliensis. The sequence goes on along the minus strand of CM061267.1, from coordinate 100,056,448 downwards.
ACGCAGGCACACCTGGGATCATGGCTTTAGACGCAGGCACACCTGGGATCGCAGTTTTAGACGCAGGCACACCTGGGATCATGGCTTTAGACGCAGACACACCTGGGATCATGGCTTTAGACGCAGACACACCTGGGATCGCAGTTTTAGACGCAGGCACACCTGGGATCGCGGCGTTAGACGCGGGCACACCTGGGATCATGGCTTTAGACTCAGGCACACCTGGGATCGCGGCGTTAGACGCAGGCACACCTGGGATCATGGCTTTAGATGCAGGCACACCTGGGATCATACTCCGGGCCTGTCTGTTTCACTTGGGGTGACTCGTTTCTCTCTCTGAACCCCATCTGTTCACCTACAGGAGAATGGCAGTATTAGGTCGAAACATATAATAGCCAATCCTGGACCATTTTTACCTCCAAAATTAGTAATTTCACAGGGTTCAAACGAACACGCAAGGAGCATGCGTGTGACGCCGGAGATAGCGGACCGCGTGCAGCGCGCACGGATGGAGAGAAGCCGCGGAGTGCAGTCAGTCACACGGAGACAGACAACGCACGGGACTGCACTGGGACGTGGAACCTAACGGACAAAGTAAACCAACACACCACTGAAACAGACGCATGGCTGCTGGGGGAGGGGCAGGGTGGAAAAGGTGACGGGATTGAGAAAAAACCAAAAACCCACAGACAGACAACAGTATGGTCTTTATCTGAGGGAAACGGGGGCGGGGGTAGAAGAGGGTAAGGGGCATACACGGTGACGGAAGGAGGCTGACTTGGGGTGGTGAGCACACAGAGCAATACACAGATGACGTGTTGTTGAATTGTGCCCCTAAACCTATATACTTCTATTAACCAGTGTCACCCCAATAAACTCAATAACCGAAAAAGAAGAAAAGCGAAAACCCAGTTGCCCAGGAAGAAAAAGCTGCAAGTCCATTGCAGTTAGCTCACGATGCACGCGAGCTCCTACTTACCGATATCAGATCTGACAGAAAGTCAGGAATGGGAAAGTACCAGAAAATGTCCTGATTCTATACAAATAGAATACTAATACTTTCAAAATGAGACTACCCTAAATAACTCACTTAAATGCCTTACTAACAACCATACAGCCAATCCTATCATAACGTCCAGGGCACTTTCTTAGGATTGTTTTCATTCTTACAACAATATTTTGAGCTTTATGGTTTCCGTTGGTCCCCTCTCTACGCCCCCAGAAAGTGAGTGCACTGGCCAAGGACAGCAGGTACGTGGCAGAGACGAGACTCTCGGCGAAGGTTTCACTTCCCAGTTCAGAGGTCTGCATGGACTCCCACCTCTGTTTACAAGGGACAGCTCCCAGAGATGGGTCTGCAGACGGAGAGCAAAGCCAGCCCTTGCCTCCTGGGCCGCAGTCCCCACTGTCCTCAGCAGACAGAGGTCTGGGTTACTCAGGGACCGAGTAGGTGGGGCAGGGAGTCTCTCTCTTTGCCTCAGTGGGTGGTAAGTACCAAGTATTTTCTACTCGGAGCAAAGGTTTCCCATTTGGGGGGATTCTCCCAAAGCAGCGCACTTCAGTGAACCGCTGTGAACACAGAGACAGTCCTTGCGTCATGACCGAGGGGAGGGGATCAGGATCCGGGTTCCAAGCTGGCACTTCTTAGAATTAATTTCCTATTTTCAACAAAAGGTCACCTTCCCCATTTTGTTTCTTCCATGATCGATGGTCGCACTTCCCGACTGGCTTGTTCCCAGCATGGGGCAGAGGAGGACAGCGCGTGTGTCTGAGTGTGGGGTTTGACTGCCACGCAGGGCATCGGGATAAACACGTCTTCCCTGCCTTGCCGCGTGTCTGAGATGATCTCGTGACTGTTCACGTCCAGAGAATATCCGTCCTGGACCGTGGCCCACTGTGTCCCTGAATGAGTGTGGAGTGACCTTCCAAACACCTTCAGCTTTTCTGGGGGGCGTACAGTTCTCCATCCCGTGCCCACTTTAGGGGTGAGAAACAGCAGCACACCAACATGGGATTCTCTCAGACCACAGCTGATGGCTGGACACGCCCCCATTCATCCGTCTCGAGGAAGAAAACCGTGGTGTGGTCCATACAAGCAGCTCCTGTGGTGCTCATCTCCCCCGACGCGGTCTCCCTCCAGCCAGGACCCGGACGGCCGGCTGACCTGCAGGGACAGTGAAACAGCTCCACCTTCGTCTGTTAAACAGCTCGTTTTAAATTTCCACTGAAACAGTCCTTAGTACACGAGAAAAGCAACACATAGGTTTCCAGTTAGAAGTGTTCCTCTTTCTTGAGATCTTCAGTAGTGCTTTAGGGTTTAAAGGAAGTGAGTGTCGTCCTAAATGATAAATATAGACCTCCCATTGGCCCCACACACAGCTCTGCCTTCTGGCTGAATTCTGCAAACACTCAAAAGCAGAATGGTCGGTCTGCATCTCAGATGACTGTCAGTCAGTCAGTCAGATTCAGAATGAAGACAGCGCTCACCGAGAGGGAAGCACACTTCATCTCCTCCGTCCCAGGATGCCCCGAGGGTAACCCGCCTACCCCAGGCTTCACAGCACCGGGGAGCATTCAAGGTGGGGAACATCACAGATTACTTTCCTACGTGTTCAAGTGTTTGGTCTAGAACGCATCGCATGATAAAAAACATACTTATTAAGTCCCATGGTGTTCATGAGCTGCATCCCAATACAAACACGGGGACGTCGGGAAACACGGGCATCTTAGTTCTAAGAAGCAGTGTTTGCATTCACCTTTTCTTTCTTTCTTTCTTTCTTTCTTTCTTTCTTTCTTTCTTTCTTTCTTCTTTATTTATTTTTAGAGAGAGAGGAAGGGAGAGGGAGAGAGAGATAGAAACATCCATGAGAGAGAACATCAACAGGCCACCTCCTGCATGCCCCCCACTGGGGATCGGGCCCACAACCTGGGCATGTGCCCTGACCGGGAATCGAACCAGCGACCTCCTGGTGCCTGGGTTGACGCTCAACCCCTGAGCCACACCGGCCGGGCAACATTCACCTTTTCTTCACTTGTTTATTCGGGATTACCCCTTACCCCATCCTAGCCTATGTTATTCACTAAGTTGTAATAACTGTATCATTTCCGGTTGGTGAAAGTTTCAACTATAGATTAGATTTCTGAGCTATGGACTCGACATGCCGAGAGTTGTCAATGGGAGGGGCCTGAGAGTGAGCGAGGGTGGTGGGAGCGACATCCTCGAGACGGAGACCGATTGAAGGGACACCAAGTGCACGCAGGCTGGAGTCCGGCGCAAGGGCAGTCAGAGTAGTTTCTTTCGGTTGCGTTGTTGTTGTTTTGTTTGTTTGTTTGTTTGTTTTTTCAGGCTTGAGTCAGAAGCCATCTCTGGGGAACACTTCTCTACAGAAAAGAGGATTGGGGAAAGGCAGTCATCCTGGGATCGCCTGGTCGCAAACAGGGTGATTAAAACCGGAGGCCACTGCGTGGAGCCGCAGTAAAGGCCCAGGACAGAAAGAAACAAATGACCTTGCTTTGGAGAGATATCAGAGGCAGCTGAGAGAGGCCACTGGGTTAATTTGAGCAAGGCTCGATCATGAATTATCTGTGTCTGTGAATAATCTATGGGACCACGTTCTGCCTGAGACGGCTGGTTGAATGCTTTGTAGCCGACGTCCTAGCTCACCTTAACCTCTGTGATTTTTTTAACCTGCCTGTCAGAAGCCCGAGCGTCATCACGGTCTCCTCCGTCTCACTGGGGCCCGTGTGCACGGGACCCTTCCGATCTGTCACCTAACCTCACGCAGGGCGGGGGCCGTCTTAGTTCAGGCCCCGGCTATTTCTTGCCAGGACTGCTCTGATCATTTTCTAACGTGCGTCCTTGTCTCCAGACCCTAGTCAACGCATCCTTTTGGGGAAACCCCTCTGCAAGTTGATGACTGGGTATTTGAGGCCAAGCGCTCCTGAATCTCAAACATAGCACTCCTCCAGAAAAGAAATGAGGTCGCCCTTAGCGGGACCTGTGCCTGTTGCCAGGACATGTCACTGAAGGGGAACATTCAGGAAGCAAATTCACCTTGAAGCTAGCCACCTCCTGAGAGCTAAGCCTGCAATTAGAGTGACCTGCCACCAGTTGGCTGTAGTGTGACTCGTGAGCTCACCATGGTGCTTAAGCAGAAACCTACATCACATTCAGTGTGGAGCCTGGGACAGAGCAAGAGCCTGTGACCCGGGAATTCAAATCTCTACGTTTTTATCAAGTTCTCAGGGTATCTTTCCTAGATGAAAAATAACCATGCTCTTTATAAGGACTGGATAAAACAGTACCTTAAAATCACCTGTAAGGCCACCTCCCAGAAATTGCCATAGTACGTATCCCCTGCAGTTTTTTTCGTTTGCATATGCATTTTCATAATGAGGATATACACATGTGTGCATGAATGCATGTCAATAACACGCAGTCTTGAAATTCTAAAGACCTAGGAAACACCGTTGTTCGGTGGTCAGATCGCCAGGTTTCAGTTACCTACCGGCCCTACGATGCGGACGACGTCACGTTTTCCTTCTGGCATCCCCTGCACGCACGCCCTCTTGCTGTAAGGACATCTCAGCCTAGTCCGAGGGTGCGAGCCCCGGGCGGTGGGGTCGGACGCACTGGGCCTACGGCTGAAACAGTTGCCGGACTTCTCTCAGCAGCAGGTTTATTATCTGTAAACCGAGTCTGGAAAAGATGCTCCCGATAGCCTGTTGCAGGGACCAAGCCCAGAAGGTCTCTAACATGCCCAGCTGGCTCCTGGAACGGAGAAGCTCTCAGTGGTTCCCGTCCAGCCTGTCTCCGTCCCTATCCTGACAAGCTCCCGAGGCCACAGGGAACGAGGAGCATCCGTAGAACGGGGTCAAGGAGCGAGGAGTGTTTGCCGGAGCAGGTCAAACCTCATCCCACCTCTGGCCGCCTTCAGTTGGCTCTCACTCACGCTCTCTTCCTTGCCCTGAGGGGCTCCAGCGGGTCCCCTCTTGCTGCCCAGCCTCCGTGGATTCCTCCAGACACCTGTTCTCCTGGCCTGGCTGGCACGGTCCCAAGACCTCCCAGAAATCAGGAGCACAGCCAGACACAAAACACACCCTTCCCCAGCTCTCTCCCGTTCAAAACGTGTGACCCCAGCTTCTCCATGTCGCCTCTGCTGCTGGTGACACCCTGGTCCCAGGCAACACGACTGCTCTGTCCGCGAGTGCAAAGAATTTCGCGTCTCTGAACGATTCAGGAGTGAACACGGCTCAGGCACATTAACATGTAAAAAGTCCACCTGGCTGGTGGCTCAGTGGATGGAGCACCATCCCATGGACTGAGAGGTTCGACTCCCGGTCAGAGCACATGCCAGGGTTGGGGGCTCGATCCCCAGGAGGGGGCGTGCAGGAGGCAGCCCATCAATGTTTCTCTCTCACATCGACGTTTCTATCTCTCTCTCCTTTCTCCTCTCTCTAGGAAAAAAAAAAATCAATAAAATTATTTTAAAATTAAAAAAATAAAATACAATGTAAAATGTCCAAGATTTTTGTCATTATCTCGAGTGTGTTCCCTGAAGACTCCCCTGAGCTGCTTTTGCTGGGTCCTAATTGCATCGTCCCCTTGACGCCTGACCTTGAGCACGGCTCCTGGCTCTGGCGGGTAGCCCCTGGCCTGCTCTGTGCGCCGTCCCTCCCTCTCGCGTGCGCCCCGGGCCGCTTCACCGACGCCTCCGCTGAGCTGCGGGAGAGACGCTTTCTAAAACTCAACACACACCACGCTTTCCCTGCAGTCCTAAAACACCCCAAAAGTGAACCACTTGGTCCTTTGTGATGTGGCTTCACCTCCTATTGTTCCTTCAAATGCACCTCATATCCCAAACGTAGCGACCTATGCATAATTTTCTAAATTGGCGTGCTTTTTCTTTCTTAAAATAATGTTTGTTGGGAAACAGTCTCAAGTGGAGACGAGTTTTAAGTCACTACGAAGAAGCTTCTCCACCACCGGCCCCGATCATGGTTAGGTACAATCGACCTTATTTAACACTCAAATTCTTCCAAATTTGGAGAGTGGGTATCTCCTTAAGTCAGCGTCTCTCCCCTTCAAGCTTTGACGACTGCCTTCCTTTCTGAGCACATGCTGCAGGCTCATGTCCTATTTCCTCTGCCCCGGGTCCGGGATCGATCACAGCAAGGAGCCCTAGCTCCATGCGGTGGGAATGGTACTTGGACCCCAGAACCGGGCTGGGTGTGCTCATTGCTGAGAACTGCTGTTCCCAAACCCTCTTGGTGTGATTCGCACCTCTAGGTAATCGTTATCGAAAAAGCCGGAAGATCACACAGATGACCCCAATTCCAATCCAGAACTGGGTTTTCAGCGTGCCCCCTTTCCATATTTGTGACCTGGGCTCCCATTAGATCTGTGTGCGCCATCCCCCTGGACAGAACCCACCACCCATCACCTTTCCCCTGCGTGGATGTCTCCACAGTCCCAGCTTGGCTCAGACCCTCCTAGGCCTTCCCACAAGATGAAAGCCGAAAACAATGAAGGGAAGCTTGCCCGGCACTGTTTTCCTTTTCCGGGTATCAGCTCCACTGCAGGGTGTCCCGCTTGCCTTCACCTCAGGCCCTGACGCTTGCCCTGTGTGTCAGGTCCCCAGGTTTCGGTTGGTCTCTAGGGGTCTGGTACAGTAGGAGCTTACTCAGCCATAGTGGAGACTGCCACGGATTTTTATTTGTCTTGTTTTGTTCTATTTTGTATTTGTAGATAATTTTATAAGGTTAAGAAAGGATCTTCTATTTCTAGTTTCCTAAGATTTTTTTTTTTTTTATCAGATGCTTTTTCTTTGTATGTTGAGCTAATTATGCTTCTCCTTCATCGGCACGTGTGGCAAATTATATTGGTTAATGTTCAGGTAGGAGACAGAATGCCTGAAGTCAACTCAGTCCAGCTGTGAGGTACTGGTTTCCGCGGTGTTTCTGGATTTCGTTAATATGTTGACTAGGAGTTTTGCATCTTTTCCATGACAAAGATTGGGCTGACGTTTTTCTTTCCCGTGATGTTCTTTTCGGGTTTTGTGTCAAGGTCATTCCAGCATTGTCAAAATGAGATGAGAGGTTCTTCTTTTTCTATTGTCTGGGAAGTGTTTGGAAAAGGAGTTTCCTTGGATGGAAGGGTTTCATAAAAGAGTCCATTTCTTCATTACTTATAGTACTATTCAAATATCATCTTTCTTATGTTTTAGTTTCAAAAGCTGTGTTTTTCTGGGGATTTCAGTGTTTTATTGGAATACTCAAATGTATTGACATAAAGTTTCCAACAAAATCCTATATTAGCTTTTTAATGTCTATAGTTTCTGCAGTAATGTCCCATTTTTTTTTTTACCATTAATATTGGTTATGTATGCTGTTCTTTGTTGTCATTATTCTTTTATCCGTTTGCCCAGGAATTGGTCAATTTGATTGGCTTTTTTTTTTTTTAAAGTAACTCTCAAGCTCTCTGTTTCCTTATATGTAATGTGCGAAATGTTATGTTTTCTTTTTTTCATCATTTTCTAATTTAGTCTGACAATCACAGTCTTTTTACTTGGAACATTTTCAGTTCCTATTACTATAACTAATCTCATATTTAGGTTTAAATCAACCATTTTACAATTTACTTTTCTCTCGGTTGCCCTGGTTCTGTTCTGCGTTTTCTTCCTTTTTTTTATTTCTTTATTTTTACCTAATTAAACTATTTTTCAAAATCATGGCTCTTCTCCCCTGTTTCCTTGATAGCTTCATGGTCTTCTGTTGTTCTTCTAGTAGTCACTCTAGATATTACAACATGCTTCCTCGGCTTATCTATAAGCACTTTACCACTTCCTAAGCAATGGTAGAGTTCCCTTCCTGCCTTTCGGCCTGTCGGTTTCATGTGTGGGGTTCGGGCAACTAAACTTTTCCATCTTGACACAGTTGTAGATCCACAGGCAGGTGCCGGAAGTAACCTCGAGTGACCTGGGTCCCCCGCCCTCAACACGGCAGCACCGCGTCACAGCCAGGGCCCCGGCACCGCCGAGGTCCACCGATCTCATCCTGACTCCTCACTTCACTGATGCGTGTGTGTGCTCAGCTCTGTCAGTGTCATCACGCGTGTGGGCCCGTGTGCCCACCACACAGGGAAGATTCAGCAGAGCTCATCACCTTCCACCCACACAGCCCATTGCTGCCCAAACCGCTAATCTGCTCTCCGTTTGTATACTTTTGTCATCCTGATTTATTTATACTGCACTTCGTGTATTTCTTTCTATGGTGTTCTTACTGGTGGCTCTGAGTATTGCAGTTCACACACAGGACTTATTGCAGTCCGGGTTGTTAACCTTCCAGGTGGAGGGAGGTGTGGAAACCCCCTAAACTTAGGGCCCCTTCCGTCCCCACGCTGGTTTAATCTCCAGATAGCATCTATCCAACTCACGAGGGGGAAGTTGTCTTGTATACACTATTTCTGTTCTTTCCCTGTTTCTTTGTCATCCCTGATGCTCTGAGGTTTCTTCTTTTTCATTTGCTTTCTATTCAAAAGACTTCTTTCAGCCATTTTTAAGGGTTGGTCTTCTCACGACACGTTCTTTTAGTTATTTATTTTTTAGCTTTATGAATGTCTTCATTTCCCCTTCATTCCTGAAAAATAATTTCCCTAACTATAACATTCACAGTTAAGAGTTCTTTCTTTCTGCATTTGAAAAAAATAAATAAATAAAAAAAAATAAAAGGTCTCCCTCTGTCCTCCATGGTTTGTTTCAGTTGAGAAACCCACTATCGTTTAAATTCTCCCAACAGGGAATGCATTGTTTCTCTCTGGCCACTTTTGAGATTCTTTCTTGGTTTTTAGTTTTCAGAATTTTGATGATGATGTGCCTATGGGTTGATTTCTCAGAGTTCATCCTATTGGAGATTCATTTGGATTCTTGATTCTGTAGGTTTACGTGTTTCCCCAAATTTAGTTTTCAGCCCCCAGTTTCATGGAGCCCAGATATTCAGCAACACTCCTTTCAATGCTTTTTTTTTTTTTTTTTTTTTACCTGCTCTCTTTCTCCCCTCCTTCTTGGACTCCAGGGATCTGAATGATGCATCTTTTGGTATCGTCCCTCAGGCCCTCAGGCTCTGTTTCTTTGCTTCCATCTATTTTCTCTTTACGTCCAGATGGAGTCTGTTATACTGCTCTGTCCTCGAGCTCACTGGTTCTACCTTCTGTCATCTCCACCCTACTACTGAGCCCATTCCATACGTTTTTAAATAAATTTATTTTATTGAAACGTTGAGTTCTATCATTTCTTATTTGGCTTCTCTCAATAGCTCTTATTTCTTTGATGAGATTTTCTATTTTTCGTCTGTTTCAAGAGAATTTGTCATCTGTTGGTTGAAGCATGCTTCTGATAGCTGCTTCAAAATCTTTGCCAGATCATTTCAACACCCGGCTCGTCTTACTCTTGGCATCAGCTGACGGTCTTTTGTCATTCAAGCTGTGAATTTCTGGTTTCTTGGTACAGGAAGTCACTTAATTGAATATCCTGGACATTTGGGTTCTTATGTTAGGAGAATCTGGGTCTCATTTGAAAAAAACAATTTTTAATCAGGAAGTCACCCACTTAGGTTTAGCACACAGGTCCTGGCCTACTTTCATGGACTACGGTTTCCATGACAACTTAATTTTCAGTGCCTCTGCAGCATTGCTACCATCTGTTTGGTCTACCTGTTGCTACTGGGACTTCCACTGGTCCTTGTCGGAGGGGATTAGAGGAGATTCCCCAGGTTATCTGTTGCCTCTAGGTTGGGAAAGGGCCTCTCCAGCCCCCAGGGAGGAAGAGAGCTTCTAGGGCCAGGCAGGCTGCTGCAGTGGGGTCCCCCTTGCCTGTGTTGCTTGGTTGCTTGGTATCTCTCGGTGGCCACAGCCCACCAGGAAGCTCATTTTCTCCCACCCATCTGAGACGGCCTTCTCCCACCCAGAGATTCCAGGCAGCTTTGAAAATAATTGTGTTGTTTTCCCTGTAACTGCTCCTAAGATATCCCCTTTGGCCTTTTGGGTCTTGGCAGCCCAACGGGTGTGCTTAGATTTGGTTTCCTTTGCATTTATTCTCTTTGGGCTTCTTTCAGCTCCTTGGATCTGTGAGCTGAGGCCTTTGAACAATCTTTAAAACTCTTGGCCATTATTTAAATAATACTTTGGCTCCATTATCTCTCCTCTCCTGGAAATCAGATTGCATATATGTGTGACCTTTCCTCCACGTTCCAAGTGTCTCCCTACATTGTTCTCGATATTTTCTATCCGCTTGTCACTCCGAGTCTCAATACGGCTTTTGCTTTCAGCTCATTGTCTCTCTACATCTGCCTACTTGCTCTCAAATGCATCCCTATGGTTTCAATTACTATATTTTACATTTAAAAAAAATTGATTCCTTACTCTTTAATTCTTTCTGTTGTTCTCCTTGTCATTCATTTCCTAGGAAGCATTAATTTTAATTCAATTAAAATCAGGTGATTTTTATTCCACTCTGTTATTCCTAATAACTTTTTGGTCACTTGCTTTTGACTCCAAGTACCAGATATTCGCAGTAATTTTATATCGAATGTTGGACTTTGCATACAAAAAATATTAGAGGCAATTTGAGGCTCTGGGTGCTTTTATATTCCTCTAGGTAGGACTTATTTTTGTTACTGGTAGGCACTTAATATAGAAGCAGGTCAGCTTCATCTCACCAAAGACTGGGTTGTTTCAATCTTTGTGATGGAGACTCTATTTAGGATTTTGCCTCTGAGAGTCCCAACGGCAAGCCTGGGTTTATCAGGCTCCAACTTCCTCTGTGGTTAGTGAGTTGTAATTTTGGTCCATGCCCCATCATAGGACTAGAGGAATCTCTCCTTCACTTCTTAGCTTCTCAGAAGCCACACGCACCCCAAATCAACATGTGCTGTGAGGGACAACCTGGCACCAGGTGTCAAGCCCACCGATCTGGAAGTCCCTTATTTTCACGAATCTGGTCCCTTTAAGTCTCTACTGCCTTGATAGGTCTCCAATTTTTATTTCTTATCCAGGGCTTCTATTTTTTTTTTTTTATCCTCAGATAAAGATCTTCAGATAAAGTAGGAGGGAGAGAGGGAGGAAGAGAGAGAGAGAGAAACATCAACATGAGAGTGATACATCGAGTGGTTGCCACCCACACGACCCCAACCAGGGATGGGGACAAACTGCAACCAAGGTACGTGCCCTTAGCGGGAACTGAACCCAGGACTCTCTGGTCCGCAGGCTGATGCTCTAACCGCTGAGCCACACCGGCCAGGGCAGGGCTTCTAGTTTTAACACGTGGAAGAGTTTGTCTACAATTGACCACCTGACCATTATCGGAAGAAATTTATCTTTTTACCGTACATTTTAGTGCCTGAGAGTAATAGTATTAATTTTACACAATCTCTGCTCCTTTTGATAAATTTTGCAGCTTTATCTCTGCTCTTTTTGATAAACTGTGTAGCTTTACCTATTATTTTTTCCACATAAACTTTGATGTAATTACTTCAGGTACCAGAATAATTCTATATGCTTTGGAGCTGAGATTCGTCAAGAACTGATGTCTTCACTATTTCCAGTTTTCTGTTCAGAAATACGGCACAACTTGCTATGAAATGTTTTATTATACCTCTCAGTGAAGTTTCTCTTATATATTCTGCGCATCTTATTAGCGTTGTTGACAGACACTTTATTCGTATTGTCGTCTTATGAATAGAATTTTATTATTAATTATTTTCACTGGTTCCCCCGGCATCAAAGCCTCTGGTCCACTTTATATTTGGTAAGTTTGGTTAAGGGTTATGATTACTTGTTACGGATTGTTTTCAGAGTGACAATTTTTAGAGATGTTAATATACCCCACGGGGAAGCCAGAACATGCTGCTGCCCCCTGTGAAGGCTGCAGTGCAAAGCTGGCTTCCCAGACGAGCAGCGATTAGTACGGGTCTGCCGGTCTGGGGGGCGATTAGGAAGAGCCAGGAGACCCGCAAGTGAGGGTGCTCTCCAAAGTAGACAGCGTTATGTGGATGGCTGGTGGAGCAGTTCCTCAAAATCGCTGGCGTTGGCCTCGTTGTGTCCGTCCCAGAAATGGATGCCGTCCTTGCAAATCAATCACGGTGCCTCGCAGGCGTGGGCCGGCTCTCTCGGCAGGCGCCGCGCGTCTGGATGGGGCCCCTGCCTGTGTGCAGGCCTCGGCGTGGGAGAGATCTCTATCTGTGGTGTGCAGATATCTAGGACACCCTGTTCTCTTCATAAGTCCATCTCTGACTGGCTGGATTTTAACTTTTTGTGTTCCTGGTAGCTCCTCCTGGACAAGATGTGTTCCTGGGAAGCTAAGTATAAAGACAGAGCGGTCCCCGCGCTCCTGCGGACGCCTGGCAGCCCAGGCGGAGAAAAGGTGCCCGTGAAAAGCAGGTCGTGCTCCTCTCCGCTGAGGAATCCGTGAACCTCCGAGCGCGTGAACTTCCGAGGTAAGCATCAGCAGGCTGCGCGATCATCTGGAAACTGGGCCTTCGATGCCTATTTGGGTGGGAAATACCTTGAGATTACGTTTTGTTGCCTGATTTCCGAAGGGGTCAGAAATTCTTTGAAAACAGAAAAAAGAAAAGCCACGGTGGTGTCCGGTGGCTGTGACGAAGGGTGGGGCGGAGGGGACCGGGAGGAAGTGTGCAGGGCCCACCTCTTTTTCCACCCCTAACAGAGCCGCCTCGAAGACACCTGTGCAGCGGCCACATGTTGCCAGGCAGGGCTGGGTCACCTGCCATGGGGGACTTCCGGTGTGAAGGTACTCCGCGGGTACACCTCCCTGTGCAGGGAGGGTGTTTCAGCAGGCCGCCCAGACCTTCCCCTCCTCGACTCTCAAATTCCTCATCTGAAAAATATGAGTAGAGATATCGCTCCACAACATTCTCATGGGCATCCATGAGCCACGTTCAGTTCCTGGCACATTGTAGGCACTGAAAATGCCCATCAGGTTCCAACAGGGGGGCTTGTCCTAGCAAGGGCAGCGCCCACAGTGAGGCTGGCTGTGGAATTCACTGGGTGCACTGGCACCCCACGTGGCGAAGGACTGGGAGGCTCAGGGAATCCTGCCCTGGGCCTTGGTTCAGAGTCTGCACCTCAGGGTGGTGTGCAGGGGGGAGAGGGGTCTGCAGGGCAGGGTGGGCACATCGGGTCGCCTCTGACGACTGGATCTCCAGGCTTCAGTGAGGCCTCTAGAACCGGCTTTCAATCCATCAATTCGCCTTTCAATCCATTCATTAACTTTTGAACATTTCCAAAAAGTATTGGGGGTATTCCTGGCTTCAATGCAATGCTTAAGAAGCAGAATGGAAGGAGGAGGAGAGGGTGCTTCTCTTGTCCCTGCCTTTCCCAGCTGGAGTGCGTGAGCCCACAAGCCATCCCCGGGTCCCAGTCTCATTCGGTAGCTGCAGAGCTGCCCCGAGGTGGACAAACAGGAAGTGAGCGGAGAGAAGTCTGCAGAGACCGAGATGAAGCGGAGCGTGCCGCCCATGCAAAACCTGGCCAGAGAGCTGCCGAGCCGGCAGGTTTCAGAACAACACACCTGATCTCTCTCGTGTCACCCGAAGGCTCAGTAAGAATCGTTTTCCCGCTCCATCACTGGGGATCACCCTCTTCACCCTCCTCCTGTCTCCTCTTTCTCAATGCCCAGCACACGAAGACCGATCCCCGTTTGGGGAAGTTTCTCTTGCAGCCCAGAGTGTGAGTGCGTGAGGCAGGGCATGTCTGATTGTGCTCACCAGGGCATCATCAACCCCCGCGCAGTTCCCCGCACGCAGGGGCACAGAAAACGTACCTGAGGATGATCTGACTGTGGATGGAAGCCGTGGGGACATCGGTGCCCCAAGGACATCTCCATCCTTTCCTGTCTGTGCATTCCCACATCCAAGTTTTCAGCGAATACCCAATGAATCGATGAACACGTTTTCTATTTATCAAGCACCTTCTGGAGCGCGAGCGGAAGGGAAAACAAATAAAAGACAGGTCCGCTGCCCTTCCGAGGAGCGAGGGCTGGAGGCCCTGGGGATGTCACGACTGCGGCATCCTCCGCGGAAGGGCTGGGAGACAGGCGCCGCAGGTAAGAAAGCCAACAGGTTGCCATGCATCTGATGGGTGTTTTCTTATTTCATCTACTTCAGTAACATTCCATCGCAAAGAAGAATGAGACCGTCTGTGGCAAGCATCGAGGCTTGATCTTACTGCGAATCTGTGACTCCCGGAAAGCTTTTCTCTTCCAGCAGGAGGCCTTGCCCTGAGGCAGAGGAAGCAGGGACAGTGGAGAGGGGCCGGACTGGGAAAGGGCCCCCCTCGGGGGAGGGCGACGACAGAGGCGGGGACAGGCGGGGACAGAGGGAGGCAGCGCGGAGACTCCACGCGCCAGATGGAGGAAGCCCTCAGGAGCTCGGTCCACCCTTCGGACCTTGCTCTGTGCCTAGAATAAGGAACTGGGAAGCTGTGGAAAGGGCACTTGGCATTCTAGGAAAATTAGTCAGACTCTTCTGTGCGATAAATAAGAAGGGGCAGAGCTTTCCGGGGCCCGGATGAGCAAGGCCGAGAGCCGTGCTGACGTGAGCCACTGGCCATCCGTGCACCCTTTCTCTTCAGCTGCCCGGCCGCTCGACATGCAGAAAGGCACATGGCGCTCTCAGGACGCCTGCGTTCTGGCGCTCTGTACAATCAGTACAAGGGAAGTAACTCAGGGCAGGATGAACAGGGTCAGACGCAGGGGCTGGAGACAGGCCTGAGGTGGGTGGACAGAGAAGGCTGGGAGACACTGTATCTGCGTGGATGACGCAGCAGCGTGTGACGGCCTGTGGGAGGGCACGAGGCGAAGGCAGAGGGGTCAGGGCGGGGGACCAGAAGGCCAGTGTCCAGAGGGCGGCGGGCTGGGGCTCTGCTCTGGAGTCGGGGAGAGGACAGAGGTCTGAGCACCCGGCGCTGGGATCGTGTGGGGAGGAAGACGAGAAGGAGGGAGCTGAGAAGGCAGCTGTGGCAGGTTCTGTGCTGACTTGAAGGGGGGTAAGGGAGAGGTTCTGGGGTATTCAGACCGGTGAGCCTCCAGGACGGAGGCCCCAGGAAGGAGAGGTGAGCGCCGAGCTCTGGGGAAAGAGGAAGTTTCAGGTTTAATGAAGAAGCAGAGTAGAAGGCAGAGGTGGCCCGTGACTCATCTGTGGCTTGAGGCCTCTTTCTTTCAAGAGAAACACGATTTTCTTTCATGCCATTATGGAATTTCCAAAGTCGGAATGTCTGTCGAGGCCACAGAACTGAGTCTGGGAGCCGTGAGCCTTGGGAAGGGCGGTCCCACCGACCTCTCCTGACAATGTCAGAGCTGGCAAAGACGCCACAGGATGTGACGCAGGCCTTTTCTGTCCGAGCACACGCCACTCGTCCAGTTCGGTGCGCAGAGATAACTCTCCTAGTTTCCAGTCAGCGTTAACGGTGGCTGGACGTCCAAGCAGCTGACGACGTAACAAGCAGGTGCGTGCAGAACAAAGCTGCTGAGCACGGGATAGAAAAGCACGGAGACGGTGGACCGTTTGGGAAGAAACCTCCGACGGGAATTCTGGGAGGAAACAGCGGTGGACGCACCAGCAGGCTCCGCTCTGAGCTGTCTCCCAGAGTCGCGCAAGGAGCCGCAGGACGCCGTCCGCTTAGCCACAGGAGAGCCCTCCCTGGCCCTGAACTTCACAAGGGGACCCTTTCATAAGGAGTGCAGTTATCAATAACATCCCCGATCAATAACTGGCTGTTTCTTTCAACAGTCTTTGCTGGGAGTGGTCATCCCGCCCAATCGAAGGCAGACAGGCTCCCAGGGGTCTTTGGGGCAGAGATGGAGAGCTGGGTTAATAGTGGCAAAAGGGTAACCTGGAGGAATCGGTCACCACAGCATCGATGCTCCCTGGCGAATGCGGCCCTGAAGGTGTGGGTCTCACTCAGCACACAGGCGTTCCGCCTGGTGGCCCACGGGGGGCTCGTGCTCTGCATGGTGGGGTGGGGGGGCAGTGCCCTGCCTGCCTCGGCTGCCATACCCCTCTCCAGTGGACCCCCATCTCCTCTGTGCAACCCCTGTGGTCGCGCAGACCCACACTGAGAATTTCCCATCATCCTTGTCTCCCGCAGTGGGGCGAGGTTCCCGCCCTTGCCATCACCCCGTGTTTTGGCAGGGAGACCAGGAGGGCCGGCCTCTGGAGGGCTGCGCAGGTTTGCCTCTCCTCCTGGTTTCTCGGGGTGCCCGTGTGGACGAGGGCTTCTGCCTGGCGGACCTCACTCTCTGGGTCGGGGGGGGGGGGCTGGTTCTCAGCCTCCCTGCCAGGTGCAGAGTGAGTGCCTGTCCCCAGTCACGCATGCAGCCATGCCCCACTGCTTCAGCGTGTCCTGCTTAAAGCATGTACTGGCAACCTAAAAATAACTCCGAAGCAGGTAACCACAGCCATCCCCTCGCAGAACCTGGGCTGCAGAGGGCCTGACAGACATCTCAGGGCGGATGAGGGATCGGGCTGCCTCTACGTAGCATTAGCATCGCTGTCTCCAGGCAGCAGATACAATGACTCTCTCTCCACTCCCTCCTCAGGGCTTTCGCTTCTTAAGCCTCGGTGATTTATGTGATGTGTCCACTCTCTGCTTTTCTGGTAATGGGAGGCTTCCCTCCATGGTGAGTGGTGGGAGCAGGCCGGCGCTCAGCCAGAGCCCAGGGAGGTGTGGTGGCTGGTGAGGGGGAGCAGGGAGGGGTGAGGTGGAGTGGCCCCCGTGAGGTGGGGCCTCACGCCTCCTCCCAGCTGCAGGAAGCCACCCACCCTAACTGCAGAAACCACAGGCTCCTGTGGGCTGACATCCCCCGTCTGTGTATCCTTTCAGACATGCACACCATTTAACATCTTGATGGTGCCTTCCTTGACGTTTCTCTGCTGGAGCTGGGAAAGGGCACTGTTCACTCTGAACCACGCGGCTTGGGTTCCCTGCCCCACGTCCGAAAGGGGGCTGGGGCTCCCTGCAGCACCCACGGTCGTGCACACAGCTTTGCACTGTGCTCGCGGCCTTCCCTGCCTGGTGTGTGGGAAGGAGGTCCTGTTTCTTGTTCGGGGCTCTCAGCTGTCAGGATGTGTTTTCACCGCCCCTGTCACTGTGGAACAATGTCGCTCTGTGGATGGGGACAGGTGCCCCACGTCTGAGCCGGGGCTGAGAGTTGCAGACCCCTTCTGCGCCTCTGCCCTCTGCCCTCTGCCCAGAGCACCCTCTCCCCGCACCTGCCTGTCCCCTGCCCAGCCCAGGACCCGATCGCACACGGCCTGACCCCGCTGCCCTGCCCTCCTCCTGCCTCTCCTCTGGCTTCCAGCTGCCTGGCGCTGCCGTGCCCCTGGCTCTGAGTTCCTGCAGGGCACGCCTGTCACTGCTCCACCTCTGGCCCACAAAGGGGTGGCCGTGGGGGCACGGGGGCCTCTGTTCTCAGCCATCTGGTGGCAGGAATGCTCCGAATCAGGGTAGCCCCTGGGTCAGAGTGAACCCTACCGCAGCCTCCCTGAGGCCCACCCGAGGGCGGGGGTCCCTCACTGACCATGCTCAGCTGTCCTGAATTCAAGACCTGACCAGGCCGCCCGCCTGGGTCACCTGCAGCTTGGAGCCAATGTCTCAGCCGGTGAGCCCTCTGGAGGCGGCTCCCAAGTCAGGGGCCAGGCCTCGCCTCCATGGTCTTCCATCCCGGGCCCTGGGATTCGCTGCACCGCCCGCCTGGAAGCCGAGGCTCACAGGACTCACAAAGATCAGCTCCACGAAGCTACAAACTGAGCCATGTGGTCCGTCTTGCTGGTGGCCGTTTGCCTCACCGCCCACTGAGCCAGGCAAGAGGACCACTTGGAGGGCCTTGGACGGTGCAGCGGCCCAGGCCCCAGGCACACAGGCCCCTTGGTCTCGATTGCTAGTCATTTTATCTCAAATGTGTGTTTTGTCAGTGAAGTCGGTGGAGCATGGAGCAGGCCTCGGCTCACATGCAGGCCGCGGTCCCAGCTGCTTCCCCTCCCTGGGATGGGCTCTGGGCCACCTGCCCACAGTTCCCACCAGAAACTGCTGCTCCTGCCACCCGGGCTGGGGGGTGGCAAGGTCGGCTGCACAGTCATGGGCCTGGCCCCGGCGACTGTGAGGGTCTATGATTGCCTATGAGTATCTGCATCCCGGCGGACATGACATCAGATAGTAAATAAAAATATGAGGACAAGTTAAGAGAGAGACACGAAAGAGGGGAAACACGTCTCCATTTGCCCAGGGCCCTGCTCGGCGGACACGTGCTGGGCGGCCCAGGACCCAGGACCCAGGCTACAGCTGCAGCGTGGACTCTCAGAGCACCCTCCCCCAACCCCCGCCAGCACCTGACATTTTAGATTCGCGCTCTTCTCAATGAACAGGGAGAGTGTGAGAAGCAGTGGCAGTCAATGGTAACCTGGACTCAGGGGAGACAGACCCACCTGCCCCTCCCTTGCCGCTTGCTTTGCACATAAACCAAGGGCCTTGGTGACTTGGGGTCAGGCTTCCTCCTCCTCAAAGATAAGAGGGATTGTTGGGTGTCAAAGAGCTGCGTTCTGAACCCTTGTGTCTAAATTAAGGCTACAACTTTGCATCTGCAATTATTTATGCCTGGAAACAAGGAAGTGAAATTCCCACCTACTGGAAAGGCAGTTACGAGGGCTGCTCTGTGAGGCGTGCGGCTCGGGCTGCACACCCAGCGGCTCACATGTGCTGCGGAGACCTGGGAGCCATGAGCAGGCAGCTGCCAGAAGTGCTGCTGCTCAGGCCAGATAGGGATCAGCCTTCATTTCCTCCCCTGAGACGCAGGAAAGAGCAAAGACTTCACAGGGAAGTGGTGAGGGCTGGAGGGGACCGTGCAGGAGCAAGACTGGCCTGGGGCAACCTATGCCCAGCAGGGACAGTCAGCCTGGCTTGTGTCCACCCAAGGGTCCTCACTACCTGCCCCTGCCTTCTGTATGTGTCCTGGGTCTCCACTAGGCTCTAAGTCATGTCGGATGACACCTCTCTGTCCTGTACGTGCTGGTTTCCTGCACTGAGCACGTCTCATGGACTGTTTGATTTGCTTTTAGCAACCTCCTCTGAGCTGATATGTGAGTGGCACTGATTCCACAGCCAGTCATAGGAGTGTGGGCCCTGAACAGCTGAGACCAGCTGTGTATCACACCACCTGGCCACAGTAATCCGTTATGAGACAGGGACATGATTCAGTTAGAGCCAGGGATATTCCTGGGTCCTATGGAAGGAGAAATTTACTCTTACGTAAGAGCTTCAAGGGCAAACATTCACCCTTCCTCCAAATGGTATGACTTAGAATGGTATGAAGTTTGGGTGTGAGGGCAGAGCTTATTTGAGGGAGAGCCACCTGTGGGGTCCAAGGCTGAGGCTGACATGGTAGAAGGCAGATCACAGAAATGGAGAGTCATTGATTTCCTTGCTGGTCCACTGGATCCAGTTCTTCCTGCATCTGCTGTTGATTTTTTTTATGTGAGCTGATACATTTCCTATATTGTTTAGATATGTTTTAGTTGTTTTGTTAATTTTAAAAATTTACCTACTTATTAGGTGTTAAATTATTGTTCAAATTGCACTTTTGTTAAGTTGTGAGGTCAACTGTTAATTCTATCTCTTTTCAAACACATTACACATATTAATTTTATGAGAATCATATTAAATCTCTGTCATATTTATTTATTTATTTATTTTAAAATAATTTTTATTTATTGATTTTAAAGAGAGAGGAAAGGAGAGGGAGAGAGAGAAACATTGATGAGAGAGAACATCAATTGGCCGCCTCCTGCATGCCCCCCACTGGGGATTGGGCCCACCACCTGGGCATGTGCCCTGACCAGGAATTGAACCGGTGACCTCTTGGTGCATGGGTCAATGCTTAACCACTGAGCCACACCGGCTGGGTTCTGTCATATTTATTGAAAATATTTCCCAGTGTGTTTTCCTTTTCATTTTGTTTTTATTAAGTTCTTGTTTGGTAGAAGTTTCCTATGTTTATATTCCATATCTTTTGCTTGCTTTCTTCATAATTTTTTATATTGGCTCAAAATTTCAGAAATATGAAACCTTTCTGATATAGACTTCACTTCGCTATTTATTTCTGGGATTTGTCTACATCATTAGTTTTTCCAAGATTCATGCCTTAGAGTTATTTATTTATTTTGTTTTTGTGTATTTTTTATTGTATTCTTTCTTCTTTTATCTTATTTCTCAGGAGTCTGTCAGTTTCCATTAAAAAAAATACAACTCAATTTGAACTATTATATGCAATGCTAGATGACTTAGCAAAAATGTAACAGTGGGAATTGTAACCCACCCCACCATTCTTTTGACAATGTTTCTGTAAATGCTGACTCTGACTAATATGCAGCTTGTAGATAAACAGCATGTTTGTATAAGAATCCTAAGAACTAACTTCAGAAGATACAGACTCCAACTTTTAGTCATCCCAATTCTGGGAGATTTGCTGACCTTCAACCATAGAACCAGGATGACAAAGACCAGGATGATGCACAGCAGACCATCACTTGACCAGTTTCAAGATCCTTATCAGAATGGACTGCACTGGCCTGCACATAGAGAACTTCTCACCCCCTCTGCTTAATCTCTTTGTTCTGATTTCCCTCTCCCTCTTTACAAAACCTCTGCCTGCACTGAGATGTTGAGATGGGCTTTGGGACCAGAGTCCCCTATTTCCTCGGGTTACTGGCACTTGAATAAACCTTTTTCCTTTTCCACCAGCATCTGTCTCACAAGTTTGGTTTTCATGGTGGCAGTCAGCTGAACTTTGGTTCTGGTTACAAAAAGATGCTGAAACCCTGGCCAGTTTGGCTCAGTGGTTAGAGCGTCGACCTGCAGACCAATGAGTTGCATGTTCGATTCTGGTCAGGGGCACGTACCTCAGTTGCAGTTCATCCCCAGCCCTGGTCGGAGTCATGCAGGAGGTGGCCAGTCAATGTGCCCTTCTCACATCTCTCTCTCTCTCTCTCTCTCTCTCTCTCTCTCTCTCCACTCTGTGTGAAAATGAATGGAAAAATATCCTCAGGTGAGGATTGAAAAAAAAAAAGATGCTGAAGTAGGTCACAGATGTGAAGGACAAGCTGTCATTGAGCAAGAAGAAAAACAACATGGGGGAGGCCTGAACAGGCAGCGCCCTCTGCCTCCCTCTCTCTCTTCCTTTCTCTCACCTCTAGGATCCTGGTTTAATTTTGTTTTTTTCCAGTGGCAGACATTTCTCCATGCTGAAGAGGACATGGGAGCTCTGGTCTGACACCTTATAGCTGCCTCACCCAAGTCACAGAATGACCTTTCTCCAGCAGCCACCAGAAATGCCCAGGGAGGCCCAACTGGCCCAGCTTGGGTCACCTGCTGGCCCAACACACAGAATCAATAATGATTAGTATTTCCTCGAGAAGAACATTCTTAGCTCTCAATAGTGAGAAGACTTCAAAACTCTCCATTTGAACTCTGAGCCCTTCATGACCCAAAGCCTCCTAAGAATCTGAACTAGGCTATAGAGTCTATATAGTGTAGACTGACCTAAGAGCCAAAGGCAGACCTTCCATCTGGAGCAGCACTGAGGGGCTTCGTGGTGACCCCCGGCCACTCTCCACACCCTCCCAGGAATGACCTGGGTCACCTGCTGCAGGTGGAGAGCTGGGCTTCCCTCGAGCGGGAGGACTTTGGGAGGGCCACGCGGCTGTTATAGAATTCCCACATCTGCCACTTACTTTTGGACAGAAGTTTTGGTCTCTCAGTCTAGACTCCTTTGTAAACGGGCCTAGTTGCTCGTTTTATTTGACCAACTTGAAAAGCCTTCAGGTAAAGCTTTTCTCTATCATTTTCACAAGAGTAGGAAAACACCTTCTTTACAGAACCTTGCCTGACTGTCACTGTCTGCGTTTACTAATTACTGTGTCGTGTATTCCAATTCCCAGGCCCCGTTCTCCTTAAATAAATCGGCCCCTCATCATGGGAGCCAGTGTGCAACACTGACTGAGAACTGAGACGTGTTTTGAAGAAGCAGCTTTTCTTGGCTGCAGTGAGTCCTTCTGTCTCTCTAGTGCATGTTGGTTAACTTTATGTGCCTCACCTGGGCTTTGATTTTAGTCAGCACTATGAATAATTCAGTCTTCGACTTAATGGGGCTGTCAGGGGATCAGGGCGCTCTGGTTCAGATGGCGAGAGCTCCCTGTTCCGGACAGCGACGGGCCTCTCTGCGAGCGGCCAAGTGCATTGCAGAGTCATAAATGTGTAACGAGCAGGCCGCCTGTGCGCGTGCCGACGATGGACCCGGAGTGAAGTGGGCGCGGGCGGGCCTCTTCCTGCCTCTGCCCCCTGCGACCTGCCCAGCTGTGGGATGAGGTGCTCACACCCACTGCTCAGAGTGGGCCGAGTGTGTGTGACTGGCCGGCCAGTGTTCGCACCTGCAGACCCTGGGTTATTTTATTTTATTATTTTTTTATCCTCACCTGAGGACATTTTTGCATTTATCTTCAGATAGAGCGGGAGGGAGAGAGGGAGGAAGAGAGAGAGAGAAACATTGAAAGGAGAGAGACACATCGACTGGTTGCCACCCACACGACCCCAACCGGGGCCGAGGACAAACTGCAACCGAGGTACGTGCCCTTAGCGGAAACCGAACCCGGGACTCTCTGGTCCGCCGTCCTATGCTCTAACAGCTGAGCCAAACCGGCCAGGGCAGCCCTGGGTTGTTTTAGAAGCAGGGCCTGTAAGTGGGTTATTCTGATCAGGAGAAATCCTCACCCATGCTCCGGATCATGCCCACGGGGTCGGACTCTGCTTCTCAGGTGCTCATTTCACTCATCCCGTGGTCCCGGGTAGCCTGTGAGCGCAGAGCGTCAGCAGTGAAACCTCGGAGCTCTGCAGCTGCAAGGGGCAGGGTGCTCACCAACTGGACAGTCCCCGCGGGAGAGTGAGCCACATTCCCTGTGGAAACGTCTTCCCCTCGCACTGAATCCAGGGGAGTCTCTGTGTCTGCAGACAGTTCATCCTCAAGTGGGGAGAGGACTCATGCCTACGAAACAAGAAAGCTGCCGGAACGTTCCGGACGGAAGAAATGGGAAACGAGTCTCTCCTTAGATTCAGCGCCCACCAGACCTATTTAAACACGGGAGCGGAGGCTTGCACTTCAAATGCGGGCGCCGATCACTTGCGGATGGAGAGATGTGAGTCCTTTCCAGTGAGGTCACAGTGTTCTGCACCAGAGGGCCGCCTGGGGATGACCCGGGGGGAAACAGGGCGGGGGGCAGTCCGCGGGGCACCTTGAAGGGCGTGGACCTGATGACTCAAGATGGTAACCACAAACAGGACCCAAACATGCCCGGCTTGCACCCCGCCGGGAGCCCCACCAGTTCTCTGAGAAAGGGGTGAGGACTCAAAGCAGACACTCCCCGCAAATTCACCACAGCTCCTTTTACACACACGCAAAGAAGCCCTTCAGTCCCTGTCCTCTGGGCTGTCCCCCTGGGCACGCCACGGCCAGAATCCCTCCGTACGGAACGCCACCGAGCACCCTGAATGGTCACTTGCAGGCATGTAAGCTTCTCTGTTATTTTAACAAAAGTAGGGAGGCCCGGGAAGCAGCGTTCTTTGCAGACCTCGCCTGAGCATCACTGTGTTTGTGCTCCTTCTTACCTGTGTCCACCCAGGGTTTCCCCTCTTTAAGAAAGGTGAAGCAAAGCAGTCGGTGTTCGGCTGAAGTGTGGGCGACCTCAGTGTACTTGTGCCATTTCACTGTGCTGGACACAGCTCTTCTCCCTGGGGCGGGAGCCCAGGGGCCGTTAGACGCACCCTCTGCTGAGCCCCTGAGCACCCCATGGAGCTCAGGGATGGGGCAGGAGGAACTGGGACACAGGACCAACCAATCACCCTCCGCCATGCCCTCAGCAGCCAAGCCCGGGTGCCCTGCAGCCACAGACCCTGCTGGACATGGAGGAATGTCTGCCCTCTCAGCAGCTGGGCCCTCCCACCAGGCCCCCAAGGATCCCCTGTGGCAGCCTCCGGAGTCCCCAGAACTGAAGGAAGAAGGACCCCACCTGTTTCTGGGAACCTATCCTGGAAAGCTCACAACGTAATGGTGATCAAACTGACTGGATAAAGAAAGGTGAGGGGAGGGAGTCCAAACAGCACCATCCTGCAGGGACCACGTGTCACAAAAGGGGCTTCCTGAAACTCAGTCTCTCTGTCATGCAGGAAAAAGTGTAAATGCGTGTCTCTGAAGACAGAGAAGGCACAGGAGCAGCTGTGCAAAAAGGGCCCCGCGACTCCCTCACAGAACCAAGTGCTGAGCGAAGCCCTCGCCACGGGCCAGGCGCCTCGGGTCCCTTTCCGGGCCGTTCAGTGGTCACAGCCGCACTGACAGATGGACTGTGCAGCAGGCTTTACAAACACAGACTCACTCAATCCTCTCGTCGAGGCTGTGGAGGGGTACTGTTGTCATCCCCATTTTATAGATGTGGAAACTGAGACACAGAGAGGCTAAGTGGCCCAGGGACACCCAGCACATCAGAGGAAGAGCCAGGATTGGAACCAGTGGTTTCACTGTAGACTCCATGCTCTCGACCATGGTGCTTTGTCCCGGGTGGGGAAGCAGCCAGCGTGGGGCCCAGAAGCAGGGGGAGGCAGGGCTGGGAGTGTCTGCTTCCTGAGAGCCCCCTCCAGGACCGGAGACCCACGCTGCAGTACCTCGCGCTGGGCCGGGCGGCGAGCAGAGAGCAGATGGTGCAGAGAAGAAGGCCCCGGAACACTGCCCACAGGCGCCACCCCTGCCAGCCCCGCCCCTCAGGCGGCGCTCCTTGACCCCTCCTTTATGGTCGGGCTGATTGATCTCATTAATTGGCAAAAGCTATTTATTCCTTCTCTAATAACTAATTCTTAATTGAATTCGTCTCCTTCCTACAGCATCAGCGGCAGGTAGAGATGGCGTTTCCACGGCAGAGATCCCCGATGCAGGGAGATGGCAGTAACAGCAAATTCGCTCTTTCCAGAACATTAGCCCAGAATCCGTAATGACTCTGCCCGAGCCATCAGGTTTCCGTGGCAGCACAGTGGCCGAGGCTCCAGCCCCATCTATCCTCTCACTCAGAGCCCTCTCAGTTCACCGGCCGGAAATGCATCGGGTGTAAATTGGGAACTGAGAGGTCTCCTGGCCAGGGAGCAGTAACCTGGTTCGCTCCAGTGCCAGGCGTGGCTAATGGAAATCTTATTCCTAACTGTTATTAAATTACGTGGATATTGTACTCTTGGTTTCTGTGACCCATTACACACAGTAACATCTTTATTTAAATGGCACCTGGGGACATCTTTTTAATAACCTATTAAAAAATAACAGAGTTATCTATGATAAAGGAACTCATGTATTAGCAGCTCTCAACTGAATAAATTCTTCTTTCTCTTTTAGCTGGTCAACAAACGAAATGATCAGCGAATGTTCGTGGAGCGCCGTGGAGGCAGGAGGGTC
This sequence comes from Tadarida brasiliensis, assembly GCA_030848825.1. Lineage (NCBI taxonomy): Eukaryota > Metazoa > Chordata > Mammalia > Chiroptera > Molossidae > Tadarida > Tadarida brasiliensis. The sequence goes on along the minus strand of CM061267.1, from coordinate 100,030,901 downwards.
CGTCACAGCCCAGGGTGGGCTCGGCCCCGGTCTCCGTACAAAGATCGTCCGCAGAATGACACGCGAGGCCTGCGTCTGGGCTGCACATGGGGAGAAGTTTCAGTGACAAGAAGGGCCCAGCCCACGACTGTGGAGTCAGAGACGGACAGGACTTCTTCAGGGTCTTGGAATAGCCAGGTTCAGCCTCACAGCCAGGGTCATCCAGCCTTTCAGGGTGACTCAATCCCTCTGCCACCCCCCACTCTGCCTTCTCTGTGCCGCTCTCTCTCCAATGTCCTCGGCTTCCTCACGGAGGAGTTAGGAAGCACAGGTGTGTTGTCAAACAAAGGTTCTTCCTTGCCTAAAATTAAAAAAAAAAAAAGACCAATGGTTAAGATCCCCTTTCAGATTTTATTACACAAGAAAAGCCAAAATTGGGAAGCACCATTCTTAAAAGTACATCGATAGGGTAATGATCGAGTCAAAAAGGATGGTATCCATGCTATAGAATATTAAGAATTTCTTAAAAGAATGAAGTATGCTTGAAGTTGGAAAACTGTTCATGACATTTTCGATTTTTAAGTATTAAGTAGATACAGTATGATAAATATGCATAAAGTGTAAAGAGTAATGATCCAACAGCCACGAACGCACTTTGAGAAAACCAACAATTGTCATGACTTTGAGGTCCTGAGTGTCCCCTGTCCTAGTCTGTAAAATGCTATCCCGGACTTTCAGTTCATTTCCCTATGCTCTCCAGAAATGTATTCTTATTTCCCAGCATGTATACATAGCACGTTATTTGACTTTTCTATCTGTGGATTTTTATACTATTCCGTGACTTGCTCTTTCCACTCAAAACTTAGCTGTTGGTGTTCATCCACGCTGACGTGTAAGGCACAGTTGGCTCAGTTCACCTGCT